>BSBK01000284.1:0-1480000 GCA_027943335.1 Chamaecyparis obtusa | reverse complement strand
TAATATATTCCAACCTTATTTCCTTCTCTACTACCTTATCTCTCAAGAAGTGATACTTAATAGAAATATGCTTAGTTTTAGAGTGCATCACAAGATTCTTTGACATGTTTATTGTACTAGTGTTGTCACAATGGATAACCACTAGCTCACCAAAATTTATTCCAATATCTTTCATCATTTGTTTCATCCAGACAATTTGAGTGCGGTTAATAGCAGCAACAACATACTTAGATTCTCTAGTAGATTGAGCTATACAATCTTGCTTTTTACTTAGCCATGAAACCAACTTTTTCCCAAGGAAAAATGCACCTCCACTAGTACTCTTCCTGTCATCAATATTCCCTATCCAATCAGCATCAGTATAAGCATGTAGTTCAAAGTCATCATTTCTATCATACCATACACCATATTCCATTGTTCCTTTCAGATATCTAAATATCCTTTTCATAATAGCTAGGTGTGTCTCTTTAGGTTCTACCTGATATCTAGCCACAATTCCAACAACATTAGCAATATCCGATCTAGTGTGAGTCAGATATTGTAATCCACCAACCATTGATCTGTACTTGGTCAGAAAAATACACTTTGTCTCATCATTATTTGTTAGTTTGTGACCAGTTGTGTGCTATAAATGTGTCACACTTCTATGAATCATTACATTCAAGAGCACTCAAGAATGAGGTCTCAAAGGTGTACACCAGTCACCATGGGTGTACCAACTAGTCTACAATCTTCCATTCCAAACTTTTTCTACATTTCTTTAAGATACTTAGTTTGAGAAATAAAGATCACATTCTTACTTTGATTTATTTGCAGTCCTAGAAAGAATTCCATTTTGCCTATCATGGACATCTCAAATTCATTTTCCATCTCTTTAGAAAATTTCTTACACATTTCATCATTTCCTCCAAAGATAATATCATCAACAAAAACTTCTATTATCAAAATTTCATCTTCACTAGCTCTTAAATACAAGTTACTATCAACATTACCTTTTTTGAACCCAAGGAAAAGTAAGTATTTGTCTAACCTTGCATACCGAGCCCTTGGAGCTTGCTTCAGTCCATATAGTGCCTTCTTCAACTTTCATACCATGTCTTCATCTTTGGATAGAGAAAATCCATCAGGTTGTTCTATGTAAACTTCTTCTTCAAGATCCTCATTTAGAAATGCAGATTTCACATCCATCTGATATATCTTGAAGTCTTTATGTGCAGCATAAGCCAAAAATAATCTCATAGCTTCTACCCTAGCAACGAGAGAAAATGTCTCTTCAAAATCTATGCCTTCTTGTTGTGAATAACCTTTACATACCAATCTTGCTTTGTTTCTTATAACAATTCCTTCTTCATTCATTTTGTTTCTGAAAACCCACTTAGTTCCTATTACATTTTTGTCTTTAGGTCTAGGAACCAATTCCCAAGTGTTATTTTTCTTTATCTGATCTAACTCTTCCTTCATAGCTTTGATCCAAGATTCATCTCTACAAGCTTCATCAGTAGTCTTTGGTTCAACTTGAGAAATCAAACAAATTTATTCCCTTGTCTTTGATCTAATCATTGCTCCTTGACTTGTATTACCAATAATTTGATTTTTAGGATGATTTTTCTTTACATACCTCAGAGTCTTAGGAATCTCAGTAGCCTCATTTGTGTCATCATCACAAGTCTCATTTTCACATTCAATCTCAATAAGTTCTTCTTCTTCTGTAGTAGCAGCCTCCTTGATCTCTGTATTCTGATTACAATCATATATTCTCTCTTGTATCTGAAACTTTTCATCTATCTTCACATTGTTACTTTCAATCATCTTTCTTAATCTCGGGTTAAAACATTTGTAAGCCTTTCTTTTAGTAGAATAACCAAGGAAACTTCCTTCATCACTTCTAGCATCAAATTTTCCTATCTCATCATCTCTTTTGATATAGCATTTACTACCAAATATTCTGAAATATTTTACAATAGGAAAATGATTAAACCATAATTCATAAGGAGTCTTACTTGTACCTTCTCTGATTTGAATTTTGTTTAATGTGTATATTGTTGTCCCAATAGCTTATTTCCAATGCGCGTGGAATATATTGCCTTTAAGCAACATTGTCCTAGTAGCATCCAGTATTATTATGTTTCTTCGCTCTACTATCCCATTCTATTGTGGAGTCCTAGGAGCATAAGTTTACCTTTGTTTTCCATGCTCTTCACAATATGAATTGAATAGATCTGAAGTAAACTCTCCACCTTTGTCTGATCTCAAACATTTTATCTTTAGACATGATTCATTCTCTACTTTTTCTTTGAATATCTTGAATTTGTCAAATGCTTCTGATTTCTCTTTCAAGAAAGTGATCCACATCATTCTAGAAAAGTCGTCAACAAAAAGTATAAAATACCTTTCACCATAGTATGATCTTATCCTTGTAGGTCCACATAGGTTTGTATGTACCAGATCCAACTTTCCTTTTGTTGTATATGATTTTCTTTTATAGTTTCTTCTATTCTATTTTCCCATAACACATTCTCTACATACATTGTTGGATGGTTTTACAATCTTTGGTAGGTCTCTTACTGCATTAGTCAAGCTTGCCTTCACAATATTATCAAAATTAACATGAAATTTTTTTATGTACCATAGCCAACTGTAATCTATCTTTGCAACAAAACAAGAAGCTTCAGATGTATTTAACTCAAATACATTAACTCTAGATTTATTACCGGTTGCAATCAGATTTCCTGTCTTACCTCTAATAAAACATCTCTCATCAATGAACTTTAATTTATATCCCTTATCCATCATCTGTCCAACACTCAACAAGTTATGCTTAAGTCCATGAACAAGCAGTACATTATTAGTATTAGTCCTTCCATCCAAAGAAATAGATCCTACTCCTATGATAGGTTTAGGAACATTATCTCCAAATCTTACAATACCACCATCATACTTCATTAGTTTTACAAATTTGTTTTTGTCTCCAGTCGTATGGTGTGAGCAACCACTATCTATAACCCATTCAGATTTCTTATCAACATGTGATACTAAAGATTTTTCTTCATGTACTGGTTTTTCATCTTTAATAGCAATAAATCCAATCTCTTCATAATCACAACCATCATAATCATAGATACCTTCACTAGCATAATAACATTCCTTTTCTTTTGAATATTTAGGCTTGAAAAACTTAGGTTTGTGCTTAGGAACTCTTGTAGGACATCTAGATGCAAATTGACCTATCTTATTACATGAAAAACATTTCAAAGGAAACTTTCCTTCAAATTTATCCTTGCTTCTCTTTTCTCTTCTGGCGATTAGTGCAACAAGTTCATCTAGCTTTTTTTCTTCTTCTTGTATATGTTCCCATTCGTCAGCATATTCACCAAGATCTTATTTTATGTTCTCATTATTGGTGCTCGAAATTGCAGATATTATCTTCCTGTGTGTAGATGCCTTAAATGTTGTTTCAACTTTAGGTACAGAATCTCCCATTTATGCAGCTTCAAAGGTAGTTAGCTTTGCAATCAACATTTCTCTACTAAAGTTTGGAGTCAAAGATATAATTTCTTCTATAGCCTAAACTTTGGTCTTGTAAATAGGTGTCAATGATCTAAGGATATTCCCAATGACTTCTTCCTCTTCATAGGTGCCTCCAGAATGTCTGATTCCAAACACAACCTCTGTAACTCTTTGTACATAAGCCCTAATGTTTTCATCATCCTTCATTTGTAGCTTCTCCATCCTTGTTTTCCAATTCTGTAACTTTGCTTGCTTGGTAAACTTGTCTCCTTCATACAATGCTTCTAAATTTGTCCAAATCTTATGTGTCAAATCCAAATCTTTAACTTCAATAAATTCTCCTTCAGAGAGTGCATTGATCAGTGCTTCCCTTGTGACCATGTTATATGAAAATATCTTTTTTTCATCATCATTAGCTATATCCAATTCATCTTCAGCCTTCATGGTTTTGTCATTCTTTGTAATCATCCAGTAGTCAATGCCGAAACATAGCAAATGAGTTTGCATCTTGTTCTTCCAACTGTCAAAGTTTTCAGGATCAAATTTTGGACTATCCTTCCTATAGAATGCCATCTCCAAGATCACCTCAAGCTTTTAAGATTTCTCTCTAAGGACTAGTAGCTCTAATACCAATTGTTAGGAATAATAGTCCACTAATACAACTGAGAGGGGGGGTGAATCAGTTGTATGATAGATTATTAAACTTTAAACTTTGAATAGTAGCAATATCAAATCAAATGAACACAATGAATCCCAACACAATAACACAATATTTGTTGTCGAGGAAACCTTGTTAAAGGTAAAAAAACCCGGTGGGAATTAAAACCCACTAATGATGTACTAAGAGTATAGTATCCTTGTTAGAAGATCTAGCCCTATTAGGAGCTAATTAAAACATTACAGTACATAGTCCTTGTTAGAGGACAGACCCTGTTCGGAGTCAAGAAAAAGAAGTAGGCTCACTACCCAAAGAAGGTTATGTCCACCTTCAGAACTTATTGTTCGCAAAACAAGTGTATGTAAAGAAATACATAATCTTGAATTGTCCAATAGCAACTGTCTTTGCTTGATCAGTTCCAATGAAGTATATAATTTATCCTCTTCTCTACATCCAGCAGACATAAGCTCACAACTTCCAAAATCCTCTTTTACATCACATCCATTCTACCATATCTTTTCAAAAGAAAAGATCTTACATATATACCCTATTAAAAAATAAATGATCAAGTCAACCAATTAGGCTTTCCTAATATACAAATAATTACATAACTCCTTTCTAAGATACACACGGTATCTAAAACAAGTATACAACAATTACAATTAAATAATTAAGGACCAACATCTATAAATCATGCTCTCCATTCATGATACATGCTACAACTCTGAAGTCGGCTTCCAAATAGGTCATCTCCAAAACACACGCCACAACTGAAGTCATCCTGCTTTATGTACCTTGTTAAGATCAGTGAACATTCTTCAATACCCTATCTATCATCCCTTAAGCTTGCATACACTGAATCCTCATCGCTTGTAAGATATACCCAAAACTCAGAGACTTACTCGGTCAACTTCCACTGCTACTGTCCAGTAACCAGTCTTCACTAAATCTTTTGTAACTCAACCAATATGCAATATTATATCATGTGATCTTAGATATAAGACCACAACACCTTCCTATACCCACAACTGACTTCGCACATTCTGAAATATCCATACAGTATTTGTACACTATAATAACCAACTTGTTCTCTCCATAGAAACATATGTTGACATCATTGATAAAACATGAATGACAACAACAATAATTCCAACATCACTCAATGTAGTGATTAAACATATTAAATGTATCCAACAATCTCCCCAATGCATTAGAAATATCCAACATGATGATCTCTCTATGTTCCAAGTTTCCCCATCTATTGTCAACCTATCCCTATCTAATATCATCATGACTCTCTTTATAATAATCAATTCTTGCTAAATCTAAATACACCCTACCTATCTTAGTAACCCTACAATTTGGTCTCTTTGATTCCTCATTTTACCTCTCAAGGTTACCTCATTAGGGATCTCCTTGTTCTCATCGCCCATAACTATATCCTACATCTACACATTCAGTAGACTGTGTACACCATCCTTTGGATCTAGTTGCATAGGAATAGAGTCTTGATCGCCCCCATCCTCATCATTTTGTTTGTCATCTCCATTGGTATCCTCATCATCCCCTTCTTCTCCAGTCTAATCATCATTTGTATCCTCATCCTCCTTCTCTCTCTTTTCCTTGTATCCTATTGGTTGTGGTGCCTTTATAGGAATTTTAATGTCTAGATCTATCAAATAAATAAGCCCATGCACTGAAAACCATCTTTAATATTTAGGTGCAGTCTCAACATCTATCAAATATATCCTTGCTCCCCACTATTTAGGTTCCCAGCATCTTTAATAATGTCAAACCATAACTTATTTTCAATCCCTCTCTATACATTATCAAATGCAAATGGAAATATAGTATACCTAGCATGCATGAGCCCCAAGCATAGAAAGCCCCCTCCACCACCATATGCTCTAACACTAGTCCCCATCCAATAGGGGATCTATGACCTTATCTATCTGATGCTAGGAATCCTACTACAGCCACACTAATAACTATCACTGGTCTCTCATGATATTCTAAAATGGTCTCCCATATAACATCTTGGTCTACAATGCCTAACTCAGTTGCATCGCATCCAAATAGATTTCTTAGAGTTTATCACTTTGTTGATGGATCGTATGTTGTTTTCTCACCATGTATCAGTATCTTTAGTATGCACCACACATCCTCAAGTGTTATCATGGTCTCCCCCATAGGTAGATAGAGTGATCTCATCTCGAAGCCCCATCACTCAGCTAATGTTGTGATGAGTCCCATATTGTCCCTTATTGTGAGCATGTATGTAATGTAGTGCGATCCTAGGGCTAGTAGACAGTCTCTCTCATGGTCATTTAGTTGATGGTGTAATGAAAATTAGGTTGGTTTTCTCCTAGGTTTGTAGTGGTTTCGCTTCAACCTATATACAATGGGGCAAGTGTGTCAAAACTTAGGTCTAAGAGGCTCATTTTGTGCAAACACATTTCACATTATCAGATACATTTATGTGTAATTATGCAATGTATTTTACCATGTATCTACACTTATATGTGTTTTCATTTGAAAGTGTGCACTAATCCTAGCAAGTGCGCACCCCTCCCCCACATTTTCCTCCTCGTGCAAGTGCATACTAGACACACTCAAGTGAATAGCATACACACCCAAGTGTGCAAGGCCACATGCCCTAATTTCCATCAAACTCTTACAAAAATGCATGAAATACGAGATAATCTACAAAATGAATATTGGATACATACCTCTGGTCCTACGCCCTCCAGTCACGTATAGCTCTAGACCTACTTGTTGCGATATTTTTCCATAGGGTTGCACATTGTTCTTCTCAAATCCTCCTTGCATTGGAGCTGCAAATCTTGCAAATAAGAGAATAAAAATGACCTCTTTCATCCCACCCAAGCCCTTTTATACCCCTTGGAGGTTCCTAGATGGAGGTGTATGTATGCCCATTTATGTTGGTCGTGGTCTTTTTTGACTTTCGGGACCCGTACCTTTTGCATTTGATCTCCAATTTTAATTTCTTCTACATTTTTTGATTCCTAACATCATTTTCAACAAATTGGCCCCTTCTTCAAATTGTTTTCCCAATTTTTGAGGGGGAACCCTTATAGCCTATTGTGTATGAGTCACGTTTTAATGTGATTTTTCTCAATTTTCTTTGAAACAATGCTCATAATCGCATTGTCTCAAAGAGTGGCAAAATGTAGACACCTAAAAATGGTAAATGCTTGTGGCTCTACTTTTTAATGTGTTGTTTGTCTAGTCTTGGTTATTTGCTGCATTTTTAACTAAGTTTGATCATTTCGGTTATTTAATTGATCATTCATCTTGTCATCTATTTTTTATTATGTCATTGCAATTTATCCCTTATCGATCTTTGTCACTTGTTTGAGTCATTAGTTTGTCTCTAGGGGAAGATTATTTAATTTATTCTTCTATGTCCTAGCATGTCCCCCATTGACATAAATAAATTTCATTTATTTATACCCTTGTCATTTTGTGCCATAATAAAATATGAAATTTTTTATTATCGTTTTGTCATTGTAGAGGCAATTAGTAAGTGAGTTTTTTAATATTTTTATTTTATTGTTGACCTTTGGCCCTTCCTTTCTACTTGTCCATTCAAGCTCCTCTGCTTGACCTTTTTATGCAATCTTTTTTGTCCATTATCTTCAATGCCGACCATTCATTTTGAATTAGAGATCTATAGATTAGATTTTCAATTCTCTTTTTAGTTAACCATAATTTTCTAAGAGATTGTGCATTTATCCTAAACTAAGTTCCAACATGAAATCTTTTTCAAGCACCATATTTCATCTTACTAACCTACAACTAGATTATCAAATGTGACATTCACCCTTGAATCATTCAACTTTGAAACAAAAATGAATTCTATGTTAAGGCATTTGTACCTATTTACATAATGCATACCAAAGGAATAAAGGGGAAACTCTAAAAGTCCCATAGTTATTCCAAACACTTCGTATCACTAATCATCCCGAACTATTATTACTATGGACTTCATTATTGGGATTACTCTCCCATTAGTAAATAGGCAATTTTGGTGGTGGTGGACCACTTGTCCAAATATATGCATTTTTGTGCATTACCTCATTGTTACACAACTATTATGGTTTCTCAACCCTTTTTGAATTTAAATTTGATTTGTCTTGATCAAATTCATCTTCATAAACATAGAATGGACACCTCAAAAAATGGGACAACACTAGTAACAATTCCAAATGAGTATAGTGCCATAAGCTGCGCACCAAGCAAATTGAGCACCTCATGTTGCAATCATGTTTACAAATATGTGTTTCTTCATGTTTCAATTGCCTCGGCAAAGATATCGTTTCCTCCAAATGAAATTCAACCTATGAGGAAAATGTGGCCAATCAACATTCAAATCCTAACCCCCCAAAAAGGTAGTATTGCCCCTTTACAAAATCCCCACCACCCATTTCATTACAAATCTATCTCGGCTCTGGTGGCTTTAAAACCTGTCGAGTTTGACCATGCAATTGTAGATGATGGATTTTGTCAGTAGAAACCATTTTAAATTGGAATCCGCAATGGATTTTAACCAAGAAAAATACACAGCAAATCCTAGTTCAATGCATGGCAAAATTAGGGTAGAGGCTTCTCGTAGCATTGTTGAAATCCCCGTTATATTCCACCGACCCGTTGATAACCTGTGAAATGATGGTGACCTGGAAATTTATCTCAAAACAATGTGAGTCACCACTTTCCCGAGCTGAGGGCCTTGCACTTTCCTTGGTAGACGTGGCAACCTCATTTTCTTACCATTTTCAACTCGGGTCTCGTTGGGATAGGCCTATTTGACAGATTTCAACGAACCTCGGGGAAAAACTCTTTGAGCTTTCGAAATGAACTAATAAGCCCCACACCACGGCCGTACACACACTTAAAAGTACCTTTTAAAAATTTAAATAAAATTTTGTTTATTGCTGATGAAAATCCCATGCTTCATGAGACCCTGGAAATATTTGGCAGCTAAATAGAGTGATATGTTGGGAATCAAATTATAAAATAGATAGGCATGAGACCCTGGAAATATACCTCCACCTTGTCAACATGCATTTAAAAAAAATCAAATCGCACTTTGGGGAAATATTACTGAATGTGGAGGTATATTAAGATTAAAATAATCACAAGAACTAATTTTCAAATCTTGACTATCATCTGGGTGTAAAATATTAATTATCCAAAGTAGGCCTTCTAGCATACCTTTCCCTATGCACATAGCAAAATTCTGTGAACTATATATGATTTGATCTTGGAAAAATTATCAAACATTCCCTTGGGACCCTGAAACTTTGCACATGAGTATATTGGTATACTCAAAATTATGGGAAACACATGGACCCTCTTGACAATCGCTTGATCATGAGTTATAATTCTTTGAAAATGGCTACCTAGAAAACATAACACAATGAATGCAAAAAATAACAACAAACAACATTTGGTTTGACCTTGGCAAACATATCAAATGAGGTTACTAGGATTTGAAGAGGGATATGGGGGTACATTTATATGTTGGAAATGTTGAGGAACAATTGGTTTGTCTTGAAAGTCAAATTGATGTGAAATGTGAGCCTCCAAAGTTGGCTACTACAACTATTATGAAAAATGTGCAGACTGTAAACCATTGTTGACCCCTCAAACTAAGTGTATAAAAAATGTGTCGAATCCAAATATGCGGTCTACAAATGAGCATATAAACTTACTAATAGAAAATGAATATGTCCCCAAAGAGGTTTTACATGACAATTGTGGAGATTTTACTTATTCACTCTCCCAACGGACAACTTATAAGAACTTATAGGGGTGCATTTATGTGCCTTAGTCAAATTTTATCATCATAAGCATTGAGAACTCTTATGAATTTTCAAGTCCTGACTAAGAGTAATTGACATTCACTCTCAAATGCACATTATATCATGTGGAACCATTTTTTTTATTATCTATGACACCATGTGGAAGTTAATAAGACCATTAGTATCATGCATTTGTTTGCAAGTGACACTATATCTAGCTTGTTATGGCTATTATGGGAAGTGTCCTTCCATTTTCTTTCAGCCTTGTGTTTCTAATTCCTAGAATAGTGGTATAACATGTTATGGAGTAATGGATTGAATTATTAGTTATGAAAATTATCATGTTGATATATGCTAGTACCTTGTGCATGGTAACGAAATGAATTGTCTTGCATATGATACATACCTAATCGATGGACTTCTTAACTATTATTCAAGCTACCTTGTTGATAAAAGGTATCATTTTTTTCTTTGAGAAGAGGTAAGGTAAGGTAATTTGGTCATATTCTTGTTGAAGTGCATATTTGAATATTCTTAATGTGAAAGTTTCTTTTAATATAGTGGAAGCTATAAATGACTTCATTTCTCTCACTCTTTTGCTTGATAATTGTATGGAAAAGGCTTGTTAGTGTAGACACCTAATTCTGATTACATAATTAAGTAATCTTATTTAGTCCTCTCTTAGGGCATTCATTAAATAAAATATTATCTATTTAATCAATTTATGTCATCCCCTGGTTAATTAATTAACTATAGTCCAATTGATTATCTAAATGACAAACCCACAGTCTGATAATTAATTAAACCCCTTTCCTCTATTAATTTAAATAAATACATTCATCTATTTAAATTAATTCATAAATCCCCTTTTTCTCTCATTTGGAATTAAATGGTGCATTTAATCCAATTTGAACACATGGCTCCTAACTTTAACCCCTAACCAAACCAATCCCAAAAACCTAACCTTGAGTTCTTACTCAACCTAACCCATTCACACATACTAATCATCCTTAATTAGCTAATGACCCATGATTAGCTAATCCAACCCTCCACTCATTCTCTCTCCTCCCATCAGATCCTCCTAGTTCTCCCACTTGCCTCCTAATCCAAGCCTAATCCTCCCCTAAATATTTGCACAATCATAATCCATGGATTAAGAAGGTTCTGGAATCTTTTGGTTTCCCAAAACTTTTTTACAAAATAGTCAATACCCTAATCAGGGATTCCTCAACACAAGTAGAGGTTAATGGCTCTTGTACCCAAAGTTGTCCCCTTGAGAGATCTATTAGAAAAGGGTTCATTTGGCCCTTGCTCTATTTTTTATTGTTGTCAATGCTCTATATTACCTATTAAGAAATAAAAATATATATCCGAGGGTAAAGGACATCACTCTTTCCAATGGTGAAGATTTGATTAATATTGAATTTGTAGATGATACTGTAATGTTTGCTAGACTTTAGGAAGAGAACATGGACATATTAGTAAACAAACTAGATATATTTTGTCTTGCCTCTCAAGCCTGTTACCTATTTTTGCATAATTTGGCAAAAAAAAAATTACTTCATATAGGGCTTTAGGTCATTGTTAAGAAATTTAAAGGAATAACTGATGAAGGGAATTAAAAATTCTTCAAAGTGTCTTGTTTATGTTGTTAAAAAAGTGGAAAAGAGGCCAAATTATTTCTCTAATTTAAGTAAGGTCAAAAGTCCATCTTTGGTGTTATGGGGGGAAAATATATAAAGGCTAAATCAAAATATTTCCTTAACTAACCTCTTGAGATAACTTAGGGCTGGGTTAAAGTTGAGTTAAGGCAAAGATGCCCTAGACATGCCCATGAATGCATATTCAACACAAGAGTAGCACTTTGTTTGTAGAAACATCATATTTCATGCTTGGACAATGAGATTTACAATGAAAGGCACTTGGACAGTGAGTTTCATGCATAGAAATACTAGATCAAAGAGTGTGATCTACAATCATTGATGCAAAGGATAACATTATAATACTTCATGGACAACATTTGCATTTGTGAGTGGAGCATCATGTTTTCATGCTAAAGACCAGTTCATAAAGATGAAATGACATATACAAAGGAGTATAACAAGTTTGAAAGGGTAGAGTAGCATATTCATTTGTGAGAAGGAATAAATTCATCTTGGAACATGAGTTTCTCATAATAGTAGAAGTGGTAACTAAGGAGAAACAATTAGAGAAGTGTATCAAGGAGTTTCAAAGGAAAAAGAAGACAAAGTTTGCAATCAAAAGATCATATCTCGTCAAGAAAATGTGAGGTTCATTTCTTGGACAACAAGTATTTAGGAGAATGGATAGACTATAAGCAAAGAGAATCCTATGAGAATCAAATGAGGTAGGGTTTCAAAGTTGTAAAACCTTATCCTCATTAAAACATGGTTCATTGTCTTTTATTTTATATATGAAAAGATACATGGTTTTATTAATGAGTTATAAAACAATAAGGTTCTCCTTGCTATAAGGTTTTATTTGCATTTCAACAAGGCATTGCTTTATTTTTTTCGAATGGTGCTCAAATATGTAGTAATAGGGTAGGATTCAAACATGATAGAGCAATAGAGCTTATGTTTCAAGGATGCTTCACTGCTCCAAGTGGATCATTAGCTTATCTAAGATAGTTTTACTTTTTGAGTGATGGTTGGCATTGTTCTTAAAGGATTTTTATTTTGGAGATATAGATCATTGTCATATGAGAGGAAATAATGAACTATCATACCTTCAAGGATGTCTCAATATGGTGAAAGTTTCATTTGAGTTTCCTATCAAAGATAAAATATGTTAAAAGACAATGACAGTGTGGGTTTTATGAAAGGGCAAAAAATGGTGATCCAAGGATCAATTTCATATGTATGAAACCCCAAATATTAGGACAATGATATTGTAACGTAAGAGTGACAGTGACTAGAGAATAGTGATATTGGAGGTATGGATTGGTAGCAGACCCTTTAAGATCCAATACATTTATTAAAATATTTCTATGCTTCTAAGGAGAATAGTCAGTACTTTAAGAGCACAGGAGAAGAGGACTAGAATAATATACTTTTTTATGAGCTCATATCTAATATGATTATGAGAAGGCATGTTCCTTGTAAAAAGAAAAATCATCTTCCTTATAGGAAAAACATTCCCTAGTTTGGCAAAGCAACGTCATAGTATAATGAAGGAGCAAATGAAAAACCAGTCAAAAATATGTAAACTATATTTTCAATATGAAATCAGTGCCTTCCAAGAATCGTGACAACAAATATTAAAGTTCATGGAGAGCATATTTCATGTTGAACAATAGTATCTTGCAAGTATAACTAATGAACAACATTTTTTTTGAGTGAAGGATGCCCAAAAATTTACAAATTGCTAAAAAAACAACAATGATAGTAGTGAAGACAATAATGATAGCATGTTGCATCCATAAAACATGGCATAATTTACCACAATATGGTTGTCTAGAATAACTATATGAGATGTCAAGTCATAGAGTGCATTGATTGAGAAAAGTATAATGAAGTAGAAGATGCATTACAAGTATCAATGGATATATTAATATCAATGCTATTATAATGAATATTACATTCATATCATAAGCGGAAAGCGGAAATAATGTTCATGCACATTGAGAGCAAAATCAATAACATGGAGGTGACAGTCTTAAAGACATCAAAATAGTCATTTGATGTTCATTGACAATGATAAAGAATAATCATAACAACTCTAATGGAACTCATGAGAAAACTGTGGCCAAAGGAAGAAAAAGACAATGTGCCATATGATACAGTCAATCAAGGAGGACAGTAAACACATCAAACACAATGAAAGATGGTAAAAGGATCAAAATATGTAGAGCTATGACATTATAATTAATTAATAAAAATCATTCCATGTTATGCAGAATAGTATTTAATGTTGTAGCAATGATTAGAACAAGGTATATGTGGAACAATAAAAGAAATAGAGTTCATGACAATAAAAGACAATGAATAGGGATAACTAAGGACTCATGAGCAGAACAAAGAAACCATGGCTTATAGAAACATCCCAATTATAAAGAAAATGACATTGATAAGATAAAGAATGTACATGGAGATCATGTATCATCATTGAAGATAACAGAGGGGCACATTAAATGTAATGTAAAAAACTTGAGGTGAGGAAGAGGTCACAATGGCAGTCAAAGGAAATGCTTTGATAATGAACAATGGAACAAGGAACAATGGTGGAACAGTGAAGAGCATTTCATGATAGTGCTATATATTATATACATAAATAATGACAAAGGCTTGAGTATCATGACGAATAAGTAATTCCATGTTAAGGTCATAGATAGATCATGATGATAGTGGTACAAGGAAAAAATGTAAAAAAAAAAGATAACCACGGTTACAAGGATAGCTATTATAGAAAACATATAATCAGGATCATTAGAATACAAAGACAATCTATCATATAATATTCAAAAGGACTATATTAGTGACAAGGGTGTAGCAGCAAGAGAAAAAGCATGACATTATAGTCGAAGGCCTATAAATGAGGAGTTAAGGAGGAAAATGAGCATACTATCATTAGTAAGAGCCCCACTTATATTAATCAAAGAATATTTTTAGGCCTCTAACAATACCTATACTATATATTGGACCCCTATTTAGGGGTTTTTTTTAAGATGTATGACCCAAGGGGATATTTTAAATCATGGATCAACTTTCAAGGAGAGACATTCAGTTTAAGAGTATTTCAAGGAGGCTAGTTTAGTTTGTCTTGGACTTCCATTTTCAGTTCCTTTAGGAATTTGTTGAACATCTTTCTATAAGACTTTCTTCATTGTAATTTTCCCACTAGTTCTTTTCTCTTTGCCTTTTGAATTCAGCTGGCATAAAGCATTGTAACTCATTTTTTGAGTTTGTAACAACAACATTCCTTTATTTTTCAATAAAATAGTAGTTTATTCCTTCTTAAATTTCTTGTATTGTGTGGTGAATGAATGAATTGATTATTTGTTGTGATTTATGTATGAAATCATCTATTTTGTCTAGTTCAATCAACATTTGGTGTAAGGAGATATTAGAGTAATAAAGTGTTTACTTATTAATTAAATCATGTTTGATTTAATTACTAAGTCACTTATTATCTCTTTCTCCTTAAGCTAAACTTTAGGCATATAATAATTAATTACTTTATTAATTATTATTGTGGAACCTAGGTTTTACCTTTTTAGGGTTTCAGATCTCCTTTTATAAGGATTGATCTCCTCTTGTTTTCATTACTTTGATAACAGATTGAGAAACATTCATTTTATTGAATTGCAACTTTTGTTTTTGCACATCAAGAATGTCTCCTCATTCATGGATCCATGTGTTAAGGTCTCTCTAGTTTATTGTGTCTCCCTCTTTCTATGACAGGTGTTTGTGTGCAGGTGTTCTTGGGAGCTGCAGGTTATTTTCTCATCAACTCCAATATGGTATCATATTTTTAGATATGTTTGCCCCTGTCCTCTTCATGAGAGATTTGGTTGTGTTCATCAGATCTTTAGTTTCAGAGGATTTTCAGTTGGATCTGGGGGGACCTCTCTTTCTGGTCATCTTGGGCTCAAGCTGACCTCACAGTTGCATTCAAAGAGTCCAAGAACCCCTAGATCCATATAAAATTTGTTCAATTTGGACAAAGTTGGAATCTATGGCAAAAAAAATCTTGTAACCGACCCCGACACAGATCCCAAAGTGGTCGCTGGTATTTTGGAGCATTTTTGGCTCAAATGGACCTCATCGTTGAGCTCGTAGCGACCAAGAACCCCCAGATCCATATAGGCATGTTCAATTCAAATGTCGTTTCATTATGAGGTAAAAAATATTTCATACTAGGATCGTACGACCCTAACATGCATCTCAATGCAAGTATGCCGATTTTGAAAAAAATTTGCGGCGACGACCATTTGGCTGTCAAATTTAACCTCCTAGTAGATGCAGCCTCAGGCCTTGGTCATATGGTGATCAGGGGCTTAGTATTTTTAGCTCTCAGATGAATTTTGGCCATGACGGCCATACGACCGTCAATTTTAAGCCCGTTGGCATCAACACTATTCTACACCATTTTTTGGGCCCTTCAGCATACCTGTGGTTTTTTGCTCGTAACTTGAGCATACGGTGTCGAAATTAGGAAAACAAGATATCGTCAGAAAGCTAGTTCAGATCTCTATCTAGATCTAAAGGTTTAAATTTATTATTTTGCTTTTTTGATGGTGGTTTTTACTATCAAAGCCAGATGTTTATTTTTGCACTCCAGGAGCTCTATCTTATGCATTCAAACTCTATTTTGGGGAAATGATATATTGTTGGAAAGCTTGTTTTGAGACCTTTCTAGTGTTGTGAGTCATTTTTTATAGATTCTTATTCAAGTATATTTTATTCATTTTCTTGTATATTTGCATTCTGGTGGATATCTTGGATGTTTCAGGTCCTGGGATCTTTCCTGTAGTGGAATGACTTGTCTTAGGTTGTTCTTTTCTTTCAAAAGCCTTTGCTCTTCTTTGAGTAGTGTATACTTCACTTTTGTAGAATTCGTTTATGCACACGCACTGAGATAAAGTGTCATTCTATTGCATGTATGGGATCTTGCACATGTTTGTGCTCTATGTACTTGTACTCCATTATAAAGTGCCAGGGGGGTTTGATGTTTGCCTTTATTTCCCATCTACTTTTATCATGTGAGTTTTCCTCCAATGATATTAGCCTCAGGTATCTCTATATGTGTTTGTACTCTCTCTGCATCTTCGATGTTTCAGATTCTTCTTCATCATGCAGTTCATATTGGATGATCTTTTCAGTGTACCTGTCATTACTCCCTTGTCATCATTATGGGAGGGTTTCTACTGCTTCCTTGGTTCGATGGTGTGGCTATGTATTTAGTATTTGATTCTATGTACTAGGTAGATGTAGTGGTTGGGTACCTATGCATTCCAGGGAGATGGATCATTTACATATGGATACTTTTTTCTTTCCTATTTTTGGATGCACTCTTCTAGCTTTGATTGATCAACTCTTCAAACTTTTGGTGTTTTTATGCCATCTGTATTTTTGAGTTCAAGTGTTTGCCTTTGTTTTCCTCCTTATTAAAGTAGTGTCATTTGAGGGCACCTGTAAAGATTATAGTATTATGTATCTTCGACTTCAGTTGTTTGCCTTTGTTTGCCTCCTGATTCGAGTAGTGTCATTTGAGGGCACTCATGCAGATTACAATCTTCTCTACCTAGTCATATTTCAATTGAGGATCTTTAGATCACCAGTCACTTCTTGACAAAGTTTGTAGCTTCTTGCTTCAGTGATGTTGTACATGTTCATCCTTGTTCCTATTTTCTAGAACATTCCTAGTATTGGAGGCTTCTTTAGCCCTTTAGACTAGTCTTGTCTCTTTTGGGAGTAGAGTTTTTCCCATGTGGTTTTCTCTATTTCTCTACTTTATAAAGACTCTCTTTTGTACTTGGGTACCTCATCAAACCTTTTTTTGCCATGACCTATTTGCTTTCAATATTTATTTTTAGGTTTTTAGCTTCTCCTAAAGTTCATCTTAAGGGGAGGTGTTAGAGTAATAAAGTGTTTACTTATTAATTAAATCTTGTTTGATTTAATTACTAAGCCACTTATTATCTCTTTCTCCTTAAGCTAAACTTTAGGCATATAATAATTAATTTCTTTATTAATTATTATTTTGCAACCTAGGTTTTACCTTTTTAGGGTTTTAGATCTCCTTTTATAAGGATTGATCTCCTCTTGTTTTCATAACTTTGATAACATATTGAGAAAAATTCATTTTATTTAATTGCAACTTTTGTTTTTGCACATCAAGAATGTCTCCTCTTTCATGGATCCATGCGTTAAGACCTCCCTAGCTTCTTGCATCTCTCTCTTTCTGTGACAGGTGTTTGCATGCAGGTGTTCTTGGGAGCTGTGGGTTATTTTCTCATCAAATCCAATAGGAGATACATGATAATTGCAAGTTTTAGATTATTTTAGTTGGTTTTGGTAGCTTGTAGTCATGAAAACCAGTTGTTTTCCTTTAAGTAAGCATTAGATTAAGCCATTTCTAAGAAATATTTATGCATCTCATGTTTAGTTAAGTTGTGAAATATTAGAATCTTTTTGTTGAAAGGTTTTGCGAGTTAAGAAAGTTGTAGATCTCAGTCAAGCATTTCATTGCATCACCTGTTAGTATGAAATTTCATTTCAAAAGAGAATCATTCTACCTCTTTTCTAGGCAATTAGTAGTTTAGGAAAGTACCATAAGTAGTAATTCGACCTTCTCTAAAGGTTCATCTCTATTATAGGTCACCCACAATGTTGAGATGTTCTCATGTTTCAGGAGTAAGTTTAGTATTACTTAGCAAGGGTACATTATTAGGTGATAATAGAGCTAAAATCTCCAAGCACAAGTCTAGTATGTTGGGGTGGGAAGAGAGCCCTCACATACGGTGGAATAGATTTGATTTTCAATGGAGAGGTCCATCCAAACATGTGAGATATCTAGGGATTCCCTTTGTTGTCTTCCCCAATCTTAGAGATATGTGGTTCTAGATTAAAAATAAAACTAACTCTAAATTGAACCATTAGGATAGAAATTACCTTTCATTTAGAGGCAAATTTCAAGTTTGTCAGAAGATCCTGGCCTTCTATGGTTGGTATTATGAATTTGTCTAACTCTTTAGCAGATATTAGGTCAATGATATTTAGAAGACAATCATAACCTTCTTGTGGTTTGATGTAAAAGGGAAGTAAAATCAACATGTTGCTAGGTGGGAATGGTATTATATAGATAAGGAAAGAGGGGAGCTTGGTTTGAAAGACATCATGTGGTAAGGCATAAAATTGGTAGCCAAATAGGTTGTAAGGGCCCTCGAAAGGAAGAGCCTCAAAAAATACTCATTAGGAATAACATTATATCGGTATCCCCTAAGAAGGAAAAATAATGGAAGCACCTCTCCATAAATGATATTATTACCTCCAAACATGAATTCACCCCTACTAGGTCAAGGGTCCTTCACAATCTATGAAAGGCTTGAGAAATTATCAAATGTAGGATCACAAACTATAGTTACATGATGGAAAAATATAGGATTGTGGGCAATGGGTCCATTTGGTAGAACTTGGAACATAAATGAAAGTCACTTGATCTTTTACAGTGGTTCTCAACAAGGAAATGGGTATAAAAATACATTATATGTTTCAATGATATCTTGTATAATGATTCCCTCATAGATTGGAGTACTTTGAGTACTAAATATTGTATCCCCCAATAGAGGACCTAATCTATTCTTAGAGAGGTCTACCATATATTTAGTACCCCTATTAAATGTGTAGGAGAGGAGGAGTGCCTCTCTAACCTTAAGTGGTCGAATGACTCTCCTCTTAGCAATATTAAGGCTAAGGATATTTATAAAAGTTTAGCTAACAATGAGTATATTTTTAACCACATTAACACTTGTTGGAACTTGTCTCATTCTAATGAATTTTATCCAAAGAAATTGCACTTTATGTGGGAAAAAATCTTGGATCCCAAGAAAGCGTGATTTAGGTGGATACTTAATTTGTAAAAGCTACCTTTTAAGAAACATTCTGCTAACTCTAACCTCTATCTACTTTACAGGAAGCCAGAAACCATCAAACATATTTTTATTGAATGTTTATATGCTAATGAAATATTGATGTAGAGGTGGTGTGTAAAACTCTTTGATCCCATACCTTGATTTAAATGAGTGCTCAATCAGTCACTAAGTGAGACAACTTCTCACATCAAACATCCTTCACAAGGATCCACTATCTAGGCTTCTCCCAATGCACCTAGAGCCTCCAATATGTCAAATATTCCAAAAATAATTACAAACTTGTTCCAACACCTTACAAAACCTTAACATGGTCAATGTACCATGTTTCACCAACCTACAAAGTCTGGTCAAGAGTTCTGCAACATAACTCACACCATTAGCCCTTTAGGCTTGTAGCCTTCACCTATCACACATATGCCCTTTTCGCCAAATCTTCCCAAACAACTAAAGAAAATATTGATTGATTTAGATACCCTTTTGGATTCTCTAAATCCTAACCAAACCAAAAGATAGGTTCCTTTGGACCATCTATTAGACCCAATACCCTAGTATCATCCAACTAGGCCTAATTCACCCTCATTTACAAAGTAACTTATAAATGTACTTACTCCCTTGACCCCAAAGCAAGAAAAAGTCTTCTATAAGGTTTCAAAACAAAATATTCTCAAGATTTCAAGGTCTTAACCCCTACCCATTCTTCTAGCCGCCGAACCCTTATTTCTAGGGTCATTTATCTAGGGTCTACTCAAAAGGAACTCCACAACCATCTCTAGATGAATCCACTTGTTCTAAAACATCAATATGGACACAAAAATCCATGTTCCAACATAAAATGCATCTACTCTTAAGTGCATTCACTTCCCTAGTGACTGATACCAAGTTAGGGCACTCCTCAATCTAGAAACTCCATCAACCAATGATCTTCAAACATAACTTCTCCATGTCCCCGCATTAAATAATTAAATTACAAGGATATATTATAATTTAGACATATTCCACCAATCATAGTGATCATAGGGGGTGGGAGATTCAATTCATGGAATGAAGACTACAATCTCAATTGCTGACTGTTACAACAAGAAGCCCAAACACAGTCCCGACACCAGTCAATTTCTTGACTTCAATAAAAATCAAAACACTTAATGAAATGCATGGAAAATGTAAATAACACCAAGGGAATGATCTTATGTCATGAACCAATCAAATTCACACTTTATTCAACCATTTGAAATCATTGCTATGCTGACTGTATCCACAAGATAGAATCATTGTTGCAGGAATAACTTATGTTTATTGATTGAAAACATTACATTATATCTTTCTTACACCTCCAACTCTACATATATGATTCAATCATGTTTATAAACACTAATATAGACTCCAACCTCTTAAAAAACTGATTGCAACCTCTAACTAACTGTCTAACTGTCCCCCAAACAGTCCAAAACTGACTGTCTAAACAAAATAAAATTAAAATGTGTTGTCAAGTTGACAACCAATGTTGTCAAATTGACAACATGACTCCAATGTCCCTTCTAGGAAGTTTAAAAGACTTAAAAATAACCTTTTCTAACCCTTACTAACCCATAACCCCTCATGTGCCTTATAGGCAATAATTGCATTAAAATGTAATTTTACATCTTTTTGGCATCTTTGCACTTTGAGTGCAATTACATGATATTAATGGAATTAATGGCCATATTATAAACCTAGATGACCATATAGGTCCTTACCCCTTACACTCATTCTTGGATCAACCAAGTGTCCCCAAGGTTACATCCTTAACCCCTATGCCATTCAACTCCTATTACATCAAATACATAAAATTGGCTTGAAGCCATATTACATCCAAATATATTGATCTTTTAGATCATTCAATCTTCATGAGTCATCCATGTGACCCTCTCTTCATGTCTTAATTAGGATTCCCTGCACCATACTCCCAAGGATCAAATAAATCCAAGTACCTTGGATTGGGGAGTTTCTTTCTAATCTTCCAATCTTTAGTTACTGCTTGTTGAGGACTTGCAACATAAATGTATCCTCTGTCCATTGGCTTCATGCACCTACAATCAAACATCATGTGCCAAGCACTAAATTTTTCATCCCTCATATCTATGTTCCCATAGATGTCTGCAGTATTATCATTCACATGATCAACAATATAATATCCCTGCAATCCTGTCACAAAAGTGTTAGAAATTTTTTTTATCCAATCTTTCTCATTCACCAAAACCAATGTTTGGTATACCACTCCTTCCTTCATTTGGTTCACCACTTCATATTCTTGCTCACACACTCCTTGTGATATTTCCACACTTGTAGACAATTCAGTCACTAAGGTTTCTTCATGACCATCTGCTCCTGCACCTTCATGCCCTTGTCCTAGGCATTCTTCCACTGCACCACCCTTGTTTTTCCATTCCTCAACTATGACATCTAATTCATCCCACAAATCCATCTTGTCTTCAAGTCTTTGAACACTGGTTTCTTTTCTACCTTCATAAACTTATACAGTCTTCTCATCATCAAATCCTTGAACCCTCTCAGTGAGTCCTCCATTTAGTAGTTTCTTCTCTACAATAAGCCTTTTGACAGGCCACACAACCTTCTTCTTCATCTCCTTATGCCAACTTGTGGATTCTTTCTTCAACTCTATCTTTAAGAGCTTTGAATCTTCACTCTCTAAGGCCCCTGTCATCTCTGAGACCTCTTGCAACTCATCATCTCAATGCCATCCTCCTTGGCATGCAAACAATTCATAAATGGCTTCCTCCATAGCCCTATTTTCCTTCTTCTCAAAAGTAACATTCAATGGACATCTGACTTCCCCAACTTGGATTCCTTCATCCATACACTCCACAACTACATCAACAACTTCTGCAACTTCCTTCTCAATCCCTATCATCTCAACTTCATGAGCCCTTTCTTTTCTAGGCCCACACATCACCGTCTTCTCCTATGTCCTTCCATCTTCATGAGTGTCCTCATACTGTGACTCCTCTTTGTTTATGTTCACGTGCCTCTCTGCTTGTTCTTCTGGTCTTTTACATGAACCATTCACACCATCTACTCTCTCCTTTAGGATCTTAATTTGATCCACATCTCTTTGTGGCCCCATCATAGGCCCACTTCTCTAAAGCATTTACTTCTACCCTGCCTTCCACATTATCCTCTTCTTGGTCCCTTTGTCTTAGGAACTCAACTTTTTCAAACAAGAAACTTGTTGGCATCTTCCATGATGCTTCATCTTCCTTCAAGGATTTCAATACCATTATTTTTCCACCATCTATGAAGGTATAGTTGTTCAGTAGTCCATCATATAGGGTATGTTTCTCCACTTTCCATGCCCTCCCAAGGATAAAATGGCATCCTACTAACGAAATAACATCACACAAGACAACAACCTTATATGGTCCAATGCTAAAGTGAACATATGCTTGCTTTGTCACTTCAACTTGGCTTCCAACATGTAACTCATGTACCTTGTAAGGCTTGCTATGTGCTATTTGTTGTAGACTCAACTTTTCAACCATCTCAACTGAAACAAAATTGAAAACTTAACCACTAGAAATTTCCATTCTACAAACCTTACCCATACATTTGCATTGTGTTCTGAATTGTGAATACCCATGGGTGTCTCTTCTACCCAAATCTTCATTCATGATGGCTTGAACCTCTCTATCCTTCAATAAGAAATATTTGAACTCCTCTACAATCTAATATCCATTCAACTTAGAATCACCACCTTGGAACGCTCTCAAAGGATAATTCAACTCTAAGGGT
Source organism: Chamaecyparis obtusa (assembly GCA_027943335.1). Classification (NCBI taxonomy): domain Eukaryota; kingdom Viridiplantae; phylum Streptophyta; class Pinopsida; order Cupressales; family Cupressaceae; genus Chamaecyparis; species Chamaecyparis obtusa. Next base: position 1,456,608 of record BSBK01000284.1, on the reverse strand, counting down.
TCAACAAAGGATTCTAGGTTTTCAAAATCTCAGATTGTCTCCTCCAACTCTCTCCCAAAGGAATCTTTTAGGCTTTGATACCACCTGATGTAGAGGTGGTGTGTAAGACTCTTTGAGCCCATACCCTGATTGAAATGAGTGCTCAATCAGTCACAAAGTGAGACAACTTCTCACACCAAACATCCTTCACAAGGATCCACTATCTAGGCTTCTTCCAATTTACCTAGAGCCTCCAATATGTCAAATCTTCCAACAAGACTTCCAACCTTGTTCCAACACCTTAGAACACCTTAACATGCTCAATGTACCATGTTTTACCAACCCACCAAGTCTGGTCAAGAGTTCTGCAACATAACTTACACCATTAGCCCTTTAGGCTTATAGCCTTCACCAGTCACACATCTGCCCTTTTCTCCAAATATTCCCAAACAAATAAAGAAACTCTTGATTTATTTAGATACCCTTTTGGATTCTCTAAATCCTACCCAAACCCTAAGATAGGTTCCTTTGGACCATCTATCAGATCCAATACTCTAGTATCATCCAAGTAGGCCTAATTCACCCTCGTTTACAAAGCAACTTATAAATGTAATTACTCCCTTGACCCCAAAGCAAGAAATAGTCTTCTATAAGGTTTCAAAACAAAATATTCTCAAGATTTCAAGTCTCAACCCCTACCCATTCTTCTAGCCACCAAACCCTTGTTTCTAGGGTCATTTATCTAGGGTGTACTTAAAAGGAACTCCACAACCATATCTAGATCAATCCACTTGTTATAACACATCATTATGGACACAAAAATCCATGTTCCAACATAAAATGCATCTACTCTTAAGGGTATTCACTTCCCTAGTGACTAGTACCAAGTCAAGGCACTCCTCAATCAGTAAACTCCATCAACCAATGATCTTCAAACATAACTTCTCCATATCCCTGCATTAAACAATTACATTACAAGGATATATTACACTTTAGACATCTCCCACCAATCACAGTGATCACAGGGGGTGGGAGAGTCAATTCATGGAATGAAGACTACAATCCCAATTGTTGATTGTTACAACAAGAAGCCCAAACACAGTCCTGACACCAGTCAATTTCTTGACTTTAATAACAATTAAAACACTGAAGAAAATGCATAGAAAATGTAAATAACTCCAAGGGAATTATATTATGTCATGATCCAATCAAAGTCACACTTTATTCAACCATTTGAAATCACTGCTATATTGACTGTACCCACAAGACAGAATCATTTTTGCAGGAATAACTTTTGTTTATTGATTGAAAATATTACATTCTGGCTTTCTTACACCTCCAACTCCACATCTATGATTCACTCATGTGGATTAACACTAATATAGACTCCAACCTCTTCAAAAACCGACTGCAACCTCTAACTAACTGTCTAACTGTCCCCAAACAGTCCAAAATCGACTGTCTAAACAAAATAAGATTAAAATGTGTTGTCAAGTTGACAACCAATGTTGTCAACTCGACAACATGACTCCAATGTCCCTTCTAGGACTTTTAAAAGGATTAAACATAACCTGTTCTAACCCTTACTAACCCATAACCCCTCATGTGCCTTATAGGCCATAATTGCATTAAAATGCAATTTTACATCTTTTTGGCATCTTTGCACTTTGAGTGCAATTACATGATATTAATGACATTAATGGCCATATTATAAACCTAGATGACCATACAGGTCCTTACCCCTTACACTCATTCTTGGATCAACCAAGTGACCCCAAGGTTACATCCTTAACCCCTATGCCATTCAAATCCTATTACATCAAATACATAAAATTGGCTTGAAGCCATATTACATCCAAATATATTGATCTTTTAGATCATTCAATCTTCATGATTCATCCATGTGACCCTCTCTTCACATCTTCATCAGGTGCCCTACACCAAATATGGCTCATGTTCTGCAACAATTTTGTGCATTAAAATTTGATTAAGTATAACATTATATCTAAGATTATCATTGGCTACATTGAGAATACTAAAACTACTCATAATTTTTTTGGCTACTTCTTTCTAATGAGATTATTTGGCATATTTAGAAGGCTAGAAATGAGGAAGTGTTTAATGGATCTAGGAGAGGACTTATTGAGTCAAATAAAAGACTTACATACTTTAACATTATCTTGTAGGTGACTATTCCTATGGAAGTTTTGAAAGGAAAGTTCTATAGATTATTAGGTAATGGGATCACCATGATCGACATGAATGAGATGAGATATCGGTACACATGGGCATAAAACTTGGAGACCAACCCTACATTTTATAAGCACCTCTTGGAGCTACAAAATAGAGTAACTGACCTAGAAGTTGAGGAAAAGAAGAAGGGGAAGAAGCATGAACCAAGGATATTTTTCAAGAGTGAGATGGACTCAAACATTGAGATCGCGAACTCCAATGAAGAGCTTTCTGTTGTATCTCCTCCACTTGGGCAGCTTAAATGGGACAAGTTCGAGGAAAGAAGGAATCAGTAATAGGATGCATATCTATACCTTAGCCTTTTTGATATATCTAGCTATGTGTTAATTATGATGATGTTATGTAAGCAATGGGCTTATATACTCTCTATTTTTTATGTTTAATCTATTAGAGTTAGTTGATTATACTTTGATCTACAAACTATATGAAGATTAATATTGTAATATGATTCTACCATATCTAATATAATAAAAAAGAAAAAGATATTTTAAATTTAAGTTTTGATTTTTTATTTTAGTTTTAGTTTTTCATTGTAATATTCAATTATTTTTAATTAATTATTCATAAATAGTAAGGTTTTTTGCCTTTTTAATAAAAATTTAAAGTAATTTTTATTAAACAAAGATATTTTAAAATGTCATTATAGTGTATAGAAAAATATAATTTTTAATTTTTAATTATATTTTATTTTAGACTGTAGGAATAAGGTATAACACCCCCTATAAATTATAGTGCACTGGGTAAACTTTTTAATGTGACCGGCGACGCTTGTGTGACACGTCCTCCGATAGCACATGGGCTAAGGGGAGACTAAACCTCGTGACCTCATGCTTTACCACAGGAAGCTCTCGCCAATCAAACTAGGCCCCTAGCCCATTTAATTTTAGTTTAAAATTATAATATAATATTACTTTTATTTCTTAATCATAAATAGTAAGGTTTTTATTTTATTTATAAAAATATAAAGTAGAATTTTTGTTTTTAAGAAAGATATTTCAAAAATGTTATTATAGAGTGAAAAAATCATATTATTAAAATTCTAGTTTTAATTTTACATTAAAATTTAGTTTTAAATTATAATATGAAATTACTTTTATTTGATCCATAAATATTAAGATTTGTTTTTTATTTATAAAGTTTTAAATTAAATTTGTTATTTGTAGACACACACACACATATTATATCAATATATAATAAGTACATATATATCTATTATATATATTAATTCATTATAGTGTATAATTGTGTGTGTGTGTGTGTGTGTGTGTATATATATTATTAATGATATAATATAAGAGCAGTTGTTCCCCTTCTCATCATCTCATCTTTTTATCTTTATTTCCCCATCTCACTCTTCTTCTCTCTCTCTCTCTCTCTCTCACACACACACACACACACACACACACAATTTCTTTCTCCCCCTCTTCCTCTCTCCTCCCATCTCTCCTTCTATATATTTTAATATATCTCACTTCCTATATCTTTATATTTCTATCCCTGTCTCTCCACCAGTCCATCCCCATCCCTCCACATTTTCTCTTTTTACGTATCTCTACTTATTCTCTCTCCTCCCTCTATTTATCTCCATTTCTCCATATGTCTCTCTCTCACACTCATATACACATGTACATGCCCAGTTTCTCGCTCCCTATCTTTTTATCTATCTCTATATCATCCTCCCTCTCTCTCTTTCCATCTCTCTCTTTATTCTCTAGCTTCATCTCCTTACCCCCATCTCTCTCTTTCTCCTTATTGACCTCATTTATTACACAAATGTATACAAAAAAGACCTTTTTTTTTTTCTAATTAAACTTCCTTATCTGTTCTTCTCTCCCTATTACTATAATAAAATAAGTGTGTTGGTAATGAACCCTAATTATCTTTCCAACTCAAATATTTTGTTTCAATCATGTTTAGATCCATGTAAGTGGATGGATAGTTGATTTGAAGCTACCACTTCTCCATTGAAACCTTTGTTGCATAAAAATATCATTTTCTATATGACTTATCAATTGACCTAGAGTACTACATAAATGCATGCGAAAAATATATCAATTTTATTTCCTAAATTACCTCTCTCTCTCTCTCTCTCTCTCTCTCTCTCTCTCTCTCTCACACACACACACACACACACACACACACACACACACACACACCCAATATGGGTATATTGGTAATTGAGTCTAATTATCTTCCTTATTCATAGGTCCTTCCAATTGGCATCATGTATTGTACAAATCTATGAAAAAAATAGACGAAATTTTTGCTTAATTGACCTTCCATACCTCTTCGGCGTACCCATTGCACACCAAAGAGTGATTGCTGGTTTAATATGTAGAGAAGTAGATGCATGACTACTTTTTCCAATCATAATGTTCATTAGGAAGTAGATATGTTATTAAAGTTTTATTTTGAATGTGATAAACTCGAAGAATTTCCCCAAAATAACATGAAAATCAATAATCACTTGAATAAAGATCAAATGACAAGGTGCATTAAAAAGAAGATGTATATCCAAACAACTTAATTATATGATGAAATTTCAAATTTGGTTCCATTTTTTTTAAGATGGATGTTATAGTTTCTTCACCATGTTTTGTTAAACTGTAGTAAGTTTTTTTTATATGAATGTTTCCCTAGCATAATAAAAATAAAAAATAATAATTTGCTTAGAAGAAATTTATTTTTTAGCGAGCATACCTAAATTCTAAATGACAAAAGTCACCAGACCAACCAAAATGACTATACAACCAATTGATTTTACTTGATTACACACTTTATTGATATTTATTAAAGTTTGAAACAAATTGTTTTCCACCTAATGCATGGTTTGATGAGGAATGTAAAATGGCTAGGATAAATCTAAGAGAGTTAAATAAAGAAAACCTTGACATTAAAGTTTACAAGCAAATTTTTAAAAAGAAAAAAAGCCGATTTTATGATCACAAGGCAGAAAGAGCTATTTTTCTTGATAAACATAACTCCAAGTTATTTTGGAAGGAACTTCAACTAAGAAAGAAACAAACTGAAAATAATATCACAACTACTCAATGGTTTGATTATGCAAGACAACTTCATGAACAAGATTGTGAGGTGGACTTGCCACCCTTGGTCAACAATACGACAAATCTTTTTGTCGTGCAAGAGGTCAAGATGGGTATTAAGAAGTTGAAAGTTGGTAAAATAAAAGACTTGGTTGAGTTTCAAATAGAGTATCTCAAGTGGGGCATGAAGATGCTTGCACCACACATTTCAAAAATATTTAATAATATCAGCCAATAAGGGTTCCCTAAAGATTGGACAACTAGTCTAGCAATACGTCTTCTTAAGAGTGGTGATGTCAATAACCCCACCAATTACAAGATGATAATGATTAATCCTTTGTTTGCAAAATTATTTGCAGCATGTTAGAAAACATAATTAGCAAATGGGTAGAAGAAAAACATAAACATGCAAAAGGACAAGTTGGTTTCAAACCTAAGCATTTGATAGTCGATCACTGTATTATTTTGAGACACAGTGAAAAAGGGTGGGAAAAAAGGATGAAGTTTTTTGTTGTTTTGTTGATTTCAAAAAGGCTTTTGACACGGTCCCTAGGGACAAACTTTGGTATAGAATGGAAGAACTTGGGATTCCTATGTATCTTAGAGCTATTGTTTATTGGATATATGAAGAGGTCAAAGTCAAAATCAGAACTTCGACTAACATTTCAAAATATTTTAAGAGTGATATTGGGGTCAAACAAGGTTGCCCCTTATCATCTACCCTATTTGGCTTATATATTGACAAACTTGAAGAGTGGTTAAACATACAAAATGGTGAGGGTATTTAGTTGGAATAATTTTTAATAAGGTTGTTCCTTTATGCAGATGATCTCATTTTGATTGCCAAATTTGCCCGTGATTTGCAAGAACATTTATTTACTCTTGCACATTTTTGTAGTATGGTAGGAATGCATGTTAATATTAGGAAGACTAAAGTCACAGTTTTATCTAATAGCAGAAAACAAAATCAACATAAGTTTTATTTTGAAGATAATATTTTTGAGGAAGCTATGAATTACAAATATCATAGCATTGACTTCAACAAAAATCTAAGTTGGGATGGTTGTAGAAAGAAAATAACTTTAGGAGGTTGGAAGACATTTTGTGGTCTTAAAAATAGGTATAGAGAGGCAAAGGTTTAGGATTGGAAAACCACTCAAACTCTTTTTGGTCTTTTAGTTTTGCTAGTTGTTTGGTATGAGTATGAATTATGGGCCAACAACATTTTACTCTCACAATGGAAGCAAATTGAGGGAATCCAAAAATGTTTGATCACAAGAAAGTTTAAAATCAAAAACACTATTCCACATGATATCATGTTAAGAAAAATAGGAGTTGCCCCTATTGAGGCAAATTGCTATGGTGTGTCTCATAAGCTATCTAAAAAGAAGCAAACAAATGGAAGAAGGTAGATGGCCTAAGATTGTCTTCAATGATATATTGTGTAAAATGAAGAAGATGTGGATGCGACAAAACATCAAATGGATGAGTAAATGAAATATTCATTTCAATATGTGCCCTACAAATAACAATGAAATAAAGGTTTTCGTTATGGATAAGTTCTACAAGAGAAATTGGGGTATTGGGCAAGGAAGGAAGAAAAAATATTATATTAATGAGTTTGATCCCACATGTGATCAACTTCAAAAAGTTTACATATGAGCCAATATCTCATGGAGAGCTAAAATTCTTATTGCTTAGCTTAAGACTAACTCTCATCAACTCGGTTGTGAGACTGAGCATTGGAAAAAGCCAAAAGAGGCTTGGGAAGAGAGAGTTTGCACTTTTTGCAATTATGGGAATGTGGAAACTAAAAATAATTTTATTGTAGTTTGTGATGCATACACAAAGACCATAGAAAAAATTGTGAATATCTTAACCACTAGCTCATGACATAACTTATTTAGCGAGGAGTACATTGAGAAGTTGGAGGCACTCATCATCAACTTTTTGGTTAACCCTCTTTTCAACAAACTTTTTGGGAGCATGGTAGAACATAAAATCAATAGTTGGGTGGAAGGGGAAGGAAAAAGAGAAAAAGGGCAAGTGGGTTTCAGATCTAGACATTCTACTATTGATCATTGCATCACTCTTAGGCATTTAATAGAGAAAATTTGGGACAACCAGGGGGGAGAAGCTTGTTGCTATTTTGTGGACTTCAAGAAAGCATTTGATACAATACCTAGAGATAAGTTATGGGGCAGAATGAAAGAATTAGACATTCCAAATGTGTATAGAGTAGCAGTACATAGGCTTTATGAGAGAGTTAGTGTCGAAATCAGAACTAAAGAGGGAATGTTCGAGTGTTTTGGTAGTGACATTAGTGTGAAGCAAGGGTACCCATTATCCCCCACCTTGTTTGACTTATATATTGATAATCTGGAATCATGGTTAGACAAAATTGATGGTGACGAGGTCCAATTAGCTAGTTATGTGGTGAAGCGTCTTTTATATGCCGAAAATCTCATCTTAATATAAAAAACAACTTATGGATTAAGAGATCATTTAGAGGCTTTGGAGCGATTTTGTCAGGAAGTGGGGATGCATGTGAACATTACCAAGATTAAAATCATGATTTTTCTTTGAAAAGAAAGGAGAAACATATTTGGGGGTTGACTTCCATTACAGGCTCAACTGGGGACTTGTAGAGCAAAAAGAATATAGGGAGGATGGAAGGCATCCTACCTTTTACAAAAAAGATATAGAAAGGTTGAGCTTTGGGATTGGAAGACCAAGAAAACTCTCTTTGGTTTGCTGGTCACGCCGGTCATTCTTTACAGATGTGAAGTTGGGGGGGGGGGGGGGGGGGGGGGGGGGGGGGGGGGGGGGGGGGGGGGTGGGGGGTGGGGGGCAGCGTGACAATGTGCAGGCAGAGATAGTTAGAGAGGATGTAGAACACTTAATTACCAACAACATCAAAGTCAAGGCCTTAGTGCCATATGAAATCCTATTAGCGAAAGGTGGTATGTACCCGTTGGAGGCGGCAACGATAACTCTGTTAATAAGCTATTTAAAGAAATTTGAAAACATGGATAACCAATGCTGGCCCAAAATTGCAATGAAAGATGGTTTGGATCGCAAGAAGAAGACTTGGATGAAACAAAACATAAAATGGTTGAGAACGTGGAGCATCAAATTGCAAGATTGTCCTTCTACCAATGCGGAAATAAAAAAGTTTGTCGTGAGAAAATTTCAAACAGTCATGTGGTCTCATAACATGGATCAGAAAAACACACATTATATTGAAGTGTTCAACCCTTCTTGAGGGCATGGGGATCAAGCTTACCTAGGGTTAGATATTAAAGGTAAGGCTAGGGTGTTAGCATCTTAGCTGAGGACCAGTTCTCATCATCTTAGATACGAGACAGGTAGATGGAAAAAGACCAAAGAAGAGTGTGAGGAGAGAATCTGCAGGTTCTGCAAGAAAGGTGCAGTTGAGATTGAATAACACTTTCTCATTGAGTGCACGACATATGAAGACATTCGGGCCTAGTACGGGTCATCTTGGACACTGGCACAAACATGCATAATTTATTTGAGGAAGATAAGATGAGGCAGACTGCTAGTTTGATTGTCAAGATTCATAACATGAGATCGGATCTAGAAAGGAAGATAGAGTTAGTTTAAGACTATGACTCATGGTCCCTTAGACCGATGGTCTCATGAATACCATTAAAATTCTCCATTCATTCATTCACTTGCATAAGAAAATTAGGGCCCGTTTGGTGCATGGCATACAGAATGCTGGATATAGTCAATTCTGGAATATGTTGCAATTCTGGAATATACATATCCTCAAAATGATATCCAGAATATGTGTTGGAGCATTTGGTGCACCCGGAAGATGACTGAGAAGATGTATTTTCCGCGTTTGGGTGCAACAAACTGGAATTGGAATATGCATGAATAAGAATTTGTTTTAATTTATTTAATTGTTTTATTGTTTAATTTAATTTGTTTTTTACATTTTCTAGGCATTTTTTAATTTTTATTTTATTTTTCTATCAACGTTAATTTTATAATATTTTGAAATAAAATTATGTTTATAAGTTTTTTAAAATTTTAACATTTTGTATAAATTTTTGTGATTTTTTCAAATGTAATTATGTTTTTCAAATTTTGTAGGCGTTTTTGAATATTTATTTTATTTTTCTATCAAAATTAATTTTATAATATTTTGAAATAAAATTTTGTTTATAAGTTTTTAAAAAAATTAACATTTTGTATAACTTTTTTTTTATTTTTTCAAATGTAATTATGTTTTTCACATGGAGTTTTTTAATATTTATTTTATTTTTCTATCAAGGTTAATTTTATAATCTTTTGAAATAAAAATATGTTTATAAGTTTTTAAAAAATTTAACATTTTGTAAAACTTTTTTTTAAAAAAAAAATCCTATATAAATTTATAAAATAACAAACTCGAAAATACACAAGTCATCATTATAAACAAGCCATTCATTTTATTATTTATTTTTTTCAAAATGTTGCCAACCTGGCTCAATAGGAGCACCGATAGGAAAGAGCCGGGTGGAGAAAACCTCTGGTCTAGCCCCAAAACATACAATTACAATTTGGATGAGGCATTCCTCATTAGCAGTTATGAAATTACAACTTGAATGGGGCATTCCTCATTACATAATGTAGATATGAAATTACAACTTGAATGAGGCATTCCTCATTTACATAATGCAGATACAGTGTTATAATCTGATGAGTCTTTGACACTCTCTCATGCCTGAACTCATGTTTTTGTCTGTGGACACTGCATACATAGAGCATATGACTACTTTGTGCTTTTGTTAGTACACCAATGAAGTACATTCAACAAACCTAGGTTAGAATTATACAAAGCAATAACCAAGAAAATGTTAAATCATGTGACTGATAGCAGATTAGGGCTCACCTTAGCCATAAACATGAAGAATTATTATAAAAAAAAGATGGAAACCATATATATGTGCACTTGACGCAAAGAGAAGTTACGCCATATCCATATTAAAATACTAGTTACAATATGAAAATACTAAACTGATTAATTCATGAGCTCATCTCCGCATATGGTCAAAACAAAGATATGCAATTACAATACAAAGAAGGCATCGTAAAAATATAATTTCCGCACTTGCCCTAGTCTGACACATTTTACACTCTAATCCTTCATCGCGGATTAGTGGAGATGGGCGGATAGGTGCAGTTGAGTTGTCATCGACCCAACTAAAATATCCGCAACCATTATTTCCCTGTGATGCCCAATCTATGTTAGTTCTTATAATATAATGAATAATATTTACATAACAAATATTAAATATATACACATTAGCAACCTTTTTCCTATTCGGGTAGCACCAAAATTGTCATCCAGGGTTGTTTGGCGTCCGTGAAGTCCTCAACACGCACTATTCACCACCACATTGACAACTTGGCACATTGAGAAGAGCCATCGAGCCTATATCAATAATGCATTGCACCATCTTTACTACATTTATTAAATAAATATTATAACATATAATGCAATACAAATAATACATATAATTATATAAGAACAATACAAATAATGCAACTTTCTACATTTACAAAGTCTATTAGACTCATACTTGAGAGTTCACGAGCCACAAAAATCTAAAAATTAAACAAAATTCATTGAAAAAAACAAAAAGTGGCAAGGCTGATTCAACCATAATTATAATTAGTTATATGATATATTGTAGTGTTGTCATGTTATATTGTAGTGTTGTCATGTTATATTTAATGTTCTCATGTTATATTTAATATTGTCATGTTATCAACATTGCGTTATGACATATTTGGAGCTGTCAAAAGAAGTGCAAAACATGGATGTTGAGGTTGAAGTGATCCATCCAACTTCTTCTTGCAAGAAGGTATTCTGGACAAAAGATTACTTTCTTGATTGATTGGTTTGACCCACAAATTACAGACTTGGGAGTTTGAGGGATTGTTCATTGTTTAAGACAACATGATAATGTACAGTCAGTGTAACATGGATCAATACCAATACCAATACTTCAATACCAAATGAGGACATCTCATAGTGATTGTCCCTTGTGTAATTGCCACTTGAATGTATTGGTATTGAAGTATTGGTATTGGTACTTATCCATGTTACACTGACTGCACATTATCATGTTGTCTTTACAGTGACTGTCCTCATTTGTGATTGTCCTTGTCACAAATGAGGACATCTCACAATGAATCAGGCTGAGTGCAAGGGTGATTCACTAGTTTAAGATTGTTCATTCTTAAACTAGTGAATCAACCTTGCACTCAAAAATAGCAGAAATTGTGTTCAACCATAAGCCTTAAACAATGAACAATCCCTCAAACTCCCAAGTCTATAATTTATGGGTCAAACCAATCAATCAAGAAAGTAATCATGTCAATATAATGGACAAATATATCAAAGGACTGATATATTTGTCCAATATATCAGCCTTCTCCAATACATCAGCCTTCTCCATGATCTTGCTGGAAAAACTAATGGACCTCTCAAGGTTCGCATGACTGTAGTGGATGACCCTGAGTCAACCTCCCATGTTGTTGGAAGCTTGCATGTGGTAGGGGACACTATCCCTATCCCTATTTTTTAATGGTATTCAGGATAGCATAAAGTAAAATGTTGACCCTGCACGATCATATACTATCTTTTAGGATGATACAACAGTTACATATGGTTGAAATCTATAATTTTTGATATACGATCTGTAATACAAGAAAATATGGCTTATTGTGGCAAAGGGCTTGGCCAATTCCCAAGCTCAGTATGGCTGAGGGAAGACCTCAATATGCAAGCCTATTGGAATTAACCAACATCCTAGTAAACTTTTAGAACAAGAATCAAATTGGAAATAAGAAAATTCAAAATGTAAATACAGTTTCCCTCTCTTTTGGAGGCTCTTCTTGTAATGGATTTGCCTCATCCACCCCTTCTTCTTGGTCACTCGTGTCTCATGTGACCACCCCTCTTCTTTTATTGGCTTCTACTGTTGTGAGTCTTGCTTCCAAACTAATTCTCATTTCCCTCATTTCTCTGGCAAGGGCATCTCCTAGTTGTGCAGCTACTCTTTATGCCACCCTTATAACTAAATGAAGGTTATAATGATAACTATAAGCAACCCAAGATAATGCTTGTTCTCCTAAATTGTCACCAAATTCATTAGCAGGTCTAGCATTGATCTTGCAACTACTGTGATTTATGGTGACAAATCTAGTTACTAAGAAAAAGTAAATAATTTTGCCAAGCTACATCCACAAGATCTGTATAAACCAGAGATTTTACGGCTAGGAAATCAGCTTAATCGGGATACAAACTCAATAAATTTAGGAACTGACAATCACTGCAAAAAGATCATTGTGAACAAAATTAGGAATCAAACTGATGGATAACACCATGAGTTGAACTGGTGTAATCAACAATAACTTCAAGCATAGCTGAACACGTGAATATAATATCAGAAGAAACATTGAACATATTATGTGATAAAGGTGGAGTAATATGTATTAAACGTCAACATGAAATGAACAGCTGTAGAGTAGTTTTACTATTTACATGATTATCCTAGCATGATCTTAAGTTTATATATTGGCTCTAATACCAATAATAATGCAAAGGAAGGAGTGCTTCAACCTAACATACAAGATCCTAATCAATTCATTCTAGATACCTTCTAGGTTCACAAACTAGGCACATTGTCTCTAGGGCTTGTTAGACATACAATAATCAAATTCAACGAAGGGCATACAACCTTGGGCTACTTAAGACCTCTCACCATGCATTTTGATAGTCTACAAGTCATCATTACATCAAACAACTCAAACAATGCATTGTTTTATCAAGCCCTCCTTCAACTAAGAGTTTTGTAATAGTCATTCTACAAAATGAGACTATCAGTCTTAAATAACTTGCACAAATCAACATACCAAGACCCCTCCTTTGGAGGGAATGTTGACAGAATTGGGGCAGAGGTTACCACAAAGTTTCATCAATTTTCAACCATGGAAACTCTGGTTATGAATTTATTACTCTCGTTGGAAATCCTAGTTAGGGTCAGGACAGTCAACATGAAAAATACCATAACCTAATCAAAATCCAATGAAATTTCATGAAACCAACTGTCTTTGAAAGGTAAAAGATAATATCAATGTTATCAATCATGTGCAGGTTCGTACCAGACTATACAGAGCCGTACCATGCCTATTTTCAGACTGTAACTTTCAGAAAAAACAAACTTTCAGGGCAGCCAATGGTGTTTTTATCATATCTTGCTCAAAACTTAACAAAATTACATGAAACCAATTACATTTGAAATCTAAAAGACAACATCAAATTTTCCAAGCATGTGCACATTTGTCTTGTTCCAACCTGGACCGTCCATGTATTTCAGGCTGTTTACTAGTAAAAACTCAAAAAAATAATCTTTAGTGATGCAAAACAAGTTTTCTTGCATTTCAAACTACTTTTCTTGTTAAATTTGTCAACCATGGCACATTAGATTTTAAAAACAATAGATTAAATCCATAAGTCTGATTGTTTTAATATGAAACATTAGTTTTGATTTGAAACATGGATCAACTAAAGTCTTCCAAACTTTTGTATAATATATGTGACTCTCTCTGCTTCAGTCATTGTCAAGAACCCTACAGCTATTGCACTATCATGCAAAAGAGTATCATATGCATCAAGCATAGTACCCTTGCTAAGGTCAGGGATTGCTTTAAGTGCTTTATACATATCTGATGCATTAGTTTTCATTCCAGATGATATTATATCCACTTTTAGAGGCTCTATAAGGCCTGTTGTAATGCCTGCAGACATATCTTTGATCACTTCACAAATCAAATCCAAGGAACCTACAATGCTTCCCCTCTTCCTCTTTGTCCTCCTTGACGATGCTTCCCCTCTGCCGCTTCCACTAGATTGGTTTGATGGCAGTGTATCCATACTATCACTAGCCAAATCAACAGCAGTCTCAAAAGATGCAGTATCGATACCATGATAAGTGAAATCTTCCTCATCATTGAAATCTTCCTCTATCTCTTGAGCTGTTGCAGCTATAGTGCCCTTAGCCATGTCATTCCCAACAATACAAGATAATTCATTATAGTATTGAAACGGCTGCCTCTTATACATTCTAGCATTTTTAAATTCCTTCCTCTGCATGATGGTATAACAATTGAATTCATTAGTTCTCTTTCATTACTTAAAAAGATATATTCAACTTAAAAGTAGATTTTAAGACCGTGTTACCTTCAACAACTCATCCCAAACACTCTCATCGACATCCATACTTTGGGTACTCTCATTCCATGCTAAGCCACTTGTATTCCTCAACTCTTTCATTACCCTATAGCCTTGCTTCCAAGATTTCATCTTGTTCTTGAATTTATCCTTTGATAGCTTCATTTTAAACTCATTATTGAACCTCCCTTCAATGGTGGTCCCAGCCTCTTTCTTGAAACCGCCGTCAGCTTTTTTACCAAGCTGCACTTGCTCCTGTAGCAAGTCTAGCAACTTGTGTTCCATTTCTTTTGTCCAGAATACCTTCTTGGAAGAAGAAGTTGGATGTATCACTTCAACCTCAGCATCCATGTTCATCAGTACATCCGTAGACATACCTAAGGCACACACAACATGAGTTTCCCACTTCTTTTGACAGCACTAAATATGTCATAACGCAATGTTGATGATCAAATCTAAATCTAAGTTAGGGTGAAAGATCAATTGCAATGTAATAGTGACTGTGACTGTTGTTGGAGCTTTTCCTTGCAGGACCAAACTTGAATTGGTAGGTGGGCTTGAAACTCAAGGTAAGCACTCAAGTTTGACAAGAAAACAGTCCAATTGATGAGGATAGAGAACATCCTCCTTCTTCTTTGAGCTCCACATCACTCAGGCGGGTATTGCCTTATCTGCACACTCAAGACACCTCATGATAAACAATAGGCCTACAGATAGATTATTGTGGAATAATCTTCAAACCCCTTTAGGTAACCTGTACCCCAATGAAGCCAATTCACATGCAACAGCCCTACTTGCATAGAATGAGTCTAAAGACTAGAGAGAGCCTCCTATTACTACTACCAACATGAAAGGGAAAGGTATTTGATTTGATTGATTTATATTGGGTTGAAAGGACCCCTGAGATACACTAAGTCTCTCATAGACCAGTGCCTTGTCCAATGGGCCACAGAGTCAAATACCCCATTATAATAGACAGCTATGAAACAAGAAAGCAATACATTCTAATATGTTGATGCCTTACACCAATCATACACCATTAATCAGGTCATACTTCAATAATCCACCTGTGTACCCAAATGTGCTATCACCTATCCAAAGGATATTAACTCTCCCCTTAGAAGAGACCCATAAACAAGCAATACATTAACTAGCATCCACTGGAAGACAAACATGAGATACCCTTAATACCCCAGTTCATACACACCTGAAAACCAATCCCAAACCTAGTTGCTTCTGCGAACACAACTCTATTGCACACACATAGGAAATGCAAATAGAAGGATGGAAACACCCTTGATGCTTCAATCAATAAGTCTAAAACTCAAATGGAGACAATCTGATAACAGTAGAAATATATTGAATCTCATACATAAGACAAATCAATTACAATGCATATCATATTCTCTGAGCCAACAAAGGACAAAAGAGCACCCTATATGCAGAGAAGTGGAGAAAATCTACAGGAAAAGGACCCTTCATGGAACCAGTTCTCCTCAAAAATTTGCAAAAGAAGGAACCCTTACAAAATAAAACATTTCACCATTTATACCACTAGCTGCCTTGGAATCCAAAAGAATTTAGGATGCAACAAGCTTCAGACAGCTAGGGTTAGGGTTTCAACCACCAGACCCACTAGAAACAGTCACAAATTTATTACAGGGGAAGAAAACCAGTCGGCCATGCTTGAGAAAGAATATCACTTATGATAGATCTCTAAGAAAGTACTACAAATCATGGAAATACCAAATTGTCAACCTATTTGGCCACCTGTAAACTCACCTCGAGCACAAAAAACATAGTACAAACCCCTGCAAATGATCAAGGCACACCCTGGACCACACTGCAACGACAAACAGATCATCTCCCACCAGCTCTAGTCGCTTCTGCATTGAATTTTAGTCCTTCTGGTCACAGAAAACCCTCTCAGAATTTGAATTTCAACGGCTATTTTTATGGTGCTAGCAGCGAATCGGTGGTCAAAATTTGAATCTCGATCAACTTTAAGTCCTGATCATCCGATCTTTCTTTTTGTGGTCCTTATGTTCTTAACTCACTTGCTAGCCCCAGGTTAACTCAAGTGAACATGCGACAAGGTATTTCCTGTTCGCGGAATGAAAATCTTAACCACCGCTTAACCCCGCGAACTGGCGACTGCAAGAAAATAAACTCATCCCGGTTATATTTGGCAAACTGGCAACAAAAGGTTTTCGCCAGTTCGCATAACATATTAAGTCATCGCTAAAATACTTAGCGACCACGTGACCTTCCTTCGCTGAATCGCCAATCATTTAGGACTATTGCCATTTCATTTCATGAATGAGCGAAAGGCATTAAAATTTATCAGGCCGCTAACCACCTTATCAGGACCACCAAAAGACTGAAGAAATTTTACTGGGCCCGCATCAGGAAGATCAACAGTTGTCTTAAGATTGCATATGCCAGAAAAAACCCATCATATTACATGCCAACCGTTGATCTTGTGTCACTGTCAGAGCAACTGAACCCCGAAAGACTTGGCCCCACTGACACAATAACAAGTCACACAACGTGGACCAATCACAGCTTGCCATATCAGCACACCTATCAAGTGGACCCGCCACACTTCATCCCCTCTGAGAAAGATTGAATCGATGGACGACGCATGATCTTAAGCCTCTGACAGATCCCATAAGATCATGTGCCCGTCGTCGATTGACTGACAGTGTCAAGACCCTCTAACGCATCTGAAAACCATGTCCCACTGAAAACTGCCACTATGTTATTACATGGACCAATAAGATGCCACCAACTATGCTTACGTGTTATTTTGGACCCACCGAGAACATTATACCACTTGGGAGATCGGACGGCTAGCGCAAGATTTGAAAGGCTCAAAAGATTCTATGCACTTACACGCCAACCGTCGATTAGGAATCATCTGATTGAGATACCAAGCCCACTGTGCTTTATAGGATATCTTGACGAATGATAGACCGCCACATTAGCCTACCTGGCAGTGGACCCACCTGCATTGAAAGGGTTACATCATGGAAATGAATCAATGGCCGTCACAAAAGTGCAAGCCTCTGAAACATCTCATAAGAACTTATGACAACCGTAGGATGAAGATGGTGTCAGAGCTGGGCCCAAGAAAATATAAAGCGCTGAGGACTTTAGGAAATAATTAAAATGCTGGACCTAGGGAAATATTAAATCAAAAGGGGCCGACATCAAACCTTAGTCGCATGATCACAAAGCATGAAAAAGGTTCACGTGATCATGTGACTAAGAGGTTAACAATTTAGCACATGCGCTATAGGACCTTTAAGTGACCAGAATAAAGTAACACAAAATTAGAATGAGGCCAGGGCTTAACAAAGGGTTTTTCATGCAACGGCTACATTTTGAATTTTTGAACTAAGGGTTTATGCCAGGGACACAAAAATGACTGCAGGGACCAGAAGAAAAGGGCTAGAGCCATGAAATTTTTTCAGAGTGCTAACAACTGTAACATTAAATATAAAAACATTAAACATAACATGAAAATATTAAATATAACATGAGAACATTAAATATAACATTGAATATAACATGAAAAATCTACAATGTCATAATGTAATGTTGATGATCAGATCTAAATCTAAGTTAGGGATGACTTGTCAATTGCAATGTAAATAGATGCAAAGAGGCATATACGTAGATGTAAACATTAAATATTTTAACATTAAACATAACATGAAAATATTAAATATAACATGAGAACATTAAATATAACATTGAATATAACACGACTACTCTACAATATGTCATAACGCAATGTTGATGATCATATCTAAATCTAAGTTAGGGATGACTTGTCAATTGCAATGTAAACATATGCAAATAGGCATATATGTAGATGTAAACATTAAATATAACATTAAACATAACATGACAATATTAAATATAACATGACAACATTAAATATAATAACATTGAATATAACATGACAACACTACATATGTCGTAACGACTTTAATATATAATATCAGTTCGTGAAATTTATGAAATCTGACATTAAAGTTTAAACATTACCATAGTAGTTATTCAACTGACTAAGAGTGAGATCTATAGTCTTCCCACATCCTTCTTGCTATTTCATCTCAAAATTTCCCCCAATCATCTCTTTCACACTGGCTCAACCCATATGTCTTAAGAACTGGTACATCTATCTGATCACGACCATCTTCCTCTTCAAATTCTACCTCAGATGGAAGGTTGTCCTCTATCATAATGAAGTTGTGAAGTATGCAACATGCCAAAACAATCCTTGTTTGTGTCTTGATTTGATAAGACATCGCATGCTTCAAGATAGGAAAACGCTACTTCAAAATCCCAAATGTATGCTCTATTACATTCTTGAGTGAGGAGTGTCGATGATTAAACAACTCTTCTAGGGTGTTTATTGGGTTTGCTCTTGAAAACTCCTTTAGGTGGTAGTGTGTGCACCGATAAGGGGCGAGAAATCTAGGTACATTTGGATATCCAACATCAACCAAATAATATTTACCTAAACAAAACAAATTGTCATTGTTATAACGTTCTCTTATTTTTCGTAGGCTTCAGTAATATAATCATATTTTACAAACCTAGGGGAACTACTAGTTCATCTGCTCTAGATAGAGCCGAAGCTAGAACATGGCTATCTGCAGCAGACCCTTCCCAACTAGCAAGGATGTATTGAAACTTATAATCAAATGAACACACTCCCATAACATTCTGCGACAAGTTGCCTTTTCTATTGCGATATTTAGGTTACACGTTGACATCCACAGTGATTGGTATATGGGATCCATCAATTGCTCCCACACAGTCCTGTAGTTAGAAAAATCATAATCTAATGAACACACAATAATAGGATTACAACTCAATCAAAAAAAATTGATCCACTGGGAGATATACCTTGAAGTATGGATCAAAACGGGTCTTCCCACTGATTTTCTGAGGAGTGTTTGGACCAGGGGGTATAAAATAATCTGAATGGAGCGCTAAGATAGCCTTCAAGACCTTGTGGAAGTATCAGCTTACTGTCTCTCCGGAGTGCCCAAAGTTATGGGCAATCTTACGATTCCTCAGATTGTGGCCAAGAGTATGGAGGAACATGACTAATTATTCTTCTAACATGAGGATTTATGTATCTCTGATGATTTCCTTTTGCCTTAAAATATTGGCTAGTTTAAAAAAGGATCGTCTACTCATGCATATTTGGTCAAAGCAATCTGTCTCATTGGAGTTGATAATACGCTTATAAAAAGGAATTACATCTCTTATCCACTTATGCATATTTCGACTACCTTCTTTTACAGACACTGCTATGGTTGCAACAAGGGTGGCAAGAAGAACTACAACAATAGGCAGGAGTCTTCTCCTCCTCATAAATTGTCCTTCAAGTTCAATATCATCAGTGAGATCCATTAATTACCTAAACATACCAACAAAACAATCACCAAACAACATAAGAAAACACGCAACTATAATGCATAATCAATGAATAGAGTTGTAGGTTGAGTATACAACATATGTAGACAAGAAAGGGAATATGGTATCTGCTAATTTGGTTGATGATGAAAGTAATTACCATCAAGAGAAAGTACCACAGAACAATGTAAGTGACCATAAATTAATTGAGAAAAAAATAACTTTATTCAGTTTATACTTTACGTGCTAACAAGGATAGTTACAAATGAGGACAGTCATAAGTGGTTGAATGACCACAGAATTATATGGGCTATGTGACTGTCCTCATTCAACCACTTATGACTGTCCTCATCTGGGCTATGTGGTTGAATAATTCTATTGTGACCATATTGTAATGAGGACAATCATAAGTGGTTGAATGACCACAGACTTATAAACTATCTTCAAGTGAAACTGGTGATATATATTGTAACATGTTTATGAGACTACAAGTTAACATGGTTCAGTACCAATACCAATACTTCAATACCAATACATTCAAGTGGCAATGAGCCCATATTTGCATGGTAACAGTGGCTGTGACTGTAAATGTGATTGTGACTGTAAATGTGTAACAGTGACTGTGACTGTGTAACTATATAATGTGTAATAGTGACTGTGACTGTAAATGTGACTATGACTATGACTATGACTATGAATGTGTTCTTGATGTGCATCGACTTCTTCTATATTGGTATTTAATCTAAAACCCATCCTCATCATATCACTATTCGATGGAAGGTTAAATTCATGGGGAATGTCATCGTGTATTTGATCCTCTCTATTAGTAGTACCATCTACATGCACATCCCCTTTTTTGTTTATATCCTCATTTGTTTCTAGCTTTTTAATGATAATATCCATATCTACTGAGATAATAACATCATAAAATGATAAAAAATCCTCCTTTATCCCTACAAAATTACCCAAATGATTGCCAATCTCTTTCAAGATTACAAAATGCATCAATTCCAAAGGTAAAATAGAGACATGGCTCTATCAAAATAGTGATGGGATCAATTTTGAGAAATTCAAGAAGGTATACAAGCTTGAAAGAGATTGCGATGGTCAAAGTGCATGTGTTCAAAGCAATATTGAAGATAGAAGGACAATGAAGAACGCGCAAGGGAATGAAAATTCAATAACCAATGAGTGAAGACAACAGAAATGAAAAGACATGAGGCTATGAATGACAAAGAGAAGGTGCATATGACTAGTTGAATATGAACCAGAACAAAGGCCTTGTAATAGTGAACAAGCACAGTAATTGGATAGTGGTCTTTTATGGTAAAGCTGTCATCAATAACAATGAAATGATAGTGATCAAGTATTAGTGACCATCTTGAACTTTCAAACCAGTTTGGTAGTACATGATCTTACCCAACTTGCTAACTATAAAGACTTTAAAAGGGACCTCTATATGTAGCCAACTTTCTGATTCGACCGATACTCCAAAATGAAAAATAGTCCATAACAAATTATATATAAAATTGAGGAAGCTCGACTGAATTAGATGTCTCTCTATCAATAAAGTTACTATGACAATATTCTCTACCATAGTTCTAAAATGTAATTATTTTGCATAAATAGGAAAGAAAAGATGTAATTACATCACCAGATATTGATCTACACAAAAATATATATCAAATAAATTTGGATCAAAGGGAACACTAAATTGATGAAATGACCTAGGGGCGATGTCTTTTTCTACTTGACTAAGACACAAAGTTTGAATGCTTTGCTATAGGAAATGATCAAGAATGACCAGTTGGAAATTAATTGGCTTGGGCTAATCATAAAATTTGAGTTTTCAAACATGAGAGTAAAATTTGTTCTATAACTAAACTAAGTCATTTATGTGCTTGAGAATTTGATTTGAATATAAGAATTGATAAATGAAGAGTTGAAAATATTAAGGAGATGTTAACTCAATTTGTAAAGGTCAACTAAAAAGGGATCAAGAGGAGTGCTAAATCAATTAAAATTGGAGCAAAGGGAACATTGATATGATTTGATATGATATGATTTGATTTTCAGGATTCAGCTGCTTAGTTTTGAGTCAATCTACATTGACTCATGAAATATGGGTGAGTGGAGATAATAATCATTATAAAAAATAATAATAATCAATCTACACTGACTTGTGAAATATGGGTGAGTCAATCTACACTGATAGTAAATAATAATCATTATAAAAAATGTCAATAATGAGCATACTGATCTAAAGATTTTTATAGGCAGAAGCTGTTGGAAGTGATCGATTCTAGGCAGCATAAAACATGTCAGACCTCTAACTTTGATGTCCATTAGAGGCAAGGAGTATCTACATTGTTTGAAACTGAATTTCTGATGTATTCTAAAATTGAAGGATTAATATAAATTAGGATATATGAGTAAGAGGCCCAGTTATATTTATTATTTTGTTATGACTAGTTAGACATCGGTGAATTGTGAGACTAGTTTCATGAAAAAGAATACCTGCTTATCTTTGAGAGAAAGTAATGGTATTATTGTTTACTGATAATAGCTTGAGGTGCAATTATTTTAAACTGGTGATTTTCAGTGAATAAATTAGTCTTCCGTTTAGATTTCTTATTATTCCAATCCATGTCTACTTTCAACAGCTTGGTGTTTTCTAGTTAGAAAGGGGACATTTCATATGTTTTGCAAATATGCTTTACAAAGACAAGGTGAAAACCAATGATTGTAAATACCCCAAAAGAATCAAATCTAGTGATAGCATGCTACTAGGCACAGAAAAAATCAACGATAAAATGTACCTCATCACAAAAAAAATCAATAATACAATGTACCTCAGCACAAAAAAATCAAGAATAGTTACAATGCAAAAGACCCTAGTATGTCATTTTAGTTATGGATATGTTTCCATGCGTAAGTGGACCCAACATGTTGCATGGAGTATAAAAAGGCTTTCTAAGGCAAACAAGTTGCACAAGAAGCAAAATATCCACCTATCTTCCTACGTAGGAAACAAACCATCAACTAATCCCAAATAAGAAGCAAATTGTCCATCTACCCTCCCACAATATATTCATGACATCTCTCTCCAGTGTAACAGCAACCCAAAAACAAACTACACTGTGGTTTTGTCACATCCCTTACATGAAGCCTTGGCCTTGACATTTTTACAAAGATCTCAACGAACTCCAAGCAAGATGAATGACAAGACATGAGCTGAATTTTCTTTAATGAAGCTAAAAAAATCTGATTAAAAACTGTACATATCTTTAAATGTTTTTATCCAAAAATTTTCTTTGAAAATGAACACTTTTAAGTTTAAAAACTTGCTTTTATTCATGAACTTTAATGTATGCAGTTTAGAAGAGTGGCCTAGGTCCTAGAATAAATGGGTTCAACGAAACCAATCCAGCTGTGCAACTCTGTGTGTGTGTATTTAATATAATAAAAGAGAGAGAGGTGAGAAATAATTTTCTAGGCCAAGGACAAGCCAGGTGCCAATGTGGCTCATGAGACCCTACCTGTGGAAACACTATAGTATAACTATATATATATATATATATATATATATATATATATATATATATATATATATATATATATATATATATATATATATATATATATATATATATATATATATATATATATATATATATATATATATATAGAGATATATATATATATATATATATATATATATATATATATATATATATATATATATATATATATATATATATATATATATATATATAGAGAGAGAGAGAGAGAGAGAGAGAGAGAGAGAGAGAGAGAGAGAGAGAGAGAGAGAGATTCCCGGAGGAGGTAAACATATTACCCATATGTGTATGTATTGAATATAATTATAGCCAGAGCAGAAGCAGAGGAATAGGAATGCAAGCTCTTAGGACAAACTCACAGAGCACCATTGTGCATAAATATATAAATGCCCAGAAGTGAACAAATTACATGTGTATGCACTAAACCTAATTATAGCGAGAGCAGAAATAGAGGAATAGGAATGCAACGTCTTGGAATAGAGCCCCGTTGTGAAGCAAACTGCTCTCATTTTTCTGGCATACAAAGCAATTTTTAGCGGAGTAGCACAAATCAACCACCCAAAGGATCATAATACATTATGGGTAGCTAACCACATAGATACCAACAAATCTGTACTGAATATAATTATAGCCAGGGCAGAAACAAAGGAGCGGGAATGCAAGGTCTTAGAATAGACCACCATTGTGTATGTATATAAATATGCCCAGAAGTGGAGAACATATTACACTAGGTGTATGCACTGGATATAATTACAGAGAAAGCAGAAGTAGAGGAACATGAATGCGATGTCTTAGGACAGAGCACCTTCTGTGAAGCAAACTGCTCTCATTTTGCTGGCATACAAAGCAATTTCTAGCGCAGTAGCAGTTGAGTACAAGAAAAGCTTCACAATATCTTGGCTTTCAATGCATCAAACCCTAGGTTAAGAACAACAATATTCCTTTTCTTCAGCCATATGGGTCTGTTATACATTACAAGAAAAAGGGCCAAAGTGGTTCTTGACATTGTGAACCATAATGATTTCTAGGATTCTCATGTGCACAGCTGTGGTTGCAGCTACTATGGCAATCATCCTCCTTTCTATGTTCAAACTAGGGGGTAGCAAAGGAATCCATCAACCAAAACCTAGCCTTAACATTACTAACCCCATTAGCCCCAATCAACAACTAGGTCTTATAACCCTGTATGTCCAACCAGCCCCACCAGGCTCCAGGGTCAATGCAGATAGTAAGCTTGATCCCTCTGCAATCCAAATAGTTGGTTTTTCCATTCCAGAGTATGAACAATTGTATGAACAAATGTTCATGTAAAAGAACCAGCATTATGATCTCTAGTTAAAAAACCAACATATTTCAGAGATCATAGTTAAAAAACCAGAGTATGAACAAATGTATGAACCAAATAGTTGGTTTTTCCATTCCAGAGTATGAACTAGTTCTTTTACACGAAAAAGAATTAGGGCTTCACATTATTTGTGTAAAAGAACTAGTTCACATAAATCATAGAAATAAAAACCATAATAAAAACCATTTCATAGCTATTAACGCAAAAAATACGTACCAGAGGTGAATGCGTTGTAGACTAGCAGAGCTTCAACGGTTAGCAGGGCTTCCATGGTAGCAGGGAGCGTCGACGGTGAAGTGAAAATGGGATCCAACAAAAATAAAATGGTTGAAAAAGCCCCACACATGCGGACGTAAAAAACTATGAAGCGCACGCGGACCCGACGTAAAATCCAAAATTGGCATACCAAAAGTGGAATTAGAGGTTAAATTCTAATTCCACCTTTTCAAGTGGAAGATGGAATGCCCATTTTGTGGGTAAAATTGGAATTCCGCAATTCCAATTCTAATTTATTTAGATGGACACAAACATGGAAGACAATAATCGAAAAATGATATTCCAGAATTAGAGCCCATATTCCATGTACCAAACGGGCCCTTATTGTTTTGCTGAATTCGGCATAAATATGCATATTGTCCCCCGTAAACGTTAAAATTGCCGTCATTCTTCTTTTAAATTAAATTGAGGAGTAAAAACAATTGTGCCGTAATTTTCAATTGTGAAAAAACTCTCAAATCCAATAAACATTGCCGACACCAACAGTATATGGGACGAAAAGCAGCCGCAAAAGAGGGCGAGTGCAAAATGAATTCAGATAAGGTCGAATCCAGATTATTTTGACGTCTATTCAAATAAACTACGTGGCCGAATGTCGTCCAGGAGACGGCAAGTGACCTGGCGCCTACTTTATTAACGATACAGCACAAGTAAAACCTGTAAATGTCCGGTACGGAGATATTTAAACAAAGCGTTTTGTTGCGATCATCGATGACCAAAAAAGAACTCTTTCTTCCTATTCTTCTTGTATATGTTGGGAGAGGCGACGTGTTGTAAGTTGGCGAAGAGGACATGGGTATTGTGAGTACAGTGGTAGGGCTTTTTGGATTTGGAGTGGGTGTCTCGATTGGTATTGTCTTCGGCTACTTCCTTTTCATCTACTTTCAGGACACCAATGTCAAGGTGAATGCTTGCTTTTGTTCAATCTATTCAATTTCATGCCTTTCATTGCCTTCTCTTCGATCTATCGACTTTCATGTTTTCTCATAGTTTTTCCAACCCTAAATTTGCAAGCACACTGCTGGTAAGGCACAAAAGGGGCACATTTGAAATTAGGAATCCCCTCGCTGGGTTTTCTACCAATGTCTTACTGCTTCAAAATTGACATTCGATAAATTTTGCTTGAAGTGAAAAAGAGAGACATTTCTGATATTGCAAAGTTATTAATTTTAGTAAAATGGCATCCGTGACTGCCTATATGGTGATCGTTTAGGCCGTGGGAACCTATTTATATTATGTCTGCACTATCCAAGATTAGAGACCCATAAATGAGTATATCGCGCAATCCGTTTGGCCTATCCCCTTTTCCTTTTCCTCAATGGATACAGAAGTTCTTCCCTCATTCAGATACTGATAGCTTACTAATACTCTGGCAACGATGAACTGAACTGTAATTCCCATGTTTTAGAAGGATAGGCTAATTATTTTCGGTGTTATAGAATGTTGCACTTAACATCATAAGCTATGGAAGTTTCATATGATGGCTACGATGAAGCCTTTTTTTAAAGGTTACATTTGCATTTTTGTTTTTGACCTCGTGGACGTTAAAATTTCTTCTTCCTCCTATAGATTGTTGCACTTAACATCATAAGCTATAGAAGCTTCTTATGATATCTGCGATGAAGCCTCTTTTTTAAAGGTATTTTTGCTATTTATAGACTTGAGGACTTTGAAATTTCTTCTTCTTTGGATAAGGCATATAACAGTTTTCCTTCTTTTCATAAGAGTTTTGGAGAGAGCTCTCTTTTATGAAAGGGCTAGTAATAGAACTGTGGCTATTTCATGTCGTAGAATTTCTCGACAATGCTTGAAAAGTCAATCCATAACAAGTTAATAAAAGCGTTTCCAGTTATCAAAAGTTAGAAGCAACACAAGAATTAATAAAAGCTAAACAGTTCCTTTCCTAACTTTTTCGCTATGTTCTGATAAAGGATTGAAGTTTCTTTTTGTTTTTGATTTCTATTTTCAAAGAATCAGTGAGTTGCAAAACATTGCAAAAGAGGGGTTCTTGCCATCCTTGGAATTTCTTTTTACAAATACCAGAATCTTTTCTGTCAGTGTTTCTCGATTTGGGAATACATTGGATTTTTTTAGGTGCGATTCAATTGGTTGCATTTCTGATTAATTTCTGGCTGTTTCAGCCCCATTGCAGTAAAATTAAAGTGTTTTCTATGGGTGAAAGTCTTGCTGCAACTGTTACATTAGCAAAGATAATGATACCAAGTATGCAAATTTTTAGAATTTCCATGTTAATATCAACGTTGTTGAATTTTTGATTGTGATATCCAATTGAAGATCACACTGGTCATAAAGCAGGTTGTTCCTTTGAGTTTGAAAGGATTACTAAAGATTCCTTGATCTCTGGTCTGATCAACAAGACAAGTTTTGTTGATCAAGAAGAAAGATGTTATAGTGGGTGTGCATAGGAAGTTTACCCATTTTAAAATATGCCAATGCAATAGGATGTAAGTCTACCATGGTTCCCTTTCATATTCCTTTCCCATTCTGAAGGTATAGGTTTTGCATTTTTTAGTTTCCTAATTTCTTATACGTATATGATGACTACGATGAAGCCTTTTTTTAAAGGTTACATTTGCATTTTTGTTTTTGACCTCGTGGACGTTAAAATTTCTTCTTCCTCCTATAGATTGTTGCACTTAACATCATAAGCTATAGAAGCTTCTTATGATATCTGCGATGAAGCCTCTTTTGTAAAGGTACTTTTGATATTTATAGCCTCGAGGACTATGAAATTTCTTCTTCTTTGGATAAGGCATATAACAGTTTTCCTTCTTTTCATAAGAGTTTTGGAGAGAGCTCTCTTTTATGAAAGGGCTAGTAATAGAACTGTGGCTATTTCATGTCGAAGAATTTCTCGACAATGCTTGAAAAGTCAATCCATAACAAGTTAAGAAAAGTGTTTCCAGTTATCAAAAGTTAGAAGCAACACAAGAATTAATAAAAGCTAAACAGTTCCTTTCCTAACTTTTTCGCTATGTTCTGATAAAGGATTGAAGTTTCTTTTTGTTTTTGATTTCTATTTTCAAAGAATCAGTGAATTGCAAAACATTGCAAAAGAGGGGTTCTTGCCATCCTTGGAATTTCTTTTTACAAATACCAGAATCTTTTCTGTCAGTGTTTCTTGATTTGGGAATTACATTGGATTTTGTTAGGTGCAATTCAATTGGTTGCATTTCTGATTAATTTCTGGTTGTTTCAGCCCCATTGCAGTAAAATTAAAGTGTTTTCTGTGGGTGAAAGTCTTGCTGCAACTGTTACATTAGCATAGATAATGATACCAAGTAGGCAAATTTTTAGAATTTCCATGTTAATATCAATGTTGTTGAATTTTTGATTGTGATATCCAATTGAAGATCACACTGGTCATAAAGCAGGTTGTTCCTTTGAGTTTGAAAGGATTACTAAAGATTCCTTGAGCTCTGGTCTGATCAACAAGACAAGTTTTGTTGATCAAGAAGAAATATGTTATAGTGGGTGTGCATAGGAAGTTTAACAATTTTAAAATATGCCAATGCAATAGGATGTAAGTCTACCATTGTTCCCTTTCATATTTCTTTCCCATTCTGAAGGTATAGGTTTTGCATTTTTTAGTTTCCTAATTTCTAAATGTGATAGTGTCTAGAAGAGATGCATTCGACATCTACATTAATTAATGTTTTCTAGAGTCCAAAACTAACTCTAGCTCCACTTTGGATCATCTATTGATCATAAACCTCTATTATCGAAAGTATCATTTTTCTCGCATGAGAGTGGTGAGTGCTTGGTTGTTTATTCAATAAATGTGATACATTTATACAGGAGGAATTGCAGTTTTGTAATAGCATAACTGTAACTGACAGGAATGGTGCTATAACTGACAGGAACGGTGTAATTACACCAACATTCCCCACCCACCCCCACTCCCCCTATACATTGTACCTGCAACAGTACTAAGGGACTCCCCCCTTAAGCCTAACACAACAAAATTTGCTGATTACATAATATGAATACGCATTTTGAGAAAATCTTCTCCCAAAGAAACAAATTCCGAACCAATCTGATCTCCATCAAGCTATCTTTTGACCCATAGAAAGATGCAGCTTCCAGCTGCATTCTTAAGCTCTAATCCCCAAACTCTCGAATCACAGAGTCATGAATTATTTAACAATGATCCCTAAGAGATATGACAGATCTCTATCATTTCTAATGACTATGAAGGGTATAATTCTTGATCATATACTTTGAAGCTCACTGGACAACAATCAATATTGAGATCAGCACCAAAACTTAAACTTGTATCCAAAGCGAATCTTCACAAAACATGCATTCTTGAAAAAGTGTCAGCATTTAAAAAAGAAAAGCAAAACAAAGAGCATAAATAAAAAAGGCCAAAAACATTTCTCATGTAGAACACCATCTCAAAGCGAGCAGCTGACTTGAGATGATGGAAATTCCTCCATCCTCTAGTGCTACCAGCCTCCAAAATGACCTTGTTAGTCCTTTATATACAAAAATAGAAGTACTATAGTGTTTGAAATCTTGATCAACAAAAATATAGTGAAGCATGTCTCCAATTTTTGTATGCACGACCATGTCTATAGAGTCAACATCACTTGATAAAATGCAAATAATATGGTCCTTTGGTCCAACCGTAGACTTAATTATTTTAGTTTGCTCTTCTAATTCATCTTGTAGTTTCCAATCAATCTTAATACCACAAAAAAGGGAATAGCCTAGTGCCAACTTGGGGTTATAGTAAAAACCATTGAGTCTCTTGGCTGGATTTTCTATAGCAACTAGAATATTTTGTTGACTTGTTGCCAAACTAGAAAATCCTTTGGACAACCTGACCATGTCATCCCGTTGGCTCATCCACAAAACACACTCCCCATACAAATTGCTCCCCTTTGAAACATGTAGCTTCATTATCCCATGCTCCTGACTCTTTGTAAGCTTAACATAACCTATCATCATTTTCAACATCATCTAGAGGCCATGGTAGACTCTAAAGCAAAAGCACAACTACACAAGAGGACCCTCCAGCTCAAAATCAACATTACGATATTCATTTGTTTACTAGTGTATTTGTTGTTTATCAAAGATAACACAAGTAGAGATGTATCTTTGTATCTTGAATGTACCATCTTGAACTTGCTTTTCAATGTAAAACTTTTGATGCCGAATGATGCCAACTAAGCACTATTCATCAACAACCAATCAACACAAGTACCCAATAAAAAACTATCTTTCTGCCACATAGATCATGGTCACTCCATGTAAATCTTTTAACATTCATTTAAACATCTTCCAAAAACTATATTGCCACTTCTACGATATGAAAAATGATAATGAAAATTGAGCTAGTTTGAAAAAACTCACACCACCTTTGGCTTTCCTCTTTCGTGTCCTTGCTCGCTCATATTGAACATGGAATGTTGCTAGCAACAAAGGGGAACAATCTCCAAATTGAAAATTGACTTGAAGCTTACTCAATACCAATTTTATGAGTCAAGCAAATTAACATTTTCTAAATCAGCATGATTTTGTACGACAAAGATTCAATGAACACAAACCTTCAATCTTGCTGTTGGTCATCTAACTTGAGCTCCATGTCTTATGACTCTTTTCCACACTACTAGAAGATTGAGATGTAGATTCCTCAAAGAACTATGATCTCATTGAATGCCATGGTTGCAACAAATGCTCATAATTGATTTGTTGAATAGGGTTTAGAAGCCTTAAAGAAAATGCAATTAACAAGCATAAAGTTGTTATTCTAGTGCTTGCTATCCTCAAGACACCAAAAACATATTGTCATAATGCCAGTGAAATTTGTGGAGGTTGTGTGGACATGTTTTCCTAGTGCTTGTAGATCACATATGAATATAACAAATATTGAAAAACTCATCAAAGGCAAAAACTTGCCAAGGTCAGAAAATAGACTTGACAAAAACCTGACAACTTAAATTTTGCTTAAATTTAATTAGAAATGCATTTTCTTGCAAAATCAGGAGACTCATCCAATGAGTGAATAAATGAGTACACAAAAGAAACAAGTTGACTCTAGATATATTTGATTGATTTAAATGCAAATTGGGTACAAAATGCGTCCTCATGTGGAATGTTGATGCCTAGTAGCCTGATAGTTTGAAGCAATATTAAAATAACAAATTGTTTTTGTAAGACTATAAGTAAATACAACATCAAAACAATTTACATCATCCTCATCCCAACTCTAGTAACAACTAAGGGAGATGTAGAGGGTCTAGTCCTAGGAGTTCGATGTGGCTACACCTCCTCACTCGACATGATTGGTTGTGGCTTGACTTCCATCTTGGATGTAGATGTTGTTGGTATTGTGTATGACTCCTCATCATCTTCAACCTCCTCACCCTCCTTAACGTCATCTAATGTGAATCCAAATCCACCCCTCTCCTCCATAGCCCGCCTCTCCAAATCATAGATCTCATCCTTTGTAAACAATGGATGTTGTCTTGTGGTGTCCAATCACTATAAAGATCTATATCATCTAAATCAATTGGCCAATTGGTGTTTCCTCTACCTTCCTTGTGGGCAACCAAAGATTATATTGCACAAAGACAAGGTCATTGAGGCGATTCTGAGTTAACTTGTTCCTCTTCTTCATGTGGATGGCCTCGAATAAGCACCAATTGCGTCTTGAGCCTCAAAGAAAGCAGAGAGAAATGAATTAGAACTCACTTTTTTGCTTCCTAGGCCTTTTATTATGCCATGGCCGAGTTTTCATGAAAACACTCCGTTTTTTTGTGAAAACTCGCCAAAAATTCGACGATTTGTTCTAGCAAGTTGATGGTGTAAATACTCATCGAGCATAAAAACTCGGCGAGTATTTCATCTATGGATAGGAGATTTGTGCAAAGATGGTGAATGGAGGGAACGAAGGTTCTACACAAAATCAATTTGTTGAAAATGGTTAAGAGACTTTTTGATAAATGCAAACAGCATTATCACGACCTTTCTCTTTGATGATTTCAACTGACAATAAAAACCTTGGAATGCTTTTGCTATGCAATTCACTACATTCTAACCACCTTGCACTTACTCACATCACATAACTGCTGTGATACCAAGTGAGAGTGGTGAGTGCTTAGTTGTTTATTCAATGAATTTGATACATTTGTATAGGAGGAATTGGAATTTTGTAACTGCATAACTTTAACTGACAGGAATGGTGTAATTATACCAACATCGCACTCCAAGAAGATACTTGAATTTCTTGAATATGACTTTTTCTGATGGTTTAGTAAAGATGGTTGCAATTTAATTTTTAGTAGAGTGATAATTAGGATCATTACCTTTTTTTCCAACATTCTAACATATTGATATTTCACAGCCATGTATTTTCTCTTTGCATGGAAATTTTGGTTCTTTTCTATCTTTATTTCACTCTAATTAACTATATGCAACGTTACCTTCGAACAAAGTCACATCTCAGCTGATGATGAAATTGTTTTTCGCTTCTTCGAACAACCAACACATCATTTTCTCTTTTGAATACCTCATGGAAATGCACTTGATGCTTCTTGCATCCAATGTTTTTCTATGTTCATTTACTATAAAGATCATGACAAGTTCAACTAAATTGTTTGAAATAATTTATCTTTTGTATCTATATGCTAAAATTTGAAAGTTGTGTTCCTTTCAAGTGGTAAAGTGGGAGATGTGTTTGTCAAATAGTCAAGTGTATCCATTGCTTTAGCCCAAATCCTTGTGTGCATCTTCTCTTGTTTCAACATAGCCCTAGCCATTCCTTCTAGCAATTTGTTCATCCTCATTGTAGCTCCATTTTGTTGAAGTGTATATGAATTTGTTAGTTGCCTTCTTATTGGAATTATTGAAACTCATCTTGTTGAGGCTTTAAAGTATTGCATGAAACTTAGTGCGGTTCTCAAAGAGGAGGGGTGAAGGCAAGTGGGTGCAGCCCCAATTGCTGCACAAGAGTTTATCCCTTTTAGAGAGGAAAGAGGGCAATGGGACTGTAGACTTTATCCACAACGGTCGCTTCATGACCACCTTCAAACCATACGCATTCAGCCAAGCAACATAAAGTGTCTGCAGGCATTTTGTTTAAATTTCCCATTGGATGAGCTTCGCAAGTCTGTGGCCTTGACATGTGTTGGCATGGCAGAATCCCCAATGCCTTCATTTTTAACTCCCCATCCCCAGCGCCTGCTAGCTCGACATGTGGCAAGTTTGAAGTGCATACAAAAAAGGACTAGCTCAAGAGGTATATTCAAAGAATATCTTGTGTCACGAGACTTTCACAAGAAATGGCCTTTTGGACAAATGTTGAGAAGGGTTGGCTCGCCAAAAAAGAAATCATGATGAGATCATGACAACACTCTGGGATAATGGTAATTCATCTACAACTAGCAGGCATGCTGATCACAACCAATAGAAAGAGCACAGTTGGTCTTCATGCTGAAGCATTAACAGGATAATTATGCCAAAATATTTGGCATGGCGATGGATTGTAACAAATGATGATGAGGAGATAAAGTTTGATCCAAAAAGGCTAAGGGGTTGAATCTATAAAACTTGAGAGCCTACATTATATTAAAGGTTCTTCTGTTAAGCTAGTTTTCTGAGTTTCTGCTATGAATTATAGTCTTTAGAATATAAGAAGACTTTTTAGGAAAAGAGCTTGGAAATACATAGCAGTTTGATTTCTGTTCGTAAGGGAATGCCATGGTTTTTAAACTTGAGATGTCTGTTGTAACATTGGTATTTTGGGGCTTACTCGCCAGCCTTGGCATGTTTGCTCTTAATGAAATACAGAGACTGTGCTCTTGTAGCCTTTTTCCTCCTTTCTCCTTTTGTTAGTCAGGGCATCCTGTGCTTATTTCTTTTACGTTTGATTTAGTTTACTTATGCTGGTACAATAATTTTCTATTTACTTTGATAATTTCAGGATCATGACTGTTTTTTTCTCCTCCCATTGCATCTAAGGCAGAAGATGAATTGTATCACTTATAACTTGATTCTTAGGAATATTAGCTTTGGGGGTTGTTCTTTCACTTGACCCTTATACAAATTATTTCTGTCTAGAAGCAAGAGCCATTCTTAGATGTCTCTTGTCCGGGTTCTATTATGAAATAGTATCCTTGTATAGTGTCTTTTGGTGTAGAGAATTGTACATACCCATAGGGACTTGTGCCTTAACTCAAACCCCTATAGATGCTTCTCATGACTAAGATCTGAATATTACATTCTATATCACGTAGACTTTATTTGTTTTGTTTTGTTAGTCAACAATGAAGGGTCTGTGGTACATTGTGTCTGGTTCTTGAAGGTTTGAGTCTCTGACTAGGAAGGATTAGATTACTATGAAGGTATCTAACACATTCCTAAATATTTTAGAAAAGATTTGTTCTTGTGAATTGCCTCTCTTAGCTTAGGCTGTTTTTGAAAGGTTTCTCTCCCCATTTCTTTCACCCCATTTATGAAGCTGGCATTTAAAATCATGGAGGTTGCTTCATAGTCTACAACATGTTCCACTCCTGTGAAACTTTTCGACTCTCCTTATTTAGGCGTGAGCCTCTTAGGGATCAATCGGGACCCAACTGACTTGTAGATAGGGTTAAGGGGGATTTAGTTGCAAGGGATCTCCTCACATGATGAAAATTTTATGCATGACATTGGTCACTAGATTGAACAATTTGATTCACAACCCATTTGTTTCATTGGTTCAGGGAAAACTTGTATTATAGAAACCCTACAAACAAAGATTGTCTTAGATTATGGGTGAATCTTTTGAGAAGGTGGACTTCTTTTGGGATGCTAGCTAGCTACTTGCTACCACTACTTTAAATATGGAGAAAACCAAACTATTTATATAGCATTTGTATGTTCCAATTTTTGAAGAAGGTTAGGCGGATAGGATTCAATGGAGTAAAGTAAAATGGAGGTGGTGCGTAGGAGAAATGTGTTCAACCGTCTCTCCTCTCAATGTTTGACCTTCCCTTCACATTCAAGAGTTGAGTGTGACCAAAGTTGCTACACCCTATTTTAATAGTATACTTAACAATTATAAACACACACCATCAAAGAAAATCAGCACATATTCATGTGAACTAGTTAAAGTTTTAAATTACTTGCATTGGGGACCATGAAGCAAAAACATAACACATAAACGCTTCAAGTCCAAGGACTCTCTCCAAGATGAAGTATTGGAAAACAAAATATAGCATAGTAACACAGGGACGCGTCCCCCCCTAAATCCTAGACGCACTCGAGACGGGGACGCACCGGGGACGGGGGGACGGCGTCCCGGAGTCCCTGACGGAGCCACCGTCCCGCCGCTGTCCTGGTGGGGGACACGGGGATGTTCCGACCTCTCGGGTGGGGACAAGGGGATGCCTAGACGTCCCTCGGCCTTGAGGGGACGCCCAGACGTCCCCCATAGCAAGCCAAAAAATACAAGTTTAAAAAAAAAAAATTGTTCATGGGCGGGAGAATTTATACAAATATAACATTTAAGTATAAGTCTGATTTATTTAATTTCTTATAATTTAAGTTATATTTGTATAAATACATTCCAGGATGTTTGAGATAGGTTCCAGCTTCATAGGAGTTAAGATGCAAATTCTAGATTTTGTGGGTTTTCAAAAAATTCCAGACTTAGCCAAATTTCAGGATTCAGCAAGCCTTCAATAGGGTTACCTCCCACAATCCATCATGGCTTTCTAAGGTCAAACTGAAGTTGGCAAAATGATTCTCAAAGGGTTTTAACTCGTTTTATCACAAATCACTTGGTTTTGACCCCATCTATATGAAAGACTTAGCTTAGCTCTCACCCAAATCCTAGATAGACATGACTTTCCAACAAGCCAAAATCACTCAAACCTTATTTGCCGGACCTAGGGACTTGAAAACAGCCACCAACAAAGATATAAATGTTAGATATTGGTCCTTTTTTGTTGGATATACATGTTAGATGTAACTTATATGAATATCTAACATTTATATCCAACACAAAAGGACCAATACTTTAGCACAATACTTTTACATCTTTATGTCTTATATTGTTATACATCTTTTCATAACTAGCATTTTAAGTACCACATGTATAGTATATACTATATACACCCCCCTCATCCCCCGCCGCCCCCCCCGCTGTCCCCAAATTGAGGCCCCTCTGTCCCCCCGTCCCCGAAACTTGTCCCCTCGTTCTCCCGTCCCCTCGTCCCCCAGGGCGGTGTAACTATGAAATATAGTGATAGTTTTACTACACAACGAGCCACTTGTATATACAAAAGATTGAATCCCATATGTATATAAAAGGTGAACAATGAGATCATGCTACCTTTAGAAGCATAGTACAAAAAGAAGAAAAGAGAAGGATAATTGTCAAAGAAAGAGGGGAATTTTCCGAATGACTAGCTATAGACATTGGATGACAATTGAGATGAGACATGTAGGTCATCAATGATACTTCAACTTCAAATGAGTATGTTTCTTGAAAGCCCATATAATGTCCTCATTTTTAATCACTTTAGTAACATATAATGTCCTCATTTTTAATCACTTTAGTAATGTAGTCAGATTCAACTTTCTTGGTAATTGGTAGTCGTGCCAAGGGATGTTTGTTTTTGACATTGGTGATGTGCTAAGATGGTCTAGACTCTAGAGGACTCTTATGCCACATTTTGAAGTGAATTCCAAGTTCTAGTGTGTTCTCCAAGATTCTTGGAGAGAGTGTTTGTTTATAGTAAGTTATTTATTCGGTCTCAATTTTCATCATTCAACATTGGTATTACTCCAATGTGGTCAGATTTCGATTCCAATGCTTTCTAAGGTTGCTTAGATTTTTTAAAACAATGAAAACAGCACCTCAATATAATAGCCTGTTGGAATGAGAATGAACAACTTTAAATGTTGGACATGTGACAAAGTGATTAAAATGCCAAGAATATTTAAATTTTATATAATGAAGTAATTCACGTTTAGAGATATAAAGCTTATTTAAATCATAAAGTGATTTTATATTGTGTTTTCCAAAAAGTTCCTGGAAAGATTAAAAGAAGGTTTGGAGAGCTCATTTGGCATTATGGAGATTATTTACATTTTCTTTGCTGAAACCCTTGTGGTTTGGGCATTGAACTCAGTTCATCTCAGCTTTCTTGAGGATGAAAATCCTCTCAGAGAAGATTTGACACAGTGGTGGAAGGTCCTCCCTGATTAATGAGTTGTGGTTCATTGGGGATCACAGATTATGTGGAAAGGAGATTGCAGGTCCAATTGAAGGTTGCATCAAGAAGGCTTGTAGTAAAGACGATGCATTTGAGTTTTTGCATTTGAGGTGATAGTCATTTTGCAATGATTGTATTTTTTGGATTAATGGATACATCTTGAGCTACTTCTTATTTGGATGAGCGAGGGAGCTAACGGATTCATTGGGCGCTTTAGTTCATCTTTTCAATCTGTCAGCTCTTCAGTAGCTATGTGCTGAATGTTGAATGAAATTAAGGCGTTGGATATTTATCTCTTTGTTAGGCATGTGATTAGTCCCATGCAGGTAGGGAACATTGGCACCATTGGAAAAGGGATTGTAAGATACAGCAGTCCTTGGTTAGGCGTGTACATCTGAGCAATGTGTAGAAGTATTGGGCAATGGGAGGACTTCTTGCTGGCTGGCACAAGGATTAGGATTGATATATGGACTTATGGACTGGATACTCATCTGGGCATGGCGTGAATCCTTAATGCTGGCACATTATTCCATAGTGGCCGAGTGAAGACATTAAGTTTTCTGCTGATTGAAATATTCATCTTGGCACGAAGTATTCCTCTGTTTTCTGGGCATTAACATTTCTTGTGGAAGCGTGTCTGTCTTTCATCAAAATTGGGCGCATATATTTTCCATTGCTGAATATAAATGCTGGACGATAACAGGAATGTATGGCATGGGTTTGTAGACAGCCAGTCTATTTGAATGGCATTATAGCCTGTTTGCTGAGGCTGATTACTATTAACAGCTGGTTGTGGGTTTAGTGGAGCTCTGGAAATCAACACTATGGCATTTACCTTAATATTATTGCTGCATTTACTTGTTGGGCATTTGGAGTTGGGTTTGTGCTAATCCTCTCACTACATCAGTGGCACATAGGCCATTTATCCTTCTGGAAGTTTGCTAGGACTGGCATACAATTTACAGACTCTGGCATGTAAATATATTGTGCCAAATCGATGGCCTTTGAACAGAAAATGATGTTGGGAGGTTCAATGCTGCTCCCATAATAGTGAGTTCAATGGATTATGATGAGTTTAGCCTGCTCGACAAAAGAGTCATCTTGGCATGGAAAACAAGTGCAGTGAACCTAAGCATTGGTTATCAAGTTTCTAGAACACATAAATTGCTGGAGCTGAATTCACAGTGCTGTCATACAGGAGTTTTGCTCTTGGAAATATAGGTCAGGATTGTGTTCTTTCCATCCTTGTACTCTGCTGTAGTTTACAGCAGTTTGTTGTAGTTTCATTTGCTATAAATCAATGTTTTGAATTAAAAATGTTGTATACAGTTTCATTGTTATGAATGCCATCAATTTGTAGACTTGTATTGAACTTTTATAAGCATTGAAGCCATAAATCTGAACACAACACTATACCCTTAGATATACAGGTAAACTCCTTGCCAAATTGGATGCAAGGTTGGGAAAAATTCAGCACAG
Organism: Chamaecyparis obtusa; assembly: GCA_027943335.1. Taxonomy (NCBI): domain Eukaryota; kingdom Viridiplantae; phylum Streptophyta; class Pinopsida; order Cupressales; family Cupressaceae; genus Chamaecyparis; species Chamaecyparis obtusa. Next base: position 1,417,726 of record BSBK01000284.1, on the reverse strand, counting down.
GATTTTACAGCCCACTGAAGATATTGCTAACCATAAGTGATGTGCCTGTGAGATTTGGAGATGGGAAACTATTGGATGAATGATGAAGTTCAATTGGTTTTAATGATTGCTTTCATTAGGTTCATACTCCATTTTTGGGTGAAATGGTAGGTGGTTGACATCTATAGTTGAAAATTGTGAGAGCACTAATGATTAGGCAGCCATTAAAGGCTCATGAGTGTCATGTAGGCATAAGCAAGTCGGAGGAGGGTATGAAGAGATTTTACTCAAATTCTTTTGGCTCCTAAAGATGCCACACTTTTGAAAGGGTGTGCTAGTTGTGGGGCTGCACACTGTTGAATGCAATTAATAAGAATCGTGTTTTAATTGTAGGACTAGGAAGATTGATGATCATTGAACTTTCAATCTGACAAGGGCCGTGTCATTGAAATTTTTGTTTTATTAACAAAATTTAACTCCAAAGAATATTCTTTTTTGCAATGAACTCACTTGAAGGCATAACAAGTATGGCGTGACCCCTTCAATTGAGAATTTATCCTAGGCTTGAGAAGGGAGGATGCACTAAGGTCAATTGAGAATTTATCCTAGGCTTGAGAAGCGAGGATGCACTAAGGTCAATTGAGAATTTATCCTAGGCTTGAGAAGGGAGGATGCACTAAAGTATTCTTTATTTGATCAATAGGGAGCTGTTGTTGCATATAGGCATGATCAGATAGATTCATATTATAATCAATTAGAGAAATTCATACATACTTTTGATCAGATTAAAGAAGAACATATATATATAATAATAATAATTATTATCATAATATATATATTAATATATATATACATTATTCTCTTTATGATCGAATTGAATCGATAAATATGAGTATTGAATTATAATTAACATTGGATTGGTATTAAACCCGATAATCATGAATCAGTATTAAACCCGATAATCATGAATCGGTATTAAAACCGATAATCATTTATAATGAATTGGTATGAACCGATTATACTTTGTTATGAATTGGTATCAACCGATATGCATTGAAGCGGTGTCATATACAATATGTTATCATAGGGTGTGACTATAAGTCATGCCTATGATAGGCGTGACTCCTCAAGGAGTCACATCTATCATAGACGTGACCATTCACTCCAGCCTATATAAATATTGATTGGTCCGTTCTGTATTAGCACTGAAATCAGTAAGTGTGAAATACAGTGAACAACAGTACAGTCTTATATATATTTCTTCATTGAAATTTTAAGCATAGTCAAATACAAGGTCCTCCTGCAAATAAACATCAACACTGTTAGAATCATCATAGATATATAATCAGCATTGCATATAAAAGTAAAATTAGATTGAATAATAAGTTTGCCTTGAATTAATATGGTATCAGAGCTTTGGTAAAGGAAGATCGAAGAAGATCTCAAACTTGAGATATTCAATATAAAATATTTAAAATATCAATTATTATATATCACATTTCTATGGCAAGTGCTATCAGATTTGAGGATAGACTTGAAGGAGATGATTCTAAAAGAAAATAAAGTCGAGTCTTTCATAAAGGAGGAGAAAGAAGAGCTAGAGAATGATCTTGAAAAATCTATTTCGATTGAAGGAAATGAAAAGGCTATGACGATCATAGTTGATGGTGTTAGAGACCATATAGTGCCAATCCTAACAAAATATGAGACTGCTTACCATATGTTTAAATCACTCGGAAGCACGTATGAAATAAACAATTCTAGTAGAACTCTAGCCTTGAAAAGAGAAATTAACCATATAAGTATGAATAAAGGAGAATCCATTAATGCATACTTTATGAGAATATCTGCTCTCAGGGATGAATTGACAACACTTGGATATGTAATTCAGAGCAAAGAATTGACTCTCATTGCACTAGATGGCCTACCAAACACTTGGGAAACTTTTGTTCAAGGCATTAGTGCAAGATCTAAATATCCCAACTTTGATCGACTAAGGTCCGACTGTCTTGAGGAAGAGTCAAGGCAAAACAAGAAAGGGATCAAACAAAAGAATGTAGATGAGGATCTACATGTGTTAACCGTAAACTCTCACAAGAGAGGAAAGAAGAAACACTTTAAGAAGAGGAAGGGCCATCATGAAAAGGGTTCATCTAAGAGAGATGTTTCTCATGTTCAATGTTTCAGATGTGATCAATATGGGCATTATGCAGCTAGATGTCCAGATAGAATTAAACAACAAGCTACATTTGCCAAAGTGAAAAGAAATAAAAGAGACCATGATTCAAAGAAACATGCATTCTACTTTGCCCTCTCTAATCAAGTATCCAACAAATCTAATACTTGGATTATAGATAGTGGATTGTCAAGACACATCATTGGATACAGAGAACTATTGGACTCTATGATAGAAGAAATTGATGAAGAGGTAACCATCGGAGATGACTCAGCACACCCAATAAAAGGTGTCAGGACTTGCACCATTAAGTTGAAGTTAGGAATGTCTATCCAACTCACCGGAGTTCTTTTGTTCCAAGCATCAAGAGGAACCTAGTCTTCATATCTGCACTAGAGGATAATGGGTATAGAGTAACCTTCATGGATAGCAAGGTGTTGGCATGGCCAAAGAATTCTTCTATCAAGAAGGCTGTAACCCTAGGGCACATAAATGGTTACTTGTATGAGGTATGTACTTAACCTAATCTTGCTTTAATTCATGAAATTGCAGACTCTAATGAGATATGGCATAGAAGATTAGGACATCTAAACTTTCATGTCTTATCCTCCATGGAAAAGTTAGTCATTGGCTTACCTAAGTTAAAACAACATCGTTCAGGTACATGTAAGGGATGTGCCCTAGGCAAAAATACTAAGGGTTCTTTTCAAAGTAGTTCTAGTTAAACGAGTAATGTTTTAGAACTAGTTCACTTTGACCTATGTGAACCCATGTTTGTACCTTCTGTGGGAGGGTTTCTATATTATGTAATATTTGTTGATGACTTCTCCAGAAAAACTTGGATCTACTTCCTCAGATGTAAAAAATCAGAAGAGATCCTTAGGAGATTTAAGGAATTCAAATCCTTGTCTGAAAACTCCTCTGGAAAGAAAATACAAACCCTAAGAACTGATAATGGGAGGGAATATACCTTTGACATTTTTAGAGAATTTTGCAAAGAAGCAGGGATTAAGAGGGAGTTCAGTGCTCCTTACAATCCTCAACAAAATGGGGTTGCTGAAAGGAAAAATAGAACTATTGTAGAAGTAGCTAAAGCCATGCTCCTTGATCAAGATCTAGAAACCTATCTTTGGGCAGAAGCCTCCAACACTGTTGTATACATACACAATAGATGTTCGTACTCTCATATTGAAGACAAAACTCTTGAAGAAGTTTTCAAAGGTGTAAAACCAGATATCACTCACTTAAAGATATTTGGATGCCTTGTCTATTTTCATGTACCTAAAGAGAAAAGAACAAAACTAGAACCTTCTGGAAGAAAAGGAATCTTTGTTGGATATAGTGAAACTTCTAAAGCCTATTTATACCTGGACATAAAAACATTGAACTCAGTAGAGATGTAATATTTGAAGACATAGCTTTTAAAAGGGCTAGAAACTCCTTTGAGTTTGAAAGTATCACTCCACCTTCAAACCTAGAAGAGGATATTGCTCCTGAGTTTCAGAGGGAGTATCCTGAAGAGGATGAAGATGAAGTACAAAACTTACCTCAAGAGAATCATAAGAAAAGACCACTTTGGGCCACCAAAACAATGGAAGAATCAAAGAACTTTGCAGCTCCTTTAGGGACCTTTAGAGAAAGTAAAATACCTCGAAGATTCTCCAGCTATGTGGCCTTAATGAATGATCTCTCCAAGTCCGAACCTTCCACTGCATCATAAGCCGTCAAACACCAAGTATGGAAGGATGCCATGACAAAAGAATACCAGTCCATCCTGAAAAATGATGTTAGAGAAATAGTTTGAAGACCAAAGGAAAATCTATTGTTTCATCCAAGTGGCATATTCAAAATCAAGTATGCTGCAAATGGCAGTATAGAGAAAAACAAAGCCAGATTTGTTGCCAAAGGTTTCTCACAAAAGGAAGGAATTGATTATGAGGAAACATTTGCACCTGTTGCCAGATATACCTCAATCAGAGCAGTTCTAGCCATCGCAACAACCAACGGATGGAAAATTCATCAAATGGATGTAAAGATTGCATTCCTAAATGGGAAGATAGAGGAAGAAGTCTACCTAGAGCAACCTGGTGGTACCCTAAATTTTGAGAGTCCAAATCCATTATCAATAAGCAAGTTTCTCCATACTAAAAAATCAAAGGAAGGAAGTTTTATGACACAAATAAATAGAACTAACTAATCGAAGCCTTAAAAAATGCTGGAATTTTGACCTGCTGCAAAGATGATGCCGACAGAGCCTAAAGATGGTCGCATTTAAAATTTTTTAAAACGACCCAGTTCGGGAAATCAAATTTCCTATCTCCAATAAAAATCTTAGCTTTCCACGAGGTGTTTTGGTATTTCAACCAGACCCAAATCCGAAAGTTAGGTAGTAATGTTTTAGTTAGTTTATTGTTTTTCAAAATAATTTGTAATAAGGATTGTGTCTTTTCACCCTAAAGAGGTGTGAAAGCCACTCAAACACACACACACACACACACACATATATATACATAATGTAAATTGTAGAGAGAGACACAGATTCAAATAAGAAATTAGAAGAAGAATATTTGTAAGGGAAGATGTAAATATTAAAGCATGACTTTAATATAAATTTCAATATTATATTTTAATAATAAATAAAAGGTCCCTTTTTCAAGGCAAAGAGATTGTAATTAAAATGTGGATTCATCCTTTGTGATCAATAAATAGATTATTGAATTATTCTAATAGAGTTTTATTTTTGCATTGGATATTTTCCTGCATTCTTTGTTCGACAATCGGGATAGTGTGAAATATATATGTGTTTCCTTATCTTTGTCTAATCGGACTTCTAGCCGGAGAAGTTAAATTCCTTTTGGACTAACGGAGAATTGCATATAAGATTTGTCTTTTGCAAAGCTTAGGAGTAATTGATGATATTTTTATAAATATTGTCTCATAAAGTTGTACAGAATAATCCTTGTTATAGTTGACTCTATCGCCCGGATAAACAAAGGCACTGGTCATTTAAAATCATTGGAATATAATTATTGGAGTTATTAATTGAAGTCATAAATCTATATACTTCCTTCTTGCAAGTATTTTTATCAATTATTAATAAACATTATATAAAACATTCAATCATTTCAAGCATTCACAATACTTTATATTGATCGAGTTTTGAGGACTTTGCCAACCGGAGAACTCACAAGCTTAAATTTGCTATAGAAAAGCCTTGAATAAGGTGATCAGGTTTGAGGTGAAGGTTTACCCGCCTAGGTGTAGCGAAGCCTAAAGTGCAGGGGAATTTGGATTATTCTCGTGCCCTGGCCAGAACTGATTTGGAATCCTATTGGAGAATTGGTAGGCTCTTGGATTTTCAATCTACTGTTTTGGGAACCAACACAACCAAAAGGATTTGAGATTCACACTGCAGAATCTCATGTGTGTAGATTAAAGAAAGCCCTCTATAGACTTAGACATGCCCCAAGGCATGGTATGAGAGAATCGATAGATATCTCATGGAATTGGGATTTTCTAAGAATGATGCAGATCCAAATCTATAGTTTAAGCAAAATAAAGGTGATATGTTGATATTGATCTTGTATGTTGATGATTTGTTAATTACAGGAGACGATCATCTTATTGATCAATGTAAAAAGGACCTTGCTAAAGAGTTTGAAATGAAAGATTTAAGCCTTCTACATTACTTCCTTGGATTAGAAGTCTAGCAAAACTCTGACAACATTGTGCTAAATCAAGGAAAGTACACCTTGGACATATTCAAGAGATTTGGTATGATGAATTGTAGACCCATGTCTTCCCCCATGGAAACAAACCTTCATAAACTAAAGGAGGCAGCAACAGATTCTCCATTTGCAGATCCTACCCTCTATAGATAGATAATTGGATCCTTGATGTACCTGGTTAATACCAGACCAGATATGTGTTATGCAGTAAATGCTTTCAGTCAATTTATGTGTTAGCCTAAGGAGATACATCTTATGGCTGTGAAGCATATTATGAGATACCTTCAAGGTACTCTAAATTATGGACTCAAATATGAGAAAGTCAACTTGAATCTACATGGATTCACAAATTTTGATTGCTGATAGAAAAAGCACCTCAAGTTGTTGCTTTAGTTTGGGATCCACCATGATATCTTGGATGTGCATAAACCAGTCTTTAGTGTCTCAGAGTTCTATAGAGGCCGAATACATTGCAGCCTCTATGGCAGCAAGAGAAGCAGTATGGCTCAGGAAACTGCTTGTGGGATTATTCGGTGAGCCTGTGAAACCTATAGTTATTCATTGTGATAATTAGAGTTGCATAAAACTTTCTGTGAATCCGGTATTTCACGATAGATCCAAGCACATTGAAATTCCTTACCATTATGTGAGAGACATGGTGGATAGGAATGTGATTTAGTTGGAATATATCAATATAGGAGATTAGACAACAGATATACTCACCAAGCCACTTGCTAGAATAAAAGTTGAACACTTCAGGAAAGGTCTTGGTATGATTGAATTGTAATTTGCATTGTAATCTTTACTGATATATATATATATATATATATATATATATATAAGATATTTAAGGTGTAAACTTCTTTTGTCATATGTGTTGATATATGACTTTATGGGCTCTACCCCCTGTGTTCATCTCTAAAAGGTGACGATCATTTGGAAATGAACACTTGTATTCAAATATTATAAGATGACGATCTTGTAATATTGATATCATGTTGACTTGATATCATTCATAGATGTGCCATGATCTGTTATGGTGGACATTGTGCGACATAATGTCAGTGCACACACCATAGCTAGGATGTATAAGGAGAATATAATATTCTCAAGCATATCATCCTTTAAGTGTCGTGAGTTATGTGATACTTATCATCACGTGTTATGTGATGTTTTTGTTCACGAGATATGTGAGACTTCTTATCACGAGCTATGTGATACTTATCATTACGTGTTATGTGATGTTTGTCTTCACGAGATATGTGAGACTTCTTATCACGAGTTATGTGATACTTATCATCATGTGTTATGTGATGTTTGTCTTCACGAGATATGTGAGACTTCCTATCACGTGAAATGTGATATATATATATATATATATATATATATATATATAATTTATCTTCCCTAGCTAAGAGGGAGTGTTGTTGCATATAGCCACGATCAGATAAATTCATATTATAATCAATTAGTGCATATATATATTATGATAATAATAATAATTACTATATATATATATATATATATATATATGTATACGTTCTTCTTTAATTTGATCGAATTGAATCGATAAATATGAGTGTTGAATTATAATTAACATTGGATCGGTATTAAACCCGATAATCATGAATCGGTATTAAAACCGATAATCATTTACAATGAATCGGTATCAACCGATTATACTTGGTTATGAATTGGTATCGACCGATATGCATTGAAGCGGTGTCATATACAATATGTTATCATAGGGTGTGACTATGAGTCACGCCTATGATAGGCGTGACTCGTCAAGGAGTCATGTCTATCATAGACATGACCATTCACTCCAGCCTATATAAATATTGATTGGTCTGTTCTGTATTAGTACCGAAATCAATAAGTGTAAAATACAGTGAACAGCAATACAGTCATATATATTTCTTCATTGAAATTTTAAGCATAGTCAAATACAAGATCATTGCATACATTAAGTTTTATACTCCTGCAAATAAACATCAGCACTGTTAGAATCATCATAGATATATAATCAGCATTGCATATAAAAGTAAAATTAGATTGAATAATAAGTTTGCCTTGAATTAACAGGAGCATTAAAAATGCACAACACATTTGAAATATACTTTGTATTATTTTTTGCCCATGTTAGTTTCATTTATTTATTTATTTTTCAACCTAGTTTTAGAGCTTCATGAAACGTACTGAACACTTCTAATTAATGTTTCAAAAAGCACACCTATGCTAGCCTAGAGTGGGTTTCAACAAAAAGAGAAAAAAATGTTCTAGATGAAGCTTTAGGGAACATTGCCATGGATTAGAAAGTGTCAATGTTTTGAGACCATCTAAGAAGTTGTCAAAAGAGAGATTATTTTTTGCAAAGAGTAATATACGATATAAAGATCTTGTTTGTTTGGATGACCTTCACTACAGGTTCTTCCAAGAGCTGCTGAGATTAAGCTCATTGCTGCCAATTAAATTATTTAGAGAAAAGGTGGTAATGTCAATTCACCCCCTACAAGTTCTTCAAGACACATTAGATAGTGCTAAGGTCCCCCAAAGCCTAAATGTATATGCGGGTCTCTATTCATTACCATGTTCACGTGGAAAAGGTTATATTGGAGACAAGAGGGTTAGACAATGCTTGGTCGAAGCTACATGGACCAAGTATTTTATGTGAAACAATCAAAAAGTTACATTAAGTATTTTATGTGAAACAATAAAAAATAATAAGAATTCAAGATTTAGTCTAATTTTTAAGTTACAAATATTATTTATGAATTTAAAATTTTGGAACATAGTGTGAATTTTATTTCATGACAAAATGAACTTATTACTAGGCTTGAACAAATTAAATGAATTATTCAGTAGCCTTCATTAATCAAACTACGAAAGGACACGGTCAAGCGTTAATGAGGTATGGCCTAGGTATGGTGGGGGTGGTGAGGAGCATGGCCTCCTATCGGTTAAAAGAATGGGTTCAAATTTTCTTTGAATTTAATATACACCTACTTCAAGGTGATTAGGTATGCATTACAAAAAGGGCTAGTAAATCACATTTACTCAAGCAGCCATGGTAGTTGGTGGAACAATACTATAAGTCTAAGGGAGAAGGGGCTCTTGAATGGACCTGGCTGAAGGGCTCTCTGTGTCCTATGAGAGGCAGTTCTTTAAGGAGTTGCTACCTAAGTTTATGAGTGGCGGTGGTCTAAAGAAATATTGTTTGAATGCCTCAGTCTAGCATTGGGGGGGTTCCAATTCTGAGTGTTATCTCTGTTTGATTATTACCATGTTTGTGATTGTTCTTCAAAAAGAAGAGCTTCTCTGAGCAATTGATAAGTCCTGAAGGAGATTGATCGTGATTGAGGGGTGGAAATTGAATTTGGACTGAGTTGTTTCTTCATGGTGGTCTTTCCGTTTCTGGTTAGTACCCTGCAAGATTCCAATTATAATCTTATTTCAATTAAATCCCAGATTACAGGTATGAAATGTGCAACACACCTCTAATTGTTTGTTTCCTTTTCTATGCTAAATTTTAATATTATTTACTGCAATGGTTCTTGTGCTTTTGTTTAATTTTGGGCCAGTTATGTAACAAATTTATCTGCACCATAACAGATTCTAGAAGCCGCTTTTGGTCATTTGATGTCACGGTTTTTAAAAACAAAAATATATCATTTCTGCAGTCAAGCCACAGCTTTGTAGGCATTTGGTTATAGGTCTTGAGCATATGTTTTAATGTATATTTTGTATTTTTCATTCATATATACTATCTATATGTTTATCTAGTCAACTTATATATATCGATATATGTTTATTTATATTGGAAATTCCGTTTGTATGCATTTATGTTTCCGGCATATTTTAAGTTCTTCAAATAGTTGAAATTCCGCTCTTACACGTGTTAGAAATCTCTCCTCTAAATGTTAAAAAGGTGGAACATTGTCTCAATGGAGAAATGAGGCGATTAGTAGGAAACAAATGTTTCTTAGTTGCCGGCTCAATTTTATTTAACATCAGCATTTCTTTCACCTAGCCAAGATTCCTTTCCATTGTTTTACTTTTGTGCACTTACCTTTATGCATTGCGTTGATTTCTTCTTTTCCAGAGAGCTATTCCCTTAAAAGCACATATCCTTCCTCTTTAATTTCTATTGAAAAGGTATACATAGAGGTTAAGTTTAGAAGTCAAATTACTTGACTTGTTCTCTTCTAAGGAATAAATCCCTCCTCTTGTAGAGATTCTACTCATATCTTATTTGCTTAACTTTTGGTTTCAGATTCAAGAAAGAAAGTTATGGTTTATTTTTGGGGTTATTAAAATGTTCTCTTTGTTACTGTTCTTTTCTTTTTAATAATTTTTAATAGACATTTAGATAGAATATTCTTATCAGAATCATTTCTAAATAGAAACACAAGATACAACTAATGTTGCTTATGTGAAAAGATATTTAATTAGGTTAATATTGATAGATTAATGTGAAAAGATATTTAATTAGGTTAATATTGATAGATTTATATGAAAAGATATTTAATTAGGTTAATGTTGATAGATCTAGAAATTAGATAAACTTTTCTAAATAATGCTTAGAGATAAGGACTAAATAAATTATTTTATGTTTTATTATGTTGTTAGAAACTACTGTTTAATAATTTGATAGTTACTATTAACCTCATAACAACCACGAGAATTTGAAATCGTGTTTTCTTGAGATAGGAATTATATTGTTAATTAGAAATTATTCTACCATGTTCGGTTAGGTATTAGATAGAAGTGGGTGGAATGGTGGTATATCGGGTTTTTATAAAAGCCTAAAATCACTAAATTTATTTTAGTACTCATGGTTGATTAATTTTGGGTAGATTTGAATGTATAATGTATAGAAATGTTTCTATAAGGGTACGTTATTGCTGGAATCTTTTAGGAGATTGTAATTGTTATTTCTCTACACAAAATCATTATATTTTCATTTTAAATTATCTTTGATAGTATTTAGTTAAACTCAATTGCATATAACAATGCATATTCATGCATTCTGTGATTCGTGCTAGTTGTTAAGAATCGTCTAAGAAGGTTATATATATATATATATATATATTTTAAATCATGATTAAACAGTTAGGAATGGATTTCACATGAAGTGGGAGTAGTAATTAAATGAATTGTATTTATGTTTAATTTTAATTAAAGTTGTTAATCCCTTGCTAACATAGATAATTTTAGCTTTTGAACTAAATCAAATTAATATCCTTTGGGCTGCGGTAAGGAAGTCTTCGAAACTTCATGGATATAGGTTCCATAATTATCCAACGGAATAGATAGATTCTTTTATACTAATGATATAATAAAGATTTGATATGTAGTCTTGTGACATTTATTTTATAAGAAAGTAAGAGTACTAGGAATAAAGCAAGAAATAAGTATGTTGACTTAAACATATCCTTTTATATCAATTTATTAAGAGATGCAAAATTAATGGATTTACATAAAGACTCATGAAACCTTATAATCATGCTCTTGTATAGCTTAATTTTACTCTTTTGTGCATGATTGAACAATAGTGTAAGATGTTTACTTATGTGCAATTGTGGTTGAAAAAACATTCTTGTGAGGATTTTATTATTGAATATTTTTGGATAGAATGCATTTTAATGACTATGAGTGCCTTTGTAGACATATGGCTATGTCGAGAATATGCAAATTTGTATGCTAATGTAGAAGATGGTTAATTTACATGTAGGAAAATATATTTGACATGTTATAAAGAAAATTGATGTTTGTCACATGAATGTAGTTTTGTGTTTCTTTGTGCTTAAGACATGATCATGCTATGTATTCCATGTGTTTGAGATGGAATCAAATTCTACGAAATAGAACCAAAAGAAAGGATTGCTTCTTTTGTTGTCTTATTTATGATATATGTATTTGGTGGGTCCCTAATATTCTATATCGGTATTTGGATATATCATGTTGCATAATTCCATTACTCTTGTTAGTATCACATTGCTAGTCTTCCTCGTGCTGGGCTGGGTATCTTTCGTGTCATGAAAGATTCCGGGGAGGTGTGATTGCTTCGTGGTAGGGTGGTAACGTGCTCCGACAATGTTCTCACCCACAATGTGCTTAAGTAATACAGGTGTCGGGAGTTCCTGTTAGGATGGCCTTCATATTTGTACATTGTGTTCTCATTATGTTTCACCATGTGGTCTATTGTAAAGGTATATGTTTCTTGTGGTATCCTTGTTGATTTGTGTACTTTTTCTTACGTTGAGATGAAATTTAGGTCTTCGAGTATTTACCTTTTTAATACATGGCACTAATTTATGCTTAATTATGTTTAAATTGTAAATTTGGTAGATTATGTAAATTAATCGATGAATTAGATAAATTATTATCAGTATTAATTATGGTGGTCCTTACACATCGACTTAGTAGATGCCAGCGCTGGAACCTTTGCCATGCTACCCCGATCCCCGATGGGCCCTGTCGGCCTAGCTTGTGCCGATGGTAATATGAAGTGAAGACTTAGAGAACAAATAAGAGTTATTTGTCGATGGCGCCAATAGGGAGTGTTTATCGGTGGGAGCTTTGCCGATAAGAGGCTATCACCATGACATTTTGAATCTTGCTCAGAGCAGAGGATTCCTTGTGCTCCGATCAGAACTTCTCGAACGGTAAAGTGAAGATGATTGCGAGCTTCTTGTAAATGCCATTTCCGGTATACGATAGACACAAAGGATTCTTCTGTTTCACTTCATCAAACACGCTTCCAAGGCGACAATACTGCTCCAACGGCGAGGAGACAGGGCAAGGTGAATATGTTTGACTTTAGGCAAATGCAGTTGTAAGGTCAAAGGAAGTTATTGTATTTCAGAGGCCTTTTTGCCTTTTGAAGGATAGGATCGATTTATGGAGGGTCTTTATGGCAATATTGTTGGGGCATGACTTTGGGGTCACCTTTTGGCCTCTTTACAACTGTTTGAAGGTCTTAGGGATGACTTGTTTCAACTGCATCCGACCCAGAAGTTATTACTATTTTTGGGATTTTGTTGGATTTTTAAAAAGCATAAGTATGAGCTGAGGGCTCATTTGTAAGGAGTTCTTGGTTGTGCAGATTTGGGGAGCCTTAGTGATTATTCATAGTCCTTTGCTCACTTCTAGCATACTTCTTGTAACTCAATTTTGCATAGGCAGAGATTATATTGGAGACCATTTTTTCATAGTATTTTACCTTCTTATTTGTTACAGAGTTGTCTAATGGTATATGATTGATAAGACTGTTAGTGAAAGTATCTCATTTCCTTTCAGTTTTTTGTCTCATGTTTGTACCATCTTTGTGAGTAAAGTGTTTTGTGTAGGTTGCAGTCAGTGTCAAGGGTATTATTGTAGTTCGTTGTAGTGAATGTTATCTTTCCTTCATAGACATATACATACTCAGACCTCCTTGTGAAATATTTATGCACATGCATGAAGAAATAGGTAGTGTAAGTTTACCACTGTGTTCAGGTGTTCAAAGAATCATAATTTTTTTGAATACTACAAGTTTATCATTTTGGTGCATCACCTTATGAATTTCAGTTTGGAGTTTAAGTTTACACAAGCTTTCTACCCCTTTTCCCATCATGAAAGTAGTTTTAGAAGGTTTTGTAGGTGAAGTGTCGGAGAGGAAGCCGACCTTCTTTGGAGGTTTTTTCCAGTTTTGGGTGACCCACAACCCAGGAAAGTTCCCATGTTATTCCAAAATGCTAAGTTTTAATGCAATTTGGCAAGGATGCAATTATGAGAACTAACAATAACATTGTAACATTTATTATATTCTTCACTATATAATCATTTACAGTGTGATTTGACACACCGGGGGGAACTACCAGTGGATCTGCAACAATCTGCAATAGACCCTTCCCAACCAACAAGGATGTATTGAAACTTATAATCAAACGAACACACAAATAATGTAACGAACACACAAGCAATGTAATAGAAGAAAGTAGCAATATGTATCAATGGATTATCAAACCATTAATCTACTTTCATATAATCATATTAATCCATTGGCAGATTCATTTTATATAGCATCAGATCTATTTCATATCTTTTACATGAGAAAACATATGCAGACCCCCTGATCAGCAGGCTTATATTCTGTAACAATGATTCAATAATGCCATTCATTCAATGGTTTATGAGGACAATAATCAGAGGTAGCAATCAAGATTATATTCTCACATATGCAGGTAAGTAGAATATATATCCAAATTCAGAATAGGCATCTTTCGGGACTGAGCATCAGAAGTTATATCAGACATCATTCCGTATATAAGTAGAGTTGCCAATTGTTTGACAGAATTTTTACAAGGGAAACAAGGCAAAAATAAATTTAGTGCCAGAAAAGGGTGGGTTACACAGCTGAAAATCTACTTTTACCTAAAATGAACAGTACGAAAAATCTATTAATTCCAATTAAAGCCAGGAAAAGCTCACTTAAAAGCAAAAAGATAAATCTAAACCAAAGATGGATGTTACTATTGTAAACAACAAATCTAAACAGGCACCTGGAAAAATGAAATCAAGCATTACAATTACAGTAGATGAGAAAAATCATTTATACAGTGAACCCACCTTTGATATGATATAGCAGAGGATTTCTAGCTGAAGTGGTCTATGAAATCACATTCAAACCCTAGAATCTCTCAGTCAGCGGCAGAGACTCCAAAAGCTCCGGTACCTAAAATACAGAAATTTCACATTACTAAAATATACAGCATAAAAGTCTACAGATTTCACTATATAACTTGAAATAAATTTATATCTGCAGCCTTAAGATTGCATAATATATCTAGACAAGAAAATCCCTTAAGGTTGCTATTTATCACATGTGCATATTTTTCTATGATTTTAATATTCATAATATGTATGATATCACTTCAATGTACTTGTTCTAGACAGTATAAGTTTGATGCCCTATAAACTCACTTTTGTTAGTGCAACTCTGCCATATTATGGTATTGATGCCCTTTATGACAATATATCTATCTTTAATATTATTTATTTAATCTTGAATGCTCTTGAACATGCGTTGTAGTTGTATTATCACCTTGACTGCATTTTGCTCTGTTTGCTTTGTTTTAGCAAATCAGTTGGACACCCAAATCTATAGACACTTTTGAGGGTTGAAAAATAACAGCAAATCAGTTGGACACCCTAATCCATTTGACCCAGCAAGCTGAAGTAACACTTGTCATTCTCTCTCAAACTCTTTTTTCTTTCTTTTAGCAAGGACCTAATGACATTTCAAAACCTATACTGCTGTTTTGAACACACAACATGACTAACGTCTGAAGCCAAGACACACAACTCAAAATTTTAGATGTACTTTGCAAAATTTATTCATAATCAGTTTGAGAATATTAAGGATGCAATGTTCCACTAATCTTATGCAATCTTTAACCCCAATAAATCAGAGAGAAAAAGAAAGAATGCTTCACATATCTGGAAACTCAGAAATAAAATGATTTGTAGATTTGAACCTCTCTCTGCAAATGTGGGACTAAAGTCTCATATTTTTCTCGTAGAACTATCGTCGGACCTACAAGTTATTTTCACTATGCAAAGAATGAAACCTTAAACCAGCACAAAGAAGGAAGTATTTGATCCACACTTTAGATTCTTTAAATAATATATCAAAACATTATAAGACCCAAAACATCCACTACAGCAACCTGAAAATTACGCTGGTCATCAATCAGAACAGAACAGAGTGATCACAACAAAGAGCTCGACCACTGTAATTTTATGCACAAGTTGAAGAGATGAAGACATCATGCACCACAAATAATACTTGGATCGGAGGAAACAAGACATCCATATCAGTGAGACCATCACATGTACAATGCTGCCTTTGAGTCTCAATGTGCTGTCAAAGTACACAAACGCTTGGCACTGGTCCACTGAGTACCGATCTCATTTGAAAATAAGAAAATCAGACCAAAAAATAGGAATAAGGCCCACCCAACAATCAAAAATCACATCCTATAAAGGCGATTGAATACACCTACTTGAGAATATATAATTTAGGATTGACAAATAGGAATATTTCTGGACATAAACATTAGCTGCAGCCTATCGAACAAATCACCGATTTCAAGCAAAAAATATATGCCACTCACGGAGATTCGTTGTGGCAATTCAAGACCAGTGCTATAAACTACCAGTCTGAAAAGTTTGTCAAACCAGCCACAAACTTGATACGGGTCAAGCAAGGCTGATACAGTGATAATATGCCTGTGCAAATAATATAGAGCCTGCCAGGAAGAGAAGGATGGCATTGAAGGAGTAGATCACCTCCAGCAATCTGCCAATACCAAACACTCAAGCCGCAGCAATAGAAACACAATCCCTACGAAAACCCTAAAACACAATCAAACAACACATCAAAGCTGCCACAATTACATAGAAGCGGAAAATAAATATTTGAAAGAAGTGGAAATTTGTTTTCACAAATACAGATCAATTTTCCGATTCAAATGAACTTGTAATTTTATTTTTCTGGACTAATTTCAGTAGAAATCTAAACTAACAATAAGCTCATCTGATGCAGACAAAAAGCTGGAAAAAATAAATCTTCAAAGCTTCCAATTTGGCTTACCTCTTGGATTTTCCTTTGTATTTTGGCAAGCGGCCTCTCAAAAGGCAGAAGAACTTTCTTCAGCGGCTTTATGAGCGGCACACTATCATGTCCTTCTGATGGATGCAAAGTTTCAACCCTCTCAACCCGCTACAAAAACCTATGCAGCAAGAACGTGGTTTCAGTGGGTTTAAATGCTTATGCTGCCCTGATAAGGGGATGTACTAGGATTACACCAGCTGTTACAGTTGTGTAGTAACAACTTGCTCTACCAATGCCCTGAAATGCAAACACTGTTTCAATACACTGTTTCGAGTTCTGAAATGAGGGCCGAAGGTTGTGTGCCAAAACCTCCGTTCTTAGCCTTTGCAAAAAGTAAAGCCCCAAATCAATGGACATGTGGACTTAAAAAGTTTATCAAATTTGATTTAGCAAAAAGTGGAATTGGATTTGGTTTTCCAATTGTAGGGTTTGAGATGGAAGATTCATATGCTTGTTTTGGGTTAAAATTAGAATTTAGAAATTCCTATTCCATTTTCAATTTTTAAAGACAAACATGGAATTTGGAAGTTCCAGTATTCAGAAATTCTAATTCCAGCTCAATTCCATGAAACAAATGGGCCCTTAAATAGAGTTTGTTTTATTTCCCATCAGTGGGCAATTTACAAGACAGTTAATAACTGTTTGGAAACTGTCTACAGTTACAATTGAACAGTTGGTTGGCAGTTACAACCAAGTCTTCTAACCGAACCAAACTGATCCAACCAAGTCTTCTAAGAACCCAATCATATGCAGTTGAATCAAATCAACTTTAGCACTGTCAAATAAATGATCAGTTCGATCTGAATATTATATTGAAACAAAAAGATTTGTCTCCATACTTATGATGCACAAATAAATGCAGTGTAAGTCGAATTAAACATTCTGCATAAACAAATATGTTTGCAGCCATCACTCCATCAACTTCTGAGATATAATCACAACATTATTTTTTTCTGTAAATCTAATGTTTATTCTTTTATCAGTCATCACTAACATTGATCTGAAAAACACAGGTATTTGTAAGACTGCAAATCAAGGAAGTATTCAGAAATCTCAAACCCGATGTACTTGTTTGTCCTCCATCATCAACCCGATCAGACTAGGTTTTCTATAGATTTCATTTAACTTCTTCATCTTATTAAATTTTCCTGATTCTGTTTTGAACATCAATGATAGATTCTCATTTCTAGATCTGGATTTGACATCAATTACAAATTCTCTAACAATATGTGTTGATGGTGCAAGTTGATTACAAACATGTAGTATTGAAAAGAGCACTAAATTTGAGAAGAGATTGAAATTAAGAAAACTTCAAGTAAGTTGAATAGATAAGATGTGCTTATACTCTTGGAAGCCTCTACTACCACTAATGAAAAAATAAAACAAGGGAATAGAGAAGGCTACAAATGAGATCTTTATATTGTAATACTAGGCTTTGTGAAATAAAGATCTTTCTCTTGATAATTGCTTGTGTAGATGGACTCAAAAATGTTGAGGTATGTAATTCATATGACAATTTTTGCAGAAGTTTCACTGCTAACTAAACAAAGTGCATGCATGTCATATACAATGCTTTGAATTAATTGCAATACGTTTGCTCTCCAATTTTTTATTTCTTAGAAAATTTCTTTTGATTTATTTTCCCATGATGTGATCTTCCCACAATAAAGTATCCTTGTGAAAGGTAAATAACTCCTTGGGCATTTGCTTTCTTGGCACTTTAACTCCACCAAATGTGTGTGTGGTGACTCAAACTGTGTCTGGTCATTGAACACAAATCTTTTCTTTCTGATTTTACTTGCCTTATATGCAAAGAAATAAATAAATAAAAATCTGAAAGCCAGATTCTTATTGCTGATTCCAGCCACACCATTGTCTTTGCAATGGATGGAAATAATTTAAAAGGTTGTGGTCTTCAATCTCCTGAAATGTACATCAACAAAATGGGTAAATATAATGTATAGAATATCATTCCAAATAGTTCAAATGCCTCTTGTGATGATAACATCACTCTTGTGATGATAACATCGCTGCAGATCTCTAATGTATTTAGTCACTTTTCAGGTGAATCTAAAGAAATATGTTGGCAGATTACAAACATGCTATTACTAGTGCTCTTCATCAATCCATATGCTGATAGTGAAGAGAGGGCGACCATTTATTTCCAATGCAAAAAGTTTTTTAACAAAAATACAGATCTGAATGTGTATAAATTTACATGGGAATAACAATGAACAAAATGGAGTGGAAATCAATGAAAGAAATAAACAATATGGATAGAAGGGAGAGTGCACATGAATAATGTATGTTGCAGATTTGCATGTGGTTCATATTGTAGCACTGTTGACCGAAATTCAATTATGGCAGATAGACAAACTAATGGTTTCTTCACGACATCGGCATTGTGAGCATTGTTGTGAAATAAGAACAATCAAATGGATGACAAATAGAGAGGTCCACGATGCTTGCTCTTATACCATATTGAAATTGTGAATACGAAGAGCCAGAGGCTCAAACACAACAAATCAACCATTCATCTTCAACTCACACTTTATTACATTTAATGGATTTATAAAGCCTGTAAACTTCCAACTTCTCAATAACTAACTAACAATGAATACCTAATCAGTAAATGTTAACAACTAATCAATAAATTTACATTTACATGTTTATTATTTATTGCATTACTTATAACTATTATTCAAAGTTATGCACCGGTAAATTCCCAACATTTTTTCGTTGGGAAACACATAATTACTTGCATACTTCACATTAGTAATTTGATTTTTCTGTCTTTTCTTATTTTGACTTACTATATTGACACACATAATTACTTGCATACTTCACATTAGTATTTTGACTTATTTATTGCATTACATATAACTATTATTCAAAGTTATGCACCGGTAAATTCCCAACATTTTTTTGTTGGGAAACACATAATTACTTGCATACTTCACATTAGTAATTTGAAATTTCTCTTTTCTTATTTTGATTTACTATAGGGAAATTGGGCTCTTGGTACTTTTCTTGTAACCAGAGAACTTCTGGTGTACAAGTTGTAACTTTATATTTAAGGGGATCTTGTATGCTTGAATCAAAAAAGGTTCTATATATCATGAGGGGGTTTCTATCAGAGGTTATAATTGGGAACTTAATTTTTGTTGTAGTTGTACTAAATTACTATAATAATTTTTGTTATCACATGCCATAAACTGGTAAACATAATTCCTTTTAGCTAGTGACAACCTCATAGATTCTTTTAGTATCCAATGTGCTAGGTTCTGTAGGAGGGTATAGGCTAAACTATGCAATCAATCATCATCTCTAGGGACATTGATCTATAGCTTTTGGTATATGTCTGTATGTTTGAACCTATTTGAAACCAAGGTAGGTATGCCACTCCTTTACAACTGATACAACTGCCTTATAAGTTTGTTGTCTGCCTTATGACACAATTTGGCTTTTGTTGTGTGCCTCACCTTAGTCATCAAACTCGCTTCAGATGCGGTATAGGCTTGGGTAGAGTTGCTTGTTACTTTGAGTAGCTTGGAATGATCTTTATTTTCATGATGCTTAGAGTTTCAACTCATAGTGCATACATTTGGTGCAACATTATTAGAATTTTGGGATGAGGTGGTAGCTTTATGCAAACCTACTTTTTCATCATGATTTTGATTGATATTATCATCCATACATGTGATGTCGTAGATGTTTTATTAACTTACTTTGCATTCATTGCCCCTACATGTATTTGGCTTATTTTCAGATCCAGGGGTATTAAATGCGCTGTGTCCTTCTCAAAGGTCATGTTTTGATGCTTATATCACTTATAACATGTGTGAGAGAATGCACAAGGGTTGCCAAATAATGTGGGTAGTTGTAGAACTCAACTAATGTCATCTTTTGTTTCTTGGCTACCTTTGTATTATTAAAGGACAAAAGGCAGTTTTGAAGCATCTCATTATGGTCAATATATTTCTCATTTATCGATAAACACTAGCAATGACTTTTTATGTATATCATCTTTAATGTTTATGCAATTTGTGTTTAATCTTCAGGCAACCTTTTATTATAACCATCAACTAGCATCAAATAGATATGTTGCAATGTTTTAACAGGACCCTAAGATCAAACCTATTGGAGAACTAGACTCAAAGACTTTAGATGGACTCTTATCGGAGATTCCATTGTGGGTGAAAAATCCCGATTATGACAGAGTAAGCACATTCTGATACACATTTCCTAGCTTGTATAGCATGGAAGTTAGAAAAGCTGAACATAGATAATCACACATAACTTTACAAGGTCAATGCTAACTTTTGTTTTACTTTTATGGATGGAAACTGTGAATCTGTGCAGGTCGATTGGCTTAACACATTTATACGTGAAATGTGGCCTTATCTTGATAAGGTAAATTGAGTTTTGACATTGGGACTTTTTATTCATAAATGTATTGAAGAACCTGAATATGTTGATGAAACCTCATGTTATTTTCCATGCATTTTGTAAACAAGATAGAAAGAGGCTGCAGTTGTTACAACAACACAATTATTTAATGATTTATTTAATAAAGCATCATCCACCTTTCATTTGTCATTTTCTGGTTCAGGCAATTTGTAAAATAATAAGAGACAAAACAAAGCCTATGATGGAGCAATATGTTGGGAAGTTCAAATTAGAATCTATTGAAATTGAAACTCTTACATTGGGCACGCTTCCTCCTACCCTACAAGGTTAGTTATTCTACTCTCTCTCTCTCTCTCTTTCTATTTGGAACATATTGCTTTGATGTTCAACAATGTGAATGATATGCATTCTTTTGTTCTATTTTATTGGTTCTTCTATTTTTTGTAATATATTAGCAATTATATTCTACTACATGAAGAGTATAAATTCTCGGGACGCTTAATTTACATTCCTTCCAAAGTAAGTACAATAATGCTAATGTTTCCTTGAATTGATTTATTACAGAACATAAAGGTTTCTTATATGATTCAAAGTTTTTCAAACAACTTAATTCTTAGGGTGACCAAACAGTTGTTGAATCTTGTGAAACATGTTGATGTGAGTTTTGTACCACTACATAACATATAGCAATTGAATACTTGATACAGCGTACCAAACACTCAACCCTCTCTTGAAAAGTATACAAGATACTCCAAGGTTCCTTACACCTGTGGATACTAACTCAGTTAAAATGATGTGATTTGCTGGTAATCACTTTGGCGGGCTTACGTTGTTTATCTGGAAATATCTCAACTTCTACTATGATGGTGATAGGACTTCTAACTTTTGCAACCTTTTCAAATGATCTCTCAATTTATATCACTTTCAACTTTGCTCTTTCCAAACTCTCAAACTTCACTTTCCAACTTCTAATTCTCAACTTCAACTACTAAGTTATTGATTACCTCTACTCCTAAGAATGGAAAGATTGGCAAATGGACGGGGATCAACCTAATGAAAGTTTGCCAGCGGCTCTACCTCCATAGATGCAATGATTCAAGGGGAATGAGACTAGATTACCACACAAGGCTCCTCAACAAGCCGCTAAGGTGCTAGTGGCCTAGTATATAGATCCCTATCAAACATTCACCAATATCACCATACAACTAGCCATCTACTTTTATCCTTACTTTAACAACTTTGAAATGAAATCCTACTTTAATTTGAGAGATGAGAAGAACCATGCAAATACACCAAAATGATCATGTATATCCACCATGCAAGTCACAACAATGAATAGAGAACAATTTTGATAGTATTTTGGCAACAATTTCTCCAACATAACTCTCTTTTACAAATGAGTACAAATGGCCTTATATAGAGGCTCAAAATTACAACGAGTGGCCAAGATTAAGAGGCAAAATCAAGGGCCAAGATTAAACCTTACAAACCCTAATTAGGGTTACCATCTTTCAACCAATTACATGAGGGCACCAACTTTGTGGGCCAATGAGAAAATTACAATAATCTGTCAACCAATGAGAACATAGGACACTTGGCATGATTTGATTGCATGCACATGAAATTGCCACCTCATCAACCTTGTCTTATAAAGTTCATTAATCCTTGAGATGAGATGAAGCCCTGGATGCTTGAGCTTGTCCTTAGAAATTTTCTCACCACCACTTGAACTTGCTTGTACTTGATGTCTTGACCTTGAAAGGGTGAGGTCTCCATGCACTTGGGGTAATCCTGCCTTGACCTAGGTGGCTTGCCTAGGTGTGAACCTCATGCAATTTAAGAGCCTTGCTCTTAGCCACTGCCTTGAAATCAAACTTGACCTCTCTCAACCTTTCAATTACTTTCCTCCTTGCTTCAATACTTTGCCATTTTTAACCTTCCTATTTGGATTTGATCTGCATGCATGCATCTTTGTTTCAATAACCTTGGGTTTTGGGGCACCTGCCCTCACCATACCTCCTTGATTGTTCCACAATCCACCCATCACTGAGTTCATCAACTGCTTTCATCAATGCCTTCCTCCTTGGTTAACTCTTGACTGCCTTCAACTGTTTGAACTGCCACAACCTTGCCCTTTTGGCATAAGTACTTGCCTCAACCATAGTGGTGCAGTGCATCTCCCCAATTGGATTTGGTTCGAATGGCAAAGCATCACTAGTAGTCTTGCACCCGAATTGAAGAAGTAGGACCCCATGTAGATTTGCCCCCGATTTTGTACTATTTAAGTTGCAACTCTAAATTCATGCTAATGATCCTAATCCAATCAATCTTTCTTTTATCATTTCCAATCTCTTCAATAAAATAAAACATCCAAGAATCAAACTGTGTACCTTTAGTAGAGCCCGAAATTTGACTGAGAAGCACGATGAAGGCGCTGCACTCTGATTTGCAATCTGACTTTGTGAGCCTTGATGACTTGATGTAACCAATTCTGTCGTATCATGTCTGTTGCTGGGGTAGACTGAACACTTCCTTGCACAAATCCATATTGATTGATCCTCTTTGCCACAGGTGACTGGCTGTCTCTCAACCTCTCTCTTAATTGAATCATATCAAAGGCACCAATGTTGGTGTCTCCAACATATTTCAATTTTGAGCGGAAGTTGGAATTGGGTATCATGACTTCCTTGTCTCCTATTTCAGCATTAATTCCTTTGGGTCGCTTGCTTGCATTAACATCAGCCATCCTAAACACTTATCACTCCCCGCCTTTTCTACAATGCTGGTGAAACTACACTTATCACTCCAATCTTCGCCTAGGGGTGGAATACTACACTTATCACTCCCCGCCGTTACCTTAAGATGGACTACACTTATCACTCCAAATCTTCCTCCTAAGATGAAATGCAATGATGCAAACTACACTTATCACTCCCCGCCTTTGCCTTAAGATGGACTACACTTATCACTCCAATCTTCGCCTAGGGGTGGAATACTACACTTATCACTCCCCGCCGTTACCTTAAGATGGGCTACACTTATCACTCCAAATCTTCGCCTAAAATGAAATGCAATGATGAAATGCAAGCGAGAACTTGAGGGAAAAAAGCCAATCAAGACAATCGAGTAATCTACTTAATATCCAAATACCTAACTCTACTCTTGAAATTAGTTTTCAACACCTAAACTAGCACCAATGAAATGAAAGCAATTAAAGAGAGAGGAAAAGATAGGCCACTCACCAACAAGGGCTAGGAATCCTTTGTCTATGCAATTAGCTGGGCTTGATTTTCAAAATCTTCTATCTCCACAAGAAAATCTCCCCTTCCCCAATTCACTCTCAAAATCCGATTGCTATGAATCTTCTATCAATAAATTCTTCTATTACAAATCTGATTTGCCTCAATTCAAGCTTCTTCTCTTCTTCAAAATCTCCAATTTTCGAATTTGCTTTTCGGATCTGTTTTTTCGGATTGCTTTTTCGCTCTGCTTTTTCGGACTGCTTTTTGTTGCCAAGAGAAAAGGAGAGAAGTGAATGAGATGGTGAAATGAAGTGGGGGAGAGCTCCCCTTATATACCAAATTTTGCCTCCGAAAAAAAAAGCAAGGCCGACTTTGTAGGAGGAGGGAAAAACAAAAAAATTAAAATTGCCAAATTAAACATGAATTAAATGAAATAAATTGCCCAGCCCTAGGGGATTTTATTTTAATTTAAAATTGGGTCAACCTAGTGCAAAATTATCGGTTTAAATTAGCCGAATCCGAAATTATCATAGGCCCTAAAATTGAAATTTTGAAAAAAGGTCATTTAGGCCTCCAATATAGCTTTAAACCCTCCCCATTGTGGATCTAATAACTTGCCTTGAATTTCACACCTCCTAGGCCTTAAAATACGCTGAATTTAACACACAAAGGGGCCCAATTTAAATTTCTAAATTACAAACACTTAGCCCAAAAAATATGATTTTAATGCATTTAATCATGACAACCAAAATTAATTTTTTATTATTTTGCAACCCAAAAATCATTTTGCAATTTAATTTCCATTTGGCAATTTTATCCTTTTTTATTTTTGCAATTTATTATCTCTAATTGGCAACTTTAAATTTATTCTTTAATTTCCATTTTTCTCCACCCAAAAAAAATTTACAAGATTTTCCTAAAAATATCCAATTTCACAATTAAATTTTGAAAATCTCGAGTTCTTCAATTTCATCAATTTTCAAAATTCATCTAAGTCTGAAAATCTCGAGTTCTTCAATTTCATCAATTTTCAAAATTCATCTAAGTCTGAAAATTTTGCAAATTTGCCCTGCCAGATATTTTTCTAACAATCGAAATAAAATATTCCTATTGAATTTCGTTTGGCCTAAAGACAAAATCAACTGTTTAGGAAAATCAATGTTTCACACAAGGTGAAAACAAGCTATACCCTCCCAAGCATTTCAAAAATATCCCAGGTGTAAAATTTTCATTTCAAAACCTCTGGATTGCCCAAAAATTCGCTAAGGCACCCAAATACCCGGATCTAGAAAAATTGTCAAGGCTTGCTCAAAAAAAAATGGGGGTCCCCAAATTCTTTGGGGCGATGGTGTGAAAACCTCACAACAAAACATTGCTCTCATTTTTCAATTATAATGAAGCTTTTAGATTGGAAAAATAAAGAGTTTGTCAATTATAATGAAGCTTTTAGATTGGAAAAATAAAGAGGATACCAAATGAATCGCCGAAACTAGGAGCACTTCTAGCTTTTATTATACTGATTTTATTGCATGGGGATATTATCTATTAATAAGCCTTACACGTGAACTCACCTAACTAAATCTTTTATTGCTGAAAGTACTTCTGATCTTAGAATCTTGCTTTTTGTTCATATGAATATCATCTGCCAGTACATTGTTGCAACATGCAAATTACACCTCTGGGGATCTATGGAGATATTAAATCTCCTTGCTTTAGGTGAATGTCTGTCACTTGATCGGGTGATCCCTCGTTTTTTAAAAGAGAGATTCGTATCAAATTACCAAAGCATAGTCTTACAAAGGCTGAAGGTGATCTGGAACAGAAAGCTTGCAACAATGTCAAGAAGATCCTGAAGAAGAGGACATAATCTACAAAAGCTGAAGTGCAAACAACAAC
The DNA here is from genome assembly GCA_027943335.1 of Chamaecyparis obtusa. Classification (NCBI taxonomy): domain Eukaryota; kingdom Viridiplantae; phylum Streptophyta; class Pinopsida; order Cupressales; family Cupressaceae; genus Chamaecyparis; species Chamaecyparis obtusa. Next base: position 1,391,635 of record BSBK01000284.1, on the reverse strand, counting down.
AGAAAGACAAAGACAAACATGGTCAGCTGGCTTGGTCTTCCAAAAATGCCTACACTTGCTCATCCAGATTCTTCCCTCCTCCTCAGTCAACCCATACAGAGGGAGCTCGGAGCTCAATCACGTTCTTAACTAAATAGTCTGCTTCTGAGTTTTGAGTCCTTGGAATATGATAGAAGGAGATACTTTCGAAAGACTTAGCTCAATTTTAGCTCAATTGGATTTTTGAGCTGTATTAAGGTAATGTGTGCTTTGTCTTGCACAATTTGGTTTATGAAGTTTGAATCTTTACAAATAGAGAGACACCTAACCCCTTCTGTTGTCCTACTCCTATCTGACATGAAGTTAAGTTGGCAACTTTATTACTTTTCTGACCAAGATTCCAAGAGTACCTAAGACACTATACCTGAGAACCCTGCTACTGCTGTCTGTCCTGGGTTAGATTTTGAATCCTCATCAAAAAATTTAAGGCAGGATATTGGATTTTGACAGTAGGAACTTGCTTACAGGAGGTTCCGAAAGCTTGTCTTCATGGTTTCAATTTTTTAATAAGGCTTTTGTTCAGCCTTAAAGGCATCAGCTAACCGGTAGCTGGTGAAGAGAACTTTGACAATTGATACAATGCTGTAGATGATTTTGGCAGCAAGATTTTGGCTTCTCCCTTATCTTCAAATATGTGTCATTCCTATCTGTACAGATATACCTAAAGGTGTACATTTGCAGTACATTGCAAAGAGCTGAGATGGCTTTATTTCTTTTAAGGGTGTATCTTGTAATTATTACAAAATACAAATACATCTCTTCCATGGACTAAGTTCCTTCCAGTTTGACTGAAAATGTGGTAGCTTGCAAACCTGAAACTTCTTGTGTTTGTTGGCAAGCCACAATAAACACAGACAGTTTTGTCTTCCAGCTGACATCTGAGGAACCACTGTGTCCCAAAGATGTCTCTTTTATGCAATTTTTCTTCTGTTAAAATTTTGGAATGCCAGATAAGCCAGGCAAAGTGTTTAACTTGTGGAGCAGAAAGAGACTTCCAGATGTTGCTTCAGGTCTATGGATTGTTTAGCCTTGAGGAACTTGGCTTCATCTTTAATCATGTAAATTCTGGATTTAGCAGCTGGACCCCTACTTATCTTATCTTCTTGATAGCAATCATAAGGCAGTGACTCTTAAATGCCAGGCTTGATTAATTTCCAGGTTGTAGACAAGTGTTAAAGAAGGTGACAAAGTTCTTCCCAGAGAACACCTAAGTTTGTCCAATCAACCAAGTCTGAAAGCTTCCATTGCCCATCCATTTGGGAGAGGAAAGTTGTATTCTCATGATGGCATCAGCCCATATGTTGATGGAGGAACCATTCAAAGATTGCCAAGAAATGTTCAAGGAAATTAGATAAATTGAGATTACTGTCAAAGACCAGATTTTAGAAGCTCCATTTTGTGGAATTGCTTTGTTAAGAAGGCTTGCATGTTTTGTTGCAGCATTCCATGAGTGCTTTGGTCGTTTGATGAATTGCTATACCAGCTTGGCTTTAAGAGCCATGCTCATATGTGAAGGACAAATACCAAGACCTCCATCGCTTTTTTTCTTTAGTGACAACGTGACATGAAGCATGGTGGACTTATGCTCTGTCTGATTGTTTTATCCCTTGCCATAAGATTACCTAAACATCTTCTTCATCTGCTGGATGTATCTGCCAGGAGCATATTAAATAGGTGGAGTATAAATTGGAATTGAATATAAGACTGCCTTGAGGAGGACCAATCTGCCAGCCAAAGAATATCAAGAATTTGTATACCCTTGCATCTTTTTAATTTTTTTTTCAAGGCTTGTGACAAACTGTCCTGTTGCTTGATATTGTCTTCTGTAGAGTTACCTAAGTAATTGAAGATACTTTCCCCACCACCCCTACCAAATCCTAGAATTTTGAAAGAAACCAACATCCTCACCACTTTCCCCATTACCCCTGCCAAATCCTAGAACTTTGAAAAAATTAACATCCTTATCAGGAAGAGTGTTGAGGGATGTAAAAATTGCTGTTTGAGAAAATTGAGTTTGGCACTTGGAGCACTCAAAAACAAATGAAGACAAGGCTTGAAGCTTTGGATGTTAGGTTTAGCAAACTCTTCCAAGGACCAAAATAATTGAGTCATCTGTAATAGCTTTGAAACAGGAGGCCAAAGTGCCATTAACAATAGGCTATCCTTCCCCTAATAGGTTGCTGAGCTTGCAGGTTTTGACCATTTAGCTTAATGTAAAGGACGAGTGTCCCTTTTCTGGCCTCAATTAGCTTAACTAGACCAAAAGTTCCTGCGGTAGCAATAGACAAAAACAGTGGGTGCTGTTCAGGGATTAGATGTGCAAGCTTGGATCCATTGAATGAAGTTAGTTGAAAATAAGTAAAAAATTATGGTCCACCATATCAAAGACATTTACCATATATCAAGCTTAGCTCCCATAGCTTTCTTTTTGAGTTGCTTGCTAGAATGAAGAGTCTTACTGACAATAATAATATTCTCATAAACTTGCCAATCTAGCATAAAAGCCCCTACACTTTAGAGATTATTTTTTTCCAAAATAGCCTTGAGGCAATTGTCAATTATTTTTGAGAGGATTTTGTAGGATGAATTACACATAGAGATGGGCCTAAGTCTGCTGAAGGTACTTGGATTTTTCTCTTTGGGGATCATCACAAGAGAGCAGGAATTGGTTGTACTGATGAGAAAGCCATTTTCTGTCACATGCTCAATAAAAGAGAGGAGATCATCCAATTTGATGCTCCCAAATTGCTGTTTAAAGTTATTGGTAAATCGACTAGTGTGTCAAGCCTTGTCTACATTGAGAGACATGACTGGAGTTCATCCGTAGTAGTTGGGCTACTGAGTCTTTCTTTCATATTATCAGTCAGAACTTGATGAATGAAAGCCAAATGATCATTTTGAGTTGGAGGATCACTGAGAAGAGATTTTGAAAGTGAGAGGAGGCCGCTGTTTTGATTACCCTAAAATTGGAGTTAGTAGGTCATCCACTATTTTTGTTTCATGAATGTTGTTCAGCTGTTATACTTGATGAGTCTCAAGGTGGAAGTGTTTAGTATTGCTGTCACCCACCTTGAGCCATTTTGTTCTAGATTTCAATTGCCAGTAGATCTCCTCTAGTCTTGAAATCTCCAATCTTATTTTTTCAAATATTTCTCTTTTTCCTTTGTTGATTTATCGTCCAATATTGAAATGTTGATATTTTCCTGAACATAATTGAGCCTTTTAATAGACTTTTCTTTCAGCCCAATTAAACTTATTCTGCTTGACCCAAAGAGCAAATTTCAGACTTGTGTTTGCTGATTTTTAGTTTCCAAATAACTTGAGTGTCAAGGGGCAAACAAGTTTTGGATCAAGAGGATTTTACAAAAGAGGAGAAAGAATAATCAGAAGCCTAGGCAGGATTGAACTTGAAGGGGATTGGAGTAAATGATTTGCTGAACCTAGAAGATATAATACTACGCTGGTGGCTTGAATAGACATTGAGGAGGATTCCTGAGTGAAGCCAGGGAAAAGGAGATATGAGATCTTTGTCAACAGGAAACCTGTCAATCCTTTTAACTATATAATGATCATTGAAATGTCTACTAGACCAAGTGTAGTTTCTTTTAATAAGGACAATATCTTTGAGGTTGTTATCAGGGGAGGATATCTTGCAGGATGGAAGCAGAGATAATATCTTTCACAATTTCTTTACATGGATCCCTGGTGCTCAAGTCTCTCCTTTTTTCAGAAGGATTTTGAACAGATTAACATGCCTACCCAGGGCCAGGTTTTGAGGTGTAACAGTTTCAACATAATCCTTAAAAGATTCACTACGGTGCCTCTTGAGAGGGTAGGATTGGGAGCATGGGTATTGGCAAAAGTAATAGAAGCTTTTGTGTCTTACCTGAAAATGGATTACAGATGAATGCTCAGTGCTGAAGACAATCATCTTTTGAACTTTTTTTTTCTGTTCAGGCTATATTAAGACTTTTAAACTATCTGTTAGCTTCAATAACGTGAGCAAAGATGTTTTCCAAATACATCTTAGAATACTTAGTGCTTAAGGAGAGTCCATTCTGATTCTTGGATGGCAAGAAGACTAGTTTGTTGTTTATTCACTAGATTCCTTAAGAAGCTTTGTTTGGGGTGGCCTTTTAATCCCCCATAGTTTCGTGACATTATACCTAAGTTACACCAAGTTTTTGGGACAAGGATGTAGGGTGGGTTTTTGGGACAAATTTTTTAGGAGGCCACTTTTTAGGGGACGACTATTAAAAATTTAATTAAAAAAATAGAGAAAATTCCAGATACTTCTATGATAACATTGACGAGACATTCATCATATACATCGTAGAACCTTATTTCTTAACAATAGAGCTGATTGAGTTTAACATGAGAGTTGTGTTGGAGCACTAAATTTCTGGCAAAATTTGGAGTTCCATATAGTGATAGAATCCTAAAAATGGCCTCGTAAACTCCATGCCCAATAATTGATGATATGATAGATCACATGACATGGGATACAACATTATATTATTTTCCTAAGTTACCGGTTCGAGTTCGGTTCAAAGTTCGGGTTTGAAGAACTGGTTTGCAAGTTCGACAAAATTTTGAAAAGGGGTTTGGGTTCGGGTTCGAAAAAACATGTAAATTTTTTTTAAAAAAATATATATACATATTTATGAAGCCTAGAAGCATGAGTTAAAATTAGAATGTCACATAGTATCATAAAAACAACATTTAAACAACAAAAACACCATAAACATATAATCATAGCATCATGAATCGTGATCATACCATCATATACTTCAAGTTCAACATCAAAGATTCAAAACATTAAAACTAAAATTATCATAACATCAAGTTCAATTGTTCAAGTATAATTGTTTCAAACTTTCAAGTTCAACTAATGAATTAAAAAAGCATTAATCTTCATCTTCATCTTCAATATTAGTTGACTCAGCAATAGAGCTAAGGCCAATGGGATCAGCAGCAACAATAGTATTGGCGTCAAAATCTGCAAAATCATCAAGTGCAAGCCGAGAAGTGGAAGCATCCAAGTCCGCAACCTCTGCATTTACATCTCACCTCTTCTTGTCCCCTTCTTTGTATTCTTTAGTCTTGTGTGAGAGAAGACGCAAGTTGTAATGCACAAATACCAAGTTCTCTGCTCTTTTTGATTGCAATCTATTGCGCTTCATTGAGTGGATGAAAGAATATGTGCTCCAATTTCTTTCCGATGCAAATGAACTAGCAACCTATGAAGACAAGACAAGGTAAGCAATTAAAATAAAATTATAAAAAATACTTGCTAGTCATGAAGATAAAGTAAATTAAAAATAAAATTTACTTGTGATATAATTTTTATTGCAAGGGGCTGCAATGTTTGGAATCTTTGGCCATGGAGGTACCACCAACTATGAGCATCCTTCCTAAACCGATGACGAAGAGCATCATTATTTAGACCTCTTGCATTCACAAACTCTATGAACTCATCCGTAATCATATCTCTCATATCATCATCCGGAAAGAGTCTTTCAAATGCTGCCTTGTATCCATCAGACACTTCTAAATCTCTATAGGGTGGTAGCCTTCTTGGTAGATCAAGATATTGGTTGCTATAATATTTGGGCGTCAATGCATGGCAAGCAAATGTAGAGGTGTGGTCATTTTGTTCCACCATTCTACAATAATTGCTTGTAATTGTTTGAAGAGGGTCTCTTCGGGATCTTGCTCTTTTTCATTTACAATTTGCTTGATCTTCTCAAGCGTTGAGTCTATGCCATCATAGATCTCTCCAAGGCAAGGCCTATCCATGTCAGCATACCTAAGCATGCTCGTAATGGGCTCAATGAACTTAATGATATATTCCACATGTTCCCACCATATGTCATCCAATATCCTTCTCTTTATTGAAGCTGCCCTCTCACTGTTTCTTTGCTTCCATATAGCCCAATTGTTGCTGATTACCATATTGCAAAGTGCCTCTTTCACTTGCACAAGTCGTCTCAAGACGATTAAATTTGATGCAAAACGAGTTTCAGCAACCTGTAACATAAATTAGAGTAAAAAAATACAACTATTAGATACATGCTTTATAAAAGAATACACATTACAAAATAAAAAAAATAAAAATCAGAAATTGTAAGATACTAATTTCTTTTTTAAATTCACTTACCTTCAGTAACTCCAAACGTGAGAACATTCTGAATATTCCTTGAGTCATGTGATGGTTTGTGATGAACACCTGGATGTCCTCAGCCTCTGCATACACCTCCTTGATCCACCCAATTGTGTTCCCAATCTTTTGTAGCATAAGATTGAGTGAATGGACTGCACAAGGTGTCCAAAAGATATGCTGATATCGCTCTTCAACCAACAAACCAGTAGCTCTACAATTCTTTGCGTTGTCTATTATGACTTGGACAACATTACTAGCACCCACTTGTTCAATGGCAGAGATGAAAATATTAGCAATAAATTGCCCATCTTTTACTTGTCCCTCACAATCCACCGCTTTCAAAAACATTGCCCCTTTAGGGGACACCGCTAGGACATTGATCAAGGGACGGTTTCTAGCATCTTTCCACCCATCTGAAACAATTGTTACCCTTGTCTCGATCCATGAATCCTTAATGGGCTTCAATTGATCATCAATCCACTTGACCTCTTGATCCAACAAGGTGGTTCGTATTCTCTCAAAACCGGGGCTCTGATACCCTCTTGGAGCTTCATTGGCACTTTTCACCATTTGTCTCCAATATGGAGAATGAGCAACATTAAAAGACAGCCCATTTGCAAACAAGCATCTTCTCACATCAATGTCGGCAATTTCCTGACTTCGATTTTGAAATGCAGTTTCTAGTGGTCCCTTTCCTTTGTGTGTAAGGCCAAGGGGTTCTTTTTCAGGCTCACGGGTAGCTGTGGTAGCAAAAAAGGGGTGGTCTTCTATCACAACATCTGTGGGGAGGTTGTGTTACCCTTGCTTTTTTTTTACTTTTACTTCTATTGCCAATGCCATCAATTGAATTTTGCCTACGTTCTTCTCTCTCTTCTGCTGCCTCACACTCTTGAATATACTTTAGTACAGTTTCATTGGGTACAGGTATACCTCTTTTTCCAAGGCATTTCTCGACTCCTCTACCAGGGTATCCACACAAATCACTTACTACACGAAAATATGAGCTATTTCTTTCTACATCACAACCCCTACATTTCCAACGGAATGCACCACCTCCAAGAAGGGCTCTTATAATATCAACATGTTTTCACAAAGGAGAATCAGAGTTGGGTTCTATTCTTTGTTCGGTATTGCCTATCGAGGATGAGGTAGATGCCATTGTAGTTCCTTTTCCTATGGGAAGAAATTTCAAATTGTATACATATTCATTATTCAATATAAAACTTAAAACTTTAAAGTTTAAAAGCAAAAGAATGAAAAATTATAGAAAAAATGGCTAATATGAAATATCTTATGAAGAATGAAAGAGAAATGAAAAAACTAAAAAACCTAAACAAAAACAAAAAACAAATGAAACAATAACTTACCTCTACTCATTGTAAGCTTGCAAAGGTGTACGTATGAGGCACAAACTCTTGAAGAAAGCTCACAAACCAATCTTCCAACTCCTCCTTGCACAATCAAGAACTTGCTCTTTTGCTCTTGCTGAAGTCAAATAGCCTACTTGCACACAACAAATGATAATGAGAAGCACAAATTAGCCTTTCATAACAAACTTTTAGGGTTCTGGACGTAAATTTTTTTTAAAATTTTGCAAATTCCATCACTTAAGTGACGTCTAAGAGGCAAAGTTCGCTCAAGTTCGTTCGGGGTTCACAAATTTTGGTCTTGGTCCGCCCGGGTTCAATCGTCCGGGCCACCAGTTCGAACCGGGTCTGAAAAATCGAACCCTGCCCGGAGCCACAAGCGAACTGGACCTGGACCACGAACCAGTTCGCACCCGGCCCAGTTTGGAGGGGTCTAGGGCCAAACCCGGTAACTTAGTTATTTTCAATTCAAATCTGAAGGATTGAGGAAAGAAGCTTTGCGACAGGAACAATCAGAATTTTGTGAGTAAGGGTTTTATAGGTGTTAGAATTTCGAGCTACTGCAAAAATGGTATCGACATAGGATGATAACAGTTGAAAATTGAAAATCTAAAAACAACCCAATTTAGAAAATCAAATTTCCAAGCTCCAGTTAAAATCTTAGCCTTTCACAAGGTGTTTTGGGTTTCCTACCAAACCCAAATCCAAAAGATAGGTAGTTATTATTTAATTAGTTGATTAATTTTTCCAAAAAAGTTTTTAATAGGGTGGTGCCTTTTCACCCTAAAGGGGTGTGAAAACTTTTCAACCACATATATATGCGTGGTGAAAAATGTAAAGAGAGACAAGAATTGAGATATTAATCAATATCAATCAACAATGTAAATATTTTATTTTCTACTGCACTTTCTGCAAGTGTTTTATTGTACAAAAGACTTTTTGAAGCATTAATATAAATCAATATTTTATCTAATTTGGAGTTGTGGATTTGATCGTCCAATTGTGCTTGAGTTTTAAATCTTTTGGACATTTAGGGCCCATTTTAACCATTGTAGATAACGAATTTGAGAAATGTTCAATTGGGTTCTCTTTGTTAAATGATGCCCAATTGTTCTCTTTCATTCCCCATGTGCCCTTCATATGTTCAAAAGTGAAAAGTCCATTTTTTTTTGAAATTGGGATGTCTTTGGTCCTTTTCCTTAAGTTTATGTAAGTTTGTGGAGTTGTGGTGGGTAATGTTCCCTTTCTAGGGTTCATTGTATGATGTTGTGATTAGTCTATTGCCCCATTGTCTTGTAGGCTATCCAAGACGTAAAAGAGACTTAGAGGCCATGTGGCCTAGACAGTTTTAGTGGCATTTCATTCTTAGGAGTTTTGAGGCAGTTTTAGGCACACTTACTATTTATAGTAAGTCATTTTGGGCATGATTGAACCTCTAGTGGCAGTAACATGTCAATGGTAAATGTTTAATATTGACAAGAGAATTTATTTATCATTAACTTTATTTATTGTGCAATAATAAAGTTATCCTATAAAATTAAATTTAAATATTTAACTTTATTAATGCATACTCTATAGTTTGTGGGAAATATTTAAATTAAATGGTCTCGTTTATTTTATAACACTTCGGAGACATAAGTTGTGAAAAGGGTGTTATGTCTATTTATGCCACATGGACAAAACAAGTTTGTGAGAACATGTGAGAGCAATATAAAATAGATTCAAGACCTCTCTTTTAGCATGCTTGGAAATATATAAAAATTATGAAACTGTCTGGAGGATTTGTATTCTTGGGCTGAGAGGATGAAAACCCTCTTCGCTATCATTCCCTTCGCTGTTGAAAGATATAATCAGGAGGATTTTTGTTGAGCTGCAAGCGATTTAGAGGTGTAAAGCAGCCACTCAGTACTGAGATTATTGTGGGAGTGGTAAATCAGATTGCAAATTCATCTAAAGGGCTGTACATGCTCAGAAATTTTCTCTAGGAGGCCGTACAAGTTCAGAATAACCTAAAACAGCAAAGTGCAGGTCTGCAATCAAACACGGGTGCCGTACCAGTCCTAAACCCTTGACAGTGCATAAAGGAAGACTGTAGATAACTGGGACAGGCTGTACAGGTCTGATATATTACCAGTTAGGGGGCCGTCCAGTGCTGGAAGTGAGAGAGCAAGGGTCTGTTGGTGCTGTTGCGTACATATCACAAGGACAGCAAATCGGTATGTAAATATTGTCTGCAATCTGAAATATCAAGTCTGCAACATTTTGTATCTGATTGTAATGAGCAGTTAAATCAATAAAAAAAATCTGAAAATGATATATGAATATTGTTATTAGTCTCTACTTTCTCTATATTGTTGCATAAGTTATATATTTCTGTTATTGCTGCGATCTGCAAGTAACAACAAAGACCATACATACTTCAGTGTTTATTAATTAAATCAAACAAAAAAATTAGAGCAACCAGGGAGTCCCTTACAGTGGCATCAAAGCAGTGTATCTTGCCATCCTGGTGGGTGCAAAATGATTAGACAGTGACATGACTGATTGGAGTTTACAATTGTTATCATATCATTATAATACAGGGAGAAACAAAGCATTACTTAATACAGGGACAAAAGAACAAAGAATTCTGGAAGGACACTAAGGCATAGGTGAACAGGTCATATGCAATATGGGTGAAATAAAGGATCCAAGTGAGGAGAGGTTGTTCAATATGTTGGAGGCTTTGCAACTGGGGCAGCGACAGGCATAACAGAGAATCTAGGAACATAATCAACGCAGATGGGTATTGATGTGAATGGCGGGAATAATAGTGGAAATAATTGGGGTGACAATGGTGGGAATAATGGACACAGTGGTGGCAATTGAGGAGGACAGTTTGGTGATGATTTTGGCCATGTAGCTAGACCAACGAGGACAATGACTTTGAGGCCACTTATATCCACCTTTCCACCTAGGGCTCCGGTACAACCAAAGAATGAGCCACAAATCATAGATTTACAGGTTCAGTTTTGATGAGATTGGGAACATGGAGAATAATTTCAGGCAGCCATCTCATTTAGAGAGCACATGGATGTTAGGTTGAAGCATTTGCCTCGCATTGGTGATAGGGCACAACATAATGATTTGCAGAAGAAAGTGAAAAAGCTCACATTACTCTACTTTGATGGATACGAGAAGACCATTGCTAGAGCATGGGTGCATAAAGTCGATACTTATTTCCAGTTAAACCCAATGCCAGAGGAGGAGGCCATCAAGTTCATAGCATTACACTTGGATGAATTTGCACATGGGTGGTGGCATTATCGCATGGTCACTATGGGGCATGACCAAATCACTTCATATGTTGAGTTCACTAAGATTTTAATTGAGAGGTTTGATAGAAGGATCCAAAACTCCATTTTATGGAATTATCTCAGCTTAAGCAGTGGGGGTTGGTTGAGTCATTCATAGTAAAGTTTCAAAGGCTTTCCATTTTGGTGTTTGATATTGCACAAGGAGACTATTGGTGTTATTTATGGATGGGTGGCAGATTTGTTGAAAGGGTGGATTAAGGCACCTAACCCCTCTACAATTCAAGAAGCCTATAAAAAGGCTAGGGACATGGATACTTCTGGGACTTCAAAGAACAAATTTGAGTCAAAGGGGTTTCCGTCTGAGAAGGATAAGGATAAGAAGAGCTATTAGAAGGATTCCCACCACCAAAAAAATGATTTAGATTGCTTGGACAACAATTAGTTAAATGATCTTAGGAGGAAACTATGTTTCCATTGCAGAGAGCCTTGGGACCCTTCACACAAGTGTTTTGTCAAAGCGAAAGCAACACAGATTGAGTACTTTTCAGCTGAAGAACCAGTAGCAAGCTATTGGTTGTGGAATTAATTGTGTTTCCTTTTTTGCATCAATGTTTCAAATCACACTCTGTGATCCATCATCAGGATGAGAGAACAGATGAAGGAGAAATAGAAAGATTGCTTCAAATCACACTTTGTGATCCATTATCAGGATGAGAGAACAAATGAAGGAGCAATAGAAAGATTGCTGATCCATCATCAGGATGAGAGAACAGATGAAGGAGAAATAGAAAGATTGCAATCTTTCTATTTCTCCTTCATCTGTTGTCTCATCTTGATGATGGATCACAGTGTGATTTCAAACATTGACGCAAAAAAGGAAACACAATCAATTCCAAAAACAATAGCTTACTACATGATGGATTGTGGAAAACTGATATCTTTGAGGAATAGGTGTTAGAGGATGAAAAACAACAATCTGATGCCAGCGATGAAGAAAATACTTCAGAAGGGGAGTCTACTAAGGAAAAGACCATCACACGACTCATGGGTACTGAACAAGCTATAACCTTCAAGGTGAGAGGTGTGATACAGGGGTAGCGAGTTGTTTCATTGATAGACACAGGAGCCGCTCACAATTTTATTTCCGAAAGCTTTGTCAAGAAGAAATGATTACAGACAAAAGGTCATGAAGGGTTCAGAGTGATAGTGGCCAGTGGGCACAAGTTGCAAAGTACTCGCATGATTCTAGATCTTCACATGCAGATGGGTGAATATGAGATTGTAGGTAATTTTTATGTGGTGGATATGGGGGATTATGAAGTCATTCTTGGTATGACTTGTATGAAGCCTTTAGTGGAGTTCACTTTCAATTTGGAAAAATTAGAGCTGAGGTTTGAACATCAGGGAAAGTAGTTCTCAGAGGGCTTTCAGATGGAGGACTTAGAGTTGTTTCACTACGGAGGATGCGACGACTATTCAGACATGACGAGGTAGAGTGGGCACTAAAGTGTCTCGTTATGCCCATAGTTTCTGAGCAACAGGTTAAGGACTACCATCCAGATATATAGGACGTAATCTCTCGACACACTAAGGCATTTGATAGTATCCCTTATGGAGTTCCTCTTGAGAGGGGCATTGAGCATGTGATAAAGTTGGAGGGAGAAAAACTAGTGTTCATATAGACATCTGAAGAAATATAAGGATGAGATTGAGAACATGATTAAGGAGTTGTTAGAGATGGGACACATTAGGCCCAATACAAGTCCCTTTGCATCAACAGTAGTTTTGGTGAAGAAGGATGGGACTATGCAGATGTGCATTGACTACAAGGCTTTGACTAAAACGACTCAAGAACACGTACCCCTTACCTTAGATAGATGAGCTTATTGATGAGTTGCATGGAGCCTGCTATTTCACCAAGATAGACTTGCAGTTAGGTTATCATTTGATCAGAAGGAGAGCCCAAGATATAGAGAAGATAATGTTTGGGTGTCACTATGGCCACTTTGAGATTTTGGTAATGCCATTTGGGCTTACCAATGCCCCAACTACATTTCAGAATTGTATGAATCAGGTATTTAGGAGGCAGTTATAGAAGCTTGTATTAGTCTTCTTTGATGACATCCTAATATTTAGCAGGTCCTAGGAGGAGCATTTACATCATTTGGAGGTCCCAAGTATCTTGGAGACTGAGTCATTGTTTGCCAAGGAGTCGAAGTGTGAATTTGGTATGAGGGAGCTTCTCTACCTTGGCCATATTATCAGTGTAGATGGGGTGAGAGTAGACCCAAAGAAGATTAAGGCTATCATAGAGTGGCCAATTTCGACTAACCTCACACAACTAAAGGGGTTCTCCTAGACAGTAACCTCGTTGACAGATCTTACGAAGAAAGAAGCCTTTGAGTGGTCAGAGACAACACAATGATGTTTTGAGCATTTCAAGCAGGTGATGTTATCTTGCCCAGTGCTAGCTCTTTCAGATTTCACCAAACTATTTGAGCTACACTGTGACGCTTCAAGTGATGGGATTGGTGTAGTTCTCATAAATAAAAAGAACCCTATAGCATATGAGAGTAGGAAGTTGAGAGGGGTGGAGAAGAGCTATTCTATCTACGATCGGGAGATGTTGGCCATCATGCATGTGTTGGCCAAGTTTGGGTCTTATCTAGTAGGAGGTAGATTTGTGGTTAAGATAGATCATAATAGCATAAATACTTCATGAGCCAGAGAGATCTTAATGATAGGCAACATAAATGGATCACTAAGCTACAAGCCTATGATTTTGACATTGATTATGTCAAAGGGAAAAAGAATGTGGTGGCTAATGCACTTTCACGAAGGCCACATATATATTCCTTGGTAGAGATATCAGTTGATTGGAGGGAGAGAATTGTAGTAGAGTATGCCAAGGATTTGTGGGCAATAGGTTTGATTGAGGGCACAGTTCAAGATGACATGTACACAGTAATTGGTGACCTCATATTCTACAAGGGCATAATTTAGCTAGTGCCTTCTTCTCACCTCAAGGAAGTGATTTTGAGGACATTCCATGATGCTTCATTGGCTGGTCACCTAGGATTCTTCAAGACGTATAGGTAGATTAGGAAGAGGTTCACATGGAAAGGACTTAAGAATGAAGTCCAAAGTATGTTAAGGAGTTTCCAATATGCTACTAGAATAAGAATGAGTATACATTTCTAGTTGGGTTACTTAAGCCTTATCGATTCTAGATCAAAAGTGGGAAAATATATTCATGGACTTCATTACAGGATTGCCTAGGGTACAAGGTAAGGATTGCATCTATGTGGTGGTTGACAAATTGATGAAATTTGCGCATTTCTTTCCTATTGCAGCCACCTACACAACAGCCCAAGTGGCTGACTTGTTTTTCAGGGAGGTGCTCAAGTTACATGAGTTGCCTAGGAACATTGTGAGTGACAATGACCCCAAGTTTTTGAGTCTATTCTGGCAGGAACTTTTCAAATTGAGTGGTACAGAGCTCACTCCCAGCACTAGCTATCACCCGCAGACCAATGGCCAGCCAAAGATAGTGAATAAGTGGTTAGAGGGTTATCTGTGAAATTATGTGTTAGGACAGTAGAAGGCTTGGGTGGGATGGCTACATTTGGGTGAGTATTGCTACAATACCACGTACCACATGACTATTAAGATGACTCCATTTATGACATTGTATGGGTATGAAGCCCCAAACTTCATGGATTTACTCTTTGGGGGACAACAAGGTGCCTAAGGCTAAAGATTTGTTGCAGGAGAGTCAAGACATCTTGAGGGCATTGAAGGAGAATATCCAACAGGCACATAACCAACATAAGTTATATGCTGATCAACACAGGATTGAGTGCAATTTTGAGATTGGTGATAGGGTTTATTTGAGACCCTAGCCTTGTAGGCAGTCTTCTCTGAAGAAGAGTGGTGTTGAGAAACTAAAGCCACGATTTTATGGTCCATTCAAAGTCACTCAAGGCATTGGGGAGGTGGTTTATGAGCTAGAGTTGCCATTCAACAATAAGGTGCATAATGTATTTCATATCTCCATACTCAAAAAGGCTTTAGGCCTTAATCTAGTACCATCAGCTGAGTTGCCACCCCTCGATGAAGAGGGGAAGTTGATGTTGGTTCTAGAGGTGATCATTGATACTAGGGAGAGGACACTTTAGAGAAGGACAATTAAGGAATATTTGGTTAAGTGGAAGAACTTGCTAGTTGAGGATGCTACGTGGGAGAGTGATCATATCGTGTAGCATCTAGAATTGAAATTGCTTGAGGACAAACAATTTTGGGAAGGGTAGACTCTCATGTCCCCTTTCTAGCATTCATTGTATGATGTTGTCATTAGTCTATTTCCACATGGTCCCTTAGCCGACAAGGATATAAAAGGGTCGTAGAGGTCATTTGGCCTAGGCATTTTAGTTGTAGATCATTTTGAGGAGTTTTGAGGTAGTTTTGGGCACACTTACTATTTATAGTAAGTCATTATGGGC
This sequence comes from Chamaecyparis obtusa, assembly GCA_027943335.1. NCBI lineage: Eukaryota > Viridiplantae > Streptophyta > Pinopsida > Cupressales > Cupressaceae > Chamaecyparis > Chamaecyparis obtusa. The sequence continues at coordinate 1,376,268 of BSBK01000284.1, read as the reverse complement.
ACAATTGGACCTCCAGCGATAGTTTGATGCCGATGTTAAATGTTTAATATTGATAGGAGGATTTATTTATCATTAATATGGTTTATTGTGCATTAATAAAGTTATTTTATAAAGTTAAATTTAAATGCATAGTCTATAATTTTTGGGAAATATTTAAATTAAATGGTCCCCTTTATTTTATAACACATTGGAGACATAAGTTGTAAAAAAAGTGTTATGTCTATTTATCCCACATTGACAAAATGAGTGTGAGCTCATTTGAGAGCTATATAAAATAGATTCAAGAGCCCTCTTTCAGCATGCTTGGAAATTTATGAAACTGTCCGGAGGTGGAGGATTTGTATTCTAATTCTTGGGCTGAGAGGACGAAAACCCTCTTCGCTATCATTCTCTTTGCTTTTGAAAGACACAGTCAGGAGGATTTGTGTTAAGCTGCAAGCGATTTAGAGGAGTAAAGCAGCCGTCCATTACTGAGACTATTGTGGGAGTGGTAAATCAGATTGGAAATACATCTAGAGGGCCATACATGCTCAGAAATCTGCTCTAGGAGGCTGTACAAGTTCAGATTAACCTATAGTGGTAAAGTGCAGGTCTGCAATCACACATGGGTGCCGTACCAGTCCTAAACCCTTGACCGTGCATAAAGTAAGACTGTAGATAACTGGGACAGGCGGTACAGGTTTGATATATTACCAGCCAGGGGGCTGTCTAGTGCTGGAAGTGAGAAAGCAAGGGTCTGTTGGTGCTGTTGCGTACATATCACAGGGAAGCAAATTGGTATGCAAATATTGTCTACAGTCTGAAATATCAAGTCTGCAACGTTTTGTATCTGATTGTAATGGTTGGTTAAATCAATAAAAAAAAGTCTGAAAGTGAGATATGAATATTGTTATCAGTTTCTACTTTCTCTATATTGTTGCATAAGTTATGTATTTCTGTTATTGCTGCGATCTGGAAGTAACAGCAAAGACCTTACATACTTCAGTGTTTATTTATTAAATCAAAGAAAAAAATTAGAGCAACCAGGCAGCCCCTTACATGGTGTTTTACGTTTTCCCTTCTTGGCATACTGTTCGTTGAACCCCCTAGCCTTTGCCCCATTTTTTTGTCTGGAGTTCAAAGTTGTCTTTCCAGTCACACCTTTCCTTCAACCCCTATTTTTCCTTTTTTGTCAGACAGACTTTACCTTACTAGCCAGGAACCTCAACTCTTTACATTAAGTTATTTTGGGAGTCGATGTCATCTTATTTGTACCCTTTGTGGCATGTGGTATGGTGACTCATCAATCCCCGACCCCTTGACATCATCCTTTATCATAGTCACTTGGAGACGGGGAGACTTGGAGGTCTTGGATACTGGTACCGGTACGACTACTTTTAAAAAATTGGAGACTGAAGTACTTGGAGACGGCAATTTGTTTTAATATAATTTAATAATTTCCAAGAAATATCATAACATAGAGTTTTGAAATCAAGAACAATGGAAAGTTTTAAGTATGGACATTAAACCATTGAATGAAAATTTTAAATCTGAAATTCAAATTACTAATAGCAATACTAATACTCTAAGTTACCAATTCGAGTGCAGATGCGAATGCAGGTACGAGAACCTGGTGTGCGGATGCGTGAAATTTGTTTTGTGGGGTTTTCTGTGCGTTTATATATATATATACACACACTCGCATGTATATATTTTGAATATAATAATTCATGTTTGAAGGATATAAGCCTAGGCATTTTTATTAAATTTTATATAACATTACTAGAACTGTATTTCTCAGTGACTTTATTATCAATGCTCAATAGTGTGGGTCCCGAGAAATGCATTGCAAATAAAATATCGGGGTTTTCTGTAAGTCTGTGGAAATATTTGTAGTTTGTTATAAAGTTTGATATATAATCTGGGCGGAATAATTGAGAAGCAGTCTTTTTATTGGTTTAACATTTGCTGGGAATATATTTCCTTGTATATATAGTTTGAGAACAAAGTATTTTATTGAAGCGTTAAATCTCCCAATAATCTCCTCGTATATAGTTTGAACAAAATGTTTCCTTGTATATACTTTGCCAATATATTTCAGAAGTGCACAAGGAGCGTTAAATCTCCATGTGGATGCACTTGCATCCAAGCGCATCCATAGGGAGATTTAACGCATTGAACCGCATCCATAGGGAGATTTAACGCTTCCTATGTGCTTTTGAGAGCACTAGAATCAGCAACCGCAATAGAACGCATCAAAATCCAGATCCAGGGGGTGTGAGAGAGAATTCGGTATCTAAGCTAATACTTATAGTAATGTCATTTAGTCATTTAATATTGTGTCAAATAGTTCAAAACTCCCACTGTAAACAAATAAAAAATAAATTTTTTTGTTTTTATTACTTTTTAATATACTTTTTCCTTTGGAGACGCATGTGAGATGTCAAAATTCATGGCAGGAGACTTGGATACGTTGGGAGACTTTGACACAAAGTCTCCACCCAAATTCGAAGTTTTTGGGTACGCACAAGGTCTCAAAGACACGTCTTGGAGGGGGGAGATGTGTCTCCAGGTGATTTGTCCTTTATATATCCTTTGAAGTTGGACATATGGAGTTTCCTTTCCCACCATACTTTTTGGTAGACATTATGCGTCTTTCATGATAATTTCTACTATGCGCTTTTTTTTAAGTCAAAATTCCAATCATACTTTTGCCATTGATTCCTTGGCATCCTTGATTCTTGATCCCTTTCATTGTGTTATCTTATGAAGTCAGAGTTCCAACCATCCCTTTACTTGCATCCTTGTGGCATTGGTTATGAGGTATCCCCAACTCTTGAATTTAACTCCATACACTACTATAATTTGGGTTCACGGGTTCGGATTTATCCTTACCTACTTACTATGAGGTAAGAGTTAAGGTGTTTCCTTGATCTCTGATTCCCCAATATATTTCTTTACATATCCTTTGAAGTTGGACATGTGGAGTTTCCTTTCCCACCATACTTTTTGGTAGACATTGTGCGTCTTTCTTGATAATTTCTACTATGCCCTTTTTTAAATTCATGTTTCAGTCATCTATCTCCTTGCAACCTTTTGACATTGATTCTTTGGCATCCTTGATCCTTGATTCTTGATCCCTTTCATTGTGAAGTTGGAGTTTTAACCATCCCTTTACTTGCATCTCTATGGCATTGGTATGAAGGAACCCCAACTCTTGAATTCAACACCTTACACTATTATTTTTTGGGTTCACAGATTTGGATTTATCCTTACCTACTTACTTTGAGGTAAGAGTTAAGGTTTCTCCTTGATCTCCAACTCTTCGACATATTGCCTTACACATTTTTTTTATAATCAAAGATGTGAAGATACTTCTATTTGCCTACTTTTGGTAGGAAGCTTGAAGTATCCCTGATCCTCAATATCCTACCTTATACTTTTTTTGGGATTAGAGGATCATTAATTCTTTTAAAGATCGTGTTGACAAGTTCGTTAGTTATCTAACTCCTCGATTGGCAAACCGGACTATGTCAAAGGTCGGCTAGTTCTTCTAATGTTCAAAGCCTTGCCAATTTTCTTTTCAATGAAGTAGAACGAAGAGGTTGTTGACAAGTTACAAGGTTCCCTATCTTTGTGAATTGGTGACAAGGTTTGAGAGTTAGCCGAGTCACCGACAAGTGAAAGTAAGAGGTATCAAGATCATCTAACCTCCAAAAAATGGATGGGGTGAAATCAATGGGACATTGGAGGTCTTGAGATTCTTCTAATCTATTAAACACCAATTGCTTCCCAAGAGACAATTACATGAAGCAAAATGTTGGAGGTTAGTAGGTTCCTCAAACCTTTGAAGTACCAACAAGGTGGAATAAATTAAAGTGTTGGAGATTAGCAAATTCATTGATCCTTTGAAACTTAGATGGAAGGTTCCTACAATTTCCAAATCTGTGAAGAACATTCAGATGGCTGTCAAATTTTTGCTAGCTTCCAAAAGGCTGAAGGAACCAGAAAAGTGTGTGTTATTGATGAACTGCATGTCACCTACAGATTTTTAAGGCAAGATTTGATGACTTGGAGATGGTTTCCCTTTTACACACATGAACTAGGTCAAATGTTGAATAATGTACTTCTCCCAAATATGCAACACAAATGAGATTGGTGCAACATTCATTCCTCCTGCTCAACTTGCAGTAGAATGGAACTCTTAGATTGTGATGTCTCTAGCTTGCAGAGGGAAATAGGAAGGAGCTACGTCAAGGGAAAGAGTAGTAGAATTTTTTTTTCCTTACTTCTTACAGTTCTTGTTTGCTTGTGCTGATGTTGTGATGTTTGGGTTATTTTTATCGTTGAAGGATTTGTTGATGAAGGAAAAAGAGTAAATCGTTTTACTCTTATGTAGATGTGAGAGTAAAAGGTTGTTTCCAACTTCTATGAGAGGTTTCTGTGTAATGGGATTCAATTTTAACTCATTGTTTAAAAGGAAACTGCTGCCGCTCCAGCCCTACAATCACTCAAACCTACAACAAGAATATGCTATTTACAGTTGCAAATCAGGGGCCTACTTGGTGCCTGGTGTCTGTCGTGGCTTCCATCCTCTTCTGGCTTCCTCTTTATCCTACTAATTTGCTGGGAATTTGCAAGGGTTGTTCTCTATTCATGCTTTTGGACAAGCTCTGAAATGTTGAGACTAATTCAGATCATGTTGTAGACTTGTATTGTATTTGATGCCTAATTAATGTAGAACAGTCTTATTTTCATCGGACCTTTGTGATGGCATTGTAGTTCTTTTCAATAAATTAAGATAAGAAATTACTTTTTTTGTCATTTTACATGCTATCTCCACTTCTTTGTAAGTGCTTCAATGGATTCAAGAAATTCCTAGGTTCACATTTGTTGTTCTTTATATCAAGTCTTTGTTTCTATTCAAGGGGTCTATTCTACTTGTAGATTTATATGTCGAAGACAGAACTTATTTAGGATTGATATGTGGGGCATTTCAATTTTTGAGAATGGGAGGGTAATTGAGGGTTCAAGCTCTGCAAGACAGGGCCAAGGACGTTAGGCTCAGCTAATTCTTATGATTTACTTTGATATTGTGGTTGTTCGTTCAAATTTGAGACTGTCACTATAGGATGTAATGTCTCCTTTCTAGAACAATATTTAATAATAAATAATAATAAAATTAATAAATTTAATAAACGAATAAATTATAATTAAAATTAACTTAATATAATAATGACAAAATATAATATATAAAATTGATATAATATAATATTTTAATATAATTTTATATATTAGTAAATGAATAAATATAATAAAATCAACTATTAATATTAATAGTCAATGTAACAATACTAATAATATAACATTCAATAAAAATAACAAATCTTAATTAATATAAATTAATATAAATTTTCAAGTATATGTTGTTCTTATAATATAAATCTAACATGTATATTAATATAAATTCTTATAAAATTAGTATAAATTAAACATACTATATTTTAATATAAATTAATATAAATGTATATTAAGGCAACTTATATTATGACTTTCCTAAAGTCTATTATCTTTAGTCTATAGTATTGTCGTGCACATCCTCATCCTCTGGGCGACTTTCACTCAATATCATGGGAAAATAAAGACTGAACAAATGTTAATTTTTAAAACACAAAAAAAACCATGAATCGACGCCTAGATTGAGACAGTTCATCCAGATGGGTATAAAGAATAAGACCATAGGATATTACAGAATATATACTGGGCATCTGAGAAATATGGAAGCCCGGCAGTGAGTTTAAGGATAAAAAATGGAATGGAAGTAGAGATTTAAAGGGACATTATAGATTCGCAGTAAGCCAGTCCTGATACTATCATCATATCAAAGAAGTTATTCATAAATTTCAGACTTCATCCATATAATAAGATTTCAGGCTTCATCCATATATTGTTATTGATTCCAATAAGGATTAATGCTTAGTCACGTCTCTTCCACCGCAAGGAAGGGTATGAGCAACGAAAGCCAGAAGTGATTACTATGTGGAAGATTTTATTTCTAGTTATTACTATCAGACTAGGCGCTCAGATTGTGCCACAAACTTGTAAAGTCATGGATGCATGGTTTCAGAGAAAGTGTTAAGAAGAAATAACATCATAAGAACATTGCAAATGAGCAATAAACAATGTATTAGAGACAGTGACAAGAACTTTAGATTGACCATTCATTTAAAGCCACCATTTGAATCAAAGATTTAACCATCACAGGCGTTTGAGATTTCAATAGCAAAAACAGTGACTAACAACATCAATATTCAGACCGAACAGCAGCAGATATATCCCATACACATAAAGAAAAGATATCAGATATAGTAACTAGTATATTATTTTCAGAACAATATAAATTCTATGTTTGATCACTATATTATAGCGATAATGTTGATTGATATTTAGATCTGTACAATCTTTATAATATCAGATCGATATTAATACCAGAAGTTATTCGATAAATCTCTTGTTACATTCAGATTGGCATCAGATATACAGTCTCCATATACATTCAGTTTGATCTCTTGGTTCAACAGTATTAACCTTGGATAAACATTTTGGATATAAAGTCATTTTTGTTGTTCAAAGCAACCTCCATTATAGGATCATGTCAGAATTATTGTTTGACTAATCCAATGGTTAGTCATCACTATCAAATAGATAGCAGCGAATACATAAATTTCTATGTATCACTGAATAATATCCATTAAGATCGATATCTGTAATGAGATGGTTCAATTAAGGATGGTAGTAACATATCAGTAATCAAGCAAGGAATAACCATCATTAATCAATAAAGAGGTAGTCATAATTAAGGAGTGTGATTAGCAAAAAGGAAAAGAGATGATTATGATTGGAGATGTCTTTTGGGAATGCAACCTATCATATCCATTTGCAAAAGAGAGATAGTGCCTTGTTGCGAGAATGAATGGATTATATTAGAATCAGTGGCATTTTTAGAGTGGCATAAGTATATCGACATATCAGATACACCAATTATTGTTATAAGCAATAAGTAGAATTTATTGCATGATTTGAAAGATTGAATTAGAAACAGCAGCTATATCCCTACAACCAATCACTACGGATGAAAGATTGAATTAGGAACAGCAGCAATATCCCTACAAGCGATCATTACGGATCAAACATTGCATATTATAAGAGTTGCAGACTCATAAGATATATGACAAGCAACAATTATATATTTATTGAGACTAAATTAAGGTAAATTCCAAACAGGGACATCACATAGGAATAGGCACGAGTTTGGTAGTTGAAGTTGATCCTACACACCTTTAAAATGAAGAATCATATCTCTTGTGCTGATAAATTATATGCGATTTAATGCCCTTCCATTATGCACAATCCTCTGCTATGAAACTTTGTAAAATCCTTTGTGAATCTCTAACTGACAAAAACCATTAGAGGATTTGTGTACAATGTCTTTTCTTGAGTTGATGATGTTTTAAGTGACCATAAATGAATGTATCTTTAGGGATTATTTACTAGTTTTCCATTTTGTGTTGCATCATATAATCCAATTGCTATAAATAGAGCTTTATGACTTGCTAATGCAAGAAACTTACATAAATAAATATTGTCATCATAAATTGTAGGGGTTATCTTTATGCCCGATCATCCGTGAGTTTTTACCTCTCTCTTTTTATGAGCTGTCAATTGTTGTGAATCTGTAGGTGGAACCATCTAATCTTTTATGACATTCCAGATCTCATTTTCTTTCAACATCAAAGTCACCCTAACTTTCTATGGTAAGAAGTTTAATGCACCTTCCAATCTATTCTCACATCTGAGGCTAGTTAATGCGTTGAATTTATTTCTTCCACAAAATTCCCAGATCTGGAAATATTAAACTCTAGTATTTGAAAATAAAGACCTTGTTACTGGTTTGAAAACCCTAGCCATTTCTATAGAAAACCCTAGCTGTTATTGCAAAAAAATTAATTGCAGTCTACTGGTTTGCTCAACATCCTAGTCATGATTTTTGAGAAAAAAGCAATGCAATTTTATGAAAAATGGGTTTGCTTCATGAACAAAATAACCCCATGATTTTATCAGAAGAATCTGCACGCAATTTGCCTCCTTTCTGGTGAGCAATTTTCAAACAAAAAAATTTCTTGTGCAGTTTGCAGAGGACCATTCATGATTTTCAAAATAATTTTTTTTTACAATTTTGAGCAAATTTTGGCTGTGATCTCCTCCTTACAAATTCCCATGGCATGCCAACAAATTCCCCACATGATCCCAACAATTATCCTTGATACCATGAGTTTCAACCTAGGGGATTGCTGTCCTAATGTTCTAATAATCAAAATTACTCTTTTGACATTGCATGAATGAGATAGTAGTTGAACTCAAAATTATGAAAGTGTAAAACAAATATGCAAATAATTTTTTTATTTTTTTTGCTTAGGTGTATTCCCGCGACCCAGCCCAGCACCTAGGGGTGAGTGGGGGCAGGACTAATCCTCCTGATGATGCACTTGTCTGCCCGCAATCCACGTGCATCATTTAAAAAATAGGCAAATAATTACACCTTAAAATTGGCTTCTTATTCTTTCAAAGGAACCTAATAGAAAACCTGTACAAACTGTTCACCACAGATGCATAGAATTTCACTGTATATAGTTCTTCTATCTTGTTCCTGCCTATCTTTACATTATTTAGCCAAAAGTCTAATCTTCGAAGGGTTTCTTATCTCTTGCAAGAAATGAGTTGGAAGATAAGTTTAAATCATTGATTTATATCTACACTTTGTTAGACTTAATTAGCTAGCTAAATAAAATACTCACTTTTTACTAGAAGTGAAATGCAAAATAGAATAACTCGAATCACTTCCAACAAGTCCACACTGAACCTGTGTAGAGGTTTCTATGTGAGCTAAAAACTCGATATTACTGATGAAACACCTGAAAAAACAGCAAGTGAATAATCCAAAAGCTTTAGCATTGTTGTCACTAGAGCACTGCAAATTTCTGATTTAATCTGCTCAGTCAAATTCCTTTTATAACCTGCAATTCGTGGGTAGTTTACGAAGCCTTGTGGCTGTATGTGCTTGGCAGCTACATATCAAGAAATTATGCTCTCATTGTTTTGTTGGAATCTGGAAGAAATCAAACTTTCTGAGTTCCATGGAGTTTCTTAACGGGGGGACCCATGGAATAATGTTTGGTACCCCTTTCAAAATCCTGTTCATGGGAAGCATAGAACACTTGTCAACAGCTTTTTTTCAATAAAATCCAAAGTATCAAAATTTAAATTTTATAAAATAATAATAATATTTTAATACATCCTTACAGAAATAGAATTTATCAATAAATATATCTTTTAAATTCTTGTTTTATCTTTTTCCACTCTTTTCCATTGTATAAGTATTTGCTCAATGATTGAATATGTTTGTATGGTTTTTTTACTAAGTTACTGGGTTTTCCTCTTAAGATCTCAGTCCCGTACCCAACTGAACTGAGCATTGGTCTGGCGACATGAGTGGTAAGGACGCCCTGGCCATTCCCGAGGCCTCCCGTGCACTCCCACAACCTCCATGTGCGGAGTTTAAAAAACACGAGAAATGAAAAGTATTTTTTAGAGATTTGTTTGTGGTTCTGATGATATTGAGCTAACCGATGGCCTCAATTAGATGCTATTGGTGAAGATTGAAGATAGATGCAAATTTTGTAATTGCAATGTATGTATGTGTGTATGTATGTATTTGTAAGATCCCTGACCTGATCTAACCCAAATTTTGCTCCAAAATTGTATATTGCATATTGCCTTGGAGGTATTTTGACAAACAGTTTGTAAATATACAGTTTATAGTTTCAGTTGTTTGGCAATGTTTCAATCAGGATTGACCTATTCATATGTATAATCAAATGACAGAAATAGACCAGCAAATAACAGTGATTTTAATGATTTCTGGTGCTATTTTTTTTTAGAAGTCAGAGATGGATAATTACTTAAAAGGTAATAATAAGACTCATTCAAATCTTTGTTGAAGTTGCACAACAGAGATAAATAACATTGATACATGGTACCTTTATCCAGAATACATCATTCAAATGACACCTGTGCATATAAAACTTCACCAGCATTTGGTTGCTGATTATGTTCTCACAGCAGGTAACTCTGACTCAAGTTCATAGAAAATCCTCAATGATGCTAACCCATGCCTCGAACATTCATTTCTAGCAAGGGAGAACAACAGACAATATTCAGGGAAGGAATCTGAGCAAGGCCCAATACTTCTGAGAATACTCAGAAGATAAAATAAAAGATATAAGCCATTCCCTCAATGATTCTGTTATGAGGCTTGCCAGGGTTCACAAAGATATATACCAAATTGGATTTAGTATTGCCATGCTGAACAAACTACGGTTCATTCACAGTCTTGATAATTTGGAAATTGAAGGATGCATGGTAGATGAAGTCCCATCCCTGAAACAGAGACCAATGATGCTGAGCTGTGAATTATTGATGGCAAATATTGTTTCCAGAGTCCTGATGTGTCTGTAACGACTTCCATGGCAATAGTTTCTTCATATTAATCTCTCTGGAATTTAATATCAGGCAGTTAATCAATCCAAAACTGAATCACAACACAAGAAATCAACTGCGCCTGCACAATATTAACTTCAGATGCTATGACCGATGGAAGGCTCCGTTTCCAAATATTATTTCCCAACCATAGTCTCAAACTTTGTATTTCATGGCAAACTGGAATAGTTCTTCTCCACAGCAAACATGATTATTTCATATAAAATGTTCCGCCTTTATTCACCTATCACTGACTTCTTGGTCACCTTCGGCACTAATAATGTTTACTTTTCAAAGTCCCAATAATAATCTTTGGGCTTTAATCTTCAGCGACTAACAATATGAAATATTGCCTCTCGTATGCAAAGTCTCAATCGTTTTCAGACAATAGTTGCTCTTAGTAAAATATGACAAATTCGGCTCAATAATTACATTTCCCTTGAAGAATGGCTCTGGCACCAATATTAATAATCTTCAGATTTATCAAATATTAGTAATTTGGGATCCGCCAAGACTTAATATAAATCGGTTTAGATAACACATCTGATGTTAAACTTATGCCATAGAAATACCAAATTATTCACAGGAATAATAGATTATGGCATCAAAACAACAAACTTTTTTATTGCCGTTAATATTCAGAATATAATATTCTGCACAATACAAAATGATCTTTATTTTCCTATCATCAGAAATAATCCAGAATCTGCAAATACCTTATTTTTTCAAATTAAGCACATGTGTGAATTCTGTCATAAATCCACTCCAAGAAGAACCAGGTTTCCGTCCAGCTCTCCTGTTAAATCCTTGAAGGTTTTCGTCTCCAGAAATTTTCTGTTAATGTTAAAACATAAAAAATTTAATCAAATCCAATAAACTATCTGAACATGATCTGAGTAATCCTCTCCTACAGCTCTTATAGCATTCTTCAGGAAACTCTTGGCCTTTCATCAGCTTGTCTCTTGGCATTCCATTTCTTGTCTTTTAAAGTTACTTTTATTTTATAATTTTGGCTGGCATGAAAAGTCACTTTAATTGCTTTATTAAATAATTAATTAAGTTGTCATTATATGTTGACAACTAAAATTATTAATTATTTAATTAATTTCAAATGTCCCACAAAGGGGACATTACAGTATTGCTGCCAAGGATTTTTTTGCCATATTGGCATACTAGAAATCCATACCCATACCAGAACTGGCAACTTAGTTTTTTTTAATCATTCCATACTTCTAATTTACACTCTGCCATTTTTGTTAGTTGAGCATGTTAATCTTAGCTTAAATTAACATTTTGTACATGAGAATTGACCATGGTCTACTACATCACAATCCTTGAATGCCAGTTGGTTTTTTCAAATTTGAAGTTAACTTTTTCAAATAAAAAGAAGTGCATTTTATTTTGCTTGAACTTACAGAAGAGAGGAATAAAATCCAGTGCATGAAGGGTATGGTGTTGTCATGGTGGACATTTGTGAATGTTGCACTACATCAGTGGCTTCAACATACTTGCTAAAACGGACCTTAACATGAAGTTGTGTTGTGGTGGTGGTGGATGTTTGATAATGTTGCACCACATGAACGGGTTTTGCAAACCATTTAGATTCAACATATTTGCTAAAAGCCTAAAACAGATCCAAAGTATAATTTTTACTGGTTTAACCTATGAAGTATTTTATCGCTTTAGTATTTCAAATTACACCAGCTTACCTGGGTCGTATGGCTGTTGTGCATTCGAAAGACAATATGCAAGATGATTTTTTCTTTGTGGTGATGTATTCATATATGCATTTCTCTTAATTCGTGCCTGTCAGGAATACAAGCCTGCCTGCTTTCTTGTTTCCTACATAACATTTGGAGCAAGATTTACTCCATTAAGACATCATCAAACCCATAGAGGAAGAATATTACTAAATCCAGTGAATCCTCTTAGAGAAGTTTCCACATTAAGCAGCTTCTCCATTGTTCCCCCTACCGTACCAGTCTATGCAACCATGACTGATTAAAATAAGAAACCATAAGCAGTCTTTTGATATTGCTTGTCTTCAGGGGTATTGTTCTTATTTCAATGTTTATTATTTGTGTTTTTAATGCAACAGTTAGAACATTTATGTGAAAATTTGTCTGTTGGATGCCATAAAGTAGATCACATTAACCACATTGAGAAACTGTTGGTATCAGGTTTTGTAGAGGGGTAATATGTGGGACCATGATTCCTATTATTATTACAATTTTCATGGCATTTTCTAGTCGTCTTGGAGGGAGTAGGTTGCTTAAGTAATATTTGGATTATAACATGTCAAATAATTGATTGTGTGTGATGCAGATGTCACTTTTATAATATGTAAATTGTATGCGGGAAAGTTACATTTACATGCTTCTATTTTTCTGTTCTGTACACCCCTGCTATGAATATTTCTCTGAGACTTGACATCATTTGTATAATAATTAAAGTATATAGGCTGGCGACTCTATTTCTCCACCTCCACATGTAGCTACTAGATCTGCAGTACAATGGGTATGTCATGTTTCAGTTTGAATTACATCTATTACAACAAACAGGTGTATTTTGTCTTTGTGGTAGTCTCTTCTGTTTTTAATTTATATTTTTTAATATTATTCTGGTTCAGATGACTGTGCACAGTAGTTCATCCCACAATTTATTATCCAGAATTGCCTTCTGAAACAACAGCATTTACCCTGTTGTTTGAACTGTACTATGCAGATCTGAGCTTACTTTTATCCTCGATTTGCAGAACTACTGAGAATCTTTTCTGGTTGTGTAGGCATTCACAAAATGAACATGTGTTGTTTTCTTGTTTGAATTCCTTGTTTGAACAGACATTCAAGATTTGCTGTAGAGAAAGAAAATCCTCATTTTAGCAACTAATGAAGGCATTAAAAATTGAATATTTTAGCATCAATGCCATCTCACTGTCAAATGTGTAGCAAGAAATGCATGCCATAATCAACAGAGAAAATATATTTGCATTCTTTTATAACCTTATGGTTTTAAAATACATTTGTTTATCCACCATAAAATATAATTGCTTTGCAAACACAGATTTAATTAATATTTTCCATCTGTTCTTTCCTTGATATCTGAACTGCCCAGTCTTTCTTCTTGTAGATGTTGACAAATCTTGCTCTGCTCTCTTTTGAGATGGTACATTCATCATAGTTTTGTACAGTGAGAAATTGGTGCATCAAAAAATTCCAAATATTACAACTCTTTCCTGCATTCCAAGCCAATATATACCATCTTTATGAATGCATTTGAACATATGGTCACACTTTTCATTCTGACACTTTGAACTACCGAGTCCATGATATCCTCTCTGCCCTCGTACACAATAAACTTTGCGAGATGCTGCAATATGCTTCTTCTTATATTGTAGATTTCCCAGTGTCTACTATTATCGCTGGCCCATTCTAGGTTCAAATGAAATTCAAGTTGCAAGATTGTGAGGATGAGTGAAATTTAACAGGACTTTTGCATCCTCAAAGTTAAGGAGATTAGGGGGCTCTGTGAAAAATTGACTTGTATGTTTTAGTACAAGATTTCAGTTTTAAGACCATATGAGAAGTCTAAACTATAAAAAAATTTCAAATTTAAAACATTTTGGATTAAAAAATATTGAACTTAGCGTTCTGATGCTTTCTCTTGAATTTAAGTAGTGAGTAAATACTCATACTTGGGATGATTGCTTGGACTACATATGACATATGCACCATATGAATTATGTTAATGCTGGGACAGTTACATCATGATATTTGTTTGAGACATACTTTTAAATGTACGTTACATTCTCCCAAATGCTACATAATATGTCTCACAATATAACATTTGTTAAACATATATAGATCATTAGCACTAATCAATAACTTTATTGGTGGTCACATTACATATCATTTATTTTTAAACATTGATTGAATGCTTTGTTCTCCAGGAGCAATGAACTTGCTTTTACATACTGAAATCTGTCTACTTCTGCCTTTGGTTTGCATTGTATCTAGTGCTTCCTCCAAATTTGGCTGTGAAGGAGTACCTGTGGAGTTAATAACTTAATAGCAGCAAGTACACAATTGCTTATGTGGGCAGTATGTTACCGTTGGGCCTTGGGTTCAACTGTCACATTACAAATGATTAATACATCACCATCAGACTAATATGACTGTTATACTCCAGTTTATTAAAAAACCATCTACCTTATAGTTCGTCTATATTTTTATTTAATAATTTTTTTAAAGCATTCTTTCTTTTTTTCTCCTCAAGAATGCCCGAGACACCTGCATTAGGTTGAAAATATGCCCTATATATGGTCCCTAAATAATGTTTTAACCAACAAAAGATTAATGTTATGTTTGTTCCCCAGTCTTTGAATTATGTTCTGTATGTGTAATGAACTTCAGACTTCTCTTTCAATGTTGTGGAGTCAAATTTGGGTGATAGAATAGTAATATCATCATGTTTGTGGTTACCTGCTGTCGAGTCAAATTGTGCTCTTTGTCATTAGGATTTATTTCACTAGATTATGGTTTTACAATTTCTAGCAATTGGTTATCATTGTGAAGACAGAACTAAGCTTCTATTTGTGTTAAGTGACAAGAAAAGCCTAGAACTCAAGATTTACATTCTGTTTATCAAGTTAAGTCATTTCTGATTAATGCAGGTTTGAGCAATTGAAATAAACTAATGTTTCTCTTTGTTAGGTAATCTGATTAGCCGAAGCTATCATTTTTTTTAATCCTCTTTTTTTTAAATACCAATAAATGATTTCATGGCAATGTATCATTTTCAGCTGTTTAGATTGCATATCATGTTTGACGAGGATACTCAAAAGTTCTTTTCTTGTATATCTAGGAACTTAGATTGTGTATTACAGTATTGCTAAAACATACATTTACTTGTTAAAGCCATTTCATTGTGGAAGTGTTTATCTTTCTCTTTGTTTGTTTTTCACATTATAAAGGATGGTACAGTTGCTATGAAAATATATGCATATTTCATATGTGCTTTGTGTACTAAGTCTGCAATTATTGCTCTTTGATCTCTGATCCTTTAAATAGTTATTTTTTAACAACTATCGAGATAATTTGAAATGTACTCATCTTTCCTGACTTTAGGATGAATCTGAACACTTATGGAAAGGTTTGTCATAATAATCGTTTGGAAGTATACTGAGTTCACTGGTCGCTAGTATTCCTTGGCTTCCCTTTTGAACAAGCACAATAAATAGACAGGAACTTTCTTTTAACTAAGTTGAATTGATAAGTGTTTTCCGTGCTATCAATATTTTCAGGAGTGAAAGTCTATGATACTCAAGAAAAAGAAATGATCATTGAACCTGCTCTTAGGTGGGCTGGAAATCCAAACATAATTGTGGCAGTTAAAGCATTTGGTCTAAGAGCTACTGTGCAGGTCTTCTATTATTTGCTGAGAAGTTTCATGTTTCTAAGTATGTGACAATCCTATTTGTAAGTGCACTGAGTGTTGGAGGGTGTATGCATTTTCAGTTGGTAGATTTGCAGGTTTTTGCAATTCCACGTATCACGCTGAAGCCACTTGTCCCAGCTTTCCCATGTTTTGCGAAGATATTGGTCTCTCTGATGGAGAAGGTAAAAAATAAAATTTCAAATCTGTTTTTACGTGTAAGTTAAAATCACCAATTTCATTGATGTTTATTCACGTCTTCTTGATGCGTAAGATATTTAACAAAAGGTGAAATTCTAAATTTAAATGAGTGTAAATTGAGATGCATGAGTTCATTTATTTCCACACTTGAGACTGACAAGTAGTTTGGGTTCTCTGTTTAATAGTTTATCCTTGATTGCAGCCACATGTTGATTTTGGATTGAAACTACTTGGCGGAGATCTTATGGCCATTCCGGGTCTTTATCATGTTGTGCAGGTGGCTTCTGCTTCCTCTCTGTGGCACCTCTTCTTGAATTTCATGCATGTCATTCAATTAAATCAGTTCAAACATTAATTTCTTTACTTCTGTTTTCATCTGGAGTCCTTCAGTTTCCTAAAGAAATACTTCACCGAGAATGCATGCATGTTTAGTACAATTATTAATACTTCAAAATTTTAAATGGGTCATGTTATTCATGTTTTTATGATTTTCTTTACCTACGGTCCCACAGTTATGATGAAAGTGTCGAACTGTTTGTTCTGGTTTAGAATGGAGTCAAGAGAAGACCACTCCCATGTATAGGAGGACATCACCAGATTTACTAGAACAAAATACATAAAAATCAATTGGTTACCCTGTTGTTAGCATTTTAATTCACACCTATCATTGCAACACAACAGAACAAATGTGTGGTAGGACCACTCGCTTGAACTAGTATGAGAAGCTCCCGATAAATAAAAATTAACTTAAAACCCAATTTTGAATGGTATACTTGCTATGTATAATATATATGGATGTGCTTTTTGGGGTTTTTTCACACATAATGAACAGCTTGAACTAGTATGGGAAGCTCCCTATAAAAAACACTAACTTAAAACCCAATTTTGAATGGTATGTACTTTCTATTTATAATATGTATGGATGTACTTTTTGGGGGTATTTTCACACATAATGAACAGTCTGTTTAGGAGCTGTGACAGCTTGATGATGTCAGAGGCTAGGAAGAATGAGCCGAACAACGTTATGAATCACCGGCTGATGTTACTGTATGTAATAATGTATCATGCCATCACCTCCTTCGTATGGTCATTTTTGAAAAGCTTTAGGTATGGATGATCATGATATAATCCAGTGATGTATAGTTTACTAAGGTAAGCACAAGCTCAAATGACCCAAGAAAAAGAAATGCTGTGTCATCACCTCCTTCGTATGGTCATTTTTGAAAAGCTTTAGGTATGGATGATATAATCCAGTGATGTATAGTTTACTAAGGTAAGGGTTGTAAACATGGTTGAAAATCGCACAGATATATCGCAAATATAGCGATATATCGCATGTCACAAAGCTGCCCGATATAATCGTGCTGAAACTCAGCACTGATTTTATCATTGTCGCGCGGTGATTTTAACACGAAAAAATTGCGATTTCGCACGCGTTTTCTGCAAATAAATCACAGAAAAGTCAAACAATCAAAAGTAAAAATCGCAGACATGAGTTAGGGTTTTCCATTTTATTTGTTTGGTGAACGACGGTTTTCAGCGAGACGGCTTGTGACGACTTATAGTGGCGGTGAAAAATCTGCAAATGGTTTGTGTTGAGTGACAGTGAAAAATCTGCAAACAGTGATAAATCCGATAAATTTATTTGCAAATTGCAACTGCATTCCCGGCTCCTGCTTGACAAGGGACACATTCGAACTCCATTAATATTATTATTAACAAAATAAGGTTTCATTTGATTTTTCATTGTTTTCATGATTCGTTTGTTTCTCTCTATTGTTGTTTTAGTTTTTTAACAAATTTTAACATATTAAAATATTATTAATTAGTATATTACATTAAATATATTTAGTATTTGAAATAAAATTTTATATATGCTTATTATTTTATTTGGTATATGGTAAGTTTTATAACTATTTTAAAAGAATGATTAAAGTGTGATTAGTGTGTTAATTATTTACTATACAATTATTTAATTTAATTGATTATTTATGAATATATTTGGTATTTATAATATTTAAATTAAAAACATTTAACATATTTAATATTTGCAAATTTATATAAAACGAATTTAATCACAATTTTTTTTCTTGTCAAACTTCATCCGAATTTTATTATTGCCAATCTTGAACTCAAACCATACAACTTAGTGTATACGTGTGTTTTTTATGAATATTTTAAGAAATTATATATTTTAAAATGTTCGATAAAAGTGCCGATTTATTGCCGATATTTTCGCCGAGTTTTTGGCGAGTCCGAGTTTTTCAATTTTTTTGGGTCGGCTGAGTTATTGCCGAGTCCGAGTTTTTCAACTATGGTTGTAAATGCTTTAGCTTAAACAAAAGAAAAAATTGAATTCTGGTCATTCTGTACAATCAAAGATTTTTAACTTTAAGCATGCCTCGATGACTAGGAAGCAGGTTTATTGTGCTGCAGGTCTGATTATATGGCTGGTACTAAAAACTGTAGGCAGCATTTCTTTAGATATCCTATTGTAATCTCAGACTGTCTGAAATTAGGGTGAGGCAGTTTGCCCCAAAATGCTCAACAACCTGTCTAGGTTTGGGTAGCTTGATTCTGGTGCTCATTTTATTGAAGCAACTAGGGTGATATTTTTTGAGTGGCTTCAGAGGTTCATATAAATTGCCATGACTTTGTCTGCAATAAATCTTGTCTGAATCACTTTGGTTTGTAATGATTTTTCATTAAATTGATTAATCTTCATGGTTTTTGGGACTGCTTGTGGCTCCTTCCTTGCACAGAGGGGTTGTGTTCTCCTAAACATGAATGTGCTGTTCAAATGGTGATGTGATGAGAAAAACATAAATTTAAAAGTTCAAATATGAACCTGAAAATAAAATCTATTCTTTTTTTTTCTTTTAAATATGTTCTCATTATATATTAATTAACATTCTGAACCTTTTCAAGACCATTTTTCCTTTTTGCTTTTTGATCTCGTACAATGACTTTAATCTTAATCAACTGGAGTATCCAGAAGCTTATTCTGAGTTACTAATTGACATGCTTGAGCTATATGTTCTCCATACAAACTACATCTATCAGTTGCTAAATCTTGAACCCTTGGTGAGTCTGAGCTTGCTGCATATGTTAAAAGTAGTTTATGTACTCAGTGCCACGGTTAACTGAAGCAGAGGCAAAATTATGATAATGAATATATAGAAAATTATATGCCTTGTTGCAAGGAAGCTATTGATTCTATTTCCTAGCAGGAAAACATATCTGGACAGAAATCAGGTGGAAATTTTAAAAGAGGAATATTATTATGCTTATTTATTTCAACATCTATATTTTTAGCAATGGAAGTGGATGTTATGTGGATCCAAACAAGTGTATATTGTGTATGAGCCTTGATGTTCACTAGACAATTGATTATTTTGTTGAATAGGAACTTATCAGAGAACAGGTTGGCAGTTTATATGTGTGGCCGAAAACATTGGAGGTGCCTGTTTTGGACGACCAGAGGTATTCACATTCTTAAGAGTATTTATTTGATTTGTATATTTATGTTTATTTGTATGTTAAAATTAATTCAGTCAATTGATACAGTTGTATTTACCTTCGGTTGTTTGTTATGCAGAACTATGCATAAACCTGTAGGCATGCTCCATGTAAAAGTTGTCAGGGCAACTAACTTAAGAAAGAAAGACATGATGGGAAAATCTGATCCATATGTGAAACTTAAGCTGTCAGGAGAGAGGCTTCCATCAAAGAAAACCAAAATTAAAATGAGTAACCTGAATCCAGAATTTAATGAGGAATTCAACTTTACTGTGAAGGATCCAGATTCTCAAGTTCTAGAAGTTATTGTCTACGACTGGGAAAAGGCAATGTGTAACTGCCATTTATTCTTCATAACATTTTTTGTTTATTTTTGAAGCATATATTCTCTACTGGTTAAGCAATCTTTTTATAACAATATTGACAAGCCTAAGTTGGATCATGTGACTGTCAATTGGCTCAGGTTGGTTCACATGATAAGATGGGAATGAATGTTTTCCCTTTGAAAGAATTGACACCAGAGGAGACTAAAACTATTACCCGTGAACTTCTTAAAACCACGGATCCAAATGACCCCCAAAATGAAAAATCACGTGGGCAAATCACTTTGGAGATGACGTATAAACCTTTTAAGGAGGATGAAACTGTAAGTGCTGATGATAGTGCAATTGACAAGGCTCCAGAAGGTACACCAGCAGGTGGAGGCTTGCTTGTAGTGAGAGTAAATGAGGCCCAGGATGTTGAAGGAAAACATCATACAAATCCTTATGTGCGTCTTCTTATGAGAGGAGAAGAGAGGAAGACCAAGGTGCCTATTCTATGAAATTGTTTTTTTGTCAAGCTATTTCAATTACAATCCTTTTAATTATTGATATTCATGAGCTGTTATAACTATCTTAATCTGGTCTCTGCACATACAGCCTGTTAAGAAAAATAGAGACCCGAGGTGGGAACAGGAATTTGAATTCACTTTGGATGAACCACCTGTAAATGAAAAGCTCCATGTTGAGGTTATGAGCAAGGGAATGGGCTTGGCTCTGCATTCAAGAGTATGTTCCTTTCTTTAGCTAATTTCCTAACTATATCCTTTTTTTCTAGTCTGAAAACCAGTCACTGTTGAATTGCTAAATAAAATTCAAATTTCTTAGATTCTTATATGTACCCATATAATTTTTTTTATTATGTCAAGTTTCAAGCAATGTCATTGTCCTAAGCTGTCTCAAGTGAAATGTATTTCAGGTTTTTTCCATTCGTTGTCTTGTCATCCTATATTCTTTTCTAATCTTTGTAGGGCCATAAAATTCAGTTGTTCAAATCATTCGTCGAGGAGAAGAAAGACAGGTTGCTGCTAAAGGACATGGACAGGAGCACACCTTTGAGTTTGAAGCTTTCAAATATGAAAATTGGTTAAGTTTGGAGAGAGGGACATATTTCATCAATGGGAATGGGATTTGACTGTCAAAGATTTTGTACACACTAGCAGGGGCACATCTGATGTGTAGGCACGCACTTCATAAAAGGAAGAATTTAGCTTTCAACTTAAAATGTGAAGATCTGAAGATAGGTGTGTGTCTAGGCAGGAAGACGCACCTCAAGGAAGGAAAATCAAGCATTCAATAACCCATTTACAGGTGTGCATATGAGGTCTAAGCATACACCTGGTCAAAGGACAGAATTTGGTTTGTAAAAATTATAGAAAAGTGCATGTATAGGTGTGTGTTTAGGGTAGAGGCACACCTCATAATGCAGTTTATGTCTTTTCAAAATGAAGTCAAAAGTCCTATTTACAAGTACGTGGGCCTGAGGAAAATGCATCTTATCAATGACAAGAAGTCAGTGTATAGGTGTATCATGCCTATTGTCTAGGTGTGTGCCGCACTTGAGGATAATCATAAAGTTAAGTTTAAAAATAATAATCTCAAATCCTATTACAATTTCATGCTTGGCTGTTGCACCTCTATATACAGTTTTCAAAACTTTGAAAGTGCTGAATCCAATCAAGAGGGGCACACTTTTGTTCTTGCATGACTGATTTTCAAATTTAAAATCAAGTCTATTCATGAGGCATGTGAGACAAGATGACAGTAATACAAAAGACAGGTTTTATTGAATTCCTTTATTCGACACAGTCAACTTGGATCTAATAAGGACAAATTCTATTTATGAGTTAAAGAGCTACTTTGGAAAGTCATTACTTAAGCAAGGATGCCAATCAGATTTTAATAAGAAACATATCTATTAATAGATCTGGGTGCCAATTTTAGGGAGAGGACACAAATTTGAACTAAGTTTTCAATCAGCAGCAACAGAACAGAAATAGCAGTTAAATCAGTCTACTGCAAGTTCTACTGCAGCAGTAAGATGCCATTCTTCATACATAAATCAGGCACTTAGTCATAACAGCAATCTTCTTGCTTCAGAAACCTCTTTCCTCTGTCATTTTCTGGCCATCCAGAAGACGAAACAACAACTTTGTCATCGGAGTGATGCTGAATTTGAGGGAAACTAGTTATAACAATGGTTGTAGCAGACATAGAAGCATTGTCTCTTCATCAAATTTTTCCGTTATCTCAAATATCTGTCCAACCCAAGGAAATCCTATTCAAAAGGGGGGCAGTTTGAAAAAGTTTTCCATGGATTCAATAGGAATCGAGATGATGAAATATAGATTCAATGGAGCAAGAATTGTTCTGTTTCAGAAGGTTTGGAAGCATGGAATAAGAGGACACTTAATGCAGAATGAAATTGAATTAATGTCTAGATGTGTGCTTGAGATTGAGATGTGCACCTCATAAAATGATAAAAGGGGTTGATTCTCAAAACACATTCAAACCCATTGTTAGGGATGAAGGGGCTCAACTCATAAATGGAAACTCAATTTTTTAATGCAAACATTCAAACCTGATGTATAGGTGTGCATTTGGACTG
Source organism: Chamaecyparis obtusa (assembly GCA_027943335.1). Classification (NCBI taxonomy): domain Eukaryota; kingdom Viridiplantae; phylum Streptophyta; class Pinopsida; order Cupressales; family Cupressaceae; genus Chamaecyparis; species Chamaecyparis obtusa. The sequence continues at coordinate 1,353,612 of BSBK01000284.1, read as the reverse complement.
CAAGTGTGTAAGAGTTTTTTCAAATCTATGTTACTCGGAGTTTCTGGGACGAGGGGACGGGGGGACGGGGAAATGGGTTTCCGGGACGTTTTTTTTTCCCCGGAGTAGGAGATGGCTATGTGTGTGTGAAAATCTGAAATTTCAAATATATTCATGAATTATATAACATTGTAACATTCAACATAGCAACATAATAACATTTATAAATCTAAAATTAATGATCATTCATTGAATTATCATAGAACATAGCGTCAAATGAATCAAATTGAATCATCATAGAATAAGAACATAGGATAGCATCAAATGAATCAAATGAGAGTTCAAATTTCAATTTCATACATTCATAGATATAATTCATTGAAACAATGAAAAGTATCATATCATATATCAAAATGCTCAAAGGCTGCAGGTTTCAACAAAATGAGAAGTTAAAGACTTAACGTATCATATCATATATCAAGATTCAATTGTCATTGCATCAATGCATCAATGCATCAAATAATGTCAGAAGACTCAAAGTCTCAAACTTCAAAGTCTCAAACTTCAAAGTCAATGAAAACAAAGATAGTATGTTGCTGCCCCTTAGATTTGGTGTGAGAATACTAAACATTGTTCAGATTTACATTCTCAATCTGCAGATTTTCACCAAAGACTTCCAAAATTCACAGATAACTCTATTCACATTCTAACAGCAGCAAGAGCAAATGATTATTCACTCGAGCATAACTTTGTTCACTCAAGCCAATCTATATGCCAAGGTTGAAAAACTCGAACTCGGCAATAACTTGGCTGGCCCCAAAAAATTGGAAAACTCGGAATCACCAAAAACTCGACAAAAAAATTGGCAATAAATCGACACTTTTATCGAACATTTGAAAATATATAATTTCTGTAAATATTCTTAAAAAAGCACACATACACCAAATTTGTAGAACATATACTGATTTGAGATATCCACCATATATTAATCAAAGTTTTGAGTTAAATACATAGCAATTAGAACTCAACAAATTAACATAGAATCATATACTGAAAAACAAGTGCGGCATCTGAATAAAAATAAGTTCAATATGTATCGAAGTCAAACTCCATGAAATTACAACTTCTGAATACATATTAAGTTCAAGTTTTAGTATCAATAAAAACTAGAAGTAGAAATCGTAAATTGCATCTACGACTAAAGCTCAAAAAAGATCGCTGCTGCTCAGTGGGTGGTGCTGAAGTAATTGCAGCATCCTCAACAGGTGCCTCAACAAAAGCCTCTGATGGATGACCATCTCAAAGTTAGCTAGCTGATCATCAGACAAGAAAGGATCCACATGCACATCCACATCCACATCATCACCATTGGGAGGAGCAACCCAATCTGCTGAATATGGATCAATCTCATTCAAGTCAAGTGCTTCATATGAAGCTTGCCCTCGCACCTTCTTTTCGTGCAATTGAAGGTTGTACCCAAAGTAACGAGAATCGGAATCGGCTCAGAATCGGCAAGGCCAAATTGAATTGCGAATCGGCAGTGAATCGCCAGTGAATCAGCTACGAATCGACAAAGTGAAAAAACCCTTGAAATTTAGAGATTTTAATGATTTAAAACTTATTTCATGCACCATTTATTGAATATGACTTAATAAGCACACTATAACATCATCAAATAGAAGCTAAAGCCTAACATATATAAATAAGGTTCATCCATCACATACGTAAAATGTAAATTGTAGCTGAAGTAAATAGAAAACATAGGATTTCAATGACATAGTTGATGTAAATGTAACTCTATGATAAAGCATAAATGATAAAACCAATGACATCAAATCATATATGTATGTCAAGATGAAGATCCATGAAAGTTATACTTAAGAAGTTATGAAACATATGTTTGTAAACAAAATAAAAAAACAAGTCTATCTGCCAAGTGCCTCAATCTGAATCATCATCCTCTAGCTCGGCCGCAGCCTCAGCCTCAACCTCTGAGTAATCTATATTATGCCTCCTAGTAAGGCGTCTAAGGTAGGTCCTAGAGCTCTCAGTAGCCATAGCCCCTGTAGGTAACACGGACTCCTGAACAATAGTAGCAGGGGCTGAAACTGTAGAGTCTCTACGTGTGCGTGTGCGTCTGCCAGTGCCTGAATGTGATCTAAGCTCCTTCTCTGTTATGGCCACTGCCTCAGCCTCTCTATCTGCCTGGTCAACCCACTCATGGTCTTTCTCTGTGAAGACATGATCGGTAGCCTCAGTCAGCCACTCTGACTCTGGATCAACCTCGTCTAGAGTGATCGGAGAGCTGGTAGGGTCCAAAATCTGTCTGGTCCTAAGCCGTAGGTTGTAATGAACAAAGACAAGATCATTCAACCTCTGCACAGACAACCTATTTCGCCTCTTTGAGTGGATATGCTCGAACATGGACCAATTACGCTCACATCCAGAGGCACTACTTGGCTGACTCAAAATCCAAATGGCAATTCTCTAAAGAGTTGGGACAGAGGACCCAAACGTCTCGCACCATCTATCTGAAATAAATGAAAGAAAAAACAATTAGTCTCATAGAGGTTACCGTTAAACCGTAAAAAACTTACAAGATATATAACTTAAGGTTATATTATTTTTATGGTTACCTAGCTGTATTGATGACCGACCTTCTATGGCCATTGGACTAGAGAAGACGACTCCTTCCTTATAATTAAATTTGTCTAGCTCTATGGTTCTGGTTGTAGCTGGGACATTGCCACTCATCTTCTGCAACACTGTAAATAGGCCACTGTGAACCTCGTCATCCGCCTTGAAGTCAAGACGGAAATGAAATGCAAGATTAAGGTAATAAGCTGCTGCATGAATGGGCCTATGGAGCTGATTTTGCCATCTCCTATCAATAATCTCCCAAATGGGCCCATACTTCTCCTGTACTCCTACATACTAGCTTCTAATGGCTTCCTTGGCCCTATCCATGCCCTCATAGATGTAGCCCATAGAGGGCTTCTCGCTATCAACAATTCGTAGGAGAGATACAAGGAGCTCACAAACCTGCATATAATCATAATGTAAGTTGTAAGTTACATTGTAAAACAAACAATTGAGTCAAGTATTAAATTATAATAATATATTAAACTAAAAATAAAACAAAATTATATAATTGTGAAAATTTTACCTTGCATATTTCAGCTGCAGGTAGCCAAAAACCATTCTCATCAAACATTGTGTTCGCGACATCTATCCCTGCAGTGGTGGTGGCAAAGGAAGAGGTTGTCCACTCAGGCCCAACAAACATGGTCCTCAATTCTCCCCTTACTTTCAAGATGGACTGCAATGTGATGAAATTCGAAGCAAACCTCGTGATGCTTGGACGAGCTAACTCCCTTTGCTTTGTGTATTTCCTCATTGTGCTAAGGACGAGTGCATGGTTGTAGATGAACTTGCACACATTTTTGGCCTTATCAACGCATGACTTGACCCACTCAAGCTTACCAATGTCCTCCAACATGAGGTCAAGGCAATGGGCCGCACAAGGAGACCAAAATATTGTGGGGTGCCTCTCCATCAAGAGTTTACCTACAAAAATTTTAAATTAATTAGAATTCATAAATTAAGTTAAATCAGAGAAGTTAAAAAACTTAAAAGTTTAAAACTAAAAGTTTACCTGCAGCAACATAATTTGCTGCATTGTCTGTGACCACCTGCACCACATTTGCTTCCCCCACCTCTGCTATAACCTCCTCAATAAGTTCACATAAGTATGTGGCATTTTTTACATGATCGGAAGCATCAACAGATTTGATGAACATGGTGGTTCCTACACAAAATAAATAGAACAAAACAATTAATTATCATGAATCATTATTAAATTAGCATTCAATTATTCAACAAATGAAAATTTAAATTATTTAATCACCTCCACAAGACACAAGAAAGTTGAGGAGTGTTCTATTCCTCATATCAGTCCACCCATCAGTCATGATGGTGCATCCCCTTTTGACCCATTCTAGTCGGTGTTCCTCTAGCTCAGCCTTCATGTCCTCAACCATTTCGTCTAAAAGGTATCCACTCAACTCAGCCTCAGTAGGGGCTTTGAACCCCGCACCACAAATAGTTACGGCATCTATCATGCGCTGCCAATAAGGAGACCTGTCACAAATAGATTATGAATAGAATTTAGAATCTTAAAAATCTTAATTAAGGAAAACCAAATAAAGTAAATTAAATTTTAATTACCTGGCTGCAATAAATGGAATATTGCAGAAGTACCCAAATTTGCAATTTTGTTTTCTTGCAGCATCATGAATGTCCTTGTTCCAAGTCATGCTCTCAAGCGAGGGTTGTGAGCCAGGAGTAGTGCGCTATACAAAATAACTGTCCAGTTGCGACTTCCGCACTCTAGGTCCAATGGTAATACTAGTAGACTGAGTAGCAGAAGTAGAAGGAATACCAGTGGTGGCAGTGGCAGCAGCCCTAGAACTAGCACTAGGACGAAATGGTGGCCTGGAAGAACCCTCTCCAACACAAGCTACAGATGCGGATGGGGAACCAATAGCTTGCAACTGTTCAAGTTTCTTTTTCTTCTCTAACTTTTCTCTTTCAAAGTTCTCTATTTGCATATATACCTCACGTTGTGCCTCAGGAGTTTGTTTTTTGCAAACTGCGATATCATGTCTAGGTATACTAGCAATATGGAACTTGAATCTATAAATGCCACCGGAATTTATTTCTTTGCAAAAAATACATTTTGTTTGATATTTTGTCCTTCTTGGAAAGTCTTCGGTATACTTCCAAGAAGGGTCTTTTCCCATTGTGGAAATTTGGAAAATGAAAGTTAAAACTTACGGCTGCTGCAATAAGAAAATTAAATTAAAAATTAAAAACATGTCTTAAATAGCTGTTAAACAGTCTTAAACTAATAAAAAACCCTAAACCCTACATTCTTTTTTGTGAAAATTGTAAAACTATGTTTGCAAATTGGTTGTAAACATGTTGTAGGGTTTGCAAGATCACACTTTGCAATTTATTCAAAAAAACATTCAAGTTCTAAATTTTAAAGCTAAAACTAAACAAATTTTGCAAAAAAATGAAGAATACACTAACATGAAAAAAAAATCAACACTTACCTCTTGCAAATGAGTTGAGGAGTGTTGCTATTGGCTCCTTGATGCTCTTCTTTCTTGCTGGTTGGAAACCTATGTTTTCTCTTTTCTCTTCCTCTCTCTCACTTTCCCTCACTTTCTTTCATACAAATGAATTAGAAGCCCTTTTAGGGTTATAACTTGTTGGAATCATTTGCCGTTGCACCAAAAGCTCGAACTGTCAATGCCCGATACAAATGCTAGATTTAACGCGATCCACGGGAGGCGGTTAAGCCATGTCACGAATCTCTAAGGAGGTGCTGACCACCAAGTCAACAATCTCCCCCTCAACATTGACTGAGCCTTTAGCACCCATTGAAGGGAGACTCGTACCCGTGACCCAAGGCTCTGATACCAATTGTTGGAATCATTTGCCGTTGCACCAAAAGCTCGAATTGTCAATGCCTGATACAAATGCCAGATTTAACTCGATCCACGGGAGGCGGTTAAGCCATGTCATGAATCTCCAAGGAGGTGCTGGCCACCAAGTCAACAATAAGCAAAACGACCAAACAAACAATAGAAAAGTAGTGTTTTTAAAATTTTTTTAACTTCAACTTTTATGCTGCCGCGACCGATTCACGAAGGCAAAAATCGGCAATTTCTACCTGAATCGCCCATGAATTGTGATTCAGACGATTTTTGGGGTTTGAATCGGCCGATTCCGATTCCGACTCAGGAAAAATCGGGAGGGGTGAGTCGGATCACCAAATCGCCGGAATCGCCTGAATCACGGTGATTCTCGTTACTCTGGTTGTACTGCATATAAACCAAGTCTTTTAAGTGCTTTTGAGTCAACCTATTGCGCTTCTTTGTGTGTATGTTCTCAAAAACTCTCCAATTTCGCTCGCAACCATAAGCGCTACAGGGCTGCGATAATATTCGGATGGCAAGCTTTTGAAGATTAGGTGTTGTGGCACCATAATCTTCCCACCACAGATCTGCAAGGATAAAAAAAGCCATTTATAATATGGTAAAGTTTCCAATAACTTAATGAGCAAAATAAATGGTATAATAAAACTAAACACATGTTCTTGTTTACTTGGCTGCAGGGTGTATCTCCTATGTTTGCAATCTGGTGAAGAAAACAATGGCCCATCTTCCCTCTTGTAGCTTTGTAACTCATCAAGTACAAGGTCTCTAAGGTCCAAATAAGCAACCAATCTCTGAATACATGTGTCCATGCCAATTTGAACTGCTGCATCAGCTCTGAAAGTGTTGGAGAAGTAAAACTTGGGGTTCAAGTAGTAGGCAGCAGCATGATATGTTGGTAGAGTTGTCGGTTCCACCTACGATCGATTATGTTCCATATGGGTCTATATTTGGTCTCATTTGACCTATACAAGTGTTGAATGGCCTCTTTGGCCCTATCCATGGCCTCATATAGATACCCCATGGGGTTTTTATCCCCATCCACCATTGGTAGAACCCTCACCAACGATTCTGAGATGTGGGCATAAAAAAATTAACAAAAATCAGCGAATTGCAATATTTGAAAATTAAATAATAAATCATCAATCAAGGTTTGAAAACTTACGTTAATGATCTCTTCCATTAGTTACCAAATCTAACATCAAACATAGCCTTCATAATCTTCTTTACTTCAGGCTTCTTGACATAAGGACTCTCCAACCATTTCTCACTCACAAACATCTACCTTAGGTTGGGCAATGTGGCTAATATGCTTTGCAAGTTGAGAAAATTAGTAGCAAAGCGTGTGACCCCTGATCGCACAAGATCCTTACCATCAGTGTGCTCTCTCATAAGACTCAGGACCCATGTGCAATTGTAGATGTACTTTTTGATATTCCTTACATCTTCAACCACCTTCTCCACCCAACTCAGTTTCCCTAGGTCTTCAAGGAGCAGGTCAAGACAATGGGCAGCACAAGGGCTCCAAACTAATGTGGGGTGCCCATCCATCAGAAGTCTACCGGCTACCACATATGCAGTTGCATTATCAATCACAATTTGGATGACATTACTCGCTCCCACATTCACCACCACCTCATCCAACATGTTGCACAAATTCTCTGCATTTTTCACTTGATCAGAGGGATCAATTGTTTTAGAAATACTAACTGTCCCCCTGAAGCAACAAGAAAGTTGGTGAGCGTCCTATTCTTACCATCTGTCCACCCATTGGATATAATAGTGTAGCCTCTCTGTTCCCAAACTTTTCTTTTCTCTTCCACAAGTTGATGAATGCTTTGGACCTCATCCTGTAACAATAGTCCACTCACCTCATAACAAGTTGGGGGCTTGAACCCCTTACCAGACACGGTCATTGTAGTGACCAATTGATCCCAATATGGACCACATAAAGCATTGAAGGGAATATCATTGTAGAACCAAAATCTTGCAATTGCCACCTTTGTCTTCGCATGCATCTCTTTGTTCCATGCAGTGCCTTGCGATTCGAGTTGAGCACCAGGGGTGTTACGTGGAACCCAAAAGTTTGATATATGTACACCCACATTTCCCGATCCTCGTATCCGTGGCCCAATGGAAGAAGAAGCCCCTGCACCTGTTTGTGACCTTGTAGAACTAAAATCCCCCATTGGGGCTGCCATGGCCACTAATGTCCTCTTTTTTGCATATGCTTCAAGGCTTGCCAAAGCCTCCCTTGTAGCCTCTTCGGGACAACACTTATCTCATGGTGTAATATCATTACATGGAATCTTTGCAAGGTGATGTTTCAGCCGACTTACACCCTCAGTCATATGTTTACTGCAATGGATACAAGTCACATCTCAATTTTCTCCTGGTATCTTACGTATCCATAATTTGTCCCTTGCTCTACCACCAGTCATCTTGTAAAGAAATAGGTAGAATTAGAGAACCTAGCAAAAACTAGACAATTAATAATTAGAAAACATAAAATAAATAATACTTTAGTACAATTATAATCCTCTAAAATTTAGAGAATCAAATCTATATTTATTGATCTATATTCATTATTTGTAAATCTGTATTAATTACTCAATATTCGTAAATTTAGGAATATATATTTATAAATATTTATTAATCACAAATCTATATTCATAAATTTATAAATACAATTTTATAAATTTATACTGTTTATTAATACTGAATGTAAATGCATTATTGAAATTTTAATTAGAATACAATATGAATATAGATTAATGAATACTGTATTTAATAAATTTATTAAATACTGTATTAATTAGAATACAATATTAATCTATATTCAATAAATATAGTATTAAAATCAGAGAGCCGCTGGGCGTTTGAAGAAATTTTTTGAACTTTAAACTATGTAAAATACCTAAGAGTCATCAACTAGGATGCAATGTTGTGGGTGTCTGAAACAATTCCTCTGAGAGCTGTTGACTAGGATGCAATGCCGTGGGCGTCTGAAACAAGGCCTCTGAGTGCTGTCGACCAGGATGCAATGGCGTTTGAACAATGGTTATTTCGTGTGAGAGTTGTCAGACGTTTGAAAGTTGAAATGGAGTTGTCTGAGACAATGTCGCTGCTATTTCGTCTCCGCCTTCTATCTTCTGTCTCAACAAAATATGTCAGGCATTTTGAGCGAATAAAACAAAACCAATAAAATATGTCACGCATTTAGGGTGAAAAAACTTTTACACTTTTTCGAATATTATTGTTTGACCTTTAGTGCCAATTCATACCCAAAAATCTCGCTTGTTTTGGCGAGTTAAACTAATTAATCGCGCTGCGATGTTTTGCCTTATACCGACAACGAGTTAAACTGCAATAAAACCAAGAGACATTTTTTGGTGCGATATATTGCGGTACTAGCAATATATAGCAGAGATTTTAAACTTTGCTATACGCAACTTGCAATGAATACACGATTTGACATTTTTGATCATATGCTTAATACTTGATATTAGTAATAACATTTTTAAAATTTTGGGGTTGCCTTGAGGTGTGGGGCCCACACAAGATTAAAAAAAATTGCAATTATTTTATAAAATTATCTTTCTTTTTGCCTCTTGCTGCCGGAAATGGCCAATAGTCCTTGGGACAGTTAGGGGCTGTCCCGGGGACGGTCAAAGGTTTCTGAAGCTTCCGTTGACTGTCCCTGAGTTTCTGAGACGGTTTTCAAAGTTTTTGCTTCATCGGGGACAGCTTGGAAACGTTTTCGGTCATCCCCCGTCCCCAAAACCATTTCCGTTTCCAAAACGGGTGCATTTAGGGTGAAAACGCATTTCCAGGTAACACTGTTTCAAATTAAAAAAAATATGTTATCAAGTGTGCACTTGGTGATGCAATCACACCTATACAAAGGAAATCCTAAATGCAAGTTCAATTTAATATTGTATATGTTCATGTGTAAATCTGAAATGTGTGCCAATCAAAGGGATTCATAATGTTAAAGTGGATTTTTTAAGGTTTTAGTTTTCTTCAGAAGGATAGACATAATTAGAGGAAAAATTGTGTAATGAAATAGCTTGCGCAAAAGAAGAATATCATTAGGAAATATGTTGCAAATGCTTGACAATACTTGTGAATTATAATTCACTTTGACTAGGCAAACTTCTAAAAGTATTCAACAATGTAATGATTATAAATTAACCACTAGCTCCTATGTGTTCCACACTTATGCTATGGATGCCACCTAGGTTAAGTAACTACCTATATAAGACTATGTACATGATTATATAACTTAATAAAGGGTTATGCTAACCACAAGTCAATACAAATATCCCAATACATTCAATGAGTTAAGGGCATATTATGCCCCTCTTTACATAAGCATTGTTGTCAATGCTAATCATCTGGGTGTTGCCTCATTCAATTTGAAACTAGAAAGTACCTCTTGTTGGTTTTGATTGTGTTCTTACACTATAATCTTTTGGTGTACCTTTAAATAAGAGGTGAAGGATGGTAGATAATACCCTAGTACTGATTTCATGATTTTTTTGGGAGGCAATCCTTTTGTTCTATCCTTGAAATTAACTTGTAGATTTGGTAATATAGGAGTCTTTGGCTTTTGCATTTTCAATGACTAATTGAACCAGACTACTTATCTTTCCCCTTGCGTCTTTTGCATTTGGTGCGAGCTTACCATTTGTGGATATTTTACATACAATAATTTTAGCTCAAATGTTATACTCTCTAAATAAAAACACATGAACAACTCCTAGAAGGTCATCCCAATTGTTCCTTAGGTAGTGAGCCATTGGGCACCCAAAACAATATCTACTCCAACCAAGAATAACAATCATAGGAATTCGAGCATGAAGTCTCCCATGGTGTGTTTAATACTATGGAATTTCCCTAAACAATTGATTGTATCTCCATATAAATCATAATTTGGAATTGTAGGGTTGGGTAACCAAAATAATTCAATTATGTTTCCATATGCAATCATAGTACTACTCTTGCTTGATCACACATTGGTCTTCAATACAAGCAAAGTACTAATGTTTTTAGTTTAGTTCACTTTATCTCATAAGAGTACCCCCATATGACACTTCATGTAGGGACTAACCCAATTTCACAAGTACTATATGACTCCACTCTACTATTAACCTTAGTATTCAATCCTAGATCTAGAAGTCAACTTTTGCCCAAAAAATCAACGAATGTTCATGATCCTTTTGTCCAAAAGGTGAAGAAAATCATAAGAAACATGAGATTCTTTCTCTCACAAAATAAAAACAAGCAATTAAGGCTTGAATTCTAATTCTTTTCTCTTTTTGAAGAAGTTCAAAACAAAAAAATCCCAAATTTGTTATTGACGACATCATCAAAACCTTCAACATTTATTTTTCAAAATACTCAAAATTTCCAAATTCAAATATACCCTTATATGTAAAAAATGCACAACAATAAGGTTTTCGACTCTAAAGAGGATTTTGGAAATTTTCCCAAACTTACTCAAATTTCCAATTCTAAAAAATCCACAATCCACAAAAAATAGAATTAGAAACCATATTCTTTCGCGTGAATTCACTGAAACAACATGGGGTAATGAGGGAGCCTTATACATCTACTTTGTGGTTGTGGCAAATGAAAAAGTTTCAATTTGAATGCATGATCTAAAATGGGAAAAATGACTTTCAATCAAAGCTTGGAACAAAGGAAGAAGAATTTCCTTTGAAGCATAAACTCTCAAAGCAGTTTTTTCCACTTACAATTTAGCCCCTGTCCAAGTCAATCCACTTGCAAAATATTTCAAATCCTTCTATTTCGATCTACGTTACCAGATTCTTCTAGCAATGATTAGGGTCCCGGTCCAGTCCGGCCCAGATACGAGTCCAGATGCTGTGCGATCTGGTTTCAGACAGGGTCCTGCAAAAATCCTGTGGGTTCGGCAGGGAGTATTAGTGAAGAATTTGTGGACTTAGTGTAGAATTAGTGAAGAATTTGCAGACTTGCGGAAGAATTTGAAGGCTGTTGATGATATTGGATCAGTGATGGCTGATTGTCAAACCTGACATGATTATTTTTTAACTGAAACATTGATATGGTGGTGTATTTTGGCATTTTGCTATGTTATTTGGACTAAAACATTAATATCTATGGTAGTCTATTTTGCAATGTTACTTTACTATTATAATATGGTGTATTATGAACTTATTTTCTGCTGCATGTACGTATACATTTTTCCTTTTTGTAATTTTTATATGTTTTGTATGGACGAACACAAAGTGAGCCCGACGCCACCCCCCCCCCCCCCTTTCCAAAATAAAATAAAATTGATTGAACCCGAATGCAAATGCGAACCAGGACCGACAACTTAGCTTTCGATCTTGCAGAAGTTCTTTCCAAGGGAGCATAGAGAGATTTTTCAAGCCAGAAACAAAAAGTTACATAAAAGGCCTGTTCTTTTCCTTTTGATAATTCACTAAAATCCTTTTCATATTCCTCCATTTCCCACTCGAAGGATAGTTCAAAGAGGGCTTTTCTAGACAACTTAGATATTTAAGATATTCTTGAGTTAAATAATTACCTTTAGGAAAATATTAACATTTTTATTTCAAATGCAATTAGGCAATGCTTTAGAAATGATTTACATGTATAATTTTATTAAATTGACTAAGGCAAAGAGTACAACAATCTTTTAATTCACAGATGCATTTTTTTGAAACATCAGAAATATTAAAAAGTGTAGGGACATTACACAATAAAAATTAAGTTAATCACTCTCACATTTAAAACATAGAGATAAATTACAAATATTCTTCAATAAGCAAATGTGGAATCTGATTAAATGCAAATGGAAACTAGGAGATAAAATGAACATGCATAATGATAACACATAAATTACTGATTTATTCAAAAGACATGGCTCCAGAATGAAGCTTGATTTGGATCTTGGTTCCATAGAAATCACAATATACATCCCACAATTTGATTGATTCAGACGGGATATTTACGACATATTTGCCCAAAGTGAACAGCCTCCAATAATCACCCTTGAGGCTAATCTATGCCTGCACAGTTAATGAATCATCAGACTTACCTATTTCGTGCAAGATAGCTGAAGCACACTTTAAACACTCACTGTGATATAATATAAAAGAAATACATCAATTAATTGCATCAATTGATAACCATTCTAAACCACATGATCCAAAGCATAAATGCAGACATAAAAAACCAATTTTTCACATGGTGCTTGATTAGATAGCATAATCAAATCACTTACATCATATACAGTGAAAATAGTGAAACAAAAGCACTTAAACAGTCCACACGCAGTCACAATGTATGCATCCCATAATACTCAGTGAGTCACCAATACAAAATTGAAAATATCATTGATAAAAGTTCATCGATGGCAACATATTTATCACCGATAACTAAAGTATCAAAATAAGGTATTTAATTGCAGTCATATGGAGCACATTTCCCTTAGGCATTACATTCAGGCCAATAGAACTGTTGAGCCATGTTATATACATGGTCTCATGATCATGTTTCAGAGTACTTCATTATACAACTGCATAATATAATGTAGAGTAAATTAAATGACTTAAATTAAGCACAGTTACTAATCTGGAATGCTCAAGCCCTATTCTTCATGTAAGATGTCAGTTGTGAGAACAACTCGCTTTTGTAGAGTTTTGCCAACATATACATTTTGGTTACTAATGTGAAATTATTGCGTGTCTCTCAAATAGTGTGATGGGGCTCTGATCTCGATAATTGCAAGGAGATCAGTTTTCAGTGCATTGCGAAAATCATATCTTGAATTAAAATTTCTCACTTAGCGTTATGATGCAGCTTAGGTTTCACTAAGTTTTATTTTATTTTATATGAATGCATCAGAACATGAGTTATATCTGTTGAAGTTGAACAAAAGGAATTTTAAAGCCTTGTTACGGAATTTGTTTTGAATGGAAAGACATTAGGAAAAGAAAATGATTATTATCATAAGCATTAATATGTGATTGCATCTGACCTGCGTGGCTCCTTTGGCAGGAAACTCTAGGCTATGTGGATATTAATCTGTCAGATGTGGTGGAGAACAAACGAATCAATGAGAGGTTTAATCTTATTGACTCAAAGAATGGGAAAATTCAACTTGAGCTTCTGTGGAGATCTGCTTAAACTGAATCAGATGAATTCCCATATATATATATATATATATATATATTTGAGGTTATTGCTTTGAACAAGAATATCTTTGTTGCTTTCAAACATGAAGATTTGTGAAAGAGAGGAGTTTTCTTCCTTCTGCCTTAAAGCTATATGGTATTATAGCAAATTCCATGATAACTGATATCAATTTGTTTCAAGGAAATCTCTTATGTTGAGCTGTGCTGTTTGTATTTTACTTGGGATCCGAAGTTTATTGTATATGTTTTGAGTTATCCACTGCCCATATTTAAAGATATGCTCCTTTATGCATTGTTGTAACGAAATTTAGTAGTTGCTTGAAATGTAAATAGTTCTGCATTGCCATTGAATATTCATAAGCAAGAATAGAAGCTTGTGCCTTGATCTAGATTGCAGGTATTGTGGTTGATTGCTTCATCATAATTTAAATGAGATTACTCTCTTCTTTTTGTTATCTTCAGTTCATTGGGAATGTGAGGCTTTTTCTTCCTTTTTGTAATCTTCCCAAGGATTTATTAGTTTAATGGACACTATCAAAACTGATATTAATTTATTTCACAAGTAAACCTCTTGTATGTTCGACTTCTAGAAGTGGGAAGTTTTGTATTTACCAAAAGTTCAGTGTAGATTTGAGTTAATATTCCATTTGCCATCACTATAGGTTTGCTCTATACTTTGTTATAAATACTAAGAGTTTTAGTAGTAGTGTTGATACAATGATAAGTAATAGTGGTGCATCGTCATTGCATGTTGATAAGCTGGAAAAAAAGTTTTGGTGCCTTGATATATTTCTTCTCTCTTTTCCTTGATTACTTAATCATATATCCTGAATGAGCTAACTTCTTTGTTTTTTCAATTATCAATGATTGAAAAGGAGGGATTTTCTTCCTTGGATATGAAAGTGATTGTTCTCACTTAACAAAAAGATAAATTAATGCAACTCTGGTTGAAGAAGGAAATAATTGCAAAACAAGAAGTGGAGGTACAAATAGCCTTTGTCGTGGTTGGTATGGAGAGAATGGGCAAAGTGCAAAAGCACTACAAGTAGTAGTGTTGAAAAGTAATAGTTGTATTCTCATTGAATGTTCATAAGCAAGAAAAAGAAGTTTTAGGGCTTTGATATATTTCCAATCTCTTATAAGTTATGCTTGATTACTTCAACATAACTCTGAAAGAGCTAACTTCATTGTTTTCTACAGTCATGAATGATTTGTGGAGAAAGATTTTCTTCCTTAGATATGAAATTGATTATCATTTCACAAAAAAGATAAATTATGCAGCTCTAATGGGGAAGGAAACGATTGCAAAACAAGAAGCAGAGATATAGACCACCTCAACTGCAGTTGGTATAGTAAGAGGGGACAGAAGTACAAAAGCAATAAAATTGTCACGCAACATTGAAATTTACCAGCTTGCCAAGTTTCAGCTCAGGGAGAGACAACGCAGGCCTGGAAATGGCCTTTTGGGTACATTGCAATTATGATATCAGACTTGGCTGAATATTGATATCTAATATCCTTACTAAGTATCCATTATGCTTATCATCTTTCAGGTTAAAAAGTTGCTGTTTTCTGAAATGAACAAAATTCAGGTGACACACTATTGGCTGTAACTTGCCAGCTATACTATATCAATATAAGCCAAATTTTGGTAAGTGGCATTGAGACATGATAGTACATACATCCACTGAAAGAGAGCCAAAAATTGAACTGTAGATGTTTTGTACAAGATCTGGACGTGATACTTTCTCTGTGAATGGCTTGTGGCTCAAGTTTGTGGGGGTGTCAGAATGAGCCTGAAACTGAGCGGTCATCCGAGAAGTTTAGCCTTGCAACTGCAGAAAATTGCACTCACCTGCTTGCACGCACCCACCCACCCACCCACCTACCCATGTGCATGCGTATGCACGCGCACCCAACCATCCACCTACACAACACATGGATACACTTTTTTTGGCATATGCATAGGTGTATATATGCAGCCAAAAACACTTGTAGAAAAAGGTTGAAAGCTAAAAATGCAGAATTTGTAGCCTGAATGGGTAGATGAATTGGCTCGGGCTGTGGGTTCTCCCCATAGGTCTTGGGTTCGACTCCCTTCCCGGATTTAAGAGGGCTGACTGCTTGTGGGCTGTGGATCCCTAGGGGAGTTGTTCTCACCTATGCTCGCCCCTTCTTGGACCCCAATTTGGCAATATGTAAGCCCAAGGTATGGCAGGTTGGGCCACTGGGATACCCTTCACGTACCCAGCAAAAAAATGTAGAATTTGTAATTTTCCAGCTCAATGGTGAGCACGAGCACATTCAGACCAAAGTAATATCTGTTTTGGAATTGATAAATGAAGGATAGCATACAACACGACAAATTTTCCTATGGTTTCGTTCAAGGTAAATTGTGGTAATAATGGCTTGTGCCTGCTAAGATTTTCCTTTGAATTATCTTTTTCATTACTGCACAGAGTGTGTGTGATTGTGGCTTGTGGATGCTATAATGTTCTTCTGTATTTTTGTTTTGCATTGCCGCATATAGAAGTGTATGTGGATAACCTAACATTGTAAGAGGATATATACTGTTGCACTATAGCACATATCCTTGTTGGAGCAGACCAAGGGATAATACAAGCACTGTACCCTTGTAGCTGATCTTTATGTAAGTTGGCCAAACTATAATGAAGGTAATTGTTTTCTGTTGTTTCTTAAAATGAATTATAATGTATGTGGATGCAAAACTGTTCTGATTTTTAATTCCTTTGTCTTTAAGTCCCCTTTGGCCCTTCTTTTAGGGAGTATAATGTTTTGATTAAGGTAAGTTGGTTTTGATGGAGCCATATACCCATTACAAAAGATGAAAACTAAACTAAAGATCAATTGAAGAAGTTTTGGGATGAGGCAAAATCAAAACAAGCGTATCCAAGCCAATGTAACCAAATTGCTAGACTCAAACAAAATCCAAGGATCCAACTTGAACAATGCCGAACTCTTCCCTATCCAACGTCACACCTATTTAACATTGGTGTGCAAATGTGATACAGATTTAGGAAGACCTTTCTTTCATCTTTGAACAGGTCCCCATGAAATGTTATCTAAACGCTTGGATCGTATTGTTGACTATTGAACAACTACCTTCAAAGCAAACATCTTTTGTGATGAAGTTAAAAGAATAATAAGCGCAATAGAAATGAGAGTCCACGCAACAAAAACATAGCTAGTGTGGGACTCGACAATAGGAGTTGAATAAGTCATAGTAGCAGAACTTATCGATTGATTGGGTGGGGCCTTGAAGTTGGTTTAGTCGATTCAATGCCTATTGCATCGTGGTGAATCATAGTCACTATAATTGCTTCATCCCCGCAAGAGGCTCTTAGGAGTGTGATATGAAGGTGGATCAAGAGGAGAAGATTCAACATCTTAAAAAGACTAGTTATCAAAAGCATCTATAGTCAAACGGTGATTGTGGGCATCGCTCCAACACAAGTGTGTGCTTGCATTGAGAGTGAACAATTTGAAGCCAAGTGGTTGGGAGCTCTTCATAGTCAATTAGATGACCTATCTCAAACCACCAAATAAATGTCTTTGTGAGGAGCCTTGGAGATATTTATGTCTACTAGAATACAGACAAATATAGAGTGGTCTCTAAAGAAACTAGTGGGATAAACCTTCAGGAAGCACCAATTGCATTTCTAATGGCTTTGTAGTAGTAGTCTTCCTAGAATTGGAGGGTCCACCCAAAGTGATCTAATATTGAGAGCTTTATAGGGAGTTGAAGGAGATGATTCAAGGCATGATCAAGAGGGAGTGTTCTTCCCACATCCAAAGCCTTATGTAAAGTACCAAATCTCTATCCTTTGATAACTAAAAAGATGCAACGAAGAAGCATTTAACACAAGGATATTACTTGGTTTTGTCAACAATATGAGGTTTTAAAGATTTAGGGAAGAAAAGCCCACAAATTGTTGAATCTACAAACCAAGACTAGATGAAAATTGAAGTCTGTCTTGTTCGCAAACCACTTGAGGAGGGTTTGTGAATAGGGGACAAGATTGATTTCTTCTCAAGAAACCTCAAACAAATATAGGAGATGGTAGTTTTCGCACAACGGTGGTTGGGTAAGAGCCTCAAATGAATAGGGGAGATAGTATAATTTTTCTCACAAATGGTGGTTGGGCAGGTACCCTCAAACTAAGAATGGTTGCATAAGATCCATGACTACTCAAAAGCACCACTACAAACATGAGGGATCACTAGATTATCTAGCAAGATTCCTTTGCCACATAACCATCACTAAGAAGCCTAAGGCTATCATAGCCATTGTTACAACCATAGGAAACAATATTTGGCAAAAAAGATATAATTGTACGATAGTGTATATATATATATATATATATATATATATATATATATATATATATATATATATATATATATATATATATATATATATATGTTGTGTGTTTGAAATTTGTGTGATTTGTGTGGGGTGGAAAATGTTGTGGACATATATCACCTCTTAATCCAAGACAAGGAGATCCCAATTGATCAATCGAAGGGAGACAATCAATGCAAAGAGGAATCAACTGATTATGGATAAAGAGGGAAAGGGGATCTAACAATAAATCAGAAAGATTGGAATAAAATAAAACACTTATTTTGAAAGGTAACAGCTCTGGAAATTGTTGTTTTTTGGTGTCTGTACTAAGTTTCTGGAAATTCTGCAACCGGATCTGGAATCAAAACATAGAGACAGAGAAAATCTTGAAATCTTTTGCTTTTCTGAACCAGGTCGACCTTGACCTAAATGAAGGTTGACCTTGACCCCCTTATGTCGACTTTGACTTGCACTGCTTCGACGGAAATTCTGTTCACGGATCCTGTAAGTTTGCCGAAAATGGTGTTCGAATTTGCTCTATAATTCATTGTTCCGCACCTATTCCTGCAAAAAAATGGTTTTGTTGTTTGGATGAGGGGTTTGCCTTGGTCAAACCCAGTTTTGGAATTAACCTTGAAATAGAATTGAAATGGAGAATGCTAGCAAGTAGTAGAAGTACATCTAACAACAAAGCTATGATATTCAATAGATATGCAATTGTATTTGAAATGTAAACAAGTATGTTAATATGAAAGCTTAGACTCAACATCAAAACCATAAATGTAAATCAAAACCTCCATGATTGTATGTTTGGAATACACCTTGAAGGAAGAATGAATAGATCTTGACGATGAACAAAGGATCTTGAAGGAAGATCACACCACCATGATGGATAGATCTAGGGTTTAAATGATGAATCTTGAATGTTTGAACCAAATCCCTTCAAAGGCTTGAATACTTGAATCCTTGATCTTCAATGGAGAACTTGAATGCTTCAATGCTTGTGGTTGATAATTGCTTTCGATTGATCTTGCTTATCCTTGATTGAGTGATGATGGATGTGAAAATGAGAGAAGGCTTCCTTATATACTAGTCTAGGGCACAAACTTCTAGAGAGGCTGACATAAGAGAAATAAATTCTCATTAAGCCTATACCCTTAGAAGTGGACCTAATTTAAACATCATTTTAAGAGTTTAGCATTTCGAAGCCTGAAACAGCCGACCCAGAAGCGAGAAAATAAATATTTTTGAAACCCGACATTCGGAAACCTTTGGAATCTAAAATTTAAACCCTGGGTCAGGGTCGAGGTCGACCTGGACCTTGAAGTCAAGAACCTCAAATTCACAGAGCAGGATGCTAGAAACATGTGGAAAATAATTGGAAAACAGGGCAGGACAGGGGAAACAGTTAGATCCAAGTCAAAGACCCATTCAAGGCGTTACATGACCCCAAACCACTCACTCCGAGGGCTAAACCAATCCTAAATGGAAGTGCTTCAATTTTCCGACGATACATTTAGCCCCCACTTTAGCAAGAGTATGGACTCAATGCAAACTCTTGGTAAAGTTAGAAGAAAAACTCAAGTGGATCGCAACGAGGTAGAATATCACTTAGTTGAGGACATGAGCTCCCAGGCCAAGGATTCTAACTCAACATACACGCATGAGGGTGCAAAAACAAAGAGAAAATAAAGACAAAGCTAAAAGACACAAAAAAGAGGGGTTAGTACAAAAAAAAATCCAAATCAACTAGCAAAGGAAACCTTGCTAAGAAATGCTTCTTATACTAATATCATATTTGGAAAGCTATCATAAAAGCATAAATGACTACATAAGAAAGACAAGAGCAACACTATAAATAACATAGCTTCATGATCTAATCCTACTAGCATGAAAGCGAAAGAGAGAAAAGAGAGAGTGATTACCTCGCTCAGTAAGATGCCCACCTTACCGTGAATCACCAAGGAGGGAGAGCCCAACATGTAGCGAAACTCGATAGTTCACCCAAAAACTATGCTTTGTAGTTGTAATGCATCATTTGATGGCTTTTGGAATACCCATCGATCCACATTCTTGTATCATTATGGAATATAAAATGCGTCTCTTCAGGATTTAACAACTTATGTGCATTACCTTCCGAGGATTTAGCATATTTGAAATTGAAAATGTGTCTCTTCAAGATTTTGCAACTTATGTGCATTACCTTTCGAGGATTTAGCATATTTGAAATTGAAAATGCGTCTCTTCAGGATTTAACAACTTATGTGCGTTACCTTCCGAGGATTTAGCATATTGCAAAATGAAAACTATAGCATAAGGGAAACCCTATATATGCCCCCCTCCTTATCGTGGCTACCCACTAGACAGGATAAGGAAGAGAAAGAGGATACCTACTTCACAAAGTAAGGAGATATCTTGTTAACAACAATGTACACTATATTCTTTGAAGGGTATTGACCCTTACATCAAAGAGCATAGTTAATCGTGAAAAAGGATGTCACTTATGGAAAAAGGATCCTCAAAGAGAAAGATATCTTATCAACAAGATCCCCACCATAGAGGAGTGCTTTAGATAAAATATCATCTTTCAAAGAAAAACAAAGAGGGACCAAAGATTCAATCAACAAGCCCCCTACAATCAAGAGGAAGATGAATCTTAGAACGAAGGAATCAAACTCTAACCCTACAACAAGGGCAAGAATTTATAAAGAACATAATTTGCAAAATAAAGAAGAGGTGATGACTTAGGACAATAACCTCTCACATAAAAGGATATCCATAGCCAAAACATCAGTCAGTATAATGAAATAATGTTGTAGAATAAACAAATGGCACTAAACTAAGGAAAGCAGATCCCTAGACAGAGAGAAAGAAGGAAAACCTTGCCCCCCAGAGATGAAGGCAAGGGATACTTTTGAAAAACAAATGTCTTTAGAAAAGATATCATGAATACTAGAAAAGAGCTATGGATGATTATGAACCATAATACAAAACCATAGGGAAAGAATATAGAAAGAATAACTAATTAAGCTCAAAACAAAATACATGCTAAGAGCATAATGGATTTTGGAGAAATGGAAGAAACACCTCTTGCCCCCAGTGAAGAGACAAGAGGAGAAAATATCTACATTATAGAAGAATGAGGGGTAGTCCCTGTATCGAAATTATGAAGGAATTGTAAAACCGCACGAGAGATATATATAATTCTTAAAGCAGCTATTTCTCTAACATACATCTTGAAATGCACACAATCAACAAGTAAATGTGTATTACTATAGTGAAAAGGACATTTGTACTTGGAGAGAGCATCTTTCGGCATAGGTTTAAAGATTTCTTTCTTAGAATTCATTAATTGAACATACACCTTCTTAGCCACATCTTGAGGAGTATCAGGGTAATCTAAGGAAGGTGTTGGAAGAAGAACATGAAGAGGAGGGTGACGATCAAAATCGACCACCTTAAATTGAGATAGTGGAAAGCCAAGACCACACATATCCTATTTAGGGGATAGATGAACCGGATATTTAATACCGTGTTCATTAACACCAAGCCCTAAACCCTTATAACCTTGTTTAGCCATCATATTGTATCATGTAGTGTACATATCTTGTAAAGCTTCTGCAGGAGGTGATTGTTTACGGTGATCATGAGAAAATGTTGTATAAGGTGGAATAATAGGTTTAGAAGCAGTTTCTTTTGTCTTCCCTTTAATATCATCGTGGATCAGATAAGAAGGGGAATGTAAATCAAAGAATTCTTGCACATCTGCATCATGAACCATAGTTTGAGCCTCATCATAAGTGTGAGAAGAACTAGGAATAGCAGATGGAGAATTGGGAATGGGAATATTAGGAATTGGATTAGGAAGGATACGATTATGATTAAGAAGATTAGGAGATGGTGTATCATCTACCAAATTCTTCACATAATCCAAAAGAGTAATAATTCCGCCACATAAATCTTTAATGAAAGTTTTGAAAGTAGGAAGGCTAGTATTAGTCAATCTCACAATAGCATAAGCAAGTGAAGCATGAAGAGTGACAAACATAATGAAATGGATGATACTCTTATAAACATCATAAGTACCGTAAAGAGATGCTAAGAGGAGAATAATAAGGAAAATAGCCACACACACAAACATCTTAAAAAATTTCATAGTAAATGAAATGCTAGAAATATTTTTGTATTTTGTAGAGTATATAGATTTTTTTGTTTTTGAATTTTAAAATGCAAGAGCATAAAAGAAACTAAT
This sequence comes from Chamaecyparis obtusa, assembly GCA_027943335.1. NCBI lineage: Eukaryota > Viridiplantae > Streptophyta > Pinopsida > Cupressales > Cupressaceae > Chamaecyparis > Chamaecyparis obtusa. The sequence continues at coordinate 1,331,322 of BSBK01000284.1, read as the reverse complement.
CTAAGGAAATGAGACAAAGCATCCAACACCAAAAACAAAGAGTTGTCTATCGCGGGTTCACCAAAACGTAAAATATAAAAATATATATTTTTATATTTATGTTGTTGTGTGTTTGGGATTTGTGTGATTTGTGTGGGGTGGAAAATGTTTTGGACATATATCACCTCCTAATCCAAGACAAGGAGATCCCGATTGATCAATCGAAGGGAGACTATCAATGCAAAGAGGAATCAACTGACTATGGATAAAGAGGGAAAGAGGATATAACAATAAATCAGAAAGATTGGAATAAAATAAAACACTTATCTTGAAAGGTAGCAAATCTGGAAATTGTTGTTTTCTGGTGTCTGTACCGAGTTTCTAGAAATTCTACAACCAGATCTAGAACCGAAACACAGAGACAGAGAAAACCTTGAAATATTTTTCTTTTCTGAACCAGGTCAACCTTGACCCAAATGAATGTCGACCTTGACCCCTTTATGTCGACCTTGACCTGCACTACTCCGACGAAAATTCTGTTCGTGGATCTCGAAAGTTTGCCAAAAAGGGTGTCTGAATCTGCTCTGTAATTTGTTGTTCCACACATGTTCCTGCAAGAAAAATGGTTTTATTGTTTGGATAAGAGGTTTGCCTTAGTCAAACCCCGATTTTAGAATTAACCTTGAAATAGAATTGAAATGGAAAATGCTAGCAAGTAGTAGAAGTAGATCTAACAACGAAGCTATGATATTCAATAGATATGCAATTGTCTTTGAAATGTAAACAAGTATGTTAATATGAAATCTTAGACTCAACATCAAAAACCATAAATGTAAATCAAAACCTCCATGATTATATGTTTGGAATCCACCTTGAAGGAAGAATGAATAGATCTTGAAGAAGAACAAAAGATCTTGAAGGAAAATCACACCACCATGATGGATAGATCTAGGGTTTGAATGATGAATCTTGAATGCTTGAACCAAATCCCTTCAAAGGCTTGAATACTTGAATCCTTGATCTTCAATGGAGAACTTGAATGCTTGAATGCTTGTGGTTGATAATTGCTTTTGATTGATCTTGCTTGTCCTTGATTGAGTTATGATGGATGTGAAAATTAGAGGAGAAGGCTTCCTTATATACTAGTCTAGGGCACAAGCTTCTAGAGAGGCCGACATAGGAGAAATAAATTCCCATTAAGCCTATACCCTTAGAAGTGGACTTAATTTAAATATCATTTAAGAGTTTACCGTTTCAAAGCCTGAAACAGCCGACCTGGAAGCGAGAAAATAAATCTTTTCGAAACTTGACATTCGGAAACCTTTAGAATCTGAAATTTAAACCTTGGGTCAAGGTCGAGGTCGACCTTGACCCTGAAGTCAAGAACCTCAAATTCACAGAGCAAGATGCTAGAAACAAGTGGAAAAGAAGTGGAAAATAGGGCAGGACAGGGGGAAAAGCCATATCCAAGTCAAAGACCCGTTCAAGGCGTTTTACATGACCCCAAACCACTTACTCGGAGGGCTAAACCAATCCTAAATGGAAGTGCTTCCATTTTCTGACGATACAGTATTTAAGCACATCTTTGCCCAAAACACCCTCATCACATGTTAGCAAAACCCTTACCAAGGAGAATGTGGCAGCAACACCTATGTCATCACCACCAACCATGAACCTAGAGTGGTGATTTTTTTTAATTTGAATCTAGGTTTTAGATGAATCAAATAGGAGGATAGAAAAGGCCCTTGTTATTAAAGAATCTCCTAAATAATATTGTAATCGTTAGTTTGTATGATGTGATAATTATGGATAATATATGTTATGGTTGAAGCAAACACACGTGTTTGTGAAGAATTGCTTATTGAATTGGTTATGAATGACCTAGCAGACTGTTTGGCCAAATGGGCATCTGATTATATGCAGGCTTGGAATATAGTGGATAGGGGACAATTACGTCTGAAATTTCACATCTGTTGGATCATTTAGTGAATAGTGACAATGTTATGTAATGCTCTTCTCTGATGGGCAACATGTCCTCTTTTCTCTGTATGTCTCTTGTGATTGAGTAAATTTTTACTCCTCTTTTAGTTGAAGAAAGTTCTAACAAGTCATATGGTTGGTTAAAGGTTTCGGGTTTGTGTTAGTCTCAAGATCAATTCTCTTTGCTTGGTAGGCCTGATTCTCGACTTTGATAGTTTATAAGGGGGTTTTGCCTTGAGAAAATGCTAAGTTGTGGGTAGTTGGACTAACATGTTGATTCCTCTCAGTTACCCAAAAAAAACACATGCTTTTTTATTCTTTTTATTTTTATTTTGATGCATTATGATAATCAAAATAGAATAAAATATTAGATGTTTTTAATGATTGTTAAATAGTTGACGTAATAAAATATTTGCTTGTTTATTTTATAAAATGATTAGCTTTCTTTTTAGTTATTTTGTTGGTCTATAAGATTAATAGGTTTTTCTTATGTTTAGGTTGGAGAAAACAATAATGTAAGTGTGAAGTCTAAAATGTATGTTATTTTAACATTGGTTTATTTATTATTAAAAGTGTGTTTTTCATTTTTCCATTCTATATTTCATTTCTCCACGATGTTATTTATTTTAAGACATTGTATTACCTTTATTATGTTATCCATATCAATTAATATAGAAATGACAATCCACTCATTGATGATGGAGAAAATAATGGGGGTGGAGTACATGGTTGAAGGCAAGGATAATTAAAAAAACAATATTTGAGTAGATTGTGGCGATAAGGATGGTTGGAACATGGGTGAAAAGAAATGACATACATTTAATAGGGAATATAATGGAATTTCAAATGATAAGTGATATAGATTTAATTAAGAATATGATAGATAACATATTAAAATGTAGGAACTTTAAAATTTTAAGTAATAAAATGGTAAAAAAAATGACCACATCAAATTTTCGATACAAAGTAATGAAATGTTGAAATTAAGAGTAACTCACCAAAAGGCAACACACTTTTAAAATGTGAAACTACAATTAATTTTTTTATTTATATGGGTAATTCGTTTACAATTATTTTTGATGTGCAATGTAAAAAATAAAAAATAGAAAGTGAAACAATTTGCCTTAGAAAATGGAAAATCCATGTGAATTGTATTTTGCAAAGAAGTAGAGATGATATGAAACTATCAAGCTTAAAAATAATTTTATGAATTTTTATGTTGTACAATTTCATGGCTCCACTCCATCTTTATTTTTCTTTTAGCGTGTTGTGGAACACATCTTTACTCTGATTAGCACAAAGCATAGTTTTACAAATTGTTCTCAAATGAAAAATATTGAAAATTGGCACTAGTTTTTTTATATTTTTATAAAGTTTGCCAAAGTTTGCCATTTAGAATTGGTGCCTCTTCTTGAAAAATAATGGAATATCTTTAATGGTAATTCTCCTCCACTTATGAGGACTAATTGTCTAAAATTTATTTATATTAATATTATGAAGAGGTTTTAGTATGAAGGCCAACAAACATATGAGAAGATTTTGCTCATTTAAACACTCATTTTTAACAATCTCCTAACATCACCTAGGATCATCTTGCATCCTAATCACAACCCATTTCCCTTTCGTAGTACCCTTCCAAATTCTTTTCATTAACCATCCTCAATAAAATAATTATCTTAGTAAATTCTTTTCCCATCCAAAAGTTAAAAAATCAAATATTATCATTTATTCATGATCAAATAAATAAAATACCTATTATCCATATGATCTCCAAAATATCGAATCAAGATTCTTTTGTAACTCCATTATCATTCCCTATTTTTACCCTATGCACACCTATTCGTCCAAAATAAATAAATAAAAACATAAGAATTATCCTCTCATTCGTAATCTCCTGACTATTCTTAACTAGTAACGACTCTTCATTTTATATTGTTCAATCTCAACTATCCATTGAAATTGAATCCTCACCATTTATGTTTTCCTCTCCATTTTAAAGCAGAGTTCCCAGATTCGTGATGAGTTTGGCGAGTCTAGGCAAGTCGCGGTTCGAGTTGACCCAGCCGAGTCAAAGTGACTCAGACTCAAACTCGACTGAGTCAGACAAGTGACTTGCTAAGTCGCGAGTCACGTGGTTGACTCGTCGAGTTCGAGCTAGGTGACTTGGTTGGTGGCAAGACATATTTTGCCACTTAAAAAGTATTAAAAACTTAACTTTTTTTTTACTTATCTCTTCCTTCCAGCCCTAAAAGGTGTCTTATTTCATTGTTATGAAAAGAAGAGAGGAGAAGTGTGAGATAGGAAGAAAAATAAGAGGCCATAGGTTTGTAATCACCAAGGAGGAAGAGCTAAAAATCTTCCACAAATCACATTGGGGCATCATTATACTTGTATTTAGAGCATCAAAGAGTCCATAGAAACAATTGCAAAGACTTCTCAACTCATTTCAAAGAGGTAAGTATTAAATTCTATAGATTTTGTTAGTTTTTTTTTTGTATGTTTATAGATTTTTCATTTTATTAATTTTTTTAAGTTTAACTTTCCAAATCTTGAATACAAATGTTTTCCATTCAAATCTAAATTGCATACTTCAATGAGAGAAGTAGAACAATAAAAAACACTAGGATTTTTTTAGAAAAAATTGTAAACATGTATTTACAAAAATGTAGGGTTTGCTAATTTTTCTAAATTCTTTTTTTGAAGTTCAAAAATTTTCAAGAATAAAACACAATGCACAAATGTAGGGATTACTGATTATTTTCTATTAGTTTATAACTTTATAAAGCACAATACACAAATGCTAATTTATTTTTGAAACTGGCTTATTGCATTAGCCTTCACATTTTGGAAATATTAGTTTTTCCCAATGGCTCCTCCTAATACTCAACTTAATACTTAGCCTAAGAGACAAGGTCAAAAGGGTGAATGAGGTTTGGAAATATACTAAAGAATTTTTTGATAGAACAAGATTGTAAAAAAAATGTAAGGTTGAACCCACAATAGTGGGTTACAATTTTTTAGAGGAAGGAATTCGTCCCGAAAATCATGAAAGCTTGGATTTACTCACATACTTTTGATAGAAAGTACTTTCTATCGAAAGTACTTTTAATTTATATGAAAATTCCATGTTTAAGGGAAGTTTGTATAATTTTATAGAAAGTACTTTCTATCGAAACTAGGTACTTTCTATCAAAACTAGGTACTTTCGATTGAAAGTCCCTGAGTAAGGGCAATTTGTAGAGTTTGATAAAATTTTGAACATTTCATGGTTTTGGGGCTCAAGCACGAGGGTCAAATGGAACAATAAGGAGATGTCCTTTTGCATAGAAGAAGTTCTTGGAATGAGCTTTCTAACGATTATATATTTGACAATTTTTGAGTTTATTATGTATATGTTTTTTGACATTAATTGAATGTAGGTTTTTTATCAAATATAAACCTTCGAGTTTGATGTTCAATGAAAAATAGTAGAAAAGATAATTGTTTTTTTGAAGAATAACAGTGCCCTTCGTCTTTGAGTCTACTTTCTATATAAAAAAAAATAAAAATTGATAAATACACAACAAGTTATAAGCTATGACTGTGTTGTAGACGCCTCCCGCACGTCCTCCTGCGGGGTCTGGGGCTGTATTGCAAAAGCCTCTCGCACGACCTTCTGCGGGATATGGGGCTGCATTGTAGAAGCCTCTCGCGCGTCCTTCTGCGGGCTCTGGGGCTACACTGTAGATGCCTGCGCTTAGGGTTTTCCCGTCTCCTCCTTTGGGGACTGTGGTTAAAGAGGATCCTTTTGTGGCGGGTAGGGTTCTATGTGTCGGATCTTCCGTTTAGGCCTTGCTCCTCTACCCCATTCACCTGCCTCCTTTTAGGTTTATGGTGTTTGAGGTGTCCTCTATGGTGGCTAGGGTTTCTATTGTCGATGCTTCTTCGGTCTTTGATGCTCGTGCCTCCAAGTCCTCTGTTGGGCCTTTTTCACCCAAGGCTCCCCGGTTCTTGAAGGTTGTGTTTGGGGCTGCGAAGGTTTCTTCAGTGGAACCTGTTCCTTTCCCCATGGCTATTTCTATATCTCTCTCTTTGGATGCGGACACGATAGTAGAGATTGATAACACCTCTTCAGAATTGTTGAGTCAGGTAGTTATCTGCAGATTTAGGGTCTTTTGTCCTAGCCTCCCAGAGTTTCATGTTTGGATTTCCAAATTCTGGGATCCCATCATTTCTAGTTTGGTCCATATCTTCCCTTTGGAAAAAGGTTTTTTCATAGATAAATTTGATTTTGTTGAAGATAGAAATCGTATTCTCTATGATCATTTCTTTAGCTGGGATGGTCACTTTGTGCTGATGGTTAAGCCTTGGCATGAGGACTTCAACCCCTCTTCTAATTCTTTTCACAAGATGCCTATTTGGGTTAGGCTTCCTAACCTTCCCCTTCATCTTTGGGTGGATCCTCTTCTTGAGGAAGTGGGTGAGGCTTTGGGGAATTTCCTGATGGTGGATGTTGAATCTAGTGACATTCTTCATTCCACCTATGCCTGTATTTTGGTGGATATTGATGCTTCTAAAGGCTTACTTGCGAAGATCAAGCTGGTCTCTCCTAAGGGCAGCTGGATTCAACCTCTTGACTATGAAGGTATTCCTTTTAGGTGCAGAAGGAGCTTTAATATTGGTCATGTTACAGCTAAATGTGCTTCGGGTAAATCCAGACATTCTATGTCTTGGTGGAAAGGAGCTTCTTCCCAGCACTACACAATTGTTAAGAGTTCTTCTCCATGGAGCTTTTCCTAGGTTGTGGCTTCCCCTACTCCTTCTACTCCTATCTCTTCAATTATTGAACCTCCGGTGGTGGCCACGACCTTATCTAATAAGGAGGCTATTGGCCACATTGTGTTGGCTCCAGTTTCTGTTGGTTATGGTGGGCCTGTCTTTGAAAGCTCATTGTTGGAAGACTCTTGTATTCCCGTTGATTCGTCTGTTGTCGTTGTTTCTCCTGGTCCTATTGAGTCCCCCTATTTGGTGGGTGCTATCTCTGGGAGTTTTAAGGTTGTTGGTTTGGTTGTGCCTGGGCAGTGTGTTGGTACCTTAATGGGTGTTGGGAATTCGGTGTTGGATTCCTTATGCTGGCAGGCTGAAGCCTTTAAAGTGGAGGAAGTTTGGATTACAGTTAAAGGTAAATCTTTCAAAAGATCCTCGCTTTCCTTTGAGATGACTCTTCGGTCCCATAAGAAAGGGACCGAGGGATAATCCTGTTGTTGGGTTTTTCTCTAGATTGCTGCTTTCCAATGTTTATTCTTTGGCAGTGATCTTTGCACTTCTCTTGGGGGTCTGGCTTTTTCTTTGGTTCAAGCCTTTGTCCCTTTTCATCGATCCTTTTTTGTTGTTCCTCTCTGTTGTTGGTCCTCTGGTTGTCCTTTTCGTGTTCCAGTTGGTTGCTGATTTTGGTGCTTAATGTTTATTCTTTCGAGTTTCTTGTAAAAGGTTCAAGACCTTTCAAATCATGTTTTCGTTCTAATCAGAACAAGTTATAAGCTATGTAGTCAAGGTATGTCAAAATTACGGTTTAGTCAACTTGAAACATTAATAAAATATGCAATAATCATGATAATGTCGTGAAACCAATTGCATTCCCTTCATATGAACGTTACAAAACTAAATTCGAAAGAATCACAATGATATCTATTTTAAAAAAAAATTATGCTCTATGAAAACAATGTAACTCTTTGAAAATGACGTTTTCCACCAAAACTAGTTGATTTGAATGGTTTTTTATTTCTCCCATGAAAACTAGTATATATATATATATATATATATATATATATATATATATATATATATATATATATATATATATATATATATATATATATATATATATAAAATCAAGACATAAAATCCTAAAAGACTCTAATTTACTTCATCTTCCAATTTCAAATGGTTTAATGACAATATGCATCTAAATATGAAAGTTTTTTTCAAAATGTAGAGTTCAGTGTCCGTTCAGGCAAAAAAGTGTAACCCACTATTGTGGGTTCACCCGTAAATTTTGTAAGAAATTAATCATAGTGACATAAATAGATTTACATACCATATTTTTGGCATACGTGTCCATGATATTGAGCCATGTACAAAAGCACCTCCCGAGGCAGATTGTTTCTATTATGTTCAATTAGAAATATTTGAACAACAAAAAAAACTAAAGAAGAGGCAATTGGATGAGTTATAGCTCATATTGGTTCTCGTCCATTTGCATCTGCATCCACATACATAGGTTGTGTTGGAGAGGGTTCTTCCATGCCTCCCTTTCATCCTAGTTCTTATGTTAGTGCCAATGCTTCTACTTCTACTCCTAGTGGCATTATTATCTTTGCTCCTAGAGTTTGAAAATATAGGTTCGACAATTATTTTGTGTCACACACTACTCCTAGTGCACAACCCTCACTTGAGAGCATGGGTTGGAACAAGGAGGTCCATGATGCTGCAAGAAAATCAATTTGCAAGCTTTGGTACTTTTGCAACATTCTATTTATTGTAGCGAGATAATTATTTTTTATTTGATTGTTTTAAATTTAAATTTTAAAATTTATACTTTGAAGTTGAACTTTTCTTTGTCTAATGATTAATCATAAAGAATTTCTATAGTTTTCTCACACATACTTATTTGATCTATTTATTACATGTTTCCTTAATGACAAGGCATGATAGATGTCATAACAATTTGTGGGCTGGGGTTTAAAGCCCCTACTGATGCTGAGTTAAGTGGCCTCTCTTGTTAGAAATGGTTGAGGATATAAAAGTTGAGCTAGAGGACCAACAAGTGTCTTGGAGCAAAAAGGGTTGCACCATCATGACAGATGATTGGAGCGATAGAAGGAATAAGACACTCCTAATTTTTTTTATTTTCTGTAAAGGTGATTGATCATTCTACTTCCCTGAATGCATTGAATAACTTAAATTTTGATTTAGTGATTAATATTTAAATTTCATAATTTATGATTTATTGATTAATCATTGATCATTAATAATTATTTCTCTTTATTTTCAAGATCCACCATATTTTTGAAGTCCATTGATGCTTCATCACATGTGAAAAATGCCACATACTTATGTGAGTCTATTGAGAAAGTCATACATGAGGTGGGGGAAGAAAATTTGATGCAGGTGGTGACATACAATGCAATAAGTTATGTTGCTGCAGGTAGACTTTTGATGGAGAGGCACTTGAATTTTTTTTGGTCTCCATGCGTGACCCATTGTCTTGACCTCATATTGGAGGATATTGGTAAGCATGAATGGGTGAAATAATGCGTTGATAGGGCCAAAAACATCTGAAAATTTATCTACAATCATGCATTGGTCCTTAACATGATGAGGTAGTACATGAGGTAGAAGGATTTGACTCATCTTGGTATCAAAAAATTCGCCTCAAATTAAAACACATTAAAATCCTTAATGCAATCAAAGGCATCTTTGAGGCACATGTTTGTTGGTGACGAGTGGAGTTCCTCATCCTATATTACGACCACTGCAAAAATGGATGTGGTAGATTGCATTTTCGATGAGGCAAGTGTTTGGAACCCTTGTGCAGAGATCGTGCAGGTAAATTTATTACAGTTTAATATTTAGTATTTTACTTTTTATAATTTTATATGCATATTTTTGTTTTGTTTGCAAATTTGTAATTTTTCTTATTTTCATGCACACTTGTGACTTAACTATTTTTGTTTAACAATAGTTGTAGGTTACTGAGCCCCGAGTAGTTCTCCTACTAGTTGTTGATGGGGAGAAGCCTTCTATGGGCTACATATATGAGGGCATGGATAGGGCCAAGGAGGCCATTAGATCTATATATGGAGGCATTGAGCATAAGTATGGTCCTGTTCGGGAGATAATTGATAGGAGATGACATAACTAGCTTCATAGGCCCATCCAGGCAACCACTTATTACCTCAATCCAACATTCCATTTTCGCTCTGATTTCAAGGTGGATGAGAAGGTTCTTAGTGGACTATATTTAGTGGTACAATAGATGTCTAATGATACCACAACTATATTGCATGAGATGGAGGCATTTGATAATGCAACAAGGGTGATTTTTAGAAGCCAAATGTGCAAAACCGCTTGCATATAATTGTAGCTAGGTAAAAATATATGTTAAGAACTTAAGTGCATAATTTGATTTTCTAATCTAGCCTTAAAGTTGGAAATGAGACTAGTTTTTTTTATTTCTTTTCCTTATTTTAGATAGATGATGGCAAATGTTTGGGCCCACAACCCCAAACCTTCAAAAAATTGCTATCTGCATATTGAGCCAGCCATGCAACACTTTGGGTTGTGAGTGGAACTGGAGTATGTTTGAGCACATTCACTTAAACAGGTAGAATAGATTGTCTGTGGAGAGGTTCAATGATCTAGTCTTTGTTTATTACAACTTTCATTTTAGAGCCAGCCAAATTTTGGACAGTGATTCTAGCCCGATCACGCTAGAGAAGGTTGATTCATAATCCGAGTGGGTCATTGAGTCTATCGATCCTATCTTTACTAATGAGGACCTTAAGTGCGTTGGCCAGGCGGATAGAGAGGCTAAGGTTGTGGCCATGGCAGAGGAGGATAGAGCACAATCAGACACAACTGATGTTGGCCAGAGTGGCACCTCACAGGCACAAACTATGTTTGTTGAATCATCCATGACCTACCTTAGATGCTTTTGTAGGAGGGATACAAGCTACTTTGAGGCTGAGGTTGAGGCTAAGCCATAAACTTGTTTTTGTTTTCACATATGTTTGGAACATTTGATGTCATGGATTTTATATTCGATGAGTTTTATATACATTTGACAATATTTATAATTCTATATATCTAAGTTTGCTATTTCCTTTTGCTACAATTTACATTTGTACTTATATGATTGATGTATGTTTATGTATGTGATCAAATTAGCTTCTATTTGATGATGTTATTGCGTCTTTAAGTTTTATTTAATAATGGGTGCATGGAACAAGTTTGAAATCCTCAAAAAATTTTAAATTTCAATGGTTTTTTCACTTTGCCGAGATATAAGCGAGTCAATGCCGAAATATTGGTGAGTCAAGTTAGCTTTGTCGAATTCGAGCCGAACCAAACCAAACCAATTTGAATTGAATTGAAACTTTGTTTTAAAGTAATATATCCATCCTTCATTTCTAGAATCATGTTGATAGTATATGTTACTGATTTAGACTACCCACATTTTGTCTAAGAGAGATCTAAGGTATCGCAATGGAGGTTCAAACTCAAATTTTCGTTTAGCTTTCATTGTCGCTCTAAGGTAGTCTTTTATTTGGATTTATATAGATTGATCTAACTTGGTATGTATCATAATTATATTAATGCATAATTGATAAGAACCCACCTCCTATTGGTAATAAAGGTATGCAAATAAAGGAGAAAAAATGCGGGAAAACATCTGTTAAGGGCAGTGAACATTAGCTTCCTGTGCATCAGTCCAGGCTCCAACACAACACTCTCCAAATGTCAGGATTGGTGTGGCGACCATCATTGCTAAGGATCCCAGGCAACAAGTTCAACATGGAAAAAACACGTAACTGGATTAGCCAAAATTGGCCAGGGGAGGAAAATAATTTCTCTGCCCAGAAATTTTTTGTGGTCGATTTCACCATTGAAGTAGTAAGCAGGGAGTGGATCCTGGGATCCCCTGTGGGAAATAGAGGGCAAGCGTATTTATGTTAAAAATGGATGCCCAATTTCAATCCGCGAGCCATGAACCCTATGAATGGTCCAATCTGGTTGCGCTTTTATGTCCTCCCTCCGGAGTATTGATCTGGAGACTGTTCAAACAAAATCGGAGACAGGCTAGGTATAGCCATTGATGTCGATCTTGGGTAGGCATTCTCAGTTTTCTATCCAAAAGTGAAGATTTTATCCATTAAAGAGATCCCCTCTTGCATTTGTCTGAAAACCCTGGATTGTGATTGGATCCAGGATATGAAATTGAAGAAGAAATTTTTTATTATCTCATATGTGGAGGAAGGAGTCACAATTTGATAAGTGACGGCTCCCCCTAAAACAAAGATGAAATCCAAAGAAAAATAGCAATAATGTAGCGGCCAAGGTCGACTCTGTTCTGCTCCAGATCCAAGAGGCACCCTACTACAATTCTACAGCTAGAAAATTTGACTTCTATAGCCAACCAGAGTGAATCGAATTTGGTCGGGAGGGGGTGGATTGGGGAAAATCCTGAGGACGAGGCATTTTCTGCAACCATGGCCCTTTATCCTCCCAACGATGTCCTGTCCCTTGTGGCCCCAACAGAAGAAAAAGGGAAAAAAGATGAAATAGATTCTGACCAGGATGAATCCATGGATGAAATTGACATTCTTGACCCTAGGTGCATAAATTAATCAACAACAAAAATTTTGAATCTAGGGGGCGGGAAAACAGGGTGAGAGACCAAATCTTAGTCAGATCATATATGCTTAGATACAGGGGAGGAAATTCCTCAAATGGAGGACAATGAAGATCCTTACTTGGATGTTATGGGCTTTAACGCCCCTAACAAGCAACGCGTGATCAAGTGCTAGTTAGATAGTCTTTTAATTGCCTTAGTTTTGATTTAGAAATCAAAGTTCTCAACCTCTGATGCAGATTTTTTCACTACCATTGCTGAGGATGGTTTGGAAGCTTCATGGATGCAGTTGGGGCTTCTGGGGGCATCAAGATCCTATGGAAGCCGTCTAATATGGCGGTGGATGTTTTTGAAAGTAATCCTAACTGGATGGAGGCTAGGGTTAGGATTTGTAATCTTAAACATTTATGGTCCTGTGAAAATGGAGGACAAAAAATTCCTCTGGACAGAAGCGAGCAATGGGATCCAATCTTTCTCTTGCAAGTTAGTTTTAATTGGGGACTTCAACACGACCCTCAATCTCAGTGAAAAAAGCAAGTCCTTGGTAGTCTCTCAACTGCAAAAAAAAATTCTCCCCATTCGTTAATAGGTCTGATCGGTTCCTCCCTGATCAATGATTTCTTCACTTGAGTATCATACGTGGTGGATTCACAGACATCATTGAACAGCTGGATAGGTTCCTTGTTTTGGCACAATGGTTGGATTGGTTAGTCCTCCCCTCTTCACTCATCAAACCCATCCCAATCTCAGTCCATTTCCCCATGGAGCTTAACATCCTGGATGTCTCAATTTCACTTGGAGAAGATGTGGTTATGACATCCTAGGCTCATCCAGCTTCTAAGGCAGTGGTAGGATACTCCTGCTTATTCAAATGGTTTCAGAATGTTTCTCTTCTCCAAAAAAACTAAAACCAGTTAAAGGAAGGCCGAGGAAGAGCTCCAGTTTTTGGGCGAGGTGGTGATAAGAATGGCATGTCTCAGAGAAAATATTTGAAAGAAAACGTGCTCTTGGTAGAATATGTGTAAGTATAGGTTAGAGAAAATGTTATTGGCAGTCTTTTCTGGGGTCAGTCTTATGGGCTTCCTTAAAAATAAAGCTGGAGCTGCTTGAAGATTTTTAAGAATATTTTAAAGCTGGTGGTCCTGTGAATTTTATATTCTAGATTAAAAGTTGAGCTTTGAAATTTATGGAAGCTGGTAATGCATATCTTTGTATTCTAAATTTGTGCAGTGATAAAAAAAAATATGTTAAAATAATTATTTTCTCTCTAAAATTTATTTTTTAACAGAAATCTAAACTTGGTTTGAGAAGTGGTAGATAAAATTTCAAAGTTGGTGGGACAATTTCTAGTCCCGCCTCATTTTCACCCCCTCAAATATGCAAGCCTAAAAAGTAGGAGCTTCTATTTTCTAGGAAAATATTCTAAACAATCCCATAACAATTTGTTTTCCTTCATGGGACCTCCTCTTCCTATAAAATATAACTTAAGCCCCCACCATGGGACCCTTGCCTAAGTCTTGCAAGGTGTAGTTGGTTGAAGGTGATCAATATATAAAATTCTTCTGCAACACAACCAAATTAAGAAGGCGTCGGAATAGGATCATGCAAATTCTTTGTAAGGACAACACCTTGACTTTGGATGGTGCAAAAATTGAATACGTTGTTTATTTCTTTGAGGCTATGCTAGGGGATGATGGCTTCTATGATCTACTTCGCCATGGTTTCCTAGATCATATCTTGTCTTTGGCCTCTACCGAAGATAATTCCTTTCTACCTAGCTTGATCTATTTTGAGGAGGTAAAATGTGTAGTTTTCTAGTTGCACCCAGACAAAGCCTTGGAATTGGATGGATTCTCGATTATCTTCTTTTAATCTTATTGGGAATTTCAAGAAATAGACATTTGGCGAGGGTGATAGAGGGAAATGGATCATCTAGCCTAAGAAACCATTTCCACAAACTATTACATTAGGGGACAATCAATTAGACCCAAATTTAAACCATGGGAGAGTTAGGCACTATAGTTGATGATGATTGATTGTCTCTCTTTTAATTTGAATTGATTAGACACAATGTGGAAATTGAAAGTACAAGAGCTTAGGCTAAATGATGCAAGATTGTAATCAGCTCAGGTAGACAAATGTAGAATTGGAAATCAATAGAGATGTATATAAATGGAGAGGGGATATGGAGAGGAACTTGTGTTGGAAATTTGAGCTGAAAATGGTTGGCACTATGGCTAGGTGATATAGTCCTCTAGGTTTTATGGGTGTAAAATAGGAGCCAAATTGGCGAGCCTCCAAATTGCCTCTTGGTCAACTTTCAGGTCAAACCACTTGGACTATGGTGTTAAGCACCTTAGTACATATCATTTCTGCCACACTTTTCTTAGTTGTCTTTGTTTTTGTCTACACTATGTTTGTATACCTCTAATTTGGTCTTGAAACTTATTCCTAGACCTGTAACTGCACAATGAGATATAGGAAAACTAGGCATATAATCAAAACTTGCAATTAGATTAACAAAGACAACCACAAAATGTTATCTCCCAAAGTAATAAATCCTATTCTATTAATGCGAGAATGGGAAAATGAAATTGAATGCAAGACAAATAATTAAATCAATAGACATCATATGCAAGTAAATTTGCACAATTCTCTATTGTTCTTCTCCACGTGTTGTGATGTTGGCTCTCAAATTCAACACCAATTGCTATGTGACACAAAAAGATTTGAAGATTGTGGTTAATGATAATAATAAAGAAATACTCCTTTTATAGGTTTCAGAACTTCAATAGATGGTTGAGATTAAAAGGAACTGATTGACATTCAACATATGAGATTTGACAATACTATTTTATGTTGATGAAAACAAGGTAGAACTGATTGCTAGATTTAGGACTAAGTGAACTAAAGAGATAACTAGACTTATTGATAGATAAATAACTACATGAGTGAGAAAAACATAATTAACTGATGAGTTAGACTGACATTGAGTGAAAGTTAGGGAGGGAGAAATAGAAGGCTTAATTGGCATTATATAATTAAATAATTATTTAATTGTGCATGAGAGGAATTAATAAATACAATAATTATTTATAAAATTGAGGAATAATTAAATAACTTATTTAATTATAGAAGCAGTTAATAAATTAAATAATTAAAGAATGAGGAAAGTATTTCAATTTAATAATTTAAATAAAGGTGACAAAAAGGGATTAACTAAATAAAATTATTTAATTAATGTTTGGAGGAATATTAGATTGTTAAATAATTAAAAATCATTTAACAATGGGAATGGAGGTGACCCTTGTCAAGTCCATGAAACCTTTGGACATTTTCTTTTTGAGTGTCACTTTGTTGTGGCCTTGTGGTCCCTTTTCTTTGGATTTCCCGTTACTTGGAGTCTTGGTGAAGGTTTTTCTTGAGTTGATATCCTTGTTGGCCATGTGGAATCTTTTGATCTCTCTCTTAACAAACTTTGGTTTATTTTTACATGCAAAGTGCTTTAATTTTTATGGAAAAGGAGGATTGTTGGGATCTTTCAGGCTAAATAAACCTTATTGAGTTTAAATGCAAACTCACATATTTCATGATCATGATTCATGTGTCTGCTACAATGGAGATCATAAAAGATAGGTTAATGACATTTTTGAAAGAAGGTGTCATGTTGGTGTACAAGAAAGACACACAGTTTGCCCACTTTTTCCCTATTGGAAATGACAAGTTGGACCAAAAAGACTTAAAATTGTTGCATGATTTCCTGGGAGAGAAAAAAATCATAAAACATGATATACAACTAGAGAATAGCATGGAGAGACCAAATCTTTTCCAGTGGGACACTGTTATGGAGCCCGAAATGAGCCACTTCTAGGTGCCTTCACCTATGATGAGGCAAAATGTAGTAACAATATCATTAGTTCTTGAGACTAGTCATGATCAACAACATGTTTTTGGTTCCCTATTTCCTAGTGTGTACATTTTGAGATCTCTATTGTGTATATATTGAACTCTATGTTCTACAACTTTAGTAGCTTCAAGTGATACTTTTGGTGATCAGTAGTGATCGTGTATTTGAAATACTACTCCACTCAATGTAAAACTTTTATGTGCACTATCTTTAATATTAAAAAACAATAAGAACGAAGGGAAATGTCAATTTTGAAAGTTGAATTAGAGGAAAGATACAAATTAATTAAATAATAAAGATTATTTAATTAATTAAGATGAATATTAGTAAAAATGTTGCTTGCAAGTGCCAAGACAATTTTAGGTGTCTACATTTGGCACTCTTTGAGAGGATGTGATTTAAAGCGCGATATCAAAGAATAAGTCACAAATTTTTTGCCCAAGCATTACCCAACAAAAATGAGGTAATATGGTAACCCCTCGAGGAATTGATTGAAAAAATAAAAAATGTGGTTCAATTTGTTAACAATGAGGTCAAGGGTCTGAATATATGTCCAACTCAAAAAATGGGGTGAATAGGTAGAAGTTAGTGTCTCAAAAAGCTAAAAAGGACTATGACCAATAAGAAAATGAGTGGATGCATGTCCACCAAGGCAAAAAATAGGGTACAAATAGGGAAAAAATGGTCATTTTCAATTCATATATACACTTTGAGCTTTGGAGATTTGGAGTGATTGTACACACCTAAAATTGTTCATTCACACTAATGTTAATTTTTATTAATATTTTTCCTTAACATTATGGTTAATTTTATGAATTGACTATAATAATTATATTCTTCTATTTATTTAATTAAATTTATTTTAATTAAATAATTTCATTTTTCCTTGGTATTTAAATTTTATTTAAATACTATAATAGGGTATGTGCAGGATTATGGTATGCCAAAAAGTGGCGATGTGAAAAAATAAATTTTTCACTCGTCCAAAAGCGCACTAAAAAGTTTGTTGACTTTTTAGCAGGATTGGGTGTTAGTACACCTAGCCAAGCCAAAAGCCAAAGCACAAGCCTAATCAGATATCTGATTTTATATTAGATATCTGATTTTCACCAGTAAATTATATTTGTAGCCCGAAGTCACGTTCAACATTTTCATTGTGAAAATGTTGAACACAACCCGAAGGATTTCACATATTGGAAATAATTTGATATCCGATTTGGTCAAGATCGAAAGGTAAGTTAAATTTTTAAGTTTTTATTGTTTTTTAATTGAAATTTGTAGTTTTTTATTATAAAAACTAGGGTTTAAATGATATTATTTATTGTTTTTTTAAATTGATTATAATTGTCTATTTTGGTTTCAATTGTAATTAGACATGGATTCAAACCAATCAGAAAACCCTCCCAATGATCCTACAAATAATCCAAAACCACCTCCAAACAATCCCCCACCTTCAGAAGACCAACCAGTCTCAAACCCTCGATGTTTAGAGGATATCATAGGAGACAATATAAATTAGCTTAGAGGATATCGGACCACATATGCCAATATCCCCACATTGTGCCCCATGTTTTCCACGTTGAATTCCATTATTGAAAACATGGAGAGACGTATAGAGCAACATAATGTTGTACTTCTTTGGGGCGATTCCATGCACACCCAATTTGATGATGGGCTTGACTATGATCAAGTTATGAACCTAAATATAACAAAACCTGACATATGTAACATTTTTGTGGATCCCAAAACTAGTTTAAAAGTGGACCCTAAAAAACCCAAGTTGTCAATTAAATGGTGCACAAATGATGCAATACGTGACAACTTCTGGGACCGCTAGTGGATGGTTTTTGATTGACCACCCCACAACAATTTGGATTTCCTATTCTATTTCATAAAAAAATTGTATGCTCAATTTGTGCTTGGTCACAAGGTAAATTATTGGAGCATGAGACCGAACCAAGGTGTAGGCTTAGGTGCTCCTCAGGACAGGCCATGGGCACACCGGGTGAAATCCCGCACATATGTCCCCCCTCCTGATATTTCACCACCTCCTATAGTGCAACATCCTGATATTATTGCTGAGGCCAGCTCACAGACTATCAAGCCATTCACACCTTGAGTGATCTACTGGTTACGCAGAGCACGACATTGTTGCCTCCTTGTGCTAATGCTTCTAGCCCTTCCACATCCTCCATGAGCTCAGATGTTTGTGTGCCCCACACTTGCATTATGTGCAAGAATCAATGCTTGGGTCCCCTGAATGATAGTGATGCATATAACTACATCTTCGAGGTGGACAATACTACACAACACACTATAGGCACTAAAGCACCTCATGATGTGCATTAGGGGCATATAGAGCCATGGAATCCTACTGTTACGGTAAGATTAAATAGTTCACTTGTTACATTGTATTTAATTTTAAACGATCGTATTTTTAGTAGAATTTTCTTATAATGATTTCCCACTTATGTTTTTTTCCGTGTTCCATTTATGTTCAGTTGATGACAAAGGAGGAGATGGCACAGGTGGAGGGGTCCACGCTTTCGGCCATTTCATTTGGCCTTGACACTTCCACGATACATACATTTTAATTTACTCATTGGTTTTCTTTTATTATAATAGTATATACATGTGTTTTCTAATTTGTATGATCATATTATTTCATACTGATGTAGGTGTCACCAGTTGCCACTGGGGGGAAATGTGAGGGGCTTCAGGCGTCTGGCGTTGACAAGCGGAAGGTAATTAAGTATTTTAGATTATTTATGCATACATATATACTTGTCAGTTGTGCGTAGTCATTTTTAATTTACATAGTTTATTTGACAGAGGGTGGTGTCTAATGATGTCGTGAGACCCTTTCACCATGATAGAGTCACATGCATCTCAATTCACAATGATAACCCCACGGTACATATATTTCTAAAGTTATTTGTGTGTATTTTACTATCAAGTATATATAATATAATCAAGTCATGATTGTATGAAGTATCTGTTTGACTTTTGTAGGTCACCCCTAGTTTGAGGGAGGTACAACGCCAAGGGTTTGTATCACTGATGACTCAACTGACATTTCCTAAAGAAAGTTCAACATAGGTAAGTTTTAAGGTTAATCCAGTTATTTTGTAAACATATATTTTCTACCAAGGATTTAATATTAAATAGTATAACTCATAGATCAATCTCAAGTTCGCTCTCATGTTCGCAAACATATATAGGCCAGAGTCGACATTGGTGGAATTGTCCCTTCACTACCCAGGACATATATTAGGTCTCCTGTCCACGTGAGGGGACAGAGAGGTGAGGTACATGAGAGTTCAATTTTAAATTCTTATTTATTTATTATTGTTGAATATGATTTTGAATTTTTATTTTTTATTTCTGGAAACTGTATAAATTAAATAATCTAACTTGGGATTTCACTTTCGTGTTTGAATGCAAGATCCATCAGAGCCAAAGAGTACTTCAAAGAGGCTGCATTTTGATGATCCACTAGTAGAATAGGATGTCCTAGAAATATTTTTAGTTGAACTTCTTATTTTGAGATGTCATATGACACATTTTGAGATGGCATATGCCACATTGTATCTAGATATGTTGATTTTGTAAATATGTACAAAATTATTGTTCATTTTGATATATATGAAACTTGATATTTGATCCAATTTTTTAATTGTGTGTTCATTTGTTCATTGTTAGTATTTAAATATGCTTGTGTGTATGTACTCATGTGTAGGATTTATGCCTTAAGTATATTCATGTATATTCAAGTACATTCTTCATAACCTAAATTTATGTGTATGGGTCACGTGCATGACTTAAGTGAATTCATGTGTATGCTTTATAATCTATGTGCTAAATGTATGCTTCACGACTTAGAAAATTTATGTGTAGGCTTTATGTGCTATGTGTGTTCACATGTTTAATTCATTATTTAAGTGAATTCATGCTTTATGTGGTACATTGTATTCATGTTTTATGTGGTACATTGTATTCATGTGTATTTGATGCTCTCAACCAAGTAAATCCTTCAAAGTTCACTTCACAAATCTGATGATCACCTTGTCAAATCAACTCTTCTGCAATGTATCATGTTAGAACTATATTATACATGCCAAAGACACATCATTCCATGAGAATAAATAAGAACATTCATGGAATGATGCTTCTACATCAAGATTTTGTCAAAGTGTTATTGAGAAAACAATGACCTATCATTCTAGGTACCAAACCCTCCTTTTTAGGGTCTCTAGGCCAAGGCTTGTTCAAAAAGACTCTTGCGAATCTCTCTAGATCCCCCCAATGGATCTAACACATCCCTATGGACCCCAATAGCATAGATCCATCACAAAATATACTCATCCTTTGGAGTATATGCTCACAACAATGACTGGTGCTTCTTCATGCACCTTCAATCAACATTTACCACCATTTGTGGTCTCTCCACCACCATATATCCTGCATATCCCTGCAACCAAACGCTATTGTACAAGACAACAGTTAATTCCTTGCCTTCAAATGCCAATGAAATGATGAAATATAGACATGGAAGTGATAACAAGACAATAGACAATCAATTTACTCCATTTCCAATCTCAGACACATTCCACAATCACCGACCCTTAAGACTTATTTTGCCAATAAGGCACTATTACACCATTTTAGTACATTTAGTGCATTTACATCATTCTAATGGCTCTATTGGCTACATTACAATCAATTTTGACCTTCAAGGTCTTTATCAATGTTAAACAATGATCATCAAAACATTAAAAATATGTTTAAAACACATTTAAATGACCATCCTTGGTCTCTTTACATTTGCCAATGACCCTTTATGTTCATGTCCCCATCTCCGTTGGAGCAGTAACATCTGTTCATTGTGGGCACAAACCGATGCTTCCATTATGTCTGGTTGGGTAGGTTTACCCTAGGAATGGTTCCATTTTGCCTCTTGACACACCAGAATGCTTGCCGACATACCCAATGGTGCTTATTACACCTTGGGGACACTTTGGTTTGGCATGGTTGCGAACGTTCTAGTGACTTTGTATTCAAAATGATGCTGTCACTAGCATTTACCCGCCCAACGAGAGCTAATGGAGCAGACCATTCAGTGCCAGGACGAATAGTTTGGAAGAAACCCAGTGGTGCAACTTTCAACTGACCCTCACTGCAAGTTTTGACGTCAAGTGAGATTGGCATGCCAAAATCAAACAAATTTAAATCTCCCAAAACAGAAAGAGGTTATTGTAGGCCTCATAAAAATAGTCTTGTAGCATCTCATGGTTCACTGATACCTCGCACGGGGCTTGAGATACGAGCCTGAAAAGATCACTGCCCAATCGTGATTAGTGCACCTTGGGGACACTTTGGTCTAGCATGGTCATGAACGTTCTAGTGACTTTGTGTTCAAAATGAGGTTTTCACTACTGTTTACCTTCCCAATGAGAGCTAATGGTGCAGATCATTCAGTGTTAGGACGAACGGTTTGGAAGAAACTGAGTGGTTCAACTTTAAACTGACCCTCACTGCAAGTTTTGGCATCAAGCGAGATTGGCATGCCAAATTAAAAAAAATTCAAATATCCCAAGATGGAGAGAGGTTTTTGTAGGCCTCAAAAAATTGTCTTGTAACATCTCAAGGTTCACCAATACCTCTCACGGGGTCTGAGATATGATCCTTGAAAGATCGTTGCCCAATTGTGATTAGTGCACCTTGGGGACACTTTGGTCCGACATGGTCGCAAACGTTCTATTGACTTCATGGTCAAAAAAAGGTTATCACTAGCATTTACCCACCCAACTGGAGCTAATGGAATAGACTATTTGGTGCTAGGACAAATGGTTTGGAAGAAACTCAGTGGTGCAACTTTCAACTAACCCTCACTGTAAGTTTTGGCATCAAGAGAGATTGGCATACCAAATCCAAACAAATTTGAATCTCCCAAAATAGAGAGAGGTTATTGTAGGCCTCATAAATAAGGTCATGTAACATCTCACATTTCATTGATACCTCTCATGGGGTTTGAGATACAAGCCTTGAAAGATCGTTACCCAATCGTGCTTAGTGCACTTTGGGGACACTTTGGTCCAGCATGGTTACGAACGTTCTAGTGACTTTGTGGTTGAAATGTGGTTGTCACTAACATTTACCAACCCAACCAGAACTAATGGCGTAGACCATTTGGTGCCAGGATGAACAGTTTGGAAGAAACCTAGTGGTGCAACTTTCAGCTAACCCTCACTGCAAGTTTTGGCATCAAGTGAGATTGGCATGCCAAATTCAAATAAATTTGAATCTCCTAGAACAGAGAGAGGTTATTGTAGGCCTCAGAAACACGGTCTTGTAGGATCTCACAATTTTTTGATACCTATCACAGGGTCTGAGATACAAGCCTCAAAAGAGCGCTTCCCAATCGTGCTTAGTGCACCTTGGGGATACTTTAGTCCGGTATGGTCGCGAACGTTCTATTGACTCCGTGGTAGAAAAAAGGTTGTCACTAGCATTTACCCTCCCAACCGAAGCTAATGGTGTAGACCATTTAGTGCTAGGATGAATGGTTCAGAAGAAACCTAGTAGTGTAACTTTCAATTGACCCTCACTACAAGTTTTGGTGTCAAGCAAGATTGGCATGCCAAACTAAAACAAATTTGAATCTCCTAGAATGGAGAGAGGTTATTGTAGGCCTCAAAAACATAGTCCTATAGAATCTTAGGTTTTCCCAATACCTCTCACGGGATACAAGATACGAGTAGGTAATCATGCAAATAATCGAGAACCACCTCCAAACAGTCCCCCACCTTTAGAAGACAAACCAGTCTCAAACCCTCAATGTTTAGAGGATCTCATAGGAGACAATATAAATTAGCTTAGAGGATATCAGACCACATATGCCAATATCCCCACATTGTGCCCCATGTTTTCCATGTTGAACTCCATTATTGAAAACATGGAGAGACGTAAAGAGCAACATAACGTTGCACTTCTTTTGGGCGATTCCATGCATGCCCAATTTGATGATGGGCTTGACTATGATCAAGTTATGAACCTAAATATAACAAAACATGACATATGTAACATTTTTGTGGATCCCAAAACTAGTTTAAAAGTGGACCCTAAAAAACCCAAGTTGTCAATTAAATGCTGCACAAATGATGCAATACGTGACAACTTTTGGGACTGCTAGTGGATGGTTTTTGATTGACCACCCCACAACAATTTGGATTTCCTATTTTATTTCATAAAAAAATTGTATGCTGAATTTGTGCTTGGTCACAAGGTAAATTATTGGAGCATGAGACCGAACCGAGGTGTAGGCTTAGGTGCTCCTCAAGATAGGCCATGGGCACACCGGGTGAAATCCCGCACATATGTCCCCCCTCCTGATATTTCACCACCTCCTATAGTGCAACATCCTGATATTATTGTTGAGGCTAGCTCACAGACTATGAAGCCATTCACACCTTGACTGATCTACTAGTTACGCAGAGCCCGACATTGTTGCCTCCTCGTGCTAATGCTTCTGGCCCTTCCACATCCTCCATGAGCTCACATGTTTGTGTGCCTCACACTTGCATTATGTGCAAGAATCTGTGCTTGGGTCCCCTGAATGATAGTGATGCATATAACTACATCTTCGAGGTGGACGATACTACACAACACAGTATAGGCACTGAAGCACCTCATGATGTGCATTAGGGGCATATAGAGCCATGGAATCCTACTGTTACGGTAAGATTAAATAGTTCACTTGTTACATTGTATTTAATTTTAAACGATCGTACTTTTAGTAGAATTTTCTTATAATGATTTCCCACTTATGTTTTTTTTTTCGTGTTCCATTTATGTTCAGTTGATGACAAAGGAGGAGATGGCATAGGTGGAGGGGTCCACGCTTTCGGCCATTTCATTTGGCCTTGACACTTCCACGGTACATACATTTTAATTTACTCATTGGTTTTCTTTTATTATAATAGTATATACATGTGTTTTCTAATTTTTATGATCATATTATTTCATACTGATGTAGGTGTCACCAGTTGCCACTGGGGGGAAATGTGAGGGGCTTCAGGCATCTGGCGTTGACAAGGGGAAGGTAATTAATTATTTTAGATTATTTATGCATACATATATACTTGTCAGTTGTGCGTAGTCATTTTTAATTGACAGTTTATTTGACAGAGGGTAGTGTCTAATGATGTCGTGAGACCCTTTCACCATGATAGAGTCACATGCATCTCAATTCACAATGATAACCCCATGATACATATATTTCTAAAGTTATTTGTGTGTATTTTACTATCAAGTATATATAATATAATCAAGTCATGATTGTATGAAGTATCTATTTGAATTTTGTAGGTCACCCCTAGTTTGAGGGAGGTACAATGCCAAGGGATTGTATCGCTGATGACTCAACCGACATTTCCTAAAGAAAGTTCAACACAGTTAAGTTTTAAGGTTAATCTAGTTATTTTGTAAACATATATTTTCTACCAAGGATTTAATATTAAATAGTATAACTCATAGATCAGTCTCATGTTCACTCTCATGTTCACAAACATATATAGGCTAGAGTTGACATTGGTGGAATTGTCCCTTCGCTACCAAGGACATATATTAGGTCTCCTATCCGCGTGAGGAGACAAAGAGGTGAGGTACATGAGAGTTCAATTTTAAATTTTTATTTATTTATTATTGTTGAATATGATTTTGAATTTTGAATTTTTATTTGTAGAAACTGTATAAATTAATTAATCTAACTTGGGGTTTCACTTTTGTGTTTGAATGCAAGATCCATCAGAGCCAAAGAGTACTTCAAAGAGGTTGCATTTTGATGATCCACTAGTAGAATAGGATGTCCTAGAAATATTTTTAGTTGAACTTCTTATTTTGAGATGTCATATGATACATTTTGAGATGGCATATGCCACATTGTATCTAGATATGTTGGTTTTGTAAATATGTACAAAATTATTGTTCACTTTGATATATATGAAACTCGACATTTGATCCAATTTTTCAATTGTGTGTTCATTTGTTCATTGTTAGTATGTAAATATTCTTGTGTGTATGCGCTCATGTGTATGATTTATGCCTTAAGTATATTCATGTATATTCAAGTACATGCTTCATAACCTAAATTCATGTGTATGGGTCACGTGCATGACTTAAGTGAATTCATGTGTATGCTTTATAATCTATGTGCTAAATGTATGCTTCACAACTTAGAAAATTTATGTGTACGCTTTATGTGCTATGTGTGTTCACATGTTTAATTCATCATTTAAGTGAATTCATGCTTTATGTGGTACATTGTATTCATGTGTATTTGATGCTCTCAACCAAGCAAATCCTTCAAAGTTCACTTCACAAATCCGATGATCACCTTGTCAAATCAACTCTTCTACAATGTATCATGTTAGAACTGTATTATACATTCCAAAGACACATCATTCCATGAGAATTAGTAAGAACACTCATGGAATGATGCTTCTACATCAAGATTTTGTCAAAGTGTTATTGAGAAAACAATGACCTATCATTCTAGGTACCAAACCCTCCTTTTTAGGGTCTCTAGGCCAAGGCTTGTTCAAAAAGACTCTTGCAAATCTCTCTAGATCCCTCCAATGGATCTAACACATCCCTATGGACCCCAATAGCATAGATCCATCACAAAATATACTCATCCTTTGGAGTATATGCTCACAACAATGACAGATGCTTCTTCATGCACCTTCAATCAACATTTACAACCATTTGTGGTCTCTCCACCACCATATATCCTGCATATCCCTGCAACCAAACACTATTGTACAAGACAAAAGTTAATTCCTTGCCTTCAAATGCCAATGAAATGATGAAATACATACATGGAAGTGATAACAAGACAATAGACAATCAATTTACTCCATTTCCAAT
Source organism: Chamaecyparis obtusa (assembly GCA_027943335.1). Lineage (NCBI taxonomy): Eukaryota > Viridiplantae > Streptophyta > Pinopsida > Cupressales > Cupressaceae > Chamaecyparis > Chamaecyparis obtusa. Next base: position 1,305,136 of record BSBK01000284.1, on the reverse strand, counting down.
CTCAGACACATTCCACAATCACCGACCCTTAAGACTTATTTTGCCAATAAGGCACTATTACACCATTTTAGTACATTTAGTGCATTTACATCATTCTAATGGCTCTATTGGCTACATTAAAACCAATTTTGACCTTCAAGGTCTTTATCAATGTTACACAATGATCATCAAAACATTAAAAATATGTTTAAAACACATTTAAATGACCATCCTTGGTCTCTTTACATTTGCCAATGACCCTTTATGTTCATGTCCCCATCTCCGTTGGAGCAGTAACATCTGTTCATTGTGGGCACAAACCGATGCTTCAATTATGTCTGGTTGGGTAGGTTTACCCTAGGAATGGTTCCACTTTGCCTCTTGATACACCAGAATGCTTGCGGACATACCCACTGGTGCTTATTACACCTTGGGAACACTTTGGTTCGGCATGGTAACAAACTTTCTAGTGACTTTGTAATCAAAATGATGTTGTCACTAGTGTTTACCCGCCCAACCAGAGCTAATGGAGTAGACCATTCATTGCCAGGCTGAATAGTTTGGAAGAAACCCAGTGGTGCAAGTTTCAACTGACCCTCACTGCAAGTTTTGACGTCAAGTGAGATTGGCATACCAAATTCAAACAAATTTAAATCTGCCAAAAAAGAAAGAGGTTATTGTAGGCCTCATAAAAATGGTCTTGTAGCATCTCATGGTTCGCCAATACGTCACACGGGGTTTGAGATACGAGCCTCAAAAGATCACTGCCCAATCCTGATTAGTGCACCTTGGGGACACTTTGGTCCGGCATGGTCGTGAACGTTATAGTGACTTTGTGTTCAAAATGAGGTTTTCACTAGTGTTTAACTTCCCAATGAGAGCTAATGGTGCAAACCATTCAGTGCCAGGATGAATGGTTTGGAAGAAATCCAATGGTGCAACTTTCAACTAACCCTCACTGCAAGTTTTGGCATCAAGCGAGCTTGGCATGCCAAATTAAAACAAATTCAAATATCCCAGGAGGGAGAGAGGTTTTTGTAGGCCTCAAAAAATTGTCTTGTATCATCTCACGGTTCGCCAATACCTCTCACGGGGTCTGAGATACGATCCTCTAAAGATTGCTGCCCAATTGTGATTAGTGCACCTTGGGGACACTTTGGTCCAACATGGTCGCAAACATTCTAGCGACTTCATGGTCAAAACAAGGTTATCACTAGAATTTACCCACCCAACCGGAGCTAATGGAATAGACTATTTGGTGCCAGGACAAACGGTTTGGAAGAAACTCAGTGGTGCAACTTTCAACTAACCCTCACTGTAAGTTTTGGTGTCAAGAGAGATTGGCATACCAAATTCAAACAAATTTGAATCTCCCAAAATAGAGAGAGGTTATTGTAGGCCTCATAAATAAGGTCATGTAACATCTCACATTTCACTGATACCTCTCACGGGGTTTGAGATACAAGCCTTGAAATATCATTACCCAATCATGCTTAGTGCACCTTGGGGACACTTTGGTCCAACATGGTTGCAAACGTTCTAGTGACTCTGTGGTTGAAATGTTGTTGTCACTAGTGTTTAACCACCCAACTGGAACTAATGGCATTGACCATTTTGTGTCAGGATGAACAGTTTTGAAGAAACCGAGTGGTCCAACTTTCAACTGACCCTCACTGCAAGTTTTGGCATCAAGTGAGACTGGCATGCCAAATTCGAATAAATTTGAATCTCCCAGAACGGAGAGAGGTTATTGTTGGCCTCAAAAACACGGTCTTGTAGGATCTCATAGTTTTTTGATACCTATCATAGGGTCTAAGATACGATCCTCAAAAGAGCACTTCCCAATCGTGCTTAGTGCACCTTAGGGATACTTTGGTTTGGTATGGTCGCGAATGTTCTAGTGACTCCGTGGTAGAAAAAAGGTTGTCACTAGTGTTTACCCTCCCAACCGGAGCTAATGGCATAGACCATTCGGTGCTAGGATGAACGGTTCAGAAGAAACCTAGTAGTGCAACTTTCAATTGACCCTCACTACATGTTTTGGCGTCAAGCGAGATTGGCATGCCAAACTCAACCAAATTTGAATCTCCTAGAATGGAGAGAGGTTATTGTAGGCCTTAGAAACATAGTCCTATATAATCTTAGGTTTTGCCGATACCTCTCATGGGATCCGAGATACAAGAAAATAATCATGCAAATAATCCAGAACCACCTCCAAACTATCCCCCACCTTTAGAAGACCAACCAGTCTCAAACCCTCGATGTTTAGAGGATCTCATAGGAGACAATATAAATTAGTTGAGAGGATATTAGACCACATATGCCAATATCCCCACATTGTGCCCCATGTTTTCCATGTTGAACTCCATTATTGAAAACATGGAGAGACGTACAGAGCAACATAATGTTGCACTTCTTTTGGGCGATTCCATGCACACCCAATTTGATGATGGGCTTGACTATGATCAAGTTATGAACCTAAATATAACAAAACCTGACATATGTAACATTTTTGTGGATCCCAAAACCAGTTTAAAAGAGAACCCTAAAAAACCCAAGTTGTCAATTAAATGCTGCACAAATGATGCAATACGTGACAACTTTTGGGACCGCTAGTGGATTGTTTTTGATCAACCACCCCCCAAAAATTTGGATTTCCTATTCTATTTCATAAAAAAATTGTATGCTGAATTTGTGCTTGGTCACAAGGTAAATTATTGGAGCATTAGACTGAACCGAGGTGTAGGCTTAGGTGCTCCTCAAGACAGGCCATGGGCACACTGGGTGAAATCCCACACATATGTCCCCCCTCCTAATATTTCACCACCTCCTATAGTGCAACATCCTGATATTATTGCTGAGGCCAGCTCACAGACTATCAAGCCATTCACACCTTTAGTGATCTACTAGTTATGTAGAGCGCAACATTGTTGCCTCCTCGTGCTAATGCTTCTGGCCCTTCCACATCCTCCATGAGCTCACATGTTTGTGTGCCCCACACTTGCATTATGTGCAAGAATCAATGCTTGGGTCCCCTGAATGATAGTGATGCATATAACTACATCTTTGAGGTGGACGATACTACACAACACACTATAGGCACTTAAGCACCTCATGATGTGCATTAGGGGCATGTAGAGCCATGGAATCCTATTGTTACATTAAGATTAAAGAGTTCACTTCTTACATTGTATTTAATTTTAAACAATCATATTTTTAGTAGAATTTTCTTATAATGATTTCCCACTTATGTTTTTTTCCCTATTCCATTTATGTTCAGTTGATGACAAAGGAGGAGATGGCATAGGTGGAGGGGTCCACGCTTTCAGCCATTTCATTTGGCCTTGACACTTCCATGGTACATACATTTTAATTTACTCATTGGTTTTCTTTTATTATAATAGTATATACATGTGTTTTCTAATTTTTATGATCATATTATTTCATACTGATGTAGGTGTCACCAGTTGCCACTGGGGGGAAATGTGAGGGGATTCAGGCATTTGGCGTTGACAAGGGAAAGGTAATTAAGTATTTTAGATTATTTATGCATACATATATGCTTGTCAATTGTGTGTAGTCATTTTTAATTTACATAGTTTATTTGACAGAGGGTGGTGTCTAATGATGTCGTGAGACCCTTTCACCATGATAGAGTCACATGCATCTCAATTCACAATGATAACTGTTATACACTAAGTTTGCACCCTTGTTTCAAGCTCTCGTAGTCTTGATAACCTAGTATAACATGGGAATCATCTCCGGGTGTGGGACCTATGCTAACTGAGATGAGACCTCCAGGTTCTAGGCTGGTTCCTCTTGGATAATCACCTTAATTTGCTTCTAGATAGAAAAGTAAATCTTTTGAGGGAAAGGGATAGAAGGAATGCTTGAAAGGGAAATGACTGAAAGCAAACTATCCTACTAGGTGATACACCAAAAATATGGTATGAATTACAGTATAAAAGATGAAATCAATTAATAGACTTAGGCCTAGGTGATCACAACTCATTGAATAGGTTTGCATAAGTACTTCATAGAAGGGTCTGTAGATAAGAAGAGTTATTCAGGGAAAGAGAGATTCTTTCACAAACAATAACACCCCTTAGAATTAGACAACAATCTATGACCTGCAAACAGACATTCACTTCTGCAACTAGGTATACCAATGAGACAAGATATTTAAGGGGTTGAAGTATACCCACAAAAGAACTCACATCAAATCATCCACAATGATACACAAAATTGTAGAAAGAAAGAGGGATCAAGAATCCTAAGATATCACTGAGAAGCATGTAAATACTGAATTCATTAAGAAATAACTCACAGAAGAAGGCATAGGGACATGAAGAATGTCACAAAAACACCTTCAATATCTGAATTATCAATGGGAGGTTATAGAATGTAGAAAACCAGAGGACAAAAAAAAAAGTCTCAGATAGCCTTCTAAGAAAAGATATTTTTTCTCTTTACAAAATGTGAACTCTCTCAGTAGTAAGGCTCCAAAAATACAATATATACATCTCCTTCACGCACATAGGCAGGAGCAAAAATATCTCAATTAGGGTTACAAAGATTTGTAGCAGAATAATCCAACCCTAAACCTGTCAAGTCTGATGATAAATGTACATGAAAATATCTCAATTGATCAGATATGTCCTTGAGTGCCCATCCCTGTACTGAAATCAACCTGCAGACAAGCAATCTCAATCCAACTACCTCCCTGCAACTCAAGCCGCCATAACTATCAAATCTGGTACTCTTAGAAGGAAAATCCCCTGAAATGATTGCCTAGATCTCTGCATGACCTTTCCAACTACAACTGCCCTTGAAACATAAATTTTGAGCTACCCATGCTTGCAAACATTCTCTATAGAAACAACAGAAGAGAACTGGTGAAAGATACTGCAACCCTCCTTTTGAAAAAGACAAAGGCCTCATCACCTGTCAAGACCCAATAGAAAATGAGCACATCACAGTCGATCGACACCTCAGAAGTCAACAGAATTCAGTCCCTGCATCAGACGGTGGTCGTATGATCGCATGGGATTGAAAGATCCTATGAGATCATGCGACAGTCGTTGATCTTGGATCAAATGGCACCTCTGCAAATTCTCTGACCATCGGACCCACCGAAACCCCTGTCATCACCCATCCAGCCACTAAAAAATGAACACGTCACCACCTGAGGACCCACTACCGAAGATTTAGCAATAAAGTAGATCTATCGACTATTGCATGATCACATGGAATCAGAAGATTCCATGCGAACATGCAACCACCGTAGATCTTAGATCAATTGGGCCTACCCTGGACTTCGGGTCCACTGTAGAGTCACCCCACAATGACCAAGAGGAAACTGGCATGTCACAACGACGTGGCATGAAATACCCACCAACAGCTGCTACGATGCCGATACCGTATCAACGGTTGTTGCATGATCGCATGGGATTAGAAGATTCCATGAGATTATGCGACCACCGTTGGATCTTATATCAACTGAGAACTGGGCCCACCAAGACAGGTGTCATCTTGTCGCATGATTGCAAGGTTAAAGAATATTCCTTGCGAACATGCGACAACCACAAGTTAAAAGGGAAGGTTGGGAGGAAATATTTTCCAGGAAGACTTAGGCTTTGAAGGAAATATTAAAAGGGACCTCGCCCGACAACCTAGAGACTTAACACATGAAGTGGTCATTTTTAAGGGCACGTGTGTTTTTGGGGATTTAAGTGGCCGAAAAAGTAACATGAAAATAGAACCAGCCTAGGGTTTTTAGGATTTATTGCCTCCAAGGGCTACTTTTTCAAATCTTTTAGCTATAGACCAGGGAACAAAACAATTTGCAGAGGCCAGGAAACAAGACCTAAAACCATGAAAATTTTAGGGATGATTGGCAAAGCAAAAATAGAGACCTTGAGATAGATCTGGCCAAATTTGTATGAGACTTGGAAATTGGGTAACATTTTTGTGATTTCTGCTGAATATCAGCCTGCTAGACATGGAAACCAGTGGCCTTGAGCAATCCATTGGGCATGGGGTCATACTGAGCACAAAATTTTGATAGAGAGACACAAATTATGCATTGGCACTTCTTGCAAAATAGGGAACTAGGCTAGAAAACTTGGAAGAAAGCAGGAAAACTAACCTATCCTAAACTAACCAGTTACAGAAACCTGGTCAAACAAAACCATTCACTGGTAGGTTGAAATAGCTACCTTTCCTCATTAGGATACAATATTTTACATGGATAAGGATGGAAAATAAGGAATGAAGTACACACATTTGTGTGAAGAACCAATGCACTTTCTCTTGAAAGACATAAACAAATTGACTCAGCTCCACCATCAGATTCCTATTTTCATTACCCAGGGGTGGATAAGTGAGTTGAGCTTGTCCTTGCTGAACTATACGTTCACCTTCAGCTTCAACTTCATTTGAACACTCATGTTTGGACACAAACATGACTGGTTCTTTATTGCTGGCCTCCATTCTTGCTAAGTACCTTAAGGGGCAACCCTTGGAAAGAATGAACTTGGGGCTCCCTTTGCTACTATCAGGATGCATCTCATTAATAACTTAAGCAAGATGATAAAAAATTTGTCCCTCCATGATAGTCTGCCATAATATTTCTTCTTCTGTAGTTAGTGGACCATCCTCTTCATCAGTTGGAACATCCAACAACTCATCAAAGGTATCAAACTGTCTCATATTCTTGACAATCACTGGCCCCTCCTCATGGTCCAACAAATATTATTCCTTAGATTCGTCCCCCACTTTATTGCAGACCGGCCTAAATTCTTCCTCACTTTCTTTCTTATCCTGATCTAATTGCTCTAATCCATCTTGATGTAATAGCCTTACCTGCTCCTCATGATTATCATGAAAAAGTGTACCTAAAAGACAAAAATCATCCTCTTCTTGGTGGCCTAAAAGTTCTTGAGGTGTAGTGGACTCTTTAAGAATTGGCTTATAGGGCTTTATTTGCTATAGGACAGGCTCATTATCATTTAGAAAATTGAACCTTTTAGGTATCTCATTTATAGGAATAGGATGAAGTGGCTGGAAATCTGAGATAGGGTCATGAATGGGCTCTAAAAATGCATGGAGATTGGGCTCCTATTGACTAAGATTCTGAACTGGAGGAGAAATTCTAAAGCTTGGAAATTCAACAGAAGTGTCAGTGGACTTACCAGGAAAGGAGCTTGGGATTTGGACTTTGTGAGTCTCTTGTCTGGTCACTTGTTGCATTCCATCCTTAGGGGAATGTGCTTGAGAGGCCACTATCTCCTATTGTAACACTTCTGACCTTTATCCATTAGGAAGTTCGTAGTTCAAGAGAACAAGCGGAAAATCTGCAGCCCCCTTCCAAAAAAATGGGTTCAGGTGACTACCAGCTTCTTTGATGTTTTGTACTAGGAATGTTCTCCTGACTGGATGATATGGATGGAAAGGCCTCTTTACTAAATTTTTCCTTTTGCTTTGATGTTTTTCTTGATACTGTGGCCTATCTTGCCGATATGATTGCTCCTGAACTTGGCACTACTGGTTAGGGCTCTGATCCTGTTGTTGATAAAGTGATCCATCCTCCAGACTTTGCCCTTTTACAATGATCAACTCTTTGGTTAGAGCCTACAAAAGGCTCATCATCTCTTTGTTTATTGTTTGTTGATCATTTCTCAATTTGAGTAGCTCTTGAGAAGGGTCACCTATGGACCTCCCATAGCTAGTGCTTGCTTGAGGTTCTATTAATGAGGGCATGGGAGTAAATGGAGGCATTTGTAGAGGTATAGTGGGCAGAAGATTGGGAGAGATAGGCATGGGTGGCCTTGGGGTTATCATACCAGCTTGGATTAAACAATTTTGTGCCTTTACAGCTAAATCAAAAGCTTGAGGTAATGAAGTACCTCCTAAAGATTGAATCATGATAGATATATCACTAGTTAGACCTCTCAAAAAATAAAGGAAAGCACAATCTGCTGAAGGCCTTATATTAATTGGAATCCTATTCCATGTTTTGAGGAATCTACCATTAAAATTAGTCATCTGTTCTCGAGGATCTCTCCTCATGGTTTGGAGTTTCTCTACTAGAGACAAAGAGTCTGAATCATCCTCAAAGTATTTACAATGGAGGTCTCCAAGTCTGTCCCATGAAGTAATGGAGACAATTGCCAGAGTCCTAAACCATTCAAGAACCTTACCTTTGAGAGAGGCAACCAAAAACTTGGTGGAAACATCCTCCTCTGAGATGTTGTGTATGCTATAGATAGTAGCCACATCTCTTATGTGTTCAAAGCTGTAGTTTGTCCTTCACTTGTGAAATCAGGTATACTTTTTAGTGCTGCCAAGGGAACATCATGGTGTTGGGCAAAATTTAATGGGCTACCTTGATTAAAGGGTGCAAATGGAAATTGTCTTGCCATCAGAAGGGTCCATTGTCTTCATAAGAGCTATCAAAAATTGGGTCACTGTTCTTAACACCCATGGAGCTGCCAAATGTACCTGAATACTAACCTCTCTAAGGTCCGTACTATGTAATCGATTGGAATTTGAATATGAAAGATTTGAAACATACCAACACCTAATCTTTGAAAATAGTAGACCTTCCAGAGTCACCAAATATGCAACAGAATGACCTCTTCTAGGTCTGTAGTATGTTATCAACATATCATAGATAACATAATCTTTCAAACAATGAACTTCTTTTGTTGGTCCCACCTGGCATGCCAGAATTGTTATACACTAAGTTTGCACCCTTGTTTCAAGCTCTCGTAGTCTTGATAATCTAGTATAACATGGGAATCATCTCCAAGTGTGGGACCTATGCTAACTGAGATGAGACCTCCAGGTTCTAGGCTGGTTCCTCTCGGATAATCACCTTAATTTGCTTCTAGATAGAAAAGTAAATCTTTTGAGGGAAAGGGATAGAAGGAATGCTTGAAAGGGAAATGACTGAAAGCAAACTATCCTACTAGGTGATACACCGAAAATATGGTATGAATTACAGTATAAAAGATGAAATCAATTAATAGACTTAGGCCTAGGTGATCACAACTCACTGAATAGGTTTGCATAAGTACTTCATAGAAGGGTCTGTAGATAAGAAGAGTTATTCAGGGAAAGAGAGATTCTTTCACAAACAATAACACCCCTTAGAATTAGACAACAATCTATGACCTGCAAACAAACATTCACTTCTGCAACTAGGTATACCAATGAGACAAGATATTTAAGGGGTTGAAGTATACCCACAAAAGAACTCACATCAAATCATCCACAATGATACACAAAATTGCAGAAAGAAAGAGGGATCAAGAATCCTAAGATATCACTGAGAAGCATGTAAATATTGAATTCATTAAGAAATAGCTCACAGAAGAAGGCATAGGGACATGAAGAATGTCACAAAAACACCTTCAATATCTGAATTATCAATGGGAGGTTATAGAATGTAGAAAACCAGAGGAAAAAAAAAAAAAGTCTCAGATAGCCTTCTAAGAAAAGATATTTTTTCTCTTTACAAAATGTGAACTCTCTCAGCAGTAAGACTCCAAAAATACAATATATACATCTCCTTCACGCACATAGGCAGGAGCAAAAATATCTCAATTAGGGTTACAAAGATTTGTAGCAGAATAATCCAACCGTAAACCTGTCAAGTCTGATGATAAATGTACATGAAAATATCTCAATCGATCAGATATGTCCTTGAGTGCCCATCCCTGTATTGAAATCAACCTGCAGACAAGCAATCTCGATCCAACTACCTCCCTGCAACTCAAGCCACCATAACTATCAAATCTAGTACTCTTAGAAGGAAAATCCCCCGAAATGACTGCCTAGATCTCTGCATCACCTTTCCAACTACAACCGCCCTTGAAACATAAATTTCGAGCTACCCATGCTTGTAAACATTCTCTACAGAAACAACAGAAGAGAACTGGTGAAAGATACTACAACCCTCCTTTTGAAAAAGACAAAGGCCTCATCACCAGTCAAGAGCCAATAGAAAATGAGCACATCACAATCGACCGAAACCTCAAAAGTCAAAAGAATCCGGTCCCTGCATCAGACGGTGGTCACATGATCGCATGGGATCGAAAGATCCTATGAGATCATGCGACAACCGTTGATCTTGGATCAAATGGCACCTCTGTAGATTCTCTGACCATCGGACCCACTGAAACCCCTATCATCACCCGGTCGGCCACTAAAAAATGAACACGTCACCACCCGAGGACCCATTGCCGAAGACTTAGCAATAAAGAAGATCTAACGGCTATCGCATGATTGCATGGAATCAGAAGATTCCATGCAAACATGCGACCACCGTAGATGAACTGGGCCTACCCTGCACTTCGAGTCCTCTATAGAGTCACCCCACAATGACCAATAGGAAACTGGCATGTCACAATGACATGGCATTAAGGACCCACCAAGAGCTGCTGCAATGTCGATACCGTATCAACGGTTGTCGCATGATCGCATGGGATCAGAAGATTCCATGAGATTATGTGACCACCGTTGGATCTTATATCAACTGAGAACTGGGCCCACCGAGACAGGTGTCATCCTATCACATGATCGCAAGGGCAAAGAATATTCTTTGCGAACATGCGACAACCACAAGTTAAAAGGGAAGGTCGGGAGGAAATATTTGCTGGGAAGACTTAGGCTTTGAAGGAAATATTAAAAGGGACCTCGCCTGACAACCTAGAGACTTAACACATGCAGTGGTCATTTTTAAGGGCACATGCATTTTTGGGGATTTAAGAGGCCAAAAAAGTAACATGAAAATAGAACTGGCCTAGGGTTTTTAGGGTTTATTGCCTCCAACGGCTAGTTTTTCAAATCTTTTAGCTGCAGACCAGGGAACAAAACAATTTGCAGAGGCCAGGAAACAAGACCTAAAACCATGAAAATTTTAGGGATGATTGGCAAGGCAAAAATAGAGACCTTGAGATAGATCTGGACAAATTTGTATGAGACTTGGAAATTTGGGTAACAATAAGCCCAGGGTACATATATTTCTAAAGTTATTTGTGTGTATTTTACTATCAAGTATATATAATATAATCAAGTCATGATTGTATGAAGTATCTGTTTGACTTTTGTAGGTCACCCCTAGTTTGAGGGAGGTACAACGCCAAGGGTTTGTATCGTTGATGACTCAACTGACATTTCCTAAAGAAAGTTCAACACAGGTAAGTTTTAAGGTTAATCCAGTTATTTTGTAAACATATATTTTCTACCAAGGATTTAATATTAAATAGTATAACTCATAGATCAACCTCATGTTTTCTCTCATGTTCGCAAACATATATAGGCCAAATTTGACATTGGTGGAATTGTACCTTCGCTACCAAGGAAATATATTAGGTCTCCTGTCCACATGAGGAGACAGAGAGGCGAGGTACATGAGAGTTCAATTTTAAATTTTTATTTATTTATTATTGTTGAATATGATTTTGAATTTTTATTTTTTATTTGTAGAAACCGTATAAATTAAATAATCTAACTTGGGGTTTCACTTTCGTGTTTGAATGCAAGATCCATCAGAGCCAAAGAGTACTTCAAAGAGGCTGCATTTTGATGATCCACTAGTAGAATAGGATGTCCTAGAAATATTTTTAGTTGAACTTCTTATTTTGAGATGTCATATGACACATTTTGAGATGGCATATGCCACATTGTATCTAGATATGTTGATTTTGTAAATATGTACAAAATTATTGTTCATTTTGATATATATGAAACTTGATATTTGATCCAATTTTTTAATTGTGTGTTCATTTGTTCATTGTTAGTATGTAAATATGCTTGTGTGTATGTACTCATGTGTAGTATTTATGCCTTAAGTATATTCATGTATATTCAAGTACATTCTTCATAACCTAAATTTATGTGTATGGGTCACGTGCATGACTTAAGTGAATTCATGTGTATGCTTTATAATCTATGTGCTAAATGTATGCTTCACAACTTAGAAAATTTATGTGTAGGCTTTATGTGCTATGTGTGTTCACATGTTTAATTCATCATTTAAGTGAATTCATGCTTTATGTGGTACATTGTATTCATGTGTATTCGATACTCTCAACCAAGCAAATCCTTCAAAGTTCACTTCACAAATCCGATGATCACCTTGTCAAATCAACTCTTTTGCAATGTATCATGTTAGAACTATATTATACATGCCAAAGACACATCATTCCATGAGAATAAATAAGAACATTCATGTAATGATGCTTCTACATCAAGATTTTGTCAAAGTGTTATTGAGAAAACAATGACCTATCATTCTAGGTACCAAACCCTCCTTTTTAGGGTCTCTAGGCCAAGGCTTGTTCAAAAAGACTCTTGTAAATCTCTCTAGATCCCCCCAATGGATCTAACACATCCCTATGGATCCAAATAGCATAGATCCATCACAAAATATACTCATCCTTTGGAGTATATGCTCACAACAATGACTGGTGCTTCTTCATGCACCTTCAATCAACATTTTCCACCATTTGTGGTCTCTCCACCACCATATATCCTGCATATCCCTGCAATGAAATACTATTGTACAAGACAAAAGTTAATTCCTTGCCTTCAAATGCAAATGAAATGATGAAATACAGACATGGAAGTGATAACAAGACATTAGACAATCAATTTACTCCATTTCCAATCTTAGACACATTCCACAATCACGGACCCTTAAGAATTATTTTGCCAATAAGGCACTATTACACCATTTTAGTACATTTAGTGCATTTACATCATTCTAATGGATCTATTGGCCACATTACAATCAATTTTGACCTTCAAGGTCTTTATCAATGTTACACAATGATCATCAAAACATTAAAAATATGTTTAAAACACATTTAAATGACCATCCTTGGTCTCTTTACATTTGCCAATGACCCTTTATGGTCATGTCCCCATCTCCCTTGGAGTAGTAACATCTGTTCATTGTGGGCACAAACTGATGCTTCCATTACATCTGGTTGGGTAGGTTTACCCTAGGAATGGTTCCACTTTGCCTCTTGACACACCAGAATGCTTGCCGACATACCCAATGGTGCTTAGTACACCTTGGGGACACTTTAGTTCGGCATGGTCGTGAACGTTCTAGTGACTTTGTATTCAAAATGATGTTGTCACTAGCGTTTACCCACCCAACGAGAGCTAATGGAGCAGACCATTCAGTGCCAAGATGAATGGTTTGGAAGAAACCCAGTGGTGCAAGTTTCAACTGACCCTCACTGCAAGTTTTGACGTCAAGTGAGATTGGCATGCCAAATTCAAAAAAAATTAAATCTCCCAAAATAGAAAGAGGTTATTGTAGGCCTCATAAAAATGGTCTTGTAGCATCTCATGGTTCGCCGATACCTCACACGGGGTCTGAGATACGAGCCTCAAAAGATCACTGCCCAATCCTGATTAGTGCACCTTGGGGACACTTTGGTTCGGCATGGTCGTGAACGTTCTAGTGACTTTGTGTTCAAAATGATGTTTTCACTAGTGTTTACCTTTCGAACAAGAGCTAATGGTGCAAATGATTCAGTGCCAGGATGAACAGTTTGGAAGAAACCCTGTGGTGCAACTTTCAACTGACCCTCACTACAAGATTTGGCATCAAGTGAGATTGGCATGCCAAATTAAAACAAATTTGAATATCCCAAGACAAAGAGAGGTTTTTGTAGGCCTCAAAAAATTATCTTGTATCATCTCATGATTCGCCAATACCTCTCACGGGGTCCGAGATACGATCCTTGAAAGATCGCTGCCCAATTGTGATTAGTGCACCTTGGGGACACTTTGGTCCGACATGGTCGCAAACGTTCTAGCGACTTCATGGTCGAAACAAGGTTATCACTAACATTTAACCACCCAACTGAAGCTAATGGAATAGACTATTTGTTGCTAGGACAAATGGTTTGGAAGAAACCCAGTGGTGCAACTTTCAACTAACCCTCACTGTAAGTTTTGGCGTCAAGAGAGATTGGCATACCAAATTCAAACAAATTTGAATCTCCCAAAATAGAGAGAGGTTATTGTAGGCCTCATAAATAAGGTCATGTAACATCTCACATTTCACTGATACCTCTCACGGGGTTTGAGATACAAGCCTTGAAAGATCGTTACCCAATCGTGCTTAGTGCACCTTGGGGACACTTTGGTCCAGCATGGTTGTGAACATTTTAGTGACTCTGTGGTTGAAATGTAGTTGTCACTAGCATTTACCCACCCAACCAAAACTAATGGCATAGATCATTTGGTGCTAGGATGAATAGTTTGGAAGAAACCCAGTGGTGCAACTTTCAACTGACCCTCATTGCAAGTTTTGGCATCAAGTGAGATTGGCATGCCAAATTTAAATAAATTTGAATCTCCCAGAATAGAGAGAGGTTATTGTAGACCTCAGAAACATGGTCTTGTAGGATCTCACATTTTTTTGATACCTATCACAGGGTCTGAGATACAAGCCTCAAAAGAGCGCTTCCCAATCGTGCTTAGTGCACCTTGGGGATACTTTGGTCTGGTTTGGTCACAAATGTTCTATTGAATCCATGGTAGAAAAATGTTGTCACTAGAATTTACCCTCCCAACTGGAGCTAATGGTGTAGACCATTCAGTGCTAGGACGAACAGTTCAGAAGAAACCTAGTAGTGCAACTTTCAATTGACCCTCACTACAAGTTTTGGCGTCAAGCGAGATTGGCATGCCAAACTCAAACAAATTTGAATCTCCCAGAATAGAGAGAGGTTATTGTAGGCCTCAAAAACATAGTCCTATAGAATCTTAGGTTTTTTCGATACCTCTCACGGGATCCGAGATACAAGCCTCAAAAAATTGCTTCCCGATTGTGCTTAGTGCACCTTGGGGATACTTTGGTTTTGCATGGTCGTGAATGTTCTAGTGACTCCATGGTCAAAACTGGGTTGTCACTAGCATTTACCTACCCAACCAGAGATAATGGTATAGACCGTTCGGTGCCAGGATGCAATCCTTCAACACTATCCCTTCACCCTAGGGAATCACCATTTTAGTTTGTTCACATTTGACCAATTTTGACTCAATGATTCCAACTATTACATCATTTGATGATACAAATGTACATGGAATTAAGACAATACAAATGTAAGGATAGAAAATTAAGATGATACAAAATTCATAGTAAGGAATCACAATTTTTGCACTTTACATGGCATTAAGACAATACAAATGTAAGGATACAAAATTAAATATGTATTTATAATCTAATGGTACAAATTAGGATATACAAAATGTAGGCTCTTAATATTTGCAAATCAACCCCATGGGCACTTTTATATTTCAAGTTTTACATCTAATATGCATGATGAAGCTCATTTTTGTTTATATATACAAAAGTTTGCATCTAAATATGTACATTATAGTCGATTGTTGTTTTTATATATAAAATTTGGCATCTAAATATACACATTACAATCGATTATTATTTTATATACAAAATTTGTTATCTAAATATGCACATTACAGTTGATTGTTATTTTTATATAAAAAATTTAACATCTAAATATGCACATTATATATCATACAAATTCATTGTATATCATTGATACAATATATTATGAATAAATTTATGAATGTTATCAAAAGTCTGAGATATAGAATTACTCAAAATCTTAGATACACAACTATATATTAAAAATAAGTGTCATTTTTGCTCCTAAAGTGTATAATTTTAACACATGGTACTCGATGACATCTACATTCCAATCCCTGCATTCAGAAGGAAAAAGAAAAGTTAATAGAGAAACAAAGAAGTTTATAGGTTGAAAAAAAGATTATGAATGTATAAGTAACTAAACGAACCAAAGAACATGACTAGCCAATGCATAGTGAAGTTTACCATCATAAAAGATGGGCTAATCAAATGCACACCTTGATCTTCTATATCTATCATATATGTATCCAACTGCACTTGCAATCCACATACAAAACCACGTTTATTATCTCAAACAAATAAAGCAGAAAACTATAATTAATTTATTGAACATAACCGTAATAAACATGGAAAACCTTGTAGTGAGTTGAACTTACCTACTGAAGTGTGCTTGAAGGGTCATCTCTCTGCTTGAGGGTATTCAATATTGCTTCATTATTAGCAATACTAATTGTCCGAATTTCCTTTATCTTTGGCTTTCTTTGATGTTTCAACAACTTAACATTGGATGCTATAACAAGGTGTGAATACATGAGAATGGTTTTTTTCTTCTTATAGTCTTCAAACATAGGAATGTCATTATTTCTAATCATGTATGTGTGCAACCATGTTCCCAAAACAAAATGTGATCCTTTTGGATATGTGAACATATCATCATCTATCGTCGGTTGTGCAAGTTTCTACTTTACTCGTACACGACGTGGTAACCAGTAATCTGATCTCTCATCATTCCCTTGTCGTGCAACCAATGCAAAAACATGTCTTGGCTGTAGAAGATCTAAAAGATGGTCGTAGTCAAGTGAACAACCCCTATCATCATTTATTACAAAGTGTGATAGATAAAGGAGTTAGATAATGTGGATCCCACATATCAACCCACTCACTTGACTCACACTAATCCCAATCACACTGAAGATACCTCAGACAATAACAAGCCAACTCTTGTGTCCAAATGGTCCATGCAGTAGCATTTGAGCTTAAAATGAATGCATTTTTTAAGAATCTTTCACAGTTTGACAATCCAACCTATCTCCTATTATGCCCAACTCAACCAACCAAAATAATCTGCACACTGCTGAATCAAGAGTCCCCCTGTGACAATGTTGAAGTACACCAATCAACAATAGAACAAGAATCAAGGAGTTTTGCACTTGAAATCAACAATTGTTCCTTAGCTAGAGCTCTCTTTACACATGCACCCGCTCCATCATGCTCTCCATTTCCATGATCAGCCTAAAAAAACCTCCAAATATGAGGTACACCTCTCTCTACATGCATTCTACATAACCAATAAAACATATGAGCATTTTTTAATTGACCTATGCAGTTATTTGACCAAATGAGATGTCTATCCATAACAATATTATTTTCCTGCAACCACTCAAAATAATTCTCAAAGAAATGTTGGCCATACTCATGAAACTGAGATCTATCATCGCTCATATAAAAATGGTACTCTCTAATTATCTTCTGGTCATGTTCTGTACTATTAGGGGAATGTCAATATATTATGTGCACAAAAATATAAACTTGAATGGAATTGTAATATTGAGCTTGCAACACATTTTGGGGCTGCAATGTATAGTTCTCTGCAAAGTCAACGACTGATATAATAGTGTCAATCGGAAAAGTGCCCTTAAACATCCTGAATTGTTGATCCAACCACTGAGACTTGTGACTATGCCTTGCATACTTGTAAAAAATATTCTTCCTGAAATCTGAAATAAAATCAGCTACATTGCATTCTTTTGTAACCAACTCACATCTAGAGCCTTCACCTCCACTTTTCAATGTATATTTAATGGTTTCATATACCTTTTTGTGGACAATTATCTTTCCAAAATCATATTCACAACCCTCATGAAAACATTCAACAAACTTCACTAGCCCACCACATTTTGAGCCCTTTTCATTTAAGCAATTTTTTCTATAAAAGAAACATCCATCATCTCTAGGACATAAAAAATGATCTAGCAAGTCTCTTGATTATTTTGGAAGTGTACTTGCACCACACTCCTCCAACATTTCACTAGTATTCAAAGTAGAATGAAGGGATCGTAACATGTCATTGTGCATTGAAAAATCTACATGATATTTGCAACAAGTATTTTGAATCTTAAGAGGCACACAAAAAAAAAGGCTTAAGGGCTTCAAAAGCTCTTTGTGATATTTGAAATGTTGGAGGTGTCTCACAAAATTATTTAACTCTCCTCCAAATAATGTTTGGGATGCGAGGTGCGGTCTTGAATGCCAATTCTCAACTTCAAGACATCATTCACATTTGCTGACACGCTTGAGTTAGATTGCCAAAATAGTTGAATTTGGTCCTTCACACCATCAGTAAGATTCTTATCACAAAGTGAAAGTCTCCCACCATAAGCCCATGTGTCATTATGAAGAGGATCATCAAGTCTTTCTCTTCTTGCAAGTGATCCATCTAAAGTTTTACGATTTAGGTTCAATTCAACACTAGTTTGTCTCATCAAACGAACCTTTCTCAAATGATAACTTACTAAGGAGGTTGTAATAACCCTCCTAGTGGCTCTCTTATCTTTTTCCTTGGTAGTCTTGCCAATGGAATTGAGAGCACTAAAAATATTTCTCACAATAATAGCATTCCTCTCCTTTTTCTTGTTCACACTAATCTTCAATTTGACTAGTATACGTCTCATCTTCTACATCTTTAACAATTGCACAAACATTTGACATTGCTTGACCAATGTCTTGTGGCTAAAAAATAGATCAAAATTTTTTGAAACTCACAACCGAATGGTTCTTTCTAATCTCTTGCCATCAAAATTGCTCATTATGTTCTCATCAATTTCAAGTAACCATTTTGTTATTCTTGAAGGTCTCAAATTTGAATTTTGTCTTTCTTCCTCCCAAGGGACTTCATTTCTCATATAATTTAGAGATGTGTTACATTAATTTGGTTCTTGTGCACCATTATCATTGTCAATTCCTTCATATTCAATCAGTGGATTGTCATTGTCAATGTCCACACCTCCATTGTCCACATATACATGTTCATTTTCAAAACTTACATTTTCATCTTCAATCCCTACATTCTCATTTTCAATATTATTGTCATAAATCATTTCAAATTCATGTTCTTCTTCACTTGAAACCACATTTAAGGGTGGGCCTATGCCCACATCTTCATTAATATTTAACATACTATTAGAAAGTAAAGTCCACCAAGATAATTGAGAGGGGGGGTGAATCAGTTATCAGATAATTATAACCTTTATCAACTTCAATAGATTTTAAGTATATAAGCAATGTAACTAACAACCATAGAAAGATATTCATACACAATAACACAATGACACAAGTTATGCTGACTAGGGAACCTCTTGATCAAAGAGTAAACCCCGGTGGGAATGATGCCCACAAAAGATGCACTAATATGAATATTCCTTGTGAAAGGATGGACTCTATTAGGATTCTTATGAAATACATTTAGTACATATGAATCCCTATTAGGAGATTTTGAATCCCTGCTAAAAGATTCTAACTCTGTTAAGAGTTATGGAAGACAAAAGGACCCACTACCCAAACAACTTCAATGCCAAGATCACTGAACACACTGTCCAACTGATCTCTAGATTATTCAACACATTAATATCAAAATATTAATGATCTCAACAATATGTTACCTCTTCTCTGACTGTGCCAAATCACACTCACTGCTACACCAGATCTCAATTTTAGATCTTTGTACCTCGCATATCCTCTTTCCACAAATTCACTTTCACAATTTCATTCACTCTTGCATTAATACTTTACAACAAGGAAAAAATTCCTTCCTTTATACCACACTCAAGTAATTACAAATGAGTCAGCATACAAATTACAAAATAAAAGTTTCCACACGTTACATCAAAATTACACAAAACTGTCGGCTTCCAATTAGAATAAATCTTCACTCGTGCGACCTCAAATTTTGCACTATCATCCATGTCACTATCAACATGTCTCCAACTTCTCTCTAACTGTGCATAACCAAATTCCATCCTGATTAGGAGATATCATCTGATTTTCACAAACCGCTACTTAGGAACACTGGTTGAATACTGCTTCCACTGAAATGCTCATAACTTCCATGAATAAATGAATTACTGTATGCGCTCTTAACCATAAACATATAACACATCATAGAGTAAGTCCTCAAAATCACATAGGTTGATCTCTAATATCCCACATGCACTAATCCAAACATTGTTTGCTCCTTTGTTAATCTTCAATAGATCACTGTGTTGACATCAATGACAATCACAGTCATGAATGCAATAGCAACTGCTACAGAATGGCTGCTAATACTCCCATAGGATATATTCAGCATTCATTCCTAACGATCTCCCCCATTGGCATTGATAGCAACATAGATGAAAAACATCCAATGTTCCATAAATCCAACACTTCAACACTGCTGCTCTGAAAAATACTTCAAGTCCTCTTCATCAATCAAATCTTGCTTCATTTTCCTATTCAGTTCTCTCCAACAGATGGTGCAAATGGTTTTTCATGTACACTTCTCCCCCATTGACATCAATGATAGAAATTTCATTATTATGTCAACAACAACTCCAATGTCAAAAGACACTGTTCAGAAAATATATTCACTAGAGTCCTCATGGCTCAGCTCAGATACACATACTCCCCCATAGAGGAAGTACCAACATCCAGTCCAGAAGAAAGATAGGGCTCATATACCACTAAACGGATGCAACAATATACATCACTTCACAAAAGTAGGCTGGACATAACCCTTGTGTGCTATAAAAGTGTCACACTTCTGTGAATCATTACATTCAAAAACACTCAACAATGAGGTCTCAAATAGTGATTCACAGCTCTCTATTTGTGGAGTGCAGAGGTTGTATTATGGAGCCCTCAGATTGACCTAGTTATGCCCATGCAAGTACACCAAAAAATAAGAGATTCAAAGATGAATAGCAAGCATGCTAATCTCCATGATCATCAAGTTATTGCATGCAAATGAAACTAGTCTAGATGATAACAATGCAAGAAAGTAAACTATTCTATTGAAATGAAAATATTATAAATCCTTGCTAATTATACTATGTGGATTAAGCTAGAACAATGAAAGGAAACATGAATCTAAACTATTATGTAAATGCAATACTAATATAAATTATGGATTGCCATGATGCATGAGAGAAGACAAGAAGAAAGAAGTCTCAAATATCCAAGCTCCAAATGCTCAAAAAGCTTCTTCCAAGATTGCTCTCCAAATGTGCAACATAACAATAGTATGAAAATTCTGGGATTTGAAATGAGAAGGAGAGGGCTCCTTACATAGGAAAATGTGGAGGAGAATGCATCTCAAGAGCAATGTGGGATAAATCCAAAAAGAGAAAATAAAGCTCATTTTTTAGAAAGTGTGGAGAGAAAAGGAATTTTCTTTATTTTTAATTATTTGTTTCCTTTTTTTCATCACAAAGAGCTTTAAGTAGATTTTTTTATTTATTTAAAAGAAAGATTCTCTTTTAATTAAAGAAGATAACATTATTTAATTAAAAAAAGATATTATTCTAAATAAGATAAAATTATTTAACTAAAAAATTTCTTAATTAAATAAAATTATTTTATTTAAGAGATATATTTTTTTCAATTAAATAAGATTATTTTATTTATTTAAAAGAGAATATTTCTTTTAATTAAATAAAATTTATTGATGAAATTATTGAAAGAATCAGGAAAAAGATTTTATTTTTATTTTTATTTGATTTATTTCCTTTTCCATCACAAATTTTGCTTTAAGTGGGGATTTTATTTATTTAAAAGAGGAATTATCTTTTAAATAAATAAGATAAGTTTATTTAATAAAAAGAGGAATATTTAATTAAATAAGATAAAATCATTCAATTAAAAGGGATTTTAATTAAATAAGATTATTTCATTTAAGATATTTCTTTTAATTAAATAAGCTTATTTTATTTATTTAAAAGGGAATATTTATTTTAATTAAACAAAATTATTGATGAAATGATCAAACCTTAGAAATATTTGAATTATTGATTTAATTGCGATTTGATCAAGGAATTGATTTGAAAATTGCAAAGCATTGATTCAGGAAATTGATAAATTAATAAATGGGGCCCAAAGTCTAGGTGACCATTTTAGGGTGCATACATTTGCCCCTCTTTGACTAATGTGAGATCGATTTGGGATCACATGTGGTCAAAGAATGGAATTGAAATGTGAGATCGATTTGGGATCACAAAACAACCCAGATGTGTGTTCGACGGATGGGAACACATCAAGACAAAGATAAGCTGATTTGAAAAAGACAAGGCCAACACCCCTGTAAATAGGTAATTGTCAAGTCTCAAGCAAGGTTTGATTGATAGGTTTGATAAAGTTGAATCAAGGATTGAAGTTTGATAGGTACTCCCCCCTCATGATCGAAATCAAAATGAAATAGAGGAGAAATAGTAAATTCATAAATTTGATTAAATCGAACTAAAGATAAGGTTCTTGATGTAAGATGAAAGATATAAGAATCACAAAACCAAGGTAGATCAGCAAGAAAGATTATACCCCAAGGTTGAATTAGAAAAAAAGAAATGGGGTGAAAGCGAATGGAAGATAGAAGTTTGGAAGAGATGGAAAGAAATGGAGAGAAGAAAGAGAATTTGCCTCAAGAAAGAGCATGCCCCAAAATCAATCAACTGTTTAAGATAGAAAATTTTGATTGAGATCAGGAAAGAAGATAAGGAAATGAAGATCAAAACGTGATCACAGTTGATTAAAAGTCCACAAGAAAGATGAAGGAAAACCCTCTCAAACTCATAATGCAGCCTAAAAATGCAAATTAATCATGAAGTCTAACAATGCAAGCTACATGAAAATGCAAAGGTGTACTTGCAATAGGGCAACTGTAACATAGGATTTTATGTTCATCATTCATTAGAGAATGTAAAGAACTTATTTTCATCATTGGGCCATTATTAACAGACATCGAAAAATCACACAATCATCACTAGTCACAAGCGCAACTATGATGATATGAATATGATTTATATCAGATTGGAATGTGGAAAGATTCTAACATAAGCATCAAAGACATAAAGATTAAGATAACTTCGATGTTAGCTTACCCAATTTAATGTAGAAAAACTAGTCTCGCATCAAGGCATAGATGTCAGGATGACCATAAGAACGGTTGTGCAAAAATAGTCAAGGATGATGCCTCAAATCTCCTAAGTGTGTCAAGAGAATAACAAGAGACACTCAAGAGCTTCGAGAGCACACCCACAAGCAAAAAGTCACAAAAACATGCCCCATGCCCCAAGTCCTCTAGCTATGTGTCATGGAGAGACTTATTAGACAAGGGCACTCAACGAAAATCAATAACAGTCAGCACACAAAGAAAAGATCAACGACATATCTCAAGCATTAAGTGTTGTGTTTAAAAATTTAAGTGTGTTCACTGATACTAAGTTCCGAGGATAAAGATCAAATGCTTGCAAGCAAGTAAAATCACATGACAAAATTGGGTAAGACTAAACTGATAAGTGTTGAAAAACACTCGATGTCAAGGGTTGTGTTGAAAAACACAGTTGGGGTGGTGTTTAAAAATACCGTTGGGGATGTCCTAGAGGCCAACACATCCAAGAGACCAAAACTAACATTGTTATGTCCCCTAGGCAAAGACAAAGACCAATTCCAAACCAAGGCAACAAGGATAAGGCATAATGGAGAAAGGCTAAGTGTCGAGGACGAGTGCTGAGAAACAAGGGTGCAAAGGTCTCAAGTAGCGCATATTTCTAGGTTTTCACCACTTGGATTTTATTTTATTTTATTTTTTTAAGGACTTTTTATATATATTTTTTGTATTTTTGCTACCAAGGCGCCTGTTTCCAGGTTTTCACCAAGGCACTTTTTCTATTTTTTTGAATTTTTTGAACTTTTTGATTTTTTTGGTATTTTTGGAATATATAATTTTTTTGGAGATACATCAAAGCGCCTATTGCTAGGTTTTCACTAGGATGCTCTTTTTTTCAGGACATTTTCCAATTTTAAAGATTTTTTCAGCATCATATATGAAATTTTTTGAAATTTTTTCAGGATCAATAAATATGTACAAAGGATGCCCCCACATAGAATGGGCATCAAACTCCCAAGCAAGATCACATCGTGTAGTCCGAAAGTCTAGCAAGGTGGAGGACAAGAGGGAGTAGCAAGCTGACAGAAAAGATGAAAGACTAGGGAATGAAGGAGAATGGAGGGAAGAAATCCTCAAGGACAAACTCCTCAAGAGTATCCAAGCTAGGGAAAACTTGTCATATAAAGCGCATTTGGACAAGCAATGAAAGGTCAGCATAGGATAAGTCACAGAAGTGGAATGCAAAAGAAGGAAAGGATGCAGTCCAAAGGAATAGTCATGTCAAGAGGCTTCATAGCATCGTGTTTTACTCTTTTTTTATTAGATCAAGACCAAAGGGGAAAAGGATAGCGATAGGCGAAAATGAATGGAGGAAAATAGATATGAAGGCTAAACAGGAAAGGAATGAAAGAAAGATCATCATAAGATAGCTCACAAAATAGCCAAATGTTCGTGTATAAGGTCAACATTGCCAAGATCAAAGATGGAAGATGGAATGGATGAAATATGTAGAAGAACTACGCATGATGCTTGATTGCTAGGTTTTCATCATGGTACTTATCCAAGCCACCACAAGGGAGTGGTTTTCACCATAGGATGAATTTATTTCTCTTTACTTTTTCTACCAAAGCACCTATTTCCAAGTTTCCACCAAGACATGTTTTCAATTTTTTATTTTTTTATTTTTTTTGGAAGAAAGCAAACTTTTTAGATAATGTTCCTTGAAAGGATAAACCAGGAGATGCAAAGGATTCAAGATAATATGCTCAAAGATGCTGATAGGGAAAGGAAGATGGAGGAGGAAAATTGAGGATAAGGTTTTATGTAAAGCGAGTGAGGCTAGAAGATAGGAGGAATAGGCAAATGAGGAAAAATGATAGAAGGTAGAAAGATAATGAATGGAAGGATTGTGAAAGGGTATATGGAAAGGAAGGCAAGATCAACATCAACACACACCTTGAAGGGTGGTGAGAGGATGGAGGAAACATGAATGAAGGAATATGATGAATGAATAGCAGAGGTTGCAGTTTAGGCGCATGGAATGAAAGATTATTTTTGGAAGAAGATGAAGTGGAAGCCTTTGGAAGCTTGAATGTCAACTTCACTTTTTGTTCAACATGAGACTTTTTTAAGAGAGACTTTGGAATCCATATAGCCATAGGCTTTTCATTTTTTTTTGATGATTTAGAGAGAATATCTTCAATGATGGATTTTGGAGCCCATACTTGTCTTGTAGTTTTCTTCTTAGATATCTCTTTTGACTTCATGCCTCCATGTTGATTAGAGGAGACATGGTGATATTATTTTTTTGATAGATTCTTGTATTGCTTCTTTTTCTTGTATTGAACATTCAAGTTACTTCCAAAGAACTTGGGACTTGTGGAAGAAGGAGGAGGATATGACTGGTTTAAATGGGTGGGTGGATGAAAAGGATTCAAAGGTATGCATCTATGTTGATCTTGAGGAAAGATAGGATATGGAGGGACATAAGGACCCAAGATGGATGATGAATTAGGAGAGTTAGGAGGGGAAAGTGAAGGGACATAAGGGCCCAAGATGGAAGGAAGACGTGAAGCCCTTAGTGTTGGTGGAAGAGGTCCAAGGATGGAAATGGAAGATGCAAAAGGTTAATCAACAAGTTCATCGGCATCTATATGACAACCAAGGACATCAACATCTTTAGAGTGAGCATTATGATCTGCAAAAGAATCGTGAACATCTTGAATAGGAGCATCTTCTTTGATAGGATTGTTCAAAGCTTGCAAAGAATTAGGAAGAGTAGAAAGTGGAAGAGAACATGGAGTGGTAGAATAAGAAGATGGAAGACTTTGATCTTGACAAGGATCTTTGGATAGCATAAGCGCATAATTTTTCTCTTGATTTTCAATAGGCTTAACATTAGAAGTAACAACACCATTTTTACCAACCTTAATGGAAGTAAGGTCATCTTGATTGTCAATAAGATCAATGGTGTGGGTAGTAGCTTGATCTTGCTTAGAAAAAGACTTAAGACATGGTGGAATGAATGAGAAAGGGTGTAAAGAAAGGGTGTAAAGGATCAAACGAACCATGAAGTAGAGGAGAGAAATCATGAAAAGAATTGGATGACATGGAGGATTCTTGATCTTGATCTTTCTTTATATTTTTTTATTTTTCATTTTTAGAGTCCTTTTGACATGGAGCCACTTCTAAAGACAAGGAAGCATGTTGGAATTGTATGGAAGACTTTGGAATAGATGGTGAAGGACTAGTTGAAGTAGGCATTGTAGCGCATAAAGGCTTAGGCTCCTTAGGTTTAGCATTATTGAAAGTATTTGCATCCAAGTGAAGGTTAGCTTGAGTTTCTTTAAGAGGTAGCCCTTGAGGATAACTATAGGGAACCACATGAAAAGTATTAGGGCTTTTGGTAGATGAATGACTTGTGAAAGATTTGATAGACTCATAAGCTTTAGGAAATGTGTGGGTATTGGAGGAAGTAGGGGATGAAAGGGAACCATCACAAGATAAAGGTCCATCATTAACATAATCTTGCTTGAGAGTGTCATCTTTATTTTCAGCATGAGAGTCCTTAGAGGAAGGATTCTTGTAGTATTTACGTTTTAAATCAGCGTGAAAAGCTTTCTCTTCCTCAGGTGAAGTAGATGTATCATCTAGGTATTATTCATAGAAATCATCAAAGTCTCTTTCAAAATCAGAATCATATGGATCACCACCGTGATCTATCCAATGTGATGACCCATTTCCAGTAAGCACGAGCACACGATGAGGAGGACTCTTAGGAATAGAGGTTTCATAAGTATCATCATCATAGACATCATAGTCATCATAGATGGGTGTGTCACTCTTCGTGGGAGAGGTATCACAAGGGCTATCATATTGCTCATCATGGTATGTTTTGAGACAAGGAGTAAGACTCTTGGGAGAAGTAGAAGAAGAACGAGATTGTGAAGAAGAGGAAAGTGAAGAGCTAGTGGAGGAAGAAGAATCGGATAATGAGGAATGCGAATAATGTCTAGAAGAGTCATGATAAGACTTGGATAATGAGGAAGAATGAGAAGACTTAGATGATGAAGAATGTTTGGAAGAAGACAATTGTGACATGATCATGTGGATACTTCTAGCAAAGGCATCTGATTCATTCGACTTTTCTTTTATTTTTGCCTTAAGTTTATCACCCATGCCATATCTAGAAGGACTATTGGAGGAACAAAACTCTTTGAATTGAGCAATGAGTTCAAGATCATCTACTTTTAAGAGAGGTTCCATAACAAGATAATTGAAATTCATGATTCTCGAAGAGGAGAAATCAAGCATGGAAGCGACAGAAGAGATGAATAGAAGAAGATAGACTAGAAAATAAGAGGAAAGGAATCAAGAAGACATGAAGAGTTTAGGAAGAAAAGGAAGCATGGAAATGGGAGACTAGGAAGACATGGGAGATGTGGAAGAGAGAAGACCAAGATTCATTTGGTGCAAATTGATACCATTTAAGTTCATTTGGATATTGAGCAACATGTCATAGCACTTTTGGGGAGATCTTTGAAGTTTTTATCACTCAGGAACTCAAATTTGTTTGTTTTAAAAGATCAACTAGATGCATCAACCTATTTTTATCATTGATCAAGCACATAAGATAGTAATCAAGGAGTTCAAGCAAACAAATGTCTTAAAACAATGAGCAAGGGGCAAAGCAACCTTGCACATGAACATGGATATTGACTTAGTATGCTATTCCTTAAAGATACTACTTGTGTATGTTCTCTAGAATATTTTTCCAATCACACACATAGTCCTAAAAAGAAAAATTTGGTTGCACTATGGTTCTTAATAATGGCTTGACTCTGCAACTTTTACAATTTCAAGAAGGTGAACTCCAATCCAGGCGCACCGGGGTTTTGACACATTCTGAGAACTTAATCAATCAGAGATGTTGAGGAGATCTGATAGCCCATCAAGAAACTGTACCCGTGGAGATTTCTTCCACAAAGACATTTGTATAGAGATTGTCACTACCATGACAAAAGTGGCTATTACCGCTTGAGGTTCCGTCAACGTGGTTTACCCAATGAAGGGAATGTCCACTACGCTTAACCCTCTCTAAAAGGTGACTCACAACAAGGACCACATGGGGACTTGGTTTAGATCCAAGGGTCTGAGTTTATGGTACTACCCAAAAAGGGGGTAGAGCATAATCCTCTATCCTTTTCTCTTCACCCAAACATAGAAGACAGATTCATTTTGAAATGCTAAGACTAAAACTATCTTGTCAAGATTTGTAATGTCAATAACTCATGATCTATCAACCTCTCTGGAGAGAGAATGCATCAATTGAAAAGTCAAAGACTACAAATCTAGTAGAATGCAAAGACAGTTCTAGTAACCTCCCTACCTGCAAGGGTTCTCTCGTTGAGAAGAGTTTCACTGGAAACCCACTCTCTCAAGAACCATGAATAGTGTTAATAGGGTCTACTTATCTATGTGAAACAAATATGCTAGAAATGAATCTATATTCTTTTTAAAGTCCCAAAATTGAAATGTGGTTTATGAAAGCGATAAATCACCCAAGCCAAACACATGAGAGATTAATTTTATGCCTCAAATCCAAGTGTTATAGAGATTGAACAAAATACCTCAAGTCCAATGCAACATGCTTAGTAGATTTTTGTTGAGCTTTTGTTTGTGTAAGCAAGCCACGAACTCTCCAACAAGTAAACAAGCAAACAAGCAAACAAGATATGCAATGTATATGTAACTAATGCAAACCCTAGGGTTAGATCTGAAAACCAATTGCTAGGAGCAATAATAGCCAGAAAATAATCCAAATGACAACTCATATCATGCATTGAACAATGAAAAATAAGTGCATACTCATCACAAAATTTTATTTTTTTGCATTTGACCTAGTCAACAAGATCTGATTTTTTTGATATGATTTTGGCAAAAAAAAAATGGAAATGAAAAATAGAGACCCCTACTAAAAAATAGAGAGATTTCCAAAAATGTAAAAATTTCAGAAAAATCTCTTCATTTGTACCTTAGAGACCCATTTTACCAAAACAGACCAGTTTTTGTAAATCAATTATTTGAGCTATAATATTACATCCAAATTCAAAACATAAAGAATGGACCCCCTGTAGAATTTGAAGAGCTTTCTGAAGATGTAAATTTTTTTGAAAACTATGCTAATTTGCACTGAAAATTATTTTTTTATGAAAAATCAAGAAAAAATTATAAATTTTTTAAAATACTTTACAAAATTCTAAATTTTTTATTGGAGCTTTTCTGATATATCATCAACCTGTAAAAATAATTTCAGACCAAAACACCAAGCCGTTTAGGAGATATGATCAAATCTGTGAAAATATAGGGTTTTAGTCTCCAAGCAAATCTGCAGAAGGGGGTTAGCTCCAAAAATAATCAAAACCAGTATGTAAAAGTGGGTTACCCCACAGTGGGTGCCAAAAATGTGTGCTATAAAAGTGCCACACTTCTATGAATCGTTGCATTCAAGAACACTCAACAATGAGGTCTCAAATAGCGAATCACAACTCTCTATTCGTGGAGTGCAGAGGTTGTATTATGGAGCCCTCAGATTGACCTAGTTATGCCCATGCAAGTACACCAAAAAATGAGAGATTCAAATATGAATAGCAAGCATGCTAATATACATGATCATCAAGTTATTGCATGCAAATGAAACTAGTCTAGATGATAACAATGTAAGAAAGTAAACTATTCTATTGAAATGAAAATATTACAAATCCTTGCTAATTATGCTATGTGGATTAAGCTAGAACAATGAAAGGAAACATGAATCTAAACTATTATGTAAATGCAATACTAATATAAATTATGGATTGCCATGAGGCATGAGAGAAGAAGACAAGAAGAAAGAAGTCTCAAATATCCAAGCTCCAAATGCTCAAAAAATTTCTTCCAAGATTACTCTCCAAACCTGCAGCATAACAATAGTATGAAAATTCTGGAATCTAAAATGAGGAGAGGGCTTCTTATATAAGAAAATGTGGAGGAGAATGCATCCTTAAGAGCAATGTGGGATAAATCCAAAAAGAGGAAATAAAGCTCATTTTTTAGAAAGTGTGGAGAGAAAAGGGATTTTCTTTGTTTTTAATTATTTGTTTCCTTTTTTTCATCACAAAGAGCTTAAGTGGATTTTTTTATTTATTTAAAAGAATGATTCTCTTTTAATTAAAAAAGATAACATTATTTAATTGAAAGAGAGATATTATTCTAAATAAGATAAAATTATTTAACTAAAAAAGATTTTAATTAAGTAAAATTATTTTATTTAAGAGACATTTCTTTTTCAATTAAATAAGGTTATTTTATTTATTTAAGAGAGAATATTTCTTTTAATTAAATAAAATTTATTGATGAAATTATTGAAAGAATGGATTTTTGTTTTATTTTTATTTGATTTATTTCCTTTTCCATCACAGATTTTGCTTTAAGTGGAGATTTTATTTATTTAAAAGAGGAATTATCTTTTAAATAAATAAGATAAGTTTATTTAATAAAAAGAGGAATATTTAATTAAATAAGATAAAATCATTCAATTAAAAGGGATTTTAATTAAATAAGATTATTTCATTTAAGATATTTCTTTTAATTAAATAAGCCTATTTTATTTATTTAAAAGGGAATATTTCTTTTAATTAAATAAAATTATTGATGAAATGATCAAACTTTAAAAATATTTGAATTATTGATTTAATTGCGATTTGATCAAGGAATTGATTTGAAAATTGCAAAGCATTGATTCAGGAAATTGATAAATTAATAAATGGGGCCCAAAGTCAAGGCGACCATTTTAGGGTGCATACAACCTCAAGCATACCTCTCAGATACTCAAAAGTATCCTTAGGCAAAGGTTTTATAAATATGTCTGCAATCTTCTCCTTTGTGCTTATGTATTCAAGTCTGACTTCTTTCTCAGCAACTTTCTCTCTTACTACATGATACTTTATCTCTATATGTTTTGTCTTAGAATGTAATACAGGGTTCTTAGACATACTAACTGTGATGGGTTGTCACAATGTATAACAATAGGCTCAACGAATTTTATTCCAATATCCTTCAGCATCTGCTTCATCCAAATTATCTGGTTACAATTGTTTGCTGCTGCTACATACTCTGCTTCTGTTGTGCTTTGTGAAATACAATTCTGTTCAGGTGCCGTAGGGGCTAAAAATTGTCTCTTTATACCATTCACTTCACAAAAGATGTTAAATTCTCTAGAAGTAAATTCTCCACCTCTATCTGATCTCAAACATTTAATCTTCATTCCAGATTCATTCTCAACTTTATTCTTAATGATTTTAAACTTATCAAATGCTTCAGATTTTTCTTTAAGAAATGCAATCCACATCATTCTTGTAAAGTCATCAACAAGAATCATAAAATACCTTTCTCCATAGAATCCTCTAGTCCTTGTAGGACCGCTCAAGTTTGTATGAACAATCTCAAAATTCTCTGATGATGTAAACTTCTTATTGGGAAATGAGCTTTTCTTCTGTTTAGCCATCACACATTCCTTGCAAATCATGTTAGTAGGCTTCATAATTCTAGGCAAATCTCTCACTGCAAGTGTAGTACTCACTTTCACAATGTTATCAAAATTTATATGACAAAATCTTTTGTGCCATAACCAAATGTCATCAATATTAGTAATCAAACATGTCATCTTAGTAGGATTCAACTAAAATATATTACCTCTAGTTCTAGATCTAGTACCAATCAAATTTCCATCTTTGTCTTTTATCACACAAGTTTTCTCAGTAAACCAAACTTGATATCCATTATCAACTAAATGTCCAACACTCAAAAGATTATGTTTCAAACCATCCACAAAGTAAACATCATCAGTATTAGTCTTTCCATCAAGAGTAATAGATCCTATACCTTTAATCAAACAAGGTGCATTGTTTCCAACTCTAACAACTCCTCCATCATGATTGTTAAACTTTATGAACTTTTTCATGTCTCCAGTCATATGATGTGAACAACCACTGTCTATAATCCAATCAGATTTCTTTTCAACTTGAGAAACTAGAGCTTTTTCTTCCTTAACCTCTGTTTCAAGATTTTCTTCTTTAATTGCTACAAATCATATATCAACATTATTCTCAGTATCACTTTCACTTAAGGTTCTCTCTATACTAGCTTCAAGTTCTTCATCATTAGCATAATAACATTCCTTAGATCTTCTAGGCTTAAAATTGTTTCTGTACTTCTTAAATCTCTCAGGACATTTAGATGCAAAATGACCATATTCTTGACATGTCCAACATTTAAAAATTTTCTTACTGTTTGGTTCTCTCTTCACAAGAAAGGCAATACCTTCTTCAATCTTCTTGTCTTCTTCATTTCTAGATCTATTGCTGCCAGCATAATCTCCGCTCACACTGATGCTTCTTGAAAAAGTAGGGCGAACACTAAGAGCATAGAATGTTGTCTCTATTCTAGGTAAGTCTCCTAATAACCTCAGGTTCATTTCTGCTGCTTCCAATCTTCCAAGAAGAGTCTCTCTTGTAAAGTTCATAGTACAAGGTATGACTTGTTCAATCATCTGTGTTGTCTTCTTAAATGCAGGAGTCAATGTCCTCAGAATTTTCCATATCACTTCATTCTCTGTCTTTGTTCCTCCACAAGATTTTATACCTGCAACAATCTCTGACATTCTACCAATATAGCTTCTAGCATATTCATCTTCCATCATTCTTATATCTTCAAAGGCACATATCCAATTATGTAATCTGACTTTCTTTGCATGTTCATCACCTTCAAAAGTAGACTGTAAAGCTAACCAAATTTCATGAGATGTTTTCAAATATTTTACCTGACTGTACTCATTCTCTGGAAGGGCTGAAAAAAGTGCTTCCCTGGCAAGTATGTTACACATGAATAGATCTCTTTCATCATTAGTACATGTTTCAATATTATCCTCATCAATGATAGTCTTCTCATTCTTAGTAATCAACCAATAACCTGGTCCTAAACACAATAGATGTGTCTTCATCTTTTCTTTCCAGCTGTCAAAATTCACTCCATCAAACTTAGGGCTTTCTTTCTTGAAATTCGTCATGGATCTCCTTAAGCTGTTAAACTTTTCTTTCAAGGACCTGCCGCTTTGATACCAATTGTTAGAAAGTAAAGTACACCAAGATAACTGAGAGGGGGGGGGTGAATCAATTATCAGATAATTATAAACTTTATCAACTTTAATAGATTTTAACCATATAAGCAATGTAACCAACAACCATAGAAAGATATTCATACACAATAACACAATGACACAAGATATGTTGACTAGGGAACCTCTTGATCAAAGAGTAAACCCCGGTGGGAATGATGCCCACAAAAGATGCACTAATATGAATATTCCTTGTGAAAGGATGGACTCTGTTAGGAGTCTTATGAAATACATTTAGTACATATGAATCCCTGTTAGGAGATTTTGAATCCCTGCTAAAAGATTCTAACTCTGTTAGGAGTTATGGAAGACAGAAGGACCCATTGCCCAAACAACTTCAATGGCAAGATCACTAAACACACTGTCCAACTGATCTCTAGATTATTCAATAGAATAATATCAAAATATTACTAATCTCAACAATATGTTACCTCTTCTCCGACTGTGCCAAACCACACTCACCTCTAAACCAGATCTCAATTTCAGATCTTTGTACCTCGCATATCCTCTTTCCACAAATTCGCTTTCACAATTTTATTCACTCTTACATTACTACTTTACAACAAGGAAAAAATTCCTTCCTCTATACCACACTTAAGTAATTACAAATGAGTTAGCATACAAATTACAAAATAAAAGTTTCCACACATTACATCAAAATTGTACAAAACTGTCAGCTTCCAATTAGAATAACTCTTCACTCATGCGACTTTGAAGTTTACACTATCATCCACATCACTATGAACATATCTCCAACTGCTCTCTAACTGCGCATAACCAGATTCCATCCCGATTAGGAGATATCATCTGATTTCCACAAACCACTACTCAGAAACACTGGCTGAATACTACTTCCACTTAAATGCTCATAACTTCCATGAATAAATGAATTACTATCTACACTCTTAACCATGAAAATATAACACATCATATAGTAAGTCCTCAACATCGCATAACTTGATCTCTAATATCTCACGTGCGCTAATCCAAACACTGTCTACTCCTCTGCTAATCTTCAGTAGATCACTGTGTTGACATCAATGACAATCACAGTCATGAATGCAACAACAACTGCTATAGAATGGCTGTTAATACTCCCATAGGATATATTCAACATTCATTCCTAACACATACCTTATCTCTTATTCTGATTGGAAACCCTATCCATTTCTCTATACACTTCAATCTCTTCATTTGTGAGTTTTCTCTTCCATTTATGCTTTCGACGACTACTACTCCCCATGGTGAGACCAAAAAGGTGATGCAAAAACCTTTGATAATAGAGAAATTCCAATAAAAATGGTGGAAAAAGTAATTTTTTGTCTTCTACAACTGCAATCTCGTGATATTCTTTGTAGAAAAATGTGGTTCTCGACCTGAGGGACCCAGAGAATAAATTTTTTCTTTTCGATGCTAGTAAAACAAATCAGATATCCGAAATCTCCCACTCAAATTTTGCCTCAACTTTTTGGTTTTCATCTCTCTCTCTCTCTCTCTCTCAGGTATTATTGTTATAATATAAATATTTTAATAAATATTTAATACTAATATTATACTATTATACAATAGAGAAATAAATAATAATAATTTATATAATATAATACTAATATAAATAATTATATAATACTAATGCTATTATCATATAATATTTATATTAAAAAAAATGAAATTTATAATATATAACTTAAAAATCTAAAGTCATAAAATTGAAAAAAACATTCAAATTGAAATGTTAAAATTGGGTGGGAGATATTAGATATCTGATATTATCAGATATGCGAAATTATTGGATATCCAATTTTATCAGATATATGATATTACTTCGGATATCCAATTAGGCTTGGTATTTGCCTTGACTTTTCACTTTGCAATGTCAAACATGGATGGTCAACCCAAAAGATGTGTTCACCATATTTACTTTGATCTCCAGACTTTGACCATGTAGTTGATGACCTTTTTTCACCCGAAATTGATGAAACAAAAAAGGTTTCTTAAAGACATTATCAGCTTTCCATCAATATAATTGTTGTCAAATTTCGAGTTCAATAAGTAATTACTTATTTTCTAATTGAGTTATCTTTAAAGTCCTAATTGACAAATTAAATTTCAAACGGTTTAATCTTTTTGAAATCTAAAACATGCATTACATTCTATGCTTGACCTACTATAAGAAAAAAAAAATCAATTATGTAAATTTTAGAATTAGTTAAGGTGGTCAGACACGAGAGTTTTTTATTCTGAATAAGTTGTAGCAGAAAATTCATAATTAATTATTTATTTGGGAAATAATTACACAAAAATATGGGTCACATCCGTGCATGAGTCTAGTACTTATATCTAAAATCTTGTGAAAATATCATCATTTGATTGTGATTAAAGTTGTCAGACATACGCGTACTTTTTATCTTTTTTCTGAAATCTTCATACTACTGCATTGAAATCTAAAATTTTGAACAATTAGATTAATTTTTTTTTTAGACAAGGGCTAGTAGTTTAGAAACTACATTCAATTTCCTATAGATTATGTTCTTACAAATTTTTCACATAAGGTTGATAAGATGTTCAAATTTTTACGTCAAGTTGACTAACCCTGATTTTCTAATTTTTCATTGCCACTTAAGGCCATAGCTTGGTATACCATGATCTTGCATATACCCAATATATTAAGTTTATTTTAATATATTATCCCTCCATTTCCCTTTATAAAATAAATCTTCTTTATTTTATTCCCTCGATAACCTAAAATTCTTCTAAGCTATGTTTAAATTAAAATAATTTTAATTTAACCCCTTTTCCCTTTTTTTCTAAACTTACCTTTTTCTAATATTCCTCTAATATTAATTAAAAGGTGGATTACCTCTAAACATGTGCACTATCACCTTTTCCAAAGTGGCCACCTCCCCATCTCTTTTCTCTACCAATAATTTTTAAATTCTCTTTTTCCCTCTCAATTGAAGTTTGACTTTTCCAAATCCTACCTAACATCATTTTTCCTCTTAATCCTAGCCACTCATTTATTTTTGCCTCTTTCCATTTTGTCTCTTAATCTTGGCCATCCATTATTTTGCCTCTTAATCCCCATCGTCCAATTCTTTTCATTTTCTATGAAAAGAGGCCTCACTCCTCATTTTAGGCTAATTCTTCTAATCTTCTTCAAGGCTGGATTCTTCTCAATGCTTTTCAATTCTTATGCATCTTTTATCATTCTTAATCATTCTAGTTCTAGTTCTTACTTTGCATTCTAATCTTGTTTCTAACCTAGATCTTGTTGCATCTTTATCTTAGCTTCTTAATCATATTGCATTCATCTTAGATATTAATCTTGTTGCATTATCATAGATTTTAATCTTATTTGCATTATCATTATCTTGAATTAATCTTGCATCATTTAATCCTTATCATTTGTGAAGCTTGGGACAAGTTCCTCATACTTGTTCTCAAATCCTTCATGATCATCTAGCTTGCATCACATAGTTTTGTATTTTATCTGTGTTGGGAGAGCATACCCACAATAATCTCAAAAAACAAATCAAACAAGGCTTTGGGTGCCCTTGTTTTAGCTCATCAGACGTTGTAGTGAAGATTACTTATTTTGTTGCATTTGAAATGATTATCATCTAATGTGATTTTGTTTGGTGTTTTGGTATTTTTTATTTGTAGTAAATAGGTCAATATTTTTATTGCATACATTTTTGCATGCCTAGTGGGACCCACATCCCTATTATATCTACACTTTTAAAGATTTTTCTATGCTAATGCTTGTGTATGATGAATTGAAGACAAAATCCTAGGGTATTTCTAAAGATTTGATCATATCTTTCAAATGGTTTGGAGTTTTTGTTTGAAATTCTTTTGGCGGGTGGGGAATCATCATATTATGTCTCAGTCCAAAAATCAAATTTTATTATCAATTTTCTGGGAGTTATAATTTTTTTTATGATTTTTAATAAAAATTAATTTCTATTCGCAAATCACCATATTTTTTGAAAAACTTTACATTTTCAGAAAGGTCTAAGAATTATACATATGAAATGTTCTTTGTGTTTTTTATTTTGATGCACTAATATGGCTCAAACATTCAATCTTTGAAAATTGGTTTGTTTTGATAAATCAGGTCTCTAGGGCATAAATTAAGGAATATTTCTAAAATTTTAACATTTTTGGGAAAATCTTAGGTTTTTAGCAAGGGTCTCTTCTTTGCATTTCTATTTTGTGTCCGAAATCATATCAAATAAATCAGATCTTGTTGACTAGGTCAAATGCAAAAAAATTAAAATTTTGTGATGAGTTTGCACATAGTTCAATGCATAATTGGGTTTTCTTAAAAATATTTAATATTTTGTCTTCTAAAAATGGTTTTGCAGAATGTTTAACCAAGATTAAGACATTTTGAGACTACTAATCAATTTTTTTTGTAGGACGTTGTTTGAAGATCTTGAAAATATTTGAGACTACTAATTCATTAGTTTTGTAGGTTGCCTTGGAGATTCAATCAAATAATGTGTCTATTTTAAGTTGATTTTTATAGGCACCTAGTTTAATTAGGAAGGTTTATTTCTTGTGATTTAATTGGGTAGTAAGAGAGTATGCTCTTTCCTCTTTAAGGGGAAATCAGAAATTTAGACCTACTTAATTTGGTCATTAGAAATGAATCTTGGGTAAATAAACATGTTCTTGATGTGTTTGGGAGACACTATGGAGTAGGAGAGTATCCTCTTTTCCCTTGTGTAAAATCAAAAATTTAGACGTCCATTGGCTATCCATCTTTTCTTTCTTGCATTTACCTTTAGAGGGCTTGCCAAGAGAGCAATCTTTTGGGAATGACCCAAGTGGGGAACAAGAAAACCTGACTACTCCACCCCACTATAATCAAAAGCTTCTTTCAATCTAAAGAGAGGGAAGACATGGCTATTTATACTTCTAATGCTTCTTCATGTGTAGGGCCTAGTTTCCTAAATCTTGCTAAGCAAGACTACATTTGACTAGGCGCTTGTTTACAAGGGAAGTACATTCAACTTGTGTAGGGCTGAGAGGTCTAAGTTTTGCTTGCAAGATTGTGCATTTTGGGTGCTTGTAGGGTTATAGGTGTAATCATCCAAAAATGGTCTAGTAAACTTTGAGCCCCTTTCTAAACATTAAAATTTAAATCTTGGACTAAATCTTGTGCTTAATCAATTTTGGATATTTATTTAATCTCTTATTTCTTGATCAAATCATCATTTTATCATTTATTTGATTATATCCTAAAGTTTGATCAGTTTATCTTAAACTTTATTTAATTAAGAGAACATGTTTCCTTTGAATTAAATAAAAAAATCTTTGAATTAAATAAAAAATCTTTTAATTAAATAATAAAATCACTTTATCCTAAGCTTTATTTAATTAAGAGAACATTCTCCCTTTTAATTAAATAAAAAATATTTTAATTAAATAATAAAATCACTTTATCCTAAGCCACATTTAATTAAAAGAACATGTCCCCTTTTAATTAAATAATGGAAACCACTTTGCTAAAAATAATAAATTAAAAATTAAAAATTAAAATAAAAGTGCACTTTTTTAATGAGATGGAATCTTTTGACTTTTAAAAAATGCTTTTGCCTCTTTATCTCAACTACTCATTATTTTGCCCCTTAATCATGTCCATTGATTTTTCTTTTTGAAAATTTTGAGCACATAGATCAACCAAGATTTAATCTCCACCATTGCACATTTATTTTTGCCTCTTAATCTCCATTCATTTCTAAATTCATTTAAAAGGAGACTTTCTCCTCATTTTTGAGATCCCATCTCTTGCATTATCTCATCCTCATAGCATTCTTAGCTTCTTGAGATCTTGAAATTTTATTGCAAGTTCTTGGAGTCTTGGCATCTTAACATCTTAGAATCTCAGAGTCTTGCAATCTTAGAAATTTGGAGTCTTGCAATCTTGGCATCTTGGAGCTATGACATTCTTAGATCTTTCATATTAAAGCATTGCATCATCATTATCATTTTAGCTTAATCCATCTCATCTTAGATATACTTTTCTTGCATTCTTGCATATTATTTTAGCTTATATCTTTCATCTCATCATAGATCTACTTTCATTTTACCTTAGATCTCGCATCTCATCTTAGATATACTTTTCTTGCATTCTTGCATATCATTTTAGCTTAGATCTTGCATTTCATCTTAGATCTACTTTGCATTATCATTTGAATCTTCCATTCTATGGTGCACCTTGCAAGGGTCTTTCTTTAAGGTTCATTTGAGAGCCACCATTCATAATATCTACATGGTTCTTGCACGTCATGGATAGGAAGGTATAAGCCACTTCTTGAGATCTTCTTCTTCATGGATTCTCTCAAGTGTAATGGTTTATAGAAGTGACCTCACTTTTTGGTACACATTTTTTGGCACCCACTATGGGGCAAATCCATGAATTTTTGGATACTCACTTTGGTTTTTAATGCTAACCCTTGTGCATGTTGAGTTGAAAGCAAAAACCCTAGGTTTTTGAAAGATTTCATCATATCTCACAACTAGCTTGGTTTTTTTATCTAAATTTGT
The DNA here is from genome assembly GCA_027943335.1 of Chamaecyparis obtusa. Classification (NCBI taxonomy): domain Eukaryota; kingdom Viridiplantae; phylum Streptophyta; class Pinopsida; order Cupressales; family Cupressaceae; genus Chamaecyparis; species Chamaecyparis obtusa. The sequence continues at coordinate 1,265,554 of BSBK01000284.1, read as the reverse complement.
TTTTGTAGATTGGGGATGGATAAAAGGTGTCTCAGTTTGAAAATCATATTTTTCTGATCTTTTTTTCGTGAGTTATATTTTTTTATTGTCTTTTCATGAACATTAATTCCTTCTCACAAATCATCATATTTTTCAAAAAAATTTACATTTTTTGAAGGGTCTCACAATTCTACAGGGGGTTACTTCTTTGTGTTTTTAATTTAGATGCAATAAAATAACTCAAATAGTCGATTTTTAAAAATTAGTCTATTTTGGTAAAATGAGTCTCTAGGGCACAAATTAAGGGATATTTTTGAAATTTTAACATTTTTGGAAATCTCTCAATTTTTTAACAGGGTCTCTTCTTTGCATTTCTATTTTTGGGGCCGAAATTATAGAAAAAAAATTAGATCTTGTTGACTAGGTCAAAAAAATTTAAAAATTTGTGATGAGTTTGCACTTTATTTGTACATAGGTCAATGCATGATTGAGATTTCTTGCAAGTATTTGATATTTCTTATCTCCTAACAAGTAGTTTTGCAGTGTTATTACGTTCATTTGTATATTTTTGTGCCCTAACTTGTGGTTTTGTAGGATTTGCTTGCCAAAAGAATTGCATTGCTAAGACTAATAACAATTGAGATTTTGGAAAATTGTGTTGAAGGTATGTAACTAGATCTTAGCACTTTTATTATTAGATCTTGTGTGTCTTTTCTGTCATTAGATCATTTTTCATAGGCACATAACTTAATTAGTTTTCTTTTGGTAAATGAACACGTGTTTGATGTGCTTGGGAGACACTATGGAGTAGGAGACTATGCTCTTTTGTTTTTGGAAAATCAGAAATCTAGACCTCCATTAGCTATCAATTTTACTTTCTTGCATTTACCTTTAGAGGGTCTGCTAAGAGAGAAATATTTTGGGAATGACCCAAGTGGGGAATAAGTGAACTCGGCTACTCCATTCCACTATAATCAAAAGCTTCCTTCAATCCAAAGAGAGGAGAGACTTGGCTATTTTCTATTCCTAATGCTTTTTCATGTGTAGGACCTAGTTGCCTCAATCTTGCTAAGCAAGACTACTTGTGATTGGGCGCTTGTAGGGCCATCTTGGTCTCAATATTGTTTACAAGACTACAAGAAGAGTACATTCATCTTGTATAGGGCTGAGAGGTCTAAATCTTGCTTGCAAGATTATACTTTTTGGATTCTTGTAGAGCTATAGGACTTAATTTTGCTTGTAAAACTATAGGAGATAGTCATGAACATAGTTTACTAAAAACCTTAAGTTAGAGGCTACCCTTTTGACTGAAAGTATCATAATATTTGTGCAAGGACCAATCCAAGCAGTTTCCTGGATCACATCAAGTTTACTCACCATATGTATTCCTTTGCGATACCAAGTTGTGGGCAACAATTTTGATACTAGCCTTGATCGTAGGTAGTTATTGCTTGATGTGTTTTTGATTTGTGCTAGGCCCGTGTAAATCTTTGTGAACATACACCTAACATTATTGGAATATTGCAACCTATCTTTAGACTTTAGAATTTCTTGTATCATGCAAGGTTTCTTTGTCCCTTGTTTGATTGTTTGAAGGCTACTCTAGGCGTCACATTTTCTTTAAAAACTTGATCTTGAATTCAAAATTTGTTGTCAAAATTCAAAATTATTGTCAAAACTGGAAATTGTTGTCTTGATATTGCCTGCAGTAGTGAGAAATATTGTATGACATTTTGGAATATCGCCTACCATTCAAGGAAATATCATCTGTGTTTACTAAGGTCTATTGCCCAGATTCTGATCCGAGTTGGTTTGGCCCATATTTTCTCTTAGCTGTCTTAGGAAGTTTATACTTGACTTTTTCTGGTCTCTTGGTCTGAAACTAGTAGGTTTAGGATTGTTTTTAGCTAAAAAGGATCACCTAGATACCTTGGTTATATTCTTGACTTGTAAAATTGTTCACTTTTCTATCTCTTTAGTTATATTTATCTTTATCTTGACATTATCTCTTGACTCGAGTCACAAGTGTTGTACATGGGGATCTTACCCCGCAACTTGGGCACTTTGTGGTCAGTCATCTTAATCTTATTTTACTCTATTTTACTATTTGACAAGTGAACACTTTGCTCTTCTAGGGTGGACATCAATTTGTCTTGTGTCATCTTAATTGTCTCTTTACATTCTCTTTCATTCCTACTTATCAAAATGATCACATCATGAATCCAAACAATTTGACTAAAGAAGAAGAAGATATTCATGCGAAATACTTTTCAGAACAAATCAAATCTTTGAGATCTAAACTTCAAAAATTAAAGGAAGAAAAAGATACATCTCCTAATCAACATTCTTGGAAATCAATTTATCCTTTATATTTACCTTCTTCAAGCAAGGCCACATCCCACTTTAATAAAAAACCTATCTTTGATAGAGAATATCTTTATTAAAAAATATATTTTTGATAGAAAACATCTTTATGAAAAACCTATCTTTGATCGAGAACATCTTTATGATAAACCTATCTTTGATCAAGAACTGCTTTATGAAAAACCTATCTTTGATCGTAAACATTATCATGAAAGACCTATCTTTGACAGACCTATCTTTGACCGACATATCTTGATAAAGAAAATGAAAAACCAGAGCAAATCTTTACTCCTTTTTGAGAATCTTATGAATCAACATTGGAAAAAATCCTTGAAAATAATCTTATCACATTAGCTTCAACTACTTCAAGTGGACTTTCATTCATGCATACTTACTGTGTGTATCATCGGAATAATGAACATAAAACTTCAAATTGCATAGAGTTAAAACATAAAATCCAAGACCTTATTGATGATGACATAATTGGAATTAAAGATCCTAATGCCTCATTTAATGAAGATACTACTCTCAAGCTTGATCAAAATCATGAACCTATGTCTATAAATGGTTTTCATGTCACATATACCTCTTCCATCATGCATTAATCTCCTAAAAAAGAAGCAAAGCCATCCAAAATTCTGCCATTAAAAAAAGAACTTAATGCTTTTCATGATACCTATACATATCCTCAAGGGATACCTTTAAAAGAGATCCAAACTAATATACATCTTTCTACAAGCCTCTTCCATGATTCAAAGGTCATAGATCCCAACCTTCCTTGTGCTTCAACATCTATCATACCTATCCTAAATGTCCCTTCATCAATCCTTCATGAATCCCTCACACATCCAAACTCCTATTTCATCCTTAGAAGTGGTTCCATGTGAAGAGGACAATCTGAAGTGTGAAGAAATGAATATAAATAAAGATCAAGATCAAAATATCATCCATCCTTATCCAATGGTTGACCAAAGTATCATATCCCAATAATGTCATGATGATCCCCTCATATCCATTCACCTCTTCCAAGAAGATATCCCTCCACCTCCTACATCTTATCCATCTCCCGAGCAAGATCAAGATACTTCTTCCATCATCTCTAAAGATCTTATTGAAAATAGAGAGAAAAGTACTCTTCATATATTATCCAAAGATCCTTTTCATAATCCTTCATATCCATCTCAAAAATCTCCCATTTTTCCTACTTCTTTGCATAAGAAATATTTTGTTTCTCGTATCAAACTTTCTCCTATCAAAGTTACTCATGAGCCTATAGGTATAAATCTGAATCTTAGAGATCAAAGCCTTGGCCATACTTCTCACTTTATGGATGTTGATATCCCTACCCATTATCCATTTGCATCTTCCAAATCTATCCTTAGTCCTTATAACACAAAGATGAAACCTTCACACCTTCCATCCATATTAGGACCTTATGTTTCTCCATCTACTATACCTCTTTCTCCTAGCTTAAATCAAGATCAAGAAAGACATACATGTACTTGAGAAATTTCCATTCATGTATCCATCTACACCCATCATATCCAACCTCTTTCATCTACAATTCCCAAGTCTTTTGGAAGAAATTTGGATGCAAAACATTAAAATTAGAAATACAAGAATCGACTTACATATGAAGATCACCATGTCCTATCTAATTGACATGTGACTACAAAGAAAAATGAAATATCTAAGAAACTACAAGGGTTCTCAAAGAAAAGAGTGAAATCAAAGAAAATATGGGTTCCTAAATCCATCATGGAAGAATTGCAATCAAAAGCATCTAAAAGTAAAGAAAAATCAAAAGCTGTGTGGATTCCTAAGTCTCTCTTAAAGGACTTGGACATAAAAGAAAATTCAAAGTTGACATTCAAGCTTCCAAATACTTCCATTCCATATCCTTCCAAACATCTTACATCCTCTCCTTCATCCATTTTGGGTCCTTCTATCCCGAGATCCATATCCTCTCCTATATCAAAACCTCAAGCTATCCAACTTATTCTCCCTTCAATTATTCACTACCCCTCAAGGTGTGTGTCAATGTTGATCTTGCCATCATCTCCACATACTCTTACGCAATCCCTATCTATTGTCTTATACCTACTTCTTATCCTCTCATTCGTTATCCTTCCATTTCTCTTATTCCATCTTATGCATAAATCCTTAGCCATCAATTACCTTATCCTCCATGTCTTTGAGCGTATCTCTTATTGATCTTGGCATATCATAGGATATCTTTCCAAAGAAGCATTATCCAAAGAGCATTAGGCTTGAGTTCCTTAAAAAATTAGAAAATACAAAAAAAAACTAAAAAATTCAAAAAAATATAAAATATAAAAAAATAGAAAAAGTGCCTTGATGAAAACCTAGAAACAAGTGCCTTGGTATAAAAAATAAAGAGAAATAAATTCATCCTATGGTGGAAACCACTACTTGTGGCACCTTGGACAAGTACCATGATGAAAACTTGGCAAACATGCGTTATGTGTAGTTCCTCTATCTTGCACTCTACACTTGGGACAAAATGCATCCACACTAGCTATTTCATGTGCACCCATACTTCCTCTTTTGCCTTTGATATTGACAAGGTTGAACTATCCATGAGCATCATATATCATTCCATCTGATATTCTTTCCATCAGCTTACCCACTGGCTTTCATCCATGCTACCCCATCATGATCTTGCTTATCCAGAATTTGTCATCATTATTCCTAAGCATTATTTCCCTAATCCCAAACCATTAGCTCATAATATCCATCATCCTTTATCCTGATTGTGCTATCCTATCACTATTATATTTAATTGACCCCTTGGTCTTGATCAAAAAGAAGAACAAAATAAACATGAAAAATCTATTAATAAGAGTCTCTTGACATGTCCACTCTTTGGACCACATGCTTTTATGACACCAGGTCATTATCCTATATGCTACCCAGTACCCAACACCTCTTCATGAGCTTACATTGCTATATTTTCTCTTTCCTTAGCTTGGGTACTCTTGATGAGACTGTCCCTAAGGTTTGCATTATCTTTTTGCTTCCTCCATCAGCTTGCTAATTCATCCATCATGTCCTATACCTTTCTAGACATTGGGGGAAAACCAATGTGATCTTTCTTGAGAACTGGTATTATCTAAAAAATTAAAAATTGAAAAAATTCCTAAATTTTTTTTATAAAAATCATATAAAAACTCTAAAAAATCATAAAATCATATAATGTCCTAAAAATCATTATCTTGGTAAAACTTGGAAACATGAGACCCATGCACTTATATCTATCAGTTTTTTTCTTTTTGCTCCAAACCCTTTTGACTTCCATATCCAATCTCCTTGATCTGAGATTGATCTTTGTCTAGGGCTAGGGGGCATGAACTGTATTCTCCTTTGTTGTGCGATGGTTTTTTCTTAGTAACTCACACTAGTGTTTCTCAACACTACCCCAAACAATGTTTCTCAACACTTCCTTTGACATTGAGTGTTTCTCAACACTTATCGGATATGTTACCGTGAGTCGATGCTTTGTATGCAGTCTAGGATTGTGTGATATTTATCACCTACAGGCATGAGTCCTAGCGAGTTAGCGATTGTCTTTATCTTTTTTACACGTACTTAAATTAAAATGGTTGAGTTGTGCTTAATGATATTTTTTTTGTATGTTGTCTATTATTGAAGATTTTCACTAATGTTCCCTAGATCCTTGGTTTCTCCATGATGTTAGGACTAGAGGACTAGGGGCATGGGGCATATTTTCTTTGATTTCTTCTTGTGGTGCGATTCCAATGATCTTAAGTTGTCTAATAAATTGGGTGTATGTGATAAGAGCCTCCATCACGATTGGAACACCACACATACCTTGACCTTCTTTATTCAGACACTTAGGTGAGGTTGGAATTATCTCCTTGACTGTTACATTGTGTTTTCTTATGCAACAACCATTCAGGACATCCTGGACTCTTATGCCTTGATGCTTATGGTTACTTGCAACATTAATTTCTAAACCATGTTCAAGTCATCTTGGCCCTTATGCCTCGGTGCTTACATATGTTTCCTACATTATATCTGATATAGATCATATTCATATCTTCATAGCTGCACTTGCACTAGTGATGGTTGTATGATCTTGTGATGTCCCTTAATAAGGCTCGATGATAAAAATAAGGACCTATTTAGTGACTCTTGCAAGTTGCACTTTGCATCTTCATAGTAGTTTTCATTTTTAGGGTTCATTCTAGTTTGCATATGAGTTAGGAGAGGGTCTCCTTCATCATTATCAAACAAATTTTGGCCATCCTTTTGGAACATTCTCGATTCATTTTCGGGATCAAAACCAAAATTCAATTTCATTTTGTTGTTCTTTTGAGATTTATCTTTTTCATCCTTTGAGGCAAACATTGATCATATTTTCTTCATAATCACTTGCTTTGACCTAATGTTAACGTTATACCTTTTTGGTCAACCTTATTCAAACTGGGGTAAATTTTCATCACTTGGTGGTCAAACTTGGTCTTGTACGCTTATCAATCATCTTGAACCTTATCTTATCCTGATTTGATCAAATCTATCTCATTTCTACATCTCCTTTACCTCATTTCAATTTTGATCTCGAGGGGGTAGGAATAACCTATCTTTCAAAGCTGCAAATTGATTATGCAATCTTATTGTCTTTTCTTTCAATCTCTATTTTAGTGTTCAATTTCCCTTCAACTGTACATTGGAATCTTTCTATCTTTGCTAGTTCTCGTTCGATCAAGTTCAGGATTAGTTGTCTCTCTGTGCTTCGTTTGATCAAGTTCAGAGTTAGATCTTTATCAAGTATCTTGTTATCTTTACTAGTTCTTGTTCGATCAACTTTGGGCTTAGCTATCTGTCTGTGCTTTGTTCAATCAAGTCTAGAGTTAGATCTCTATCAGTTACCTTGACATCATCATTGTTTGACTCAATGTGTTCCCAGATCGCTCACACATTAATCAAAGAGGGGCAAATGTAATCACCCAAAAATGGTCTAGTAAACTTTGAGCCCCTTTCTAAACATTAAAATTTAAATACTAGACTAAATCTTGTGCTTAATCAATTTTGCATATTTATTTAATCTCTTATTTCTTGATCAAATCATCATTTTATCATTTATTTAATTATATCCTAAAATTTGATCACTTTATCCTAAACTTTATTTAATTAAGAGAAGATGCTCCCTTTTAATTAAATAAAAAAACCTTTTAATTAAATAAAAAATATTTTAATTAAATAATAAAATCACTTATCCTAAGCTTTATTTAATTAAGAGAACATGCTCCCTTTTAATTAAATAAAAAAACATTTTAATTAAATAATAAAATCACTTTATCCTAAGCCACATTTAATTAAAAGAACATGTCCCCTTTTAATTAAATAAAGGTCCCCTTTTAATTAAATAATGGAAACCACTTTGCTAAAAATAATAAATTAAAAATTAAAATTAAAAATAAAAGTGCACTTCCCAATGAGATGAAATCTTTTGACTTCTGAAAAAGGCTTTTGCCTCTTTATCTCAACAACTCATTATTTTGCTTCTTAATCATGTCCATTGATTTTTCCTCTTGAGAATCTTGAGCACATGGATCAACCAAGACTTAATCTCCACCATTGCTCATTCCTTTTTGCCTCTTAATCTTGACCATCCGTTCATTTCTAAATTCATTTAAAAGGAGACTATCTCCTCATTCTTGAGATCCCATCTCTTGCATTATCTCATCCTCATAGCATTCGTAGCTTCTTGAGATCTTAAAATTTTATTGTTGATTCTTGGAGTCTGGACATCTTAGCATCTTAGAATCTTGGAGTCTTGCAATCTTGGAATCTTGGAGTCTTTCAATATTGCCATCTTGGAGCTATGACATTCTTAGATCTTTCATATTGAAGCATTGCGTCATCATTATCATTTTAGCTTAATCCATCTCATCTTAGATATACTTTTCTTGCATTCTTGCATATCATTTTAGCTTAGATCTTGCATCTCATCTTAGATCTACTTTCATTTTAGCTTATATCTTGCATCTCATCTTAGATCTGATTTTCTTGCATTCTTGCATATTATTTTAGCTTAGATCTTGCATTTCATCTTAGATCTACTTTGCATTATCATTTGAATCTTCAATTATATGGCGCACCTTGCAAGGGTCTTTATTTAAGGTTCATTTGAGATCCACCATTCATAATATCTACATGGTTCTTGCACGTCATGGATAGGAAGCTATAAGCCACTTTTTGAGATCTTCTTCTTCATGGATTCCCTCAAGTGTAATGGTTTATAGAAGTGACCTCACTTTTTAGTACATAATAGGCCTCAATTTTGGTTGCGAAACTGACAGGATAGTCATGAACGGAGGACCTTATTAGACACCTAAAGATTTAGAGGCCAACCATTTCAACCGTGTGACTTCCTGTGTACAAGGATTGATCCAAGTGGACTTACCTGGATCACCCCAAGACTACTCACCATATGTGCTCCCTTGGATGCTAAATCTTGAATGTGGCAATGTGGAAAGACATGTGATGTGAGAATTGATCTCTTCCAATTGATCCATACCTTTCATAGTCCTAGGAAAGGCCATTCAACCACTTAATTGTGGGGCTAAGAGCATCAAGCTATGGGAAAAGGTTGGAACAGTTCCTTTTTGACCTTAGATAGTGTTTGCTTGATGTGTCTTCGATTGTGTTGAGACCTGTAGAAATATTTTTGGACATGCACATTACAATATTGCTTTCTATGTTCTAATTCAATCCATATCTCCCTATCATCCAAATCAATCACATAATCCATTTCACTTGTCTTCAAACACCCCTAATCTATCCTTCCACTTCATCCATTCTTAATCCAAGTCTTATCAATGCCACTTCTAATCTTCCACTTTTGGTTTAGGATCACCATCATCATCTTTGGACTTTAATCATCATCCAACTCAAATCAAATCAAAATTCTTGAGGCCTTTGTCCTCTAAATTAATCAAATCCATCATCCAATCATATAAAAATCCTTGAGGCCCTCCCCTTTAAAATCCAAATCCAAACTTGCTCGTAGTCTTAAGTTCATTTTTCACCCATCATTAAATCTTTCACTCTCAATTCAAATCTTCCTCTACATCATATTCCTCTAATCCAATCCAAAATCTCTAATTTAACCATCATGAACATGGATTGGTTTTACAAAATGGTTGATGACTTTAAAGTGCCAAATCCTAATCCCCAAACTATACCTCCAATCCAACCCACCTACCAAATCAATCCTCAAGTCATATCCAATCCCAATCCATATCACATTCCTTATCCTTCTTCTACCTTTGACAAGGGAAATCCACCTCATTATCCTTCATCCACACATAATTCCTTCCATCACCCCCATCATGCCTCTAACATACCCAATCTTGCCTAAGAGATTGAAGAACTTAGAAATACCATTCTAAGGTTGCAAATGAACATCAAAAGAAAACCTTTGAAGACATATTTCCTGTTGCAATTATCCAAAGCCATAATTCTCATCTCCCATACTATCTCAATCCTTTACCTAATCCTAATAATCCTAAACCCACATCATTCCTATACTCCAAAGCTTCACAATCACCCAAAGCTAGACAATACACTCCCCTTGTAGACCCTCATGATGTCATATTCCACCTACTTTTTGACCAAAACATGATGGTTTTTCCAAACACTATGCCCTTTGATGAGAGTCAACCTAAACCTAATTGGTATAAGGAAAATGAATATTGTGATTATCATCACTGCAAGGGTCATGACATCAAGAGGTGTTTAAAGTTTTAAAAAATTGTCCAAGACCTCATTGACAAAGGAGAGATTGAAGTTGAAGATCCTAACCCCTCCATCACATCACCATCACAAGTCCATATATGTCAATACCTTATCTCAAAGCATGCTATCATGGATTCTTATTCCTTTTTAGATCAAAGTATTCCTCTATCTCAAGATCCATTTATCCCTCTTGATTCACCTCATATTTCCATTCATAATCAAGATCAAGACATCTCTTCTACACCATCTAATGATATCCTTCCATCCCAAGGCTTAACATCCACTTCCACTAATCTCCCTTCATGTTAAGATAAAATTACTCCATCTTATGATCTCATTCCATCCACTCCATTCCACGATAGCCTTCCATATCAACATCCAATCATCTCTTCCACTCCACCACATAACCCTCCCCAAAGTCAAGATCAAAGTATCCCTTCATCTCCATGTCATGATTCCAATCTCTCAAAAGATCCCATTATTCCCCTAAATTCCCCTCATGATCCTAATCTTGCACAAGATCCCACTCTCCTTCTTGATCCTCCATCACAACATCCTAATCCTTTACAAGATCCTATTCCTCCTCAAGATCTTATTATTCCTATTAAGGAGCCTCTTAGGGACCAAGGAAACCCTACACTTGACGACCTTGGTGATATGACTCACTCTACAGATGCTCATATCCCTCCTACACCTTATGTACCTCCATTCAAGCATAAACATATTCCTTCATTGTCTTCCAAATCCATCTTGGTCCCCTATATCCCTAAAGGAAATCCTTCATCATGTCCATCCATTTTGGGCCCTTATATCCCAATGTTAAACCCTTCATCCCTTCCATCCATTTTAGGTCCTTATGTTCTTCCTTCCACTATACCTCTCGCTCCTAGCTGATCATTTCTTTCTTCCACCATACCTCAAGATCAACAAAGACATGCATCCTTGAGAGATTTCTAGCCATCCATCCATCAAAACCCGTTATATATTGAGCCTCATTCATCCACAATTCCCAAGATTTTTGGAAGCAATTTGGATGCACAACATAAAAATAAAAAATACAAGAATCCACTTACATATGAAGATCACCATGTCATATCTAATCGACATGTGGCTACAAAGAAAAGGGAAATACTCAAGACACCACACGGGTCCTCCAAGCAAAAAATAAAATCAAAGAAAATATGGTAAATCCATCATGGAAGAATTACAGTCAAAATCACATAAACGTAAAGAAAAATAAAAAGCTATGTGGATTCCCAAGTCTCTCATAAAGGACTAGAATATAAAAGAAAAATCAAAGTTTACATTCAAGCTTCCAATGACTTCTACTCCGTATTCTTCCAAACATCTTCCATTCTCTTCTCCATCAATTTTGGGTCCTTGTGTCCCAAAATACAAATCACTTCCTACATCAAAACCTCATGCTAGCTAATTAATTCTCCCTTCACTTGTCCAAAACCCTTCAAGGTGTGTGTCGATGTTTATCTTGCCATCATTTCCACCTACTCTCATACAAACCTTTCAATACCCTATCCAATATCCAACTCCTATATCTACTCCCTATCCTTCCATATCATATCCTCCCATTCCTCTTACCCCATCTTATGCATAAATCCTTAGCCATCATCTACCTTAACCTTCATATTTTTCCCCCATCATCACCATTATCAGCATCTTTGACTTTACCTTTTAGTGGCCTTGGCCAATCATATCATATCTTTCCGAAGGAACATTATCGAAAGAGTATCAAGCTCGAATTCCTCCAAAAAAAATCACAAAAAAAAAAGAAAAGAAAAATAAATCGTCCAATGGTGAAAACTTGGTAATTAGGCCCGTTGGAAAAGTACCATGATGAAAACCTAGCAAACAAGCATCATGTGCAATCCCTCCCTCTAGTTTTTCTTTATACTTGGGGGAAATTCCTTCTCGTTATTCAACCATAATATCTTCCCTCTCATCTTCATATCATATCTTTTCCATTCATTTATCCACCTCCCCTTTCACTCTATACTTGGGGGCAAGCTTCATCCATATTATGCTACCATAGATATTATCCATAATACCTATCCACCATCCATTATCTTATCCAAGTTCATTATCAGTTTCTTTCTCATATTTGATCTTGACTATCCTATGCATCCCCTCTATCCACATGTACCTTCCATAACCCTTGCTCCTTATCCATCCATATTCCTGCAGAATTTCATCCATTTTCACATATTTGATCTTGGCATCCCTATCCTCCATCTCATAGTCCTTGTCATATTCATTTCCTTAATCCATCATTCATAATACTCTTTGAGTCCATACGCCTTCCCATGTCCTTGATCTTGATTATCCTATACATTTCCTCCATCCATTATCTATTATTCAATTCCATCTATATCCTCCATATCATTATCCCCTATCCTATTCATACCCTCCATCTCATATCCTTTATCCAAATCTATTTCATTTTCATGTCCTTTCTCTTGCTTGAAATCTAGAGGCACTAAAACATCAATGCATGCTTTGAACAAATACAAGCCTTCACTTCCTCCATAAATATCCTTTCTATATTATCCATCCACTTCATACATCCTTTATCCACCATCCCTCCATCCTTCATCCTCCACACCATATCACTTTCCTCCCCATCATCTCCACCCCCTATCACCATCCTTCCATCCTATACATTGTTATCCTCCATATTTCCATCCTTCATTCTCCTCCTCCTAGTATGGGGCATTTAACTCCTTTTCCACATAGTTCTTGGATCTCCATCCCCATACTCCCCATCCAAAAGTCTTCAATATCCTACCCTTACCTATCCAATCATGTCATCTATCTCCTATCCAATCCCTCCTTTCCATCCATTAATTTTCTAACAAACATCTCTCCATCCTCTCATCCTCTATCATTCCTTGGTTATCCCTTGTCATTGGTCCTAATCCACTTATCCTTTTTCCTATCCTATCCTTTAATCATCATTTCATCTTATTCAAACCATATTGTCTATTAAATCTATTTATCTTATAATCCAATCCATTTATTCCCCTTCCATGCTTTTCAATCTCATCTTATCCAATTATCTTCTCTTCCAATCCCATTCTATCCATTCCACTCATCCAAATTAATTAAAAAATAAAAAAATCCCTATAATCCAAAAGATCTCAAGTCAATCCAATCAAGTATAATCAATACTAATCCATGCAATCCAATCTTGCAATCTAGCACATTAATATTTAATCAAGCCATCATCTTAAACCAAATCAGTTGATAATCAATTGATCAATTTCAAATCCAATCATCATCATGGGATTTATCCTTCCTAATCCTTGAGGCCTTGCCCTCGCAATCACTCAATCAATTGGTTTTAATCTTGACTAGGGGAAACATGTTGGTTTGCTTTTGGTTTATTGTGCATGCTTTCTTGTTGCTTGTATGTATTAGTATTCTTTGTATCTATCATGGTATTTGCATCCTATTGTCACAAGGGCATCATGGTCTTCAATATCATGGTGTCATAAGGCATATGGTTGTATTTGAACTTTTTGATCACATACTTGGCACATGGTCATCCTGGTTCCTCATACCTTGGTGCATAATGTCAAGTACAATATTAAAATATGATATGCTCTCCCATGTTGACACAATGATAGTCTGCATTTAGGTTCATTTTACATTGGAGGCTTTCTTTTATTCACTTTCCCCTATCCCCACCCTTCCTATTCAAGAAAATTGTGAAAATTAATTTTTTGCTCAATTTCTTGAGGGGGCACCTCATCATCCTCTTCTTGTCATCACTTAGGCATGACTCCTGGGGCATCTCATTTTCTTCTTCTTTGACGCGATGTTGATTTTGACACCACATCAAAGAGGGGCAAAATGTACACACCTAAAATTGTTCATTCACACTAATGTTAATTTTTATTAATATTTTCCCTTAATATTATGGTTGATTTTATTAATTGACTATAATCATTATATTCTTCTATTTATTTAATTAAATAAATTAATTTTCCCTTGGTATTTAAATTTTATTTAAGTACTATAATATATTAAGTTTATTTTAATATATTATGCCTTCATTTCCCTTTATATAATAAATCTTATTTATTTTATTCCCTCAATAGCCTAAAATTCTTCTAAGCTATGTTTGAATTAAAATCATTTTAATTTAACCCCTTTTTTCCTTTTTTCCTAAACTTACATTTTTATAATATTCCTCTAATCTTAATTAAAAGGTGGATTACCTCTAAACATGTGCACAATCACCTTTTCCAAGGTGGCCAACTCCCCATCTCTTTTCTCCACCAATCATTTTTAAATTTCCTTTTTCCCTCTCAAATGAAGTTTGACTTTTTCAAATCCTACCTAACATCATTTTTCCTCTTAATCCTAGCCACTCATTTATTTTTGCCTCTTAATCTTGACCATCCATTATTTTGCCTCTTAATCTCCACCATCCATTAATTCTTTTCATTTTCTATAAAAGGAGACCTCACTCCTCATTTTAGGCTAATTCTTCTAATATTCTTGAAGGCTAGATTCTTCTCAATGCTTCTCAATTCTTATGCATATTCTATCATTCTTAATCATTCTAGTTCTAGTTCTTACTTTGCATTCTAATCTTGTTTCTAATCTAGATCTTGTTGCATCTTTAGCTTAACTTAATCTTATTGCATTCATCTTAGATCTTAATCTTGTTGCATTATCATAGATCTTAATTTTATTTCCATTATCATTATCTTGAATCAATCTTGCATTTGTGAAGCTTGGGACAAGTTCCTCATACTTGTTCTCAAATCCTTCATGATCATCTAGCTTTCATCCCATAGTTTTGTATTTAATTTGTGTTGGGAGAGCATACCCACAATAATCACAAAGAGAAAATTAAACAAGGCTTTGGGTGCCCTTATTTTAGCTCATCAGACGTCGTAGTGAAGATTACTTATTTTGTTACATTTGAAATGACTAACATCTAATGTGATTTTGTTTGGTGTTTTGGTATTTTTTATTTGCAGCAAATAGGTCCATATTTTCATTGCATACAGTGAACAAGGAGCGCCTGGGGTAACTTTGCAAAGTGATGGTGAGCATTTGGTGCGGTAATTAGTAGGGGGAGTGGGTCAAATCCTATCAAAGGCTAGATGACATTCCGATTAGGGTAAGTACTTCAACCTTGGCTTCCATTTATTAGCATTTATTGTGTGTTTTAATTTTTCAATCCTAGGGTAGAAGACAATCAAAATATCACATTTGCATGTGTAAGAGACACAATTGCATTACAAGTGTTGTAATTACTAGTAAGCAACATAATTACATTACAAGTGTTACAATTACTAGTGAAGTGACATTTTTTCCACACAAAACCATTGTTGCAAGTGGTACATGCATTGAATTTGATGACACAAATGCCTGATTGTGCACTACATTTTCCTATGAAATGAAACATTTGTTTTAATCCACACCAATGAATAATGAAATTAAGGTATGTGTGTGTGTGAGTTTAGGGCCTGCAACACAACACTTCAATAAGACATTATATCATTATTAGCAAGAGATTTAGACTAAATTAGAGAAACTAACAAATGAAACCATCCTATTGCTCTCTAGTTAGTGCAAGTGTGAAATAAGGGTTAGTAGCTCTCATATTTGACCCTTAAATAGTGACAATGTACACTAAAATGAGAGATTCAAATAGAATTGCATGAAATTAAGCTAAATCTAGAAAATACTTCTCAATCAAGCATGAAAACATGAATTCTTTCCATTATAAGCTAAATTGAGGTCTTTTCTAATTAGCTAAAGCATGAAATTAAACATGAGAGCATGAAAATAACTATCAAATTCAAAGCATTAAGCATTAGCAAGAGATTTCATAATCCAAAGATTAAGAAGCCTCAAAAATTCAAGCATTAGGAAGGAAGAATGAGCTTTTGAAAATTCTCTTTTATAGATTGTAGGAGGAATTGAACAGTTGAGATGCATCTGTACGAAGTGGTTGAGATGCACTCATGCATGATCCTTGATCCATGTGAAAGCCTCTTAATGATTAGGGTCTGTTTGTTGTGTTTGTTTGATTTAAGAGGTATTTATCATTTTCTTTTAATTAATAACTCTAGCCATGTATTTGGTGGGATTGAATTAATTAATTGGGCCTAGAGTTAATCACCTTCATTTTTACTTGAAACTTTAGTGATAAGTGCTTGGATTAAGTATTGAATTGATTTTATTGAATTTTGAGGATTATGTCAATAATCAAAGATCGAATTAACATAATTAAGGTATTATTCCGAACTAGGGCAAATAGGACCTTAGGTTCTATTAGCCCAATTTTAGGTGATTACATTTTCCCCTCTTTGAATTGCTTTGCGAACAGCACAGGGATTCAAAGAAAATCTAATTTAGCATGATTTAGCGGATTGACAGATTCAGGAGATTTAGAGAGCAACGATAACTACTCTAAACTCAAGTGATTTAGAGAGAAATGATGACCACTCTATTTTTAAGGAGATTTAGAGAGTAGTGAGCCTACTCTGAAAGATTTAGAGAGCAGTAATGAGAACTACTCTGAATTTGAGAATTCTGAGCTTGATCAAACAAAATCCTACCTGTTTTGAAAGGTCATCAATTTTGAACCTAATTGAATGATAATTGACCATATCGAATCTGAACTTGATCAAACAAAAACTGATAAAAGATTCTGAAAATAAATTTCAGTTGAATTTGGTTTGCAGTAACTGATGATGCTGACAAATAATCAATTTGATTTGAAGCGATGAAACTGATTAATGTCGTAAAGATTAACAGTCTCAACTTGATTGAAGAAAAATGTCATGCCCCTCGCGTTGAATAATTTGATTCAAAGAATGGTATTATCAAGTATTATCATGCCCCCTCGGGACCAAAATCAGAATGAATTTGAATAAACTCATTAGTTTCAAGCATTTAGAAAGAATTGTGGTGATTAGAATGAACCAGGATCAAGCGTAAATCGATTAGAAAGTGTTTGCAAGTAATTTGGTTCGATTTTAGTGTTAAGGAAACAATGTTTGACCAAGTTTGACTTGTGTTTAGGCAATATCCTTGCGTAAAAACTTTGATGCATTAGTGAGAAAATCACCTTTTATAGCTTCCGGCAAGCTTTCTGTGCATTAATTACACTTTACGTTGCTCTCACAAAGTGTGTTTGACTGAAGTTTGACTTTTGTTGACCGTTGATTTGAGTCAAAATTATTACCATACTGATTTTCCTTGCTAAGGGTATCCTTTCTACTCATTTTGCCCCTGTTTGACTGCAATTTGACCATAGTTGACTTTTACCTTCAGAGGTTGACTTTTCTTTTTAACTCTATTTTTACTACATGTTATTGACATAGGGAACCTATTTCAATTTCGGTCCTGATATTAGGTCTCTGTGATCTTATGAGTAATGTCCCTTTAGGGTTCCGGAGCTCTCGGAAGGCTTAAATAGGTCAAAAGACCATTTTTACTATTCATTTTCACTTTTTACCTTTGACTATTCACGGAGCTCTGAGCAACAATGGTGTTCCCATTGGAGAAGCATCGATTTGAGATGGCCAAGCGACGTGATAGACCACGACATTACGCACCACTTGTGAGTACTTAATAATGTACACTGTCAATTTGAAAAATTTGAATTTCACGCATTTTTAAGAATTTTATAGCCAATTTAGTTTTCAATCGCATCCCAAATGCGGGATCACATTTGGTAAAACCCATGTCGCATCTTGCATCCTAGATTGCACCCTAGCAGGTCGCATCCAATAAAATCCAATCAAATTCAAACTTTTTTGCACTTTTTAGCTACAGAGTCGTATCCGACATCCCGGATCACATCCTGAATTTCCCAAATCGCTTCTAGGATTTCCTAACTCGCATCCAGTTTTAGGATCACATCCTGGATTTCCTGTGTCGCATTCGGGATTTTTGGATCATTTTTGCTTTTCTTAATGTTTGAGTCAAATTAACTTGTCTTTTAGAACTTTAAGCAATTTTTTGGCCAATTTCTCTTGTCTAATGCTGACATAGTGCCCCTATTTTCTGTTGTGCAGACTGATTTTGATGTCGTGTCATTTAGATCCCCGTGACTTGTCCAGGTGTTAGCCCTACATAGTTAGTTGAGCTAGTCGAATCGGCATGTAGTTCTACGTTGCGGATTATGGAGTTTACTGCATTTACCCAACATTTGGGTAAATCACAACCTTCTGACAGCACTGGCGGAGCGGTGGCATTCTGAGCATAACACCTTCCACCTACCCACCGATGAGATGACAATTACCCTGAAGGACATCTGGAGGATTCTTCATGTATATGTTATGGGTACTTGCATCGAGTATGAGGCATCTGGGTGAGTGACGATTGTAGATGCCTAGAGATTGTTCCAGGATGACACCATCATAGATCGATATTTGAGTTGGGACCACATTCCAACTATGCCCCTCTTCCTATATATTTAGTTGGTTTGATGGGTGGTCTGTTGATGTCTGATCGGGGTCAGTATAGCTTTATGTGTGGTTGGTCCAGAGTGATTAGTCAGATGATCTAGTCCCCTGGTAGATATGCATGGGGTAGTTGCATTCTTGCTCACATGTACTGTGAGCTTCATGAGATTGTATATCAGCACTCGTGGTCCATGACTGTTGCGAGCGTGGTTCTATAGATCTGGGCATGGGAGCACATCCCTGTCACATGGCCCATAGTAGATAGGCACTGTGACGCCAGACTACCTTATATCTTCATGTACTCTGGTCTTATTTAGTAGCCCCATCTGGGCAAGTTGGAGTATTAACGTTGTCTGTTAGATGATGTTACAGATGTAGTCTAGAGGGCATATCTAGATTGTGAGGCTTGGCTCTCTGATATTAGACAGATGCCATTTTTCTTTCAGACCAGGTATCTTGTTTGTCGCACTAGGTATATTTTTGAGCGGTTTTTGATTACATGGGTATGTCGACAGTATGGCATAGTACAGGGCATGTCACAGGAGACAGTTTTATATGCATGCATAAGGAACGAGGATTCCTGATGGGGTGTGAGATTAGTATATGAGATTGTTATTCATGATATCTCCCATATGGCATGTGTTGACTAGGGTTATCAGGTAGATTTAAGTGATGTTGGGGTCACTGATGATTATTGTGCACATTATTTGAGACATCCCTATCCCAGGTTCATTGCTCCTGATGAGGCCATTCCACAGATTGAGGACACACTAGATTATGACCCTGAGGATGATGGTGGTGGTCATGGCTGAGCTGTGCGAGGTGATGATAGGGGAGGGGTGGGGATGGAGGGAAAGATGGAGGGAGAGATGGAGCCCGTGGAGGCAGAGGTAGAGGAGACAGTAGGGGAGATGGAGGAGATGGAAGGGGTGGGGGTGGAGGCGGAGGCGTAGGGAGAAATAAATGACATGCCTCCGGGAAGGAGTCTAGTCAGTAGAGGTAGCAAAGATTGTGGGTTACTCCTCCTTGGAGGGATACAGGGCCTTTACTGCATGGAGATGAACACGCACAAAGAGCTGCAGGAGGAGGAAATCAGGATTAGCAGCAATAGTAGGAACCTCAGGATCCTCCTGCGGGTGGTGATGGAGATAGGCTATCCCAATGTGACCAGGAGCATGTCATCTTGAGAGTGGAGATAGCTACCCTCAGAGTGCAATTAGCAGATAGAGATGCGCAGTTGACTCAGCTCAGATCATAGAGGGATACACAGATGGGGCAGCTGAGGGTAGATAGAGATTGATAGCTAGCGCAGTTGAGAGCACACAAAGACACACAACTAGCATAGCTAAGGGCTGAGCGGGATAGATATGTGCACACTGCCACTCACCAGGGACAGAGGGCCACCTACTATTTTACTTTGTATTGTGTTGCGGTTCTTGCTGTGCAGAGAGCACCCCTGTATTCAGTGATAGCTCAACAGTCTGAGGGAGCCATGCCTCCACCACCACCACCTAGTAGAGCAGATGCACCCCCTCCCAATCCTCCAGCAAAGGACGAGGGGGCCAGTGAGGTGTAGACCTCTATGTTTATTCATATTTGTATCTCTGGACATATTTTACTTTATTGGATATCTTATACTTGTACCATTTTTTATCGATGCACTGTCTCATGTTTGATGGACTCTATACTTTGTTGATACATTGTTTTATGTTCTGATATATTGATACTCTGATTCATTAATGTTTTGATATACTGATGTTGACACTTTGATTCTTGCTTATGGACATTCTTGATACTCTATCATGGATATTTATGAAGATATATTGATGCTTATGTTGATTCTGTCATGGATGTTTTTATCTGATTCATCTTGTTTTCTATCTCTAATGGTTTTAATTTATGCACATGTTGGATATATGATATTTGTCTCATGCTTTGGATATTGATGTGATTGTCATACTTGGCCAAGATTAGATTAGGTGATGATAGAATGATGTCATTATATATTTCATTGATATATGTTCATGTTTTTGTTATTTTCAAAGCTTTTATGAATGTATGGATGTGTGAGATGTATTGTGATGTGATGTATGGACATCTCACTTTTATTTATGTATGAATATGGATGCATTATGCAAATGGTCTTATGATATGAAATGGATTTATGAATGCTAATGAATATCAATGATTTATACTCAGTCATTTCTTTTTAGTTCTTTATGATTTCATGATGTAGTTGGTCACACATGTCAAATGGTTAATGCCTCTAGAATTTTAAGCTCACATCAAATGTTTTGCATTTCAGCTTATATCAATGTTTTGCCTTTCAACTTATATCAATGTTTTAGATAGTTGAATCCACACATTCATGCTTATGCAACTTAAAATGAATGCAACTATATTAAAATGAACTTCAATGCAACTAAAGACAATGAAATGCATCTAAATGAAACTAATGCAAATTAATATGATATGCAACTAAAATGAACCTTAATGCAATTAAAATGAAATGCACCTAAACTAAGACACCTAGGACAGTCATTGTTTATTCAAAGCGGGTTATTTTTCATCATAGAGCCTCTGGTAATGGGACCTCATTAGGAAAGTACAATTTGTGCTGATAGATTTAGCAATCCTAAAAATATGAATAGTTCCTTTTATTTTGTCATGTTGAAAGATAACCTAAACATTAAAGAACCCAGCTAGAATGTCCTGTCAGTTACTTCCTCTTTAATATAAAAACCATTTTCCTTTCTAATACATAATGTGTAAGTATATACCCGCAATGACCTCTCATTTTATATCCATATCCTTGGGCATAATCCGATTTACCATGTACCTTACTAGGAAGTAGTTTATCATTGTTAGTTTTTTAAACAGGCAAGGAAACAAATCTAACCTCACTAAAGCTTTCATAGGAAATAGGTCGAGGTATACATGGCATTCCAATCATGATGGAGGCACTTATAGTAGACACCTATTCCCCATGATTACCTTAGATCATCGGATTTATTACCACAAATAGAAGACAAAGAAAATGTTATGCCCCCAGTCCTTGTTTCTCTAGTTCGAAAACATCATCGAGTCACTCAAGGGAGCACAATAATAAAAAATTAATAATAAGAAAATTTCATTATCCTTTAGCATGATCGTTGTATTTGCATAAAAGAAACATATAGTTGTGATTATAGTGTTTAAAAACACTTTTGATTAATCTTGCAAACACACACATAAGCATTATTATCAATCAAAGATTTCCCTTTATCCAAAAGTTATTTCACCTGTTTAGTGTTTAGAAACACTCTTTCACCATGACGTTGTGTTAAGAAACACATTTTGGTCCAGTGGTTGGCATTTAAAAATACCTTTGTTTGTAGTTTATTGTCAATTGCGGACTGGGGTAGTATTGAAAAATACCGTTGTTCGTAGTTTATTGTCAATTGCGGACTCAAATCCTGTCAACATATATGATTTTGATCAAATGCCCCCTAGGGAAAAATAGTTTACCTAGGACCTTAATGTGGATAGATTCCAAACTTAGGAAGAAAAAACTTTGGATAGTTCATTTCAAGATTTGGTGGGTCACGAAAGTGACTGGAAGATATATACAAACTGATATTTATAGAGGCCAAATGTGCAAGCGTTATCTTGATAGATAGAGAATTGATTACAAGTAGAGTCTATTTACCAGGTTTTCACCACTTGGCCATAGTTTTATTCTATTTTTTCTATCATTGGCACCTATTTACCAGGTTTTCACCAATACACTTTTTATCTTTTCCAATTTTTTTGTACTTTTTCTCTTTTCTATTTTTTTTTGGACCCACCAAGGTGCCTATTTTCTAGGTTTTCACCAAGATGGTCATTTTTTCAGGACTTTTTCTATTGTTTTTTAATTTTTTTTTAGGATCCATATTTGCTGCTTTTGAACTTTTTTCAGAACTCTTTTCATTGTACAGGAGCTTTCTCAAGAATGTTAGGCATACAACCTTTTCAGATGTAGAGTATTGATAGGATCTAGTAAAACATCTCCTTCAAGCATAGCCAATTGATATGGTCATGATCCAAATGTTGCTATAACGATAAAGGGACCCAGCTAGTCAAGTTCAAACTTCCCTTTTTGTTCTCGATTCTATTGATTTTTAGGATTTTCTCTTAGAACTAGATCTCCAATCTGAAAATTTCTTGGTTTTACTTTCTTGTTGTATCCTCTTGACATCCTCTTTTGATAAGCTTTAAGGTGATCAAATGCATGTTGCATGCGCTCATCTAGCAATTCAAACTCTTGCAGTCTAGAGATTCTATAGTCCTCACCAGTGACTAGATGTTTCAATGATACCCTCAGTGATGGAATCTCTACCTCAATTGGTAATACTGCCTCTGATCCATAAACTAGAACAAAAGGAGTTGCGCTAGTTGGTGTCCTAATGCTTGTTCTATAAGCCCACAATGTTGGATTGATTTTCAAATGGCATTTCCTCCCTGATTTGTTTACTATCATATGTAATATTTTCATAATGTTCTTGTTTGATGCTTCAGCCTATCCGTTACCTTGAGGGTAATAGATCGAGGAACAGTGTTGAGTGATTTTGAATTGAAGAAACAACTCATCTATGTCTTTGTTTTTGAATTGACCCCCATTGTTAGTCACAATCGATGAGGTTATGCCATAACGGAAGATAATGTAGTTCAAGATAATCATGGAAACTTGTTTTCTAGTTGCATTAGACAGTGGGACAGCTTCCACCCATTTTGTGAAATACTCAGTTGCGGTGATGTATTTATGTCCGCTTGATGAATTAGGGTAAATCTGACCAACCAAATCAAAGGACCACTGCTAAAATGGTTAATGTGTTATGAAGGGTATCAACTCTCTAGTTGGTGCATGTATCAGGTTGCCATGGATCTGGCATTTCTTATAAGTTTTTGCAAAGTGGATGGCATCTTTCTCCATAGTGGGCCAATAATACCCAACTCTTAAAAGTTTCTTAGCTAATGAAAAACCATTCGAGTGTGATCCACACACACCTTCATGAACTTCTTTTAATACGCGATTAGACTCTTTATGTTCTAAACACCTAAGAAGCATGTCATCTAGACTACGTCTAAACAAGTCATTAGCAATGATTATGTAACACGATGTTACTCTTATGAGGGATCTCTTTTCATTTCTAGATTAGCCTTCAGGAATTGTTTGGTCTTTAAGATAGGAGTAGATATGGGTATATTTGGACAACACTTGGGTTTCCAGGGCACAAACAATTTGGGATTCAGGTGAGTCATAAGTTGGGAAAGGGAGTTCTTCGACCAGAAAGTCATAGCAAAATTGATGTTCCTCAAATTGTAACATGGATGCTAAAGTAGCCATCACATCAGCTGCTCTATTATCTGATCTTGGAATTTGTTGAAATGTAATGAAGGCAAAGTACATTTTCAAGTCATCCACCATTGTTTTGTAGGGCATTATCTTTTCATCCCTAGACTGATAGTCACCATTTACTTGATTGATAATAAGTTGTGAATCTCCATAGATGTGTAATTCAATGATTTTTCACTCTATTGCAAGCTTGATCCCATTCACAAGAGCTTCATACTCTGCTATATTTTTGGTGCATGGAAAAATCATTTTGTATGCCTTGAGAATCTTATATCATTGTGGTGTGATGAATAAGCATCCAGCCCCCGATCCCTTCTGTGTGGAGGGGCCATCAAAATACATTTTCCAAGGATGCTCTATTAAGTGCATGATAGATTCATCAGGGAACCCTACAAGTAATGGTTGGTTATCTAGTAATGGTGTTTCTACAAGTTGATCAACAATCACCTATCCCTTAATAGCTTTTCTATCCACATACTCAATGTCAAATTCACTTAAGATCAAGACCCACTTAGCTAATCTTCCTGTCAACATTTCTTTGTTCAATAAGTACTTAAGCGGATCAATTTTAGCTACTAGCTTCACCTTGTGTGCCAACATGTAGTGCCTAAGTTTTTGAGATGCGAACACCAATGCTAAGCATGTATTCTCAATCATTGAATAGTTCAACTCAAATGTCACCAAAGTTCTACTGATGTAATATATAGCTCTTTCTTTCTTAGTCTCATCCTCTTGTGCAAGAAATACCCCTAATGATGTATCTGTAGCTGATATGTAGAGAAATAGAGGTTTCCCATAAATTGGTGCCATCAGGATGGGAGGATTCATCAAATATTTCTTGACTTGTGAAAATTTTTCCTCACATTTCTCATCCCAAGTGAATATGGTTCCTTTCCGCATCAACTTTGTGAAAGGTTGTGCTTTATCCGCTAGTTGAGAGATGAATCTTCTTATGGATTGTAGCTTGCCTTGTAGTGTTCTCATTTGACTAATGTTCCTTGGTGATTGCATCTCTAGAATAGATTTTACTTTTGTTGGATCCACTTCAATTCCCTTCGTTGAAACTATGAACCCTAACAGTTTTCCAGATGGCATGCCAAATGCACACTTCTTTGGATTAAGTCTTAATTGGAACTGTTCCATTCTGTCAAAGATCTTCCTTAGGTCCTCTATGTGTGTAGCTCTTATCTTTGACTTAGCCAAGGTGTCATCTACGTAGTCTTCCATGTTCTTATGCATCATGTCATGGAATATTGTGGTCATTGCTCTTTGATAAGTTGCACCTACATTCTTAAGACTGAATGGCATCACATTCCAATAGTATGTTCCCCATGCGCATGTAAATGTTGTTTTCTCTTGGTCTTCAGGAGCAATTTTGATCTGATTATATCCTGAAAATCCATCCATTAATGAATACATTTCATAGCCAGCTATTAGATCTACAATCATATCAATGTTTGGAAGTGGCAAATCATCTTTAGGGAAAGCCTTGTTGAGATCTCTAAAGTCTGTGCAGACTCTGATGGACTTATCTACCTTAGAAACATGAACTATGTTTGAGATCCACTCCGCATAATCAATAGCTCTAATGAATCCAGATTTCAATAGTTTTTCCAATTCTGCTTTTACTAGCAATGCCACATGTGGATTCATCTTTCTAAGTTTTTTCTTTACTAGTTTTATATTAGGTGAAATAGATAAGTGATGCATGATTAAGTCTGTGTCCAATCCAGGCATATCCGAATAGGACCAAGAAAAATTGATCTTCTTTTCTTTGAAGAAATTGGTGAATTGGATCTTTTCCTCTTCTGTCAATGACTGAGCAATGTGGACTAACTGAGGAGCTTTTGTTATTCCCAAATTAATGGGTTGTGTAGGTTCAATTAGAACTGATGATCTTTCTTGAAAGTGATCTAGGAGGATATCAAGAATCCCATCCTTTGGCACCTCCAGGAGGTTTTTCACCATCAGATACGTCTTTTTCTTTTTCTCTTTTAGGATCTGACACTGCCACTAGGTGCTTTTGACCATTAGATCTCTTATTCTTTTTGTTTTTCATTTTAAGACTAAGAAACTTGATATCCTCCTCAGTCATAGTTTCACTCTTTACACTGGTGGAAGAAAGGAAGGGTTCACAAGCATTTAGATAACAGGCTATGGCATAGTCATTGTCAAAAGATAATAGGCTTGTGTTCGTAGGCTCATCCCAGTCTATCAGTTCAGGGTATTTTAAGGACAAAGATTTAGTAGGTTCAAGAGACAACACCACGTTATTATCAATGTCATTAACTCGCAAGATGTCTTCTATTAAGTTTGCTTCTAAGTAGATGTTAGGATTAATAGAGTCATGTTCGTTATTATTAGAGTTCATGTTAGTGTCATGCCAATCTAACTCTAGTGGTCTAACATTAGAACTCTCTTCTTCTTCAATCAAGACTTTAGTAGCAAATTTATGTATCACATCTATCTCTATGTCCATGGTAGCATCAGAAAGGACATCCCATTCATATTCGTGTGAGTCTACCTGACTATAATCTGAGACCCCCAAGAAGTGGGCAATAGTCATGGGTACTTCATCTTCTTCATTAGCACAGTTCTCCTCTTCTTGCAATGGTTCTTGTGGAGTCATCATTTCTAGTTCCTCATCAAAATGAGGTGTGTCAAAAATAGGAAGCCCTTGTTCTTATTCTTCTTCAGGTTCTTTTGCTTGTTCTTCGTTTGGTTCTTGTCTAAGATTTGTACCAATTTATGATAATGGGTCTCCTTGTAAGAGAATCAACCTTTCATAGGCAATAGGTTGTCCTTCTACCTCTTCTTCATCATCTGAGTCTCCTGATCTATCAAATACAGGACCCCTTTTGGCTATGGGATGAAATCTTGCTTCTTTGAAGCCTAATCCAGTCTTGTCTTTAGGATTTCTGAAATCCATGTGTAGAGGTTCTACAAGTCCTTGTTTGTTCTATCCCAAGGGTCCTTTTCCTTTGTATCCCATTTGTTTCATGATTTCATATCCCTTTCCATATTTTTTCAGCGCTATCTCAACATGTTTGATATTTCCATCCTCTTCGGGTTCTTTATAAAGCCATTGTAAGATGACCTTTTCTTCATTTTCTTCTTCAAGGGATACTTTTTCTTTGACCAATCCAGTTCCTTCATGTATAGTTAGAGCACTGCCATTGGATGGTGTAAATGTTGATGAAGGTCTTCCTTCTGGTCTAGAAGATATGGGAAGATCCGTTAAAGATATTGCGGGATCTATCTTGTACTCTCCTATGCTTGTTTCTTGGATCTTCTTAGCAAATCTTTTTAAGACCATTTCCTTGGATGTTTTTGCCTTATTAGAGCTTTCCTTGTTGTGAGGAACCATGCTTTATATTTGCTTGAGATTATTGCAAGTGTATGTAGTGTCTGTTGGAATAGTCACCTCCACACCATTATGAGGAAATTTTAGGCATTGATGATAAGTAGAAAGCACGGCTTGCATTGAGTGTATCCATGGCCTTCCAAGAAGAATATTGTACGCTAGGGGTAGATCAAGAACCTGACATAAGACATCTTGCTCCACTTGTCCCACTCTTATAGGTAGAACAACTAACCCTTTGGGTGATCTTTCTTCTTCATCATAAGCCTTGATAGTTATCTTTCTTATAGGATCAATTGCATGTTCTGAGAAGCCCAACTGTTTTATCAAGTTATATGTGCAAATGTTCAAACTAGTGCCTCCATCTATCAAGACATGTTTGACATGGTGTTTATGAATGAGGACTTCTAAATGTAGAGGTTGGTTATGTGGTTGGTTCAATGATTTATCATCCTCTTCAGAAAAAGATAAGTAATGCGGGGAATTCAAGTGACCAACCATAGCTTGGAATCTATCCACATCTAGATCTTTTGGTACATTGGTACTAAGTAGGGCTTGATCAAGAACTTCCCTATGACTAGTGGATATTTTCAACAACTCTAGGATAGATATTTGAGCGGGTATCTTTTGTAACTGTTCCACAAGATTAAACTTTGGAGGTAATACCACTTTCTTAGGTGTTGTTGTAGTCGTAGCTGGTGTGTTAGATGTAGAAGCTCCTTTGAGAGTGAGCTTGGCTTGACTTCGCGTTACGGTATTGGAAGATTTTGTTTTGTTTTTTACT
Source organism: Chamaecyparis obtusa (assembly GCA_027943335.1). Classification (NCBI taxonomy): domain Eukaryota; kingdom Viridiplantae; phylum Streptophyta; class Pinopsida; order Cupressales; family Cupressaceae; genus Chamaecyparis; species Chamaecyparis obtusa. Next base: position 1,237,454 of record BSBK01000284.1, on the reverse strand, counting down.
CCTTTTAGAGTGATCATATTGATGGAGTGTTCACATGGTTCCACCATATGGATTACATTGTCATCATCTGAATATGTGTAGTTGATTTTGTTACTTTTGGAATATTCTCCCTTCTCATAACTTGGAAAGGGAGTTTGAAATGCCTTATGGTCATTGTTTGTGTGATGTCCATCCACCTTGACTTTGCCTTCTTCAATTAGGTCTTGAATAACATGTCTCAACTTCATACAGTTATTGGTTTTATGTCCTTTGTTGCGATGGAAATTGCAGTAATCGTTATCGTTCCACCACTTGGGTTTTACTTTTGGTTCCCAAGGTTTAGAATCAGGAATCGTGATGATTTTGTAATCCAAGAGTGACTTTAAGACTACCTCCAAGGTATCTCCCAATGGTGTGAATGTTCTTTTAGGCCTCACTGCCCAATGCTCTGTTCGAATAGGAGGTTTATTGAAAGTCTTGCTTGCCATTGGTGTTACAGTAGGATTCACATTCTTGTTCGTTTGAAGACTTGTGAGATTGAAAACATCTGGTTTAGGTTTTGGATTAGGAGTATCAACCACTCCATCATTAACCACATGTTTTTTCTTGTTTCCATATTTGTACTTATCTTTGGTGGGATAGTACTTGTCTTTTTTTTCCTTGTTGATAGTGATGTCACCCTTCTTAATCAAGACCTCTTCCATCTTGATGGCACTATCTATCATTTTGTCAAAACTTGGAGGTCCTTGCAATTGCATTGGAAAGTTCATTTTAGGAACCAAGTTGTTAATAAAGATGTCCATTTTTTCATTTTCAGGTATCTGTCGAGCATATCGTGTAAATATTTTCCTCCATCTTTGTAGGAAATTCAAGAAGGATTCTCATGTTTTCTACTTGGTATTGCATAGATCCAACATTGTTACTGTGTGTTGGATGTTGTAGGAGTAATGTTGTATGAATTTTTGCACTAGTTCGTCAAATGTCTTGATTCCCATAGGTAACTTTGAGAACCAATCCATAGCTTGTCCACCTAAACTTCATGGAAATAATCTCATTAGATATGTTTGCTCATGCATGAACTCCATACTAATTGTGCAAAATTCCCTCACATGATCTTGAGGGTCAGAATTTCCTGTGTATTTGTCATATGTAGGTATTGTGATGTTTTTAGGAAATGGAATCATTTTGAGTCCCTTGTCAAAAGGGAAAGGACATATGCGCTCCAAAGAGTATGGTTTTTTTGGTTTGTTTTTTGATTTCTTGAGCTCTTGAATTTCTACTTGCATGGCAAGTAGCTGTCTTGTTAGAATTGACATAGGACTAAGATCTTTTTTTTGCTTAAGTTGGCTTACATCATAGTCCTTTGGTAACTTCACACCTCGAGAAGTGAGTTCTAGGAAGTATTTCTCTTTGTTTTCTTCCAAAGCTCTTTCAAGGATTTTATTGAATTGTTTTTTGCTTACAACTCTTTGGTATTCTTTTTTACTAGGATCTACATCATCATCGTCATCGTCATCCTGATATGTGTCATGGTATCATATCTCTCCTTGGTTATTTTGTGCTTGTTTGCCATGTTCTTCTTGATCATTTTGGTCATGGTATCTTTCATCCCGTCGAAAATCTTCTTGGTTGTTCATGTTTATTGGTTCGGGTGTCATTGTATGAGTGGTGCTAGGTGTAGTACCATATAAGGGATTGAGTCTTGAAGTTTCTAATGTTTCCAATGTAATCAAAGGTATTTCATCTGAGAATGGGTTCTTTTCAAAACAATAAGCTTTGTGTCTTGTAACAACCATGAAAGCTGGATTGAGGAACCAATGGGTGTCTTGTGTTTAAAGTGGGTTTGATTGTTTGCAATGTCTGATTGTGAATCCAAGGATGCAATAGTGGGTTTGAAATTGTTTTATGGATCCAACGTCAAAGGGTGTCAAAGTGCCATGTTTGTGAGTTGGGAACCAAAGTGCAAGTGGGTCTAATAGTGTGAAAGTTTTAGCGTCAAAGGGTGTCAAAGTGCCTTGTTTATGAGCTGAGAACTTGGTTGTAGCTGATAGGATAAACTGACTCCACAATTGGACAATGCAGATTTGGACCATGTAAGGTGACAAGACGTTCTCAAAGATGACCCTTTCTGGTTATCATATGACTGTGTTTCGACAACAGGATTCTACTATTGAGCCAAATGGGTATCTGAAAATGCAAAAATTTTGGTTTTGGAATGTACAGAAGTGCTCTCTATCCTAGATGCGATCTTTTACAGTGACTGGTGAAATTTTTGGGCCCCAGATGCGATCCGGGAAATACGGGATGCGACTCAGGAAATGCAGTGGTTACCAAATGAAATCTGAGAAATGGTGTAACTACTAGATGCGATCCAGGTTTGATCATATGTGATTCGAGATACAGGATGCGACTTAGGAATACAGGATGCGATCTACTGATGTCAGGAATTTTTCTGTTTCAGTGTTTTTTGGAAAATGGGTCATGGCTATCAAATTCCAATGACTATCAGGTGTTTGTAAGTGCTTGTAAATGCTCTGTGCTTGTTTATTTGGGGGGAATTAACTGAATTTGTATTTAGAACACACCAAGAAATCGTATTAATCAGACACACCTAACCTGCCTTATACTAGGTAGAGATTGAAACCACTTGTTCACTGACTTAGGAACACACCCAAAGACTCCTCAGAATATGACAGTCCAATAACACACAATGGATATTGGAGCCCATATTATCCAAGTAGTAACGTCAATGGGGGCTCAATATGGTGAATGTCTTGTGGAAATTACTATTTGCCTCGCACAAGTGATAACAACCTTTTGGGGGTGATCTGGGTAGCATCTAACATAAGGTTTTTAATGAAGGCATCCATTCACAACCATCTCCCATAGTCCCACAAGAAGGATTGAGACCGTAAGCCCTATAGGAACCTGAAAGTGTGTAGTCTCACAAGCAAGATTTAAGCGGCTCCACTCTACACGAAATCCAAGTCTGTCATTTGGATTGATCATCAATCTCCCAAGACAAGATAGATCATGTCTTCCGAGGCTTTAGCCTCAAGGAAGCATCAAATTTTATAGTGGGGTGGAAGAGTTGGCTTAAGACTTGTCCCCACTTGGGTCGTTCCCGAGAGATTTTTTCCTCAACCGGCAAACCCTCTAAAGGTGTACAATAAAGAAAATGGATAAATGATAGTAAGCTCCAGATTTCTAATTCTCCATGAAGGAGAAGAGCATAATCTCCTAACTCACACCAAGAATCCCAAACACATCATGCAAATTAAGATTCAATTACTCCTATTTGATTCCAAATAACAAGCCAATGTTTGAGTTTCTGATTTTCCCTCAAGGGGAAAAGAGCATAGTCCTCTAATTGATTTGCAACTTGATCTCAAATTGTTTTAATATTCCTAGAAATCCAAGCATGAAGTTTTTAGTTTTTCTTTGAAGGCAACCTGCAAGACAAGCATTAGTAGTCTCTTTTGATTTTATCTTGGACAAACGACCTGCAAACCACTTGTTAGGTTGTTTAAGATCAAACAAGAACACCACATGCATTCATTAGCTTGTTAGAAATCCACATTTATGAAATCTTCAAAAAGATAATGCTTCAAAGGAAAGTGAATATGCAATTGTGAGATCTGGATTTCTAATTCTCCTTGAAGGAGAAGAGCATACCTTCCTAGCTCAAATTACAAATCCAAAATATATACAAGTGTTAGTATTCATTTCCCAATTTAACTTCAAAGTGTAATCCAATTTTTGAGTTTCTAATTTTTCCTCAAGGGGAAAGGAGCATAGTCCTCTAATTGATTTACAAAGTGAAATTAGATTGCTTTTAAGTGCTCAAAAACAAATGCATTAAGCCTATTTTACCCTTTTAAAGCAAATTTCAAGCAATTGTTAGTAGTTTCATCATGTGGGTCTCTGCCATTCATCCTGCAAACCACAGTTAAGCTACCAAAAACTAGAGAAATCAACAAGCCAAACTGTTAGAGGTCAAAAAACTCAAGAAAGCAACAAAAACTCCCAGATGCGATCCTAAAATTTCCCAATTGTGATTCTATTTCCCAGAAATGACCCCATTTACCGAATGTGATCCAGATCTCCAGATACGATCCTGGATTTTACCAGATGCGATGATTCTCCCAGATGTGATCCGCAAATCTGGGAAACGATGTAGGAAACCCAGGGTGCTACTGTTCTTCCTGGATGTGATCTTCTATTAAAAATAACACGACGAATATCAGTTTTAAAAGCTTGAAAAATAAGAAATCTAGGGCTGAGCCCCACGGTGGGCGCCAGAAATGTGTGTGTGAGTTTAGGGCCTACAGCACAACACTTCAATAAGACATTATATCATTATTAGCAAGAGATTTAGACTAAATTAGAGAAACTAACAAATGAAACTGTCTTATTGCTCTCTAGTTAGTGCAAGTGTGAAATAAGGGTTAGTAGCTCTCATATTTGACCCTTAAACAGTGACAATGTACACTAAAATGAGAGATTCAAATGGAATTGCATGAAATTAAGCTAAATCTAGAAAATACTTCTCAATCAAGCATGAAAACATGAATTCTTTCCATTATAAGCTAAATTGAGGTCTTTTCTAATTAGCTAAAGCATGAAAACAACTATCAAATTCAAAGCATTAAGTATTAGCAAGAGAGTTCATAATCCAAAGATTAAGAAGCCTCAAAAATTCAAGCATTAGGAAGGAAGAATGAGCTTTTGAAAATTCTCTTTTATAGATTGTAGGAAGAATTGGACTATTGAGATGCATCTGTGAGGAGTGGTTGAGATGCACTCATGCTTGATCCTTGATCCATGTGAAAGCCTCTTAATGATTAGGGTGTGTTTGTTGTGTTTGTTTGATTTAAGAAGTATTTATCATTTTCTTTTAATTAATAACTCTAGCCATGCATTTGGTGGGATTGAATTAATTAATTGGGCCTAGAGTTAATCACCTTCATTTTTACTTGAAACTTTAGCGACAAGTGCTTGGATTAAGTATTGAATTGATTTTATTGAATTTTGAGGATTATGTCAATAATCAAAGATTGAATTAACATAATTAAGGTATTATTCCGAACTAGGGAAAATAGGGCCTTAGGTTCTATTAGCCCAATTTTAGGTGATTACAGTATGAGCATTCAATACTTTTGACAGGTATAGAATGCTACATTTTCTTAATTAGAAAAAAATTGCATGTGTTGATTTGTGAGTAGCCTTGAAATTATTTAACTTTGACAAATATACTATATGGGTTGACTTTTAGAATGATTTGAGCTATTTAGGTTAATTTTCCTATGTTGATTACATGCAAGAAGATACCTAATTATTTAGCCTAATGCCATTAGTTATATGTTACAGACTAGGAGATACTAGAGGCCATATGCTTGTACCATATTTTCTATATGCCCTAGATTAGGGCAAATAGGGATCTACTAACGGCTTTGGCAAAGAGGTGGCACTTCGAGACATGTTCCTTTCATTTGCTAATTAGAGAGTGCTCAATGACTTTGGAGGATGTGTGGTGTATACTACACATTCTTATTCATAGGGAGAGAGTTGTGTATGAGAAGTGAGAGGGGATAAGGATTCTTTGTAGCTTATTCAATTGTTAGCAAGTTGAGTTAGGTATGGATGACTATTTAGAGATTAGGTGGTTGATAATGGAGGCCACGTATAACATGTTCTTTGTAGTGTTGTGCGTAGTCTTGGTAGGGCCTCTTGTTCCAGATAGGTGTGTTCATGACTTTCCTATGCATTGGGGGATAATGATATAGGTTATGTGGACTAATAGCACTGTCTATTCTTGGGGGGCATGTGTACTTGGCATGCTTTACTAGTAGTTGTATTTGATTGTTTATTTGGGTGATCAGTTGTTGGGATGCATAGTGACATTGCTTTAGGTTTGGGCTTGGGAGCATATTGTGGTATGTAAACCTATGTTTGATCAATAGCTAGAGGTGAGGCATCCATATGTATACAACCATGATGGCGTAATGATAAAAAGACTAGTTCTCCATACTCTATATTGACGCTACCAGTTAGATATCATGAGAGTTTTGACTTGGCATCCATATATATATATATATATATATATATATATATATATATATATATATATATATATATATATATATATATATATATATATATATATATATATATATATATATATATATATATATTGTGTTGCATGGAATAATGATGATGACCCCTTACCCTACTATTGATAGGAGAGATATCTTATTGGGCACAAAGTGCAAAGTCAAAGGATCATAGACATGAAACTTCTTGACTAGATTCTCACATAGTTTGGAGAGATACAAGTGGTACTGGTTGGTTGAGGGATGTTTAACCACACTAGTAGAGAGCTACCTAAGTGGGGACTTAGCATAATCCCACATGTGGCCGATGCATGGTTTGACAATTTGGTTCATATGCAGTGATGATAGTAATAAATAGTGGTCGATGCAGAGACTATGCCAAAGTATGATGCATGGTGGGTACTTTACAAGGCTGCTCTATTGAAAGATCCAGGGGTACCCATTCCTATAGAGATGAGCCAAAAGTGTCATGGTTTTAAGGTAGGCTAGAGCAATGAACAATATTAAAATATAATGTGAAATAAGAGAGGCAAAATAACAAAACATAATAACACAAATATTTAGCATGGTTCACCCAATGTGGGTTACATCCACCAAAGAAACAACCATCCACTTCTTTGTATTATTCAACAAAGATAAAATTACAATATGATATCTTTCACATTATAAAAGCACCTATTTATAAAACATTAAGGTGGTTTACAAAGACCGGTTTACACTCCAAAACAATATTTGATTCCTTTATCAAATAATAGGCCCTACATTACTCCCTCATTAGTTGATTTGGGGTGGTTGATAGTGTCACCAAAAATTTGAAACCCAACAACATGATCAGTTGCCAAATACCAATAACCTCCCACCTGGAGGCTGATCATGCTCCATGCCAAACAATCTCCCACTTGGAGACTGGTCTTGGACAAACACCACTACACTTGTATCTCCCACTAGATTGTCACTCCTAGACTAGACTTGTTTCATTTTAATGAACGGGTACTTCCCTTACAAATGTAACACACAACAAAATAGACAAATAGACAAAAAAGCTAGATAGGAACACTTTCTTTCTATTATCCCCAACAACATGAAATTATAACATTTAACAAATAACATGTTACAAGCACATGCACATTTTCATCACAATAATTTACAAGCTAGAGCCACTGTCTAGACTACTAGAACTTTCATTTAGAACCCTTGTTCCCCTCTTTATCTATAATGTTTAACAACCCTAGAATATTCTAGAAATTTTTTCTCCCATTTGGACGCTGTAAGTCCCACTGTCCATTTTCCCACTTAGAAACATATTTTATTTTTTTGGATTTTGGTAACAACTTATTGGTGTCATAACTTTTGATCTAACCATTGGATCTTCAATTATAATATATTGTTGGAAACCTCTTCGGGAATACTTCTGCTGTAAAATTGTACCAAGGGGTATATTTTGGTGTTTGACCACTTTTTGGGCCAATCCAGAGCCGCTAAGTGCCTCAAATTTGACTTTGAAGATTTTACAAAGAATTTAAAGAATGAAAATATAAATATCTCACAAACGACAAAAGATATTGAAGTTTTTTCTTCACCATTGGCTTTATTCATCATTTTGGAGGTCTGTGTAAGTTTTTGTGCAAAACGGGCAACTTACTAAAAATGGTAACTTTGCCAAAAATTCTAACCTTGCCAAAAATAGTCCTTATTGAAAAACTAAACAATATTTTTGGGTGATGCAAGATTTCTCTTACACCCTAGATGTTCTTGCATCACATTTCCACTAGTATTGTGCTTAAAGGCCAACAAAACCTGATCAAGGAATCAATTTCTTTAGAGTTACTACCTTGGTCAACATATTTGCAGGATTCTTGCTACTGTGTATCTTCTCCAACTTCAATTGTCCGTCCTTTAAAACTGGCCATATGAAATAGTATCAAAGCTATATATGTTTTGTATTAGAGTGAAAGACTAAGTTCTTCACAAGATGAGTGACACTTTAACTATCAATATACAACCTGTTATTCCCCTGTTGCTTGCCCAATTCCTCCATAAACCTTTGTAACCAAATCACCTCCTTACTAGCCTTGATAATAGCAACATACTCTACTTTTTTGATAGAGAGTGCAACAAAACTTATGCAATCATGAAATCCAACTAATTTTTGTTCCACCTACAATAAACACACACCTTGTTGTGCTCCTACTACCAATCCAACTAATTTTTGTTCCACCTACAATAAACACATACCTTGTTGTGCTCCTACTACCAACATCTCTTGCTAGATTTGAATCAGCATATCTCTGGAGAGTAGAATTAGAACCTCCAAACATAATGATTGTGTAGTAGTACCTCTCAAATACTGGAGAGTCCACTTCACTATATTCCAATGCTCTTTTACAAAATTCTTCATATACCTACTCACAACTCCCTCTGCATGTGCTCTAGAATTGGCTAATGTGTATGTGTAGAAGTAACAAATGGGACTTTTCTTTTGCCAGAGATGTCAAAATCTAAATATCATGCAAGAAGGTATGTGCCTCATAGATTATTCTAGAGATGTGTGCCAACAATAAGTTGGAAAATTCTCTAAGTTGTCTAAAGTTCCTTTTGGCCTTGTCCGTTTTTTCCCTTGGTGTTAATGTTGATCATGCAAACTTTCTATTTTAACTTAGGTTGTACCATCTAGATCTTGCATTGCATCATATTGTGTGTAGTTTTGCGAGATTTGTATTTATAACTACTCTATCTTGTCCTTCATTGGTTTTAGCATATTGGACCACTATAAACAATATAATTATAACTCATTGATCTCGTGCATATTTTTATTGGTGGTTGCCAACTAAGTCTCCAATGTCATTTGGGTGGCAACACATTAGTGCCTAACCTCATCCTCTTTTGTCTTTTGGTACTTTTGTTGCACCTTTTTCTATAGAGTTTACTTCTACATTATCAAATCTTGTAGGACCTCATCAATGAGGAGATGGAGGTGATCTAGAGTAGGTTGTGAAGGTTCCCCTTTCAGTTTTAGAAACTTGTGTTATATTTCTGTTACTATTTCCTCCACCTTATTGGTCACTTCAAGATGTTCCTTCAAGAATTATTCCCTTGTAGTTTTCTATAGTTTATCACCTATTTGGAAATTTTGGAGTGGTGTAATGCTCCCCATATCTACTCTATCTCAAGTCTTTGGAATCTTGAATAGTTTTGTAGATGTTTTGGTTGTTGCTTAATATGTGTGAGGATTTATCAAATTTGGGCCATGGTGGAGGGCTCTCCAAATGTTGAGACTACTCCAATGGGAGGTGGTGGAGGAGGGGCTATGAATTTTTCTTTCATCTTTTGTGTCAAATCCTCTGCATAAATTTCCTTATAGGCTCTAATGTTGGCGTCCAAAATCTCCATCTAGACTCTTTGTATTTCTTTCAACTTTTCCAATAGGAGCTTATCTAGTCTCCATTTGTTTCAAAATTCTATGCTAAGCTTTTGGCATAGCTTCTGTCGTTGTGGTAGAGTCAGGTCTAGTGCTATGGTGTCAATGGCCATTTGCCTTACATTAGATTCTTGGTATTGAGCTCTAGATCTTTGGTGTCAAATCAATGCAATTAGGGGTCTAGGGAGGTTCTGGGTAAAGTCTTCAACTATGTACTTTTGGGCTATCATGTATTGGATGAGTGAATGTTATGTGGTTTATTTATTAAGAATAGGAATGCAAGGATATGTTTCTAAGATTTTGACAAAGATATGTTGGGAGAATAGGTTCAAGTATAGTTGAACTTCATTCAAAAAGTGGGGGCTCAAGAGTGGATGGTGTGTGTTGAGGGAGTAGTCATTTGTGGATAGGTACTTCTTCTATTGCTTCTTCTTCATTATCTTTTCCTTGTTCTTCCTCTTTACTAGATTGACTTGGTGAGGGAGTTGACTAGATTGTTTGTTGTTTCTTTTTGTCTTCTTTTGATGGTCATACTCAATAAGGCCTCATTTGCCTCTTTCTCCTTTTTTACCACCTTTGTTAGAGTGGTATCCAACTTTCTCCTGATAGATTAGGTCCTTGTCCTTGCTACTTTGGTGATAGCCTCTTATGTACTTGATGTTTGAAACCTTTCGAACCTTATCCTGTCTATATGAAATCTTGTATGACAATGTTGGGATCAAAGATGTGTGAGGCTCTAGGGCATCTACGATGATGAAATATTTTGACATAGAAGACTATGTTGTCAATGTACTTGTGGACAATTTAAGGAGATATCCAAAACCCATTCTACATCTTCTTTTGAAAAATAAGAAAATATCCCTCAAACACTTGGATATTTGTAAAGGGCTTAGGAAACCCCCTGGCGTAATCAAGGATTTGTATTGCTATTGGTTTGTCCTAGATCCATTTCTTGGATCCAAATTGAGGTAGCTCCTGAAGGAAGTAGAACACTAGGATAATCAAAAGGGTACCATACTGGAATGGGTGAATTATTTTGTCTTTCCAATGTTCTCTAGTAGTTATTCAATAGCTTCATAAGGATTGAAGTGCTTTCCTTCTACAACCATTTGATATGTGGTATGTACAACAACTATTGTAGTTGAGCCCTCCCGATTTGTAAAGTATACTTTTTATACAATTACCTTTGTATCATTGAGGACTCTAGAGTTGGTAATGTTATTGACTGTTAGGCTTCATCCATCAAATTTTGTTATGGTGAGCTTCTCCACTTTACTATAATTCATACCCTTCTTTGGTGGTAGTTCCTCTTCTCTAATCAACCTAATTACGACTTCAATTACTTCCTTTGTAATCTAGTGAGGTTTTTATAAGTATGATAGGCATTGTGCACCTTGCTCTTAGAAATATATCTTAAGCACTATTATAATGGCATGGTCACAAAAAAGCTTAAAGATTATGGTTCTTCATGATTGATGAATGAAAATTGATAGATTTTTTACATCGATCAATAGTGGTAATCTATGAGAAAGATTGAAGATGAATGGGTGAGAATTGATGAGAGGAGTTAATGAAGATAATTACAAAGGAACTGATTACATGATGGAGATGAACAAAATTGATTGACCAGTTAAGTTAATTGATTGATCAATTGAACTCAAAGTGAGTGATCAATTGAACTCAAAGTGAGTGTTCGTTTAAGAAGTGGAAGTAAAGACTTAACTAGCATAAAATAATTGAAAATTGTGTCCATGAGAGGATGAAATAAAATAAGATTTTAATTACTTTTAAAAAGGTTATATTTAGAAGAATGAATAATTAAATTGATTAATAAATTTATTTAACTATAAAATACATAATTAACTAGCTTAATAATTAAAATAATTATTTAATTACATAAGACTGTAAGAAAAAAATTAAATAAATAAATCATTTGATTCATATGCATGAAAAAGAATTAAATAAATAATTTAAATCATATATTTATATATATAAAATCACAATTGATTTAACTGTGAAATAGAATGTTAACTGGAATGAGTTTGTCCTTGTATAGTTTGACAATATTCCTTAAAGTCGGCATTCTTAAATAATTTTATGAAAATGGTAGAGGCAGGATTTAATAAGCGAGAAGAAACGATGCGTAACTAAATGTATGCAGTCCATGCTCGTGGGAAGAAATCTTTATTATAATGGCAGAGTATTGGATCCAAGAAGATTGAAAAACTTGTTGGGTAGGTGAGGTGCACTGAATACATAAAACTATAAATGTATAGATAGGAATTAAAAACTTGTTGAAGAGGCAAAGGTATAGATTGCATTGGCCAGTGGTCCATGCTTCCCTTGTAAATATTGAAAGAGAATTGCATTTATAAATTGAAGAACTTTGAACTCACCACCAAAGATCCGGAGTGTTGAAAGAGAATGAACAAAAACCATACATTTAAAGACGAGACAACAACGTCAACAATGGACCCACGTGTAGAAGAATTGTGTGAATGAAAAGAAGCGTGAAATACAAAGGGCGAGAGGCATGCATGACAAGTGAGGCATGGCGCGTTAAATCATGCCTCAGGAATCTAATGGCAATCCCAGATAGTATTGGCTAAATTGTAAGACTAAAACGTAAAATGTACAAAGAAAGTTTGAAAAAAAGTGAAAAAAAATACAGAGTGTCCCCCTTGGTAAGATTTGCGTTTTAGTATAGATCATGCAACTTCGATATTATTGGGTATAGGTGCGTCAAACACTTAGTAATTGCGCAAAAGAATTCTGGCTACATTTAATTATTGCGCCAGCTTTTGAATTTAGCTGTAAAACAGTTTTTTGAATAAAGATGAAAATAAAAATGTTTTGCCTGAACACCTAAAGTGGCCTATATATATGTCTTGGTGCATGTAATTTTAACTTGGCTTTGGCAGCCCTAAATAGAGCATTTGAAAGCCACATATACCCAACGAAGCCTCCTCCTCAGTTGTGTCATTTTCTCTCTAAAACTAGGGTTGATGACGCAAGTATCTTCAACTGTTTGATTATATGTTTCAGCACCCTGAATTCAAGACGTGGTACGTTGTAACTACTTGGGCTTTTAACACTTTGATTAAACATACCTTTCTCGGCCTTCTGGCTGAAGATCAAGTGTAACACTTAATTAAGCTAAACCAAAATGTGTGTTTGGTGCTAGGCAGTGTAGTTTGCCTAGCTGCCAAAAGTACAATCTCTCTCTCACTACCTAATGGGGTTTTGCAGTACACACTATTTGGATGGAGTGATTTCCTAACTAGACATGTACCGTTTGTACAACTACAGACATGTGACTTCGAAGCTTTTTGTGAGTGCAACTTTGGATATGGCTTTTAGTTGTTTGTTACCTGAGCGCAATTTAGGTTTCATAACTACTGATCCGTGTGCTTTCCATCTTAAGTTAGATTTATTTTCAGTCAACTTGTCAACAGAACTTCTATGAAATGTTCAGATATCTTGTAGAATAGAAAAACTGAGTCATTGATGCTCAAAATTTTAACTACAGAATTAGTTGGAAATGTTTTAAAAGAAGAAGAATTTTGGAAAGGGAGAAAAATTGTTGACTCTTTATTGCGAGTCCTTTGTAAATGTGAAGCAACATTTCAGACACCAAATGCATACAAATGGAGAATTTTAAAGCACATTAATCACAAATCAATTCAAGTTAAACACGGGTCTCTGAGATTCTTCCACTTAAAATGCTGCAATTTATATTTTGCCATTGCAATGATGCGCCCTTTAAGATATCTGGAAAGAGATAAAGCAAATCTGAATAAAAAATAAAGACAACAGCGGCCAATAGCCGGCTTAATGTTTGTCTTTTTAGAGTATCTTTTTAAGTCATGGATAAGACAAAAGCACATGGATGACCAAATGACAATCTTTGTCCTAATAATAATATAGATCAAGGCCTTCGATAATAACAAATATAGAAAACATACTTTTTATAGTCCATTATAGGGGACAATCTGTATATGGAATACAAGATTTCTTATTGCAATACGGAAAGATAAAAAAATATAACTGATGACCTATTAACAAAAAAATGGAGGATCACTACCCCTTGGGAAGACCTAAGTGGCCCTTGGAAATAAAAAATCCTCAGTTGGAGATTATTTGAAATCATATTTTCAGCGTGAAAGAAATACATGGAAAGACCAAGATAAGTATAGGAAGATAATATTGGGACAATAAAAACATAGAAACACTTCATTTCCAAATGTCAAGCTCAGATGTACACAATAATTTAACACAGAATAATTTAACAACACAAACTTCATTATTTAGAGAATAAATAGACTACAATAATAGAAAAAATTATTATCAGATTGAATTGTCAAAAATCGACACTTACAATAAAATTGAGAGTATTTATCTTATACACTATCTTTCGCCTCCTTTAAAATCTTCACATTTTCTAATCTAAATAAACAGTTAAAATAAGTAGGAAGAATATACATCATAAAACAGTTCCTATGAAAATTTATAGAATACAACCAGAGGAAAAGCATTACATATCTTATCTTATATTCTAATGTTTATTAAAACAGTTCCTATGAAAGTTTATAGAATACAACCAGAGGAAAAGCATTATATATCTTATCTTATATTCTAATCTAAATAAATAAACAGCTAAAATAAGGAGTCAAATAAGATATCTAATCTCATATTCTAATCTAAATAAACATTTAAAATAATTAGTAAGCAGTTAAGAGTAAAATAAGTGGTCAGATTATCTTAGTTGCTATTTTCAGTGGAATTCTAAGCGATAGCCCATAAAACTCTCACATGAACTCCAACCACAGGAAAAGCTTATCTCAATCCAGAAAATCAAGTTCAAGCCAATTTAAATAGGCTAATAGCACTTATGTCCACGTACCAATTTGTCCATAAAAGTGCACATATAATATAATATGGCAGCAGATACGGCAAAACAACAGGTATTTGCAATATTCGCCAGATAAATAGGCTACATAATATCGTACCATAGTTCTGCCAGGAATATCATCCTATTTAGTAAACAGGAGAATAGATTATTTGCAATCTATGTCAGGTAAATAAGCTAGTATAGTATCATATCATAATTAAATTACTGAAGCACAAGGCATCCTTCAGTCACCCGCATGGGATCATTACGATTGTTCTCCACTGACTGGAGCACAGGAACCTCATCTTCCACCATATGTGCTGCTGCTTGGTGATCAGAATTTTCTTCTTCTTCATCTGGCACTTTGTCACTGTCTGCAGCTTCCAAGATATAAGCTTTGACTTCTTCAAATCTTTCTTCTGACAGAGAGACTTCAGCGAGTAGTCTCCATGCATAGTCTTCAGAAGCCCTTTCAAAATCTTCCTTCCTCTTCAAAACCATGTGTCCGCTGATTTCCCACACGGCGGGATTGACTTGAGTATCTAATATCTCCTGTTCCACTTCGCCTAAAGCCTGCTTTTCTGCATAGCACTGCAAACATAAACAGAACAAATATCACAACCAATCTATATGATTTGAAGTACATAAGTCAAACAAACTACATACACCACGTGTTACAGCATGCTTGAGGATATGCCTAATTAACCACTGCCAGTAATTTCACCGCTCTGCATAGTGTACCTGAGGAAACATAAAAACTCGTTTGCCGCAATCTGCTATAAGTATGTTAAAAGGAATATTGTTCTCTTGAAGGCAGATACAAGAGTTGGCAACAGCATCAGAAAGGTCCTCCAACTTATTACCTCCTTCAAAAACCATGCCCCTCACTGGATAATTGCAGAGCTCAAAAATCTTGACCGCACTTTTCTCAGACTTACATGGAACTCTTTTTGTGAGTGCTTTTTCCACAGGGAAAGGCAGGGCCATGTAATAAGCCTGCCATAATATCCAATATGTCGAATTAATACAAATAACCCACAATATTCTTGAATAATTTGCTGAGAACAAATTTCATAAACGATATGTCTATCATCTCGCAGCTATAGATCAAAAATCTATCTTATACGCTGCTTTACTCCAAAAACATGTTATGTTTGATACTGCACTATAATATTTAACAACAAAAAAATGTTCATACCTGGAAGTGCAGATGATTGATGGTAGCGAAAGCCCCCAAACTGTTATACCCAAGACGAAAAGCTGGGCTGCCTGCTTCAGCAGCCATGTGCATAGCTAAGAGAAAGCTATCAGTGTCGATGCGCTGAGGCAAGCAATCCAGCACTCGAGGAACGAGTAGCACATGTCCATATTCAATTGGACTCACCTATGGTAGGACAAACATGATCAATTAACTTCCCCTTTCAAAACAGAAAACATTTACAACTCTGCATTAAAATGAAAGAAACGCCATCGTGTCCATTGATTTAGCTTACATTGATAGCAATGACATTGGGACTGTCCAAGACCGGCGCTTTGTCAAGATACTGAACTTTGTCTTCTTCGCTCTCTTCAAAACGGAAAAGCACCTCTTCCTGGCCTACTTTAGTGAAGTTGAATTTCTTGGGATCAAATGGCTGCAGCACCTTGTCCACTCGAAATTCAGTAGGACGTTTTTTAAGATGGCGTCCTTCATTCAACTGAGAAATGAAGCCACTTTTGCCAGGAATAACCTACAACATACCCATTTGACTTCAGGTTGTTAACAAGAAGACTACACCGAAGATTGGTGCAGAGCACCACACCATATAGAAGAAATCCTAACGTTCTACAGAGGAAATACTCGAAACTGAATTGAACTAATCATTTGAACAATCATCCAACCTTGGTTGCACAGGTGGTAACATCATAGCGGAACAGACCTTTGCTCATCCTGTCTTCCCACTGAATATACACCACACGAAATAGTAACCACCATGATTAACACAGACTATCATGATTATCACGAAGTCTTCTAAAACGGATAACCTTGTGTCGTTTTATTCTTCCATAAATAATAAATAAAAGGCTAATTTCTTTCTTACCTGTCCAAGAAGCAGAGAATCAAGGAAAGAAACGTCTTCTCCTGAGACAATGTCCTCTGCCTTCTTTTCACCAGAAAGAAGGGTGTCCCTTCTTTTGAAACTATACAAGGGCAACTTTGACCCTGAAATCAACTCCAATTGTTAGACTAAAGCACTAAAAATCAATCTACAAAATCAAACTTTAAACTACATCCTTCCAGTTCGGAAAAAGGTCAATTTAATCACTGGAATTGCAAGTCTCCAGAAAACAAACAAAATAGGCCACTCACAGCACACAAAATTCCAAATAGAACAAGAACCTGTATAAAATTTACTCAGGAATAGAATTGTTCTCATAGCCAATAGAATGGACCTTACCAAAGAAGAAATTAGACTCTGTTCTCAGGTTAAAATTAAATTGCAATTAGATCCCAGAGACAATACGCACAGGCGAAAGCCACTTTTAGATTTTCGCATTGAAATTGTCCAAAAGATTACCCTTCTTTGAACGCAGATGAAACCCTACCCTTGACTCCCGCCAATATAGAAACCCAAGTCAAATCCAATCTCGAGCCTAACATGCGAAAACAAGCAAGATCCCGGATTTTTACTTTAAACAAATTTAGCAAAACTAACAAAAATTCTAACAGTAAATAACGGGCAATTGCTTTAGAATTCGGGAAAATCCGCATCCTGCAAGTTTACTCACAAAAAAGGGGATTCACAAAGAATAAAACTGTCGCCAAAAGTTAATAAAAGACACCTTACAGCCGATTTGGCTCTAAATTGATACTTTCTCAAAATTCCCCTTTGCAAAATCAAACCCTAACAGGCAAGACCGAATAAAATACACAATTAAATTACACTCGACAAAACATTTGCGAAAGAACCCCTTTTTCCAGGACAAAACTTGCCGACACTTTCCTTTAAAAAATGAAAACGAGAAAACCCCAAATTGAAAAAAGACAGGAGGATAATTACCTGGAACACAGCACTGGCCTAAACAGTTGCGGCCGCATCCAAGCCCTTCCGAACCCTCCTGGTGGAGCGAAACAACAGTCGGGCACCTCTTTATGGTCAACATTACGATGACGATGACGATGACGACGACGACGACGACGACGATAGCTTAAATAGAAGTACAGACAAGTATACACAAGAAACAAGCCCTACTCCTCCCAAATTCTTCTTCCCGTTGCAGGAGGAAGAGAAAGGGAAAGGGAAAGGAAAAGGCCTCCGCCGGCAAGAAAGAGAAGATCAGAAGGGCTGCCGCCTTCAGAGGGCAGAGCTCCCCTCCCACCGTGCGCAGAAGGACTTCTCTCTAGTGCACCCGCTGCGTTCTTGCTTCGTATATTCCACCTGTCATCGAGACAGAATCGCAAAATACGTTTAATAGCCGTGATGCCACAACTTGACAGACCGGGTTTCTCCTTGAGTAGACTTGTTTTCCGCTCTCCAACGCCTCAACCTCAACCAGATCCTTCCAAATCCCTCCAGAGCTGCTCTCCAAATTTCCTCCTCCCTCTCTCTCTGAGTAAATATATGTCTGATATTTAATGGACGCGATTCTCATACAACGCTCATACTCATGCAGAACAAAAACTTCACAATTGCTTATCTCGATAAACCCCCAATCCCGCTCGCCTCTATATATAGCCAAAGAAGCGCGCCAGTTTAACCCCGGGGTAACTCGGAGTAGTTGGGCGGAAAAGTACGGCGGGTAAGCGGTAACTTGTAGTGCGGAAGAGGAAGGAGAGAGGAAACTTCCCAACGCCAATGAAGTGAATATCCCGTCCCTTCCGGTCAAACGTTATGCGGCCCACGATTATGTCGTACAAAATGTCCTCTTTTGCGAGCAGAATATTCCTTGATTTTTTCTTTAATGCTCACGATTTTTCAAAATCGTCTTTTGTCCTCATCCGCCTAGTGTCTGTTGGTCGGGGCGATAAATTATATGCCACAGCTACAGGAGGTCCACAGCCACAGCCACAGGAGGTCCACAGCTACAGGAGAGCCACAGCCACAGCCACAGGAGATGTGGTTTTCGACGAAGTGACCGCGTAGCTGCGGAAAGAAAGTTTGTAGCAATGGGTCCTCCCTTTACCAACGCGATGATCACGATAAGCTTATCTTCCGTAGAGAGGAGGAAGGACGTCGTATTTTTGTCTGTGTCAGTCGGGAGTCGTGATTCTTGCACCACCACAAATGGGCATGTGGGTGAGGAAGGGCCAAGCCCATCTGATTCATGCCTGCTTACACTTTCCACACTCGTTGGGGGCCACCGCTACTAGGTTTTAAAAGCTACATTGATTCCCGTCCGTAGAAATTGACTAGATAAGGATTTCTCTAAATAATCTCCTATTAGTGTGGTGTGCATGCACTCCGAGGTCTTTTATGAATCTAGACCTTATATTGTCTCATTATGTGAGTGAGTCCTTTTATGATTGTGTCATGTTACGTGGCCATTGTGAAATGACCTTAATCCGCTATTTACTGATTTCAACCAATAAATTTTAAATAAATATTAACATGCAAATAACTAACAGATATTCTCGAATAATCAACAGATTTATTCATATAACTAGCAAGTACATTTTCATGAAATAACTTTAGAAATATGGTTTTGTATTATACATCAGCAATACAACCAAACATTACAATATTCAATCCAATCCGAAATACAACAAAGAACAGTAAGACTGGATGATGAAGAACTTGGAATAATAATGACGAATTCTGAATGAATCCGCACCGGGATGAATCGGATTTCCGTCCAATCCACCAAGAAATGCTGAAGGTTTCCGTCCTCAGATTTCTGATTCGATAGTTGAAGTTTCTCGAATTCTCAAAGAAAAGTAATATTCATAAACTGAAGCATACCGAAATGAGACTCCAAACCTCCTTTTATGGCCGCAGTTGTGACTCTTCAGTTTCCCCACTATGACTCTTTGTATGCCCATTTCGTCTCTTTATAAACTCACTTTAAGTAAATGATCATTGAGTTATAAAGTAAAATAATAAATAAGTGAAGAAATCATCTGATATTAAAACGGAAGCCCAACAGAGCTCGGATGTCATCGTGTGATAGCTCGTCGGAAAGTTCTCGACGAGACGCTCCAAGTCCACTATTGAAAAGCCGAGAATCCTGAACCCCTGCTGACTTACTATAAATAGTAAGTGCCCTAGAAACTTGTAGAAACTACACCAAATGGCCTGGAACTGAAACCACCTAGGCCGATCATCCCTTGGAACACTGCCACATCATGGTTAGCCCTTCGAGCCAAGGTGAAAAGGCTAACAACCCGACACAATATAATGTACCCTGAAAAGGGGACATTACAATCATCCCTTCCCGGAGATTGCTTGCCCTCAAGCAATCGGTAACTGCATGCTGCAATCAAATACCTGGATCCCAAACTAATCTCAAGGAAGCTGCTCCACTGACCTGTCGTGTATAGCTGACATAGTCATTAGGCTCCGATCTGTGAAGCCACTCTCTCCATAACCAAACAGCAGTCATACCAATGCCTGGCTCCCAACTCACTGCGAGATCAATCATGTCCATCTGCCCTGTGCTGCTGTCATTTGTAAGGACTCAACCCAACTAAGAACCTCACTCCAACTGGGATCTCCCACGCCTCTACCGTCATGTGCTGGAGAAGACCAAATCTCCTGTCGATTGACCCCAAAAATGAGAACCAACAGTGAATATGCCCCTCCTGGATCCCACAAGCAAAAGTGCCATACATCTCCCCAACTGACTGAAAATTCTTGGTGCTCACTGTCCATACTGGGTGACATATCGGAAGTATCCATCTGCCCTAAAGCTGCCCCTCTAATCTGTAACCTGAACTAGTAACTGCACTGAAGAGGCAAACTCTCAAAACCGCCGGAGAAGACTTCCACCTGCGATGCACTGACTATCTCTACTGGGAACCCCAAATCATCATAAGGACTCCATGACTGTCTCTCAATGCTCAGAGTCATATAAAGTATACCATTGTGTGAAGAACTCACACCAACTAGCATAGCCAACATGCCAAACTCGATAACCCCGTACTGAAGAAGTCCTACCTGATTAACATCCTCATCGAGTGGTAATGTAGGAAAAGACATAACTCTCATCATGCCACCAAATATAGCTACCACTCTTGGGCTGCGGGTACACAAACCATACTGCTCATCAATTGAGCTCATCCCACTACTCCGTTTTAACGACCAAGGCTCACCTCTGATAACTGCCCCTAGGTCCCACACCCTGCAACCAATCTCGTCCTCCTCCTGGAAATAGGAAGCATCTCCCTCAACTAACTCAAAGAGGGGATTATCGATAGTCAACTCTGCACCCATATCAAACAAGGATTTATCCATCGTCTGAAAGTGATCTAACTCTTTACGAAACTCCCGATGACTCACAGATCTTCTTGGACATTTATCCAAGTCATAAGTCTGTTGTATGCTGTCAAGCTCCTGAACCACCTCCTGATAGAATTCAGACCTATCCCTGTCATCCTGCTCCCTATACTGACTAGTGACCATAATCTAATTCCTCGCCTCCTGTAGAGTGATATGAGTATGGTCCAAAGTGCCACAAGTAGCACTAAGCTCCCTATTGAGCTTATCGATCTCAGCCTCCTTATTCCTCAACTGCTCAACATAATTCCTGACAACCTATAACAGGTGGTCACAGTCTGTAAGAAGTCTCAAATATTCCGACTTCCAATCCTCAAAAGCTGTCCTGACTCCCTGTAAACCTGCAGTATAGGATCCAATCCCTCTACTGCCTTGCCCTTGATCTCTCTGAGCTATCTTGTACAGATCATCAAGGATCTAGTGAGCGCTATCATGGTGAACTAATGCTGCAATAATAGCATCATCGCTAACTTTTAGCTGACCCTTCAAGGCACACCTCTCATCAGTGTTACCCCGAGATGCACTGCCAAATGGATCATCCATATCCATGTGATGCAAAAGTGAAGTGCTGCTAAAGAAGTCACATGACTCCTCATTATCGGAATCACTGAAAGTCTCCAACTGGTCACCACAACCTGTAATCCTGGAGTTATCAAACTCCGCCACCAAATCACCAAAGTAGAGTTCTGAACTCTCACCACTATGTCCCGAAAGTGGGGTAGCCTCAACTGTAGTGTTCCTATCACTAGGCTGCCATTTATCTTCCCCTTGGACCATCGTGCAAACATGCCCCTGTGATCAACTCCCCTGACATAAGAAACAAATCTGCCCTGCAATCACTGAGTCCTGGTCTATCACCAGAGATCCTGCAACTTGTAAGCCTAATGATGCCTGTTCATTTTCAGATAACGAACTCATGAATCTTTCAACCTGAAGCTTAATTAATTCAGCTGAGAGTTCATGTGTCATGGATGTTTTCCTTATTCCTCCTCTCCATAATGCCAACAATTCATATCGCAATTGTTTACATATGTCGTAGTCCTCATCTAAGATCAAGGATAAGATAGTCATAATGTATGTCTTTACCTCATCTAAATGATGCTCCTTGTAATTGTCTAGGAGACACTGAAATAATTGCAGAATCATTTCATCATAACCAAGATTCAGCATGTGACTGAAAACTTTAGTGCTCGTCACTAACTCCAAAATTTTTACTTGTGTACCAAAGGTAGAATCTCTGTCATATTTCAGTCCATCTAAGCTGTCTACAATCAGCTGTAACACCTGTCTCCAAATATTGTAAGGAAACTCAGGTGCGGAAATAGCTTCCTACACTAACCTCTTAAGCAAAATATTGTGCAAAATCTATTTAAATCCTTACAATTTCAGATTCGTTAACTACATTAACAAAGATATTGCAGCCATATACCATGCATACAGAAAATAGATAGAGAAGATTGAAACACATAAACACAAAGATATGCCGGTGGGGAAAAACCTTTCAGTAAAACAACCCCACCCCTCCAAAACCTGCACAATGTACTATCTTCAACACAAAGACTACAACACACTTGCAATGCAAGTTCTTTCAGGAGATGAGAGACTAGTAAAACTTATATCTCTCCCATAGAAGCAGCATCATATATATAGACTCCTCAGGACCCAACAAATACCCAAACGAGGAGTTTGGCGTCCAACCACCAAGACCTATGCACAAAGTCACATGTACACAACTATTACATGCAATCCTAAGAATAGGCGTCCATCCCTAGAATAGACTATAATAGCTTGTCATCGAATCCGCCAAAAATAACGGTCACAAGAGAAGTGTAAGAGAAACTATCATACCAACCTATTTTTGGCATATTCTCTTACACACACCAACCACTTCTTCTTGGGTGCCCAAATAGGCCCAAGTCATAAGATGTTCTTACACCTGTCATAGCACATTCCTTAAATAGTTCTTATGCGTCATAGGAATCCATCATGACTGTTTCAGTCATGATCTCCTTACGCACAAGATGCCAACACATCAAGTGGAGTGACACATCAACATGCCAACTGGACATGTACACTCACACTTAATTTTATTATTTACAAAAAAACATTTACAAAACAAATAATAAGAATAGGAATTATCCAAGGTTGAGACACCTTATTCCTAACATTCTCCCACTTGTTGAACACCTTGTAAGAGCGACATGAACATAACAGGAACTTAACCGCTATAGGCCAAAAGGCGCATAGACTCCGAACACCATCTGAACTTCTCAGTGCCCACTGGTTTCATTAATGCATCTGCAACATTCTTCACAGTATTTACCTTCTCCAAATTTACCTTTCCATCTTCCACCATATCACTCACAAAGTGAAACTGCACATCAATGTGCTTCATTCTGGCATGGAAAGTTGGATTCTTCGCAAGGCAAATAGCGCTCTAATTGTTACACCAAATAGTAATATGTTCTGCATCAACACCAACATTAGAACACAATCTCCTAAGCCAAATGGCTTCCTTACAAGCATGAGTAGCAGCCATGTACTCAGCTTCTGTAGTGGACAAAGCAACCACATGTTGTCACTTACTCATCCAACTAATGACACCACCAAACATAGTGAACACATAAGCACTGGTGGATCTCCTGCTATCAATATCACTTGCCCAATTTGATTCCACAAATTCACGAATACAAACTGAATGCGGAGATCCATAAGAGTTACCATGATAACATATGGAGTAATCTGATGTACCCCTCAAATATCTGAATACTCACTTAACTACATCCCAATGTACCCGTCTAGGGTTAGCCATAAACTGACTCAAGACTCCCACTGCTTGGGCAATGTCTAGTCTAGTACAGACCATAGCATACATAAGACTGCCAACTACACTAGCATACTCATGTCCTCCACCTCACTAGGAGATTTTGGACAATCGTCTACAGATAACTTTGTTCCCACAGAAACAGGAACACAAAGTGGTCTACAATCTGCCATGCTGAACCTGTCCAACACAGACTTCACATACTTACTCTGACTCAACCAAAGTTTTTTGTTAGACCTGTCTCTACTGATTTCCATACCCAAGATGTACCTAGTTGCCCCAAGATCTTTCATCTCAAACTATGCTAACAACTGAGATTTAAAATCAGAAATCATACCCTTACCCTTCCCAAACAACAACATATCATCAACATATAATGCAACAATAAGAAGGCGATCATTTTTAACTCTGAAATAAACACAATGATCTGATTTTGATCTTACAAATCTAATTGACAACACAAAGGCATCAAACTTAAGGTACTACATCCTAGGAGATTGCTTCAAACCATATAGAGATTTCTTTAATCTGCAAACTAAGGATTCTTTACCTTTAACAATGTAGTGCTCAGGCTATGACATATAAATCTCTTCCTCCAAATCACCATGAAGGAAAGTTGTCTTCTCATCCATCTATTCTATCTCTAAATCATATGATGCAGTAAGAGATAACAAAAATCTAATGGATGTCAGCTTTGCAACAGGAGAGAATATTTCACCACAATCTATTCCCTCTACCTGTGAATACCCCTTTGCAACCAATCTAGCTTTGTACCTTTCAACATTGCCATCTGCACAAAATTTCTTCTTGCACACCCATTTACAGCCAACAAATTTTCTCCCTTTAGGCAAAGGTACAAGGTCCCAAGTTTTGTTTTTCTCCAATGAAGCCATCTCGTCATCCATAGCCTCAATCTAGGAACCTGCATCTTCCATCCCCAAAGCCTCTTTCACAAATCTAGGCTCATCAGTGTTAGTAATCAAAGCAAAACCACAACTGGAATCTAACATATAATAACCAAACCTTTCTGGTTGCTTTCTTTCTCTCGTGGATCTCCTCAAGGGTTGAGGTTGAGGTTGTTCTTCCTCTTCTTCCGAATTATCAGAGCTGCTAGAGCTCTCCTCATCATTAGACCCAACATGGTCCCTCTGTTCAATCTTCTGAGGGGTAGGAGGCAACTGAACAACATCTTTTTCCTTTTCTTTTTCATCTGGTTGTAGCACAATAGGAGAAGATGTTAGCTCTCTGAAAATAACATTTCTACTATACAACACCTTACTAGTCATAAGATCCCAAAGCTTGTATCCTTTCACACCAACACTATATCCAATGAAAATACATTTGACAGCTTTGTTTTCCAACTTAGATCTTTTCTCCTTTGGAACATGTGCATAAGCTTCACAACCAAAAACACGAAGACGTCTAATTGAAGGCTTCTTACCAGACCACACCTCCATGGGTGTCTTACCAATAAGAGTTGATGTAGGAGATCTGTTAACCAGATAGCAAGCAGTGGCCACAGCTTTGGCCCAAAACCTTTGTTCTAAACCAGCTCCACTAAGCATACTCCTAGCTTTCTCCATCAGTGTCCTGTTCATTCTCTCTACAACTCTATTTTGTTGTGGGGTATAAGGAGTTGTCTTATGCCTCTTGATACCTCGTTCTTTACAGAACTGTTCAAACTCTGCTGAGCAAAACTCATCACCATTATCAGTTCTCACACACTTAATCTTCTTACTAGATTGATTCTCTACAAGGGCTTTAAATTCCTTGAACTTACTAAAGACTTGTGTCTTACTTTTAAGGAAATAAATCCAACTCCTTCTACTATAATCATCTATGAAAGATACAAAAAATATAGACTTGGAGATTGAAGGAACTTTTACAGGACCAAATACATTAGAATGAATAAGATCCAAAACATCAGAAGATTTGTGAGAACTAGAGTAAAACTGAACACGATTTTGTTTACCATACACACAGTGTTCGCAGAAGTCAAACTCGATATTGCAATCATTTAATCCCTCAACAATGTTTTTATTCTTCAGGGTCCTAAGACCCTTCTCGCCAATGTGGCCAAATCTCATATGCCACAACATCGTCTTTTCTGCAGGAAGCTTGCCTTCCAAAGTGTTTGCACCCTTAGGTACACTTATTGCACTGCCATCGAAACCCATTGCCACAGTCTTCTTTACTGCTTGTTCAGATGGTGGGGATGAAGTGATAGCCGCTCTCTTCTTTGAAACATAAGAACTATTGCACTGAGCAATGCATGCTTCAAGCTGAAACAAAGTACCTCTCCTAGTACCTCTAGCGAGCACCATAGAACCTCTCATCATCTTGCATCCATCTTTCGAAAAGACAACTTGCACACCTACATCATTTAGCATACTTATAGATAATAGGTTTCATGCCAAACTCGGAATGTGCATAACTCCGTTGATTTCCTTTGCTCATCCATCAAGAAATCTGATAGTGACCCTTCCGTGTCCAACTATCTTTAGGTGAAAATCATCACCCAAGTACACCTTTCCACCATCGAACTCTTCATATTTCGAGAACCAGTTCCGATGAGAGGTCATGTGAAAACAATCACCCGAGTCAACTAAGCACACATGATCAGATGCATGGGCTACCAAAGCTGAAATAAAAGCATCTCCATCTTCTTGAGATTTTTCGGAAGCTGAATCTGAGCCTTTCTTCTTCTTCTTCGGTTCTTTGCAGTCCCTCCAGAAGTGCCTAGTTTTATCACAATTCCAACATTTCACCTTGGACTTTCCAGGAGTCTTAGAACTCCCACGATATTTGGATCTACCCTTCTTTGACTTGTTGTCATTCTACTTTCCTCTATCATTGGATCTCCTGCGAACAACAAGGGCTTCCTTAGACGAATTTGAAGTCTTTCTTCGCATCTCCTCAGATAGCAACGAAGACACCGCATCATCCATACAGAATGTGACTATAGTACTTCCGAGAGCCAACATAAGATAGTCCCACGAATCTGGCAAGGAACAAAGCAGGGTCATACAATGATCCTCCTCCTCGATCTTGGCACTGGATGATGCCAACTGTGCAATCAATAAATTGAATGCATTGAGATGATCAGTTACAGATCCACCTTCCTCCATTCTTAAAGAATACAACTTCTTTCTCAGGAACAACTTATTCACCAGAGATTAGGCTTGATACATAGACCCAAGTCGTTGCCACAAAGAATTTGTAGTAGTCTCATCAAGAACATTTAGAAGAACGACATCTGCTAGATAGAGTCTGATGAGACCCTTAGCCTTCCAATCCTTGATCTCCCAATCCGCTAGAGATATCATTGCAGGTTTCACATCAAGTGAAGTAGCCTCCCATAGATCGCGGTCTTCAAGCATGTCTTCCATCTTGAGTTTTCAGAACTCAAAATTAGTGCCATTAAATTTCTCCACCTCCATTCCACTGTATGGGGAACTTTCCATCTCAATCTACAAATAAGATTCAGAATGCTCTACACAAAACTCCCACTCAACTTGAGATTAGCTCAAAAAACCCTACCCAACAACTAGGATCAAAAGTTAATCAGGCTCTGATACCACTTGTAAGGAAACTCAGGTGCGGAAACAACTTCCTACACTAACCTTTTAAGGAAAGTATTGTGCAAAATCTATTTAAATCCTTACAATTTCAGATTCGTTAACTACTTTAACAAAGATATTGCAGCCATATACCATGCATACATAAAATAGATAGAGAAGATTGAAACACATAAACACAAAGATATGCCAGTGGGGAAAAACCTTTGGGTAAAACAACCCCACCCCTCCAAAACCTACACAATGTATTATCTTCAACACAAAGACTACAACATACTTGCAATGCAAGTTCTTTCAGGAGATGAGAGACTAGTAAAACTTATATCTCTCCCATAGAAGCAGCATCATATATATAGACTCCTCAGGACCCAACAAATACCCAAAAAAGGAGTTTGGCGTCCAACCACCAAGACCCATGCACAAAGCCACATGTACATAGCTATTACATGCAATCCCAAGAATAGGCGTCCATCCCTAGAATAGACTATGACAGCTTGTCATAGAATCTGCCAAAAATAACGGTCATAAGAGAAGTGTAAGAGAAACTGTCATACCAACCTATTTTTGGCATATTCTCTTACACACACCAACCTCTTCTTCTTGGGCACCCAAATAGGCCCAAGTCATAAGATGCTCTTACACCTGTCATAGCACATTCCTTAAATAGTTCTTACGCGTCATAGGAATCCGTCATGACCATTTCAGTCATGATCTCCTTACGCACAAGATGCCAACACATCAAGTGGAGTGACACATCAACATGCCAACTAGACATGTACACTCATACTTAATTTCATTATTTGCAAAAAATACATTTACAAAACAAATAATAAGAATAGGAATTATCCAAGGTTGAGACACCTTATTCCTAACAAATATGCTCCATGTAAGGAATAATGGGTGTTGTAATTTGAGTAATCTCACTAAGACATAAGGCGATTGCAAGCCTAACATCTCGAAGTGGATGACTCATAAATCCTCGTTGCACTAAGGCAACCATTGTGGGGTGCATGGCCCAATTAAGAAGTCTGCAATCAGCTTGATCTATCTTGGATAGATATGAAACTATTTCTTTTAGTTTGGCCAGCATGCTGCTTGTAAATTTCTGCTCCTCTAATTGCCATCCAAGGCAACACAACTCAATGCGTATCTCCATTTCCTTTCGGATATCTCTGAGCTGGACACCGTAAAATGTGCCATTGAATTTCTTAGAGAAAATTGGGCTTTCTAAGGTCTCCATGATTAAGTTTTCCCCCAAGTTCGTGCCAAAGATGGAATCACTTCTAACACTGCAAAATGTTGTCACTACAATGATAATTCTGATTACCCAACACCTCTTGTGCAAATTCAAGAATTTAATTGAGTGCCCTGTTTAATGAAATTGTATTGAAAATACAAAGAATGCCTTCGGATGTCCTACTTCTATTCTGATATTCTGAGGCTCCTAAACTCGGTTAAATGAGTCCAAATCGAAATCTCTGCAAGTTGGATTCTGAATTCCAATTGCACCCCAATGCTCCGCAAATTTGTTGTACAGTGTTGTAATTTTCTAACCCAGATTTGAATGTAAAATTCACTAAATCCTTTCCCAGACTTGACTGGTGACCACAATAAATTTTAGTATGTTTGTAGGTAAAGAAAAGGTCTACTTCACGCAAAGTGACCAAGCAACATTACTAAATTCAATTGTGAATCTCTGGTTTTCCCCGACTGTAGCTGCCTGAAAGGTTATTGATGGTATCTTCATTGTTCATATTGATTTTAGGACTCCTAACTGCTAAAGATTGCTTCAGATTCACACACAAATAAACCAGATCACCCGCATGTCCAAAGGTGACATTCACAATCCGCTGAAACCTTTGATTCTATCCTGCCACATATTCACTTGGAAATTAAACTGTAGAATGAGTTTTGCATTCAAAATACAATGCCAGACAAGTAAACAGGAATCACTCAACAATACACAGAGATATGATATTAATTGGCACTTAATTATTCAAACCCGATGATTCATAAGGATTGAGAAATGTTATATTTTATCGTTGTTTCTTAACACTGTCTCCATAGCACTAAATACTATTTCGAATGCCCATTATACTGTTTGAAAGTATATTCGAGCCCACCTCAGTAAACTCAAGGCAAGGTTGGCATGAAGTAATTATTTTCTAAATCTTCCACAAACCATGAACCAAGGTAGGACACGTGTTTCATCAGACATTATCTTTCCTCTGCAAGTGTTCTATTTCTGACGACATCTGATTGTTTAGGAGTAATGCCTATGGTGAAATTGAGGATCCCATGCTGTAGTGTTTCCTCATAATATTATATTTGCGGTTTGATTCCACATTTCGTAGCTCAAAGACTACATAATATCAGGATGTTTTTATTTTACAGCTGTATACACCAATAACTAATGGGGCCGGCTAAAACTCAAGTTTTCAAAACTTTACATGGCAATAACAAGGTTTACCACAGTATCCTGACACTACACAAATAATACGCGAGCATTTGTGTGTGCTTTTAGTTGAGAGAATTGGCAATCTCAAATCTCCAACTCCCTAAGACTTTGTCGATGGCAAAGACACAGTGCCATCACCGATAACGGAATGCTTTCAAATGCGCATGAAGACCCACGCGAAAAGGCTGTGGGCAGTTTGCTAGCATTCATGACTAGGAACCATCATGGTTTGATTGGGTGCGCGTGTTGTATGGGATGCCTAGAATGCGCGTAGTAACTAGCTGCGTTGAGTGTTCCTTACTAAATCCCATCTCCTGACTACTTTGGACACCCGGTTTAAACCTTTGATAACTATCGGGGAAGTGCAGACATGGTTTGAATGTGCCAAGACGAAAGCTGGCTCAACCGATAACTCCCCGCAAAATTTAAGAGAGTTGTGTGAAGTAAGAACTGAAAGATGCAAATCCTGATTTCTATTTAGAACTTGTCGATCAAAAGACAAATGTCTTTTTCCCATTGTGGGAGTGCCGAAGGAAAGCACACACTGTTGCATGAGTCAAGGGTGTCCTTCTAGACTTCCAACGTTATCGCATGCCATGTCACGGTGTCACATGCAACTACCAACAAATGTGAGAAAAGATGTTAACTGAAACAATGCGTTGTGTGTTCAACAAGCTCGATTTTTTCCTCTTTGACTATTAACCCTACCTCCTTATTAACAAATAACAGAATGGTTTCTTGGCCTTTTTTCTGTTGTATGTGCGAAGTAATCCTTTGAAGAAGAACCTGATGGCAATCTTCTAAATAAAATATTGCTAGGCGTATATGGAGTGCTCTTTCTTTCAAAGAAATAACTCTAATGCTGGTGCTTCTAGCTTCCAGTGCCTGACTGAAGTACCTTACTAAGGCTGGTGCAACAATAATAAAATAAACGGACTTCTGAGAAAAAACTTCAGTGGAATGTAAACTAATAACTCTGATTTCTATTCTGATAGAACCCTTATGAAAATAATGTTGCAACTAAGAAAACTCTGTATCATTTATCTCTTGTAAAAATATCTCTGTAAATTCTGTAGAAAAACCTCATAGGCTGGCAGAATTTTTGGCTCTGATACCACTGAAATGACCCTAACCGGCCATTTACTGATTCCGACCAATAAATCTTAAACATATTTTAAATAAACACTAATAGGCAAATAACCAACAGATACTCTCGAATAACCAACAGATTTATTCATATAACTAGCAAGTACATTTTCATGAAATAACTTTAGAAATATGGTTTTGTATTATACATCAGCAATACAACAACCAAACATTACAATATTCAATCCAATCCGAAATACAGCAAAGAACAGTAAGACTAGATGATGAAGAACTTGGAATAACAATGGCGAACTTTGAATGAATTTGCACTGGGATGAATCGGGTTTTCGTCCAATCCACCAAGAAATGCTGAAGGTTTCTGTCCTCAGATTTCTGATTCGATAGCTAAAACTTCTTGAATTCTCAAAGAGAAGTAATATTTATAAACTGAAGCATACCAAAATGAGACTCCAAACCTCCTCTTATGGCCGCAGTTGTGACTCTTCAGTTTCCCCACTGTGACTCTTTGTATGCCCATTTCATCTCTTTATGAACTCACTTTAAGTAAATGACCGTTGAGTTATAAAGTAAAATAATAAATAAGTGAGGAAATCATTTGGTATTAAAATGGAAGCCCAAATGAGCTTGGATGTTGTCATGTGATAGCTCACCGGAAAGCTCTCGACGAGACGCTCCAAGTCCACTACTAAAAAGTCGAGAATCCTGAACCCCTGCTGACTTACTATAAATAGTAAGTGCCCTGGAAACCTGTAGAAACTGCACCAAATGGCCTGGAACTGAAACCACCTAGGCCGATCATCCCTTGGAACACTGCCACGTCACGATTAGCCCTCCGAGCCAAGGTGAAAAGGCTAACAACCCGACACAATATAATGTACCCTAAAAAGGGGACATTACACATTGTCATCTAAAATGCACCACATTCAAAAGAGAGTTAAGTATTCAACAATGTATGGGATGCATTTTAGGTGGTTATATAATTGTTTTTCTTATGTTGTCTTTTTTTATGAGGATATCTATACTTGATATGAAAAGGGCTTGAAAATTGTCAACATGCACTAATTATTTGAGGAAGAAAAGATTAACCATACAACTAGCTTCCTTGTATACTCAATATGAAAGGGGCTTGAAAGTTGACAACATGCACCAATTATTTGAGGAAGAAAAGATTAAACATAGTGCTAGCTTCCTTATCCAAATTAAAAATAGGAGGTATAATATGGAAAAGGGTTTGAAGATGAATTAAGTTTGTTTCTTGTTCTCTATCCCATATGTTGTTTGGTCTTGTGGACATTATTAAAATCTTTCATTTCATACCTCTTATATTGTTTATTATGTGAGCTCCTTTAGTGAATGTCCATCTATGTCTTATTTTGTCTTATTGTGTGACCTCCTTTGTTGAATGTCTATCTACATTTTGTATTGGTTGTCTTATTATATGAGCCCCTTCTTATATTGTCTCATTATGTGAACTAATGCATATTGATATTTTATATTGATTGTCCTATTACGTGAGCCCTTTTCATGAGCTACATCTTATATTGTCCTATTATGTGAGATTCTTAAGTGAATGCACTTATTATTAATACACAAATAAGGTAGTGGTTTTATAGATGGGAGCTTGAAGTAGTGTATTTGAAAATTTTGAGAATCTTTCATAAATAAGTGGTTTCATGGATATTATAGCAATTAGTAAGTTCAAAGTTCTAGAAAGTTGTTGGTCTCATAAGTTTTCTAGCAACAATGAATGTTTCTTGAAGAAGAAGAAAAAAATCCTCAAAAAATATGTTAGAAATTTGTAAACGAGTGACATGTCTCATGAAAATATCCTATATTAATGGGAGAAATTTCTAGCCCCACCATATAGACACCCCATGAAGTCTATAAATTGCAAAGTAGGGATTCCCTTTTTCTTGAACAAGCTTTCAATTTTAATTTTTTTTTGCCTTATGAGACCCCCTATAATTTTGGAGTGAGTTGCATGTGACTAATTCTTAAGATTATAAATATATTTAAAGTGGGGCTAAGTTCTATCTTGGCTCTAGTACTTGTTTATTTTGTCCTAGGTTGCTAACTTTGGGTACCTACCAAATAGTTCCTTTTGCCTTCTCATATGAACTCATTCCTTGTTTGTTTTGTACTTGTTTTAGCTAAATTTTAAGATATGTCCATCTAGTATTTATTTTGGATAAATCATACACCAACTCTAATATATCATAGAATCCATCTCTCCATTTGATCACTTTATTCATTTGTACTCCTCACAATTCATCCACTTAACATCTTCAATGTAACCACTAGTTAGATTATTGATTTGATCATGCCATTAAGAATTTTTTGGTACCAAAGCTCTTCTTAGAGAACTCAATGCCACTTTCTTGGTCCTTATTCCTAAAAAACATGGTGCCAACACGGTGGATTCTTTCAGACCCATTAGCCTCTATAATGGGATTTACAAGATCATAGCCAAAGTCATGACTTCCAGACTGCTTTCTTTGCTGCCCTCCATTATTTCTCCTCAGTAGAATGGATTTGTTCCAGGGAGACAAATCCTTGAATCTATTGTGGTTGCTCATGAGAATATCCATTCCCTTGAAGCTGCCAAGAAACAGGGATTTCTCATGAAATTAGACTTATCTAAAGCCTATGACAGGGTTAACTGGCAGTTCCTCCAAAAAGTCTTAAGTTGCTTTGGTTTCAATGTGGGGGTCATTAAAATTGTTGATCAATTGGTCTCCATTGTTTCTTCCTCTGTTATTGTGAATGGTGGTTCCTCCAATTTCTTCAAACCCTCAAGGGGTCTTAGGCAGGGGAATCCTATATCTCCTATCCTGTTTGCTATTTTGGCTGAAGGGCTGGGAAGATATATCTCTAAACTTGTCAATGATGGAACTATCTTTGGTCTCCAACCTTCATCGGTTAGAACCTTCTGCTCCCATGAACAATTTGTTGATGATACCCTCTTCATGGGTGAATCTATTGTTAAAGAAGCCAGGAATCTTAAAAAAGCCCTGTCAATTTACACCTCGGCTATGGGTCAACTTATTAATTGGAATAAGAGCTTCTTATATTTTATCAATACCCCCCTTGAGAGATAGGCCAAGATCTCCAAAATACTTGGTTGCAGCATTGGTTCCCTTCCTTCATCTTATCTGGGTCTTCCCCTTTGCTCTAAACCCCCTGACAGCTTCTGGAACCAAATTGTTGACAGATACAACAGGAAACTGGCTAGATGGAAAGGTGCCCTCCTCAGCAGCTCCGGAAAGCTTCAGCTTTTGAAGTCAACTCTGCAAAATCTACCTATGTATGCTCTGAGTCTCTTTAAGATTCCTCACAAGTTCGCGATGGTGCTTGAAACTATCCAAAAAAGATTCTTATGGACTGGTGTTGAAGATAAAAAAAGACTTAGCCTAATAGCCTGGGAAAAAGTTTGTAAGCCCAAGAGTAAAGGGGGCTTGGGGCTAAGACCTATCAAGCTTGTTAATAAGGCCCTTTTGGCTAAGCAGGTTTGGAGAGTCTTTGGGGATACTAAGCAATGGAATGGCATAGTTAAAAGCAAATATCTTTTTAATTCCAACAGCTTGAAGGATCTTTTAAACAATGATGCTAGGGTGAATGGCTCTTATATCTGGAATAGCCTTTGCTCCTCCATTGACTTCTTGAGGGAAGGGATAAGGTGGAAACTGGGTGAAGGGACCAACATTAACTTTTGGGATGATCCTTGGATCCATGACTGGTCCCTATCTGAAAGACAAGAGTGGAAGGACATTATAATGCAAGCTAAAAATACTATTGGATGCAAAGTCTCTGATTATTGGAATAATAACTCTTGGAAGGATCTTTCTAGCCTTGATAGAAGTCTGTCTCCTCTCATGATTGAGTTGCAATCCTGGTTCAGAGAAGTTAATCATCCTGACAAAATTGTGTGGAACCCTTCTTCTAATGGTGAATTCTCGGTGGCCTCTGCTTGTTCCTTTTTCTTCTCCAAGGAAGTTAAGCCTTAGTGTGCTACTATCTGGTATAAATTTCTTACTCCTAAGATTAACTTCTTCTATTGGATCCTTATCCAGAATAAGTCCCTTACAATTGATAATCTAGTTAAAAGAGGTTTCTGTCATGTTAATAGATGCTTTCTTTGCAAGGATCAAGCTGAATCTTGTGACCACCTTATGCTTCATTGTACTTTTACTTGAAGAGTTTGGTCCATGGTTTTTCAAAATTGGAACTTGTGTTGGTTCTTTCCTAACTCTTGGCAGGACTTCATCACCTAATGGAGATGCCCTTTTGACAATGACCTTGCAAGAAGTTTTTGGAATCTCATCCCGCCTCATCTTTGCTGGTGTATATGGAAGGAAAGAAATAATATAATTTTTAGAGAGAAACAAGCCAATCCTGAAATTATCTACAACATCTTTTCTAGAGTTATTAAGGAAAATTTCAGCAATGCCATCATCAATAGCAAGAGCAAGCTCAGGAACTTCCTCCCTGATGTGGACTGGTCTACTTGGAATTTTCCTCACCTTAATCCTAACACTAGCTCTCCTAGAGATTCCTCTATTTGGATTGCTCCTCCTATAGGCTGGGTTAAAGCTAATTTTGACGGAGCCTCCAAAGGAAACCCGGGTGTCTCTGGGGGTGGTGGAATTATCAAAGATAGTAATGGTAACTGTTTGGGCACCATTTCTGTTCCCTTGTGAATTCAGACTAATCATAGGGCTGAGGCCTTGGTTGCTCTCAATATTATCCTGCTGGTGGAAGAATTGGGGTTCAAAAGAGTCTGGCTTGAAGGTGATTCTTTAAATATTATAAATAATATTAAAGATATCAATACCCCCTCCTGGACTATTGATCACATTATTACTAAAATCAAAACTATAGCCCAATCTTTTGAGGGGTTCCATATATCTCACAATTATCGAGAGACCAATCAGGTTGTTGATTGCCTTGCCAATATTGGAGCCAAAAGCGAGGGGATTCAAAAATGGATTGGAAATACAATTTGTAATGATGTTGTTACCTCATCTATAAATTATGATAAAATTAGGCACAAGGAAGGAGTCATTAATAGGAATATTAATGATATTATTTAATTCCTTTCAGATTGGGTGATATCGAACGTCACTCAAAATAATGCTAAGTACATCTCTAAGATGCAGAATTATCCACCCATTAAGAAAGATCAAAATTTGATGTGTGTTGCCATCATTACTAGTAATTGCTGCCAGTTCGTGCATGTGAATAGGACAGTGAACCAGTCTAACAAATTTATTAAGCTAAAGAATTACCAAATTGAGAGCATTCCTCCATCTAAGCATAAGAAGCATATGAAAAAGGAGCAGGGAGAGTGTTCAGCTATGGGTGGTGATCTCAGGAGAAAAGAGCTAGCGGAATGCAAGTGGAAGCAGGATAAGGAATTCTGGAGCATTTTGAAAAAAGGCCATGTCCATCAGTTTCTCTAGAGACTCCATGGTTTCGACAATGATGTTACTAAAGCCTTTGTTGATGGTTGGGATAAGGGCACGGTGAACTTGGCTAGCAAATCTTTTAGCCTCAGCCTCGAGCTCCTCTCAGACATAACTGGTCTCCCTTTGGATGGTCTAAAGTATTCAAAAGAGATTAAGGTTGGAACTGGAGCTTACAAGAAGTTTCCTGACACTGATGAGGAGAGGGCTCTTTTGGTGAAAGGTGAGAAAGATTACGTTGAAATGGATAATATTAATAGCATCTGGGGTTCTATTATCAAGGTCATCATGGAATATTTTACACTTGAGGGGAGATTTTCTAGGGTCTATAATTACCATTTTGCCCTAGCTAATCACTTCAGACATGACATAAGAATCTCTTTTCCCTACTTTCTTCTCTGTTCGCTCAATCAGACCATTACTGATTATAGAGTGAAGAATTTCCCCATCCTCCATGTTGGGCTCATCCTCCTTATCGTTGATTATGCGAGGGATCACATTCTTGAACCTATCCCTGCCCAGGTCAAGAAAAGGAAGGAAACTGACTCTTCACCTAGGAAACAGAAACCTAAGAAAGTTCTCTCCCCCTCTGAGTCAGCCCCCTCGAAGTCTTTAGATGGTTTGAAGAATGTCAAGAACTCAAGTGATGGCAATGCCTCTATTTCTGACAAAACTATTTTTAAGCCCTCTACTAGCCCTGTCCGGTCAGAGTCTGAAGGTGTTAGGTTGAATCCTTAGGATAATGTGACTGAGGTTGAGAAGAATACCCAGATGGGTCAAAATGTCGAGCCTAATCCCACTACCCAAACCCTTGAGGAGAAGGACTAGGAGGATTCTGACATTTCTAATGCCATGGGTAGCCCCAAGGATGGCCAGGATTATCAGAATAGAGGGGACAAGCCTATCCCTGCTCTGGAGATTAACAATATAGATGACAAAGATACTTCCAAGATTGAGGTTGAGGCTAATGACAATGATGGCAAAGAGGATGATACAAAATTTATTGACAACAATGCTAAGGACTCAGGGAACAACATCTTTAGGGTTATGGAAGAGGAAAATCTGGACTCCCATGACTCCCCTAGTGCCCGAAAAGAGAACAAGAAGGATGATAGTGAGAGAACCCTTGATTGTAATAGGTCCCATTCTCTTCAGGACAATATCAGAAAGATGGATTTGCAGGTAAAAAGAATAGTTATTATGACCCCCCTAGAAATTGCTAAGAACAAATCCATCTACAGTTATAATCTAGACAAGTGGGTGTAGAATGACCTAGTTGAACTGAAGAACATATGTATCAAACTGGAAAATAAGAATCCTATTATTGAGGAAACTATTGACAAAATTAGGAAGGAGATTTCTCTCAAAGCTAATGTCAGTGTTTTTGATTACGGTTCAGATTTGGATGATAGAATTAAAAAAGCAGTTGAGACTGCCATGATCCTTATCCATGAGAAGATAAGCAGGAATGAGGAAATGTTGAATTATTTGCTCGGCCTGGCTAATACAGGAATGAAGTCTACTCTGGAGAATTTGAATACGCTTAGCAAAATGCTGGAAGGAAACAAAGACGCCCCCTTGAGTGACAAAATTGACCTGACTGATCCTAGTCAGCAGATGGGACCTGACACTAGGACTAGGTCTAATACTAAAAAGAAGCTCAAGATTGCGGATCAGGACATTCAGAGTTTGAAAGATAATGTTAAGATCATGCAGGCCCAGCTGGAGGAATTCGAGGGCTTCCTGAAAACTATGTCTTGATCTTTGTGCTGGTGGTCTTCTCTTTTTTGTTTGTTGTCTAGCATTTTTTGCTTTTTGTTGTGTACAAGCTTATTGAATATTTGGGTTTTGACCCTTTATAGTATGTTCCCTTCTTTGGGACAGTTAGTTGTTCTTAGGGATCTCATGCTTATCTTTTGTCTCTATTCTTAAAGGGTTTTGGGGCCCCTTCAAAACCTATTTTTACCGTAATCAAAAAAATTTAAATTCACTTCTCATTAATTCTGATTATTTGAACTCAAAATTATAACTGTCTTCCATAAACTTGTATGCAAATATTATCTAAATTAGGATTTAAATTATCATATTTAGGGCATGCCTTAAGACCTTAGGTCCACATCAAAGAATAGATATCACAAGGCATTCCACACCAATCTAATGAACAATAAGTGTCTAACTAATGGATAAGGAAGTTTTAAACTTTAGTAATTACATAATAGGCTCATAAATGTATTCATCATCAATACATTCTCCTTTCTAGCTATCCAGAGTAGGCAAATCAAAATTTTATGTTTCAAATGTGAAGGACGTGATTGTAGAAGTTGGATAGTATCATAAAATTTATGATGTAAAAAGATTATTTGTGTGCTTCAATTTAGTAGCTCAAAATATCATAATCATGTGTATATGTTTCTACTATTTGATTTGATATATAATTGGTGTCTATCATAGCTCATTCATCAAAGTGTATGGCATGGATACATATTTACTTTCTCATTTTCTCTTGCTAGTTACACATTTCATGTAAATGACTCAACTTTGTTATATTTGGTGTTTTCATAGGGGAAAATAGGCACAAGCTAAAGAGAGAGATTAGTAGCAAATGAAATCAATCTAAACTACTAAACACAAACCCTACAGAACAATAAAATGAAAGTGTAGCCCTTTAAAGCCAAATGGATAAATAACCTGGCTTAGCTCCTTCACTCAAAAATTGGTCATCTTGACTAAGCAACCATCCATCCTATGGTAAGGTTCATTTAATATGTCAACCCAAGGGTGTAAACTTTAAGTCTCCATTGTATCCATACTAACTATTGATGGAAGGGAAAATAATGCAAGAAAGTGGATGTTGAATGTAAGCCTATCTGATTACCATCTACCAAAGCATAAACAACATGAAGACAAACTAAGTTCAGGTCTATCAGGCAAAAAATTGCTCTGTCCGCTTTGGCTATAGGAATAGACACAAGAATTATTTTTGTGTGGTTGTTCTTCAACACAATATAGACTCGAAATCAACATTTTTTTATTCATGTCATAAAATGATTACACATAGTACTTTGGAACTTGAAAACTATATTTCTGAAAAATAGTTACATCAATCTAGTGTTGTCTGATCTCTCTCTAGATCAGCTAACATACAAAGAGGCTTCAACAACTTATTTAAACTAAAAATCACAACTAATTGAGAACTAACTAACCGCCACCAACAAAATAGATGGGTACAATTATTACATTCAAAGTAGAAAAGAGAAATTATCTCAACAAGGAAGAAACAATCTTCTTCTTATCCAGGAGAGAAAATATAGGACAACCACTCCCTAGATTTACTTTACATTAAAAAATCACTAACTACTCTAACTAAGAAGTAGGCAAATCAGTTGAGTCTTCAGCTTTGTCCTTATTTTGCTCCCTTCTTGTTGTATGACTCAGTCCAAGAACAAATGAAGTTCATTAAGTATCTTCTTGGTCTCTCTTTCATGTTGACCTATTCCTACAGTGAAAGGTTAGGAGAAAAAAAAATGGAGATACATCTATTCCACATTAAATACATTTATTAACCCTCATATTTCATTAATATAGATATATCACATGGATGGATGAAAATAAACTACTTGGTTGCAGGAAAGCCATTATGCTTCAATTACTCAAAAAGGAATAATATAAAGATAACCAAGGTTTAGAACATTAAGTATCCCATCTAAAATTATATATAAAACTATTAAAGTAAGAGTCTTTAAACACCACAAACCCTATAATAGTTCAAAATAGGACAAGAGAAACATAAACAAAACATACCATTATTTCATCCCATCTTCCCCCCAACCTAATTCCTTGTTGGTCCTCCAGCAATTGAAAAGTTCCTGATTTTGACATTTATCCTATAATTAGTGGTTGAAATTTGTCTTGCTCCACCCTTAGATAGACTCTAGTAGTATCCCTTGGTCTTGTTAGAGTAATAATTTGTTTTTCTTATTGATTAAATCATATTAATTTAATTATAAGTCACTTATTACCTCTTTCTTTACTTAAGTTAAACTTTAGGCATATAATGATTAATTCTTTTATTAATTATTATTATGCAGCCTAGGTTTCCTTTTAGGGTTTTGATCTCCTTGTATAATGATCGATCTCTATTTTAATCAACACACATTCATTTTATTTGATTGCGACTTTTGGTTTTGCACATCAAGAATGTCTCCTCTTTCATGGATCCTTGCATTCAGGCCTTCATAGCTTTTGCTTCTCTCTTTCTATGATAGGTGTTTGCATGCAAGTGTTCTTGGGAGTTATGGGTTATTTTCTCATCAACTCCAATATGGTATCAGAGCTTCAAATCTTCATGCCCATGTTCTTTTCTTGAGAGATTCGACCTTGTTTGTCAGATCTGTCATTTTTGGAGGATTTTTTGTCGAATTTGGGGGGACCTTTTTTTTGGTCACTTTGGGCTCAAATGGACCTCACCGTTGCATTCAGGGCGCCCAAGAACCCCTATTTCCATACAAAATTTGTCCAATTTGGACAACTTTGCATTTTGAGGCAAAACATTTTTTGCACCAGGGTTGTATGGCCCTGGCATGCATCCCGAGGCATGATCAACAAATTTTTTTTTGGGCCGCCATCGAACGGCACCACCGACATTACCGTTGT
The DNA here is from genome assembly GCA_027943335.1 of Chamaecyparis obtusa. Lineage (NCBI taxonomy): Eukaryota > Viridiplantae > Streptophyta > Pinopsida > Cupressales > Cupressaceae > Chamaecyparis > Chamaecyparis obtusa. The sequence goes on along the minus strand of BSBK01000284.1, from coordinate 1,196,498 downwards.
GTGGGTTACAGTGACGCCGCAGTCACCGCCAATTTTTTTGGCCCTCTTTGCCAAGCCCACCGATTATATGGAGGATCAAACCCTTCGCCCCCAACTCCTGTTGCTTAGCCCCTTGGTCATGTGGTGACTAGGGACCCAATTTTTTTTGCCCCTAGGGCCTATTGCTTTTTGGTGGTGATGACCTCTTTTTTATAGTGACAACCATACGACCGTCAAATTTAAGCTCAGGTACTACTAACGTCATGATGCAGGAGCATCCTGGGTGTAAGAGCAATCTTGCATCACCCAAAAATATTTTTGTTTGCTTTTCAATAAGGGTTATCTTATGCAGAGCTGCTATTTATGGAAACTTACTATTTTTAGTAAGTTGGTCATATGATCTCAGAATGTTCTGATTTCATAGTTGGAGGTTCATCTTAGTCATATCGGCCTACTAGTTGAGTTTCATCGCCACATCATCTATATTGGTGAAGTTATTGAAGTTTTTCAGTACGAAATCTTTCAGGTCAATTTTGAAGGCCTTAGAGGCTCCGGATCGCGATCGACCCCTGACTGATTGGCACTTGCATGTGTCAAACATTGTAGATCTTGTCATGGCATTTCTGAAAAGTGGTTACAATAGAAAAATGGAGCTACGATTAAAAAGTTATGGCCTCCGGAAGTTGGGCTACCTAAAAGCATATTTTGTATTTTCTTTGAGCCGACCCTATTGTAATAATTGTAAAAATAAAATAATTTCATGTTTAGTCAGCCTAAAAGGCTAAATTTTTGGAACCTTCTTAGGCAGTGAAAATTGCCTATATAAGGAAGGCCCGTAGTGTTGTCTTTGGCAGTTGAGAGAATTTCTGGGTAGATCTGGGTAATGATTCGAGGCCTTGTCCTACAGAATATTGTAAAGGGAATGCCCATGTGGCTTTGCATATTGTAATTATGAAATTTTTAATTTCACATTTATGGAGATAATAAGAAGCCCATTTTCTATTCTTGCAAATTGTTGTTGTTTCTTTGTTTCTGTTATGTGTTTGTGGTATTAAGGGGAGCACACTTCATCAAGTGGTATCAGAGCAGGAGTTCCTGAGTGTGTAAATAGATCACCGACTATGAGGCATTTTGCACCAAGACCATGGTTAGGGTTTCAACGTGCATCGCGAAAATGCCTCCACGAAAGGAACGTGACGGAAGAGCTGGTGTTGTAACACCTGAGGTTAGAGCGCTCCAGAGACAAGTGCGAGCATTGCAAGAAGAGATTCATAGAGGAATGAATCTTAATGTCAGAGATGAAAGTGAGGATGAAGCTGAGGGAGAAGGAAATTCTGATCAAGAAGAAGGTGAAATTTTGAACCAAGAGGAAGAAAGACTTTTTCAGGCCATTTTCAAGATCGGGAAAAGACCTAAGATTGAGGTTCCTACATTTTCAGGAAATCTTAACCCAGAAGAATTGATCGACTGGATCAATGAATGTGAAGAATATTTTGAGTATGAAGATATTGAGGATCCTGATAGGGTCAAATTCGTGAAGGCCAAACTGAAGGATCATGCGAAGATCTGGTGGCAAGAGATTCAATTGGAGCGAAATAGAAGAGGAAAGGATAAAATCACAAGATGGGATCGAATGGTGGACAAATTGAAGCGACAATTCATTCTTGTTGATTATGAGCTTGACCTATTGAAGAAAATGCAAAGTTTGAAGCAAGCAGGAAGATATGTTCAGGAGTATACAGAAGAGTTCTATTGAATCCTCATCAGAATAGGCCATGTGGAAGCTGATAAGGAGAAAGTTACCCATTACCTTAATGGGTTGAGGTCGAGCATTCAAGAGGAGCTGAATCTAGTTCAAATGAACAATATTGAAGCAACATACCAGTTTGCCCTAAAAGTAGAGGAAAAGCTGAACAAGAAGTTCAAGAGCAGACAAAATGGAAGAGGTCGTGGTGGAAGATTTGGTTGATGGTCATATGGTGGCCGAAATGAAGATCCAAAAAAGAAGGATGAGGCCAGTAGCAGTCAAAATCAGAGAGGAAACACTTCCAATCATTTCCAAGATCAGAATAATAGAGATTAGAGAGGAAGAGTAAGAGGAAGAGGACAAGGATTTGGAAGAGGAGGCTTCCGTGGAACATGTTTTCAATGTGGAGAAGAAGGTCATAGGGCATTTGAATGTCCTCAACGCCAAGGAAGGACAGGCAAGAGAAATGAAGGTCAGGCCAGAGTTGCACATGTAGATGAAGATGCCATATCATCACATTCTGAAAATGCTGAAAGAGGAGAAATGTTGATTAATAGAAGAGTCCTGCTGAGTGGTGAGAATGAACCTGAGCAAAGGAAGAGCCTATTTCGCACTAGATGCAAGTGTGAGGGTAAGTGTTGTGATGTGATTATTGATAGTGGAAGCACTGACAATTTGGTGTCAAAAGAGATGGTGACAAAGTTGAAGCTCAAGAGACAGAAACACCCACATCCATACCGGATTGCCTGGGTGTAGGATGACCACAAGGTCGTGGTCAATGAACAATGCCTAGTGAAGTTCAAGATTGGCGGATACCATGATGAGGTACTATGTGATATCATATCTATGGATGCATGTCATATGTTGTTGGGTAGACCATGGCAGTTTGACAAGTGTGTTGTACATGATGGTCGTGCAAATACCTATTCCCTGAAAAAGGATGGAGTGTGACAGAAGCTAAAGCCATTGAATGACATAGAAGAAAAGGTATGTGGTAGTGCAAGAATAACTTTTGTTGATGGAAGAAAATTCCTAGATGGTATGAGGCATGAGCATGTGTGTTTTGCTTTAATTCGGTGGTGAATAAGAGTTTGGGGAATTTGCTGAGATGTTTGGTTGGAGATAAGCCAACAGGATGGAATTTGATTTTACCACAGATGAAATTTGCATTCAATAATTCTGTCAATAGGAGCACTGGTAAATCACCATTCTAGATTGTATATGGAAGTAGTCCAAGAAATGCATTTGAGTTGAGAAAGATAGATAAAGGAGAAATAAGTAGTGTTGAAGTTGAGGATTTTGCAAAACACTTGAAGCACATCCATGAGGAGGTGAGGAAGAACATTACCAAGATGAATGTGCAGTATAAGGCTAAGGCAGATGAGAAAAGGAGGCATAAAGAATTTCAGGTTGGAGATGAAGTCATGGTTCATTTGTAGAAGAAAAGATTTTCAGTTGGTACATATAACAACTTGAAAATGAAGAAGTTTGGGCCATGTAAGATACTGAAGAAGCATGATTCAGGAAATGCCTATTGAGCTGAATATTTCACCAGTGTTTAACATTTCAGATTTGACAGAGTATCATGAAGGAGGTGTTGAAGATGAGATCATGGCAGCACAATGGAGTATTCCAGCAACTAGTTCAGATACCAAAGAGATTGAGGATATACTGGATAGTCATGTTCGCAGAAGCACAAGGAACATGACATATGAAGAATATCTAGTCAAGTGGAAATGATGACTTGTTGAAGATTCATCATGGCTGACAAGGGAGGAAGTTAACCGTCTTGGTTTTCCTTTTCACACTTGAGTCGTGACAGGGTCACTTCTCAAATTACCCCGGGTGTCTGATGCAGGAGCATCTTGGGTGTAAGAGCAATCTTGCATCACCCAAAAATATTTTTGTTTTCTTTTCAATAAGGGCTATCTTGTGCAGAGCTGCTATTTATGGAAACTTACTATTTTTAGTAAGTTGGTCATATGATCTCAGAATGTTCTGATTTCACAGTTGGAGGTTCATCTTAGTCATATCGGCCTACCAGTTGAGTTTCATTGCCACATCATCTATATTGGTGAAGTTATTGAGGTTTTTCGGTATGAAATCTTTCAGGTCAATTTTGAAGGCCTTAGAGGCTCTGGATTGTGATCAAACCCAGACTGACTAGTGCTTGCACATGTCACACACTGTAGATCTCGTCATGGTGTTTCCGAAAAGTGGTTACAATAGAAAAATAGAGCCACGATTAAAAAGTTATGGCCTTCGGAAGTTGGGCTACCTAAAAGCATATTTTGTATTTTCTTTGAGCCGACCCTATTGTAATAATTGTAATAATTGTAAAAATAAAATAATTTCATGTTTAGTCGGCCTAAAAGGCTAAATTTTTGGAACCTTCTTGGGCAGTGGAAATTGCCTATATAAGGAAGGCCCGTAGTGTTGTCTTTGACAGTTGAGAGAATTTCTGGGTAGATCTAGGTAATGATTCGAGGCTTTGTCCTACATAATATTATAAAAGGAATGCCCATGTGGCTTTGCATATTGTAATTCTGAAATTTGTAATTTCACATTTGTGGAGATAATAAGAAGCCCATTTTCTATTCTTGCAAATTGTTGTTGTTTCTGTTATGTGTTTGTGGTATTAAGGGGATCACCCTTCATCACGTCAACACATTTCTTGCACACCTTTTGGGCCCTCTGGAGTACCTGTTAGTTTTTTACTCAAAATCAGGCAAATGAGATATCGTCAGAAAGCTTTTACCGAGTTCTATCCAAATCTAGAGGTTTGAATTTCTAATTTTTCTTTTTTTATGGTGTTTTTTTGTTGTCTAAGCCAAAAGTTTCTTTTTGTACTCTGGGAGCTATATCTTGTGTATTCAAACTCCATTTTTAGAAAATGATATATCACTGGAAAACTTATTTTGTGTGCTTTCCAGTGTTGTGAGTCATTTTTATAGATTCTGATCCAGGTATATTTTATTCATTTTTTTGCATTTTTGCACTCTAGTGAATATATTGGATGTTTCAAGTCCTGGGATCTCTTCCATGTATGGGATCTCTTCCATGTATGAGATGGCTCTTCTTTGGTTGTTCTTTTTGTTTCAGTAGCCTCAACTCTTCTTTGAGCATTGTATACATCATTTTGTAAGCAATCTTTTATGAAAACGCACTAAGATAAAGTGTCATTCTATTGCATGCTTGGGATTTTGCACATGTTTGTGCTTTTGTACTCGCACTACATTATAAAGTGTCATTAGGGGTTTGATTTTTTCCTTTGTTTTCCATCTACCTTTGTCACGTGAGTGTTCCTTCCATGACATTAGCCTTAGGATGTCTTTATATGTGTTTGTACGTTCTCTGCACCTTCTATGTTCCTGGTTCTTCATGATGCAGTTCTTATTGGCCAATCTTTTTAGTGTACCTATCACCTCTCCCTTGTCAGCATTATGGGGGGTTTCTACTGTTGGTTATTTTTCTTCCTTGGTTCGATGGAGTGAGCTATGTATTTGGTATTTGTTCCTATGTACGAGGTGAATGTAGTGGCTGGGTACCTATGCATTCCAGTGATATGGATCATTTACCATATGGACACTCTTTCATTCCTATTTTTTAGTGGCACACTTCCATCTTTGATTGATCATCTCTTCAGGCTTTGGTGTTTTATGCCATCTTTATCTTCGAGTTCAGTTGTTTGTCTTTGTTTGCCTCCTGATTCGAGTAGTGTCATTTGAGGGCCCTCATGCAGATTAGAGTCTTCCCTACTTGGTCATGTTCTATTTCAGTGGAGGTTCTTTAGATTAGCAGTTACTTCTTGACATGGTTTGCAGCTTCTTGCTTCAATGATGTTCTGCATGTTCATTCTTTATTCCTATTTTCTGGAACATTCTCTAGTTTTGGAGGCTTCTTCAGTCCTTCAACTATTCTTCATATCTTTTTGGAGTGGAGTTTTTCCCATGTGGTTTTCTCTATTTCTCTGCTTTATAGAGACTCTCTTTTGTACATGGGTACCTGATCAGGCCTTTGTTGCTAGGACCCATTTGCTTTCAGTAGTAATTCTAGGTTTTTAGATGCTCCCTAAGTTTATCTTAAGGGGGGGGGGGTATTAGAGTAATAAGTTTTTTTTATTATTAATTAAGTCATATTGATTTAATTATTAAGTCACTTTGATTTAACTATTAAGTCACTTATTACCTCTTTCTTTACTTAAGCTAAACTTTAGGCATATAATGATTAATTATTTTATTAATCATTATTATGCAACCTAGGTTTCCTTTTAGGGTTTTGATCTCCTTGTATAAGGATTGATCTTTCTTGTAATCAGCACACATTCATTTTATTTGATTGTAAATTTTGTTTTTGCACATCAAGAATGTATCCTCTTTCATGGATCCTTGCATTCAGGCCTCCATAGCTTTTTCTTCTCTCTTTCTGTGATAGGTGTTTGCATGTAGGTGTTCTTGGGAGTTGTGGGTTGTTTTCTCATCAACTCTAACATCTCTCCCTCAACCTCTTCCATCTATCTACTTCCTCTTCCATATCATGTGCATTCCCATTATCTACCATGTTGAGGAGTGGCCAAAGCAAAAGTGGAGGTTGGCATTTTAGTGGAAGCCAATACTCTTATCTTATGCGACCTAGCTCTATGTACCATGTTGCTCGTTGAGTTGCCACAATATAATTTTGTGGTGAATGTGGTTTTGAACACTTTAGATTCTCAAAAATGTCATTCCTTCATTGAATAATAGACCTGAGGACTAATCGTATTTCATGCCCAGCCATTTGTTTATATGCTTGGAATGCCTCTTGCCTTAGACCTTGAATTCTTTCCTTGTGCTTATTGTTTGTAAACAACCACATCCAATCATAATAGAGTGTCCAAGAATCCTTACATTCAGCCCTAATTACAAAGATATCATCTATTTCTTCATCCATGTATGGTCTAGCTTGTATCTCCCTACTGATCTCATTATGAATCCAAGACATGAATGCATGTAATTGTATATCCCCTATATGAGCTAGTGGGTTCTAGGTGATATTATGAGGGACAAAAAAATTATGCAAATATAATTCACAGAGTAAATTCTTTATTGTTGTAGGAGAAGAAGTGTTCATCTCATAAAACTCTTCATTTGTTTTCATGGAAGCATTTAACCCGATTACAAGACATAATAACCCAGCCAAAATAACCCTGGACAGAATAACCCAACCACAATAACCCGAGGACAAAATAACCCAGGGTCATAATAACTCAATCCAAAATAACCTGCAGTCAAAATAACCCATGGACAAAACAACCCATGGATAAAATAACCCCATAAGATTATAGAGAAAGGAAAATAAAATTTATAAATTGCAAGTATATTTATTAAAAAAAATGTATTCAACTAGTCTTTTTAGTGTTTCTGTAATCTAATCACATCACTAGAAAGCCCGAGGAAAATTTAATACAATGTTAAAAAAATTATATTAATTTTTTTTTTTTTTTAATGAATTTTGATTTCTCTTTTTCTTATCACTCTACACACTCTTAATTCTTCTCCCCTTCATCCTTCCTTTACTTATCTTAATTCTACCACTTTATATATCCTCTTAATGCCTCTTCATAATGCCTTTTGACTTATATCTTTCATAATAACTCTTATTTATATTATTCCCATGAATTTATCTTTATTTCTATAATTATTTACCATTTTATAAGTTATTTAAGCATATTAAAGATGTTTTAAGGCTATTTTAGGGGTATATAATGGATATATGATATAAAAATGACCTAAATATCCTCTATGTTACCTCACAATCCCTTTTTTAGCATACTAACTTGATCTAAAATGACCATGGGTTAAATTGTGACCATGGGTTATTGTATCCTTGGGTTATTATGGTGAGGTTGTTGTGTTTAGGGTTATTTTGGCTGGGTTATTATCTCTGGTTACCATTTAACCCTTCAACCACCCTCATCAACTTGAGATTCAAATATTTTTCCTTTAGATAGAGGGTATAGACTCTCGTAGGTGACCTACATTGCATAAGCTCAAGAATCATGGTTGTAATTATGGTGATCCTATCCTTGAGCTTAGTGATTTCATTTTCCTTAGTATGAATCTCAATCCTCTAATTTTCTATGACCCTCTACAATCTAGCTTTCTTCAATTTTTACTAAGTTTGTTGAATTAACATATCTTTATGCAAGATTAGTATTGTAGCAAGTGGAGTGGATAGGTCAGGAGGAGTATTAGGTTCTTCATCTTCTACTTGTGGGTGCTCTAGAGGCATATTGACTTGACCCCATGTACAAACTACAATAGCAGTCCTAGCCATCTATTGTGCCGCAACAACCAAATTGGCAAGACCATCCAAACCCTGGGCTTGTTGCATATCAACTTATTTTATAATAATTGGTTATTCTTGTGGAAAATTGTCCTCCTCCATGAAAACATTTGACTCCTCTGGTATGTTATCCTCTCCTTGATGTGCTTCTAATCTGTCATCTACATCCATAGACTTAGAGGATTCAACAACAATAAAGGTGCTACATATTTATGCCCAATTCCTCTTTGGGGGTTTCTTAGCCTTTGGATTCTTCTACTCAGTGTTTCCTTGCTAACTCCAAAGGCCTTTCTTTTTCTAGTTTTCTTAGGAGGTTTCTTTGTTTCTGTAGTGGTTACAGGAGAGTCTTTTGTATCAGTCTTCCTTCTTTTGGAACTAGTTGGGGTTTCTATAATATATTGTTTCTCTACCCTTTCCTCATCTAATTCATTCTCCTTATGCTCCCATCATCTTTCTTAGGTGCAGACCTAGTCTTAACAAAACTTTGTGGGGAGCTTTCAACATAACGTATACATTCTGTACAAAAAGAGGAGGTTTTTTTTTATATATTTGAGGCTTAGTTGCAGGTTGATCTACAGGAGGTTCCTCAAGTTAAACACCTTAAGTTGAGGGTTCCCCTATAATTTTAAAGCTTCCTTCTGGTATGTTAACCCTATGGGTTAATGACTTCCATCTAAGACCTACATCCTCTTGTGCAAACTTTTTAACAACTAAAAACTCTTGCCAAGACATACTGGGAACTTCACTTAATGCCTCTCTACAAAAATTTTAATCAAACAATGGTATGATACAGAGTTGGGCTTACCTTTTTTAACTTCATTGGCACTGTGTAGAAGTAAATTCTATAGAACATTAGGAACATTCATCCTCTGATTTTTGCATATATGGATGAGAAGTTTGAAGTGAAGAGAATGGAGACATGAATGCCTTCCTTCACAAGTCAGGTACTTCATCACATATGCAGCTATCTGAATATAATCATCTGGCAATGATAACCTTCACGTGCCTTGTTTATCCACCTCTAGAGTAGTGTCATTTGGATTAGTGATTTGGGCATAGGTTGTCCTTGCATCTTTAGATTTTGGAAAGTTCTCTCCCAAATCTGGCAACCTAGTTACCTTAGCCATACATTACTCAATGACTTATACTCTTAACCCCTTCACATTAGCTACATTATTCTTGAGGGTCTAAGAAAATTTTAGGGTAATATCATCACTGAAGTCTTTGAGCTTAAGGAAATGATCTAGCCACCCGCATTCTTGGAACTCCTATCGACAGTGTTGTTCCTAAAGAAGGATAGTATGAATTGTTGGCTCATGGAGGACATGAGAACCTCCCATGGTGGAATTTATCTTTCCTCACAAAATTCTACAAAATTGCTTCAAAAACTCTTTTGAACAGTTTACAAATAGTTGCAGGATGTTAAAAATCTTAGCAAAAATTATGGAAACCCTTAACCTTCTTCATTACTCTACACTCTCTATTTCTGCTCTCTGCAATACTTGAAAATGATAAACATGCAAGCCAACTTCTATCACAATGTCCATAGGAGGTATTATGATGGGTGAATGAAAAATGAGTACTTGAAAAAGATTTCATTTATTTAAAACATCACATAAAAATATTATTCACATTCCCTCATTTCAAATAATTATGACACAACCTGGGTGCTGATGTAATATGATCTGAGTAGAAACACCATACATAATGAATAGACAAGACTCACAAGAAATCCACCCCAGCCTTAAGTAAGCAATAGTTCCTCATGTTGAGGAAGTTGGAATGTAGGATAACAACCATGTGACATAAAAATATAAATGAGATCTGATATTAATCCTCTCATACCTACTAATTGGTGAACTTGAGATAGACTTCCTCTAGCTCCTGAAAAGGACATCATATGTACTGGATTAAGAGGATCAGTCATCTTAAAATTCGGATTCATTTCTCGTTTCAAGTATTCACTGGTAGCATGCCATATCTCAATCAATTGACGTAATTTTTCCACTGCATGTACATTTCCATAATCATGCTGTCTTTCCGAAGCAAACCCTTGTTGCTGCACATCTTGGATAAGCCATAGTTTAGCTGGTGTTGTTAAAAGATCATCAATTCCTAATGAAATAGCTGCATCGGTAGCTTGCTGGAAACCTAAAATCTTCAGTTGATCTAATATATGTGATGTATATGTGTTGAAATAAATGTACTTGAGTGAAATAAAGAATCAACATACCTTGTGTGTACCTATTGCTTATGTCACAATTAAATGAACTGCATGATCTTTGAAAATATTAATTGGAAAAGATGGTTAAAAGGCACGATGAAATGGTGAGGTGGAAGATAGAGAGGATGGTATGGATGGGCAAGAATAATTACAAAGAAAAAGTATTTCCACAAAAAGTGGAAATATTTATTATGGTTGCATGAAAACTTTATGAAGAAGAAGAAGGTTGGACATTAATTCCTACTTCTTTGGCTATAGGAGCCTTAGTTGATTGGCCATCCATGAATTGTTGCATGAATTATGATCTTCTAGTTGGCTTGTGATACAATTTTAAACAATGACCATTAACTAGCAGTTTGAAGCGTACTAGATCTATTGTTGTTAACTGAATTGCTCCATTGTCAAAAACTTTGATAATTTCATATGGTCTTAGCCAACGGGTCTGGAACTTACCTAGTGTAGACACCTAAAAATAGTTCACACATATATGCCCCCTTTTTAACATGTCTTATATCTTGTGGAATTTCTCATTTGATCAGTTACTAACATTTCTCTCATCTTGCATCATAATATCAATCTCTTTGGCCGAATTGATCATCATCATTGGAACCTATCCAAGCATTCCAAAACCATATCAAAATATTCCTAAACCGTTCCTAAATGTTCCTAAATCATGTCAATGTCATCAAAGTTGATCCTAATTGATTCTAAACCGTGTCAAATCTTCCTAAATCAATCCCAATTAGTCCTAATCCTTTTCAAATCATTCCAAGATTATTTGAATCTATCACATCATTTTCAAAATCAATCCATGGCATTGTCAAAGTTTATAGATGCCTCATCATTTTTAATTCAATTCAAGGCATTTTAAAAGTTCATCGATGCCTCATCATTTTCAAGTTAGATCAGGGCATTATCAATATTCATCGACGCCTTTGCATTTTCCACCTTATCTCAAAATCAAACCTTATCAAATTATTTTTCAAATCAATCCAAGGTATTGTCAAAGTTCATCAATGCCTCGTCGATCACTTTCATAATCATATTAACTTATTGTCCAAGTTCATCAATTTTGTTCCTAAACCTTTTCAAAATTATCAAAATCATCTAGGATCTTTATCAAAATCATCAAAATTGGTTCAACTTTCACACCAACATCATCATTTCGGTCATCAATCAATTAATTTTCCCTCTAGGGATAAATAGCCCATGGTTTATCTCTATGTCCTAGTTGGATTAAGAAATAGACTTTATATATCCCTTTTAATTGTCTATCATTTTGAATTATGGGATTTTCATAATTCCTAATTCTAATTTTCATTTTGGTGGGAATAAATGATTTTTAAAATTAAAAAATCCCCACTCTTCCATTTTCCTCTAATTGTGCTTCCATCTCTAAAATCATGCTTCATGATTTCTTACACCTTTCCCTATCCATTTTTCCACTAATTTGGCCTCCAATTACTATTAATTTGATTCATCATTCCCTTCCAATTTTTCCTTGATTTATGCATTCATTTATGAATACCATTTTGTGCATTCAATTTGTCATAATTATGACAATATTCTATTTGTTCATTCAAGTTGCCAAATCCGCATTTTGGTCTCTCATTTTATAGATTTAGATCTTTTTCTCAATCAAACTAACCATCATATTTCAAATCTTCTCACCATAACTATAGTCATTTTTATTTCATATGTTAAGTGTATTATGTCAATATGAGAGCTACATCAACTCTTTTGGAGAAGCAAGAAAGGGCACAATAGGCAAATTGAGGGAGTTTTGTTTATAGTTTACATTTCTTTGACTCAATTGCTTTTGTGCTTGGACAGGTTGATTGTGCATACTTTTAGGGTTTTATGGTTCCTCTTGTGTGCATGTTTTCCTCATTTTCCTATCCTTCATTTTGTGAACCCGACGTGAAGACATGTCTAACTGACTGAATTTTGATGTTTTTATGTATTTGTAGGTCATGTTGAAGTGTTGCACACTTGGTTGGGGTTTTTGTGTAGTTGGTTGATTTTTTGTGTGCACTTTTTCAAAAGTTTTTGAGAACTTGTCAATTATATTTGCACACTTGGTCAATATTTGTGCACATTTGGTCAATAGTTTGTGGCAGTTGGTGTTTAGGCTCCAAAATCAGGGTTTTAGGGTTTCTTTGCTTTCTACGTGTCTTTTTCTTGCTATATAACCATTCTCAAAGATAAATGAACCTTATTAAGGCTCAATTAAATTAATATGAATCTCATATTTGGTTTTGGAAGCTTAAAATGAACATCCACATTTGATTTGGGAGCTTAAAATAAACTTCACCTAGTTTAGGGTTCAATGCAAAGGCTGGTTAATCTACTTTCTTTCAATTTAGTTCAAGTTCACAATATAGCCTAATTAGGGGTCGTAATTGATTAAAATATGTAAAATAAAGTTTATCAAGCAGAAAAGGAGATTAAAATGAACTCTCACAATTGATTTGGGAGCCTAAAATGAATATTTACCTAGTTTAGGGTTCATTTCTAATATGCTTAGTTAAGGTGTTTCCTAGTCAACTCAAATATGCATCTAGCTTAATTAGGGGTTCAAAATGGATCATAATATTTTGAAATAAATTTTTTAATGGATTAATTAACCCTAATAATGGTAATAGACATACTTAGAAATGCATATTTTCTCAGTATAAGTGCCATAGTAACTTTCTGGGTCATTTTGGCCTCTATTTTAGGTCTTACGCACTTGGTAAGAGTTCATGTGCACTTTGTAAGAGTTATTGAACACTTTGTGAGTTTTTATGCACACTTGGTAACTAATTATGCTTAATTTTTAAATATTTTGTGCACTTGGTCATAATATATGCACAATTGGCAATTTTCAGGGTTTTATTGCTCATTTCTGCAATTTTGCTTTCATACTTTTGTTTCTGCACCTAGCATAGATGGTTTCTATGTTACTAATGATTTGTGAAGCATTTTGGCAATCGTGGGATGAGGGATTGATCATAAAATACTAATGTGTTTGATGTGGGACACTTGACGAAGACCTTGTGTGTCTTCCTAGACTTTCACATCTGCTTTTAGTAGTTAGAAAATACTTCAGTTTGGTGATTTAAAAAGAACAAATTTTCTTATGTATTTGAGTTTTTTCTATATGGTTATCCTAAGAATTGTATGATTGTATCCTCCCCCATATCCTTCTTTTATCTTGGGTGTAAGAGAAATTCATACAATTCTTTTAGAGGGTCTGCCTCCTGGGACTTGCTTTAGAAGAGCCGATGAGAGAGAACGACCCAAGTGGGAACAAGGCAAAGCCAACCTCTTCTGCCCACTATAAATGATATCTCATTGAGATTAAAGTCTAGAAGGTCAAGTTTATATTGTGCCTGGTATTCATGGGGCTATAGGTCTCAATCATGGTTGCATGACCATATTGCCTTGTATGATTAACACAAGATACCTTTGCACGGATGCCCTGACTAAACACCTTTGTTGTAGTGGCCAAATAATACCTTTTTATTTGTTGATGTAAGGGGTCACCCATGACCGTGAAGACATCTCACACTTTCATAGATCTTGGTAGAGAGAGTGGTCCCTTGGGAAGTGATGACCCTTGGGATTCAAAGCTTGGTATTCTTGAGAAGTGAGTGCACTATAAGGGTGAGCTCATGCTACCAAGCCTCTAGGCTATCCACCCTAACTACCTGCGTGAATAAAATTGTTCAAGTGGTAATTAAGTTAATATTGTCCTTTGTAGCCTAGTTTGTGGTGTGATTGTTTACCTTTTTACAATGGCCATTCTAACTAATGTGTCTTGCATGAGTGTTCAAATTTCAAACATTTCAAAAACCTTCAAACATTTTAAACTCTTGCAAAATATTCAAAACCTTGTAATAAAATATTTGAAGACATTCAAGAACATTTAAAAACCTTGTCATAGACTTCACCAAACATTAAATTTCAAAGCATTTTTCCTTGGATCCTTGTTGCAATCCTAGGGTAATCTTTTTCATGTTAGTCCTCATTTTACATCCTCATATCATAGTCATTTTACAACCTTTTCATACATTACATTATCTCCCCTCACTTTGCATTTGCGATATCAAAAACTTGGCATTAGTCCTGATTATAAGTCCTCATTATAGTCCCCTTTGCATAAGTCCTCATTTTGTACTTAGATCCTTTTAAAACTTCACAAATTCCCACAAAAATCCAAATCCTAGCATTTTTCATTGTGTTATTGAAAACATGATCTTGACTTGGTCCCTTTGTCCCTTTATCCTATTTTTTCCTCTATCATCTGGTCAAATTCCATCTTTGTCATGGTGGATTTGACTTAGTCCATTTTATCCAATTATATTTGTCCCTTTGACCCCTTTTAATTCAAGATCCCTATTCAATTCCCTAATGTTAAACTTTTAGGTTTGCATTTTCCAAAGTCAAAAATCCCAAAAACATAGTTGCATTTTGCATACTAATGTTAGGAACAACAATCCACACAATACAACTGAGAGGGGGGGGGGGGGTGAATCAGTTTTGTGCTATAATTGTGAACTTTATGCTTTTTAACCAATTACCAATAAATAATATAATAATACAAAATAAGATAAATGCCAATATAACACACAAGTTTTTTGTTCGCGGGGAAAACCTTGTTAAGAGAAAAATCCTAGTGGGGATGATACCCAATAGATCATGCACTAGTATAATAATGTCTATGTTAGGAGTTGATTCAATACATTTAGCACATCAGTCCCTATTAAAGGGCAAGTCCATGTTAAAGGACATAACCCCCAGGTTAAAAGGTCCTTCAACCCTGTTAGGAGTTGGTGAGAATAAAAGGAACACTTTCGAGAGCACACTGCTCAAATAGAAGGTTAAATCCACCTTCAGAAGGACTCATTATCTGAATACAAAAAATAGAACTTACTATCCAATGAACTAACTGATGATAACTCTCTTTCATTTATAGTTTTATTGAAGTGCAGAAGGAATGATCATAGATTCCACTCATACCTCTATAAAATCATCTGGCATACTATTCATCTCTACTTTAACATCCAAAAATAATGATCACATCCACTTATCCCTTAGATTCCTTCCATTACATCAAGGAAATTACTTTCCTTTATACAAGATACAAAATCAATTAGGTCGACCTGTTAGACCTTCCCCAATGCATAAACCATTACTTTAACCAATGCTAAGGTACACATGGTACCTAATAAAAATATACAACATTTAAAAATATCAAATTACATGCCAAGATCCACAATCAATGCTCGCCAATCCATTGCACACGTTACATCACCTAGTCGGCTCCCAAATATGATAATGCAAATTCCACATGCTAGCTCCGATAGAAGCATGAACCCATTAAGCCATAAATATCACAATGTAATCCAATATGAGTCTTCTTCCATGCCTTAAGCTTTCATTCCATAATTCCATCTTGCAACCAACTTATACTCAAAATTTAGCAACCAACTTTGGCATAATTCCATGTCTCTATCCTGTAACCAGTCTTCACCAAAACAAATGTAACTTACATAAATCATAACATGAAGCCACACAATATTATACATAAGGTCTATACTCACTCAACATAACAAATATATTCCCACATACTCTGAACTGTCTATACAACTCTGTCCAACTGCTTGAAGTAACCTAAAACACAGTCTGTCTGACACAACCAATATAGAACTGAAACATATGTTGACGTCAATGAAAAAAAATGAATGTCAACAACCTGAAAAAAATAAATTCCAATTAACAATATCCCCCTCTAGTAACAACTCATTCCAAAATCCCAAAATCCAAAGCCATTTGCATTTGCATATCCCCCAAGTTACACACCATTGCAAAAGCCTTTGCATACCTTAGGTTGCATTCTCATTCCAAAGTATCCTAAAGATCCAAAAAAAAATTGCATTGTGCATTCTCTCATACTTAGTTGCGTTTAGGTATCATGTCGATTGTAACAAGGTCCTAAAGACAAGGTTCCTATCAACCCATGTATATTTTAAGTGAGAATACACAAACCCATTTTGATTCAAGACAAAGTACACATTTGCAAACACAAGGTTATGACACAAGATCCATATTCCCTTCAAGAAAACATGACACAAGCATCATGAAACCTTAAAGACAAGGGACCCAAACACATTATGAACCAATACCTTTGGCATCATCACAAATATTTCCTAATGCAAGACAAATGGAAGATTCTAACCAAAACTTGGCATACCCTTCAAACTTTCAACCAAAGTGTGACATAATTCAACTAGGAGCATCACCTTATTACGAACCAATATTCATTAAAATGTTATCAAATTTCCCTCAAACAATTTCCTAACCTCTTGTGCCAGTCATTCAAACAAGATAATCAATACCAAGGTTTTCTCAAAAAAGCACAAGTTCAAGTATGTCATCTTTCGAATAGTAATCAAACATGATTAATAAGAAACCTATTGAGCCATATGTTCAATCCAAAAGTTTTGTTAAAAATGTAAATACTAATGTAGTGCCACCAATATAAGAGTCACCCAAGCAGCAAAAAATTCAAATCTAAAATTTCAAAGAGTTTTTTTCAAAAATTGGATTATATATATGAAGTGAATGAAGAAAATAATTCACCCATGTCTAGCAATGGTTCATCCTAAAATAATCACATGGATGACACATCCATTTCCTATTAAGACATTGACCTTAAAGAAGTATCCATGTATCTGTTCATCCCTTTATCCCCTAAAGATTCACAAGAGAAATTTCCTCCATCTCCATCAAGTGACTCTTCCAATGATGTAACCCTCCAAGGGCTATCCATATAATAAATCCAAGATAGTCCCATTCTTGATGCAATTCCATCCCATGCTTCCAAAATTCTAGAGCCAATACCACCATGTCTTCCATCTTCAAGCAATCCTATTCAAGAGAGCCCGATCCAAAATCCATCTTCATGCCAAAACATTAACCCCTTTCTGGAGTGCCCTACGCATATTACAATGCACACCCCATGTTAAGAGGATGATCCAAAACATAAAGAAATAAGTCATAAAATAAATCAAGATAATGATCCCAGCTATGACCAATCCCCTCCAATTGTTGACCAAGATCCTATTTTCCTTGAGCCTCATGATGATCCAATTATCCCTAACCCTCCTATCCAAGATGATCCCCTTCCATCTCAAGACCAAAATGTCCTTCTAAGTCCCACTGACCTTCCACATCCTAAGCAAGATCACGACCTCCCTTCCATTCCTTCCAATGATTCCATCCAAAGTCAAGAGCATAACACCTTTATAATGCAATACAATGATCCCCTTTCAAGTCAAGATCAAAGTATCCCCTCAGCTTCATGTCCATTACAAGATCCCATCATCCCTCTAGATCCCCCTCAAGATCCCTCAATCCCTTCATTTCCTTGTCCTAATCCTCCAGATCTCCCACAAGATTCTATCTTCCTAAATGATCTTATCACCAATATTCTATCATAGGACCCTATTATACTTCCTGACCCCCCTTGTGATTTGAACACATCTCTGCAAGTTGTTCATGAACCCAATACATGTTAAATGGGTTCCTCTACTTCAATTTAGTTTGATCCATCTCATGATCCTATTAGTTCTTCTATATCATATCCACCTCAAAATAAACTCGCATCTTGTAGAAAGTCTCCCTCTAGTTAAAATCATTATCAAGTCAAAGGGTTAAACCTCCATGAACAAGGTATATCAAAACCCTTTCATGTCAAATAAAATTTTGATGGTCATGGCCTTAGTAACAAATATCATTCTCAAGGAATTGGTATTCCTTCCAAATATAAACATATACCTCCCCTTTCACCCCTTCCATCCATCTTAGGACCACATATTCCTCCATCCACTTACCCTTTCCCACATGCACGTCCACAAAGGAACACATCTTCAAGAATCTTTCATCCATCCAAAATACCTCCATATAATTCCTATCCATCCATGAATCCCAGTCTCCTTCCAAGAAATTTGGATGCCAATAATAGTCCATAAGTCAAGAAATCCACTCGCATTCAAGGATCAACATGTCCAATCTAATCAACATGTGAATACAAAGAAAAATATGATCCAAAAAGAAAAAGAAATGTCAAAAAGGCCACAAAGGCCCATTAAGAAAAAATAATATTTAAGTTCATTGTGTAAGAAATGCATTCAAGGACCCACAAAAGAATGAAAAGCCAAAATGCATGTGGATTACAAAGAAGCTTCTTGAAGTACAATGTCCTAAAGAAAAATCCAAGTTGGCATCCAAAAATGCTATCCCTCCATGTAAATACCTACCACCTTCCAAATCCATTTTGGGTCCTTATGTCCCAAAATCCATATCCAATCCTGAATTGAATCTAAAATCTCTTTTTCCTCCATCACTCCATCACCCCTCAACATGTGTGCCAATGTTGTTCTTGCATCCATTTTCATCCACTCAAAAGAAATTCTTCCTATATTCCCTCCATTATCCAACGCCTATTTTCCAACCTTTCATTTAGCCTATCCAATCCCTTGCCTAAGTCCTTATCTTATCCTATCTAATCATTTATTACACATCCCTTTTTCATTACCTTATCAACATCTTTGAGTATACTCTTAAAGTCATGGTCCATTATTTCATATCTTCCAAGAGAACCTCCTAGAGAACAAAGATGCTTTCCATGTCATATCATGCATCCATCATCTTCTAAAATGTAAAAAATACAAAAAATGTAAAAAGGTTGACAAAAAAGAGAAATAATTTCGTCCAATAGTGAAAACCTGGCAAATAGGCGTATCATGATGAAAACCTAGCAAACCGATGTCATGCATAATATTTTAACCTCTTGAATTTTATACTTAGGGGCATATTTCATTCATGTATTCCTGCCCATTATCCTCCATCATCCCTTTCATTTCGCTCATTATCATATACCTTTCATATCCTTTATCCTACTGACATCCATATCCCATTTTTTCCCCAACTTTGATCTTGACAAAGGTTAGGGATTTTCCTAGAAGCATCACATGTCCTATCTGCTTTACATTACCTTACATCCCTTTGGTCCATATTATCTATCTTATCATAATATTTGGTCCATATTGCCTACATTATTGCAACCTTCAACCTATATCCACTACTCTTGTCCATTATTGATCTTGCTTTTCCTATCCATATCCTATCACTTTCCTATCCCAATCCCTATCTTGGTATTGATGTAAAATAAGGACATAAAATACAAAAACATATTTCAAAAATTTATTGACATGTCCAGTCCTATGCATCACTTTCCATCCAGTGCACTGTTTCATTACCCTATATTATCATATCCAATCCTTAAGCTTAGAAAAAATATGTTATCCCATTCTGTGGATAGTCCTTGGCATCCAAACAACTTCAAGACATACCAAAAAATAGTTTTCCAGTCCATAATGTCCATGCCTTGCTAGACACTGGAGAAATTCTAGCAAATGTAAATACTTGTCGTGAAAAAATTCAAAAAAATCAAATATGATCCTAAAAAATCACATAAAATCATGAAAAAATCCAAAAAAATTGCATAATCTATTGAAAAAATTAAAAAAAACCATATAAAGACCTAAAAAAAATGCCTAAAAAACTATACAATATCCAGTAAAAATAGAAAAAAATCAAACATTTTCAAAACCCCCAAAAATAGAAAATCATCACAAAATTAGCAATAAACTTGTACATAATCATTGTCCCTTGTGACAAGACAAATATCAGAGAAGACACAATCTGAAGACTTGTCAAACATTGCGCTTAACGAAATCATGCTTTAATAGATAAACTATCTGTAGACACCTAAAAATCCTTTAGAAAATAAAGTATTTTTATTTTCTGAAAAATCTCTGATGACATCATCATTTATTAATTAATTAATTAATTAATTTTTATGTCATTAAATCCCTTTATCTTAATTAAAAACATTTAATTAAGGAATCCCTCCCAAAAATGTTTAAATCTTATTTAAACATTATCTCCTTATTTATTAATTATTTTAATTAATAAATTGACCAAAAATCTCAAAATAAATAATTAATTTATTTTTTGCCCAAAACTTGGCCAATTTTCTTTAGACCACTAACCTCTTCCAGAATCTTCTAATCCCTCCTTAATTTTGATTAAAAGGCTAATCCCATCTTTTCTAACCCTAATCCCAACTCAAAATATTTAATTAAGATTAAATATTTATTTTCATATTTATTAAATATATTTTAATAAATATTCCCAAAACCAAAAGCCTTTGGAATGAATAAACATTTATTCCATAAAACTTAAAAAAACTCTAGACTCTTCTAGAAACTTCTCAACCCAACCTCTTCACCCATCCTAATCCTAAATTCCCCTAATCCTAATCCTAATCCTCCCCCTAACCTTGTCACATTCCCTAAACTAAGGTTAGCCAACTCCTAAGCTTGACCCAAAGTCAAGAAACTTATAGAGGCTTCTCTTACATGCATTGAAGGCATTTAAGGCCTCCTTATCCCTCTTACATGCATTTATGGTGCATTTAAGAAGCCCCTCACCCCTTTCTTACACCCTTTGACCTTAGGCACATTTCCCAAATTGTGCACATTCCTCCCATCTTTCAACCCAATCCCCTTATGACACTTGTCACAAGGAGATAACCCTTCCCCTAATGAGCCTCAAACTCATTAAAGCTTTTGAGATGAATAAATCTTTATTTATCTCCTAAATTCCATATTTATCCTTAGAAAGTCTAGACTCTTCTAGAAAGTCTTCATCCTCATCCAAAGCCTAGACTCTTCTAGAAAGTCTTCATCCTTATCCCTTTGACTCAACCCCTAACCTTACCCCGAACTCTAACCTATCCTCCTAACCCAAGCTCTTAGGAAATCCTATAAATACTCCTCCTTCCAAGAGCAATTTATTAGCTTAGTTTTTATCATTTATTGCATTGTTATCATGAGCATTTTTAGCTAGATCATCTTAGCATACATCTTAATTGTTAGATTTCTTCATGTTTTTCATGTTTTCTAACACATCTTAGAATAGCTTAATGGATTAATCTTAGTTCATATTTCAAGCTTTTCTCATCATTTATGCATCACCATAAATCTCTCTCCATGCATTTGAGAGCACACCCACATCCCTCTAATTGAAGCAAATCAAACATTTGCTCTATAGCACTTGTTTTTAGCAACAATTTTGAGGTGGCTTTGGTTTTATTTTCATGTCTTATGCTATTTTTAGTTCATGAACATGTTAGATTAGTCTAATGTTTGAATGTTTCAGCCTTTCAAAACAGGTAACAGGTTCAAAATCATAGTCTACACTATCCAATCCAATCAACAATCAATCAGATCAAAATTTTCCTATCAATCAATCAACATCAATTTGTAATTATCATTTGTCTTATATAGGGTGTGGTACACTCAAAATCAAACACCATTAGTCTTAGACAAGGTACTTCATTCTTGAAACCAAACACTATCATCATCAAACAAACTATCAATTTTGGTAGTAAGGTTAGATTGTTTGTTGATTTGCTTGGTTTAGTGAGTCTTATCTTTTATTGATTTATCATAGGTCATGTTCCTATGCTACTCCAGGATATCACTAAGTGGTGCAAGTGGTTGGGATGGTTCATGGTACTTTGTTTTTTGTTTTTTCCTTCTTCTTGTTGGGTGTTGTCCATTAAGTTATGGGGGTCGTATGTCATATGCTTCAGGATGGATGGAAACATTCCTTGTCTACAATTATGTTTGTTTTTATGCAAAGGGATTGTATTATTTGTTACAAGTAGTGGTTGCCATTGCACCAAAAGATTGACCTGTTAATGCCCGATATAACTACTAGACTTATAGAAGACACGAGAGGTTGTTAGACCATGTCATGAATCCCGAGGGGGAGTGTTGGCCATTTTTCCAACAATCTCCCCCTCAGCGTTACCCGAGGTGATTCAAACCTATGACCAAGCTCTGATACCACTTGTTACAAGTAGTGGTTGCCGTTGCACCAAAAGATCGACTTGTTAATACCCGATACAACTACTAGACTTATAGAAGACACAGGAGGTTGTTAGACCATGTCATGAATCCCGAGGGGAGCGCTGGCCATTTTTCCAATATTATCATCTTGGTTTTTTGTGCCATGGCATGACACATCTAGTTTTCCATATTAAATAAATCTCTCATGACAAAAGTACAATTATGAAAGCAAGTTTCACCATTACTAACTCTTCTCTGTATAATTTATTCTTTCTACTAACATTTCTTCTATCAGTCCTTGCAATCATTCTCTTTTTCAAAAATTATCCTTGAGTTAATTTCTGCCCAATTTTTCGAGGGGTCATGGATCCACTGGGGGATGATCCCTTTTTTCCCTTTGAACCAATGCTTTATAATCACATTGTATCAAAGAGGGGCAAAATGTAGACACCTAAAAATGGTTCACACATATATGCCCCCTTTTTAACATTTCTTCTATCTTGTGTCATTTCTCATTTGATCAATTACTAACATTTCTCTCATCTTGCATCATAACCTTGATCTCTTTGGCTCAATTCATCATCATCATTGGAACCAATCCAAGCATTCCTAAAACATATCAAAATCTTCCTAAACATTCCTAAGTCATGTCAATATCATCAAAGTTGATCCTAAACCATGTCAAATATTCCTAAATTAATCCCAATAAGTCCTAATACTTTTCAAATAAGTTCAAGATCATTTCAATCTATCACATCATTTTAAAAATCAATCCAAGACATTATCAAAGTTCATCGATGCCTCATCATTTTCAATTTAGTTCAAGGCATTGTCAAAGTTCATCAATGCCTCATCATTTTCAAGTCAAATAAGGGCATTGTCAAAGTTCATCGATGCCTCTGCATTTTCCACCTTATCTCAGAATCAAACCTTATCAAAGTATTTTTCAAATTGATCCAAGGCATTATCAAAGTTCATCGATGCTTCATCAATCACTTTCATAATCAACCTAACACATTGTCCAATTTCATCAATGTCTTCCCTAAACCTTTTCAAAATTATAAAAATCATCAAGGATCTTATTTAAAATCATCAAAATTGGTTCAACCTTTACATCAACATCATCATTTCGGTCATCAATCAATTAATTTTCCCTCTAGGTGTAAATAACCCATGGTATATCCCTATGTCCTAGTTGGACAGATAAAAATACTTTATTTATCCCTTTTAATTGTTTATCATTTTGAATTATGGGATTTTTATAATTTCTAATTCTAATTTTCATTTTAGTGGGAATAAATGAGTTTTAAAATTCAAAAACCCCCACTCTTCCATTTTCCCCTAATTGTGCGTCCATCCCTAAAATCATGCTTCATGATTTCTTACACCTTTCCCTATCTATTTTCCCACTAATTTGGCCTCCAAATTCCTATTAATTTTCTTCATCATTCCCTTCCACTTTGTTCTTGATTTATTCATTAATTTATGTATATCATTTTGTGCATTCAATTTGTCATAATTATGACAATCTTCCATTTGCACATTCAAGTTTCCACATCTGCATTTTGGTCTCTCATCCTATAAATTGCAATCTTTTTCTCAATCAAACTAACCATCATCTTTAAAATCTTCTCACCATCACTATAGTAAATTTTATTTCATATGTTAAGTGCATTATGTCAATATGAGAGCTAAATCAACTCTTTTGGAGAAGCAAGAAAGGGCACAATTGTCAAATTGAGGGAGTTTTGTTTATAGTTTACATTTCTTTGTCTCAATTTATTTTGTGCTTTGATAGGTTGATTGTGCATAATTTTAGAGTTTAATGGTTCCTCCTATGTGCATGTTTTCCTCATTTTCCTATCCTTCACCTATATTATCTTGATATCTTGAATCGTAGAGAAGAGCTCAATGTCCAGGTTAAAATTTCTTGTCCTTGATGTATTTATCATGCCAATTCTTTTGCTAATTTTGTATAATTTATGTATGCTACAGAGTATATTTTATGTATTCATCCAGAGCATTCAATTGCAGAATCCTTTCCTTTTGCACTATGGTGAGATCCATGTCCAAGTTAAGAGTTGTTCTCAACTTTTTATGCTAAAATTCTATGGGCATAAGAGTTGGTTTACCATAGACTAACTCAAATGGAGTAAAGCTTGTTGTAGTTCTCCATGTAGTCTATGAGCCAATATATCTTCTTGCAATCTATTAGCCCAATCCTTTTTGTGAAGTGCAACAGTCTTTGTAAGGATAGAGTCAATGTCTCTATTACTAATTTTTGCCTACCCATTAGCCTGTGGATGGTAGGGTGTGGATTTTTTGTGTCTTATGTTATACTCATTAACCAAGGCTATGATTAATGTTGAAGTAAAATGTGCCTCTTGGTCAGTAAATATTTCCCTAAGTACTCCATACCTGGTGAAAATATCCTCATACAAGAATTCAACTACCTTATTATCCCTGACATGTTCATAGGTCTTGCTTCAACCCATTTTGTAACATAATTTGTACACACCAAAATATAGGACTTACCATTTGAGGATGGTTCAATGGGTCCTAAAAATTCCAGGCCCCATTTGTCAAAGGGAGTCATGACCACTTGAGGAAACAAAAGAATCTCATTTGATCTTGGAGGTATTCCCATCCTCTCGCACCTATCACACTTTTTGGTATACTTTGTTGCATCTTTGTGTAATGCTGGCCAGTAATATCCTATATTGAGAATCTTCATGGATGTTCTTTTTGCTGCAAAATGTCTACCACATGACTCATCATGGCAAGCATGCAAGATATCATATGTCTCATCTTCACATACACATCTCCTCATAATCTGGTATGGACCAGTATAAAATATACAATTTTCTATCCATGAGAAGTTGAAACTCTTCTCCACAAGTAACCTTCTTTCCTTTGGTGAAAAGTGAGGAGTCTTGTTAATAGCTAAATAATTTTCTATGTTTGCATACCAAAGATTGTGAGAAGTGATAGAGAATAAGTGCTCATTTGGAAAGGTATCATCAATGGATATAGGATCATAATTTAGTTGAAGGTGGGATAAGAAGTCATCCACCACATTAGCTTTCCTAGGCTTGTCAACAATAGTGATGTCAAACTCATGCATTAACAAAAACCACCTTGCTAACGTCCCTAAAATAGAAGGTTTATTCATAAGATATTTGATGGCTACATGATCTATGTGTATGATGATTTGATACCCTATTATGTAGTGTTTGAACTTGTTGAGAGCATAAATAACTGTTAACATCTCCTTTTCAATGACATTATAATTGAGTTCAGCTCCCTGGAGATTCTTACTAACATAGTACATAGAATTCTCAATGGATCTGTCTTTTTGTCCTAGTATAAATCCTAAGGCATAGTCAGAACCATCTGTATGAATGTGGAATGACAATGACCAATTTGGTCCCTTCAATACAGGAGCTTGAGTCAGAGCTACTTTAAGGTTGTCAAAACCTTTATCACAATCTAATGTCCATTCAAAGTCAGATTCTTTATTCAAAAGATTGTGTAGGGGTCCTACAATCTTGATGGACTACAAATGATTGAATACTTGAATGACTTGAAGATCAGTGATTAGAGATCACCGAGTACTAAAATAATATGTAAGATAATTAAATCAGTTATTTTTTTATCATTGATGTCAACTAGTTTTGATAGTACTTATCATGACAGTTGCAAACATCTAAACACCCGTAAAGAGGAGAGAAAAGATGAAGAATTGAGATATCTACATGGAGGAAGATGGATATGATAGATGAGGATAATGAATACTTTGGGTAACTTATTGATGAGTCTATGACTTCATATGGTTGACTTGATTATGTTGCATTAATTTATTATGAAGTTGGAAGCAAAACTTAACAAAACAGTGTGGTCGGTAAATGAAGCACTTCAGTATACACCGAGCCAGTGTAGTGTATACCGAGCGGCAGTATTAATTGAGCTTGTGTTCGCCGATGCATTTCTTTGTTAACCGAGTATGGATGAAAGCATTTAATACTTAAGTTTAGCCGACAGAAATTGATGAGTTGTAAAGTGTTATGATTTTGAGATTGAGGATAAAGTTTGTTACAAGATCCATGGTTGACAAAATTTGAAGAAGATCTAAGGGATGGAATTGAAACATGTTACTGACACAACTGTTGAAGAAAGTTTAAGAGGCAAAACCAATGAAGGAGATTAAGTGACAAAATATGATGGTTGATATGAAAACTGTTTATCTGTCTATACAAGAGATATGAGTTTCTTTATTGAAACATGTCGGAAGATAGTAGATTGTAGAGATTTCACATGAATATAGTTTCATGCATGCCTGATTAGACTGGTTGAAGAAGAACCGAACTGCAGAATAGTACTGAGTCTCAGAGAGCTTTTACCGAGTGAAAGTAAGTTGAGGAAGTAAATTGATATATTGATTAGAGGATTTGTATGGGCTTAGAATAGATCTGTACATCTATAATTTGAGTTATATTATAATCATATCAATTACTATTTCAGTTTAACCATTGATACAAAAAATCCTCTTAACTGAGTGGAATTAACCATCTTATGATATACCCCATGTCATTCAATGAATGTACATTGTTATCCTATCGACCCCATAGTGAATGCTGGCTGAACGATAACTATTAGTCTTAAATCCTCTAACAAGGTCACACCTAACAGTGTGTTTGTAACCTTTAACAGGGTTGGTTCTTCACCGAGCTCACTTCAGAAGAGTGAAAAGTATTTTGGTTACTGGTCCTAGGTGGTTTTTTCCTCAACAGGGTTTCCACGTTAAATCTTTGTGTTATGTGTTTATGTGATGATTGATTTGTTGTCATACTTTACATATATCATATTTGATTTGGTTGGTAATCACTGTGAGTAATTAATTGGCAATCGGTAAAGGCACAGACAATTTAGTATTTTATGTTACCAAGTTGCAAAAATTTGTTGAATTTATTTGAAGAGATACATTTTGTAATTGGGACTATTGGATAACTAATCTAACTGATTCACCACCCCTCTCAGTTATTCTAACAATTGGTATAAGAGCATTGGTTTCTTGGAACAAAGTTTTAAGGACTTCAGAAGAAAGATCAAAAAATGTATAAGAGGGAGGTGCCGAAGCTGAACAAGGACAAATTTACTATATGGAAAAGTCAAATGAAACTTCACATATCTGAAATTGGAGATTCTGCCTTACATCTACTTGAGAATGGCTACTTACAACCACGGACAGGACCTTTGACTCTTGATCAACTGAAGGATCGACATGAACACAACATGATTATGATAGAGATTGTTGCTGCTCTATCATATGCTAAATTTGAGGATGTCAAAGATTGTATTACTTCAAAGGAAATGTGGGACAAACTAGCTCAAGTCTATGGTGGTGATGTTAATGCCAAGAGAGCCTGAACTAAAAGCCTATGAGGTAGGTTTGATGATATGAAAATGAAAGAAGGAGAAAATATAGTACAATATACAAAATGAATAAAGGAGGTAGTCAATGCTATCAGAGGATCTGGTGGTGTCATTGATGAAGATACAATGGTAAGTAAAATTCTAAGGACCTTGCTGCCTACTTATGCAATCAGAATATCAGCTATACATGAAATGAGGTCTACACCTGGCAACGCTCTTACTCTTGATAGTTTGATTGGTAAGCTAACAGATTTTGAGTTGAACAATTTTGATAATAGTATTGTATCATCTGTTGAGTTTTCTTTTATGCCTTCTCTAAAGATCGGTAAGTCCTGACGCAAGAAAAGGATGCAAGAGGGGCCAAACAATGCCGCACCCTAATGATCCAAGCCTACCCAACACATGCGGAAGCCAACAAACACAACAGTGAGAGAGAGAATGCAAAAATAT
Organism: Chamaecyparis obtusa; assembly: GCA_027943335.1. Lineage (NCBI taxonomy): Eukaryota > Viridiplantae > Streptophyta > Pinopsida > Cupressales > Cupressaceae > Chamaecyparis > Chamaecyparis obtusa. The sequence continues at coordinate 1,168,372 of BSBK01000284.1, read as the reverse complement.
TTCATATATTATCATCAAATAGAATCATACATGCCAGGATGTAAGGCCTTCTCGGTTACAGCCTGATATTACAATGAATCTCATAAGTCCTCAAACATGCGAGGATCTATTACAAATCTCCAATCTCATGTCTACTATCTTCTATCCCCAAAAACTGCCTCCCTAATCTACAACCAAACATCCATATTTATACAAGAAGCTACCGAACTAAGTCTACCTTCAGATCCACAATCAATGAAAGGAATGGTCAAATCTAGGACCACACCCTTCCCAATGATGGATACCAACATTAAATCCATGATCCAATATAAATGCACAAGTCGGCCACAATAGAAACTAAAACTAAACCCGTCGGTAAGAAAGATAACCGAGCATCAGACAGGCAATGTCGAGTGCCAATGAAATAACCAACCACCCAAGATATAACTGACCACACTTAGTAACCAGAGGAAATTGACCAACTACCAACCAACTCGGTCAAAGTAGGAATTGACCAACACAGACAAACTCCAAATTGTTTTTGGTGACACAGGATTGCCAAGGACTCGAGATGCTCCTGCATCAGACGCCTGGGGTTATTTTGAAATGATTCTCTAAATCATTTGGTAGGTCTAGTTTGAGATGCATCCAACTCAGACTTTGAAATCCATGAACTGTCTTCCATCAGTCTACTCTTCCACTTAACCAAGTATTCCATATATTGTTTTCCTCTTGTACTTTTGCCAACTCTTTCCTTCAAAATCTGTTCAACTTCATCATTTTGCTTCTTAGGATATTTTGTCGGTATTGTCACTTCTTCATTAGGTTCATGATACTCATACAAATTAGAAATGTTGAAAATAGGTGATATGTCCATGTCATCAGGTAACTCAATTTCATATGCATTTCCACTGTGAAATTTCTTCAAGATTTTGCAAGGTCCAAACTTTTTCATCTTCAACTTTCCATATGTTCCTATAGGAAATTGACATTTCTTCAAGTGAACCATCACTTCATCACCAACATCAAAATTTTTATGTCTCCTTGATCTATCAGCTCTATCTTTGTATTTCTGATTACTGTCTTCCAGCTTCAGCTTCACATCTTCATGCAATGTTTTCATGTACTCATCAAACTTTACTCCTTCAACACTTTTCTTATTTTCATCAGCAATGTCTCTCAAATTATATATTCCTCTTGGTTGTGTGCCATTCACAATCTCAAATGGTGTCTTTCCAGTACTCCTATTCATTGAATTATTGTATGCAAACTCTGCTTGTGCCAACACATAATCCCAATTACTCAGTGTGTCTCCAACTAAACATCTCAAAAGATTTCCCAAACTTCTATTCACAACTTCAGTCTGTCCATCAGTTTGTGGGTGAAATGTAGAACTATATTTCAACTCAGTGCCAAATTTCTTCCAAAGTGTTTTCCAAAAGTATCCAACAAACTTACTATCTCAGTCAGAGATAATACTCCTCAGTAATCCATGCAATTTGACAATTTCCTTAAAGAAAAGATCTGCTACATGTACTGCATCTGATGTCTTTCTACAAGGTATAAAATGTGTCATCTTAGAAAATCTATCCACAACAACAAATATAGAATCATTACCTCTTACTATCTTCGGTAAGCCAAGAACAAAGTCCATACTGATGTCAATCCAAGGTTTCTTAGGAACAGCAATCAGTGTATACAATCCAGTATTCTGACTTACTCCTTTTGCAACTTGACAAATTCCACAACTTTTCACAAATTTCTGAACATCTTTATACAACTGCAACCAAAAGTACTTCTCCTTAAGAAAATTCCATGTTTTATCAATGCCAAAATGTCCAGCCAAACCACTACTATGTTTCTCCTTTATCAAATTAGTTCTCATTACTCCTCTTGGTATACACAACTAAATACCTTTAAACAACATACCTTCCTGAATAAAATATTCATCCCATTTAGCACTTTCTCCATGGCTAAGAAAAGTTAGGGTCATTTTCATACAAATCTTTCATCTCATCAAAACCAAGAACTTCAATTTTCATCTCGGTCATCAAAGATCTTCTTCTACTCAATGCATCAGCAACTCAGTTAGTGACTCCACTCTTATGCTTGATCACAAATGTGTAACTCTGCAAATACTCAACCCATTTCATATGTCTCTGATTCAACTTATTCTGACTACCCAAATATTGTAAAGGCTTATGATCAGTATACAACACAAATTCACTCAGTATCAAATGATGTCTGTATTTCTTCAGTGCTTGAACAATAGCATAGAATTCTTGATCATACATAGAATATTTCCTTCTAGCATCATTCAACTTTTCACTAAAGAAAGCAATAGGTTTACCTTCTTGACTCAACATAGCTCCAATTACACTTCCACTTGCATCACATTCTACTGGAAATACCTTACTGAAATCAGGTAATGCCAAAATAGGTAATTCAACAACCTTCTGCTTCAGAGTCTCAAAACTTTTGTCAGCTCCATGTGTCCACTTGAACTCTCTTTTGTCTCCTCTCATAGTCTATGTCATAGCATTACAAATTGAACTGAAATTCCTTATGAACTTTCGGTAAAAACTTGCCAAACCATGAAATGATCTTACCTCACTAGCATTCACAGGTGTAGGCCAATTCAAAATAGCTTCAACCTTTTCAGGATCCATCTTCAAACCATCAACTAAAATAACAAATCCCAAATACACAATCTCCTCTTTCATGAATGAACACTTTTTCAGATTTATCACCAACTTTTCCTCTTTTAATCTCAACAAAACTTGTCTAACATGCAACAAATGTTCTTCTCTAGTCTTACTAAATATCAGAATATCATCAAGATATACAATCACAAACTTACCCAAGAATTTCTTCAAAACCTCATTCATTAACCTCATAAAAGTACTTGGTGCATTAGTTAAACCAAAAGGCATAACCAACCACTCATACAAACCTTCTTTTGTCTTGAAAGCAATTTTTCACAGCACCTTCTCTGATTCTGATATGACGATACCCACTTTTCAAATCAATCTTTGTGAAATACTTTGCTCCAGTCAAACTATCCATTATATCATCCATTCTTGGTATAGGAAACCTATACTTCACTGTTATCTTATTGATTACTCTGGAATCAGTGCACACTCTCCATTCTCCATTCTTCTTTGGTGCCAATACAATAGGTAATTCACAAGGGCTCAAACTTTCTTTGATCAAACCTTTCTCCAGCAATTCTTGAATCTATCGATTCAATTCCTAATTCTTGGTAGGTATCAACCGATGAGGTACCTTATTTGGTAAACTAGCTCTAGGGATTAGATCCATACAATGATCAATGCTTCTTTTCGGTGGCAAACCATCAGGTACATTATCAAAAATGATATCACTGTACTTAGTGAGAAACTTATCAGTCTCCTTAGGGACATTATTCTCTATTTTCTTACTCATCTTGTTAGGAATCACAACAAAACATACATCATTCTTCTTCAAAGAGTTAACAAACTTTCTTCCTTCCATCAAAAAAACTTTCACAGATGTGCAAACATTACTAACAGGTTCTTCCATCAATGGTAACAAGATTTGTTTCTTTCCATCAGCCACAATAGTATACTTATGCAATCTCCCATCATATATAGCATGTCTATCATATTGCCAAGGTCTACCCAAAAAAATATGATAACAATCCATAGGCATGATATCACATTACACCTTATCATAGTACTTTCAAATATTCAAATTCACATAGCATTGTTCACTTACCAGGAGTGTATGCTCATCTTTGATCCATGAAATTTGATAGGGCTTCAGATGTACCAACCTTTCCAATTGCAATTTTTTGACCAGCTCTTTAGATGCTAGATTCTCCAAGCTACCACTATCAATGATTACCTTCCAAACTTTATTAGAAACTCTACATATGGTCTTGAACAAAATTTTCCTTACCGGATCTTCCTTCTTGCTTTCATTCCACAGTGCTCTCCTTACCATCAAGTTATTTTCTTTCTCAGGTTCATTCGGTGACTCTTCTTGCACCAAAGCATTTCTATTATTGCCAACCTTCTTACTAGCCTATGTACATTCAAAAGATCTATGTCCTTCTTCTCCAAAATTATAACAAGTTCCTCAGAAACTTCCTCTACCATAACCACCTTGGTAGTTACTGCCTCTACCTTTAGATGAACTTTCACCTTTCCACTCGGTTTTGCCTTTGTCTAGATTTGTCTTTTCTGGTTTAGATCTACCATTTTCACCATTAGATCTACCTCTTCCTCTAGGGAATCTACCACCTTGACCTCTTTTCCTTTGCTCATGTCTTTTGTTCAATTTCTCCTCAGCCTTCAAAGCAAATTGATAAGCCTCTTCAATGTTCTCCAACTTGACCATACTAATTTCCTCTTGGATGGAAACTCTCAAACCATTCAGGTATCTACCGATTCTTTCCACATCATCTTCATCATGTCCAAATCTGATATCCAATCTATAGAATTCCTTAGTGTACTCCTTTACCGAGCTATCTTTCTATCTCAAACTTTGGATTCGCCGAACTAGGTTAATCTGATAATCACAGGGTAAGAACTTTCCTTTCAATTTGTTCACCATTTTATTCCATACCTTGATTTTGTCTTTTCCTTTCCTCTTTCAATCCAATTGCAGATGTTCCCACCATAAGGATGCATGAATTTTAAACTTTGTGCTTGCAATCTTCACCTTCTTATCCTCAAGAATGTTTTCATATTTAAAATACTTTTCCATCTCGGTGCTCCAGTCTACCAATTCATCAGAATCTAGCTTTCCACCATACTCAGGAGGATTGAAATGTGGTGTTGACTTCAGACTTGTCAAAGCCTTCAAAAATATTTCTTCACCTTGATCCATAATAGGTGCAGGTTTTGCATTCGCCTATTCTTCCTCAACTTCATCATCACTAACATCTTCAAGATGTCTGCCTCTTCTTTGGGTTGTTTCAGTAGCTTCTAACCTAGCAGCAATCTGCCTTAGCATATCTTCCAATCCTGGATCTTCATCTCACCTCCCATGAACCATCTTGACAACACTCTACAATTGTAGGTCAGATCACAATCTGCTACCCTACAACAATCAACTAGGGCTTCAAGAGGAACTTGCAAACCTAGATCCGCAGACCTAGATCAAGATCTAATCTCACTCTGATACCACTTGATGCAAGACATGGATGCAAGAGGGGCCAAAAAATGGTGCACCCTAGTGATCCAATCTTTCCCAACACATGCGGAAGCCAACAAACACAAAAGTGAGAGAGAGAATGCACAATATTTCATATATTATCATTAAATAGAATCATACATACTGGGCTGTAAGGCCTTCCCGGTTACGGCCTGATATTACAATGAATCTCAGAAGTCCTCAAACATGCGAGGATCTATTACAAATCTCCACTCTCATGTCTACTATCTTCTATCCCCAAAAACTGCCTCCCTAATCTAAAACCAAACATCCACATTTATACAAGAAGCTACCGAATTGAGTTGGCCTTCAGATCCATAATCAATAGAAGGAATGGTCAGATTTGGGACCACATGCTTCCCAATGATGGATACCAACATTAAATCTATGATCCAATATAAATGCACAAGTTGGACACAACAGAAACTAAAACTAAACCCATCGGTAAGCAAGATAACCGAGCATCAGACAGGCAATGTCGAGCGCCAGTGAAATAACCGATCACCCAAGAGATAGCCAACCACACTCAGTAACCAAAGGAAACTGACCAACTACCAAACAACTCGATTAGAGTAGGAACCAAGCAACATAGACAAACTCCAAATTGTTTTTGGTGACACAGGATTGCCATGGACTCCAGATGCTCCTGCATCAGTCTAGTAGTAGAAATAATAGGGATGACAATGATAGTAACATTGATGATGAGCTTGATGAACTTGAAGCTCTTATGGCCTAGAGGTTACCTAAAGGTAAAGGTAGATATCAAGGAAAATTGCCTTTAGCATGTTTTAACTGCAAAGAAGTTGGTCATATTGCTGCTAGATGCCCAAACAGGAAAGAAGATAGAAACAAAGATCGATCTAGTGAAGGAAGCTATGGGAGGAGAAACAACAAAAGTTACCAAAGCTACAATAGAGATAACTGAGATAACAATGATAAGGGAAAAAAGGTATGTTACATTGCTGAAGAGAATGATACTGATACTGACACGGATGATGATGTTGAAGTAGTATTTGTTGCGATGAAGGATGATTCTGAGGAAGAAGAAATGTATGTAGAAACAACACTCATTTCTAAAGTTAATAAAAATGATACATGGATCATTGATAGTGGCTATACACATCACATGGCTAGTGATGAAGAAAAGTTTGATCATCTTGAGCAATATAATGGAGGTTCTGTAAAAATGGGTAATGATACACCGTGTATGGTTAGAGGAAAAGGATCTTTACTGATAAATGATAAAATCAAATGTGATAATGCTTATTGGGTAGAAGGACTAAATTAAAACTTGCTAAGTGTGGCACAACTTAACAACTTAGGTCACCAAGTAGCTTTTGAGAGAAAGAAGGTAAAGATATTTGATGATGGAGGAAAACTTGTTGGAACAAGAGCACAATCCAAAGGTAACTTGTTTTATCTTGACAATGTTGAGTCTTCCTATTTACTGATGAAAAATGAGGATGCATGGTTATGGCATAAAATCTTATGTCATGTAAATTTTGATATCATGATTAAGATCAGTAGAAAGAAAAAGGTTAGAGGTCTGCCTAGCCTAGCAAAGCTTGATCATGTTATGTGTCATGAATGTCAAAAAGGAAAAATGACAAAATCTAGTTTTAAGAGTAAAGACTATTCAACAAAGAGAATCTTGGAGTTAGTTCACACTGACCTATGTGTCCCATGAGAACTCAGAGCTACTATGGAGATAGATATTTCATTCTTTTTGTTGATGATTACACTAGATTAATGACTGTAATGTTTTTAAAAGAGAAATCTGAGGCATTTAAAATGTTTAAATGGTACAAAGAAAAAGTAGAAAAAGAAACCGGGAAAGAACTAAAATGCTTCAGATCTGATAGAGGTGGTGAGTTTATTTCTGATGAATTCACTAACTATTGTAATGATCATGGCATAAAAAGACAAGTTTTTGCTCTGAGAACACCTCAACATAATGGGATTGCTGAAAGGAGAAATAGATCAATTGTTGATTGCGTGAGGACACTGATGATAGAAAAGAATGTTTCTCAAACATACTAGAGAGAGGCAGTTAGCATAGCTGCATATGTTCTAAACCAAGTACAATTGAAGAAAGACACAAACAAAACACCCTACAAGTTATGGTTTGGTCACAAATCGACTGTAAGTTACTTTAGAATTTTTGGTAGCAAATGTTTTATTCTGAAAGATGATAGAACGGGAAATTTGATTCTAAAGGGGATGAGGGAATATTTCTTGGATATTCTACTAAAAGCAAAGCTTACAAGTGTCTAAATAAGGTTACTAATAAGATGATTGAAAGTGCTAATGTTAGAGTTGATGATTTTGATGATAAAAATGGTGAAGAAAGCACTAAGGAGCCAGAAGACTATTGTAGATTCACTTATATTGAACATTTAAAGTACCTACCGAAGCCACAAGCTGAGTCGACCGAGCATTAGGAAAAGAACACCGAGGAACAACAAAGGGAAACTAAGGATCAAGAAGAAGCTACCGAGCAAGGAAATGAACCTGAATAGGATGAACAACAAAGAAGAGATCAAGTGTTGGTAAGATTTTTCAGAAGACATCATCCTGAGAACCAAATCATTAGAGACAAGCAAGCTGACATGCTGACAAGAAGTAAGTTAAGACATGGTACATGCTTAGTTTGATAGTTTGAATCAAAAAATTATAAGGTTGCACTTGAGAATGATGAATGGATAAATGAAATGAATGAATAGATAGAAAAAATTGAGAAAAACAAGACATGGACTTTAGTACCTAGACCAAAAGATAAGAATGTTATTGATACTAAATGGATTTTCAGAAATAAGCTAAATGAGAATGGAGAGGTTACAAGGAACAAAGCTAGACTTGTTTGCAAGGGATATGCACATGAGGAAGGTATTGATTATGGTGAGAATTTTGCACCTATTGCTAGACTAGAAGGAGTCTAGATGTTACTCGCATATGCTACACATAAGAAATTTAAAGTCTATCAAATGGATGTTAAGTCTGCTTTTCTGAATGGGATACTAGAAGAGGAGGTCTACATAGAACAACCAGAAGGGTTTGTTGATCCAAATCAGAAAGACATGGTATGTAGACTAGTCAAAGCTTTATATGGTTTAAAGAAAGCACCAAGAGCCTGGTATGAAAGGTTGCATACTTATCTTTTAAGTTTTGGTTTTGTAAGAACTAGTGAAAACAACAATTTGTATATGAAAGGAGGATCAGATGATACTATTTTGATTGCTGAAATATTTGTGGATGATATAATTTTTGGAGGACAAGATCATATCTATAAATCATTTGTTGATGAGATGAGAAAAGAATTTGAAAGGTCTATGTTTGGAGAGATTAAGTTCTTTCTAGGCTTGTAGGTTATTTAGCAGAATGATGGAATTTTCATCACACAATCAAAATATATAAAGGAAGTATTGAGAACATTTGGTATAGAAGATGCTAAACCAGTTGGAACACCGATGGTCATAGGTTGCAAACTGACTAAAGATGATGAATCTATAGAGGTAAACCAGACATTGTACCGATCTATGATTGGTAAACTGATGTGTGTAGTACATAGTAGGCCAGATATTGCACATGTAGTGGGGATTGTTGCTAGATTTTTTGCCAATCCAAAGGATTCACATATGGTTGCAGTAAAAAGAATCTTGAGATACCTGAAGAAAATATAGGAATATGGATTATGGTATCCTATGGAAGGAAAATTTGAACTAAAAGTCTACACCGACGCAGATTGGGCTAGAAATATAGATGACAGAAAGAGTACAACTGGAGGAGCATTTTTCTTTGGTGAAAGACTTGTTACTTGGACAAGTAAGAAACAACCTTGTATTTCTCAGTCTTCTATCAAAGCAGAATATGTTGCTACTACTACAAACTATTCAAACATTGCTTATATCAAATAAGTGTTGGAAGGGATGAATGAGGTAATCACTAAGCTGGTGATTATATATTATGACAACACTAGTGCAATAAATATTTCTAAGAATCCTGCAATGCACTCAAAGACCAAGCATATTTCTATTAAGTATCACTACTTAAGAGAAAAAGTACATGAGAAGCAAGTCAAACTGGAATATGTTACATCAAAGGAGCAACTTGATGATATTTTTACCAAGCCTCTACCGAAGGATACTTTTGAATACTTAAGGACTAGACTTGGGGTCCGTCTCCTGTTTACCAGTCACTAATGTGATCTGGAGGTTGCGTCAGCCTAATCTTATCAGAAGATCATTCATGTTGATGCAACATAGCTCACACTTTGGATTCTATCTAAGGTTGTGAACGATTTGAGGAACTAGAACAAAGATTTGCATATCAGTATACCGAGATACATTGTCTGTATTGAACAACAAAGAGTCACTTGGCTATTGTAGAGCTGTATGTTTTATGTTTTTCTTTGGCATTGTTGTCAAAGGGAGAGATAAACAATATGACAAACTGAGAGATCAATGGAACATCTATCTAAGGGAGAGATAATCTGAGAAAGTCAGAGAGAGTTTTGAAGATTTTTAATGTTTTCATGTAGCGTAGTGATTAAACATATTAAATATTAAGCTAGGGAGAGCTTACCAAGCTACAAAATTTTCTTACATAGTTGTAGAATACATGTTTGGTATGTGTATGGTATATTTCATATTACTTGAGTTGCCATCAATGCCAAAGGGAGAGATTGATGGACTACAATTGATTGAATACCTGAATGACTTGAAGATCAGTGATTAGAGATCACCGAGTACTGAAATGATATGTAAGATAATTAAATAAATTATTTTGTTGTCATTGATGTCAACTTGTTTTGACAATACTTATCATGATAGTTTCAAACATCTAAACATTTGTAAAGAGGAGAGAAAAGATGGAGAACTGAGATTTCTACATGGAGGAAGATGGATATGACAGATGAAGATAAGGAATACTTTGGGTAACTTATTGATGAGTCTATGACTTCATATGGTTGACTTGATTATGTTGCATTAATCTATTATGAGGTTGGAAGAAAAACTTAAAAAAGCAGTGTGGTTGGTAAATGAAGCAATTCAGTATACACCGAGCCAATGTAGTGTATACCGAGTGATAGTATTAATCGAGCTTGTGTTCACCAACACATTTCTTTGTTAATCAAGTATGGATGAAAGCATTTAATACTTAAGTTTAGCCTATAGAAATTGATGAGCTGTAAAGTGTTATGATTTTGAGATTGAGGATAAAGTTTTTTACAAGATCCATGACTGAAAAAATTTAGAGAAGATCTAAGGGATGGAATTGAAACATTTTACTGACACAACTGCCGAAGAAATTTTAAGAGGCAAAATCAATGAAGGAGATTAAGCGACAAAATATGATGGTTGATATGAAAATGGTTTATCTGTCTATATAAGAGATATGAGTTTCTTTATCAAAACATGCCAGAAGATAGTAGACTACAGAGATTTCATGTGAATATAGTTTCATGCATGTCTAATCATACTGGTTGAAGAAGAACTAAACTACATAACAGTACCGAGCGTTAGAGAGCTTTTACCGAGTGAAAGTAAGTTGAGGAAGTAAATTGATATATTGATTAGAGGATTTGTATGGGCTTAGAATAGATCTGAACATCTACAATTTGAGTTGCATTGTAATCAGATCAATTACTGTTTCAATTTAACCATTGATACAAAAAAATATCTTAACCAAGTGGACTTAACCATCTTATGATATACCCCATGTCATTCAATGAATGTACATTGTTATCCTATTGACCCCATAGTTAATGTTGGTTGAACAATAACTATTAGTCTTAAATCTTCTAACAAGGTCGCACCTAACAGTGTGTTTGTAACCTTTAATAGGGTTGGCTCTTCACCGAGCTCACTTCAGAAGAGTGAAAAGTATTTTGGGTTACCGGTCCCAAGTGGTTTTTCCCTTAACAGGGTTTCCATGTTAAATCTTTGTTTTATGTGTTTATGTGATGATTGATTTGTTGTCATACTTTACATATTGCATATTTGATTTGGTCGGTAATCACTGTGAGTAATTAACTAGTAATCGATAAAGGCACAGACAATTTAGTATTTTAAGTTACCAAGCTGCATAAATTTGTTGAATTTGTTTAAAGAGATACATTTTGTAATTGGGACTATTGGATAACTAATCTAACTAATTCACCCTCCCTCTCAGCTATTCTAACAAATTTGACTAAAATATTTAATGAATCTCTTGAGATAGCCTACATTTCCTAAGAAACTTCTAACTTCCTTTTTCTTAGTAGGAATAGAAAGATTAGAGATTACCTCAATTTTTTATGGATCTACTTGAATTCTAGCTGTAGAGATATAATGGTCCAAGACCACCTCTTCTTGCATCATCATGAAGCACTTTTCACTGTTTAAAGATAAATTTTAATCTTCACATCTCTGCAATACTTTTCCTAATTTGGTGTTTGCTTCTTCGAAGGTTGATCCATAGGAAGTAAAATCTTCCATGTAGATCTCCATACATTTAGAGGAAATATAAAAAAAGATGCTAAGAACTGCCCTCTGAAATGTTGTTGGAGCATTACAGAGACCAAAAGGTAAAGAAGAGTAAGAAAAAGTTCCCCATGGACATGTAAATGTGGTCTTATCCTGGTCCTTGGGAGAAATCTTAATTTGATTATATCCATTAAACCCATCCAAGAATGAGAAGTATTTCTTTCCTGCCAAATTATCTAGGACCTGATCTATAAAGGGAAGAGGGAAGTGGTCCTTTTTAGTTGCAACATTGAGTTCTCTATAATCTAAACCTACTCTCTATTTCCCTCCTTTCTTAGGAACTATGACAAGGGGAAATACCCATTGACTGTTAGATATAGGATAGATGAATCCTTCATTCAACAACTTCTGCAATTCCTCTTTGACTATCTCTCTTAGACCGTGATTATCCTCCTTTGTGGTTGCCTTACTAGTTTTAATTCCTCACTTATATAAATCCTATGAGTACATAGCTTAGGATCTAATCCCATCATATTATTATAGTCCCATGCAAAAGCTTATTGATGAGTCTAAAGTAGGGTAATCATGGACTCTTTTTGTGGGGAGTTAGGCTCTTGTTAATGTTTAAATATTTTCCAAGGGCAAGTTAAAGTTAAGTTGTCAAGTCTACTATAGAAACTTCACTCAAAGAGACTAAGTGCAATTCATGTGGAAGTAAAGTATGCAAGCAGTTTGTAGCTGTAGGAAAGTATGATGAGGAACAAGATGGAAGAATAGTCTTTAAAGGACATGGATTAGTTTCACAAGACTGGTGGGTTACTCCATAATGATTTTGAATAATGGAAGATAGAATATCATCCTTTTCTTGAGTGGATAGGAATGGTTCTCTTTCTATCATCATAAGATGTCTGAAAGAGTTAAATTCAACCTCTTCTTCTCCTATATCCGACAATAAGGCCTACTCTTCATCTAGTTGAGGTTGTGTAGGAGAGTAGAGAGAAATTTTCTTAGTGGAGAGACCATCAGAAATCATCATATTTCCTGATCCACGTGCTATAAAGGTACATAGTAGCAAGCCAAGGTCTTCCCAATATAATTGGATACCCCCCCCCCCAATGTTTCCATGTGTGAAAGGATCACAAAATCAACATGATATTCCTAAGAGTCAAGGGTGATAATCAAGTCTTCTACTATACCATCAGGTTTAACTATGGAGCTATCAACAAGTTGCAATATGGTTGTAGGAATGGCTCTTAAGCTTGATATATCTAGCTATAGAATGAAATATTTAGTCATAATATTGATAGTTTCTCCTATGTCAACTAAGGCATTAATAACCTTAACTTTATTGATAAAAATGTTGACTACTAAATTGCCTAGATTAGAGTACTTAATAATGGAGACTTTCTTAAGCATCAAATTAGATAATTGACCTAATACATGGATAGTTTTAGGATCTTTCCTCTTTCTTCCTGGCTTCTTTAAATAAGTCTCCCTAATTTCTTTACTATAGATAGGAACTTCTTTGATAGCTTTCAATAGGGGTATTTGAACATAGATGTGTTTCAACTAGTCAAGAATATCAAAAGTGGAATAATCTTGTAGTTGAGACATTTCATTATCAATTCTATGAGGAAATGGAGGGTTTTTAGGAGGTAACTTGGATTGCTAACTCTATTGTGTTGGAGTTGATTGAACAAGTGGGGAAACAAATTCTCCTTGGGCTATATCCTCTAAAGTTACCTCTATGATAATAGGAGTAGATGGTGTAGGTCTAGTAGTGCTTGATCTAAGATGGATATCATTAATGTTTATGGTGTAGGCAAGCTGCTAATTTAGATAGGAGGAATAAAATTTCTATTGTTAGGGTTTGTTATTGGGATTAGGTGCTGGAAAGTGTGTTGGTTTTACTAGAGGTGCATTGGCTACAGGAGGACTTAGTGGCATTAAAGCTTCCTACTATGGTTTTTGCAAGAAACCAAATGGTTGGTTAGGCCATTACTAACCATCCCTCTATTGAAATGGTTGTTTCCAATTATCTTGTGGTGGTTGCCAGTAATTTTGAGATTGCTACCAATTAGCTTGGGGTTGCTATCAATTCCCTTGAGGGGATGGCCATTGAGGTATAAGATTTTGGTAGTTTTTCTATTGAGATTGTGGATTATTCCAAGATTGGGATTGATAACCTCAAACATTAGGATTAAAATAAGGTTTCCACTGATTACTAAAAGAATTGGAAAAAGGACTAATAAAAGTCAAGGGATCTTGTGGCATACCTTGTCTTGGAGCCCATGGTTGCCTTTGAGAAATGTAAAAGAATTGGTCATCATCTCCTAGTACTTGGTTGAACTTAGTAGGTATCTTCTTAGTCTCCAAATTATCCACCATTTTGCATCTACAACCATTTTTATTTTGTCTATATTGGGGGCATAATTATTCTAGCATAGCCTCAACTTCTTCATGCTTCTTTGCTTGCATAGTATCTAATTGTGTGGCCATATTATTGATGATATCTTGCTTAAATTTTGATAGAAGATGGGTTATCTCTATTCTCAAAACTCCAATGCCATTTTTTTCCCATAGCAGGCCTATATCCTCTTTCTTTCTTGAAAAAAAATCTAGAATAGTTGAGACATATCTTCTTTATGCATCCTATGTTGATTGAGTGATGTCTCCTCCTGCCATTAGGTCTAGAGCTTCTATACAATTGCCATTTATTCCTCTAAGAAAGATAAATTTCTAAGACTCTTCATTGAGTTGATGCTACGTGTTCTTTTGCAAACTAAATAGGAACTGAGATATGTAGTCCTCCAAACTCTCATCCTCTTGAAGACATCATCCCCTCTCATATCAATTCCTTTGCAATACTCCTTGAAATTTGTCAAGAATAAAGTCTTCATTTTATCCCAATCATGCAAAACATCTCTTCCTAGGCCCATGAACCATCTCAATGTTGACTCCTTAAGAGTTGAAAGAAAATTTTTAAGCCTATGAGCATCAATGGTGTAGTCATAGCTTCTACAAAGGATATCAAACTCAAAGAGAAAGGTATCAAGGTCCTCTGTTACTAAGCCATAAAAATTGTGAAGGGTTGAAGAGGTAATATTCTTGAGATTTTTATTGTCATGTTGATCAGTAATAGGAAATGGAAAGGTGGGAGGAGCTTCCATTCCTAGAGGACCCCTTCGTGGACCTCTTAGCAGACCTCCTAGTGGACCTCTTGGTAGGTAAACTAGTAAAGATTGTTGATTATCAACTTGATCTTGATTAATTGATTATCAGGAGGATGAATATGAAAGTTGGCCAAGATTTCAATAAAAGGACTTAGGTCAATATGCTCTTCAAATATGTTTATACCAATAGGATCTTCTTTTGAGGAGAATGAGGAAGTTGGTAAGTTTTGAGCAGCATCAACAAGGGGGTTTTATTCTTCCTCTTCCTCTTGATGGATAAAGATTTTTCCTAGCTATTTGTCAGGGGCATCAAGAAGGAATATTCCTAAGACATCTCTTCTTCTTTCTCTATACATGCTAGTTTAGTGATTCAAAACTAACTTAAGATGAAATGAAACTTTAAAAATACTGACTACAACAACTAAGGATAACATGTAATGAACCAAGAACTTGACTAATGGTTGAAATAGGTCCTTAGCTTGACACCATCCTTGACAATGGTACCAAAAATGCATCCCTTTCCAAATGGAGAAATAACTTGTCTTAAATCCTTCACTCATAGATTGGTCATCTTGATTGATAATATATCCATCCTATGGTAAGGATCATTTGACATGTCAATCCAGGGGCGTAAACTTGAAATGGTTATGCACAATATATGCACTAAGTCTCCATTGTAGCCATACTAACTACTGTTAGAAGGGAAAATAATGTAGGAAAGTGGATGTTGAATGTAAGCCTATCTGATTACCATCTACCAAAGCATAAACAACATGAATAAAAACTAAGTTTAGGTCTATCAGAGAGGAAACTACTCTTCCTTCTTTGTCTTTAGGAACAAACACAAGAATTATTTTTGTGTGGCTACAAGAGCAGATAAGCGACTGAACCGTAACTACAATAACTATAAATAAATAGTAAAATGCAAAGGATCACTCACCAAGTGGGCCACATTGGGTGATTGAATCCAAGTTATTCAATACACTATAGACTCATAATCAACATTTCTTTATTCATAAAATAAAATGATTACACATAGCACTTTGGAACTTGAAAACTATATTACTGAAAATAGTTACATTAACCTAGTGCTGTCTGATCTCTCTCTCTCTCTCTCTCTCTAGCTTAGCTAACCTATGAAGAGGTTTCAAAAAATTATTTAAAATAAAACTCACAACTAACTAAGAACTAACTGACCACCTCCAACAAAATAGATGGGTGCATTTATTACATTCAAAGCAGAAAAGAGAAATTATCTCAATAAGGAAGAAATAGTCTTCTTATCCACGAGAGAAAATATAGGACGACCACTCCCTAGATTTACTTTACATTAAAACATCACTAACTTCTCTAAATAAGAAGTAGGAAAATTAGTTGAGTCTTCAACATTGTCCTTATTTTTCTCCCTCCTTATTGTATGACTTGGTCCAAGAACTGATGAAGTTCATTAAGTATCTACTTGGTCGTTCTATTTTGCTGACCTATTCCTGCAGTGAAAGGTTAGGAGCACAAAATATGGAGATACATCCATTGCACATTACATACATTTATCATCCTCATATTTCATTAATATAGATATATCACACGGTTGCAAGAAAACAAACTACTTGGCTACAGGAAACCCATTATTCTTCAATTACTCAAAAATGAATAATATAAAGATAACTAAGGTTTAGAACATCAAGCATCCCATCTAAAATTATATCAGTCCATATGTTGTATATATATCAAATACTACTTTAACAACCATAAAAATATTAAAGTAAGAGTCTTTAAACAACACAAACCCTATAACAGTCCAAAACAAGACAAGAGAAACATAAACAAAACAAGCCATTATTTTAGCCCATCATAAAGCATCATAATTAAAAACTAATGAAACTAAATCAACCATTCTAAATATGTGCTCCTCTTCTTCTATTTCTTCTTTGCACTCTATGGAAGTGGATTGATGTGGCACTTGGTGTTGGATTCGACAACACTTCGACCTAGAGATTCAAGAAAACTAAGATATGGTGTTTGATTGCTTGATAAAAACCAACATAAGATAATTGCTATTCAGAAATTAGGATCCTTCATATGGGTTTGAAGGGGGCTTATATAGATTTTCAAAAATCAACAGACGATTGATATTGATTTGAGAAAAATAGATTGAACGGATGAGGTAATTAGGACTTAGAAAGATTTGGGCAACCTTCAAAAATTGCAGATTTATTTCCAATAAGACTAAAAAAAGTGAAGAGTTATTTAGGAAATAAAAGGATGAGATAAAGATTGAAGAGATTTTTTATTTTCAGAAGATAATCATTCAAAATTGCAGATTTGAAAAAGGAATAATTTTTTCTTTCTAATTTTTAGAAGATATTGGATTTTTTAGAAAAAAGAGATTATTTCCAAATTTGAAGATTTATGTATTTTTTTATTTATGCATATTTTTTAATTTTTTAATTTTTTAATTAGCAATTAGAGATATTTTTTTTAGATTTGAAGATTTAACAGACTTAAATTGAATTAAAAATTCAGTTTATGAGAAATATGAAATTAAAATGAAATGAATTAGAAATTAAGTGAAATTGAAATTGAGATGAAATTGGAATGAAATTAAATTAATTTAAATTGGAGGAATTAATTATTTAATTTAAATAATTAAAGGTAATTATTTAAATTATGAGAATTTAGAAATTATATTTAATTAACTGATAAAGACTAATTAATTAAATGTTAATTAATTAAATAATATTAATTATTTAATTAATATTGAGGGGATGATTAAATGAGTAAAATGTTGGGTTATAGAAGAAACAAGATGATTAATTAAATAATTAAAGAACCATTAATTAATAGAGGAATAATTCAATCTGGAGGAATTAATTATTTAATTTAAATAATTAAATTTAATTATTTAAATTATGAGAATTTAGAAATTAAATTTAATTAACTGATAAAGACTAATTAATTAAATAATATTAATTATTTAATTAATATTGAGGGTATGATTAAATGAGTAAAATGTTGGGTTATAGAAGAAATAAGATGATTAATTAAATAATTAAAGAACCATTAATTAATAGAGGAATAATTAGTAGTTGCAGGAGTGGTCAATTTTGGGTGTCTACATTTGCCCCTCTTTGATACAATATGATTTTGAATATTTTCCCTAACGATAACATGTATATTTTATGCCCCCTCAAGAGATTGTTTATTCAAGAAAGGCATGAATGATCTCTTGAAAGAAGATGACAAATGTTCGATGAAATGATGAAAGAGAAGAATGGTTAGTAAGAAGTGGAGACTTAGTAGATGATGATGATTGTTTAATCGACATTGGATATAGAGATTGTTAACAATAATAATATCTAGATTCAGGAAGGACCCATCCTATATAAGACTAGCAACAGTGTTTGGTTTTAGGAAAGACATATCATCTATAATACAAGCGACAACACTTGGTCTCAAGAAAGATACATCCTATATAAGACATGTGATCATTAATTGATTAAATGATTTGACAAATTTGACAAATTGATAGATTGACTTATTGGATTGATAGAAGAAATGTTAGTGAGAATCATGAATTAGTGAGAGGTGAAGACTTAATTAGTTTTTGATAAAGGTAAATATAGGTTTTGAATGGATCTCGAAACCATTTACATCATAAGATAAAAGATATTCAATGAAGCCCATACAAACATCGAATGTCTACTATACAACGTAAAGTAGGACCCCAGCCAACCCAAAAAACAACCTAAAATAGTTTAAAATAGGAAACCAAAAAACATTCACCAACACATCAACCAGTAAATTTCTAGCAACAAACCTGGAGGAACTACATTTTTATTTTCATGGCTTTCTCCACTTTTTTTTGCATTTCCTCCATTTTTTGAATGGAGTCTTTGAGACCTTTTAGCTCCTTAGGCATTTCAGGCAGCTTCCTTTTGAGACCGCTTCTTGTTCTAGTCCCCGGCCCTGAGCTCCCAGCATCATCTTCCACCGTGATAGTAGTATTCTCCAACATGTTGCTTTCTAGGTAATTATACAAATCCTTAAGGTTCATCACTGAGACTTTAAGTCCCTCATTATTGTGCTTCAGAATTTCACTTATAATGTGCCCATTATAACTTATTTTATCATTTAGGTCTTTTAGCTTCTCTTCCATAATGGCTTTGATTGTGGAAGTCAGGTCCTCATTCGAATTGTTGTTACCTACCTTCATAAAAAACTCCTTTTCCAGCTTTTCCAGTTTATCTTTTAGGGGCTCCATAGTATCTTCCATAACCTTTAAGTGTTGCCTCATCTCTTGCATTTCCTGGCTGACCCACTTCTCCATGTTGATACTGTGTCCCTCCTTGCTCTTGACCTCCACTAGAATGTGTTCATCAATTTCAAATCCGACAATGACCTCCTTGTCTTTTTCTCTTCTTTTCCTTTTCTGATTTCTTTCCCCAGCCCTAAGCTTTGGTTGCCTGTACAAGTCTTCCTTTTCATTGCTCTCATCTTCCTTTTCCTCAGACATTTCTTCTTCTTTATCTTCTTCCTTGTCCTCTGCCATTTTTTCTTCTTTTTCTATTTCTTTGTATTCTACCTCTTTTCCCACATTATCAGATTCCTCATTATTCTCCTCTTTTTCATTTTTCTCTAAACTTGAGCCCTTATTTTTTGAGGCCTCCACCTCATTCATAGGATTTTCATCATTATTCTCCTTCGAGATAATTTCCTCTTCCTTCCCTTGAGAAGAAGGGTTCTAGTCATCAATTTCCTCTCCAGTGTCATGGGTACTCTTCTTCTTTTTCCTTCTCCTCTTGTGGGTATCTGCCTTCTTCTCATCCATCTTGATTTTCTTCTTCTTCCCAATAACCCTTTTAGGTATGGGTTCTGGGATCTTTTCCCTAGCATAGTATGTAATGAGCATGATCAACCCTTCATGCAACACTGGGTTGCTAGATTTTTTCCTATTCTTTGTTATGCTATTGTTTAGAGATCTTAGCAGAAAATAAGGAAACAAAACTTTCTTGTTGTGCGTAAAATGATTTACCAAAACAAAATGAAGGTTGTAAATCTTAGAGTAGCATCCATCTAGAGTAAAATACTCTATCATCACCTTCAGAATCTTAGCCCAGATACTCTTAATTTTCACAATATCCACATAATCCCCCCAATCCTTTACTCAGCAGAGCTTCTTCATCTACATTTTTAGGGAAAAGCTTAAAAGCTTGTTACCCCATTTGTTTGTTATCCCTATAGGAACTCATGCCATCTAGAGGCTTCCCAGTAATCTTAGAAACAAGATTCAGAGTAAGAAAGAAATATTTACCCCACAAATTAACCTTGCCATTAGCCCATCCCTCTGCAAATTTTTTGGTTACCTCTTTATCAAAACCATGTAGCCTTTCCATGTACAAAGTAACACCACCATGCTTCAAATTTCTCCAGACTTTTTTCTGCTGTCTCCATTTCTCACAATCCAGCGGCTCCTCCCTTCTCAGACCTCCTCCCATATTTTCAGAGCTTTGCTTTGTTCTCAGGGTTCTAGTAATTAATAAAATAGTTTGCTTTTGGATTCTTTGAGTTGAGTTGCTTAAAATTACCCACAATCCGTGTGGATTAAACTCTATAATAATTTTCTCACACCTTGCTTGACAATTATCATTAATTAGTAATTTAAGTGTCCTTTTCATTATTACTCTTTGTATTTATGATGCCCTCCTTGTGATTAAGTCTATTGTATTTTATTAGACTTAAAATCTCATTTTTAAGACCTGCTTCCCCTCTCCAAACTTGGGTGACATCATTATGGGCCCCACATTGGCTATTCCGTCTGCCGACTTTTTTCCTTCATGATAGACGTGGGAAATATAAGTTTCCTGAAAAGTTTGAAGAGTGGAATTAATTTTTTCTATGATGTGGACTATAGTCCATGAGGACACACTCTTGCCTTTTATTCAATTTATTACATTGAGGGAGTCTCCTTCCAACCATATCTTTGAGCATCCCAGCTCTTTTTCTAGCAAAACAACTTGGAGGGCCACCTTAGCTTCGACAACATGATTAGTTTGAATTCCCAACAGAGAAACAACTCCCAGACAATTGCCAGCCCAATCTCTGATTAATCCTCCCACCCCTGCCCTTCTAGGATTCCCTTTAGCTGATCCATCAAAATTACCTTTAAACCATCCCTTCGAAGGAGCAATCCATAAAATGTTGTCTCTGAAATTGGGGTCTTTAGTTCTTTTACCTTGTAAGTCCTAGTTGATAATATCAATAATCTCCTGAGAGTTGTTCCCAAGCTGAGAATCTCTCAAAATAGTACATTTGAAATTTTCCATTAAACTTCTACAAACTAGGTTTGCAACCTTCTCATGTAGAGTATGTTTATCTCTGAACACTCTATTGTTTCTCTCCTTCCAGATTCTCTAGGTTAAGTGAGGAAGAAGCAAATTCCATACTCTTTTTCTTTCTTTTCCAGGGAAAGGACAAGACCATTGTTTAACTAAATCCTAGATATTCTAAGGTTTAACCCATTCCAAATGAATCTGATTGAATATTGAATCCCACACATCGCTAGTATAGGAGAATTGTATCATCATGTGATTGCAAGATTTAGCCTCAACACAACACATAAAACATCTATTGGGTATGTTGAAGCCCCTTTTACAAAGGTTATCCACTGTAAGGATTTTTTTATGAACTAATAACCAAAAAAACATGTTAATTTTAGGAATAAGATTTTGATTCCATACCTAAGAACAAAAAGGTTGATCTTCCTGACCAAAGAGAAGAGTAGAGGCCGAAGAAACAAAGAATTTTCCATTAGCTTCAGGACCCCAAATCAAAACATCCCGCACATTCCCTAGTATGAACCAGTTGTTAAGTTGCTTGTTCATATTTTTAAAGTTTTCATCATTAAGACCTAAGTAAACCCAACCATCATTGATCTAGTAATTAGACACCAGCTCCCCAATAGTCTCTTTACAGATCTAAATAATATTTAACCACTATTGGTTCTCATTTAGGGGCCTCTCCTTCAACCAGTTGTCATTCCAAAAATTTATCTTCCTGCCATCTCCCAGCTTCCATCTAACTCCTTTTTTGACCAAATGCTTGGCTTTACTAATACTATTCCAGATAAAGGACCCCTGGATATCCACTTGAGACTTTAAGGTTTCATCTAAGGAGTTGAGATAATATTTAATTTTTAATATTGAGTTCCATTCTTTATCCTCTTCAAAGATCCTCCAACATTGTTTAGCCAACAAAGCCTTATTAGTGTTTTTAATGATTCTTATTCCTAGACCCCCAAATTTATAAGGTTTACAAACCTTTTCCCAGGCCACAAGGCTGACCCTTTTCTTCTCTTCAACCCCAGACCAAAGAAACCTTTTATGCAAATTCTCTATCAAATCAACATACTTTTGTGGGATTCTGAACAGACTAAGAGCATAAAATTAATTGGTTACAATAAATATATGTGATGATTTTGAGTCACTACCAAATATTTTCAATGATATCATCATCATGCCTTATTTGAAAAGAAAGAGATTTGAATGCACCTAGATATTGACCATCTAGATACCGCTACAATCTTTGTTTAAACAAGAAGATAAAAAATAAGGGATATTCCCACTCCATTTTAAAGTTCATATATTTGAGGTCAAGGTATGTGTGGTGTATCACAATAAAATGCATCTATTGCAATGTACGTCAGAATTAGATACTTTATAGATATGTGAAGGCTCTTATCACAAACACCACATGAATAGTTTCTCCATAACTTCATCAAAATAATCCACAGGCAACAAATAAAGAAAAAAAGATTATGATCCATCCTAGACACTCTCATTGCTTAGTGGTATCCTTGAGGAGCATAGGAACACAATTGTGAAAGATAAATCGATAATGGTGACAAGACTGACTTTGTTAATAGCCTTACTAATCATTGTTTGGATTGATGTTGATGTTTGATTTCGATGTTTGATGTGGATATGTCTAGTTTTAGAACTGTACTACCTATATAAGACCGATTTGTTTGGTTTTGAGTGTATCTATCACTGTATAAGATAATTGATTGATTGATTTGATTTGATCGAGAGAGGACGATTTGGATTGTTGATAAAGATTAGTCTCATGAGTTCATTGTTGATTTATGAAGGTCATTGTTTTGATATGAGATTTGATGTTTGGTCGTCACTTTCTTCTTGTCATGATAGACATGATTTTATTGAAGATATTTGGATGTCTTTTAATTTTTTTATGATTGGTTTCTTTAGGATGTTTTTCTGAATGTTTTCTATCATTTTTTAGGATATTTAGACTGTTTTTGTGCTTTTTTCAAGAAATTTTATAATGTTTTTGGGATTTTCTTAGGACTTTATTTGAATGTTTTTTAAATTTTTTCAGAACTTTATCTTAATGTTTTTAGATTTTTTTTAAGACATTTTGAAAATTTTAGGGTTTTTTTAGGACATTATCAAGATGTATGAACAAGATTTATTGAATTTCCCCCAGTGTCTAGAAAGGCAAGGGAATTATGGATTGATGGATGAACTGGTATATGCACAATGGTTAAAGGTTTCTTATTATTACAATGGAGTAGTTTGGGTGCCAATGACTATCGAGGAAATGAGATAATATAGTTTTTCCAAGCTTAAGGATTGGATATGACAAGATAGGGTAATGATATGGTGCATTGATTGGTATGTGGTTTACAAGAGTGAACAAGTGAAGAGGATGTTGAAAATATGTTTGGCATTTTATGTCCTTATTTTTTATCAATTCCAAGAGAGGGATTTGGATAGGATAATGATAGGACATGAATAGGGAAAGCAAGATCAAGAATGGACAAGGGGAAGGGATATGGATTGAAGATTGTGATGAGATTGGTAATATAGACCAAAGGGATGTGGACAACATGAAGCAGATATGACATGTGATGATTCTAGGGAGATCTCTATCCTTGTTAAGATTGGAGTTGGGAAAAAGGAATATGGATGCTAATAAGATAATGGATATGAGGGACATGGGATAATGGATGAAATGAAAGGGATATACTATGTGTATCATCTTAAAATGGAAGAACTTCCATGTTAAGAGAATTTAGCCCTCCGAGTGAGTGGTTTGGGGTCATGTTAAGTGCCTTGATCAGGTCTTTGCATGTATCTGGTTGTTTCCTCCTTGTTCTACTTCTCTCCTCATTTCTAGCCTTTTTTGGATAGTTTTCTCTGAGAATCTAGAGTTTCTGACTGTCTAGGTCAAAGACAACCTGGTAGGGTCAAGGATGACCTAGACCCTAACCTAGGTCAGGGACAACCTTGACCCTAACCTAGGGTGGTGTCTACCTCATCCCTGACCCAAGGTCCAATTTTCAGATTTTGAGAGTTCCGAGATATCGGGTTTCGGAAAGATTTCTTTTCCCCCTTCTGGGTCGGCCATTTCGGGTTTCAGAATGGTAAATCCTTAAGTTTCATTTAATGTGAGTCCATTTATAGGGGTTAAGGTTTATTGGGATTTAATTCTCCAATGTCGACCTTCTCTAGAGGTTTGTGCCCTAGATCACTATAAAAGGAAGCCTTCCTCTCTCATTTTCTCCATCCACTTTCATGATCAAGTTTTCGTATCCACAATCAAGAAATTTCATGATCAAGCTCTCAAGTGCAAGTAAGAAAGAAGGAGAAGGAAAGAAAGCAAGCATTCATTCATCTTCAAGCCTAGCATTCAAGTCCTTAAGCATTCAAGCATTCATCAAGGAGATCCATTGTTAGCCATTGAAGGATTCAATCTCTTTGGAGCCCCCTTGAAGATTTCTCCATCCATATTCATCCAAGCCTCTTCCTATGAACAGATCCATTCAAGATTGGTGTTGAAGATCTAGTGCCATTGATTGGAGACATCCTACATACTTCTACATTCATTTGGAGCATCCCTACTTGTGGATCCAAGGATTCGAATCCTCTACAAGGACTTCAACATAAGCAAGGTGAATAGTTCCATTTACTCTATTTATGCATATTACAATTTCAAGGTTAATTCCTAAATTAGGGTTTGACCAAGGAAAACCCCCCATCCAAACAACAAAAAACCATTTTTCTTGCAGGTACAGGTATAGGACTGCGAATTAGAGCTTGGATTTGGATACCATTTTTGGTGAACTTCCAAGATTCACGAACAGATTTTCCATCGAAGCTATTTTGGGTCAAGGATGACCTTCAGTGGGGGTAGGATCCTACCCTGGGGTAAGACCTTGCCCCGCTATCTGGGTCAAGGACTACTTGTTTCTCGAAAGACAAGTTTTCTAGGTTTTCTCCGTCTCGACATTTCCAGTCTAAAACAGGTTGCAGATTGCCCGAAACTATACACACACATTAGAAATCAATATTTTCTAGATCTGTCCTATTTTGAGGTTAGTATTTGCCTTCTATTTATTTCAGATTTCAAGCATATACTTTCTATAGTAGATTATAGGATTTTCTCCTTTCTTCATATTCTCTATTGTTTGATTCTTTTGTGCATTGATCACTTCTTTGTGATTAATCCATTTGGATCTTTCCTTTTGGGAATTTGGATTGAGGATAGGTCCTATATTCCACCCCTATATCATACATCTTACTCCTACTCAAATTCAAACCCTATTCATTTTGGTGAACTACTATTCCATATCATTTACTATGATAGGGAAATATGGATCAAACCTACCCCTAAGAATGGAATACAAGAAGTTCATAGCTTACAAATGATGCTTGTTTGCCAAGTTTTCATCATGGCAATGACCTTTTTTATATTTTTATTTTTACTTTAGAGGAAGGACTCAAGAATGTTTCTCTTTGTATGTTTATCTTGAAGGATGGTAGCTTTTGATGGTATGCTTAAAGACATTGGTAGGGTAATGACAAATGGAGATGAAATAGATGGTTGGATAGAGTTTATGCAAAGGATTGGATAGGTCAGATGAAAGGCTAGAAAATAAGTGTTAGATACTGAAGGGATTGTGAGGAGACCTTCTTTTGAGTGGATGAAAATGTGGGAAAGATCAACATTGGCATGGACCTTGAGGGATGATGGAGTGATGAAGGAAAAGTATATTTGGAAGCTCTAGATTTGGATGGAGAAGTGGATATGGATTTTAATTTTGGGATATAGGGACCCAAAATGGATTTGTAAGTGGATGGAAGTTATTTGGATGGTGGATTTGAGGAAGCCTTGGGAAGCTTGAATGCCAATTTTGATTTTTCTTTAGTATACAAGTCTTTTATGAGAGACTAGGGAATCCACATAGTTATTGACTTTTCTTTTCTTTGTTATTCCTTAGACCACATTTATTTAATGAGGGATTTAGGAATCTACATTATATTTGATATTTATTTTTGTTTGTTGGGACTTTGTGGCCTTTTGGATTCTTTTTTCTTTGTATACACATGCAGATTAGATTGGACATGTTGATTCTTTTATGGATGTGGATTTTTGGACTTGCAAATTTTATGCTTGGTATTTATTTCCAAGGTAATGGGATTTATGGATGGATACAAATGATATGGAGGAATCATGTGGATATGTGGTGAATTTTTTTTCAAGGATGCATGCCTTTTTTTTTAATCTTGATTTGGGGTAGGATAGATGGATGGAGAGCAAGAAGTGACAAAGATATGTGATGGAGGGACATAAGGACCCAAGATGGATGGAAGGTTTAATGGATTTAATTTGTGTTTGGGTTTAGATGGAGGAATGAAAGATCAATGAATGGTACCAACATCTTGAGTGTGAGCTATGTAGCTAAGGCCATGATTTTTGTTGTTTTCTATTATATAAGGGGGTTCCAATATGACTTGTTCATGGATGCCCAATCTTTTTCCTTGATAGAACATTCTTTGGAAGACCTTTTTAGAAAAGAGATACTTTTTACTTTGATAGAAAGATGCAAGTCCGTTTTGAGGTGGAGGAGGTATGCAAGGCATGATAGGATCATGAAGTATATTGGCCCAAATGAAAGTGGATGAACCAAGTTTATATGTAGGGGGATAATTATGTTGGATGTTGTTGATGCATTTAATATGTTTAATCACTACACAACATCGGTGACTTGATTGAGTGATGTTGGAACAACTACTATTGTCATTCATGTTTTGTCACTGATGTCAACACATGTTTCTATGGAGAAGAACAGGCTGGTTATTATAGTGTACATATATTGTACAGATGATTCAGAATGTGCAAATATAGTTGTATGTACAGGAAGGTATTTTGATCTTATATGTAAGATCACATGATGTAATATTGCATATTGGTTGAGTTATAGAAGATTTGGTGAAGACTGGTTATTGGACTGTGACAGTGGAAGTTGACAGAATATGTCTCTGTGTTTTGAGTAAATCTTACAAGCGATGTGGATCCAGTGTATGAAAGCTTAAGGGATGTCAAATAATACATTGAGGAATGTTCATTGATCTTAGAAAGTCATGGGATGCATGATAAAATTATCTATGGCGTGTCTTCTGGAGGAGACCTATCTGGGGCTGACTTCAAAATTGTAGCGTGTATTATGGATTCCGAGCATGGATTACAGATATTGGATTTTAATTATTGATTTGTAATTATTATATACTTGTTTTAGATACTGTGTGTATCTTAGAAAGGGGTTATATGATTATTTGTATAATAGGAAAGCCTAACTGGCCGACCTAATCATTTATTTGTAATAGGGTATATATATATATATATATAAGATATTTTCTTTTTGAAAAGATGATGATGTAGATGTAAGTGAGTAATGTGGAAGCTGCGAGATTATATTTGTTGAATGTAGAGTAGAGGATATTGTATGTACTTGATTGAAAATGATCAAGAAAAGATAGTTTCTATCAGACAGTTCACAAGGATTGTGTATTTCTCTTATATACACTTGTGTTGCAAACAATAAGTTCTGGAGGTGGACATAACCTTCTTTGGGTAGTTAGCCTACTCTTTTTCTTTGACTCCTAATAGGGTTTGTCCTTTAACAGGGACTATGTACTATAATGTTTCAATAAGCTCCTAACATGACTAATCTTTTAGCAGGCATACAATACTCTCAGTACATCATTAGTGGGTGTTAATTCCCACCAGAGTTTTACCTTTAACATGGTTTCCTCGATAATAAAAATATTATTGTGTTGGCATTCAATATGTTATCATTCTATTTAGTGTTGCCGCTATTCAAAGTTTAAAGTTTAATAATATGTCCCACAACTGATTCATCCCCCCCCCCTCTCAGTTGTATTGGCAGACTGTTATTCCTAACACATTATAAGATATTTTAGGGGTGATGGGATCTTTTGGAGGACAATTAGGATCATAGAGTGGATCAAAGTGGATAGAAGTGGAGACACCTATTTAATATATATCAAGTTCATGAGAAAGTTGTGTAAGTGTGTTGGGATCATGTGGGGATCAAGAGGAATAATGGGATCCTAGGATTGAATAAGATGAATGACAATATCATTTGGTAGGATATGATATTATGGAGAACATGGAGGAATAGGATATAAAGATGAAGGAATGGTAGGATCACAAGGAGGATTTGGAGGGATGATGGGATCTTTTGATAGACATGAAGGTGAAGGGGTACTTTGATATTAACTTGGAAGGGGATCACTTCACTTGATTTTAAGGGTGGTTTTCTCTTGACTATGAATAGAATCATTAGGAATAATGGAAAGGTTGACATGATCTTACTTAAGAATATAAATTGGAAGGTTAATAAGACTTGGAAGGATAAATTACACTTGAGATGGAAGATGATTGTCTTGGATAGGATGCACAAGGATAGTACAGTCTTTATGAGACTCTAGGAAGATGGGTTCTTGGTAAAAAACTTGACAAATTTGGTCATTGTTGGGATCTTGATCATGATTTTCTTCATGATTTTGATCATCCTCTTGACATGGGATATGATTTAGGATATGTATGGTGGATTATTGGAAGGATTCAATTTTTTGACATGAGGGACAAGGACTTTGAATGAGACTCTCTGGAGTAGGTTTGTTTGGGAATGGAACATATGGTAGCATTAGATCCAGGACTTGTTAATTGTATAAGGGAACTGTATCATGAAAGGGATTATCTTGGAAATCAATTATGGATATAACTTAGGAGGTGTCATTATTGGATATACCATTTAACGAAAATGGAAAAGATTTCTCTTGTGACACTTTAGGAGATGAAGGAATAGTGGGAAATATAGAGACTTCTTGAGGGAAAACTTCTTCATGGGAGGAAAATGTGTCATTGGTGTGATTTTTTTAGATTGTGTCATTGCTAGACATGGATAGATCATTTTGATTATATTGAAAAATAAGATGATGTCTGCCAACCAGTTTTTGATGCAAACGATTGAAAGGATTAGATTAGAACTGTTGTTGCTTGAGAAGTCTTCTTGGTGATACCACATTGAAATTTGTATTTTGTAAGTTATTTGTTGACTGAACATGTGGTACCATAGGTTTCTTATTTATCATGCTTGATTGATGTCAAGAGGATGATATATTTATAATTGTGTTTGTTTGAAAAATCCTTGGTGATGGATTTGAGCAAGTAAGAGGATGTTCATTGAGATGTGATTTGATTAGAGGTCTATAGATTGATTACTAAATAGGGTAGGGATATAAGTCCTCTATGGTGTAATACTTTGGTTCACTCTAATTTTGAAGATCATCTAAATTGATGCGCATGTCTTGAATTTGTTGCATGAGGATATCAATTTGTCATTGTGACTTGGTTTCAACATTAGTAGATACATTAGCTTGCCTTTAATACTAGGGTTGTAGGTTTGATATTGAGATTTAGATTGGGGTACATGTTGAAAGCATAAGACATTGATAAAAAAATCACAGTCCCCAACCCCAATATCAATGATCACAAAATCTATGATGACATAGACCCTTCCATGTACTTTCAAAGATCTATTTTTTTTTACCATTATTTATCATCAAAATTAAAATGATAGATAACAAACCCCCTCTAGAATTTCAAGATCTTTTCAAAAATTTAATTTTTTTTAGAAAAGTTCACTGATTTGCACCCACAATTGATTTCTTTATGAAAAATCATAAAAATTATATTTTGCACAGAATTAATCAGAAA
This sequence comes from Chamaecyparis obtusa, assembly GCA_027943335.1. NCBI lineage: Eukaryota > Viridiplantae > Streptophyta > Pinopsida > Cupressales > Cupressaceae > Chamaecyparis > Chamaecyparis obtusa. Next base: position 1,138,452 of record BSBK01000284.1, on the reverse strand, counting down.
AATCTTATTTTTGGACTGTAGGCTCCTGATATCAACCTAAACCTTTAGTAAAGATTTCATAGAAAAATTCCATGTTTAGAAGATATGACCAAACATTTGAAAACCTTGTATGTAACAAAAAATCAACAAAGAAAACCTACATGCAAATATGAGAGATAAATTTATCAATTTTTTAGCATGTTCACATTGGGTTCACCAAAATGTCATAGTGGAAAATCTGCAGAAGCTAAAGAGAGATATTAGTAGCATATGAAATCAATCTAAACTACTAAACACAAACCCTACAGAATGACATAATGAAATCATCATAATCAAAAACTAAAAATGAAACTAAATCAAACCATTTTGAATATATGCTCCTCTTCTTCTATTGCTTCTTTGCACTATGGAAGTGGATTGATGTGGCACTCAATGTTGGATTCGACAACACTTCGACCTAAAGATTCAAGAAAACTAAGATATGACGCTTGATTGCTTGATAAAAACCTACATAAGATAATTGCTATTCATAAATCAAGACCCTTCATATGGGTTTGAAGGGGGTTTATATAGATTTTTAGAAATCAACAAATGATTGATATTGATTTGAGAAAAATAGATTGAATGAATGAGATAATTAGGAACTGGAAAGATTTGGGTAACCTTCCAAACTTGCAGATTTATTTCCAATTAGACTAAAAAAAGTGAGGAGTTATTTAGGAAATAAAAGGATGAGATAAAGATTGAAGAAATTTTTTAATTTTCAAAAGATAATCATTCAAAAATGTAGATTTGAAAAAGGAATGATTTTTTTTTTCTAATTTTTAGAAGATATTGGATTTTTCAAAAAAAGAGATTGTTTCCAAATTCGAAGATTTATGCATATTTTTTAATTTTGGAATTTAGAAATTAGCAATCAGAGAGTTTTTTTAGATTTGAAGATTTAAATTGAATTAAAAATTTAATTTATGAGAAAGATGGAATTAGAATAAAATGAATTAGAAATTAAGTGAAATTGAAATCGAGATGAAATTGGAATGAAATTAAATTAATTTGAGAAATTAATTTAATTTGGAGTAATTAATTAGTTAATTTGAATAATTAAAGGTAAACATTTAAATTATGAGAATTTATAAATTCAATTTAATTAACTGATATAGACCCATTAATTAAAGGTTATTTATTTAAACAATATTAATTATTTAATTAATATTAAGGGGATGATTAAATAATTACAAGATTGGATTATAGAAGAAAGAATATGATTAATTGAATTATTAAAGAATCATTAATTAATATAGGAATAATTAGTAGTTGCAAGAGTGGTTAATTTTGGGTGTCTACATGTGTTAACCATGTCCAATTTACACATGCATTCATTAAGAACTCAAGAGAGACCTAATTATGAAGGAATTACACCCACAATCATTATTTTATTTCCTTTCATTTTGTTGAGCCCTGTTAACCATAGGCCTCAAATTTTTCCTTAAGGTTTGTCATTCCTTCTATCCCATATTTTAAATATGATATTATTTTCGCATTCATATTTCATATTTTAGATTTAAAAGTTAGGTGTGTCTTCATTTCTTATACCCCTCTTTTACATGGGTTTTAACTTTAATTTATCCTTTCCTCCATCCATTTTTTCTTGATTGTTGTGTTTTGCATAGTAGATCCTTACGAGCCTTTAACTTGGGAGACTTCATGCTTACATCAAGTATTATGAAGTGTTTTCATGTTTTTTTGACTTTTATCGTATGATATGTGATGATATTACATCAACTTATCACATGTATGATGCTATATATTACTTCAACTCTCCCCTATTCTCATCATAAAAAATGAGAGGTTTAATGGATTATAATTACACTATGAATGATCTTTTAGACTTTATCAACAAGAATGGCCTCATTGATTTGGAACTGCAAGGTAATCCTTTGACTTGGTCTAATAATAGGAAGGGTATCCACTTGGTTCAGGTCATATTAGATAGATTTTTAGTTTCTTTTGAATGAGACTCAGGGTGCAATGATTCTCTTAAGGCCCTCCCTAGAACTATCTCTGGCCATTGTCTCATACTCTTATAATGGGCAGATAGACCCTATTTGGGTCCCCTTCCTTGTAGACATGAAATCAGGTTGACCTCCCATTTGAATTTAATAATCTAGATACAAAGGTGGTGGACTACCCCTATCCAAGCATTTGCAATGTTTAGGATTTTATAAAAAAATGATCTCATTAGAAGATAAGTTAGAGGATGGAATAAGTCAACTTTTTGGGACATCTTTAAGCATAAGAAATAAATCACATCCAAACTTGACTACATTCAGGATTGATTTCTTTTGGTAAATTTTTCCAGTCCCTTCATGATGAGGAAGAAAGTTAGAGAATAAAATGGAAAGACAATCTCATAAAGGAAGAAATGTTTTGGAAACAAAGGTCAAGAATTCAATGGCTAAAGGAGGGTGACAAGAACTCATTTTTTCTTCTTCAAAAAATTGTTAATAGACACAAAAAGAGGAATTAAGTGTTTAGTGGATGAAAACAAACAAGAGGTTATTGATGATGGAAAAATTGATGAGCTCACCTCTTAATTTTTCATTCAGTTGTATGTGGACAATGAGGGAAATTAATTCAGGGAAGTGCAAGATAGATTCCTTGACCACCTCACAACAACCATTGGGGAGGATGCCAAAAAGTAGCTTCTTGCCTCTATTAAAGAAGATGAAGTCAAAGTGGCAATGTTTGTTATGGGTTTGTACATGTCCCAGGTCCTGATGGATTCCTCCCCACCTTTTCTCAAGAGTTATGGGACATTGTTAGCTTTCATGTGATGATGGCCACAAGAGATTTTCTTAGGACTGGCAAATTGCTGAAGAAAATGAATGATAATTATATTGTGCTAATCCCTAAAGTCTAAGACCTAAAGTGCATGATAGATTTTAGGCATATAAGCCTATGTAATACCATCTATAAAAATTTTTCTAAGGTGTTGATCAACCGACTAAAAACCCTTATGGAAAAATTTATTAGTCCATGCTAGTAAGGATTTGTCCTAGGGCGACAAACTTTGGATGTTGTCATTGCCACCCATGAGATCATTCACTCTATGGAAAAAAATTGATTTTAGGTACGACCTTTAAATTAGTCATTTCTAAGGCTTATGGTAAATTTAAATGACACTTCATGTACCATGTGCTACTTAAACTTAGCTTTAATGAAAATTTGATTGGTGTAATATCCCTCCCATAGTCTCATTTTCTATGTGTTATGATGTCATTTATATTTATGGATATACTGATCCCGTACCTGCATGTGTATGGATTGTGTGTATGTTTTATATTTCTATTTGATGTGCTTGATGTGGTTGAGGGATGAAGTCGTAGTTGCTTGCGAGATCCACATGATTGATCGATCCCTGCCATTGTCTATTATATATGTTGGATATTGCTAATGCATTGGGGAGATTGTTGGATGTATTTAATATGTTTAATCACTACATTATCCTGCTGAGTGATGTTGGAATTATTGCTATTGTCATTTTTATTTGGTCACTAATGTCAACATATGTTTCTATAAAGAGAATATGCTAGTTATTACAGTGTACAAAGATCGTATGGATGATTCAGAATGTGCGAACATAGTTGTGTGTACAGGAAGGTGTTATTATCTTATATATAAGATTGCATGATATAAACTTTCATATTGGTTGAGTTACAAAAGATTTGGTGAAGAATGGTTACTGGACTGTGACAATGGAACTTGACAGAGTTAGTCTCTATATTTTGAGTATATCTTACAGGTGATGAGGATTCAATGTATGGGAGATTAAGGGATCATAGATAGTGTACTGAATAATGTTCACTGATCTTATCAAGGTCTGGAAAGAAGGATGACATCAGTTGTGGCGTATGTTCTGGAGAAGACCTATTTAGAAGCCGACTTTAGAGTTATAGTGTGTACATGAATGGAGAGCATGGATTATGGATGTCGGTCCTTAATTGTTGTATACTTGTTTTAGATACCGTGTGTATCTTAGCAAGGGGTTATATGATTATTTGTATATTAGGAAAGCCTAATTGGCTGACCTGATATTTTATTTTGTAATAGGGTATATATGTAAGATATTTTCTTTTGAAAAGACATGGTAGTATGAATGTGATGTAAAAGAAGATTGTGGAAGTTGCAAGCTTGTGTCTGCTAGATGTAGAGAAGAGGATAACTTATATACTTCATTGGAACTGATCAAGAAAAGACAGTTTCTATCAGACCGTTCAAAGATTATGTATCTCTTTACATACACTTGTGTTGCGAACAGTGAGTTCTAAAGGTGAACATAACCTTCTTTGGGTAGTGAGCCTACTTCTTTTCTTGACTCTCAACAGGGTCTGTCCTCTAACAAGGACTATGTACTATTATGTTTTAATCATCTCCTAACATGGCTAGATCTTCTAACAAGGATACTATACTCTCAATACATCATTAGTGGGTGTTAATTCCCACCAGGGTTTTACCTTTATCAGGGTTTCCTCGACAACAAATATTGTGTTATTGTGTTGGCATTCATTGTGTTCATATAATATGGTATTACTACTATTCAAAGTTTAAAGTTTAATTATATGACAAGTTTAACTTTAAAGTTTAATATGACAATTGCTACTATTCATGTGTTGGTATTGCTACTATTCAATTGGTGGACTATTATTCCTAAAAATTGGTATCAGAGCTACTGGTCCTTAGAGAGAAATCTTAACAACTTGAGGTGATCTTGGAGATGGCATTCTATAGGGATGATAGTCCAAAATTTGATCCTGAAAACTTTGACAGTTGGAAGAACAAGATGCAAAATCATTTTCTATGTTTGGGAATTGACTACTGGATGATTACAAAGAATGATGCAACCATGAAGATTGAGAATGAATTAGACAAAGCTAATGATGATGAAAAGAAGACATTTTCTTATAACATGGCCGCAAGGTAAGCACTAATCAACACACTCTTTGAAGGAGAATTTATTGAGGTAAAAGATCTGGATTCAGCACACAAAATTTGGGTAAGACTAGAAGCATTGTATGAAGGAGATAAGTTTACTAAGCAAGAAAAATTACAGATCTAGAAAACAAGGATGGAGAAGTTACAAATGAAAGAAGATGAAAACATTAGGGCTTATGTACAAAGTGTTATAGAGGTTGTGATTGGAATCAAAAATTTCAAAGGCACTTATGAAGAGGAAGAAGTCATTGCAAATATCCTTAGATTATTGACACCTATTTACAAGACCAAAGTTCAAGCTATAGAAGAGATTATACCTTTGACTGCAAAATTTAGCAGAGAAATGTTGATTGCAAAATTAACTACCTTTGAAGCTACATAATTGGGAGATTCTTTACCTAAAGTTGAAACATCATTCAAGGCATCTACACACAAGAAGACAATATCTCTAATTGTGAGTTCCAGTGGTAGTAATATAAAGGAAGAACTTGGTGAGTATGTTGATGAATGGGAATAGATACAAGAAGAAGAAAGAAATCTAGATGAACTTGTTGCCCTAATTGCTAGAAGAGAAAAGACAGGTAAGGGTAAATTTGAAGGAAAATTACCTTTAAAATGTTTTTCATGCAATAAGATAGGTCACTTTGCATCTAGATGTCCTACAAGAGTTCCTAAGCACAAACCTAAGTTTTTCAAGCCTAAGTACTCAAAGGAAAAGAAATGCTATTATGCTAGTGAAGGTATTTATGATGATGATGATTGTGATTATGAAGAGATTGGATTTATTGCTATTAAAGATGAAAACCAATACATGAGGAAAAAGCCTTAGTATCACATGTTAATAAGAAATCTGAATGGGTTATAGACAATGGTTTCTCACATCATATGACTGGAGACAAAAAAAAGTTTGTTAAACTAAATAAGTATGATGGTGGTGTTGTAAGATTCGGTGACAATATTCCTAAACCTATCATAGGAGTAGGATCTATTTCTTTGGATGGAAGGATGAATACTGACAATGTACTACTTGTTGATGGACTTAAGCATAATTTTTTGAGTGTTGGACATATGATGGACAAAGAATATTAATTAAAGTTCATTGATGGGAAATGTTTAATCAGAAGTAAGACATGAAACTTGATTGCAACTAGTACTAAAACTAGAGGTAATGTATTTGAGTTAAACACATCTAAAGCTTCTTGTTTTTTTGCAAAGATAGATGAAAGTTGGTTATGGCACATAAGGTTTTGTCATGTCAATTTTGATAATATTGTAAAGGCAAGCTTGACTAATATAGTAAGAGACTTATCAAAATTTGTAAAACCATCTAACACTATGTGTAGAGAATGTGTTATGGGAAAGTAGACTAGAAGAAGTTATAAAAGTAAATCATATACAACAAAAGGAAAGTTGGATCTGGTACATATAGACCTATGTGGACCTACAAGGACAAGATCATACTATGGTGAAAGGTGTACACAGTAGAATGTGCACTTCTCTAAGTCATTGCTTCCAAGAGAATCCATGAATGAGAAACCTTGAGAAAGCGACCTAGAGCTCCCTAGGCATGGAGTGCAAGGGTGTTAAGAATGCTCTCAGCTAGAGCTATTAAGCCAATAATCTTGATAGTAAACCATGCAATGGGAGATTCAATGAGACAAGGGCAAGAATGCCAATATCTTCAAGAATCCAAATGGAAATGCAATGCAATGCTTAGAAATGAAAGTGCAAGCTAAGCTATGAAAGGAAAGATAGAAGTATTACAAATCCTTGCTAATTAAGCTATGTGAGCTAATCTAGAGCATGAAAGGAAACTAGATAAAGAATGCAATGAAATAAACTAAGCTATGATGCAATAATGAAAGCTAGATGCAAGAAGGTCTCCAAAAGCTCCAAGGTCTCCAAGAAATCCTGCAGCATAAGATTAGCATAAAAAGTTGGGGATCCTAGAATGAGAAAAGAGCTCTCCTTTTAAAGGAATTGAAAAGGAATGGACCATGGAGATTAAGAGGCAAAAGATTTAACCAAGGGTGGAGCTTGAAAGAGGAGAAATCCATGTGCACAAATATCCTCCAAAAATAAGAGTTGACTTTTGTGTCCGTATGAGACAAAAAGGCCTTTCTTCTTTTTATAAAATAAGAATAATGCTTTATTTGTGCAACTTAGGATAAGAGGAAAAGTGAAGGCTTTTTATTTAATAAAAGGGGAGGAAATTACTTTTAAATAAAGAAAGACTTAGGATAAAATGGTTAGCCCATAGAAAATAATTGAATAAATGATAAAATTAGGATTTGATCAAGAATAAGCAATTTGATGATTTTAGCAAATAATGCTAGCAAGGGGCTAATAGTCTAGATGACCATTTTTGGGTGATTACAAAAGGTACTTTATAATTTTTGTTGATAAATTTTCTAGAATGACGTGGATCACTTACTTGAAAGAGAAATCAGAAGCATTTGACAAATTCAAGATATTCAAAGAAAAAGTAGAGAATGAATTAGGCTTAAAGATAAAATGTCTAAGATCAGACAGAGGTGGATAATTTACTTCAGACCTATTCAATTCATATTGCGAAGAGCATGGAATGCACATGCAGAGTTATGCTCCTAGGACTCCACAACAAAATGGGATAGCAGAGCGAAGAAACAGAACAATATTGGATGCTGCTAGGATAATGTTTCTAGAAGGAAATGTATCTCATGTGTATTGGAGAGAAGCTGTTGGGAAAATAGTGTACACATTGAACATGATTCAAATTAGAGAAGGTACAAGTAAGAATCCTTATGAATTATGGTTTAATCATACTCCTACTATAAGATACTTTAGAGTATTTGGTAGTAAATGCTATATCGAAAGAGATGATGAAATAGGGAAATTTGATGCTAGAAGTGATGAAGGAATTTTTCTTGGTTATTATACTAAAATCAAGGCTTACAAATGTTTTAACCTGAGATTAAGGAAGATGATTGAAAGTAACAATGTGAAGATAGATGAAAATTTTTAGATACAAGAGAGAATGTATGATTATAATCAGAATACACAGATCAAGGAGGCTGCTACTACAGAAGAAGAAGAAGAACACGTTGAGACTAAATGTGAAAATGAGACTTCTTATGATGACAAAAATGAGGCTACTAAGATTCCTAAGACTCCGAGGTATGTTAAGAAAAATCATCCTGAAAATCAAATTATTGGTAATACAAGTCAAGGAATAATGACTAGATCAAAGACAAGGGAAGAAATTTTGTTTGATTTCTCAATTTGAACCAAAGACTACCAATGAAGCTTGTAGAGATGAATTTTAGATCAAAGCTACGAAGGAAGAGTTAGATCAGATAAAGAAAAATAACACTTGGGAATTGGTTCCTAGACCTAAAGACAAAAATGTGATAGGAACTAAATGGGTTTTTAGAAACAAAATGAATGAAGAAGGAATTTTTGTGAGAAACAAAGCAAGATTGGTATGTAAAGGCTATTCACAATAAGAAGGCATAGATTTTGAAGAGACATTTTCTCCTTTTGTTAGGTTGGAAGTCGTGAGATTATTTCTAGCTTATGCTGCACATAAGGACTTCAAGGTATATCAAATGGATGTGAAATCTGCATTTCTAAATGGGGATCTTGAAGAAGAAGTATACATAGAATAACCTAATGGATTTCCTCTATTCGAATATGAAGACATGGTATGAAAGTTGAAGAAGGCACTGTATGGACTGAAGCAAGCTCCAAGGGCTTGGTATGCCAGGTTAGACAAGTACTTACTTCGCCTTGGATTCAGAAAAGGTAATGTTGACAGTAACTTGTATTTAAGAACTAGTGAAGAAGGAATTTTGATAATAGAAGTTTTTGTTGATGATATTATCTTTGGAGGCAATGATGAAAAGTGTAAGAAATTTTCTAAAGAGATGGAAAATGAATTTGAGATGTCCATGATAGGAAAAATGAAATTCTTTCTTGGACTGCAAATAAATCAAAGCAAGAATGGCATTTTTATTTCTCAGACTAAGTATCTTAAAATAAATGTTGAAATTTTTTGGAATGGAGGATTGTAAACTAGTTGGTACACCCATGGTAACTGGTCATAAACTGACAAATAATGATGAAACAAAGAGTGTTTTTCAGACCAAGTATAGATCAATGGTTGGTGGATTACAATATCTGACTCACTCCAAACTAGATATTGCTAATTCTGTTGGAATTGTGGCTAGATATCATGCATAACCTAAAGAGACACACCTGGTTGCTATGAAAAGGATATTTAGATATCTAAAAGGAACAATGGAATATGGTTTACGGTATGATAGAAATGATGACTTTGAACTACATGCTTATACTAATATTGATTGGGTAGGGAATATTGATGACAGGAAGAGTACTAGTGGAGGTGCATTTTTCCGTGGGAAAAAGTTGGTTTCATGGATAAGTAAGAAGAAAGATTGTATAGCTCAATCTACTGCTGAATCTAAGTATGTTGTTGCTGTAATTAACTGTACTCAATTTGTTTGGATGAAACAAATGCTAAAAGATATTGGAATAACTTTCGATGAATCAGTGGTTATCCATTGTGATAACACTAGTACAATAAATATGTCAAAGAATCTTGTGATGCACTCTAAAACTAAGCATGTTTCTATTAAGTATAATTTATTGAGAGACAAAGTAGTAGAGAAGGAAATAAGGTTGGAATAAATTAGCACAAAAGAATAGATAACATACATCTTTACAAAACCATTGCCAAAAGATGCCTTTGAGTATCTCAAAGGTATGCTTGGGGTGCAGGCCCCTCCTAGTGAGAATTAAATGATGCAGGGATGTATTAGTCCAGAGGTTTTTAGAGCTCCATCTTATTTTGGACTTGATGAATGGATCTACTCCTTAGGGGGAGTGATTGTTGAAGACAGATATTGTAGACAGTTGATGACTTATGGCACCCTTTGTCATTGTTGTCAAAGTGGGAAAGAGATAATGTGAAAATCCTACGAGAAAGAGACTATGTGATAAAGGTACTGAGAAAATACTTTTGGGTTGATGGATTTTCCCATATGTTGCCATCAATGCCAAAGGGGGAGATTGTTTGATATTGCTAATACATTAGGGAGATTTTTGGATGCATTTAATATGTTTAATCACTTTGTTATCCTGTTGAGTGATGTTGTAATTACTGTTGTTGTCATTTATGTTTTGTCACTTATGTCAACATATATTTCTATGAAGAGAACATGCTAATTATCACAGTATACGAAGATTATACAGATGATTCAGAATGTGCGAACACAGTTGTGTGTACATGAAGGTGTTATGATCTTATATCTAAGATCACATTATATAACATTTCATATTGGTCAAGTTATAGAAGATTTGGTGAAGACTGGTTACTGGACTGTGACAGTGGAAGTTGAAAGAGTTAGTCTCTATGTTTTGAGTATATCTTACAGGCGATGAGGATTCAGTGTATGCGAGATTTTAAAGGGATGATAGATAGTGTATTGATGAATGCTTGCCTATCTTAGCAAGGTACAGAAAGAAGGATGATGTCAACTGTGGTGTATGTTCTGGAGAAGACCTATTTGGAAGTCGACTTCAGAGTTATAGCGTGTATCATGAATGATGAGCATGGATTACGGATGTCGGTCCTTAATTGTTGAGATATAATTGTTGTATACTAGTTTTAGATACCGTGTGTATCTTAGCTAGGGGTTATATGATTATTTGTATATTAGGAAAGCCTAATTGGCTGACCTGATCATTTATTTTTTAATAGGGTGTATATGTAAGATCTTTTCTTTTGAAAAGACATGGTAGTATGAATGTGATGTAAAAGAAGATTGTGGAAGCTGTGAGCTTGTGTCTGCTAGATCTAGAGTAGAGGACAACTTATATACTTCATTGAAACTGATCAAGTAAATACAGTTGCTACCAGTAAGTTCAAAGATTGTGTATCTCTTTACATACACTTGTGTTGTGAACAGTGTGTTCTGAAGGTGGACATAACCTTCTTTGAGCAGTGAGCCTACTTATTTTCTTGACTCCTAACAGGGTCTGTCCTCTAATAAGGACTATGTACTACAATGTTTTAATCATCTCCTAACATGGCTAGATGTTCTAACAAGGATACTATACTCTCACTACATCATTAGTGGGTGTTAATTCCCACTGGGGTTTCACCTTTAACAGGGTTTCCTCGACAACAAATATTGTGTTATTGTGTTGGCATTCATTATGTTCATTTAATATGGTATTGCTGCTATTCAAAGTTTAATAATATGTCATACAACTGATTCACCCCCCCCTCTCAGTTGTATTGGTGTACTATTATTCCTAACAATATATTTATACATGTATGTACATGCTCATCTTTTATGCAGGATTTCAGTTACCGAGCATCAACTTCCTTGAATTATTAGGATGAGCATGCCCTATCACAATATGTTAATGGTAAGAGAGGGGAGGTAACCGACAAGTCCAAATCCTAACCTAAGCAATTTATTGTCCAAAAATAGTGGACAAGTATCTTAGTTATTACCGTCTAAATTTGTCAAAGTGACATCATTCGTGAACCCTTCCTCTGTGTTTGATTTAGTATTTTTGATGTAGTTAGTTTCTTCAGGTTTTGCATGCTTGTAGGTTTGATGTAATTTTGGTGTTAAAATAGATAAAAGATTTAATTAAAGTTAATTATGTGATTAATTACTTATATCTTATAAAATATTGGAATGTTAAAATATAAGTTTATTTAATTAATGAGAATTAATTAAATACCTATGTTTATTAAAAATAATTAATTGAATATCTATGTTTATTAAAAAGAATCAATTAGAAAGTCTAATTATGGAAAGTGAAGATTTAATTAAATAATAAATCTAAATTGGAATTTAAATGCATAATTAAAATATAAAATAATATTTATTATTAAATTGCATATTTCAAATATGCTAGGAATTTTAATTTAATTAAAACATAAAAAGTAATATTTAAATGCAAAAGAAGTTAAAAAGGAGTTCAGTGATTTTAATGTTGAGTTGCATATTATAAATTACTTTATTAAGAAATTAAAACTTTACTTTTTGAAATTCAAGTTGAGTGAATTGATAAAAATAAGAAATATTTATTAAATAAATGATTTTTACTCAATTTAAAGGTTAGGTTCCTTTTTATATTTTGCACGAGTTTAGGAAAACCCTAGGTTGCTTTGTTTTTCTTTATTAAAAGTATTTTGGTCATTATTCTTGACACACACAGGTTTACATGTTTTGGTTCGGAGTTTGAATTGAAGGAAATTATGAAAGCTTGGAATTTCCAAGGTTTTTAGAATGGTGAATACTTTGTATTTTTGTTAGAAAAATATTGAGGAAAAGCCTTGTATTAAATCAGTTAGGGTTTGTTTGTATTTGTTTGTTGAAACCCTAGGAAGTAAATCAAATTAAAATAGATATATAATATTTGCACATGAGCATAATCTTTTTATAGAATTAAAAGAAAGTAGTAAATAATATATATATGGAGAAAAAGATATTAAATAATGAAATTAGAAAACCAATGAAAAAAGAAATATATATGTATTTGGACTTTTGAAATCTATTATATATACATATAATTTTTGGATATATATATTAAAAAAAAAATTATTATTATTATTATTATTTTTAAAAAGGTGGTAGAGCCACCTAATATATTTATATTAATATAATAAAATTTATACACTGGTTCAAAAGGAGCTCTCGGAGAAAAGAATCGGGAAGAAAAACTCCGTTCACAACCCCATATCCAAATAGAAGAATAAGAGGAGAACCCGCCTAGAGAGGGGCATACAACTCGAGAGTTAACAACTAGAAGATATTTACAAAATTTGAGCTTTACAGAGGAATTCCAAGAAAACTAGAATCTAAACCCATCCGAGAGAATTGACTAATAATATATAGTCGATATTTACAAAACAAGCCAAAAGGCTGTGTAAAGAAACTCGAAACAAAATGCTCTAGAAGAGGCCTGATAAAAAAACTCCTCCAAACCAATGAGCATCCTAGATTAAAAAAAGACATCCCATATCATTAAAAAACCATGTCAAAATTAGTAGTGGGCGTGAAAGTGGAGAAGCTACAGTGAGAGAAGCCAAAAAAGAAATTGAGCATAATTATTCGATCACCTGCAAAACTAAAATTAGGCCAAACCTGCAAAAACACCAAATCCTGCACTTGGGAATGTTAAGAAGATTATCTATTTGTTGAATTGCCTTATATCCTTCCTTAACTAAATATTTTCTAGATTTTGAAGGACACCAAATAAGAGTATCACATCCTTTACCTAAGAAAACATTCATATTATAAAGGATAGAAATGAACTCCTTGATATATTCTGAGGATAGATGAAGAGATGATGGGTCTTTCCAACAGACCTTATGAGAAAAAATATCGATATAGTCAACATAATTTACCAATTTCTCCCCCCAATAAGTGATGAAGATATTAATAGCACTCGATAAGGATGTTATAGTTTTAAGGGGCAGAAAGCCATTCCAAGAGTCATGCCAAAAGATAACATCTTCCCCACACACAACTTGCCAAGATAAAAAATTTGAGACCACTTTCCTAGAAGAAATCATAAAGTTCCAAGTAGGAGACCCAACCAGAGGATTAGAGATTGTAAAAATTCTGTTTGGATTAGGAGAATCTAAATATTTAGCTTGCATAATTTTACACTTTAATAATTTTTGGATTTTATGAAAAATAAATTATTATTATTATTTACTAATTTTTAGGTTTTAGTTTTTTAAATTATTGTTCTTTATTTATTTTGAAAAAATAAATTTAATTAATAAATAAATATTAATTAATTTTTTTACATGTGGGTTTTAATATTAATATTTTCATTTATATTAATATTTGGAAAATTAATAAAATTATTTTATTATTAAATGCATGGTGTTTTGATATGCATGGAGATTTTATTTCAATACTTATTTAAAAAGTATATATGCATGAGATTTTAAATGAACGTTTTCTTAATAAGTCAAACTAGACTTTAGTAAACAAAATTGACTGCTCTTAAACAACCGAGACTTGTGTTATGGTTTGACTACTTGGTATATTCTATCATCTTGTTTGATGTTGTTTATTTGGGGAAATTACGTTGACTTTTAGAAATTGTTTACTAGAGGCTTTGAAGTGTTTTTTTATTTATTGATCTTTGTTTTTATGTGGAGCATTTATAACCATTTTGAAGTCTCGACTGGATCATGTATGATTCTGTGATATCTACGAGTGATCTCACATGCTGTATTATGCCTCAATCTTCATTTTATTTGACCAAAAAGGCGTCGACCATTATTATGATTAAGCCCGATATACTTGGTCACCTTATGTTCTCTACTATGATTGTTCTATGTTCTGTATGATTATTTATGGGTTATGTTACTTCATGTTTGGAGATGGATGTCATTGATGTTGTGATTATCACTAGTCTTGTGATATAAGACTATGAGGATTTTTATTGTTTTTATTAAGATATCCATTATGGGGTGGATGATCTCTGGTAATGTCTATATTGAGATGAACTATTTGATCCTTGTATAGGATGTGTTGTTCTTTACTATGCTCTATTATTTTACTTTGGTGATTATCATGGTTTATGATTTATAATAAGTGTTTGTGGTATTGGTTCATTCTTCTATTTGTTATTTTGGTTGGAGCATTAGGGTAGGTTATCTGAGTGTATAGATGGGAAGTGGATTGTTTTGGAGGCACCAAAGCCCAGAAATGGCTACCTAGGTATCCTTTACAAGTTACTTAATAAAGTGATAACTTAAATACATTGAGAGTTTAAAATGAATTAATAAGATAATGTGTACCTCACCCATGCTGGAGCACTTGATTGAGGTCTTGAATAGGATGGGAGTGGGAAGATGCTTGTTTCCCACGTTGACTAGATATAGCATAGTTGGTACCTCATCTATATAAGAGGATTACTAATACCACATAGAGTCACTAGGGCATTGTGGTCTAGAGAGACTACCAGGATAGCCTTAGAGTTGGATCATGTGATGACACTTCCCTTTATACATCCATCTTAGGTTTCCTTCATGTGTTGGTTGCCTCTAGTTGAGTATATTTTATCTTTGCATTTGGTGTTGTACCTTTTTGACATATATAGCTTTCAAGATCCCTTTCCTAGGTGTTGTATTGTGTTGGTTTTTTGTGTTTTTTATTCGAGTGGGATCTGTTGTTATCTCCTCAACACGGTGAGAGTGGAACTTTGGTTCCATGTGGTTAGGTGGTAGTGATTCTTATACCATTTGAGATTATGACATCCTCGTACTAGTCCTGGGTGATCCTTGTAGTAGTTTTATCTTCTTGTTTATCATTGGAAAGTTTTTGATTAAGGTAACTGCAGGTTTTGAAGGAACCCCAAAACCCTTTAACAAGGCTAAGAAAAGATAAGAATAGAAGAACTTAAAGACAACAAACTATCCCAGCTAAGGATAAAAACTGAGAGGGACATATCCCAGATAAGTCATTAAGCACTATCACCACAAAGATAAAAAATCAAGACAAAAACTCCCAGCAACATAGGGAAAAAAAACCACCAAAAATAGGATCACTTCATCATTTTAAGGAATTCCTTAGATTCCTCCATCTGATTCTGCATGTTCTTGCACTACTACATTTGGGGCCAAATTTTGACAGAAACTTCCGATAGGTAATTTTGTTTTATGAATTTGGTGTTTTTTTTTGTAATAGGCCCCAATGGTGTTTGTATTCCGATGGGTTTTAAATGGACCATCAAAATTTTGACAGTTTCGGGGTATAGATGAAAAAAAAAGTGAAACGACCAAATCATTTTTATTTCGATTGCATAGAAAAGGAGCGGGAGAAAATGAGCGAAAGCTGAGCGTGAGAGAAGGTATGTGATTTCTTCATCTTTCAAGCCTCTGGCATCATATTCAACCGCAAATTTCAAATGCATTGCATTTTATTTGATCATGAATGCTCTTTGAAATGACCGCATTCTACTGGTGTCGTGTCCTAGCTAGTGCTTTATCTCTGTTATTTGATGTTATTGGTGCTTGTGCTCAAGGATATCGATTCACTAATTTGAAATGTTTGGATTCATGTTTGTTGATATTACTGGCACATTTAATGATGCCATTGTATATTGTTGAGATGCTCACTGAAATCACCGCATTCTACTGGTGTCATGTCCTAGCCCATGCTTTAACTCCATTAGTTGATGTTATTGGTGCTTGTGCTTAATGATATCAATTTTTTTGAAATGTTGACTATGGTTATCAAATGGATAACACGTGAGCTTCTGGCTAGGCACCATTTGTATTGATAGCTTAGGGCATCAAATGTATTATTTCATTGATAGTTGATACTTAGTTAAAAGAAAATAGGACAAAGAATGATTTTGATTTATTTTCTCTATTTTGATCCCTAAGTGCCTTACAACCCTAGAGAAGTATATGCAGATTTACGGATGCAGTTGCAGGATACATAGCAACTGATAATTCACAAGAAATCCATGCATCCTCCAATGGCCCAATCATCTGGATGTTGACTGTCCCCTCAACCAGTGACCCTTCAAAACTAGGTTATCATGCAATCGGTGAGTGATCCTTCATTCTCTTGGTCTTCCCTACATCCAAACATATTGGAAATACACAATACAATGATAACAAGTCTTTCACAATCCCCCTTCCCTCAAGGAACACTATCAACCATCCCTTCCACATAGCATTTCACTATTGTATGAGTGGATTGTGCAAGAATAGTTAACATTAAACAAGGAGAAAACTCCTCAACACATCTTGGAAACAATGTAGTTTTAGACACCGAAGTTTCTCAACTCAAATCCGGTCACTAAGGCCCTTTAAGTTACCAAAATCCTCGTGTTGAAGATTTTTTTGGATTATATGAGGTATAGGCATACACAATAAACACTTAATGTTCAAAGACAAATTTTAAGTTAGCAACATTCATCTAAGTTTCATGCAAGGAAAACCAAGAACCATTATCTTTAAAGATTAGAGCATTTTTTCTCACAAACATAGGTCCCATTAAATGGGAATCAAAAAGTTAAATTCTCACACAAAAGCGACATAAAATGAAACTATAAGATGACCCTAATGCCTGCATTTTTGTTCATAAATATTAGGATTTTTTAACATTGGAAAACTCTTTAGGAAGATTCAAAGTTCATTATTTATATAATAGAGGTTTACAACCCTTAATCCACTGACTGTACCCCTTTACCAGTCATAGTCACCAACACTAGTTAATTTCTTGACTTTATTAACAACAAAAATAGTATAATGATTTCATGAACGTGTAAATCTAACAAAAGGAAATGTTCCTATATCATCACCCAACCAAGATCACATTCAAACACACATATGGATTCACTGTTCTATTCACTGTTCCATGGGACAGTGGATTACCAGAGTTGTAGAGAATTTAATCTTCTATTGATATTCCTCTTCTTTATTTCATACATCTTGATGCAGAGCCGTCTACTATCACCTTAAGGAGACCAAGTCAACTCGAGGATTCAATAATTAACTTGGAATCCACTCAAGGAATTAGCCTCAACTCAAGGATTAAGTAGAGCTCCTTGAATTTGTTAATCACTTCCACAACCCTACTACACAAGTTCACTTCCTCATTTCTTGGCAATTCCTCCTAGCACCATCTCCATCCTAGGCCACCTAGTGCACCTAGTGCCTCCACCATGTCAAAACCTCAACTAGGATTTTCACCTTGATCCTAACATCAAGTATCATCTCATCATGGTCTATTCACCATGTTTCAAAACCCCATTCACTTTGATCTATTCAAATTACACCATTCTTCTTCTACAACCCTTCTAGGCCTCTCTAGTAGCTCTACACACATAGAAATCAAAAAATTACACCCAAAGTCTCCAAACAACCTGGCAAAGTACTTACCTTTTCAAATACCCTTTTCAGAGTTACTAACCCCATCTCAATCTCAGTCTTCCATCCTTTAAATGGTGAATACTTCCATCCCCAAATGCTCTTCTCCTAGGCCTAATTAGTCCTCACTCAACAAAGCAACTCCTATTTCCACTTGTCTCCAGGACTCAAAGGCTTGAAACAGTATATGTGGTAAAAATTCATGAAATACTAAAGAAGACCTGCTATTTGTCAGACAAATCTTCATTGTCCCCCCCCAAAAAACTAAGTAATAACTACTCTACTCTTAATTTGTTTAACAATGCACCATATTAGATAAAGTAGGTGAGTTTTTGTTACCACCATCAAATATTGTCCCTCGCTCATACCGAGAATTATGTGTCACTATGAAAGATATTGGAATAGAGTATCAAGCAATAGATGCTTGTCCCAATGATCATATTATTTATCATTAAGAACATGAATTTGCAACAAAATGCCTTGAATGTTATATGAGTAGATATCGAATAGATCAAATAACAAAAAAGGTGCCTTCACAAGGTTCTTCATTACATCCCCATTATACCACGTTTGCAAAGATTATTCAGGTGTAGTAGCTTGACACAATTTATGGATTACCATGCATGCAATAGGAGTTGAGATGACATTATTCGAATACCTGTGGATGGTTTTCTATTTAAGGACATAGAGGAAAAGTGGCAGCACTTTATTGAAGAACCTTGAAGTCTTAAGCTTTCAATGGCAACAGACGGTGTTAATCCATTTCGAGAGCTAAGATTTGTTTACTCTGTTTGGCCTATTTTTGTCATCAGCAATAACATTCCTCCATGGATGTCAATAAAGAGGGAGCACATTATGTTGGCAATGATTGTTTCAGGTATTTGATCATTTAATAGTTATCTACATGTAATTATAAATCTTACAGTAAAATGGTCACAATAATTATGTAATGTTGTTGTTCATTGAAATAGGTAAATACCAAGTTAAAGATATGAATGTATATATTGAGTCTCTTATTGACGAGTTGGTGGAGTTATGGAATGATGTCACTATGTATGACATCTCTAGACCAATAGGAGACAGACAATTTCAATTCCATGCAATGCTTGTATGGATAATACATGATGCCCTAGGGCTAACACATTTTTCTAGTATGTTATGGTGAATTCAAGTTGTACATGATAATTCTAAATATAAAAATTAACATATTTAATCCAATTGTATCATTATCTTGTAGGTCTTCAAAGGAAGGAAAAATTTGCATGTCCAGTTTGTGGTCCAAAGATGAAATCTCATCATTCAAAAAGTTTAGGAAAGCAGGTGTTTGATGAGCATAGACACTTTCTCCACAAAAATCATAACTATCGAATTACCGAAAAACATCTTTTCAATGGGAAAGAAGAGACTACATCTAAGCCACAGATAATGACACCTCACCTATGGAAGTTGGAATATAATAGAATTAATTTTCAAGGTACTACCATTCTACCTAATGGTTTATGTTTGGAATTTGTATACTTATATTGTGTTTTGTTTGCTGATTATGTGATTGATGATCGTGAATGTCGTCAAGGCAATACTACTAAGCACCTTCCAAAGGGACTAAAAATTTATCCCAGATAATTTAGTAGGTTGCCCTACTATGAGCAGTTGCAAATTATGCATTTGTTTGATACTATACATATTGGAAAGAATGTAATAGAGACATTGTGGAAGATATTGGATGGAAGGTGTGACAAAGAAAAAAATGTCAAAATTTGTAGCGACATTATTGAATCCAATCATGCAATGAAAAATTTTACTGAATCAAATAGAAATGGAGAACAGATTAATATAAGTGCCCTTCCTTGGTTATTAATAGAGCAGCAAAGTGATGCCATAAAAGAAGTCATATGAAAAATTCAATTTTCCACAAGATTTGTTGCAAACATAAGCAGTACCATATCAAAGAAAAGTGAATTTGGGCCAGGGTTGAAAATGCATGATTGACATACCTTCATCAAGGTAAGTCATGTTATTTTGTATTTACAATATATTTGTAAATTGCATGTACTTCTCATTGTATTATGTGAGAAAAGAATGACATGATTATTTTTATAATTGTTGCAGTACGTGCTACCCTTATCTCTCCCAGAGAACTTTGACAATAACATCAAACAAGTGATATATGATCTTGGAAAATACATGAGGTAAGCAATGATATCTGTTCAATTTGTTGTATATATTGTAAAGTCTCGTGTTTATATATTTTTGTGTCTTGAATGTCTTGTAGGTGGTTGTCGTCTAAAGAAATCCATAAAGCAAATATGAAATATTGGAAGAGAAGAATTCCTCATCTAATGTGTGAAATGCAAAAGTGTCTACCTTCAACCTTTTTCAATGCACAAGAACACTACCTCATACACCAAGTTGAGGAGATTTAATTGTGTGGACCCGTACACACTTGGTCAATGTGGATGATTGAGAGGCACTTGAAATTTTTGAAGGCTTTGGTTTGGCAAAGAGCATGTCCTGAGGGTTCTATGGTGGATGGATATATGGTATACCAGACTATGGTATACGTTACTTGAATATCTTCCTAAGCTTGCAACAAAGATCCATATAGATCGCATTTGGGATCTCGACACCATTAGAAAATTTGAAGGGGAGTACTTGGTGGGGAAAAGTAGAATGAGGAAAGTGAGAGATAATAAATTATAAGATGTTATTGTAGTTGTTAATTAATTCTTAATCTTCAAAATTAATCAGTTGTAAGTCATCTATTTATTTTTTGTATAGCTGCTCGAGAATGGGATGCCATACATTTGTATATTGAAAACAATCAAGATTGGATGATGGTATGGATTGAATGATGTCATCATTTAAGTCACACATTAATATGGGAAGCTGTGTCTTCATTGCTTAATGAAGCTCATCATAACGGGGATCCAAATGTTACGCAAAGGGAAATAGATTTAGCACATGGTTTAAGAGATTTCCAGGTACATATAAATTTGTTAATCATCCATACATTTATGAACTCTCGATGCAATAATTTATACATGTTTGACATATTTTTGCAAGTCAAACACCACAAGGCTATGTTTTTCAATGGTCATAAATTTCACATCAAAAAGTTGGATGAGACAAAGAAAACTTGTGATTCTGGGATAAGTGCAGTCTTTTAGGTGACTAATATTTTATCTAGAAAAGATTTACATCCTCGAGAGTCTGAAAATTGATACTATGGCATTTTGGATGATATACTTGAGTGTGACTTTAATTCCTTCAGATTAGTTCTCTTTGTTGTTAGATGGTACAGGCTACGACTTAATTAAAATGATCCTGATAGAACTGTTATTGAACATGACAATGAATTTCCAATGATTGATACAAGGTGGTTTGAGCCAGTTGAGGATGAGCCCTATGTATTTTACTTAGAGGTTCCGCATAAATTGGGTTGGTCATTTGTTGTTAGACATGATCCAAGAGGAAGGCCAATGCGATTTAATGCGATGGAAGAATAAGATTGCGAACAACTAGAAGATGATGTAGATGATGATCACAAACAACAGTTAGTCGATGATGTTCCTGATGCAACTTTTCTTGAAGAAGAAGAAGAAGAAGATGATGATGATGATGCTACTGATGATGATGATGATAATGATGATGATGTTGTTGATGTTGATGCTGATGATGATGATGATGATGCCGATGCCGATGATGATGATGACAAAGAAGATGAGAATAACAGTGGTGGTCATGATCATGGTGATGAGTTGGATGAAGAAGAAGATGCATGACATGAATGAAATGTACAGTTACATGATCACTGCTTAATCTATTTAATATTGATTTCTTGATAGAAATGTGCAGTTATCTGATCAATGCTTAATGTAATTAATTTGTGATGTACCTTTTAATGTTTTTAATTCATATGGGATGCTTATGGTTTTAAATGTACTTATTATGTGTTTTTGAGTATATGTATCATGAATTTTTTAGGTAACATAAGATAATTGAATTACATATGTAGGTACCCAGACCCCTTTCACAAGCATCCCACACAGTCTCATGGATCGACATGTATAAGTCAATACACCCTATAGAGATTAATGTATTTCACAATTTGCAAAATATCTCGCATTACTTGCTATCTCTCTCATTTGATGGAGTGCATGTAGCAGAAAATAGGTATTTGTTAGATGTGTTTTCCTCAAGTGAAGAAAGTGAGTCATGTAGTATGTCTAAATTAGGAAGATCAACTAGAGGTCAAAAGACTAGAAGGAAATTCAATAAATGCATGAAATTTTTCCTTTCTTAAGGGGGGTCATGTTCTTATGATGATGAGAGAAAAGGTGAAATCAAGGTGCCCTCTAGGTACCAATATCTACAAAAACAATGGGTCCCCAAGGAACTTCCTCCAATAAACACTAATTTTAGTGTTAAAGGCAAGATATATCACATTGCACCATAGTCAATACATTGTTTGGGTCTATTTTCCATGGATGGCAAAAAGGTCTCTTACAAAAAAGTTGTCGAATTAATGGAGTATGTTGGACCTTGTTACGATTACAAAAGTTGGATGTGAATTGTTAAATATAAAAAAAGTATGCGTAGGTATGCATTCTTGGAAAATTATATTCAACAAAAAGACAATGAGAAAAGTAAAAGAGTGGCTATATACATTGACAGAAGGCAAAAAGCATCAGGGAATATTGTAGGTTTTATAAATAGCACGTGACCTCTGTCAACTATTAAGCAACCCAATAGCATATTTGAGGTGTGTGAGGGAAATCATGTATTTGTATGTGTGACAAAATCAATAAGTGCAGGGGAAGAGTTACTTATTGATTACAATTTGAATCAGATAGATAAAAACAATTTCACTATCATGGGGGTGTAGGTACATACTATGTACCATTAAATAATTGAGTTTTTTTGCTAGCCACATTTAGAGAGTCTCCTCACCATCCACCTCATCTCCATCATCATCTTCTAATGAAATTTATTAATCTAGTCCTTTCTAATTTTTGGTTAACTTTAAATAATAACACAGGGCCACAATATGGAGCAACCACGTAGAGGGGACAATGATGATCCTGCATGCACTTCTTCCCAACAGGTAAACCTCTTTGATATTGTACTACAAATTAGATAGAAGAAAATGTTAAATAGTGTTTTTTATTATATTCTTTTCATCACTATTTCAGATTAATTCTAATAGTGTTAGTAATATTGTTGTCATAGATAGGTGGTCAGCAAAGAAAGGGAAAAGAACCCGCAGTCCCTGAAGAGGAGTCCTTTGATGAGGACCTAGTTGTTGATTTCACTACTTGTGACGATCCGACTTCTGCAATAAAAAAATGTCTCCACAAAATTGGAAAAAGAGTGGCTGAATTGGCATCTATATTCCCTTTGACTCCTAAGTCACAAAAGAGGGCAACTAAATTGATGCACCTATCTCAAAATTATAGAGTAAGTATAAATGTAATTTTTAATTATAACAAAATTTCAATAATAGTTTTTATGTTATACTAGTCTTTTATGTCATTGAAAAAATAAGAGGATGTGTTTCTTTTACAACATTTTTTTGCATAATTTTGATCCTCACGGCCATGATGAGAGTACTGTAGCTGGTTCAGGTAGATCGTATGTTGGACTATTTTTTTTAACTCTCTAACAATATTGTCCATGCTAATCACTGCTTTTATTATGCTCTAACAATCTTATTCTTCAACATGTGTTAATGATCATTTAATATCACTGCCTCATACGATGGCAGGCTCAGATGTACTGTGTCCTAAAATGTCGGCAACACATAGCATGGCCACAAATGCCATGGCACCACCTTTTTTATATATATGTTTATTTCCCTTGGAGTATTCTTTCTTAGGGGCATTTCATAATGGATTCAATTTATGCAAGAGGAGATGCATCACTTGATGGTGAATTTCCTGGATGTACTCGTATTCCTAGTATGAGAATGATGAAGGATTTCATATTGCTTGTGAGTGAAAAAGAAGTTCCCTTGAAAATAGAAAAACTTCCAGGTACTTTAAAGATTGGACCTTTCTTTTACTCTACTATCCTATGTTAATTACACCTTGCATTCAATATGAGAAGCTTACATCTATTCTATTCTTATTTTATACTATTATATCCTTTGACTAATGATTCCATGATTATTTTGTAGGGAATGATGTTTTTTTATGATAAACTTAGTGACGAGTGTTTGTGGATATTTGGGCCCACCATCTCTACAGGGTGGAACATCATATCCGAACTAAAACCCCAATCCACTATTTTGATTTCATATCATTTCTATGATAGTTATCATTACATCTATTTCTTAAACTATATTAAAGGTAATTTCACTTCATTTTTTTATCAAACACTATTTTTTTCTTAAAAGGTGGAAAACCCAAGATATAAAGTTAAAGGATGCTCTCGTAGAGAGTATGAAAAACTTATTTGGACCTCATGCATTTGAGAAGGGTAAGCTCCTTCAAAAAGCTAGGTTCTGTTTGAGGTATATTAGGGACCAGTACAGGTGTACATTATCCAAAAACCCAAAGTACCATCACCCCCCTTTCATTCCTAATAAAGAGTGGGAAAAACTTATTCTGGAAGTGAATGAGAAAAATGAAATAAAAAAAGGAAATACACCACCAGACAACAGAAGAAGGTATGTGATACTGTTAAGAATGTAATTGTCTACTAAATACTCTTCATATTCATATGAACTAACATATTTCAATCTCTTCATAGATTGCCTGACACATCAAAGGCAACAAAGGCAAGACTACAAAAGCAAAGGGCAACACAAGCTAGGCTCTGGTGGTTAGTCCAAACTTGTTGCATGAGTTGTAAGTGTTAATATTGTCATAATTAAATGAGGAAAAATAAAATATATAGATGGCTTTTAACACTGAAAATAATAATTTGATCTTGATAATATTTATTTATATTTTGCAATCTTTTTTGTTTTGATGAAACAATGAAATAAAATTTGACGATACCAAGAAAAAATGTAGGGTGCGGAATTCAATATAAGTCTCACAGAAGAGGACAAGAGAATTGGCTTCTAGCAAGGCTATAAAGCCATGGCAGAAAGAATAAGAAGTGCACAAGGTTCTACGGATGGATCCATCATGGTAAGTAAGCTAAATAGATGATATTTCAAATTTAATTTTTTACCAATTAGTTTATTTGATGTTAAGTTCCAACATAAAGTGAGTAAATTTGTTTTAAGTAAGAAAATAATGATAACATGAATGCGTATGAAATTGAAATGCAGCCTGCCGATTCTGGCCATACACAACCTGTGCATGATGATGACAATGAGGATGTGCATCAGAGTAATACAAGTAAACATCTTAAATTGATTGGTGTAGTAATACAAATTTAAATGCAATTGGTGTTTGGATTACTGTAACAATTTGTATTGCAGCTGTAGAGAGTGTAGAGGCTACTGTTAATGAGCAGGTTGAGGTTGAGGCCGAGGCCAGACAAACTGATCTCGATGTTGATGATGTGACTAAATCAGGTAAAGAGCTATACAATTATGGCCTTTAAAGTACTAAAATACTTTAAAATGTTTTTAATGTTTTTAATTATAATAAAATATTTTTAATTTAACCCTTTTATATGTTATTGCACATGACCCCCCTTTGCATTAACATAGAACTAGGCGTGCATTGAGATCTAATGAGAGGGGATATCATCATGATGATATCGATGCTCCTCTTACCAATTACTTCTTAAAAATGAGAAATCAAAAGAAATTTTTTTTTTTGTCATCTATGCACCTTAATTGATAATGATTGATTTTTATATGCCAATGAATTTATTTATGTGCTATTGAATGTTCATAAATTTTATAATGTGTTAATGAATGTTATCGTGTGATAATTAATGAATGTTACATTTTATTAATGGATAAAATAATGAATGAATGTTAGATATTAACGGGGAATTTAGAGTGATGTTAGGGAGTAGGTGGGGCCAAATGATCTTCCACCTTCACGTGGTTGGCCCTGTTTAGTACAGAATATAAAACTATTCACGAAACAAAGTGAAGCTCAATAAGATTGTTCCTTATATAGGGTCTCAAGTGTAGCCTTTATCCCACTCTCAACATTGCAAGGCTTCAAGTGGTATTCTAAGATTGGTTTCTCCATCTCTCACTGACATCTTATCTTTCACCTAAGAACTCTTACCAAGCTCTGATACATGGATGAGTAGAAGATGTCCCTTACAGGCTACACATATATAATATGGTAGATCTAGGGAACAAATATACTTCAACATAGAATGAGTCAACTTGAATCTATATTTTCTTCATTCACAATGAAAATTCAAATTAAAAGCCATATTTTAGATTTAATATTCATATTCATCTTCATCATGATCATAGCCATCACGGTTAGCATTTGGTTCAACTTCATTTGAACCACACTCCATGTCGGGTACCATTAGGCATGGGAGTGTGGTCATACCCATGTTACCATAATAATGAGTTAGCCTATAAAATTATGAATAAAATACCTCGTGTATCATATTTAAAATTTGCAAAAGTTTCAAATGTATATGCAAATGGATTTTTGAGGGTGCAAAATAGTTTTCTTAGGCACGTGGAGCCCATTTTTTGGCACCCACACCTGCAGGTGCACCCGAGATTGACCAGGCACCCAAGTTCCTACCAAAGGAATCCAAGTCAAACCCAAAGGAGAACAAAATTAGAACCAGAACCCGACCTCAAACAAAGAACCAGATAACTTATATTTTTTCTAATTCAAGTTTATTTCTGAATTCTTCTCCAATTCCAACCTGATTATTCCATATTTTGTTTTCCAATTTTCCTTCTTCCTCACTCCAAATAAAATGTCTTTCCTTCTATGCCTCTATATCCAAATGAAGTGATGCATCCCTTTGAACATAGATCTCTTTTCTAAGAGACGTGGCTTTCTATTTAAACTGTAAGCGTTTCTTTATACTTATTAATAAAGGTAATGATTATTAGTTATTTTGTTATTTCCTTTTACTAATTGTGCTATTTCAAGGATCACCACCCATGACTTGGTTAAGATGATGAATGTTATCAATGCTTTTATTACCAAGGAATCACCACCTGCCATTAATAAATATTAATGATCATTGTTTCCTAAAGATAATCATTATTTGTGTATGCTGATCACCCAAGTCTTTGGCCATGGTTTGCATGTTGTGAGGTTTGTTAGAAGTGGGGGTATGACATGCTGGTTGGATTATAACATATTGACACTTACACCATGAAGAACACAAATGATTAAACAAAAAGAGAGGACCAACTGAACCATCTTTTGGTTAGTCTATATCACATTGAGAAACAATGTTAAGACTCGAGAATCAAAACAAGCAAAGAATGAATGTGAAGCTTACATAGGTAAACAAAAATTTAACTTTGGAAATTATTTAATCTGGCCAATTCACCTGTACTAGAACTCAATGAATTCAGGATACATCAAATAGAAGAAAAGTTTCTTCAAGACCATGAATGATCAATAACATGCCATGATTATATTGAAAAGATTTTACATCAGAAAACAAAACACTAATCAATATTATCATTAAGCCATAAAATATGTCTTTAAAGTTTAGAAGCATCACAAAAAATTTCAAGAAACATAGTACTATCCAAAAAAATACCCTCCTAATGGTTCATATCTGCTAACAATACTTCTGCCAAAAATTTCACAAATTTTCAATATTCCCTATCCTATTCTTGATTGTGAACAGTTCTCCTTAAGAAACTTCCGCTATACACCTAGAACACAATAAACTAATCATCTCTAATAAGCCTCTCCAACTGGTTTACAACCTCCATGTAATCAGTAACAGTTAGTTATTAACTGTTTGGCTTAGTTTGGAATTGGCCTTCTCTCATTGGTGCTTAACAATGCTTTTAATGATTATGATGATGTTGATGTTGATGTCTATAATTTATTTCACTTATTGATGCTTACCTAGATTGAATTTTGAATTGCCAGGCTGGAGAACGCTTTCAAAGTTTAGGGTCTGTTCTACATGATACTCTTAGTTACAGCTCAAATGCAACTCAACATATTTTTGATGTTGGGAAACCCACTGCAAAAACTCATCCATAGGTGAAATTTAATGCTATGAATCTTGGCATTGTTAATGTTATTACTTTTCTTCATGTTTCATATTTGTGAAAATGTTTCTTGGCACTATCTTCTTTTTCAATTCCTATATTTGCAGCTTTTTAGATCATTAACATAAGCATTACATGTCTTTGTTCAAATTTTATTCTAAAACTATATTATATCTTATTCTTATTACAATGTTCTTTGTTGTGGGGTAGGAGGTCAATCTTCATTGTCTTCATTGTGGGGGACATTGAAGATTTATCTGACAAATAGCAGGTCTTCTTTAGTATCTTATAATAACATGCTAAACTGATAAAGGTTTTATCTACATTTAATCTGCCAATTACTAATAGATTAAGCATATTATTACTATGCTTCATGTTCCATTTAAATGCATTTAACACAAATTTTTTTTTATAGAACTGAACCAATGACATGTTTACAACAAAGGTTTAATAGAACTCCCAACAATTCTTAAACATACTTTATCTGATATGATCAATTCTTAAACAATTAAGGTTGGAGTAGTCATAGTTATCACACAGTTTTTTATGTGGTACAAAGAAGATTTGGCTAGGTCAAATCTTCCTTCATGCTAGCAGTCTACAAAATTAGACATTTATTAACAATTCATCATATTAGATAAAGTATGTTTAAGAATTGTTGGGACTGGTCCTTTGATGTGTATTAAACAGAATAGAATTTTCAGCATATTATTATCATTCTATTTCTTTGTTGTAAACATGCCATTGGTTCAGTTTTGTAATTTTTTTTTTGTGTTAAATGCATTTTTCCAAACCAATTGTTAAACAAGAAAGCAATAGCAGTGAGGAGGGGTCTTCTTCTGAGTAGATTGATGAAGATTGTGCACCTCAAAAACTAATTCATAAGGTACCAATCATGTTTTCTATTTGCTTATATTTTTGGATTGGTAAATCTCCTTAGTTTCATGTCCTTTCTTTTGATTACTGTGGATGAGATATATATCTTACATTTAACATTCAAATTATTTACATTTTAGAACACGTAGTGTGTTTCCTAAGGATTTTACCAAATCAAATTTTAACATAAACCAAAAACACCAAACTGATTTCTTGCCCTTTCAATGGTTTCCAAGATGTGTTGAGGAGTTTGCTCCTTGTTTAATGTTAATTGTTCCTATACAATCCACTCATACAACAATAAAATGCTATGTGGAAGGGATGGTTGATAGTGTTCCTTGAGGGAAGGGGGATTGTGAAAGACTTTTTATCATTGTATTATGTATTTCTAATATGTTTGGATGCAGGGAAAAACAAGAGAATGAAGGATCACTCATTGATTGCATGATAACCCGGTTTTGAAGGGTCACTGGTTGAGGGAACAGTCAAGGTCCGGATAATTGGGCCATTGGAGGACCCTATTTCTTTGTATTAATTTTTATTCAAATTGGATGCATAGATTTCTTGTGAAATATCAGCTGCTATATATCCTACAACAACATCCATAAATCTACATATACTTCTCTAGGGTTGTAAGCCACTTAGGGATCAAAATAGAGAAAATAAATCAAAATCATTCTTTGTCCTATTTCCTTTTAACAAAGTCTCAACTATCAATGATACAATACATTTGATGCCCTAAGCTATCAATACAAATGGCACCTAGCTAGAAGCTCACGGGTTTTCCATTTGATAACCACAATTAACATTTCAAAATAGTGAATCGATATCCTTGAGCATAAGCACAAATAACATCAAATAATGGAGATAAAGCACGGGCTAGGGAATGACACCAGTAGAATGTGGTCATTTCAGAGAGCATCTAAGCAATATATAATGGCATCATTAAATGTGCTAGTAATATCAACAAACATGAATTAGACCTTTATTAACAATTCATCATATCAGATAAAGTATGTTTAAGAATTGTTGGGACTGGTCCTTTGGCGCGTATTAAACATAATAGAATTTTCCGCATATTATTATCATTCTATTTCTTTGTTGCAAACATGCCATTGGTTTAGTTTTGTAATTTTGTTTTTGTGTTAAATACATTTTTCCAAACCAATTGTTAAACAAGAAAGCAACAACAATGAGGAGGGGTCTTCTTCTGAGTATATTGATGAAGATCGTGCACCTCAAAAACCAATTCATAAGGTACCAATCATGTTTTCTATTCGCTTATATTTTTGGATTGGTAAATATCCTTATTTTCATGTCCTTTCTTTTGATTACTATGGATGAGATATATATCTTACATTTAACATTCAACTTTTTTTTGTCAAGTTGAAAGGGCAAGAAATCAGTTTGGTGTTTTTAGTTTATGTTAAAATTTGATTTGGTAAAATCCTCATAAAACACACTAATGTTCTAAAATGTAAAGAAGTTGAATGTTAAATATAAGATATATATCTCATCCATAGTAATCAAAAGAAAGGACATGAAACTAAGGAGATTTACCAATCCAAAAATATAAGCGAATAGAAAACATGATTGGTACCTTATGAATTGGTTTTTGAGGTGCACGATCTTCATCAATCTCCTCAGAAGAAGACCCCTCCTCATGAAAAATGCATTTAACACAAAAACATTTTTTACAAAACTGAACCAATGGCATGTTTACAACAAAGGTCTAATAGAACTCCCAACAATTCTTAAACATACTTTATTTGATATGATGAATTCTTAAACAATTAAGGTTGGAGTAGACATAGTTATCACATAGTTTTTTGTGTGGTACAAGGAAGATTTGGCTAAGTTAAATCTTCCTTCGTGCTAGCAGTATATAGAATTAGACCTTTATTAACAATTCATCATATCAGATAAAGTATGTTTAAGAATTGTTGGGACTGGTCCTTCGGCGTGTATTAAAAAGAATAGAATTTTTAGCATATTATTATCATTCTATTTCTTTGTTGTAAACATGCCATTGGTTCAATTTTGTAACTTCACTGTTGTATGAGTGGATTGTGTAGGAACAGTTAACATTAAACAAGGAGCAACTCCTCAACACATCTTGGAAACCATTGAATTCGATAATAAATGAAACCTAACACCAACACTTTTCCTTCCATTCACTTATACCAAGAATAAAGCATTTAATCCATTCAACATTACATATAATCATTAGACAGTTACTTTCTCCGACTGTGTAGAGGAACAGTCACGACCAAAATGATCAAAAGTACTTTCACCCTTGCACAAGCTATTCCAAAGTTCAAGTAAAATGAGCAATATGCTATATCAAATCATTCATATTCATAGTAACCATTCAAAGGATCATTTTTCCAATGAACCCTCTGGCTGTACCCTTGCGGCAGAGAAAGAAAACCTCAAAATAGAGAAAGGAAACTTAGTAAAACCAGTCTATGCCACTGTTTGTGAGGGTACAGTCATGATAAGTGCCTCTCAAACCTCTCCAAACATGTAAGATTGTGTTTAAATACTTTATTGATCTCTTCTAAATATTAACCAAATCAAACCTACATTTGAATCCACACACAATAACCCAAAATGAAGGGTTTTGTATCCTTTAATGAATCTCAGTCACTGGTAATGCATGGATACTCAAACTAGTAGTCTCCAAAGTATTCAATAAGTGAATATGAATGTTTGAAAACTTTCCTCTCAACTTCCCCAACCGCTCCTAATCAGTTAGAGGGATTAGTTGAGTGTTTAGACACTAAAAATTCTCATGCAACTCGCAAGATTTCACATACAAAATAAAATTAAATCCATTTATGAATTAAATCTAGTATGCCAAAGGACTAGTCCCAACAATTCTTAAACATACTTTATTTGATATGATGAATTGTTAATAAAGGTCTAATATACAATGGTCATGCCAGTAATATCAACAAATGTGAATCCAAACATTTTAAAATAGTGAATCGATATCCTTGAGCACAAGCACCAATAACATCAAATAATGGAGATAAAGCACGGGCTAGGGCACAACACCAGTAGAATGTGGTCATTTTAGTGAGCATTCATGATCAAATAAAATGAAATGCATTTGAAATTTGCGATCGAATATGATGCCAGAGGCTCGAAAGATGTTGCCCATCAAAGATACCAATCAAAGATGAAGAAATCACATACCTTCTCTCACGCTCAGCTTTCACGAAGGAAGATTTGATATCCAAATCTTCCTTGTACCACATGAAGAACATGCCATTGGTTCAGTTTTGTAAATTTGTTTTTTGTGTTAAATGCATTTAAATGGAACATTAAGCATAGTAATACTATTCTTAATCTATTAGTAATTGGGAGATTAAATGCAGATAACACCTTTATCAGTTTAGCATGTTATTATCATATCAAATAAAGTATGCTTAAGAATTGTTGGGACTGGTCCTTTGGCATGTATTAAACAGAATAGAATTTTCAGCATATTATTATCATTCTATTAGACCTTTGTTGTAAACATGCCATTGGTTTAGTTTTTTAGTGAGGACGGGTCTTCTTCTGAGGAGATTGATGAAGATTGTGCACCTCAAAAACCAATTCATAAGGTACCAATCATGTTTTCTATTCACTTATATTTTTGGATTGGTAAATCTCCTTAGTTTCATGTCCTTTCTTTTGATTACTATGGATGAGATATATATATTACATTTAACATTCAACTTCTTTACATTTTAGAACATGTAGTGTATTTTCTGAGCATTTTACCAAATCAACTTTTAACATAAACCGCAAACACCAAACTGATATCTTGCCCTTTCAACTTGACAAAATATTTGCATTTGACCAATAACTACAAGCAACTGAATGATAAATCCACATACCTGTATGCATTTGAATGGAACATTAAGCATAGTAATAATATGCTTAATCTATTAGTAATTGGCAGATTAAATGTAGATAACACCTTTATCAGTTTAGCATGTTATTATCATATCAGATAAAGTATGCTTAAGTTGGGACTGGTCCTTTGGTGTGTATTAAACATAATAGAATTTTCAGCATATTATTATCATTCTATTTCTTTGTTCTAAACATGCCATTGGTTCAGTTTTGTAATTTTTTTTTTGTGTTAAATGCATTTTTCGTGAGGGGTCTTCTTCTGAGGAGATTGATGAAGATCATGCACCTCAAAAACTGATTCATAAGGTACCAATTATGTTTTCGATTCACTTATATTTTTAGATTGGTAAATCTCCTTAGTTTCATGTCCTTTATTTTGATTACTTACTATGGATGAGATATATATCTTACATTTAACATTCAACTTCTTTACATTTTAGAACATGTAGTGTGTAATCTGAGGATTTTACCAAATCAACTTTTAACATAAACCAGAAACACCAAACTGATATCTTGCCCTTTCAACTTGACAAACTATTTGCATTTGACCAATAACTGCAAGCAATTGAATGATAAATCCACATACCTGTATTTTTTTAAAATACCTGGAACATCAAAAAGATGGCTAAGTGGCTGCCGCCATGATTTTTATCTACTAAATATGGGAAAAAAAGCACCAAAAAGAATCGTGTTCTGTTGTAGCTCAATATAAGTGAATAGAAAACATGATTGGTCATTTCAGAGAGCATTCATGATCAAATAAAATGCAATGCATTTAAAATTTGTGGTCGAATATGATGCCAGAGGCTCGAAAGATGTTGCCTGTCAAAGATACCAATCAAAGATGAAGAAATCACATACCTTCTCTCGCGCTCAATCAACTTTCACCTGCTCATTTTCTCTTGCTCATTTTCTATGCAATAAAAATAAAAATGATTTGGCCGTTTCAAAATAGTGAATCGATATCCTTGAGCATAAGCACCAATAACATCAACTATTTTTATCTATGGGTACCCTAATGTTGGTAAGAGTTCTTTTATTAATAAGATTACTCTGCAAGCTTGAAGAAGTGGTATATTTTGGCAAATGAAGAGTGGAAAAATGATGATATTCTTGAGATCATGGATGGACACAATGTTGTAGACTTTATTGATCCAGATATCTTGTAGAGGCTTGAAGAATTGGAGAGGGAAGAAGGGCTTAGGATGGCAGCTGAGGGTGACAAGGATGATGAGATGGGGGAAGTGGAGTTGAATCTTGATGAAAAGGAAGCTCTGGCTGCAATTAGGAAGAAGAATAAGATGCTTATTGTCAAACACAGATTGAAGAAGTGTACTACAGAGAGCAGGTCTACCGTACCAAGGAAGTTTGACAAGATCAAGGAATATAGCTTAAATAGAATGGGAAGACATCTTTCTATCCTGGGCTTGGATCCTTCGACAATTGGGGTAGGATCCAAACCCAAGCTAGAAATATGTCTTCCTTTTTGTTGTGGATAGGCTCTGCTACTGAAACAACTACAGATTGCAATATAGATATCACAACAGCTGAGAAACATAAATGTAGGCATCATGTTCACAATTTTTTGGAGACACAACATAATTGAGTGGTATACCTAGATGATGAAAAGCAACCACTACTCCTCCGGTTCCAAGTTGACACTGCAGGATCCAAAAACCATAGATAAGGAATAAATTTAGAGAGCGGAGGAGGGCCATAATGACCAAAATAATACAGGGTCTTGTATTATTTTGGTCATTATGACCCTATATTATTTTGATCATTATGGCCCTCCTTCGCTCTCTAAATTTATTCCTTATCTATGGTTTTTGGAACCAAAGGAGTAGTGGTTGCTTTGCATCATCTGGGTATACCACTCAATTATGTTGTGTTTCCAAAACATTGTGACCATGATGCCTACATTTATGTTTCTCAGCTGTTGTGTCCCAGGACCCCTTATGACCCTTTACGATCCCTAATAATACATCTTAGAGGTCTTAAAATGTCGTAAAGGGTCATAAGAGGCTCCTCAGAGGGGCCAAATGAGCTTCCACCTTCACGTGGTTGGCCCTGTTAAGTAGAGAATGTTAAACTATTCTTGAAACAAAGAGAAGCTCAATAATTTAAGGTATTAGTCCATGAAGATGCTAAAAAAATGACAGGAATCAATGATGGAGAGTTTTTAGATTCTGAGAAGACGTATATGCAGTGGAGGCCAAAAGGGATTTTTGTGGGGATTTGCTAGATGTGGAGATTTTCTAGAGTGGCTATATACATACGAGGGTTTCCAGATTGAGTACCAGTGTAGAGATGATGATTCAGTAACCTACGTCTATTAGATCTTCACAAATATCCCTTCTTTGGCCTCCACTCATACCTCTTCTCAGAATCTAGAAACTTTAGATACTATTTCTCATCCATGCACAAAATGTGCTAGTGATCATATAAATTTACTTCAAGCCTCTAGTATTGATGAGCTGCACAAGTGTAAAATGTTTTTGTGAGATTGGGATCAATTATATTGGATACTGTGCAGTGTACATAAAGGCAAGGCAACGATTATTCTTGACAATCGACAGGTATAAGTCTTCCAGGCCTTACCCAGTAGCTAGGACTAAAGATAACAAAGCTCAAGAGACCATCATAGTTGGTCTCTTTCTTTCATCTATATTATTGACAAAATGTTTTACCTTTCATTAGCTCATCAAATGCGAGGATTTAAAAGAATTTAATAGAATATTTTCATGTATAACATACATTATTTTAGTTTGATGCTGAACAAATTTATATACTTCCCGCACTTGTATACTACGAGGATGACCATAAAGAAGCATCCCCTCCCATGGCTTGAGTAATGTAGGCCATTGGAGGAGATGCTTCTTTATCGCCGTCCTCATAGTCTACAAGTACGCGAAGTAGATAAATTCATGCAACATCAACTTAAATAATATACGTTATCATGAAAATATTTTATTAAATTCTTTCAAATCCCCAAATTTTATGAGCTAATGAAAGGTAAAACATTTTGTCAATAATATAGACCGAAGAAAGAGACAACCTATGATGGTCTCTTGAGCTTTGTTATCCTTAATGTGCATATCTATCGCTTTTTTGACATGAAAGAAAACTCTTTTGACGATGGTGCTATACATCTGATGGAGTTTCCCATCGGACATTTACTACCCCCGTCGCTTGGCCGACATATATAATGTCAGAAACAACTTCTTTTCGATAGATCATTGTGATAGGAATGCTATACCTCTGACGGGTTTACTTGTCGAACACTCATTGCATTGTTGTCACTCTTCCGACATATAGGTGCGACAGGAATTCTATACCACCAAAGAATTTACCTATAGGACATTCACTGTAGATCTGTCACTATTCCAATAGGTATAATGTTGAAGAGAACTTCTTTTTGATAGGTAATTGCGACAGGCATGCTATATCTCCGATGGGTTATCTTGTCAGAGAATTATTGTTCACTCATCGCTATTCTGATAGGATTGTCTGATGGGATACCCACATTTTTTGTCAGAGTTTTGATAGGTCCACCATAAGAAATTCCATAAAAAAGTTGGTATTCATGTGCAAGGTTCCGACAGAAGATGATGTCGAAAAACTGATAGTGATCGCTTCCATCGCAATTTGTAACGCAAAAATGCCGATGAACACATATGTTGAAATATCAATAAATAGGCATTGCAAATCCAACAAAAGGCCGTTAGAATTTGACCTCAAATGTACTAGTGTTGATGGACTCCTTCAGGTTGGCAATATCTTTATCGTGAGCCACAGTCTTCTTTCTGGTGTTGGATCTAGTTCTGGTGCCTGGACCAAGATGTTGTAGATCAACTTTCCCTTGTTCTTTATCTTTTATTTTGTCAGTTTGATTTCCTTCCAGCATGGTATAGAGGGCTTTGAGATTATCCATAGTTTCTTTCATGCACGTGTTGGATAGAGTAATCAGATTCTTAAGCATTGTTTCATTGTTGTTAATCTTGTCCATAATCGGGCTTATCACCATATCCATAGCCTTGTTAATATTCTCCTCCAGCGTAGTGGTATTAGAAAAAACCTTCCTAAAAACCTCCTTACCATCTTTATACTTATCAACATCATTCCTCATTTTTTCAATGGTTTCCTCTAGCAAATCATTCCTTGCTTCCAACTTTTTACATCTATTTTTCAGTTCCTGGATATCATTCTGGACCCATCTGTCTATGTTGTAACCATACATGGCTTTATTTCTAGTCGCCTGTAGCATAGTCATGCTGATGGTTCTCTTCACTTTGAAATCTGTATCCCACAAGTCCTCCTCAAGGCTTGTTTGGTTGTGGGTGTTCTCTTCAAACTCTACTGTGTTATTCCTTGGGCTTTTATTGGTAGAGGATCTAACCTCACAATCCTCATCTTCATTGTCAATTTCCTTATCAGACTCAAGAGTTTCATTATTGACCTAAATTCCCTCTTCCATAGTCCTCAGATCCTCATTACTGATATCTTCCTCTGTTGTATTAGTAGTGATTTCTTTACTTTCTTCGTTATCCTCATAGTTGCTAGCATCCTCATTGTAGTTAACATCCCAATTCTCCTCCTCATGCTCTTCAGATTTACCCTCTTTAGCTGCATCCAAGTTGTCAGTTTTATCCTTGACACTATGCTCAAAATTATCCGCATTGTCATTGACATTGTTGTTGGCCTCCAAAGTGTCATTTTGTTAATCAGTACCAAAAAAAACTTGCATAATTTCAGTGATATTTTTAGAAACATTCTCAGGGCTCACCTTGACAATGTCTTGGGTTACATCATTACCAAATTTTCTCACTACTTCCTTGTTCATGGTAGAGTCAGAAATGGTCGCTTTACCCTTCCTGAAATTATCCCTATTACAATCTTCCTCTTTCACATTTTCAACATTCTCTGAAAATTCCACCTCTTCCTCCTAAACTTCCTTAGAATTTGAGTCTTCAGCCAAAAAAGAAGGGGAATGATCATGGATAGGGGAATTTAGGGATTTTTTAAATGAAGAGGCTTTCTTCCTAGAAGTAGATGCAAGAGGGTTCTTCCTTTTTTTTTCTAGTAATTTGGTTAGTAATCGGATCAGGAATGTGATACCTGGCATACTCAGTAATGAGTAATATAAGGCCCTCATGAAGAAAAGGGGAATCCCTCACCCTATGGTAAATAATACTCTAGTTAAGGGAGCTAAGCAGGAAAAATGGGAAGGAAACCCTAGTTTCATGCCTAAAGTGATTAACCAACACAAAATGGTAATTGTAAACTCTAGAGTATCTACCCTCAAGAGTGAAGTACTCCATTATCACCCTTATGACCAAACCCCAAATACTCTTGATATTATCCAGGTTAACATAATCATATTTACCTTTAACCAGGAGGGCACATTCTTCATCAGTTTTAGGGAAAAAAAATTTTGCCTTATTTCCCACCTTCTTCTCTTTCGAGAAATGCATGCCCTTGAGAGGGAGACTAGTGATATCCACCAGGAGTTCTAGAGTAAGAGTGAAGGATTTCCTTGCCAAGTTAACCTGACCTTTATCCCAGCCTGCCACAAATGCTCTAGACATGTCTTTGTCATTCCCATGCAGTCATTTCAGGTAATGGTGTACTTTTCCCTTCATAAGCTTCCTCCAAACCTCTTTGTCTTGGCTCCCTGTGCAATCCACTAGTTCCTCTCTCTTGAGATCCCCACCCATATTAAGATACTCCTTCTTAAGGAAAGACTCAAAAATTTTACTCAACTTAGTTTCCAAATTTTGATTTCTCCAGTCGCTCGAGCTTAAAACAAACAACTTCCAATAAAGAATTTTACGACATGACTCTTGTTTAATAACCCATAAAGCGTGCAAAATGAGAGTGTTATGACAGGAACTAATCATGACATGAAACTTCAACTTCAAAAAAGTCTGGATCAAAATTAAATTTTGATGTGTGATCATTAGATTTAGTAATTCCTTCACAGTTTGCCACATCACCTTCGACTTGCTCCAGTTCATAATTACGTCATGTTGTATAATCATTACAAATAATTCCTTCCTTTTGGTTAATCTTGACATAATTAATACATGAGTTCATCACTAATTTTAGAGGATCCATACCATTTGTGTGTGATGTCACTTCTAATCCCAAGGTTAGCCAAACCATCCGCCACTTGGTTAGTTTCATGCTAGTTGTGGGTAACATGAAAAGAATCAAGACTAATGGTTATATTTTTTATTTTCTCAATGATGTGCTCTATGGTCCATGATGAGTTTATAGTGCCTTTAATATTATTAACAATATTAAGAGAATCTCCCTCCAGCCATACTTTTTTGCATTCAATTTCTTTCGCTAGCATCATAATATTTAAGGCAGCCATTGCTTCTTCTCTATGATTTGATTTCCCTCCCAGAGGAGCATCTATAGCTCCAACACAATTACCATTCCAATCTCTTAGAATTCATCGACCACCAAAAACACCTAGATTTCCTTTTGACGCCCCGTCAAAGTTAGCTTTGATCCAACCATTCGAAGGAGCCATCCAAGTAACAATTTCTCTTGGATTATTGGGCTGGGATTTAGATTGGGGGAAGTTCCAGTTTCTGATATCCTCTTTAGAAACTTGGGCCTTAATCTTCTGATTGTTGATGTTGATAGCATTGAGAAAGTTTTCCTCCAACCCTCTACAAATATGGTTACCAAAAACTTCCGGTTTGGAGTATTTCTCCCTAAAATTTTTGTTGTTCCTTTCCTTCCAAATGCACTAGCAGAAGTGAGGAAGAATGAGTTTCCAAAAGTCTTTAGCCAAATCATTAGTAAACGAAAAAATCCATTGGTTAACAAAATCCCGCCAAGATAGAGGGAAAAGCCAACAAAGATCCCATTTTTTAAGAATTAGATCCCATACCCTATAGGTATAGGTACAATGTAACATTAAATGATCACATGATTCAGAGTCTTCCATGCAAAGACAACATCTATTAACAAGGCAGAAGCCCCTTTTAGACAAATTATCAAGGGTTAAAGGTTTATTTTGAGCAAGGATCCAAAGAAGAAGTTAATTTTGGGCATAAGAAACTTGTACCAAACACTCGAGCACATGGGTTTCTCCTCCTTTGAAAAAGGCATAGCACATGCAGAAGCCACTGTGTAAACCCCGTCAATAGTAGGGGCCCAAATCGCCTAGTCCTGGGAGTTATCCTTGATGAACCATGTTTGTAACTCATGCATGAGAGGGATAAATCTTCTATCTATAGCCCAAATGTTCTTCCATTTATTATCCTACCAGTAGTCTTTAACTTTAATCCCAATAATCTCTTTAGCATGATCAATAGCTTGCTTTCAGCCTTGATTAGTAGAGAGAGGCTCTTTTTGGATCCACATGTCATCCTAGAAATCAATTTTATTGCCATATCCTAGCTTCCATATCTTCCCCTCAGTGATAATGTCTTTGGTTGAACTTATACTATTCCAAATGTAAGATCCATTTAGATTATCTCCATTCATAACACAGTCCTCAAAGGTACTAGAACTGAAGAGATATTTATTTCTTAGGATATCATTCCATTGTTTTCTATCTCCATAGGCTCTCCATAATTTCTTAGCCAAAAGGGATTTATTAACAAATTTAATAGGTCTTAGACCAAGACCCCCTTTACTCTTGGGTTTACAAACCTTATCGCAAGCAACCAAACTAATTCTTTTCTTTTCTTCCACTCCAGACCAGAGGAACCTTTTTTGGATTTTTTCAATAATCATGGAAAATTTATGAGGAATCTTAAAAAGAGTCAACGCATAAAAAAAGAGATTTTGAAGAGTAGATTTGAGAAGTTGGAGTTTACCAGAGTTACTCAAAAGAGTCCCTTTCCAACCAGCTAACTTGTGGTTATATCTTTCAATAATCAAATTCTAGAAACCTTTAGGAGGCTTAGAGCATAATGGAAATCCTAAATAGGAGGAAGGTAGGCTCCCAATGTTGCAACCAATAATTTTTGAGATCCTCAACTGCTTCTCTTGGGGAGTATTAATAAAAAATATGAAGCTCTTGTTCTAGTTGATAAGTTGGCTTGAGGCGACATTATAAGTGGAAAGGGCTCTCTTCAAATTTCTCACTTCTTTCACTGTTGCTTCTCCCATAATAAGCATATCATCAACAAACTTCTTGTGAGAACAATAAGTTCTGATAGAGGAAGGTTGGAGTCCTGAGATTCTACCCTCACTGACAAATTTTCTAATATACCTTCCTAAGCATTTTGCAAGAATAGAAAACAAAATTAGAGAGACTGGATCACCTTGCCTAAGACCTCTGGAGGGTTTGAAGAACTTCAAGGATCCTCTGTTCACAATAACAGAGGATGAGATAGTAGATACCAATTGATTGATAATTTTAATGACCCCACTATCAAAGCCAAAGGAACAAAGAACTTTATGAAGAAACTGCCAATCGACCCTATCATAGGCTTTTGACAGATCTAATTTCATCAAGAAACCTTATTTTTTCACTACTTCCAAAGAGTTAATATTTTCATGAGCCACAACAATAGAATCCAAGATTTTCCTTCCCAAAACAAAGCCATTCTACTGGGGGGAAATGATGGAAGGTAGAATGGAGAGTGATCTAGTAGTGAGGACTTTAGAAATGATCTTATACACATAATTACTGAGACTAATTAGTTTGAAAGCTTCTACCGAGTTGGCTCAAGTCTTTTTGGGGATTAGAACCATGAACGTAGCATTCAATTCTTTGAGAAGGATTTTAGTACCAAAAAATTCTTTAATAACATCCTATACATCTTTTCCATTTATGTCCCAAAACTGTTGAAAGAAGAATAAAGGGAACCCATCAAGGCCCGAAGATTTTTCCCCTTCAAAGGAGAAAACAACTTCCTTGATCTCCTTTTCCAAAGAAATAGCCTTTAAAAGTTTGTTTTTTCTTTGATCAATCAGATGGGGGATCACATCAAGGATATCAACTTGATTTTGCAGGTCTAATTTATCCTCTTTGGATAACAGGGAAGAGAAGAAGGATAGCTTCTCTTTTCTGATGTCTTCTTCCTTACTCAAAGTGTTACCATGATAAATGAGAGAGGAGATCTTGTTGATCACTTTATGCTTCATAGTAGTCATATGAAAGAATCTGTTGTTTTTTCCCCTTCTTTAAGCCATAGAGATCTTGATCTTTGTCTCTCGAAGGATTCTTCTTTGGAGATAATGTTACAAAATTCAGCCACCAAAGTGTTTTCAGATTTTTTAATATCCTCAGAGGGGCCTTCCTTCTAAATTTTCTCTTGAATTTCCTTGATTTCATTCTGCTTTCTACTTTTAGAAAGGAAGATGTCCCCAAAGACTTCCTTGTTCCAAATTTTAACATTCCTTTTAATAGTGTACAACTTTTTGGCAATTCTATACATAGCTCCTCCATCCTGATTATAATTCCACCAGTTGGCAATACTATGTTTCAAGTTAGGATACGCCATCCACATTTTTTTAAATCGAAAAGGGATGTTCTTTTTCCCATCAATGAGGTTAGCATTAAAAGCTACGGGGAAATGATCAAAACCAATTCTCAAAGAGGAAGATAAAGAACAAGAGTATTTAGAAATCCAATCATGAGATAAAAGAGTTCTATATAATTTGACATGAATAAGATCCATACCTATTCTTTTGTTGGACTAGGTGTAGGATATACCTTCTAGTTCAATATCCAAAAAAGCTTGATCATTGATGTAGTCCATAATGTCCATTCTTCTCTCTATCTGGGAAGGGATACCACCCTTTTTGTCCTCATTTTTAAGGGGAGTATTGAAGTCTCCCATCACCATCCAAATTTCCTCCTGAATGTGACCTCTAATCTCTTTAAGCTTTCTCCAAAATTTCAATCTACCATTTTTGGTAGTTAGAGCATATATGTTCATCAGGTTCCAAGTGAAATCATCTTTTAAATGATTAACTTTGACTAAAATGATATTTTTCTCTTAAAGTAGAAAAGTACAGTTAATAGAATGGTTATTCCATAAAATGACCACTCCACCAGAGGCTCCATCAGAGTCACTTCCTATATAGTTACCATTCTTGAAGGGATGAATGTTTTCTACTTTTTCTCTAGTCATTTTAGTTTCTTGAATAAGAAAAAAGTCAAGTTTACTATCTCTCACCAAATTTCTCAAAACATCCTATTTATGGGGACTATTCAGTCCTCTTATATTCCAAGATAAGATCTTAATTTATAAGGTTGGGGTACAAATCTCAGGGATGGTAGCTTTCTTTCCATCCGCAATGTTCTGC
Source organism: Chamaecyparis obtusa (assembly GCA_027943335.1). Classification (NCBI taxonomy): domain Eukaryota; kingdom Viridiplantae; phylum Streptophyta; class Pinopsida; order Cupressales; family Cupressaceae; genus Chamaecyparis; species Chamaecyparis obtusa. Next base: position 1,095,349 of record BSBK01000284.1, on the reverse strand, counting down.
TTTAACTCTAGCTCCCTAGAAAATTTGTGAGAAGGTCCACCTCTTTTTTCCCCTTTTTATGTGCCAACATCAGATTTTTGTTGTCTTCTAGTTTGGACTACTCCCAAGGGTGTGTTATCTTGTTTGTTACCTGAGCTAACAAAGTTTTGACTTTCCCCACCCTTTTTTGAATAGTTTTTAATCCTCTTCTTATTAATGACATCAGTCCAAGGCACTTCTTGATGTACCTTTGGAGGTAGTTCATTTTCCAGGCTTTCAGTTTGACTATCTTCCTCACTAGATTCAGACCATCTCTTACTTCTAATATTAGGAGTAGAAGAATTCTCCATCCTAGAAATGGGGGATAAAAAAAAGGCGATCTTCCCATAATTGATCTCTCCTGGGCTCTTGAAGAGTTTTTCAATATGGTGGCCTAAAGGATCTCTTTTAGGACTTACAGAGTCCTACTGGATATTGTCCACTACTCTTGCTGACTCTAGAAGTTCTGAAGTTTTTGAAGAATCAACTATATCTTTAGAACCCTTTTCCTCACCATTGATTAACTGCTATTCCATTTCCCTTTCTCCTTCTTCTGGTTTCTCAACCTCCTTTTGTTCCCTAATCCCTTCCACGAAAGGAGGAACATTAGTCTTAGGGAGATTTTTGGCAGCTCCTTACTTTTCTTTCCATTCCTTTCTTATCTCTTTCTTTTTTCCTTGACTACTTTTCTCCTTATGAGGTTTCATCTGACATTATTTCGCCCAATGGCCTACATTTTTACAAGTGAAACAAGCAAAGGGAACTGACTCGTAGTCTAGAGTTTGAATATATTTTCCCAGCTTCGAGTTTATAGTAATAACTTCAAGAAAATCTTCCTTATGATGAATATTGACACATATTCTAGCATAAATAAGCCTTGACATTGCTGGAGTAATCGGATCTATGGACAAAATCTCTCCAAATTCCCTTGCCAACCCCACAAAGATGTCCTCATGCCAATATTCCAGAGGAAGGCCATGAAACTGAACCCACACCAGGGCTTTTTCGAACATATCCTCATTAAGGTCCAAGTTAGTTCCCCATTTTGGAAGAGCCAAAGATGATTTTTTGAACATCTAGGGTCCCCCACAAATGATTCTAGAGAGATCTTCAGAGCTTGAAAAGACAAAGGATAAGAAACCCTTCGACATAGCTGCTATGTCAACTTGACCCTTAAGCTTCCATTTTCTAGTAGAAATGACTCTGACCATATCAATGTTAGGTCTAGACCTCGTGAACTTTCCAATCAAGGTATGGGCCATGGAAGACACAGTATGGTCTACAAGAGGATCAGGGAGAGAAATATTGAAAACCCCCTTTTCTAGCTCTGATGTATTATTAACATAGGGAAACATGGAATTTTGTATTGGTTTAACCCCAAATAAGAATGACCAACTACCCTTTTTTGGATTTTCAAAAAGAGATTTACCAACACTCCCAGCATAGGGAAACTTACCAACACTTTCCACTAAATATGTTCCACCACCTCGGGAATGATCATCATCTAGCTCCTTGTCCCCTTCTAATTCCTTGGTGGAGCCCTCCTCTGGCTCTCCCCCCACCTTCTTCTTCTCTTTTGCCACTATTGATGATAGGATTCTTCCAGTTGCAGGTTTCCCACCTAAACAAGAATTTGAATTCACTCCCTCCAGCCCTCCTCTGTCACTCTCCATATTGTTAGAAAATATTTATCATTGGAGAGTTACTCTTATCTTTCATTTATTATATTATACCTTGTACTTAGATTATATTTACATACCCTACAACTTGTGTTGTGGATATGGGTTATCATGTATACCTTATGGTTCAGTTGTATTTGGGTATTCTTTTATGAGATGATGTACTTTATTTGAATGGTTACTGTACTTAATAGATTAATTTATATTTATGCAATTCTAATTCATGGAACCCTTGGGATTTGTAATCTATTAATGAGTTATATTTATTAGTATGTATTATCTTTATGTTATATTACTTCCACTTTGTTATTCATTATTGTTGTAAACTCTTAAGAAAAAAAATATTATGTAGACTTAGTAATATGTTTTAGTATAATTTCTCTTGGGTTTCCTGGCGGGACATTACAATTGTGGTTATCTAGGAATGTATAGAGATAGTTCACTACTCAGTGTTGTTTAATTGGGTTCCTTGGGGGTACTTTAGAGCTGCTAAGAGAATTAGGAAAGGTGACCCTCTATTACCCTAATTTTTTTAATATGGATGCTAAAGTCCTTGGAGAAAGTTTTCTTAATCTATCTGAGGTTGGTAGAATTCAGGGAGTTCGAATTGCCACTATGCTCCCTCCTTGATTTTGTAGCATTTTATCAATGATACCTTCCTTTTCGGTAAATCCTTAGTTATTAAAGAAAAGGAATGGAAATACCTTCTTTAGGATTATGCTAGAGCTTCCAGTCAATGCATTAACTATGGAAAAAGTAGCCTATATTTTTTCAACACTAAGCTAGACCTAAAGGCTAAGATCATAGATATTCTTGGCTATCAATGTGTTGCTCTTCCTAGTACTTGGGCCTACCTCACACTATTAAAGAGGCCACCTCCACCTTTTGGAATACTATTTGAGAGAGAATTCAGAGAAAATCAGCTGGATGGAAAGGTAAATTTTTGAGTAACGTAGGAAAACTTCAACTACTCTCAACCTCCCTCCAAGGAATCTTGGTTTACTTATTATCCCTCTTTAAAATCTTGGGAGTTATGGCTGAGAAATTGGAGAGAATCAAATGGACTTTCCTTTGGATTGGTGTTGAAGAAAAAAAGAGAATGGCAATTCTCAATTGGGACAGTTTGTAAAGCCAAAATTTTAGGAGGCCTTGGGATTAGGAAGTTGACAAACTTGATCAAAGCCTTAATTGCTAAAGTAGGCTAGAACCTAGCTATTGGTTTGGTATATTGGTGTAAAATCATGATGTAAAAACACCTAAATCATGAAAGTTTTGATAGGGCCCCTGACTCACATGATTTATTGGTGGGATAAAAAATATGGAATAACATTCTTAAAAGTAGATCTCTCATTAGGGAAGGTTTAAAGTGGTGAATAGGTAATGAGAGAAAAATTTAGTTTTGGGAAGACTATTGGGTAGGGGATAAACCTCTTGTTGTTGGACCTTTTAGTCACCTTATGAGAAGGATGGATACTTACTTTAGGAATCATATTGTTGATTATATCACACCCACAAGTAAATGGAAAACCCTAGAGAAAAGTGTTAGAGATAGGCCTGATCTTCTTCCCAAAGTTGACGAACTGCAGTCCTGGATGATAGAAGTGAGACTTCCTCTTTTCTCTAGCAAAGATAAATTCATTTGGGTAAAGAATCAATCATGTGCCTTCTCTGTCAAGTCTCCTTACAATTTGTTGATTAAGCACAATGATGACCTTGATTGCTGGAAAAAGGTTTGGAACTCACAAATCATTCCTAAGATTAATTTCTTTTGGAGGGATTCTATGTATGCCAAAATTTTAAAATAGGACACTATTGTTAAAGGAGGTTTTTAGCTTCCTAATAGATACATTCTTTGTAAAAATGATTAAGAGACAATTCAACATCTTTTTATTCACTATCAATTTGGCTCATGTGTCTAGCATAATATCTTACAAAAATTTAGCCTTCAATGGGTGTTTGACAAGAATATTCAATATTTTTTTCTTAATTGGAAATGCTCTTCAAATCACCCCTTCATCAGGCATCTTTGGTGGCAAATACCTCTGCATGTATTTTGGTTCTTATGGAGGGAGAGGAACAATAGGATCATTAGGAACACTAAAAAGGTGGTTGATATAGTGCTTTTGATCCTCAACAAACTCTTGCTAGAAAATATTGTTGTAATTAATTGGAAATTCCTTAGTGACCCCCCTTCTTTGGATTGTAATCTTGCAAAATGTTGGAGGTCCCCAAAGGTTTTTTATAAGTTTGATAATTCAAAGAGATTTGCAAGGAGAAACATAGTTTGGAAAGCTCATCACCCACCCTAGTTTAAATTTTATTTTGACGGCATGACTAGAATGGGTTTGGCTTCCATAGGTGGTGTGATTACAAATCAAAAGTGTGACTTTGTTGCTTCTTATACTAGAATCTTGCGGGGTTATATAAGCAATCAATAAGAAGGGATGGCCTTATTTTGGGGTCTAAAGATATCTCTTTTATTGAAATTAGAGACTTGGAATTAAAGATAACTCTAAGTTAATTATAGATGCAACCAAAGGTGCAATAAAGATAGGTTGGAAACTAGAGGAATTCATAAAGGATATAAGATTTCTTTTAGTAGGGTTTGTTGAATTTTCCATACAACATACTTTTAGAGAGGGAAATATCATGGCTAATTCTATTATTGTTATTGGTTTTGAGTGGGTGGGCCTGTGTTGCTAGAGAACAATTCATTCTCTACTTGACACTACAAAGTCCCTCTTAGGGAAGGAAAAAAAATCTTTAGTTCCTAATGGAGATTTCTAACTTTATTTTTTGGGCCCTTTTATGGGGTCTTTGGGCTTCACCTTGCATATTTGGTAGGTGTTCAAATTTGAATAACTATCTATTTTTATTTATTATCAAATGTCTATAAGGTTTCCACGTGATATGTACTTCTAGGTGGTACAAGTCATCCCATGCTTAATCATGATGGATTGAAGTGGCAATTTGAATTGAGTATATGGAAAGGCTAATTCCTTGGGGTCTCAATAATAATAGCAAAGTTGTCTTATTAGGTTCTTTTAGATTACATCCCTAGTTTAAACTTAATATCGGTCATATTTATTTTTGGATGAAAGACTACTCACACAAGGGAACTTCCTTTTCTGAGTTACATATGAATGGAGGCACTAAATGTAATAGAAGCACTAATTACTGTTATTTAATCAAGTTTCTTGCACCTTTTCTATTTTCTGAATTCAATTTGGGGTTTTTAGAGCTTTGTAGTGTTTCTCCTCAAGCTCACATTCTTGCTTCTTTCACCATAATCACTTCAACTCTAGCTTAAAACATGATGAGGAGACCGAGTTCATATTGATCCTAAAAAATATGATGAATATAAAAATAATGCCAATATTTTGCATACATGCAAAGGAGGAATTTCCCATATTATCAGATGCATGACAGGCTTTGATGAAAGCCTTTTGCAACATTTTTTCTTTTTCTAGGTCGAGAGAAGAGTTACAATGGATGGTATTTCATTTGAGGTGAATGAAGAGGTTATTTCCCAAGCCACTGGCCTCTCAATGGAATGGCATAAATGGAAGAAGACAAGCAGGGTTTTTGACATGGCCAACCTCAATCAATTCTTTTGCAAAGAGGAATAACATATTAAATTGTGGGGAGGATATGAATGGGAGAAATTACTAGATCCCTGTGACTAGGTGTGTAAAATTATCATGAAATATTTTACACTTGAAGGAAGTTATGGGGTTTATTACTATTATTGTATGCCCTTTTTAAATCACTTCAGGAATCATGATGTTATTTCTATTCTATTTTTTATTCTCCACTCACTAGAGAGTACTGTTAAAGATGTCGTGGACTCTAAAAACTAGGGAAAAAGTATACCATTCTATACCAAGGCCTCATGTCTAGGTGATATCACTTCCATCTTGCACTTTGTTCATCACATGCCATTACCTTATAGGAAACCCCTACTTCCTCAACCCCACCATCTACCAGTTTGATGAGCTCCCCTATCCTAAGTAAAAATAAATACATTAAGAAGCCCACTCTTAAAAACCCCCAAGTCTCTCAGGATTTTTCCCCCAACATTTTGTCTATGGAGATGCCAAAAGAGAAGAAGAGAAATGACCCTCCTTCGAATCTGAAGACCAAATTTCCAAAGAAAACCAAATTTAATTGACTAATATGTGGAAGTTACTAAAGAGACAAGTACCCTCCACCACTCCCCTAGAGTCGTAACCAAGCCTCCTAGGAAGGGGAATAATTTAAAAGAAGACTCAAAGTCAGAGGATGTCGGGGGTAGTGAAATAAAAAATTTAGAGGAAAAAGAGCTAGAGAAAGAGACCTTCTCTATTACAACCAGTAGCTCCTCCCACATCTCAAAAAGTTTAAAAATTGAGTCTATTGACCTCACACATAGTGTGGAGAGTGACAAGAAGGCCATGTCTCCTATTAAGGACAAGGATAATATCACAGCCAAAGGAGATTATGGTAAATATGGGGCTATGTGGGAAGAGATAAAGAAAATTAAAAAAAGGAAATAATAGGCATGGCTAATAGGTTTCAGGAGGTTACACATTTTTCCCTTAAAGTGATGCACTCCTTAGCCACTAGTCTATGCTTACTGCAGAAGAACATGTTGAGCGGGAAGGACAGTGAAGATGATGACTTTAAGGAACTTTTTAAAGTTCCTGACTAAGGACTGTGCACAAATGGTGTTGTCAAAGAAATGCACGCAAAAGGAGGCTTAGTGTTCTAGTTCCTATTTTCTTTTTGTTGTCTTGCTAATACTGGCTCTAAAGGCCTACTTTTAGTTTTGGTCTACTTTATTGATACTCTATTGTTTTTTCTGAAATACATTTATTGGTATGGCCATGCGTAGCCTTTACTTAATACTTTTAATTATTATTATCTTGGTAATACTTTGGGTAGTATAGTTATGTTAGAATATTATGTTGATAATACTTTGGATAGTATAGTTATGTTGGTTAGTGTTTCTTTCTATTATGACTAGTATGTTTTTGATATGTGGAAGTCATGGTAACTGTCTAGTTTTTTTTTCTTGTGCTATCAATGTGTTGGCAATGTGAATTTTCCAATTGTCTCCCTTTGGGCATTGTACTAAGGGACAACACCCTGATTTTTGCCGCTTTCAATATCAAAAACATTATCTTCTAATTCAAATTTTGAATTACAAATTTCTTTCAAATAATTTATAATTATTTTATTATCCTAATTTCTTCTAAAACTAACTAAATTATTCTTATTAATTTATTTATTTTTCCTTTATCTTCATTAACTTCATTAATTAAATAATATTAATTAATTAATTAATTATTTTCTTATAGTCTCCTATAACTACATAATTATTTTAATTTATTTAATTAAATAACATTCTCTTCCATTATTAAATTAATTATTGTAATATATTTAATTATTCATTGTCTAAATATATTTATTCTAATAATAATTTATTTATTTATTTAATCATTTTCTAATTATTTTCTCATACATAAGAATTAAATAATATATTTCTTTAATTCTTTTTTTTAATAAGAAAAAAATTAGCATTCAATCTTGTGCATATAAAATAATCTATTTAGAATTTGTTTCATCTAATTTGAATATGTTATTTGTATTTTACTTTAATTTTATTTTGCATGAACATATTAATTTTGGACATTCTTTTATCATTATATAATAATAATTTATTATCATCATTTTGTAAATACTTAATTAATATTGTTATTTTATAATAATCAACTAATTAATATTGTTATTTTATAATAATCAACTAATTAATATTTTATCAATTAATATTTTTTCTCATAATTAACTAGAATACAAATTATATGGTTTTTAAATTTTTAGAAAGGTTTATGACATTAAAATGGCAAATTCATCCTAGAATATCTCCTTGAATTATACCTATCATTTTCATGAAAAAAATGACATGGATCCCTTCTCATTTGCTTAGACTAGCATTAACTAAATAAAGTGATAGTCTATAACCATTATCTAATATGCAATATTGATGATTTGTTTCATTAGATGTAGATAGTTATGTTGTTATCTAAGATTTATCTTAGATAGATTATGATATTATTGATATGGGTTTTGACACAACAACATTCACGTGGGTTGTGACATAGTAGAGGTTGGAAAGACACAAGTTCTACCAATTGGAAGATTATTATCCTTAAGTACTTCATTAGTTTCTTTCATGAGGTTTACTAGAAATATCCAATTGGAGAGTACTTTGGTTGGTCTATTGAAGAGGATACATCAAATATCAAGAGTCATTTACATGAAAAAGAGGCCTACTTCATGTGAAATGATCACTAAATTAGCTAGTGTAAACCTTCTATTTCACTTTTGAAAATATTTGTAATTTTTATTTTAGTTTCTTTAATTTCTCACAAGTGGTTCTAATATTTTTTTTATAGTAAAATACTTATAGCATGAAATTTATATTAATTAGGAAGATAGTTACATAAGATAAGACCCTATATACTAAAGTTTCTAGATGTAGAGAAAATTGTTAAGATAAAAACCAACTTTCGAATAATCCATCTAATAGAAAATGAAAAGTTTCTCCAACATATGAACACAAAATTGAATTAATAGGGGCAAGTATACATCATAAAACCAAAACTACCCACAAACCAAAATTAATTATCCTTCAATGTCATCCACAGAGAATAAAATACCTACAAGGAAACCATTAACGAAAGATGTGATAAGTTACTCCTAATTCCTCAATGAGAGGACAAGAAGGACCCACCTAATCTTTAAGAGAAACTTCATTTTGATTCTCAACGCTTAACACTAGTTACAAATAAGGAAGAGGGTGATAAAATAGAAGATGATGTATAGAATAAAATACTCCTTTGACCTTGGATGCAAGGAGGGGAGGAAATGTGTCTGCAAGAACCACCATCTCTTTGTCGAATATGCAATAATCATCTGATACAAGACTATTCTTTAAAATATCATACAATTTGGCATATAGGGGCTTATTTTTCATATACTTAGAAGGAAAAAATCTTCTAATCATGAACTTTCCCAAGAATAGATCATAATTATGCTCTTCTTCTTTCAAATGAAACCTTCCAGAAATTCCTCTCTTACAAATTGTGAAATAAACTTCTCCAATAAAGCTTCATTTTGCAACAAGTAAAAAGCATTTGACATTGGTACCTAGGAAGGGATCAAAATTATGGGTGAGTTTGGAATAAGAATACCCTCCCCAATTAAAATCTAAATTTAATTCTTTGTATTCCAATTGTCACACTTTAAAACCCTCTACATATGCAAAAAGAGGAAAGAGCCTGATATAGACCTCTCCCATTGCTTGATGGGAACATACATTCACCTATTCATACAAGAGTAAACCATGGAAAATGTAGAGTAGAAAATACATATGAAATAAATATCTTATTAGACAATAGAGTGAAATTTATTTGATCATATTGGAGGCTTTTAAAGACCCACATAATGTGCCACTTAAAAACATCATTAAATCTCGCTATAAATTTCCACAAGCCAAAATACAGTATATGGAAATCCTTCTCTTTTCAATTGATGCAAGGTAGGTAAGATAAGTGGGGCCAAAGGCTCACCCAATCACCATACCACATTGAAGAATCACAATACAGAAGTAAAAACACATAAAAGGAGAGAAGGGAAGCATATCATATTCATATATTCATTCAAACTTGATACATGTCAAGCTGTGAGGCCTTCTTGGTTACAACCAATACAAATAGGAATCAATTACAAAAAAGAATAGTCCTCCTACATCATGCAAGATCCTTGATCTCCATCTTCCTTGTTTCTTCCCTCCATAAAACCTAGAACAAATCATTACATTTATACATGAGGCTAACGAACAGGTCGTCCCAATAGAATCTTCAAGATACAACATTGGAGAAACAAATGACCCAAATTTAGGTCCACACATTTCCCAATAAGTGATCCTAACATTAAGATCATGAAAAAATTTAATGCATAAGTCAGTGTAGACAAGAGATCGAAAAGAAAAATCATCAATGAACTAGGCCATCAAGAAACACATAACACACCAAACTGAATCAATGAAGAATACCACTGAGTAGAACAAAATACAACAAAGCCACTCAGTGAAAGGAACCACTGAGAAGAGACAACACACCATCAAGCGGTAATTGAGCTCATTAGTGAACAAAAAAGAACACTACATCGAGAAATCCAAAGCAGTTACCGAGCACATCTAATAAGCTACCGAGATACAAGATTGCCATGAACCCAAGATGCTCTTGCATCAAACACCCAAGGTTGAAAAGAAAATTATTCTCCAAATCATGAGTGATGTACAACCTAAGCTGAATCCAACTTAGATTGAGAAATCCATGTAGAGTCTTCAATTGGTCTATTCTCCACTTTACCAAGCATTCCATGTAATCATTTCCTCTTGTGCTTCTACCAACTCTTCGTTCCAAAATCTGTTCAACTTCTTCTATCTACTTCTTAGGATAATCACTTGGTACTGTCACTTCTTCATCAAGCTCATGATACTCATAAAAATCTTCAATGTTGAATATTGGTGATATGTCCATGTCATCAGGTAACTCTACTTCATAAGCATTTCCACTATCAAACTTCTTCAGTACCTTACAGGGACCAAATTTATTCATCTTCAACTTACTATAGGTTCCAACAAGAACTCTTCCTTTCTTCAAATGAATCATTACCTCATCACCAACCTCAAAAATCTTATGTCTTCTTGACCTATCTACACTATACTTTTAATTTTGATTACTTTGCTCTAACTTAAATGTTTCACTTCCTCATGCAATGACTTCATAAATTAAACAAATTCTTCCCCTTCAACACTCCTCTTCTTTTGTCGAGCAACATATTTCAAGTTTGATATACCCCTTGATTGAATGTTAGTAATAATCTGAAAAGGTGTCTTTCTAGTACTCCTATTCAATAAATTATTGTATGCAAACTCTACTTGTGCTAACATTAAATCCTAATTACTCGGTTTGTCTCAAACTAAGCATCTCAATAGGTTACCCAAAGTTATATTCACAACCTATGTTTATCCATCAATCTATGGATGAAATGTCAAACTATACTTCAATTTAGTGTCCAACGTCTTCCATAGAGTATTCCAAAAATAGCCAACAAACTCACTGTCTTGGTCAGAGATAATACTCTTCGGTAATCCATGCAATCTAACAATCTCCTTGAAGAAAATATCTACTATATGCACTACATCTGATGTTTCCCTACATGGTATGAAATTTGTCATCTTGGAAAATCTTTCCATAGCAAAATGGAATCATTACCTCTTTCTATCCTCGATAAGCCAAGAAAAAAATTCATATTGATATTGCTCTGAGGTTTCTCAAAAAAAAATCGATGTATACAATCTAGTATTCTAACTTACTCTTTTTACAACTTTAAAAACGCCACAAATCTTCACAAATTTATGAACATCCTTATACAACTATGACCAAAAATACCTTTCCTTAAGAAAACTTAATATCTTATCAATGCCAAAGTGTCCAACCAAACCACTACTATGCTTCTCCTTTATTAAATTAGTTCTCATTGATCCTCTTGGTATACATAACTGAATTAATTTGAATAACATACCTTCTTGAATGCAATAGTCTTCCCACTTACTTGGTTGATCTAGAATAGGTTCTCTACACATTCTCCAAGGCTCAGAAAAATCAGGGTCAGTTTCATAAAAATTCTTCATATCATCAAAACCAAGAACCTCAATTCTTATTTCAGTCAGCAAATATCTTCTTCTACTCAATGCATCAATAACTCAGTTAGATACTCCACTCTTATGTTTTATCACAAATGTAAAATTTTGCAAATACTCAACCCATTTCATATGTCTCCTATTCAACTTATTCTGACTACCCAAATACTGTAAAGCCTTATGATCAGTATACAACACAAATTCCTTCGACATCAAATAATGTCTCCATTTCTTTAGGGCTTGAAAAATAGCATAGAATTCTTGATCATACACAAAATATTTCCTTTTAGCATCATTCAAATTATCACTAAAAAAATCAACAAGTTTACCTTCTTGAGTCAACACAGCTCCTATTGCACTACCACTTCTGTCATATTCAACTTGGAATACCTTATTGAAATCAGGTAAAGATAACACATGCAAATCAACAACCTTCTGTTTCAATGTCTCAAAACTCTTATCACCTCCACATGTCCACTTGAATTCTCTTTTATCTCATCTCATTGTCTCGGTCATATCATTGCAAATTGAACTGGAATCTCTGATGAAATTTTGGTAAAAAATTGCTAATCCATGGAATGATCTTACCTCACCAACATTCTCAAGTGTAGGCCACGCAAGTATGGCTTTAACCTTCTCAGGGTCCATCTTTAAACTATCAACTGAAATCACAAATCCCAAATACATAATCTCCTCTTTCAATCTCTACAATAACTATCTAATGTGCAACAAATGACCTTCTTTGGTTTTACTGAATATCAAAATGTCATCCAGGTATACAATCATGAATTTACCCAATAATTTCTTCAGAACCTCATTCATTAATATCATAAAAGTACTTGATGCATTAGTTAAACCAAAAGGAATAACCAACCATTCATACAGACCTTGTTTTTTCTTGAAAGCAGTCTTCCATTCTTCACCTTATCTGATTCTGATATGATGATATCCACTCTTTAAATCAATCTTGGTAAAATATTTTTCTCCACTTAAACAGTCTATTATATTATCCATTCTTGGTATAGGAAACTCATACTTAACTATTATCTTGTTGATAGCTCTTGAATTAGTACACATTCACCATTCTCCATTCTTCTTAGGTGCCAAAATAGTTGGTACTGTACATGGACTCAAAATTTCTCTAATCAAACCTTTCTGCAACAACTCTTGAACTTGTCGGTTGAGTTCCTCATTATTGCTAATTTGCTTGGTTGTAGTCAGTGTGGTGTCTTATTTGGAAAACTAGCTCTAGGAATAAGATCCATACAATGACTAATACTTCTCATCAGTGGAAAAGCATCAAGTACATTATCTAAAATGATCTCCTTGTACTTAGTGAGCAGCTTCTCAACCTCTTCTGGAACTTTATCTTCTATTTTCTCACTCGGTTTCTTAGGAATCACAACATGTTCAGACATCATTTCTCTTCAAATCCTTAACAAACTATCTACTTTCCATAAAACAAAATTTTAGAGATGTACATATCTCACCAATAGATTCTTCAATCAAAGATAACAAGATTTGTCTCTTTCCATTGGCCCAAATAGTATATTTGTGCAATCTTACATCATATACAAAATGTCTATCATATTGCCAAGGTCTACCCAAGAAAATATGACAACATTCCATAGGCATAATAACACACAACACCTTATCATAATACTTTCCAATTTTTAGATCTACAAAACATTGTTCACTTACCATAAGTGTATGTTCATCCTTGATCCTTGAAGTTGATAGGGCTTTGGGTACTTCAATATTTCCAACTATAACTTTGTAACTATTTCCTCTGATGCCAAAATCTATGAACTTCCACTAACAATGATCATTTTCCAAACTTTTTCTGCAACTTTGCATTTGGTCTTGAACAAACTCTTTCATACTTGGTCTTCCTTAATCTTTTCACTCCACAATTCTCTTCTGACCATCAAGTTTCCTTCCTTTTCAGGTTCATTTGGTGAATCTTCATGCACCAAAGCATTTCTTCTACTACCAACCTTATTGCTTGCATGTGTACACTAAAATGATCTATGTCCCTATTCTCCATAATTGTAACAAGTTCCTTGAAATCCTCCTCTACCATATCCACCTTGGGAGAAATTACCTCTTCCTCGGGATGAACTTTCAACTTTCCAATCGGTCTTGCCTTTGTCTTGATTTATCTTATCATGATCAGATCTACTATTTTCACCATATGGTCTACCTCTTCCTCTAGGGAATCTACCAACTATTCCTCTTTGTTTTTCCTCATTCTTTTTAGTCAATTTCTCCTCAACCTTTTGGGAAAACTGATAAGCTTCCTCAATACTCTCCATTTTGACCAAACTGATCTCTTCTTGGATAGAAGTTCTTAAACCTTTCAGGTGCCTTCTAATCCTTTCCACCTCATCCTCAATATATCTAGATCTGATGTCTAATCTATAAAATTCCTCAATGTAATCCTTCACAGAGCTATCTTTCTACTTCAAACTTTGCATTATCCTAACTAGGTTAATTTGATAATCATAGGATAGAAAATTTCCCTTCAACTTATTTACCATCTTATTCCATACCTTGATTTTGGTTTTACCTTTCTTCTTTCGATCTAATTGTAGATGCTCCCACCATAAGGATGCATGAAATTTCAATTGCGTGCTTGCAATTTTTACCTTCTTCTCATTTGATATGTTCTCATACTCAAAATATTTCTCTATCTTAGTGATCCAGTCGATCAACTCATCTGAATCCATCTTTCCACTATACTAAGGAGGGTTAAACCATGGTGTGGCCTTCAAACTTGTCAATTCTTGCAAAAATATTTCTTCTCCTTGACCCATTATAGGTGCAAGTGTGGCTACCTCTTGCGCTTCTTCGACTTGATCATCACTAACATCATCAATATATCTTCAATGATGTTGGGTTGTCTCAACAATTTCCAATATAGTGACAAATTTTCTTAGCATATCAGCTAAACCTAGATCTACATCTCTCCTTCCTTGAACCATCTTGAAACCCTCTACAATTGTACGTTAGATCACAATCTTCTACCCCACAACAAATAACCAACTAGGGTTTACCATAAGGAACCTCTAGATCAAACCTTTGTCTGATACCACCTGACAGAAGGAGGGTAAGATAAGTGGGGCCAAAGGCTCACCCAATTACCAGACCACCTTGAAAAATCATAATATAGGAGAAATAACACATAAAATGAGAGAAGGGAAGCATATCATATTCATATATTCATTAAAACTTGATACATGTCGGGCTGTGAGGCTTTCCCAGTTACAACCAATACAAATAGGAATAAATTACAAAACATAATAGTCCTCCTACATCATGCAAGATCCTTGATCTCCAACTTCCTTGTTCCTTCCCTCCCTAAAACCTAGAACAAATCATTACATTTATACAGGAGGCTACTGAATAGGTTGGTCCAATAGAATCTTCAAGATCCAGCATTGGAGAAAGCAATGACCTAAATTTAAGTCCACATGTTTTCCAATGAGAAATCCCAACATTAAGATCATGACCAAATTTAATGCATAATTCAACTTGTTTGGATTATGGAAAGATATGTACTAAGAGGGGAGGAGTGAATTAGTACCTTTTAAAACTTTTCAAGACTAAAACTTTATAAGCATAGATATCAATAACCGACTGAATCCATTGCATGTAACATATATTCAAAATATAACTAAAATGTAAATACATGTAACCTAATCAATAAACCATTCATGAAACTTCATACACATAACACAACTATTTTGGTATCATAGAAACCCTTGTTAGAAGGTAAAAATTTCTGTGGGGATGACACCCACAAAGCTTCACTACTGCAGTAACAAAGTATGTCGATTAAGGCTACAAAGATTGTGATCACTTCTGGTGATCTTACCCTATTAGGAGTAATAATAAGATCAACTAGATCTACCTGGTTAGAGGATTTTAGAAACACAATCAAGTGTGCACTCAGTTAAGAGATTTACAATAGAACTATTAAGTTCACTCTGTTAAGAGATTTAGAAATCTTTAACAATGGTTAAAGAGTAACAGTAGGATATATCTGTAAATAGAAACTCAAACTTGCTTGATTTAGATTTGTAAAATACTATAAAGATATCACCTTGCAGTGATGTGTATGTTCTTCTATATTGCTCGGTAGCCTTATGTCTGTTCTAAAAAACTGAATACCTTTGTCAAATCCTTATGTCAAAACCATGCCCGATCTTCTCATGTGCTGAGTGTGGCTACTTCTTGATGATATTATAATCAAAATGACATCCTTAAATATTTATATCAAACTGACTTGACCTAATTAGGGTTTTACAATATCTTAGAAAACCTAAGATCAACAGTGGAAATAAATAAGCTAGATCTACAATACATAGGAATATTCAACAATCTAATGATTACATCCATATTAAATTCTATCTCAATCTTGGTAAACCATTTTTTGATCGGTGTACACTATTTTCCTTAATGTTTGTGCCATTCCAAACTGCTATGTCATTTCTTGTTTCACTCGGTGTTCATTGCATTCATCACTCGGTAATTAACTCGTGCTCGGTTCATATGAATGCTTGGTGATTACCATGCTCGGTACTGTGTGATAGAAAATGGTCACACTTCTGTGAATCCTTGCATTCAAGAAGACTCAATAATGAGTTCTCAAATATCGATTCACAGCTCTCTATTCGTGGAGTGCAGGGGTTGTATTATGAGGCCCTCAGATTAACCTTGTTAAACCCATGCAAGTACACCAAGAAACGAGAGATTCAAGGATGAGAAGCAAGAGTGCTAATCTCCATTGATCTTCAAGTTATTGCATGTAAATGAAACTAATCTAGATGATTGACATGCAAGAAATAAACTACTCTATTGAGATGAAAGTATTACAAGTTCTTGCTAATTATGCTATGTGGATTAAGCTAGAACAATGAAAGGAAACATAAATTTAAACTATTATGTGAATGCAATATTAATCTAAACTATGAATTGCCATGAGGCATGAGAGAAGAAGACAAGAAGAAAGAAGTCTCAAATATCCAAGCTCCAAATGTGCTCAAAAGCTTCTTCCAAAATTGCTCTCCAAACCTACAGCATAACAATAACATGAAAATTCTAGGATGCTAATTGAGAAGGAGAGGGCTCCTTATATGAGAATTTGAGGAATTGAATGCAAATCCAAGAGCAATGTGGGATAAATCCAAAAAGAGGAAATAAAGCTCAGTTTTTAGAAAGTGTGGAGAGAAAAGGGATTTTCTTTATTTTATTTATTTTTATTTCCCTTTTTCATCACAAAAGAGCTTTAAGAGGATTTTTTATTTATTTAAAAGAATGATTCTCTATTAATTAAATAAGATAACATTATTTAATTAAAAGAGAGATATTATTCTAAATAAGATAAAATCATTTAATTAAAAAAGATTTTATTTCATTTAAAAGATATCTCTTTCAATTAAATAAGGTTATTTTATTTATTTAAGAGAGAATATTTCTTTTAATTAAATAAAATTTATTGAAAGAATCAAGAAAAGGATTTTTGTTTTATTTTTATTTGATTTATTTCCTTTTTCATCACAAAAGATCTTTTGAGAAGATATTTTATTTATTTAAAAAGAATAATATCTCTTTTAATAAAATAAAATAAGATTATATAATTTAAAGATGAATATTAATTAAATAAGATAAAATCATTTAATTAAAAATGGATTTTAATTAAATAACATCATTTCATTTAAGGAATATTAATTTCAATTAAATAACATTATTTTATTTATTTAAAAGGGATTTATTTCTTTTAATTAAATAAAATTATTGATGACATGATTAAACCTTAGGAGATTATTGAAATGATTGAAATAGTTATGATTTGATCAAGGAAATTGATTTGAATATTGCAAAACATTGATTCAGAAAATTGATATTTGACAAATTGAATAAATGGGGCCCAAAGTCTAGGCGACCATTTTAGGGTGCATACAGGTACTCGGTCAAAGCTATGTTTAGTTAACTCAGGGATCTACTTTGTATCCTGCTTAGTGTAAAGGTTCTGTGTAATGACCGATTGTCCTATTTGTCTCCTTTACTGACTCTAGGACAAAATGATACTAATGAAAACCATTAATGATCAATAGGAGTAACACAACCCAAAAAAAATATCCAAAAGAAAACCCGTCAGTGAACTAGGCCACTGAGAAATATAGAACACACCAAACCCATTTGGTGAAGAACACAACTGAATAGAACATAACACATCAAATCCACTCAATGAAAGACACCACCAAGTAGAGACAACACACCACTGAGTGGTAATCAAGCTCATCGATGAACAAATAGGAACACTCCACCAAGGACTCAAAAGCAGATACCAAATTCACATCTAACAAGCTACTAAGATATAGGATTGCCATGAACCCAGGATGCTCCTACATCATTAACTACACATAAAAGTATAACAATGATGAAATGGGAGGAAGGCATGGAAAAAAAAGTACTCTTTGATAGAAAGAGAATACATTTGAAATGATGAGTTAATGAGAGTATCTAACGAAGAGTTGGCCAAATATCTGAAAAGATTATATCTACATTTTTGAGGGACTAAAGAAATTAAGCCCAAAATGGAAAAAATTCATCCCACACATGGGTGTGTACATCTCATCATTTAAAACTGAAGAAACCATGGATTTCTTCTAATTTTTACTATTTTGATGCAATATGATTTCCATGCATCAAAATTGCAAGTACTCCAATTGAGGTGACAAACCAATCACTCCAACAATTTCCCAAAATAGTTTGAAAAGTCATTAAAAATAAGAAGGATCCAAATTTAAAAACAACCCCATTGGCTCTCCTACAAAAATGAACACATTGTTAGATAAAAAAGGAGATGTCATCATCTGTAAGAGGATAATGACGTTTTTGAATTTTTAAATTTTGAAAGGTTTAGATCTTGGTCTTTGTCAACATGCTATGAATTTAAATCAATATGAATTTTTTTTAACTAGTGTATCCTCTTCATCCAAGGGTTTTCTATTAGAAACATGAGATCAACAACTTTAAAAATATGTAAAATTCAACATCTCATCAAGCCAAAAAAATTGGTCCTATCAACATGCTATTTTCAACTGATGCCAATGTGAAAATGCCATCTCAAAATCCATATACAAGTGGTTATAATATTAGTCTATGTTGAGGATTAATTGAAACCCTTTAAAAATTAATAACATGTCTTGTAAAATAAATACTTACAAGGTACAATATGAAAAGTTCATTCATGAAAATTGATTCCAAATTTCATAAATTTAGTTTTGATTTTTTGGATGGTAGAGGATATATTAAAGTTGTACATTTTTTCTACATTAAATTCCTAACTTTATTTGAGAATTTTCCTTGTATGAATAAAATTTATCATGTCACTAAAATTACTCCCTAGGAAAAGGTGGCTTTGTACTAGATAGAGATATAGTGGAAGGAGCATATAGCTCATGAAATGTTATATATCGATCAATTCTAATAGGATATTAGGGATAACTTTAAGGAACCCCCCCCTCCCGAAAAGTATAAAATTGTGGCGAATCACATGTGATTTGGGTGAAAAAAAATTAATAGTGTTGGCGAATTATGCATCAATCTATGGATATTTGGTGGCGAATTTTTTAATAGTTTACACAATTTTTATAAAAAAATGGCAATTAAATTTTTTTTTAAAAATAAATTTATTAATATTGATGGCGAATTATGTTTTGAAATATGGGTATTGGTTGGCGAATATTTTAATAACCGATACCATTTTTATAAAAAAATGGCGAAATTATTTTCCAAATAGTTGAATTAATTTATTTGTTATTGGAAATTTGAATACTGACACTTTGCATCGGGTCCCATAGTCCCAGTCCCATCACCCATGACTATGATAATGACGTCAGACTCAAATGACAAACGTCCATTGGATTTAATACGTATCAACGACCAAAGATGAATTTCGGGCATATTGCTGGTCCTTATAACATTTACTGAAAACTATCAGCGGAAACATGACATGTGTCATGTTTCCGCCGATAGTTTTCAGTAAATGTTATAAGGACCAGCAATATGCCCGAAAAGTATCATTCTTAATTTGACATTTATTAGATAGAAATAAAGTAAAGTTTTAAGTAATGTACTGAGTATATTACCATTTACCATAGGCGATGTGTAGATTTAAAGCAATGTACTAAGTATATTTATTATCATATCGATTTGAAATTTGAATTAATTGTAGAATTAAAGCAATGTATTGACAGATACGTGTAATCTATTCATTACCTCGATAGAATAATTGGTTAGAGTTAAGGCTTGAATGAAAAGTAAAACGTCATCTCATCTTAGAGTTAAGGCTTGAACAATTGTCGCATGATCGCATAGCCAGGAAATGGGCTATGTGAACATGCGATATACCTCCACGTCACCCTTCTACCTTGTCGTATGACCACCACCGCCAAAACACAAGGTTTGTCGCATGATCGCAAAGCATGAAATTGGTTCATGTGAACATGTGAAAAACTGTCACGCCAACCATAAATATTGAAACACGCTGGCCAACCTAAAAGCCCCTCTGACCACGGCCCCATTGATAATTTCCATGTCTTCGCCACATCGACCAATCAGAAAATGCCGCATCACCATCTACCACCAGGCTGAGGAATAGGTGTCAACCAGTCACATGATCGCATAACTGAAAACTCTGACATGCGATCATGCGACAGCCACCCACAGGATGCCACATAACCGCCAGCGGGACCACTGCCCTCCCCTCCAATGGACCCCACACAAGAAGTAACTGGTCGCTTGGTTGCATGTCAAAAAATTTTGACATGCAATCATGCGACAACTGAACATTTTACCAGCTCAGCCAATCACAACCTAACACCTCGACGATGAATCATCACGTGGTCACATTGCAGACAAACCAATGACATCTAATCAGACGGTGGGCGCATGATCACATGGGGAGAGAATATTCCATGTGATCACACACCGACCATCGATCAAAATCTCTAGCCCAAGCCCCGCTAACCACACTCCATCTCTTTATTTCCTTCGGCCAATAGGGGAGTGCCATTTGTGCATACATGTCACCATGGCCCATAGTTTGAAACCCTACACTGTAAAGAAGAATCAACGGCTGGCGTGATTTCACATATCTTTGGCAACTCCCTTGTGCTTTAGCGACCACCGTTGATGCTCTGACGTGACAAGACCGTCTGACTCATTCAGAAACCAGGCCCCACCATTGAGATTTAGCAATAAAGGAAAACTCCCATTCGCTAGAGAATTTCTCCATTCCCTGACCTAGCAACGACTAACATGATGAAGAATTGGGCCCCTCCATCTATTTGATTTATATCTTACCACTTTTATTTCCCTTCCATCTACATTTGAGGTTTCGTAAATCTTACCAACATGTTTCTCTATGGTGTCTAGTTTAAGCTGCAACCGCTTTTCCTTTTTATACTTCCAACTACAAATCGTACATCTGCATTCTACTGGCGGCTCACCTACAATTGGATTGTCCATGGGCTCAATGAATGGATACTTTGTTTCCCAATCAAATTTAAATCTCCTAGCGATCTCTCATTGACGATCAATTTTTTCTTTCGATTTTCCTCTCCCTTTAGTGTTACCGTTAATTGCACCATCATCATCATCGAAGTCGATTGATTCATCTTGGTACTGGTTATTTATTGGATATTCTTCATCAAGGTCATCTTCATTAGAGATATCAGGTTCTACAACTTCGTCACTAGATTTATTAGGCTCCCCAATTTGTTGAATAGACTCCTGTGTAGGTTGAGATTGTACAGGTTCCTCTGATGATGTACCTTCCTCACTTTGACCAACACTAATGTGTCTACCCTTGCCAAAGTATGAAGATATATTTATGCATTTCGTTGGCCTCTCTTGGACATATCCACCTTCATTAGTCCTCTTCCTATTTAAATTTGACTGTGACATCTCCATCAAATTAAGGCTGCAATAAAATACTATGAACTCGTAGTTGTAGTCATTCTGGTTCGCTACTGATTGCAATTGTGAGCTCTAAGCTCAGAATCAACTGAATTATTATGCTACTAAGTACTAAATGAAAATCTCTCGAAGGCTCCTTTCCAGCATGTTTCAATAATGAAACTCGTATATCTTAAATAGACAACTACAAATAAACCATTTTCATATCAGCCATCAGATTTTGCCTCATAATCGACATCGTCTATTTTGGCAAATGGGTCGGCCGTTACATATGATAAGAACTAATATTTGGCAAACCTCGCGTAATTTCAAGTAATCGAGTGGGCAAATAGGGTGGGAACTTGGGACCCCATTGCGTGTGATGCATGGCGAATTGGGTCCTAGGACAAATAAAAATTTCACATAGGAAAATGGGAATTTGGTGAATGATGATCCTCGAAAGAGACACTCAATTTAATCCGTGGCGAATAAGAGTAAACAGTAAAGAGAAATATGGGCGAAGAACCCGACAACCAAATTGAAATTACGTAATAATAGTGGCGAACATTCCAACCACTATATGACCATTTTATAAAATCTGGGTGAATGATCCGACCTGTATTTGATTGTTTTATTCACCAATTTCTATCACCCGATCGTGACATATTCGCCAATTGGTGAATATTCACCACTAAAAAAATCCCTGTAGGATATCTTTTATAAAAATTAAATTATATACGTTAAAGGTTTATGATAGAGTTAATTGGAATTTCCCCAACAAATTCTTTAAAAAATGGGGTTTGTCCACAAATAGTGTAAATAGATCTTATCTTGTATCTTAAGAGCTAAATTTTCAGTGTTGGTTAATGGGAGTCTATGTGGGTTTTTTCCTCTACTTAGGGGGTCAAGCAAGGGGATCCTCTTTTTCCTTTTCTCATCATAAGTTTAGATGCAGGTCTTCATAGACTCATTTTGCATCACCAACAACAAGGTTCATGGAAAGGTATTGAAATTCCAAATTCTTTTATTTCCACCACCCATTTATTATTTATAGATGATAGATTATTATTTGGGAACTTCACATTTTCCAAGGCCAAGATTATAAAGTTGGTCACATATTATGTCTTTAATTGTACGTAGATATCTTCTTGAAAAGCTAAATGGATGTCCTTAGCAGGGAGGATTTTATGACAGTAAATTTTTAGCTCCATCTCAAACTATATAATGTCAATATTACAAGATCTTAAAGGGATTATGGGAGAAATAGAGGAACCTATGAGGAATTTTTTATGGAAAGGAAATCTAGATAATAGAGTTAAACTCCCTCTTATTTCTTGGAAAAACATCTGCAAGTGTAAATGGGAAGGAGAGTTAGGCATACATAGCCTAGATTAGAGAAACCTCAGTTTGAGTGCCAAATTAGTCTAGAATTTGTATTACAAACCAAATTCTAAATGAGCATAAATTATGAAGTTCAAATATATGGATTCTAATATTCCATACATGACCTTTACTATGTCTAATCCTCCTAAACACTCACTTATGTGGAATTTTATCATTATATGTAGAGAGGTGATTCTTCCATATTTTTCTTGGGTCATTCATTTAGGGGATAAAGCTAAATTTTGGGAATATTTATGGAATGGTGCTCCACATTTCTCTACAAATAAAATTCCATTAGAAGATAAACATGTTTTACATAATTGTTGGGGAACTTTGGTTAAAGATTACCTTGTCATTTTTTAGGCAAGTAGCATTATTTCTTATCTCCAAATTTTGCCACATTAGATAGCTATATTGGTTTCAATTATCAAAGAAAGATCTCTTCATTTATCCAATAAATCAAACTCACATATTTGGGATCCTTAAAAAACTAGATAGCACATAGTTAAGCAAGGATACCTTTCATTAGCTTCATTGGATGCTCATACAAATTCAAGAGATTTTGTATTTTGTTGGACTGAGGCAGTTCTTCAAAAAGTAGGAGAGTTTTCTTGGTTAATGCCGAATAAAAAGATCTTGACAAGTTCAAGACTTTTGAAATTGGGTATAACCATGGAATTCAATTGTGTTATGTGTAATCAATCAATGAAGACTACTGACTATTTTAAATACTCTCATGTCCTTTTACACAATCATGCTGGAATTGGCTGAAAAGGAAATTACATTGGTCATCGCATTTTCTAAACTCTCTAATTCAATTATTCAAAAGTTGATCTCTTTTGCATAGAGATTATTTTTATGCTCTCGTATTGAAGATCTCCCCACCAATCCTAATTTGGAACCTTTGGTGGGAATGAAATAGAAGATTGTTCCATAAACATAATCATTCAACATAACTTTTAATTGAGAAAATTGAAGCTTCAATATTAGAGTGTCTTAAATCCTACACTATAAGATTGAAGAATATTTCTTCTTTCTTTACCTCTTAAAACTCTTCCATTACCAAAAAATGGTCTCTCATTTCTCTTTGTTTAAAAGGAAGCTTATTACAAAATAAGCCCAACAATCTAATAAAAAAGGATGTTAAATGGAAACCTCCAGATGAAAGTTTTGTTAAGCTTGATTTCAAAAAATCATCTAAAGGAAACCTAAGCCACTTAGGAGAAAGACATTTCTTGATAAACAATAAAGGAAACTTTTAGTAGCTAGAGCTTTTATGATTTCGCCAAGGAGAAAAAGTAAAACATAAGCTATGGCATTAATTTATGGTCTCAAATTAGTAGAGTCTTTTCAAATTAATAATATTGAGATTGAAGGTGATTCTCAATTCATAATTAACATACTCATCTCAAAAAATATTTCTAATTGAAGATTAAAATACATACTAGGTCATGCTTGGAAACTTCTCTCTTACTTCCAATTTTTTTCTTTCAAGCAATGTTATAGGGAAGAAAATTAGGTTGTAAAATTTTTGGCATATCTTTTTGTTATTCTTCTAAGCGGAGATAAAAATTTCATAGTAAAGGAGTTAATAGAGTGTTGCGATTACCAGATATCACAGTGTGTTAAAAACACTAATATCTATCAAGAGCTACAAATAGATAGTACAGTTGAGATAACCTCTACTTCTCTAGATTTAAAAATTTAATTTTTCTATGTAATTGACTTTGATTGGGATATGGAGTTTGAGATGGAAATTTCACATTGGCATCGGTTAAAAATAACATGTTGATAGGGACACTTGTCTTGCCCATTGAGATGTTGAATTTTACACATTTTAAAAATTATTGATGTCATGTTCATGATTGAAAACCCTTTGCTAAAGCATATACCTTAGTTTGGAAAATGCTATAAATTTATATTCATAGCATGGTGACAAGGACCAATACATGGAGCTTCAAAATTTAAAAATTTAAAACTAGAGTTATCTTTTTTTTATTAATTGCAAAAAAATGTTTTGTGGGGACTCGAAGCCCATTAAAAAATTCTTACAA
The DNA here is from genome assembly GCA_027943335.1 of Chamaecyparis obtusa. Classification (NCBI taxonomy): domain Eukaryota; kingdom Viridiplantae; phylum Streptophyta; class Pinopsida; order Cupressales; family Cupressaceae; genus Chamaecyparis; species Chamaecyparis obtusa. The sequence goes on along the minus strand of BSBK01000284.1, from coordinate 1,070,492 downwards.
AAGATTAAGAAATAATTTCCCCATTACAAAACATTGCTAGATGACCAACATACCAAGAAGAAACCACCCAAAAACCAGCTACAACATAGACCAGACAATAAAAAAAAGATAGGAAAATAAAAACACAATAGAACAAGACTAAGCTAGATATTTTAGAGTCACAACAACTTCCTCTTCCAGGGTTGTAAATTTTTTAATAGTATCCTTCAGGTCCTGGATATCCTTCGGGGCAATAGCAAATTTCTGCTTCAGGCTTGCGTGAGTGTGTTTTCTCGACCCCTCAGTTTGGCCAACAACTTCCTCAGTATCAGGGTCAACTTTAACAATGGTATTTTTTTGGTAAGAACCTTCCAACCTAGCAACAAGGGATTTCAAGTTATCCATCGAGGCCTTCATTCCATCATGGCTATGGTGGAGAATCTTCTACAGGGTATTGTCTATCTTGTCCACTTTTTTATTCAGATCCTCCAACTTCTCTTCCAATAACTTCCTGGTCTTATTCTCAACAAAGAAAGATTCCATCACCATTCTTTTTTCCTCCATGGTCCACACATTATAAAAAGAGTTCAAGGAAGTATTACCACTTTATCCATGCTCTTTTGTAGGTTCTCAAATTTGGCAGACAAAACCATATACTTCAAATTAAGGCTCCTAATTTCATGGAACACCCACCTATCCACTCTAAAATAGATAGATTTGACATTGGCTATTTGAAGAACACCCAATGTAGGCTCCCTCTTATCATCAAATTTTGCAAGGTTTAACTAGATAGAGGCCTCCTTAGGGATACCTTCCTTCTTTTTGGATTAAGTCTCCCCTTTGGAGCCAAAATCAGTCAATTCCTACAAATTTGATGGGGAAACATGCATCTCATGATCCAAAGAACTTTTGTAGTAAAAAAGAAAAAGGACTTTTACTTTATCAATCTCCTATTTCCTAGGCTTAGCTCCCTTAAAATGGGGAATGCCACTCACAACTTTAGTCGACATGCCACCCCTAGAACTCCTAGAGACAGAGCCCTAGGTAGTAGGATTAGCACCGGGAGGGTTAGGGTTATTCTTATCAACATGGGTGGTGTTAAATCCCTCCTCCTCATCATTAGTGTCCATTCCCTCCCATTTAGCATATCTTTTCACAGTGAACAACCCAAACTTCTTATCAAAAAAATTAATTTTACCCTTGTTAGGTTCAGGAGTAGCAAAAACATTATCACCCTCCTTAGTTTTGATGTCCTTAACCTCATCAAACTTCTTGGTCTCTAATTTAGTCACCATCCTAGATTTTTTAGCTAAAGGAGGTGTCAGTGAAGCCATCTTTGAAGCCTCACCATCAGACCCATCAACCTCCCTTTTAACAATTACATTCTTTGGCTTAATGGTTTTCAAGGTAGGATCTGGGACCTTATCTTGAAAATACTCATAAATGAGGAAAATCAAACCTTCATGGAGAAAAAGATTCTTAGGTTTTTCCTATTCTCCATAATGCTTTGGTTGAGTGAGTAGATAAGGAAATGCAAAAAGGAAATGAGAATCTTATGCCTAAAATGGTTCAAAAAGATGAAATGATAGCTATGAAATCTGGTAAAACACCTATCAATAGTAAAAAAACTCCATAATGGGCATGAGCACCTTACGCTAGATGGGCTTAATTTTCTCAGCATCATAAAAATTGATGTTTCTTTGAACCAAAATTTCCATTTCCTTATCCATCTTAGGAAAGTTTTTGATAGCTCTATCTGAAAGTTTCCTATCCTTAAATAAATTCATGCCTTTTAATGGAAGACTAGTGATATCCACAATGAGCTTGTTGTCAAGAGCAATTTGCTTCCCATAGAGGGTCATAGTGTCATTCTCTTAGTTATCAACAAAGAGCTTGGTAATTTTCTTAGTGTTCCCATGCAACCTTTCCAAATATGGAGTAGCCCCCCCTTTTCTAAGCTTCCACTAGACCTTATCATCTTTCTTCCATTCATTGCAGTTTGCGAGATCTTCCCATCATAATTAGAAGGCCTACCATCTTTACTAAATGTATTATAAAATCTAATGAGAGATTGTATATCTTCATTAAGATTTCTTTCCTCTCTCTAAGTAATAATTTGTTTGAGTTTGACACAAAGATTAGTGAATCCATCAGCCACCATATTGACTTCATGATAAGCATGTGCTAAATAAAACTTATCAAAGGTTTGAATTGTGGAATTGGCTTCCTTAATAATATGGTCTATGGGCCATAAAGAATTGTGTTCACCCTTTAGGCATTTGATGATATTATTAGAGTCACCCTCTAGCCAAACCATTTTGTCATTCAGGTCTCTAGCCAACCTTAGGGTTTGAAGAGCTCCCATATCTTCAAAAAATTGATTATATTGGATTCCCAAGGGAGAGGCTACAACCCCTAAACAATTGTCATACTCATATCTAACTAATCCTCCATGTCCAATTGGACCAGCATTTCCTTTAGGTACCCCATCAAAGTTTATTTTAACCTATCCACTAGGAGGTGATATCCAAAACAACCCCTCTCTTTTATTCTCCTTTCCACTTTTTGTCATGGGGAGATTCCAATTTGTGAATAATCCAAGCTCCTCATGTAGATTAGTGGTCGTCGGGGAATCTTTTAGGAAGGAAGAAAAAAATTCCTTCAAAGCACTAAATATTTTTTTTCGAGACCACAACAAGGGATAAATCCTTCTCTCTGAAAATCCAATCATTGTGTTCCTTCCTTATGTTCCAGATAACATGATGTGCAACAAGAGACCAAAGAGTTTTGATAGCATGGTTGGAAACTGGGCATGACCACTGGAGAAATAATTCTTGCAAAGAGCCAGGAAAGATCCAACATAGATTCCACCTTTGAAGCACTCTAGACCAAACCTCCCAGGAGAAGGAACAATTAAGGAGGAATTGGGGAGTCAACTATTTAGCTTCTAAGCACAAATAACACCTCTTAGGTAGACAAAAACCTCTTCTACAAAAATTATTAGTTGTAAGCACCTTATTCTGAAGGAAAAGCTAGTAAAAGATATTGATCTTTGGAATAAGAGTCTTCACCCACGATGAGGCCCAAAAGGGGGGCTATCATGGCAATTGTACAACAAAGAAAGAGCAGAGGAAATACATTACCTACCATTAGAAGTGAGAGCCTAGACAATAGAATCATTAGAGATAGGTCTAACAAACCAACCGTGAAGAGAAGCTTTAATAGGAGAAAGGGTGGGGTCAATGGCGGTCAAATTAACCCAATCTCAGTTCTTCCAATAATTTATGACCAGCAATCTAAAGGATCTCTTGTAGGTGACAAATTTTTTTTAAAAATCCACTAGATTAGCCAAAGGTTTATCCAAAAACCATAAATCATCCCATAACCAAATTCTACTACTATTACCCAATTTCCATTTGCTTCCCCTGGTATCAAAGTTTTTGACTTTCTACACACAATTCTAGAGTTGGGAGCCACTAATAGAGAAGGAAGACCTGAAGAAATCATCAAGGGTAGGATGAGAGTAGAGATACTTACTCTTCCCAATCATGATGCATTCCTTGTATTCCCCAAATAATCTCTAGATTTGTTTAGCTAGCAGGGCCTTGTTGAGGGAATTAATATTCCTAATTACAAAACCTCCCAATCTTTTGGGTTTGTAAACATTTTCCCATGCAAAAAGTGGCATACATTTTTTCTCCTCTACCCCAGTCCAAAGGAATAATTTTTGATTCTTTCAATAAACTTGGCATCCTTTGAAGGAATTGTTAAGAGACTTAGGTCATAAAATGGCAAGTTTTAAAGAGTGGCTTTCAGCAACTAGAATTTATCAGCTTGACTCATAAGTTCCTCTTTCCATCTAGAAAATTTCTTATTGAATCTATCAATTAGATATTTCCAAAAGGAATCCAAAGGTTTAAAGACCCAGGTAGGAGGAAAGGAGATCTACAATGCAACATCCCAAAATATTGGATATCTTACGTTATCTTTCAACAGGGGTGTTAATAAAGAAGAGATAACTTTTGTTCAGATTAATAAGCTATCACATGGCCCTGGTATATGTCTTTAAAGTCTCCTTCATGTTTCTAGCTTCTTTAATAGAAGACATGACCATCATGATTGTGTCATCAAAAAACTTTTCATGCGAAAGAATTTGATTAGTTGAGGAAGGTTTAAGACCTTAAATAATCCCATCAAGAACTATTTTTTACATGTATGTCCCCAAACTCTATGCCATGATTGCAAAGAGTATAGGATAAATTGGGTCCCCCTTCCTAAGCCCCCTTGAGGGTGTGAAGAAATGAGAAGAGGATCCATTCACAATGACAACTGAAGATGAGGTGGTTATTAGTTTTATAATCAGCTGGATCACCTGCTCACCAAATCCAAATACTTTGAGAAATCTACAAAGAAATCCCTATCCACCATATCATATACTTTGGATAGATCCAACTTCATATGGAATCACTATTTAGTCAAACTTTCTAGAGAGTGGATGTTCTCTATTGGAAACTACAATTGAAACAATTGTTATATTGTCATTGATGTCAAAGCTTAGCTGGTAAGACAATTGCTATCTAGGAGAGTACTATATCTTTTGATTGATGAAGAAGATTTGAAAAGAGGAGATAACAAGAGGACCTAAGGAAAGGTTGAGTTATGTGATAATTCAATGGGTACTTGATTAGTTGGCACATTGACAAGGTAATGTGTTGTTTATCTTTAACACCAAGTGAAGAAAAAAGACTGGAAACATAGGATTAACCGAGCAAAAGTGAAGAAATCTAGTTTAAGCCGAGTGATGCTAGTGTTGACTGAGTGCCAGTATAAGATGAGAAAATCTAGTGTCAATTGAGCATCAGTAATTGTCGAGCGACAGATAATTAACCGAGCAAAGACAGTGTTTTCCAAGAAGGAAAGTTTTAGCGATGACTGAGATATCTAGTAATGACCGAGGAGATGTACACATTATTGACCGAGTGTCAGTAATTTACATTTTGAGAAAGAATTGAGAATCCTAGCCGACATAGTTGAATTCTTGGGATATGTAAAATGTGTTGAAATTATTAATGAATGGTATGGAGCATTTAATGTATCATAAACTATTTTCTTATGGATTTAAAGAGAATTTTGGAGATGTATCTAGAAGGAGAAGAAGGAAAAGAAAATGATGGAAGGATTCGATGAATTTGACCTAAACCTAAGATCTACAGAAGAGATTAAGTGGCAAAAGATTAATCTACCTGATCATGGAGATATAAGGATGATCTAATTGTGAGGTTAGATAGAGAGTGGAAGAGGTTGACTTTATTGACTGATGAATCTAAGCAGAAGGCTAAAGGTGAAGCTATGAAGAGCTGAACAAAGTTGTGATGATTTCTTGAAGAGAATTCCAAGAAGATCAGAGATGGAGATGGAAATGAAGGTCAGTCAGTAAATCAACATATGAGTGAATTAGATCTATATTTGCAAAGTGAGTTGTATATTTTAGATTAGAACCTACTGTTACTTTCTAACTATTGTATCCATCTAAATCCTTTAATAAGGGTTGACCTAACAGTCATTTTGTAATCCTTTGATCAAGGTGACATTGTGATGGAATGTTCTTAATCCCTCTAACCAGGCCACTCTTAACAGGGTGATTAAATTCTTTAACAGGATCACACCAAACAGTGTGTATTGTAAACCTTTAACTGGGTTAGCTTCTCACAGAGCTCACTTCAGAAGAGTGAAAATCAGTACCATGTTACAAGTGGTTTTTCCCAAATTGGGTTTCCACTATAAAGTTTGGTGTTATACTTGTGTCAATGTTATTTGATGTGAATTTTGTTGAAAGTTTTATATTCTTCAAGTTAATTACTTTTGGATAGTGGATTGCAAGTTTTATGTAACCGATATATGCTATAGAGACTGAGTGAATTGCTTATTAGATCTAAGTTTGTTGAAGAACTAGAAAGTTGAATTGGTACATCTAGATCTGAGGATAACTAATTCACCCCCCTCTCAGTTATTCTAAAATTATTCTAATAATTGGTATCAGATATGTTGGTGATTGTAGAGAATTTTTTTTTAAAGTTACTTGAAGCTAATGATCAAGATGTACAAAAAGGAGGTACCAAAGCTAAACAAGGAGAACTTCCCTGCATGGCAGAGTCTAATGAAATTGCACCTAGCTGGTATTGGTGATTCAACGAAATAATATGTGGAAAATGAATATGTAACACTTGTTGCACCTTTTACTTCTGAGGAGATGAAAGAAAAACAAGAACACAATCAGACAATGTTGGAGATTGCATCTGCCCTAAGCTATCCTGAATCTGAAGACATCAAGGACTGTACTAATGCAAATAAAATGTGGGACACTCTTGCAGCTATCTATGGTGGGGACACCAATGTACTAAGAGCCAAATCTGAAAGCTTGAGAGGTAAGTTTGATGAAATGAAAATGCAAGAAGGTGAAAATGTTGCTCAGTATTGTAGTAGAATCAAGGAAGTAGTAAATGCCATTAGAGGAGCTAATGGAAACATTGATGATGAAACTGTTACCAGTAAAGTGTTGAGAAATTTTCTTCCTATCTATGCTATTAGAGTTTCTACAATACAAGAATCAAGATGTAATCTCGGTAATGTCCTAACTTTGGAAAGTCTTGTTGGCAAGCTTACTTCTTTTGAGTTGTCTAATTTTGATAATTTTACTATTCAAAAAATTGAATGTGCATTCAAGTCTCAAATGGTTCTTCATAAGAATAATAAGGGAAAAGAAAAATGTGTGAGCAGTGACAGTAACAAAGACAATGATAGTGTCACTTCTGATAATGATCTAGAAGATCTTGAGGCACTTATGACTAGAAGGCTATAAAGAGGAAAAGGAAGATACAAAGGTAAACTTACTATAATATGTTTTACAAGTAACAAAGTTGGCCACATTGCAGCAAGATTCCCTAATAGGACTGACAAGGATGAAAGAAGGGAAAGAAAGTATAATGAAAAACTAAATGATAGAGATCACCAAAGGTACAAAGATACAAAGACAAAGGTAAGCAATCCTACTATATTGTTGAAGAGGAAACTGATAGTGAAACTAGTGAATCTGATGATTGTGATATATAAGTTGTTTATGTTGCTATGAAAGATGATTCTGATGAAGAGGAGAAAAATGCACTTATTTCATATGTGAGTAAAGGTGATAAATAGATTATTGATAGTGGTTCCTCACATCACATGACTGGTGATAAAAGTAAGTTTGAAACTCTAAATCATTACAAAGGTAGAAGTGTTAAGTTTGGTAATGATGCACCATGTGTTGTGAAAGGAAAATGATCAATAAGATTAATTGATCTTGATTAGATGTGATAATGTTTATTGGGTTGAAGGTCTTAACTATAATCTACTGAGTGTGGCATAGCTGAACAATACTGGTTACTTAGTTGAATTTCATCACAAAAAGGCTAAAATATTTGATGCCACTGATGAACTGATTGGAAGTGGAGAACATACTAGAGGTAATTTATTCTATCTAGACCTATCTAAAGAAACATGTTTGTTTGCACAATTTTATGATGTATGGCTATGGCATAAGAGGTGTCATGTAAACTTTGACAATTTAGTAAATATCAGTAAGATGAAAAAAGTTAGAGGTTTGCCAAGATTGAAGAAACCTGATAATTTGATGTGTAAACAGTGTCAATTGGGAAAAATAACAAAGTCTAGTTTTAAGAGAAAGACCTAAACTTCTGAAAATATTTTGAAATTGGTTCATACTGACCTTTGTGGACCTATGGGTGTGAAAAGTTACTGTGGTGATAATTATTTCATTCTATTTGTTGATGACTATTCTAGAATGATGACTGTAATGTTTTTAAAATAGGAATCTGATGCATTTCAATTGTTTAAGTGGTATTTGGAAAAAGTTTAAAAAGAAATAGGTAAAAGCTTGAAATGTTTGAGATATGATAGAGGAGGAGAGTTTATATCAAATGAGTTCAATATATTCTTCAATGATAGAGGAATAAAGAGACAGATGTCTACACCTAGGACACCTCCACATAATGGTATAGTATAAAGAAGAAACATATCAATTATGGATTGTGCTAAAACACTGATGATAGAAAAGAATGTTGCACAAAAATACTAGAGAGAAGCTGTAAGTACAACTGTTTATACCTTGAACTAAGGAAAAATCAAGAAAGGTATGAATGCTACACCTTTTGAGTTATGGTATGGATATGCACGTAATGTGAAATATTTTAGAGTCTCTGGAAGTAAATGTTATATACTGAAAGACAATAAGAATGGAAAAATTGATGCAAAAAGTGATGAAGGCATATTCCTAGGATATTCCACTTAGAGAAAAGCTTACAAGTGTTTGAATTCTAACACTAACAAAATTGTGGAAAGTGCAAATATTAGAGTTGATGAATATGTAGAAAAGAATGAAGTTGAGTGCAAAAAAGAACCTGAAGATTACAGATCTTTTGTATACATGGAAGAAGGAGAAGCTAGTAATGCACCTAAACCAGATATTGAGGAACAACATGAATCTACCAATCCACAACAAGAAAATGTCGAGCATCAGGATGATGCTGCTGAGCAATCTGAAGAAGAGAAAGAGAATTTACAATATGAACCTGAAGATCAAGATCAAGGAGAAAAGAAATTTGAACCTACATTGACACAATATGTAAGAAGACATCATAAGCTTGAACAAATCATTGGAGATAAAGAATCTGGAGTTATGACAAGAAGTAAGTTAAAAGATCATACATGCTTACTATGTGAATTTGAGCCTAAGATAGTAAAAGATGCTTTAGAGAATGAGGATTGGATACAAGCCATGGATGAATAAATAGATAAGATAGAGAAGAACAAAACCTAGACACTAGTGCCGAGACCAGAAGACAAGAATGTTATTGGAACAAAATGGGTATTTAGAAATAAGTTAAATGAACATGGAGAAGTCACTAGGAACAAAGCTAGCTGGTATGCAAATGATATGCACAAGAATAAGGCATTGACTATGGGGAGACATTTTCCCCAGTTGCAAGTTTGGAAGGAGTGAGGACTCTACTTGCATATGCAGCGTATAAAGTATTCAAAATATATCAAATAGATGTTAAATCTGCATTTCTGAATGGGATACTAGAAGAAGTATACATTGAACAACCAAAAGGATTTGTTGACCCAAGCAAGAAGAATATGGTTTGCAAGCTACACAAGGCACTATATGGATTAAAGCAAGCCCCTAGAGCATTGTATGAGAGACTGCATAATTATCTGATAAAGATTGGATTTGTACTAACAAATGACAACAACAATTTGTATTTGAAGACTGAAAAAGGTAAAGATATTTTGTTAGCTGAAATCTTTGTTGATGATATCATATTTGGAGGACAAGATGCCCTATATCAAACCTTTTCAAATGAGATGAAAACTTAATTTGAAATGTCTATTTTTGGTGAGATAAAATTATTTGTTGGTTTGCAAGTTTATCAGGTGAAGAAAGGTATCTATATTACTCAATCTAAATATTTCAAGGAGATACTGAAATTTTTTGGTATGGAAGATTCTAGACCAGTAAGTACATCTATGGCTATTGGAGAAAATTTATCAAAAACTAATGATACAACTGAAGTCAATCAAACCGTGTATAGATCTATGATTGGAAAGATATAATATGTTGTCCATAGAAGACTAGATATTGCCTTAGTAGTTGGGATTGTTGCAAGATTTTATGAAAATCCTAAAGAGAGTCACATGATGGTAGTGAAAAGGATATTGAGATATCTAAAATGAACAGAGGACTATGGATTGTATTACAAGAAGAATGAAAAGTTTGAACTGAAAGATTACATTGATGCAAATTGGGTAGGAAATGTGGATGAAAGAAAGGGTACAAGTGGTGGTGCATTCTTTCTAGGAAATAGATTAGTCTCTTGGACAAGCAAGAAACAAAACTACATTTCCCAATCTACAACAAAAGCTAAATATGTAGTAGCAGCAATGAATTGTTCAAATTTAGTGTGGATCAAGCAATTGTTAAAAGGTATGAAGGAGGAAATCACTGAGCCAGTTGCTATTTTCTATGATAACACAAGTGCTATTAACATATAAAAAAATCCTATTATGCACTCTAAGACTAAGCATATTTCTATCAAGTATCATTACTTGAGAGAGTTAGTTCAAGACAAAGAAGTGATAATGGAATATGTGAATACAAAGGAACAATTAGCATATATATTCACAAAAGCATTACCTAAAGATGCTCATGAATACCTTAGAGGTAAATTAGGGAAGATTTCCCTAATTGAGGCTACCTAGAAATGTATAGGAGCACAACATCAAATATGCTAATCAGAATATCTGACAAATTGATGTAGAAGAAGTCACACTTTAGGAGTTTCCTAGAGTTGTGAGAAGTAAAGAAAATATGTTAATCAATCATAAGAAAGATGACAGAGGGAGTATACAAAATACACAATTGACATGAAGATATCTATATAGTTAAGATGCAAGTGACAGATACATGTTTCTTTGGCATTATTGTCAAAGAGGGAGAGATTTAGAGGGAGAGATATAGTATTAAGAGATTGAATGAACCCGAGGGAGAGATACAAAAAAGAGTTTCGGTGAATAGACAAAGTAAAATTTACCCAAGAGGGAGCTGGTACTTGGATGTGAATTAGAATGAAGCTAAGGATATTAATGAAGTTCTGATGCACAAAGTTTTTGGATTGTATGGTAAATCATGTGGTGTTGCGATCAATGCCAAAGTGGGAGATTGTTGGAAACTACAATTGAAACAATTGTTATATTGTTGATGTCAAACCTTAACTGGTAAGACAGTTTCTATCTAGGGGAGTACCATATCTTTTGATTTATGAAGATGATTTGAAAAGAGGAGATAACAAGAGGAACTAAGGAAAGGTTGAGTTATGTGATACTTCAATGGGTACTTGCTTAGTTGGAATATTGAAAAGGTAATGTGTTGTTTATCTTTAACACCAAGTGAAGAAGAAAGACTGGAAACATAGGCTTACCAAGCCGAGTGATGCTAGTGTCGACCAAGCGCTAGTATAAGCCGATCAAACCTAGTGTCGACCAAGCATCAGTAATTGCTGAGCAACAAATAATTAACCAAGCAAAGATAATGTTTTCCAAGAAGGAAAGTTTTAGCGATGACCGAGATATCAAGTAATGACCGAGGAGATGAACACAATATTGATTGAGTGTCATTAATTTACATTTTGAGAAAGAATTGAGAATCCCAACCGGCATAGTTGAATTCTTGGGATATGAAAAATGTGTTGAAAGTATTAATGAATGGTATGGAGCATTTAATGTATGGTAAACAATTTTCTTATGGATTCAAAGAGAAGTTTGGAGATATATCTAGAAGGAAAAGAAGGAAAACTAAATGATGGAAGGATTCAATGAATCTTTCCTAAACCTAAGATCTACGGAAGAGATTGAGTGGTAAAAGAATAATCTACCTGATCAAGGAGGTATAATGATGACCTAGTTGTGAGGTTAAACATAGAGTGGAAGAGGTTGATGTTATTAATTGATGAATCTAAGTAGAAGGTTGAAGGTGAAGCTATGAAGAGCTGAATAGAGTTGTGGTGATTGCTTGAAGAGAATTCCAAGCATATCAGAGATGGAGATGGAAATGAAGGTCAATCAGTAAATCAACATATGAGTGAATTAGATCTGTATTTTCAAAGTGGGTTGTATATTTTAGATAAGAACCTGCTGTTACTTTCTAACCATTGTATCAGTCTAAATCCTTTAATCAAGGTTGACCTACCATTCATTTTGTAAACCCTTTTATCAAGGTGACATTATGATGGAATGTTCTTAAGCCCTCTAACCAGGCCACTCTTAACAAGGTGATTAAATCCTTTAACAGGGTCACACCTAACAGTGTGTATTGTAAACCTTTAACCGGGTTAGCTTTTTATAGACCTCACTTCAGAAGAGTGAAAATCAGTAGCATGTTACAAGTGGTTTTTTCCAAATTGGGTTTCCACTATAAAGCCTGATGTTACACTTGTGTGAATATTATTTGATGTGAATGTTGTTGAAAGTTTTATATTCTCCAAGTTAATTACTTTTGGACAGTGGACTACAATTTTTATGTAACTGATATATGCTACAGAGACCAAGTGAATTAATGATTAGATCTAAGTTTGTTGAAGAGATAGAAAGTTGAATTGGTACATCTAGACCTAAGGATAACTGATTCATCCCCCCTCTTAGTTATTCTAAAATCATTCTAACAGTTCTCATGGAGAATAATGATAGAGTCAATAATCTACCTCCAAGGCACAAATCCATTCTATTGGGGGGATAAATTAGCTAGAAGCAGTAAAAAAAGTCTAGTAGTGAGCACTTTAGAGAAGATATTATAGAAAGAATTTCATAGGATGATGGGTCTGGAGTAGTGCATGGTTCCAAAACCATGTTTTTTAGGAATACAGATTAGGAAGGTAGCATTTATCTCCTTAAGGATGGATTTAGAACTAAATAATTCTTTAACAACATTAGAAATATCCTTCTCCATAATGTGCCAAATTTTATAGAAGAAAAAATTAGGGAATCCATCCGGCCCAGGAGCCTTCTCCCTCTCAAAAGAGGAAAAAACATCTCTAATATCTTTTATAGAAGGGATGGTAGAAAGAGAATTATTATGAGCCCCCTCTAAAATAGATGGGATAGAAGAAATAAGAAAATCTTGATGTTTAATATTAAGCTCTAGATCACAAGAGACTAGGGAGGATAAATAATTGACCATCTCACTGACAAGGGAAAGATTAGGGCCCAAGATCTCTTCTTCCAAAAAATATCTTCTTTAGATATAATATCATGGTACTTCACTAGGATCTTATTTTCCTTAGCCAAAAGATCTTTATTGTAGCCTTGAATCTAGATTTTATCTTGGATTTCTTTAAGATCCAACTGAATCTTATTCTTCATAAAAAAAATATCCCCAAAGACCTCTTTGTTTGACTTCCTAACATTGTCCTTAATAAATATGAGCTTCTTAACGACCATAAACATAGCAATTCCATCAACTTTGACACTCAACCAATATTTAATTATGTCCTCAAGGATGGGGTCAGATAACCACATTTTTTCAAACCTAAAAGGGAAATTTCTCTTGCCAAAAATAGGATCAATGAAAAAAGAAATAGAAAAATGATTTGAGCCAATTCTAGAGATAGAAGTAATAGTGCAAAAGTATCTAACAAACTAATCATTAGTGATGAGGGCCCTGAAAAGTTGAACTTGGATAAGGTCATTACCTAGTCTTCTATTGGTCTAGGTGTAATCAATACCCTTGAGATTAACATCTATGAGGCCCTGCTGACTAATGAAGTTCATAAGATCCAATATTTCATCCATTTGGTTCTGGATCCTCCAAATTTCTTATTATCTATGAGGGGGTATTATAGTTGTACCATCTTAAAATGGATGCACTCCTCATTTTAGACCTTTTATCTCCTGACCTCTATCAACTTTTCAGACCATGGATGGATTCATTCTCGATCACCTCTTTATCGTGTTTAGTCCCATATTCTCCCTTTTCAACAATGCATTATCTAAGATCTTAGGGTTAGTTCCCTATGGACCTAGCCTAGAACACGTCAACCTAAATTGATCTGTTCCCTGAGGTTTGTGAACCTTGGGCCTGGTGTTCTCTCAGGGATTTAATTCTCAAAATATGGTGACCCTGTCGACTTGCTTTGTTTTATTGCCCAAAGACTTGTATGAAAAGATGCCTAGTCACCTCATTTTGTAAGAAAGACATAAAAGAAGACATAATAATAATCAAGGCATGAAACAAGAAAGCACAAAAGAAAGGAGATGAAGAAATGAGACAATTTAATGATTCAAGCATTCAAGTCTTCAAAGATTCAAGGATCCTTTGTGAGCATCTTTCCTCTTCAAGATATAGCATATTTTTGGCCATCAAGGGAGGAGATATAAATTGAGGCATTCATCATATTCTTCATTTGATGCAAACTTACATCCATGACTCCATGAAGTGATTTTGGTAGATCTATAACATTTATGGATATTTCCTATATTGCAAGTTCAAGATCAACATACAAACACAACAAAATCCTTATTAACAAGGGTTTCTTCAAGCAAGGTGAATATTTACATTTGTCTTGTTTTATTTACACATTTAAATCAAATTAAAGGTTGATTCCTCAATCTAGGGCTTGACCAAGGTAGTCCCTTATCCATCCCAACCCCAAAACCTAGTTTGTTGTATGCAGGAGCAAGATCTTAGAATTACAGGTACAAATCTAGAAGTTGCAGACATAGATCTATTAGAAGAACTTGGGTCGACTTTAGAAAAGTGCCTTAGGAAAAAATTGACTTAATTCGACCTGTTTCAGAACATGGTGACATGGTCAACCTATTCCTAGTAGCCTGATATTTTCAACATTTTCTAGATTTTCAGCCATGATTGAAGATGCACAGTTAGAAATTAAGCTACAAGTCTAGAACAATAGTTTTTAGAATAGAAAAGTATATTCCTCTACACATTGAAAGGTGAGTACCTCATTATCTATTTCATATCTTCTCTTGGATTTGTTTTCACATCTTAATTGGGTTGATTGCTTATATTCAATACCTATATCTCTACTTATTATCTTGCTAAATTAATTAGTTCAATTTTACAAGTACATTTACACAACCTTAAATAAATCTTACATTTCATGAAAGATTAATTTCTTGTGTGCTTCCTTAGCATAATTTGGATTTAGCATTGGCATCTCTTTATCTCCTTGGGTTTCGCTAATCTAACCTAGGTTATATTGAGAGTTACGCCTAGAAGCCCCTCTTTCTCTTGTATTTTGAATGTTGGTGTGAAAATGGTTAATTAATGAATACACCTCACATAGTTTACATTGTTAAATTTATCAACACCATTCCCCCCCTAAAATTTTTGGTGAACCTGACGCGTTACAACTACCTTTTGAATTTGGAGTTAGATCCCTTGATTTCCTTTTTCCCATTGGTGAACCCTATTTTGAAGTTAGATTTACCTATATGTGTGTGGTTAGATATTTATTTTCACTTTATTTC
The DNA here is from genome assembly GCA_027943335.1 of Chamaecyparis obtusa. Classification (NCBI taxonomy): domain Eukaryota; kingdom Viridiplantae; phylum Streptophyta; class Pinopsida; order Cupressales; family Cupressaceae; genus Chamaecyparis; species Chamaecyparis obtusa. The sequence continues at coordinate 1,055,414 of BSBK01000284.1, read as the reverse complement.
ATTGATAATTGTGTGGTTAGATCTCATTAGAGTTTCCTTTTTTTTATCTCCTCTTTTACGAGCTTTATTACACTAAGTCTAACCACTACCATTCCCATTAGGAGAAGTCGTAGACTCATGCTCTCTTTTGACCATGATTCATCTTTCCTTCCTAGGAACTATGATGATAACAATATTTTCCCTCAAGATCTCAATCCCATAATGGAGCATAATTATTCTCATTCATCCCACGATGAGGATGAAACCTTAATAATTCCTCCTTCCCAAGTTGATAAGCTCTCTCACGAGTTTGATAAATTGTAAAATTGGCTTGTGCAAGAGAACCCAAATCCCGATAGTGTTACCACTATTGAGGTTATTAAGAAGATTATTACTCATGATGAAAATAGCATATCTATTTTTTATGGTATCTCACACCTTATTAATACTCATGCTAAGACTTTAACAAAATGTGCTCAAGAGTTATGATACACTCCTTCCATAACCATTAAACCTTATATCTCAATTTCTACTACCATTCCTAGTATTCCTACTTATACGCCACCTCTCATGACAACTTCTACACAAGTTTCCACTCCTTTAAGTGTTGGTCTTCCTAATCCTTCACTTCCTTTGAGTGTTCCTCCTACCTCCATACCTTCCTCATTACCCTCATACAATCTTGTTTCTTTCAGTACATATTCCTATCCTCTTCCCATTCCTTATAATCCTCCACCAACATCCTTGCATTTTCCTTCAGATTCCTAGAAATTTCCTAGTACATCCAATATGTCCATACCTACTATTGGGTCTTCTAATCTTACCATTAGTAGATTAGTTAAAACTGTCACTTTTTTACAACAAGTAGATCAATTCACTCAATTTAAGTAAAACATTCCTATATGCGATATTTCTAATCCCCTTTCCTTAGATATCCTTCGTGATGTTATCCCACAACATATGGAGATACCTCATCTTGAGACTTATAATGGTAAGGGTGATCATGTGATTCATGTTAGGAATTTTCAGACTATATGTAGTAATTTTTCTCATGACTTTAGGCACACGACTAATTTGTTCACACACATTGTTAGGGATATATCTTTGCAATGGTATTTCTCTTTACCTCCTAACTCTATTCATTCCTTACAAATGCTTGCTAATGCCTTCATTCAAAAATTTAAAAATAACATTGGTCCTCAGATTTCTTTGATTGATTTAATGCATTGTAAGCAAAATGTTAAAGAAAAAGTTAGTGACTTTATTGGTAGATTTAAGCATGTGTATGCTTAAATATCTTATCCTATGCCTGATCGTGATATTTAGCATATTTTTATTTCTAATTTGCAAAAAGACATTAGAGATAAGATTCTCCTTATTGAGTATACTTCCTTTTCAAATATTTATGCAATGCTTCACCACTATCAGTTAAAAGTGAGCCAACTTGAGAGATCTACTCCACTGGCTCCTATTACTATGGATAAGAGTGATGCCACCATTGATCAAAATAATTTCTCTAAGCCTAACAAATACATAAAGATTCACAAATCAACAAACACAGTTGATGATCAAGTGGCCGCTACATCGAAAGGTACAACTACTTTTTCCTTTATGTATCATCCTAATTGTAAGTATATTGCTTTATCTGAACCATTGCAAGTGGTGATGACAAAGTTAATCAATGCTAACATTCTTAAAATTCCTCACATTCATCGTATTGACACTAGAAAACCAATGCCTAAGTCATTTGATCAAAATTCTTTTTGTCAATACCATCATCAACCTAGTCATGATACTTAAAGGTGTTATGCTTTGAATAATTCTATTCAAGACCTTATTGATTCCAATTCTATATCTATTGATGGTGAGGTTAATAATACAAATAAGTTTTTAGCACCTCCTAACTAGAATTTTCAAATTTACCCCAATCCTTTTCCTTCACATTCAACAAATGTCATTAATCAACCTTCTTTTCTGGTTACCAACATTAGTTATGATGATAAGGTAGAAGAAGCTAATCATGTGGTTACTTATGTTGAGTCTCAACCTCAACCTTCACCTAAACCTTCATCTCCTATCACCTTTGATGACCCCAATACATTTAAAGAACCTAATGATCCTCTTTACATTACCACTAGGGTTGTTCATATCCCTTCCCGTGGTATTTTAATTGGTCCCTCTTCCATTGTGAATGTTATCATTTGAAGAACATATTTTTAGTAAAGGGTTGCATAAGGATACCTATGATACATATAGTGCTTGGATTCAAAATTGTAATGTTTTTCTTTATCTCCCACAAGGTTCTATTAATCTTCCTATGACTATTCATGGTAAGGTTGTTTACACTACCTTTTTTGTCATTCCTACTTGAGATCAATTTCAAGTTAAGCTTGGTATTTTATGGCTTTCCTCCATGTAATCTATAGCCTCTCTTATTCACAAGTGCATAAAGTTTCCACACAAAGGAGAAGCTATCACGACTAATCATTCCCTTTAAAAACCTTCACGTGCTCGAGATTGTGCTGATATAGATTTCTTTTGGCCATCTCTCCCTCAAAAACTTCCTAGCCATCCTAATCATCTCTTTCGATCCTATCAACAATACAAGGTAGAAAAGATTTTTGGGCTTAGCCTTCCTAAGGATGCTACTCCTACATCTATCTTATCTACCCCACCTATTCCTCTTCCTATTATTCCTCAACCCATAATTGTTCCTTCCCCAGAACCTATGATTGTGGAACCTAATCCTTCAAATTTATCTCGTAAAACCATTCATAATCAACACGATCGTTAGCGTTGCAAAAACTATCAATCTCTAGCTAAGGATTGTGCCCTTACTTCTCACACTGTATCTTCTTCTCAATCTTTGCATTCCTTGGATCAACCCATGCTTCAGACTTTAAAGGAAGTTGATCAAAATAACAATATGAAAAAGGATAAACATGATGATCCTATTTGTATCTTAGATTATATTAATCTTGATATGAAAGATACTCTTGATGATGATGAATATGAGAATATTGGTATGGATTATTATTTTCCTAACATTCTTTCTAGGCAGCTTACAATCACTCCTAGTGAAGAGCATAATGACTCCCACCAGAGTCCTTGTTTGAATCTGGTGGTAGTTCCTACTGTGTTGGATGTTGTTCCTCTTGCAAGTCACTCAACCTTCCATAAAATTTTAGACCAAGATGGGGGGGGGGGGCATGCAACACACTTGATGTGGACTTATCTAGCATGGTATTCTTTGTGTGTTTGTATTGTGTTTCCACCATGTTGTGCTTTTATTTATTTATTTGTCTAGATTTCTTTAGACTATTCTTGATTTCTTTGTTGGCACAAGATGATAAAGTAGTTGAACATGTTGTGAGGTTCTTCTATTTTTATCTCTTTCCTTCTATTTTGTTGTTATATGTTGAGTTGTATATGTCCTATTGTTTGTAAATGTGCCCTTGTGTAAACTAAATAGATGCTTGCAACATAGTAGCACCGATTCTTTTTGGCCTCTGTGTTTCGGGCCCAAAAAGAATCTTCTTTGTATATCTTACGTGTTTTTCCTCCATTGTTTTTTAGTTATACTTCCTTTGGGGATTGATGGCATTTCATACTTGATATAATATTATATATTATCATATGATCACACTTACCCCAAAGTTAGTGGATCCCTTTGTGTTCTATTTTTTTTTGTGTTCATTCCCCTTGGAATGTTCTCTCCTTGGGGTATTTCATAGTGGAAATGATCTTCATGGATTCCTATACACTTTTGTTAGAGAAATATATCCTGTTAAAGAATTTTCAATCGCTTTAACGTGGGGGAATACACTCCTCTCACTTTTTAAACATGCAAATTGGCAGTTTTATTTCCTCTATCAAAATATTGATAGTTCTTGGGGTCTCTTTTCTCTTCAAGATCTCTCTTTGGATTACTAACAATTTGGGAGGCTTGATCCTTATTTTTTATCCTTCTTGGGACTATTGACAGTCTAGGAAGCCTAAAATCCTTTTGATCCCTTAAGGACACACACATCCTTATGCCTGGGTCATTTTTTATTCTTCTTTTTGGGACAGGGATTTCCCTTGAAGTTGGATCCTTTGATGAGTTGACTAGCATGCCACACACACTTTCTAGACCATTAAATTCATCTTCGATGGGTTGAATAGCATGCCACACATACTTGCTAGACCATTCAATGCCATCTTTTGTTGCACCCTTTTTATTTTTCTTTTGTTTCGTGTAGTTCACAATAAGGAAAACAAACCTTATTGGAAAAGTTGGCTACACTTTCTTGTTAGTGAAATATCTCTTATTCTTTTGGTTTTGGATGTGATGAAGACTCAAGTCTCTTGGGGGCTTGATAATTTCTTTGTCTCCTTAGCCATGATAAGATCAACTCTTTCTTTTTGATCTACTTTACCATGAGTTGAGGCAACTCATACTCTCGCTAAAGTGGGGACTAAATGTACCATCTTAAAATGGATGCACTCCTAATTTAAGACCTTTTATCTCCTGACCTCTATCAACTTTTCAGATGATGTATGGATTCATGCTTGATCACCTCTTTCTCCTGTTCAATCCCATATTCTCCCTTTTCAACAATGAAGTATCTGAGACCTCAGGGTTAGATCCCTGTGGGCCAACCCTAGAATAGTTGACCTATTCTAGAACAGGTTGGCCAAGTTAACCTATTCCCTAGGATTTGTGAACCTCGGGCCCAGTGTTGTCTCAGGGATTTAATTCTCAAAATATGGTGACCCTGTCGGCTTGCTTTGTTTTCCTGCCCAAAAACTTGTATAAAAGGAAGCCTAGGCACCTCATTTTTTAAGAAATACATAACACAAAACATAAGAAGAAGCAAGGTGTGAAACAAGAAAACACAAAATCAACGAGAAGCAAAAAGGAGACAATTTTATTATTCAAGCATTCAAGTCTTCAAAGATTCAAGGATCCTTTGTGAGCATCTTTCCTCTTCAAGATCTAGCATATTATTGGCCATTGAGGGAGGAGATATACATTGAGGCATTCATCATCTTCTTCATTTGATGCACACTTACATCCATGGCCCCACAAAGTGATTTTGGTAGATCCATAGCATTTACATGGCAAGTTCAAGATCAACATACACACACAACAAAATCCTTATTGACAAGGGTTTCTTCAAGAAAGGTGAATATTTACATTTTTCTTGTTTCATTTACACATTTAGATTTCAATTAAAGGTTTATTCCTCAATCTATGGATTGACCAAGGAAATTCTTATCCACCCTAACTCCAAAACCTAGTTTTCTGTATGCAGGAGAAGGATCTTAGAATTGCAGGTACAAATCTCAAAGTTGCAGACAAAGATCTATCAGAAAAACCTGGGTCAACTTCAGAAAAGTTCCTCAGGAACATGGTGAATTAAATCAACATTTTTTGGAGCATGGTGACATGGTCGACTTGTTCCTGGTAGCCTGAGATTTTCATCATTTTCTTGGTTTTCAGCCGTGATTGCAGACCCCCAGTTGGAAATTCAGCTATAGGTCCAAAACAATAGTTTTTAGAGTAGAAAAGTACATTACTCTATATATTAAAGGTGATTACCTCATTATCTATTTCAAATATTTTCTTGGATCTTTTTTCACATCTTAACTAGGCTGATTGCTTACATTCAACACCTAGATCTCTACTTCTTATCTTGCTAAATCAATTAGTTTAATTTTACAAGTACATTTACACAACCTTAAAAAAATCTTACATTGCATGAAAGAGGACTTGATTGTGTACTTCCTTAGTATAATTTGGGTTTATCATTGGAATCCCTTTATCTCCTTAGGTTTTTCTAATCTAACCTAGGTTATATTGAGAGTCACTCCTGTAAGCCCCTCTTTCTCTTGTATTTTGAATGTTAGTGTGGAAATGGTAAATTAATGAATACACCTCACATAGTTTACATTTTTAAATTCATCCAAACCATTTTAATCCTAAATATTAGTCTCCCATGATAAGTCAAGTTAAATAAAGGAACATTTTCCTACATCCAGTAAGCCTATTCCAAAATTTCGGTCTACCAATTCTCGTATTTAGATCATAAATATTAGAGGTAACCTAAGTGAAGTCATCACGTTGTGTTGAAATTTGACTATCACCAACTTATCCTCAGATAAAAAATATCCCCTTTAATGTAGTTTAGGTTCCACAAGATAGTAGTACCTCCAGAAGCCCCATCAGAGCTTCTGCCAACAATGCCATAGTTTTAAAAAACCTTAATTCTCTCTAGTTTTTCTTTTGAAATCTTTGTTTCTTGAATCCGACTTATATCAGGTTTGTGATCCCTAAAATGTTTCTCTAAACATCCTATTTATGGGGTTTTTTAATATCTCTTATGTTCCAAGAGATTATTTTCATTTCTTACTTGGAGAAAAAATATCCTAGATGGTCAGCTATTTTCCATCTACAATGTTCTACTTTCTTTCTCACTCCCTCATGTATTTAGCTAATCTCCTTCCTGCTGGCTATTTTAGAGTGCCCACATCAGTTTTCATCCTCCTTGTTGAGACTCCACCCTATTATAAGGATACAAAAATCTTCCTTTCTCCATTTTTCTTTCCTTTTTTTGGACTGACTTTAGTCCAAGGCTCTTCTCCATCCAGGCCATTCAGTTGTTTCTCTGACTCCTTATCTAGAATATCATCTCCCTAGTGGAGCCCAAGATTTTTTTAGTGTTGGAGGAGTGGATTTAATGTCCTCTAAGGAATAATCCTTTGAGAAGATTAGAGACAATCCACCCTTGATAATGTTACACCATTGAGCATCATCAAAATAATTCGAGATCAAGGCTCCCACCACCATCTTGAAGGAGTCTTCCACTCTTGAAGGAAAATTATTCTCAACCTTCGTATTATGTGGGGACCCCATAGTTTCATTTATTTCTATGTACTCTAGAGGTAGATGTTGATCTCTACCAATATTAGAAACACTATCAATTGGGTGGTCTGGGACAGGAATGAGACTTTTATGGGTGTCTTTTTCTTGATCTCTATCTACTGGACTCATGCCTTCCTTAGTAGGATTAACCACAGAAACCACAAACTACTACAAAGATTCCTTGGGATGATTTATAACACTAGTTCCTTCATCTTCTACATCCCCCACCTTGGTTGTGCCTTACTATTTTTTCCTTCCAGATTTTTTTTTATGGTTTATTCCCCTTCTTCTCTTTCTACACTTTATAGGAGTATTGTTTATCCCAATGCCTTGACTTTTTATACTCAAAACATGCAAATGGAAAGGATTCTAACTCAAAAGGTTGGTGCCACTTTATTGTCTTAGACACAATCCTTATTGACAAGGGAAGGTAGTAAATTGGTGAATATTGACACAGTCCTAGATTACACCACTATTGACCTTTTTGTTAGAGAAGAAACACTCCTACATAGTGACTAAAATTGAAATCTTGCGAAGGAAAATTATTATGAATGAAAAAAAGAGTCTTTCAGATGTCTCAAAATAATATGGATCAAATGATGCTAAATGTATGAAAGAAAACAAGATCTCTAAGTATTCTAGTTCTGATGCTCATTTATTTGATTTTTTGTTCTTATAAAAATAATCTAAAACATAAATCAAACAAGTGTAGTATGATACCTAGGAGAACTACAAATTTTTCAAAAGGAGACATTTACGTACTTAAATAGACTAAGATGATACATATGTAATCAATTTGGACATATAGTTGTTTTTTGAAAGACTAATTTAGAAAATTGGCAAAACAAGTCTATAAATCAGCATATAGTCAAACTTGTTTGGAAGTCAAAATTCTAGACTAAAGCTTTGGTTGTTCAAACAATTTTTCACACTGTTAAAAAGGATTTATGGATTCTCGATAGTGGTTGTTCTCACCACATGATTGGTGATAAATCTATATTTTTTTATTGTGAAACTTATCTAGATGGATCAGTTAGATTTGGAAATAGTCACTATTTTGAAATTGTAGGTTGAGGAACTGTACTTCTTGGTAATGAAACACATTCATGATGTATATTATATTAATGGATTAAAATATAACTAAAGTAAAATATTTGATAATGTATTTGATGTAATATTTTCTTCTCTAGGATGTAAAGTTAAAAGGAAATCTATAAAAACTATTGCTACAAGATTCAGAACACATGGGAATGTGTATAATCATTTTGAAAATCCAAGCATAATAGAAAGTAATATTTTATTTATGAGTCACATTGATGAAACTAAACTTTAGCACAAAAGATTAGGAAATACAAATTATGATAATATGGATAAGATCAACAGAAACCAAAATGTCAAGAATATACCAGTTTTATCAAAGGCTAACAATAATATTTGTAAGGAATGTGAGGAAGGCAAGCAAACAAAGGTCAGTTTTAAACCTAAATAATATTCTACTACTAAACTACTATAACTTATTCACACTGATTTGAGTGGTCCTACTAGGACAAGGTCTTTAAACAATGAAAAATATATTATGTTGTTCATTGCTGATTATACAAGAATGGCTTGGGTAACTTTTCTCGAGCATAAGGAAGAAGCCTTTAATGGATTCAAAGTTTTTATAAAAATGATTGAAAAATAATCTATTATAAAAATTAAATGCCTCATATCATAAAAAGGTAGGGAATTTACCTCACAAGATTTCAAAGATTATTGTGAAGACCATAGTATCAAAATAAAATACTCAACACCAAGAACACCACAAAAAAATGGTGTTGCTGATAGGAAAAATAGAATTGCAAAGGAAATGGCTAGAACTATGTTACAAGATGAAGGTTTACCAAATATCTATTGGAAAGAAGTAATTCATACTAAACTATATATTTTAAATAAGGTCCAAATAAGAATAAACACTAAGTTTACTCCTTATGAGTTATGGTATGGAAAAATAATAAATGTAGGTTATTTAAAAAAAATTGGTAGTAAATACTTTATTAAAAGGGATAGTGATAACATTGGAAGTTTTGAATCTTGTTGTGATGAAGGAATATTTTTAGGTTACCCAATTCACAACAAGACCTATAAGTGTTATAACCAAATATTGAAATGAGTAATTGAAAGTCCAAATGTTAAGGTTGATGAAAATTTAAAAACACCTATAAACCAAATAGAAATTATTGAAGTCTCTCAAGAAGACACACAAGAACTTGAAAAAGAAGAAAAAATAGAGGAAGTAAGTAAACAAAATGCTCCTAAAGAACCTGTGGTGTCTACATGTAGAAGGTCTTCTAAATTTCTTCTGAAAAATCATCCTCAAGAGTATATAATTGGCGATAAGTTTGCATGTGTTCAAACTAGAAGAAGACTTGTGAATGAAAGTGAACATGTTCATTTATGGTTTATATCACAACTTGAACCTAAAAATTATGTAGAAGCTAGCACATATGATCTTTGGATTAAAGCTATGCAAGAATAAATTAATCAAATTGAATGTAATAAGACGGAGAAATTTTCTCACAGGCCTACAGATAAAAATTTAATTTGTACCAAGTGGGTTTTTTAAAATAAACTTGATGATAAAGGTAATGTAGTTAGAAATAAAGCAAGGTTAATATGTAAATGATAGTCTCAGTTTGAGGGTATCAACTTTGATGAGAAATTTTATCCTTTCTAGGAATAAGAATGTTCTTGTCTTATTCTGTTTATAAAGATTTTAAAGTATATCAAATGGATGTGAAAAATACCACTTTTAAATGGTGATCTTTTAGAAGAATTTTATATGGAACAACCTAAAGGTTTTGTTTGTATGGAGAAAGAAGATCATGTCTACAGATTAAGAAAAATATTGTACGGTTTAAAGTAATCTCCTATGGCTTGTTATTCAAAACTTGATGCACATTTACGCGATCAGGGTTTCACAAAAGGAGCAATTGATACAATTTATATTTTAAAACAAAAGGAGATAGTAAATAGTTGTTGTTTATGTAGATGATATCATTTTTGCAGCAATAATCCCCATTTATGTTCTGAGTTTCCTAAGATTATGACATCAAAGTTTGAAATGTCAATGATAGGAGAACTACCATTATTTCTAGGTTTCCAAGTTAATCATCTTAAAAAGGGGATATTTAAATCTCAAAAAAAGTATGCAAAAGATATGTTTAAAAAGTTTCAAATAGAAGGTTCTAAAATTGTTAGCACTCCTATGAAAATAGGTTATACACTTAAAAATGAAGTTGATCAACCTAATGTAGATCATACTTTGTACAGATCCATGATAGGCGTCCTATTGTACTTGGATGCAAATGGACCTTATATAATGAACTATGTATTCTTAGCTTCATGTTTCCAATCTTCACCTAAACAAACTCATTTAAAAGTCAAGAGGATTTTGAAATATATATATGGCACGATTGAATTTGGTTTGTGGTATCCTAGACATGATGATTTTGATTTGATTGCCTATATTGATTCTAATTAGGAAGGTTGTTTTGATGAAAGAAAAAACACTTCTAGAGGTGCTTTCTTCTCAGGAGGTAGACTAATTTCTCTGCATAGAAAAAAAAGGAATCAATAACTTTATCCATTATTGAGATAGAGTATATAGCAGTTGTATCCTGTTGTACTCAAGTTCTCTAGATGGTTCAAACCTTAAAAGATATACAAGTGACTATTTCTAAAATAGTCCATATATTATGTGATAACACAAGTGCAATTAATATCTCTAAGAATCTTGATCAAAATTTACACACAAAACATATAGATATTCATTATCATTTTCTTTGAGAATTTTTTTTGGAAAATAAGGTGGTTTTGGATTATATTAGTACAAAGGAACAGGTGGTTGATATTTTACCAAGCCATTACCTAGAGCTATTTTTTAATCATTAAGAGAAAGACTTGAATTATTATATATTATTGTTGTTCAATAATCCTTATTTTTAGATATTACAATAAGGGGGAGCACTTCATAATTAATTTTACTCCTCTTGATAGTTTGAGCTACTAAAATGAATTTGTGATGCATTGGTAAGCTTAGTATATCCATGCATCATATATTCATTTCTATAGTCTTATTTTTTTTTATCAATTTTCCATGTATTTTCAGTTGATTTTCTTTAGTGGATAATATTGATTTTCATGTGGTTAAGTATTTGGTTTAAATTATTAGATACACATTTCATTTTCTCACTTGATTCAGTTCTTTCATGAGTTTTATTTAGTCAATTTCAGATAAGATCTTAGTTAGTGAAATTCTACTCCTTGGGCTAAGAATACTTGGTGACTTAGCATTTCATGATTGGCTCTTTAAAATATGCAGACATAGTGATTGTTTTTTGTGCACTATAGTAGGGGTCTTTTTCATACTCTTACACTATGATTTAAATAGGAATACTCAGTGATCAAGTATTTTTCAGGTGGTTTTGATAATTATTTTATAAGTTTCTGATAGTCAGTGGATCTTTGGTTTTTTCTTTGACATCTTGCAGTGATAGTGGCTTCTTTTGTTGTCCTTGATTCCTCCATATGCCAACATCTTTCTCTACATGTATATCATTTTTAGTTTAGATTCTTGAGGCATCTACACTATTTTTATTTTTTTTTCTCCTTTTCCCTTTATGCCAAAAAGGGGGAGAGGAGTTAGCATTTTACCACCAAGAACAAAGGAGGAGTTTGGTGCTCTTGAATTTGTTATCCTTGATGACACAACACTAACTGGATCATGTACAATACTTGAAGCTATCATACATGTTCATTTACATATGATACATGTGAATCAATTAGAATATACAAATCACTTGATGATCATACTTGCAGTGATACCAAATACATAATTTGATCATACATTCATGATCATACTTGATGATGCATTCATTTAGTAATATGGATATGATAATCAGTTTAAGTTTCACTTTGAGTCTAATTATTGATATAGATATGATATGAGTAATGTGAATATCTTACATGACACGTTGATATATAATAGGTTTTCCTACACGATTAGTTTGTATACATAATAGGTTATATACATAGTCAATTTGTACTTGACATGGTAGAGTAACATAGAAAATATCAGGTTGATATTGGTTCTAAAATTGTTTCAAAATTTCACTCTATTCAAATTGATGATATACCATTTGTAATTAAATATATTTGTAATATATTAGTCACTGTGCGTGACTAAGGAATACCTTGGAAGTTTGAGTTTCAAAAGGATCATATTGTATGTTTAAGCATGCATCAAAGTTTATGTTTTTAAGAAAAGCCTTTTGGTTGGAATTGCACAATGTAAATGAATATGAGTAATGTTATTAGCATAATTAAAATCACCAAAGTGTGATAAGATGATTCCAATGTTATGAAATTTCATTATGGCATACTATTTTTATGCTCATTGTGAACCCTAAGTTGTTTCTCAAGCTAGGGCACTACCGAGAAAGCTAGGGCGTCAATCAAAAACCACGTTGCTTAGAGATGATGGTAGTAACAAATTTTGTTTAAGGTTTAATTATCTTAGAATAGTTTTAATGGAGGGATGACATATTTCATTTGACAGTTGAGTATCTTAGACAATTAGAAATGACACGGTGTTCAAGATCTTGGCACAACAGTTGGACTGATCCAAATCTTGTTGAAACCTGAGTCTTTTCTTATCTCTTTTTATCTTTTGTGTTTATTGGTATATGATGTTTCTGTTTACCTCTATCATCTCCCTATTCATTTTTTTTAAATGAAAATTTAGGGTTTCTTTGTTTAAGCTCCATTTGTTTTCAAAAATTTCTAAGACATTTGTTATTAGAGTCTAATCTTGAAACCCTAGAGTTTCATTGTTGCAGTCTTCTTGTAATGAAATAGGGTATAACCCTAGTTAAGAAATTTTGTTTCTTTTAATCTTTAACTATCCCTGTTATCATGGTTGATTGGGTTAAAAGTAAGATTTTTTTAAAGCCTAATTAGGGTTTTACCTAGTTGTATTAGTCTTGTTTAATTCTCTATCATTGTGGTCACCCAAGATTATGCATTATTAAGTCTCTTTATTTTTTTCTTAATCTAATTCAAATGTTTAGGTTGTGTTTTTTTTAAGGAAACCACTTTGGTGTGAAAAGTATTTGTTATTTTGTTAGTCTTTCTTGAAAAGGAACCCCTGTTCGAATTATGTTTTTGGTAACAGTTTTCATTTGTTAAGGGACATGTTTTTGTTTTAGTTGAAGATCAATTTTGAAAAGGATTTAGTTTGCAAAGATATATTAGTTTTTCAGTTACAATGTTAGTTTTTTAGAATAGAAGACATTGTGCATCTTTTAGTAAAGGAATTCTATGTGATTTTAAAATGGAATAGGGAAAGAGTATTGTGAGCTTAAGGGAAAAATAATTATTATTTTCAGTGATAGATAATTTGGTGCATATTGAACATTATATGGAAAGGTTTGCAAAATCATTATGATGCAACATTGTATATAAAATCAAGTTATATGCAATGGTGTATTGTAAGGACTCTTAGATCCATGTTGACAATTTAGAAGGAAGTTAGATACAAAGGTAGAGGGGTTTGTTGACATATTTTAGAATTGGTATATTTTGTATTGATTTCAATTTGCATATTTGATATAAGATTACATAAAATATATTGTTGTATGTAGAATGCATAATATATGCAATAATATAGTGTATGTACGCTTAGATAAAAAAAAGTACACATGTGCTATTGAGAGAAATAGAGCTAGTACTCCATGTTGTTCTTGTAAAGAAGTTGAAAAGAGAAATAGCTAGTGAGGCATATGGTCAGTGAGACAATCCAACCAGTAAGACATTTGTAAAAAAAAATTAAATAAGCAAGTGAGACACTTTGAGTGATTTTATTCCCTAGAGGGTTTTCACTTAGGACAAATACTTGTCAATTTCTTGTGCATGATATTCTACTTTACAATTCATTTCTTTATAGTTTACTTTGTACATGAACAAAGTTTAAAAAGAACTAAAAAATATTGAGTTGTGTATGAACATTGATTCACCCCTCCACTCTTAGTGTTCATTGTTCTCCTACAATTGTATGATGTTTTAAAGGATAGTCTTGCAACAGATAATTGTTGCATGTTCAGTAGGGATGTGACGGTTCTTGTAGACACATTTCCTCCACTCCTTGCATTCAAGGTCAAAGGAGTCTTTTATGCAATCCATCATCTTCTGATTTATGATCCTCTTCCTTGGTCACAACTAGTGTTAAGGGTTGAAGAGAAAAATAAAGCTTCTTTTAAAGATTGAGAGGGTCCTTCTTGCCGTCTCATTGAGGAATTAGGAGAAAATTTTCACATATCTTGTTAATGGTTTCCTTTTTGGTCTCCTCTTATCTCTGGATGATATCGAAGGAAAACCAAATTTTGGGTTATGGGTAGTTCTATTTTTTTATGTACGGTTCCCCCTGTTAATTCAATTATGTTCATATGTTAGGGAAGCTTTTCATTTTCTTTTAGCTTTTTTATCCAGCTGATTTTTTATCTTGATAGTCTTCTCTATTTCTAGCGACTTAAGTATATAGTATCTTATCTTATGTAACTCTCTTTCTAATTAATATAAAGTTTAGGCTATTAGCCTTTTATCACAAAAAAAATTATCATAAAAAACTTAAAACTAATCCTAAACCAACATCAATATGAAAAATAGAAAAAATAACAAGGTAGAAGAAAAATACTTTTAAGAAAAAAAAGAAAAGAATCTAAACAAGTCTTCCATCCTTCTATGAAAGGTAAAATCTAATGACAATTTGATATTTAGAAATCTATTTTAAACAAAATCCAACAATAAGGTAGCATGATTTTTGAAAGAGAAACAACTATGTGCACGATTCATTTTGATTTTAATCTTATGCAAGTGTGTTCAAAATGAGTACACATGATGTTTCACTATTATCCACACATCATTGGTATAAACATGTATTGAAATATTTGAGCATTCAATGAATAAAATGCATAGAATTACAAAAAGAAAATAGATCAAGAGTTTGAAAACACCATTGAAAAACAAAATTGAGAAAAAATAGAACAAAATATGATATGTTGTAATAAACACAAGTTTCCATGGGTTCCCAATCATTTATGATGAGTTCCAAGAGTATATATAAGCACATTATGTGTGGAAGGCAAATGACCATTCCCTCTAAAACTCATAAAAGGAAAAGTACATTGGAATACAAAAAATTGCTTTGACTTAAATTTCACATCTGATTTGTTCAATACATTATATTCAAAACTTGAAATGTAGACCCACATCACAAAACTATTATACACTTATGTGAGACCATATCTTATAAATATTCATTTAAACTTTCATTTCATACCAACTCAATAGATTTCATACTAGATCTATCTTCCCATTTAACATCACAACCTTGACTTAAAGAACAAGCAGCTTAATCCTAACTCCTTTCTTTTAGTGATTCGTGTTCCTTATTCATTTATTCAATGTATATCAAATTCCACCATATTTTTCTAACTTGCGTTCTTCGTTTGTAGTATAATATCTTTCATTATCAATAATAAAATATCAAATTTATTTAAATAAAAAATAACAATTAATTAAATCAATTGAAGTTTATCAACTTGATTAAATCTTGAGTAATCAGAACTTGATTAATTCTTTTATGCAAATCATTCGTTATCATAATACACGATTTTAAACACAATCCACTTTTACTGTTTATGATTTTTTTACTCTATTCACCTTATTGACCTAGGTGAGGCTATTTTGCTTTGATGCCATCTTCAATATCTAAACAATTCCAGATTAAACCAAATGCTCCAAAGCCACTCCCTTCAATGTTGTCATTCTTAAGGTTTTTCTTTTAAAAACTTTTGCATTGACTCTTAAGAAGGTTCCAACATTCTTCATGACCTCATATCTAAGCCTAAAATCCCTATGCTTGGGAGAGCCTCTAACAATTGGTTGAAATTCCAAACAACTTGCTCATGTAGACCATCATTGGGTGAACAAGGGAGCCAAATGAATAGAGGCGTTGCAATGCACTTATCATTACATATGTTTGTTCTAATATTTCATATATAATACTTGTTTGCTTGCATGTTTTTAAAGGTTTTAATCCATTCTTATTTTTATTTTTGTATATCTAACAATTACGGCATTCTATGAGGTCAAGTTTTGTCAATCATTTCTTCAAAAGTGCATGTCTTTTTTATGAGTTTTTCATAATTCATTAGACTCATGCATGCAAACTTTTCGTTTGAAGTGTATGTACTTTTTAGTTCCACATTTCAGATCACACTCAGTGTTCTATTATGAAAAAAAAAGGAATAAAAGTAGAAATAGAAAAAAGTAATAGTCTTAAAAGAACAAAGGAAAGACGTAAGGTAGCCTTATTGAATTTTAATTCCACTCTCCCTTCATCTTCTTATGTAAAGATTTTTAATGTTTTTTTTTTTGCACATTTCTCCGAGGAATTTGAACGAACTGATTGCAATTTTGGGATTTGGGTTGTTAATTAGACCTTTAAATTTTAGCCTGCAGGTTGTAATCCGATATCAAACTCTGCTTAGAGTTTCGAGGCTCACAATTTTTTAGTCTCGTCCCCCGTTCAGGAAAATGTTTGGCTCACTTTAAAGTGGCGAATATTTTGATTGGATTTCGAAATGAAAAAACAAACATGTCCCGAATATAAAAACAAATGAAACGTTAGCTATGTGGGTTCACTTTAAATCGTGGTGGATATTCGATAATAGTGATTGAACATCAAATAAGACTTTGCAACATAAAGATAAATGAAAATTTGAAATTGTTTATTCATTTCAAATCATGGTGAATAATTACAAAATATTGATTGGATACAAGAAAGACTTTGAAATATAAAGATAAAAGAAATGGTGGAAATGTTGTATCACTTTAAATTGTAGTGAGTAATTGGAGAACATTGATTGGATAGCAAAAAAATCATTTAATATGAAATAAATAAAATGTTGGAATGTTGTTCGGATAAGGGGTCTTTGATTTATTAGTAGTTTTGTCAATGAACCTTTAATCTATTGGTGAAGTTGAATGGTGCTAAATGAGCCCACATGTATCAAGTTTTGTTGTGTTCAAAACTCCATCATCATAAGAGACGAGGTTAGGAATGTGCCTTGGGCAAATTTAGCAAAATGGAAACCCCTAAGTTCATAGCTCTTAACCGCGATCGAATTCTCGGTCCTTGTTAATGGCATTCCTAGGGGCTTCTTTAGAGCTAAAAAATTGTATTGGACAAGGGCACCCTCTCTCCCCTTACCTATTTTTAATGCTAGCTAAAATACTAGGTAGAAATTTTCTAAGGCTTATTGATGATGACAACCTTAAAGGTGTCAAATTTGTATCCACTAACCCCCTTATGTTTTTTAACAACCTACAAATGATACTATCCTATTTGGAATGATGTTGGTGGTGAAAGCAAAAAAATGGAAAAAAATGTTTGAATCTTAATGCCAGAGCCTCAAGTCAACACATTAATTATGAGAAAGATAATATTTACTTCTTCAACGAAGGGGATGTATTAAAAGAAAAAATCTAAAATATTTTGGACTATCAAAGTGTTGTTCTTTCAAGGGTGTACCCGGGGCTCCCTCTTATGGTGAAGGATGTTACCTCTTCATTCTAACTCTATTTTGGAAAGGTTTTAGAAGAAACTAGCTAGATGAAAATGAAAATTCTTGAGCAATGTTGGAGAGCTACAACTTTTAGTTACCTCCCCCCTTTAGGGTGTCTTAGTGGGTGCCTCTTAAACCACACATACTAAGCAACATTAATTAAGCCTAGAGAATGAAAGTCAACTTTGAGTGTTTTACACTTTTGGTCTAGAAGTCAGTGTTTAGTGTGTGTGATTTAAGTTGTTCAATCTTAATGTGCTTCCTCTCCTTATTCAAAATTCCTTGTAGTATAGCTAAAAATTTGGAAAGAATTCAAATAAACTTTTTGTGGACCAAGAGTGAGGAAAAGAAAAGAGTGGTGGTAGTTAACTAGGATATTGTCTACTAACCTAAGAAGTTTAGGGATTTTTTCATAAGGAGAATGAACCATCTTGAAAAGGCCCTCATATCTAAGATGGAGCAAAATCTTTCATTGAATAATACTAAATAGAGCATAATTATGAGTGTCAAGAACCTTAATTTTGAAAGATTCTACAAAGTTCTCTCGACCTTTGGATACCCAAATGGTTCTACAATTATCTATGGGCCTTATGTCACAAGTTGGAAATGGACTCCTCATCCATTTTTAGGAGAATGGATGGCTAGTGGATCAACCCCTTGAAACTCAACCCATCTTGAAAGATATTTGTGATAGGACTAAATCTTTCTTTGGATCTTTGGTTTCAGACTACTTGCCACTTAATAACTCCTAGAAGGATGTCACTCAATGCTATTGAGATTAGGTACATTTAATACTTGAAAGGTTTCTATGTCGTAGCAATTTATTGAATAAACTAACCTTCCCTTGTTCCCCAAGGAAGACCAATTTGTCTGGATCAAGAACCTCAAAGACAACTTCTTAGTCAAATCAACATACATTTTTTTGCTAAAGGTAACTCTACTAGACTATGGGAGGAAGTTTAGAACCCTCAACATCTCCCCGAAATCAACTTCTTTTGGTAGATTTTGATAAATAATAAAATCCTAACCCAAGATAATCTTATCAAGAATGGGTTCTAATTCCCCAATAGATGTGTCTTATGTAAATAAGTGGAAGAATTGAGCCCACATATATTGTGTCACTATCAATTTGCTCATAAATTATGGGGTCATATTTTGTATAATTTGCAAATCTATAGGTCCATGAACAAAATGTTATCCCTCTTATTTTTTACTAGATCAGTTCATCACAACATCTTCTTATTAGATAACTTTGGAGGAAAATCCACCCCACTTGTTGGCACCTTCAAATTCTGAAGGAGTTTGAAGTGTTTTTTTATATGAAGATTGACTATGTCACCTAGACATATCCCTATGAAAACATTTTTGAGTGGCCTACTTTGAAGGGTAACAACTTGATCTACTCATTGTCATGCAAAATGGATTTGGGATTGTGTTCATCACTTATAAATAAGAATTTTTTCTATTTGGAGTTTCCCCCATAGTAAAATTTGACAAGTTTTCAAGCTCCAAGTTTGAGGGTCCAACACAGGTCTACATCTTGCACATTATCAAAATTGTCCAAGTAGCCCACTTTGAGAGTTCACATTTCATGACTAGTTGATTGTCACAACAAAAAGATTGTTTCCCTATGTTGTAGACATATTAGTGAACCCATATGTCCATTTTTTAGAGCCCACTGACCTCATTTGATACATTTTCCAAGTCCAAAAAAAATATAATTTATTATATATTCAGCGTGTGAAACGATACATCATCTAGAGGGTCAAATTTGAATGTTAATATTTTGATTCCAGATGATTTTTATGTCAGGGGGTTGGTCCTTTGGATTTTCTACATGTAGATGCACTACATGAGCAATTGCAAGGCTTCAAGATAATTTTTGATATTTTTGTGAGGCCAAATCCAAATGCAATTAACTATGTTTTCATTTTTGAAATCCCATAAAGTATCAACATGGCCAAGTTGGGTCATTAATATCTAGCACATAGAATGGAATCCAACAAAAATCCTTTACACATATTTTCATTGTACTTAGATATACTTGCAAGCCTCTAGTGACACCTTCTTAGGGTGAGATTCGATAATTTTTCAAGATTCATTTTGGAGTGTTCAAGTCATTTTTGGCATGTGCAATTGCAAGATGAATGAAATGGCCAACTTTGGGCATTAAAATCTCACCATCTTGAAGGAATCGAGATAACCTACCTGGTTGTCATACTCCCCTATCATCAATGAATAGATCTATGCATTTTCATGTGTCACGGTCATTTGATAAGTTTTTAGAATCCATTTTGGAGGCTACTTGATGTATTTTGGGTTAGATCATAGAGGTCTTAGAAGTAAATTTTAATGGTTGGCCACTTAATTTATTTTCTCCAAGTGCACAAAGACAACATTCAAGCAGTTGATATGAAAATTTATTTCAATTTAGAAAAATTTTAGGCTAGGCCACAAGGGACCTGGCATTCATTAGAAACTAGAGGGCCAAACAAGCAAGCATAAAACTAAAAAAATATTTAAATCATTTTTAATGACTTAAATAATAATAATATTTGCAAATAAATATCATTTATTGCCATGAATGATATTAAATGAAAATATTTTAAATCATTTAATTCAAATAATTTAAAAGTTTGCAAGGTGGGAAGGATAAAATATTTGGTGGGCCACAACTAGTAAAGGGATTACATAAATATTTTCTAATATTTATGCCACATGTCCAATAATCACATGAGTGGGAGAATAAAAAGCAGGCCCAGGAAATAGGTGCACTCTTGTGATGAAGCAAGCTCAATAGAAAAGACTAAAGTTAAAGTTAATTTTTGTAGCAAAGATAAAGAGGTGGGTGTGGCACCTGCAGAGACAATGGGCTCATCATCTTTTGATACCTCAACCAAGAATGAATTCTTCCCTTATAATTTAATTTATTTTGCATTCCTCTATGTAGATCTGTATAAATATTGAATCAATCTTTATCTTTTAACAAAAGCAAGCACATATTTCATTAAACTACTACCAACACTTCTGGTTGATCCACTAATTCCAACAAAAGTTGTAGATGCAAATGGTACACTATTTTGGGGCACATCAGATGCAAGAGGACTCTCTACATGATGTTTATTAACCGATACTTCATGCTCCTTGGCTACATCAAATGTGGCATGAGTAGGTGAATCACACAAGCGTTGGCTTCTACTAGATGGAAATATTTTATCTTTACTTTCTTTTCTTTTCTCTACATTTTTGTTGCACTCTATTTCTTGTCTGTAAAACAAAATATATATCATATCATGTCTTATATATATAAAGTTCTTTCCTATTAAATTCCATTAAACAAATAATATACTACTCATTGGATTACAACTTGCATGTTTGCCAAACCAAGACGTAATAAATATTCATCATTCTTGGCCACAAATTCTTCACAAAAGCACTCATAATCTATCATTGGAATTTCAGCATTATGATCACTACCATCTAATTTGCACCTAAAATTATTTTTCCTCATTTCTTGATGTCCAAATAAATATTTATGTATAAATTAGCAACTTGATACAGAGATAATTAACTGTAACTGAAATTGCAGAGATAGAAGATAACCTTCATGATAGAAATGAAGGAATGTATGAAAAGTTTAACTTCTCATTTTAATAGTAATAGCTGAAGCTTCACTTTTAAAGTTGTACAATAGGGTATCATAGATGCAAATGAAATTACAATCACCCATAGTAGGAGTGGAGGTCAAATTTTATCATGAATTTCTTATGGCAACGATATCATGAGTTGAAGGCAATAATTTTATTTGATAAAAAATAGAGATAGTAGTCGAATAGTGGACAATGCAAGTGCATGAGAGTGGTGTTAAGAAGCATAAAATAGAGTAATAAATCCTTGGAGGATTCATAATGAGAATGACATGGTCAACTACGGAATCCTCATCGTAATTTAATTTATATATGATAATCCTTGATCAACCTAATGGATAGATTTAAAACATCATGCTAAAATAATGTTCATAGTGAGATGCAAAAAGAATCAAATTTTGGACATGCAATTTATGTTTGTCTATATATAATTAACACTGTAAGCATTAAAAATAGACAACACACGATATGAAATCTGTAATGAGTAAAACCATCTCTATAGATAAAAATATTCTAACAGAAATTTGATATAAAAAGGAAAGCCTATAAATTGAAATCCATTCTTTCATTCTTTCTAAAAATGTTGAAGTCTCATATGCATTTGATTCCAAAATTGTTCTAACCAATAGTTGTGACTAAAAATTTATCAATGTATGTATTTCTTAGATCCAAAAATAATAAATAATTTGATGCCAAATCATCCTACTGATAAAACATGATTGTCTTTTTAAAAATTTCTAGAAAAAATATGTTGATATGACACCATATTTGATGATGTTGCCTGAAACCTTATTTATAAGGAAGGAAATTGCTATGTAAACCACTATAAAATTAAGAGTGATTCAAAATTTCATACTATTTTTAAAAAAAGATTGAACAAAATAATAGAACAAAGATGAACAACAGTTGTAAGAACTCCATGAATAACTCTATCATGAAACATAAAAAGGAAAATCTTGTATAGTCATTAAGCATGGAAGGAAAAAACTCATCTTTTGAGAAGATACATGAAGAAAATAGTTATTCAAAAGATGTAGAATCAATGACAAAAGTGTAGCCCAAGTCAGTGTTAATAAGGATGTAATAACTAGTTGCAAATAATGAAGTCGGGACATTGAAAATAGGAATGAGATCAAACTAATGAGCATTGAAGACTTAAGTGACAACATTTTTATAAAGACCAATGAATTCATCTTAAATCATCCAAGGTACAGTTTGCATCTGCTTGATTTTCTTCATTGTCCTAATTTGTGACATGCAATACATTCTCTCTCCCAATTTCTTTATCGGTAAAAAAAATGTCTTCTTCAAACAATCTCTCATTGTCTTCATCCACTTCTTCAAATGTTTCTTCTAAATTAACATATTGCCCATTAATCATTGCATCACCAACTTCCATAAATATTCATTTTGAATGAGACTCTATTTGAATGACATGTGACCACCTTAGGCTTGTTACATCATCAATTAGAAATGAATGGTTAATTTTAAGAGGGGAAACATACAACTCATCTGTCTCTGATAAAAATTATCATGTATTTGTATGTACAAATCTATACTCATCAAACTATACTGTGGATGGTCATATCCATTTACATTTTAATAATACATGAATATTTTCACCAAAATCCACTTGAATAATTTATTGGATGAATCCAACATAAAATTTCTTCTCAATTTCATGAAGAAATTCAACACTAACAACACAATCACAATTTGTCTTTCCTTTGTCTTTTTCTTACACTCTTAAATGACTACCATAGGCCCACATTCCACTTAAACACATAGCCCATAAATGTGGAGATTGTGAAATCTCACTTTCCTTTGTTGTTATATCATGACCTTCTTTTACATCACTAATTTCATTAACAATTCATTCTTCAAAATTTGGAAAAGAATCACCCCCAATCACATCATGATGTCTACACTTTTGAGGTCGATGTTGCATCCAAGTTTGATTCTCTTCTTCATAGTTTCTACATATAATAATGACATACAAATAGTAAGATTAATAATATAAATATGTAAATGCAATTGAGTAAATAATTTATTGTGTAATTTTTTTATTACCTGCACCACTTATCGAACAAAGATGTATTTTGAAGAATAAAGGCATGTATTGCACTTCTTTCTTGATGTGATAACTTGAAGCAACATCCATTTCCTTCTAATACTTCACTTGCAACTCTCTCATCTTCATCATCATCCCATACACATTAATTGACATTTTAAAAATACTTCATATATTTTGTGCAAAAACACATGGCCGCTTGCATTGAATATCCCTCGAACATGTTGCCTTTTTTCCCTAGTATGGATAATTTGTTTCAAAACCTTCATATATCATTCTATAGGATACATCCATCTTGTTCTTACTGGGATACAATTCTCTAGTTCATATTCTAGATGTATTAGAAGATGCATAGAAATGTCAAAAACCTTTTCCCTCAAACTATCAATGTTTGAAGGATCTAATACATGTAAAATCATTCTCTTCAATATTAGGCCCAACCTAATTATAATTTTAAATCTTGGCCCCTTTGCCAAACTTGATATATCTACCATGTAAAATATTCTTGATTATGACATGATAGTCACGAGTCTCGAGGTATCTTAAGCTATTAATGTGATTTTGGCTTATGATGCTCTTACTTACATATCTAGTGGGAAAGCGAGTCTAATACATCAACCATAATAATTATACACGTTGTTCCTTTGTCTAGACATAAGGAGCATTCGATTTTCTATATTTCTCATTATCATAATTTTCAACCCAAATATTTCAATGAATCTTTATTTCTTGAAAGCCTTCATGTGATGAAATAGTATCGGAAGCACTAAAAAGAGTTTCTATAATAGCATAGGCTATATGTTTCTCAGTATGCATAAAGTCAATAATATGCCTAATAGCTATATCCTTAAAGCATAGAAACTAATACAATATGCACAACCATTTTACACCACTTTCATTACATCGATCATATCTACTACCATCAATCCCATCATTTCAATAAATGACATTATTTTTTGTCCATTATCAATAATGTAATCACCTATTATCAACAATGACACTTCACGATTCTCTTCTTGACCATTGAAATGTTTTTTTTGTTGATGATATGGATGAGCCATTTTAAGGTAAGCATAATGTCCATAATAAATACACTTGCAAAAAAAATTTGAGTGTCTCACAAAATCCTTATAGTTGCAAGCATGACATATATGGTATCCATGAATAGAGAGACTAGAAAAGTTATAGTTTATTATAAACATGGGCCAAGTTGACCATTTATTACTTTTAACTGAGAATGGGTTCACCCCATCTAGAGCCAAAACCAACCTTATATTATGAGGATCTTAAGAAAAATTAGGCCATATGTTATCAAATTTCATCCATGTCTTAGAATGAGGCACAAGAAGTTGTGTTTCCATCATTGCTCTTATTTTGGGCATGCTACTGCATAAGTCCAACAATGTCTCTGCACCTATACATTCAAAGTAATTGTAGGATTATCAAAAAGTGGCAAAGAACTTTTCTAAGAACCACAACTAATTTCAACCCTTGTTTATACCTCTCTTCATGAAATTTCAAAAATACACTCTCACTTACAAGATTTCACAAAATAATACATAACCATTCACACATGTGTGGATTCTTTTATACCCCAAGCTAAGCTTACTAATTTTCTTCTTACATTGACTTCATTTTGTTGGCAATGTGGGGTCAGCTAGTAATAATGAACTTAATAATACCAATAATTGATCTACACTCTCATTTGTCCAACCATATCCCACTTGCAAGTTAATAATTTAAAGAATTGTTGTCAAATGAATTAACTTTCAATTAGCATACATAAGCTTTAAATAATCCTCCCTTGACTTGTCTCAATCATCGTTTAGACCCTCATTCAATATTCTATCAACTTCAAACCCTTCATCACACGTTTTTGCCTCTTCATCTATATTTTGTTCCACTTCATCTATGTCTATTGCCTCTTTATCTCTCATAGTCTACAATTATATCGTGTCCTCATAATAATTGTAAGCCCAAGGCTTATACCACCATGTCCACATCTTATCATATGTCGATAAATCACATTTTTTTTTTCACTCACCAAGACAATCATTACATGAACATGGGTATTTGTCCATACTTGTCTCATTAGATAATCTCTCATCATATGCATGATATTGATCCATTTTCAATCTTCAAAGATGGTCCATCTCTAATATTGTGCATTCCAATATTAATTTAGTTTTTAGTTTCAAGAAGAAAAAAAAATTTGAAAATAGAGATGCCAAAACATTGTTGAAAGTAGCCACTTTTAGTAGAGACCATAATAGAAATAAGATGATATAATGAGTCATTTTTCTGAGATGTATCTTACATTCATTTGAAGTTTACCTACTGAGAATGAAATATGCATGCATTTCCTATCAGCTTACCTTCAACAATGAGGGTTTCAAATTTCCTTTGAATTCATTGTAGAGGGTCTCATTGACTTTAAATTCATTGTAGAAAATTATGAATTCCTTTCCCACCTTTTCAAAAGTCTCCAAGTCCTATCCAAATAATATTTATCACCCATGCAAGTAATTTAATACTTGTCCATGAGAATAACAAACGTCAACAAAAATCCAATTTATTTCCCTTGAAATAATTATACATTTTACAAGTTGTCTGACTTATAAATATAGACAAGTTATGTAAACCACTAGATAAATAGCACTTAAAATTAAATACTAAACTAGTTATTAAGATTATAATTCAAAACCCAAATTAAGGTTGTCTAAGATTAGACTTTATTTATTACTTAAGTTGTCTAAGATTCATTTTCAAGTATTACTTGATCTAAATTCTCAACTTGCATAGTGAAAGTTTTCTCATGAATGGTTTGATGCTAAGATAGTTATTGCGAGTTTTCAAATGTTAAAGAAACATGTAATAGATATATAAGTATTTGTAGTCCCATAGATCCATAGAGATTTTCATAAATTTCCCACTAATGTCCTTTATCCCTCTCTAAAATTTAATCATGTGATTCTCATAACCCCGTAATTGATCATACTTGCCTAAAGGCACTCAATACAACATATATAAAATGGTTGAAAATGACAAAAGTGATATAAGTAATATCAGAAAGACTCTATGAATGTCTCTCTAATAAAGAAACAATTCACACAAAATTTATTTTATTGGACACACACCATATATTAGGAAGAAATCAATTAAGTCACAATGACCAGAAAGTCCATAAAAGAGAAAACATACACCATCAACAAGACTTGGGATATCTCTCTTCAATAGAGAACTTAAAGAATTCTTAGATGTAGCAGGAGCAATTTTACCACGCATATGATGAAGGGACCATAAGGAATCAAAGTGAATGGTTGTTAGAGTGCAAACCACTTCTTGAAGATGCAAAGAGTCAAGATCCTGCACTTGAAAATGTTTACAACCATTTGGAAAGCATGATCAACATTGAGATCAATGTGAGGGAAATCATTTAAGATGTTGATATTTATTTGTCACAAAAAACCATATTACTCAAGTTCATGTGTGGTTCATTGGAGCTGAATTCCATTTATATTTTGTGTTGTTAAGTTTGAAAGACTATATGAAGAGGCATTACCCATTCAAACATTTCTATATAGATTAGATATGTAATGTTGAAAAAATAAGAATGAAATATAGAACAAGTACT
Source organism: Chamaecyparis obtusa (assembly GCA_027943335.1). Taxonomy (NCBI): domain Eukaryota; kingdom Viridiplantae; phylum Streptophyta; class Pinopsida; order Cupressales; family Cupressaceae; genus Chamaecyparis; species Chamaecyparis obtusa. Next base: position 1,028,509 of record BSBK01000284.1, on the reverse strand, counting down.
TTCTCTGCTATTGGTGGCATACAAATCCTTTTTATGAGCTTAGTTTCTCCATGGTTTTCAATTCAAGTAATTGAATGTTATTTTATATTCTTATGCAAGAAATTATCTATGTTATATTGATATGCATATCCAATATATTGTAGAAGAGATAATCTAATCTTTTATAAAGTAATAAACAATGGAAAAATTCACACAAGCTGTTGATTTAAAAATTGTCTCACATGGTAACACATTAAAATATCAGTAGGAATAGACTCTTTTTCCAAGTAGATAGAAGGTGCTAACCATCTAAAACATCACATACAATTTCAAATTTCAATTTTTAGCAAGAGATAGGACTAGGGTTGGAAGTTAGATTTCTTTATTTCATACCATTCATGCCATCTCGAGATAGAGGAAATAGAGATAGAATATAAAATTTTAGGAGATCAAATCTTATTAAAATAGTATACATGTATACCCACGTTGGTCTAGAAGAACCAAAAGTGTAGGAGAGTTTTGATTATTTTAATCAATCCCATTTGTTGGCCAAGTCGGTTCTAGAACTTGATCATAGACATTAGCATAGTCTTAGGGTTTTACAATCTATTGATTTGGGAACCAAAAAATACTTCCACCAATAAAGTTTAAAGTGGATTTAATTACAAGAAAAAAAGAAACAACAATAAATGAGTATTATTTAGGTTTTGAGAGAAGACTGAGTAGAATAATTCCCTTTGATAAAGGAGACTGGTTTGAGAGATCAACCTGATATGAGAAATTAGACTTCAAATATTTATACATCTCTAACTACATGTCTTTTCCTATTTCATTTTGGATTTGTGAATTAAGGGAAGATTATAAGGTGATCCAAAAAGGTAATGTAATAAATTACTGACTAGGCAATGTAATAAATTACTACCAGTCCTGACCAATGTCATTGATGAGGTATGATAGAGGATATCCCTCTAATGTATATATTTAATATGCTTCAGATCTATAGATTGTTGTGATGATGTAGGGACCCAATCAATTAGGTTCAAACTTACTTGGTTTCTCTCTTTCCATTTGATTCTTTTGATTTTCTAGGAATGCCAAGTCTCCTACCTCAAAGTATCTGGGTATGAAATTTTTATTGTAGTTTTTACAGAGACGTTGATGATACGACTACAAATGGGTCAATGCATTCTACTTTTTTTCATTGATCAATTCTAGCTCTTATAGTTAGGATACACAGTATTGCTCATATGAGATGACGTTCAAAAGGGATAATCACAACAATGGAAGATCAACCTCAATTGGAAAGATGACCCTTTAATTCCATAAATAAGTTAATATGGAGTGGCTCCTATGGGTTTATAGAAAGTGGTGTGATATGTCCATAGGGATAAATTTAGATGGAGGTGCTAGTCCTGACCAATGTCATTGACTATCTTTTTTTAGGATTTTCAAAATGGATTTATTTGTAGCCTTGGCCTAGTTGTTACTTTGTGGATAGTAGGATGAGGAATAGAAGTGTTGTATATGTAAATTTTTATAAATCCAATCAAATTGTTTATTTTTGAGTGGAGTGCCATTATTTGTGATAATGGTATGTGGAACTCCATACTCGCTAATGATGGAGTTTTAAGATAAAATTAGAAATATATTTTTTGGTGGTATATTGTCATTGGGATTGATTCAAATCATTTCATGAAATACTTATTGGCCATGATTATATACTTATTACTATCAGAGGATAATGGATGAATCTTTCCAATGAGATCAAACCTCCATTCAAGAAAGGCCATGGTGAAGTGAGTGGTTATAGCTCTTAAGCTAGCGCATGGATGAGGTTACCATGAATCTAACATTTTTGGCACTTTTGTAAAAACATGTTGGCATCTATCTCCATAGTGGGACAGTAGTACCCAATTATCAAAATATTTCTAGCTAAGGTTATTGGCAAATGAAGAGTGGAAAGATGATGATGTTCCTAAGATCATGGATGGACACAATATTGCAGATAGAATGGGAAGACATCTTTCTAGCCTGGCCCTAGATCCTTCGACAATTGGGGTAGGATCCAAACCCAGGCTAAAAAGATGTCTTCCTTTTTGTTGTGGAATATAGGCTTTGCTGCTACAACAACAACAGACTGTGATGTAGATATCACAACAGCTGAGAAACATAAATGTAGGCATCATGGTCACAATTTTTTGGAGACACAACATAATTGAGTGCTATTCCCAGAGGATGCAAAGCTACCACTACTTTTCATCATCTGGGAAAACCACTCAATTATGTTGTGTCTCCAAAAAATTGTGACCATGATGCCTACATTTATGTTTCTCAGCTGTTGTGTCCCAAGACCCCTTATGACCCTTTACGATCCCTAAGAATACATCTTAGAGGTCTTAAAATTTTGTAAAGGGTCATATGAGGCTCCTAGGAGGGGCCATATGAGCTTCCACCTTCACGTGGTTGGCCCTGTTAAGTAGAGAATGTTAAACTATTCTCGAAACAAAGAGAAGCTCAATAATTTAAGGTCTCAGTCCACGGAGATGCTGAAAAAATGACGGGAATCAATGATGGAGAGTTTTTAGATTATGAGAAGACGTATATGGAGTGGAGGCCAGATTGAGTACTAGTGCAGAGATGATGATTCAATAACCTACATCTATAAAACCTTCACAATTACCCCTTCTTTGGCCTCCACTCATTCCTCTTCTCAAAAATGGTTATCTAGAAACTTTGGATACTATTTCTCATCCATGCATGAAATGTGCTAGTGATTATATAAAATTACTTTAGGCCTCCAGTATTGATGAGATGTACAATTGTAAAATGTTTTTGCAAGACTGGGATCAATTTATGCAGTGTACATAAATGCAAGGTGGTGATTATTCTCAACGATCGATAGGTATAAGTCTTCCAGGCCTTACCCAGTAGCTAGGACTAAAGATAACACAACTCAAGAGACCATCATAGGTTGTCTCTTTCTTCGATCTATATTATTGACAGAATATTTTACCTTTCATTAGCTCATCAAATCCGGGGATTTGAAAGAATTTAATAGAATATTTTCATGACAACGTATATTTTTTAAGTTGACGTTACACGAATTTATCTACTTCGTGCACTTGTAGACTATTAGGATGGCGATAAAGAAGGATCTCCTCCCATGGCCATGCTTCTTTATCGCCATCCTCATAGTCTACAAGTGCGTGAAGTAGATAAATTTGTGCAACGTCAACTTAAATAATATACATTGTCATGAAAATATTCTATTAAATTATTTCAAATCCCCGGATTTGATGGGCTAATGAAAGGTAAAACATTCTGTCAATAATATAGACCAAAGAAAGAGACAATCTATGATGGTCTCTTGAGCTATGTTATCTTTAATGTGCATATCCATCAATTTTTTGACACTTTATAATTAACTCCAATGGTAGTGCTATACATCTGACATTATTTCCCATCGGAATATAGGCCAACACATCACCTATCCGACAGATAAAATGTTGGAGAAAATACTTTATGACAATTATTGCGACAGTAATGCTATATGTCTGATAGGGAAACCTGTTGGAGATATGTTGCACTACCGTCGCTCTTTCGACAGTTAAAATGTCGCAGATATGCAATTTTTGACAGAAAGTTTTGACACTAATGCTACATCACCAATGGGTTTATCTGTCAGAAATTGGTTGTAGATCTATCGCTATACCAACAGCTCTTATGTCAGAAATGATAACTTTTTGATAGTTAGTTTCGACGGAGATTGTGTATTTCCGATAGGTCTTTGTGTCAGAATTCTGATAGATGGACCGTAGGAAATGCCATAACAAAGTTGTTATCATGTGCAAGTTTCTGACGTAATGGGGTGTCGGTAAACTGGATATCTCTTCTATTGCAATTTCCAATGCAAAAACTGCGACGGACACATGTGTCAAAATGCTGACAATGACCATTGCAAATCCAACAAATGGCCGTCAGAATTTGACCTCATATGTACTAGTGAGGTCATCATATGACCATGCAAACACATGTATATATTTTCTCAACAATGCAATTAAGTTGGATCTAATTTCAGGGTTGAGTTCTCTTTTGATGCATATTTCTTTGGGTGCATTATCAGTTCCCAAATTGATCTTCTCGGTGTCTTCATCATTGGTAGATGATTATTTTATCTAATTTCTATCACTATTATCAAACATCCTTTATAATGTCACTAATCCTTTATGGATTTTGTTTATTTTTAATTGAACAATTTCTTTTCCAAATAAGGATTCTTTTTCACCTTCTTCTTCCACATATGCAGTAAAATCAATCTGTTGTGATTTATACTGATCTTCACAAGTTAGGTATTTTAGTATGTCATGATCATCATTAAAACTTTTCAATTGTAGATATTATCTGGGACTGTAGGTTTAGTCTTGATTTCAACTTGCACTATTTCATCAAAAGACATATCTTTTGTTGGAAACTGCAATTGAAGCAATTATTGTATTGTCATTGATGTCAAACCTTAACTGGTAAGACTGTTGCTATCTAATAAAGTACAATATCTATTGAGTGATGAGAAGGATTAGGGTAAGGGTGATAACAATAGAACCTAGAGAAAGGTTAAGTTATTTAATACTTCAATGAGTACTTGATTATGTGGCACAATGATAAGATAATGTATTGTTTATTTAAGTAAGAATAAAGACTGAACAAGTAGGCTTAACTGAGCAAAAGTGAAGAAATCTAGTTTAAGTCAAGTGATGTTAGTGTTGACTGAGCCAGTCTATGTTGAGTAAATTTAGTGTTGACCGAACATCAGTGTATTATCGAGGGAGACAGCATTAGCCGAGGGAAATAGTTTGAAGAGATGACCGAGCTATGCATTGATGACTGAGGAGTTGAACGTAGTATTGACCAAGCGTCAGTAATTTACATTTGAGGAAGAATTCAGATTCCTAGCCGACATAGTTGAATTCTTGGATTATGTAAGTCATGTTGACTTTATTAATTGGCTGTATGGAGCATTTAATGCATAGTAAACTATTTTATTGTGATTTCAATAAAGAGATTAAAGATGTTTCTAGAAGGATGGATGAAGAACATAATGTTGGAAGGATTCAATGAATCTAACCTAACCCTAAGATCTACAGAGGAGATTAAGTGGCAAAAGATGGATCTACCTATCGAAGAGGTATTAAGGAAACCTAAGTGTGAGGTTGAGAGGTATGCTAGAGTTGTTGATGTTATTGACTGAAAAAGCATAAAGGTTGAAGGTGAAGGAGTTGATCAGAGTTGTGATTTCTTGAATGGATTTTTTAGTAGATTAGTGATGGAGATGGAAATGGAACTCAGTCAGTAAGCTAGCATATATGTAAGAATTGGATCTATTATTTGCGAAGTGGGTTGTATGTTTTCAAATCAAATATTATTGTTACTTTTAACCATTGTATCAGTCAAAATCCTTTAATCAAGGTTGACCTAACAGTCATTGTATAAATCATTTAATCAAGGTTGCATTCTAATGGAATGTACTTAAGTCCTCTAACAAGGCACACTCCTAACAGGGTGGTTGAAATCCTTTAATAGGGTCACACCTAGCAGTGTGTTTGTAAACATTTGAGAGGGTTGGCTTTTCATAGAGCTCACTTCAGAAGAGTGAACATATCAATAACATGTTACAAAGTCATTTTTCCCAAATTAGGTTTCCACTATAAATCCTAGTGTCAATACTTGTGTGAATTTTTTGGTTTGAACATTTCTATGTTTTGCAAGTTAAATACTGTTGGATAGTGGACTGCAATGTTATATGTTTCTGGTATACATTCTGTAATGACCGAGTAGTGTTGGTTATTAGATGTGAGTTGTTGTAAGTGTTTAAAATTTTAATTGATACATCTGGACCTGAGAACAACTGATTCACCCCCCCCCCCCCCCCCCCCTCTATTGTTCTAAATCATATTAACAATTGGTATTAGAGCTATTGGTGCTTACACAGAACAAGTTTAAAGGTACTTGAAGTAAATGATCAAGATGTATAAAAAGGAAGTACCAAAATTGAATAAGGAGAAATTCTCTGCATGGTAGAGTCTGATGAAACTACATCTAGCTAGTATTGGTGACTCAGTGAAATATTATGTTGAACATGACTATGTTACACATGTTGCACCTTTGACTGCTGAGGAGATGAGAGCTAAACAAGAACACAATCAAGAAATGTTGGAGATTGCATTTGCCTTAAGCTATCCTGAATTTGAAGACATTAAAGATTGCACAAATGCAAGTGAATGTGGGACACTCTTGCAAACATCTATGGTGGTCACATAAATGTACTAAGGGCAAAAGCTGAAAGCCTGAGAGGTAAGTTTGATGAAATGAAAATGCAAGAAGGTGAGAATATTGCTCAATATTGTGGTAGGATAAAGGAGGTTGTAAATGCTATTAGAGGAGCTAATGGAACTATTGATGATGAGACTATTATTGGAAAGGTGTTGAGAACTTTGCATCCTATATATACCATCAAAATTTCAGCAATTCAAGAATCTAGATGTAACCCTGGTAATGCTCTAGCACTGGAAAGTCTTGTTGGTAAGCTTACTACTTTTGAGCTTTCTAATTATGATAACTTCACTGTTGCTAATGTTGAATTTGCATTCAAGTCACAAATGGTTTTGCATAAGTCTAAAAAGGAAAAAGAAAGATGTATAAGTGAGATTGAAAGTGGTAGTGACACTTCTGATGAAGAACTAGAGGATCTTGAAGCTCTTATGGCTGGAAGATTGAAAAGAGGAAAAGACAAGTATAAAGATAAACTTCCTATCATATGTGTCTCATGTAACAAAGTTGGCCATATAGCTGTAAGATGTCCTAACAGGGATGACAAGGATGAGGAAAGAGAAAGAAAGTACAAGGACAAGAGAGAAAACATAGATTATCGAAGATACAAGGACTACAAGGATAAAGGTAAGAAATCCTATTACATTGCTGAAGAAGAAACTGACACTGATAATGATGATTTTGAAATTGAAGTAGTCTATGTTGCTCTGAAAGATGAGTCTGATGAAGATGAGAAAACTTCACTTGTTTCTTATGTGAGAAAAGGTGATAAATGGATTATTGATAGTGGTTTCTCACACCACATGACTGGTGACAAAAGTAAATTTGATACCCTAGATCATTATAAATGTAGAAGTGTTAAGTTTGGTAATTATGCACCATGTCCTATAAAGGGTAAAGGATTAATTAAGCTGACTGATAAGATCACTTGTGAAAATGCTTATTGGGTTGAAGGTCTTAACTATAATTCACTAAGTGTTGCACAACTTAATAGCACTGGTTACCAAGTGGAGTTTCATCATAGGAAGGCTAAAATATTTGATGCCACTGGTGAACTGATTGAGAGTGGAGAATAGACAAGAGGTAATTTGTTCTATCTAGACCTATCTGAAGAGACATGCTTGGTTGCACAACTTGATGATATATGGTTATGGCATAAAAGGCTATGTCATGTTAACTTTGACAATCTGGTAAATATTAGTAAAAAGAAGAAAGTTAGAGGTTTTCCTAGATTGAAGAAACCTGATAATGTGATGTGCAAACAATGTCAATTGGGTAAAATGACAAAGTCTATTTTCAAGAGCAAGACTTTTACTTCCAAAAATGTTTTAGATCTGGTTCATACTAACCTTTGTGGACCCATGGGTGTACAAAGCTATTGTGGTGCTAAATACTTTATTCTTTTTGTTGATGATTACACTAGGATGATGAATGTAATGTTTTTAAAAGAAAAATCTGATGCATTTCAGTTGTTTAAGTGGTATTTGGCTAAGGTTGAAATGGAGATGGGTAGAAACCTGAAATGTCTAAGATTTGACTGAGGTGGAGAGTTTATATCAAATGAGCTCAATCTATTTTGTAATGATAGAGGAATCAAGAGACAGATGTCTGCACCTAGAACACCTCCACAGAATGGTATTGCAGAGAGAAGGAATAGATCTATCATGGATTGTGTAAGAACACTAATGATTAAGAAGAATGTTGCACAAAATTATTGGAAAGAAGCTATAAGTACAACTATCTATACCTTAAACCGAGTACAAATAAAAAAAGGTACAAATGTTACACCTTATAAACTATGGTACAGTTATGAACCTAATGTAAAATACTTTAGAATTTTTGGAAGCAAATGCTATATACTAAAAGATAATAGGAATGGAAAGTTTGATGCTAAAAGTGATGAGGGCATATTCCTAGGCTATTCCACAAAGAGAAAATCTTACAAGTGTTTGAACTCTAACACTAACAAAATTATGGAAAGCGTAAATGTGAAGGTTAACGAATATGCAGAGAAAAATGAACAAGAAAGGAAAAGAGAACCTAAAGATTATAGATCTTTTTTCTATATATAAGAAGGAGAGGCAAGTAACACACTTGCACCTGATGCAGAGTCTCGGGTAAGCATTTTTGAGCATCAAGGAGATAATGTCGAGCATTGGGAGAATGTTGCCGAGTGACAAGAGGATGTTGTCAAGCATTAGGAAGAGGTTGTCAAGCAATAAGAGGCTGAATTGGATAATCTTATTGATGAAAATGAAGAGAAAGGAGAAAAGAAAGATGAACCTACTTTGGCACAGTATGTAAGGAGACATCACAAGCTTGAGAAAATCATTGAAGATAAAGAAACTAGAGTTCTGACCAGAAGCAAGTTAAGAGATCCTACATGTTTATTGTGCGAGTTTGAGCCTAAGACAACAAGGGAGGCATTAGAAAATGAAGACTGGATTCAAGCTATGAATGAGGAGATAGACCAAATATAAAATAATGATACCTAGACTCTGGTGCTTAGACCATAAAACAAAAATGTCATTGGAACAAAATGGGTATTCAGAAATAAGCTTAATGAACATGGACAAATCACAAGGAATAAAGCAAGGCTGGTATGCAAGGTTTATGCACAAGAAGGAATAGACTATGGGGAGACATTTTCCCCTATAGCAAGATTAGGAGTGAGAACTTTTCTTGCATATGATGCCTATAGAGATTTCAAGGTATACCAAATGGATGTCAAGTCTGCATTTTTGAATGGTATATTAGAAAAAGAATTTTACATTGAGAAACCTAAAGGATTTGTTGATCCAAACAAGAGACACATGGTTTGCAAGATGAATAAGGCACTGTATGGATTAAAGAAAGCCCCTAGAACATGGTATGAGAGGTTGCACAATTACTTGATACAAATTGGATTCTCAAGGACAAATGACAACAATAATCTATACATGAAAGATAAAAAAGGTAAAGGGATCTTGTTAGCTAATATTTTTGTAGATGATATCATATTTGGAGGACAAGATGCCCTGTGTAAGAAATTTTTAAATTAGATGCAAACTGAGTTTGAAATGTCTATGTTTGGTGAAATAAAATTCTTTGTTGGTTTTCAAGTCTATCAGATGGAGAAAGGTATTTTTATCATACAGTCTAAATATGTCAAAGAGATACTAAAAACCTTTGGTATGGAGGATTCAAGGCTAGTAAGTACTCCCATGGCTACTGGACAGAAACTATCTAAAAATGATGATACTACTGAAGTAAACCAAACTCTGTATAGATCCATGATTGGAAAGCTGCAATATGCTATTCACAGCAGACCAAATATTGCTCTAGCAGTTGGGATTGTGGCAAGATTCTCTACCAATCCTAAGGAAAGTCATATGATGGCTGTGAAGAGAATAATGAGATAGTTGAAAGGGACAGAAGACTATGGATTGTACTACAAAAAGCATGAGAGATTTGAACTTAGAGTCTATACTGATGCAGATTGGGCAGGAAATGTGGATGACAGAAAAAGTACTAGTGGTGGAGCTCTCTTTCTTGGAAAGAGATTAGTTTCCTAGACAAGAAAGAAACAAAATTGTATTTCCCAATCTACAACTGAAGCTGAGTATGTAGTAGCTGCAGTGAACTGTTCAAATCTGGTATAGATTAAGCAATTATTGAAACACATGAAAGAGGAGATCACTGAACCACTTGCCATATATTGTGACAACATAAGTGCTATCAGCATATCAAAGAATCTGGTGATGCACACAAAGACCAAACATATTGCCATCAAGTATCATTACTTGATGGAATTCGTACAAGATAAAGAGGTGAGAATGGAATATGTAAATACAAAGGAACAACTAGCAGATATATTCATAAAACCTTACCTAAGGAGGCTCACGAATATCTAAGAGGTAAATTAGGGGTTCTTCCCCTAACTGAGGCTTCCTAGTCAAGCTAGGAGCACTGCATCAAATGTGCTGCAAAGAGTATCTGACAAATTGATGCAGAAAAGGTCACACTTTAGGAGCATCCTAGAGTTGTGAAAAGTATAGAAAAGCTATAATCAGTCATAAGCAAGATGACAGAGGGAGAAATATTGTTACTGAACTGACAAGATGACATCTACATTTGAAAGATGTAAGTTCTAGATGCTTCTTTGGCATTATTGTCAAAGAGGGAGAGATTCAAAGATGAAAACACATAAAAGAGGAAATAATTCAAAGAATCAGAGGAAGAGAGGCACATAAAAGATTCAGAGGAAGTAACTATATGGATGGTCAAGCAAGCTAGGCTAAGAGATTCAGAATCAAAATGAAGCTAAGGATATTAAAAAAAAATTTGATACAAAGACAAGTTTTGGATTGGTTGGTGAATCATGTGTTATTCATATGGTGTTACCATCAATGCCAAAGAGGGATATTGTTGGAAAATGCAATTGAAGCAATTGGTGTATTGTCATTGATGTAAAACCTTAACTGGTAAGATTGTTTCTATCTAAGAAAGTACTATATCTATTGAGTGATGAGAAGGATTAGGGTAAGGGTAATAACAATAGAACCTAGAGAAAGGTTGAGTTATTCAATACTTCAATGAGTACTTGATTATGTGGAACAATGATAAGATAATTTATTGTTTATTTAAGTAAGAAGCAAGACTGAACAAGTAGGCTTAACCAAGAAAAAGTGAAGAAATCTAGTTTAAGCCGAGTGATGTTAGTGTCAACCAAGCCAGTGTATGCCGAGTAAATCCAGTGTTGACTGAACATCAGTGTATTAATGAGGGAGACAACATTAGCTAAGGGAAACAATTTGAAGAGATGACCGAGCTATGCAGTGATGACCGAGGAGTTGTACACAGTATTGACCGAGCGTCAATAATTTACATTTCAGGAAGAATTCAAATTCCTAGCTGACATAGTTGAATTCTTGGATTATGTAAATCGTGTTGACTTTACGAATTGACTATATGGAGCATTTAATGCATAGTAAACCATTTTATTATGATTCCAATAAAGAGATTAAAGATGTTTCTAGAAGGATGGATGAAGAACATAATGTTGGAAGGATTTGATGAATCTGACCTAACCCTAAGATCTACGGAGGAGATTAAGGGAAAAAGATGGATCTACCTATCGAAGAGGTATTAAGGAAACCTAAGTGTGAGGTTGAGAGGTATGTTGGAGTTGTTGATGTTATTGACTGAAAAAGAAGAAAGGCTGAAGGTGAAGGAGTTTATCAAAGTTGTGATTTCTTGAAGGGATTTTCGAGCAGATCAGTGATGGAGATGGAAATGGAACTCAGTCAGTAAGCCAACATATATGTAAGAACTGGATATGTTATTTGCAAAGTGAGTTGTATGTTTTTAGATCAAATATTATTGTTACTTTCTAACATTGTATCAGTCAAAATCCTTTAACCAAGGTTGACCTAACATTCATTGTATAAATCCTTTAATCAAGGTTGCATTCTAATGGAATGTACTTAAGTCCTCTAACAAGGCGCACTCCTAACAGGGTGGTTGAAATCCTTTAACAAGGCCACACCTAGTAGTGTGTTTGTAAACCTTTGACAAAGTTGGCTTTTCACAGAGCTCACTTCAAAAGAGTGAACATATCAATAACATGTTACAAAGTGGTTTTTCTCAAATTGGGTTTCCACTATAAATCCCAGTGTCAATACTTGTGTGAATGTTTTGGTTTGAACATTTCTATGTTTTGGAAGTTAAATATTGTTGGATAGTGGACTTCATTGTTATATGTTTCTGGTATACATTCTGTAATGACCGAGTAGTGTTGGTTATTAGATCTAAATTGTTGAAAGTGTTTAAAAGTTTAATTGATACATCTAGACCTGAGAACAACTGATTCACCCCCCCCCCCCCCCCCCCCACACCTCTCTATTGTTCTAAATCATATTAACATCTTTATGTCGAATATCCAGGTTAGTCAGAAAATCTACCCTGATATTTTTAGATCTGTCCACCCATTCAATGGATAAAGTGTCAAAAAACTCAATTAGATCCCAATATTCATGTTTATAATGTTTTAGTCTTGCACTTTTAGTGGAAAATTTGTCTCTAATTTGAGAAATAATCAATTCTGAATCACCCTATACCATTAGCATATTAATCTTATTTTTAGCAAAAATACTCAAACCTAATAATAAAGCCTCATACTTAGCCACATTATTTGTGCACTCAAATGTCAAAATAAATGAGTATTTGAAGTTTTTTCCATCTAGAACAATGAACACTATCCCAACACCATTTCCTTCTTTACTACAAACCCCATTAAAGAACATCTTCCATAACTGATCTGATCTTTCCTCAACATAAATTCTTATTGGTTCAATGTTTTGTAATGTTGGTTTTGTGAGATCTATTCTAAAGTTATCCATGTTTGAATGAAAAAAGCATGTAATTTGATTTGGGTCCACATCCTCTATGATGTAAGAGGATCTTGGCTCTCTATACACCCTAACTTCTTTTCCATTTATAGGTATAGTAGCATAAGATAGATCCAATTGAACATGCCCTCCCACAAGGTTAGACCATTTTCTAGATAGAAACATCCCATAGTTAGGGGGAACATCCACCACTTTAATGTTTGTTTGATATGATGCTTCTAGGAAAGTAGAAAATCTAAACTCAACATCCTTCATGATTCCTACTATAGGTATGGATCTGTTATTCATATCTTAAGAGTTACCATAGTTAATATCCACCCACATTCCAAGCTCTTTCATAACTTCAAATGGAATGATATTCATAACTGCACACGAGTCCATCATACAATTATTTACAAGTTTGTTGTTTATTAGAAAAGTCATATAAAATAGATCACTTGTGAAGGATTCTTGGTGATAGTAGTCCCCAAGTATATTAAAGGGTCCTCTTTGATGGTCTCCTTTTATTTTGGTGCATATTGTACTTTTGGTGAATCTGAACAACAACACCTGATAGTAGTTTTATTGCCTTGTCCTTGTACTCTAGGAATTTCATTATTTTTAACAAAGGAACTAAAACTTTCATCTATGATAGAGCTTGTGTGATGTCAAATGTAGATGCTTTCACATTAGACACTAGTTTTAAAAAATCAGATTTCTCTTTGGGTAGCTTTACAATTTTGGGGTGTCAGCCTTTTGTCTTGCCTTGGGATTGTCACTCCTCTTTTCTACCACCTATGTTTTTTGTTTTTAATTTTTGTCTTTCATGAACATACTTTTTGTCTTCTCTTGATTAGTATTTACTATTTTTTTTGTCAGGTGGTAATTACTTCTTACTTGTGACACAACAAAAATAGTGTAATCCTTCTTCTCCTCATCAATCAACTTCCTCAAAGTTGGGATATTTTCATCATCTAAAAATACCAATTGTACATTGCATTGTTGACTTATTATCTTTGATTAATTATCTGGTATATATTCATCATCAGAGGGGCTATATTCATCATTCTCCCAAAATGGTTTGGCTAAGATTCTATTCAATGTAGGTTGTTGATCGTCATTTTGATCCTCATCTTCCAACATACTTTGAGCTATTACACATTTCTCGGGTGCATGTGGTAGTCTGCAAGAATCACACCACTGATCACTCTCTACCATATGGTTATTTCTTCTTAATGGATCAAAAGTCTCTTTGGTATTACTTTGCTTTTTGTGTTTACCATCCTTCCAATTTGTGTTGTAAGGCATGTCATGCAGCCTGGGCCTATTAATTTTGTTAGAATATGGTCTGTCATTCTGAGGTATATCTCCTCTTCTATATTTCATTTGTAAATCCTGAATCATACTCATCATTTTACCAAAGTTATCCTCCCCTTTAGGGGCTTTCAAATTATATAATTTTGGATCATCTCTCTTATTTACTCAGCCAAAGTCTTTTATATCATTCTCAATAGTAGTAGAAGTCTTAAAAGCCTATTGCAATGTTGTACGCCTATGTGATCTGATTTCATAATGAGTCTTACTATCAAACGTACTTAGTAGAAATCAATAAAAAATGAATCAACGGGCCTTATGTCCCTTGGTATTCTATTTACAAATTTGTTGAAACTTTTATTGAACTCTATAACTGACTCATTTAAATTATTCTTAATACTGGTCAATTAATGAGAAGCAAAAGAAGTATCAGTATGATCACCAAATTCATCAATGAATTATGTTGCAAACTCTTGCCAACTGGAAATTGATCCATCAGGAAGTCCTTTGCACCATTCTCTAGCATATTAATTTAATGACTGCACAAAAAGTTTCATGAATATGTCATCATGGTGAATTTCAAACTCCTCAATAGTACCTTTCAAAATAATCACGTGTTTCTCAACAGACTGTGCTCCATTTCCACTAAACTTAGGAATAGAAGACCTCAATTCATTTTGGATCAAATTTGGATATCCTACTATTCCAGTGAAGTTCATTTGTCTATTTCTTCCAATCACCATCGGTGCTCTCATTCCAGCATTGATTCCTCTTTGATTATTTATACCTGGCCCATGATTTTGGTAATTCATATTTTGACCTCTTAACTTTTGGCCACCATTCTTATGATTGTTCCAGTGATTTCAATTATATTGTTGATTACCATTGTTTTTTTTATAATTATGACTACCTCCATTGTGTGGTTGTCTTCAATTCCTATTATTGTACTGGTTTCCTTGATCGTGGTGATGATTGTTAATTCTTTCCCTTCTATCATTATTCTCAAATAACAAATTATCATGGTCCAATTTGTAATTTTGTTGACCCTTGTTCTTATGAAGTAGATTATATTTAGGCACAGTGTTTTTTTTCTTTTTTACTTCTTTTCTTATTCCGGTTGAATCCTCATTTATGTTTTTACTCACCTTTTCTTTTCTATGGAAATAACTTTCTACTATTTCTCGGGAATTGGGTATTGTACTCTCTAGGGTATTCATCAATTCTTCTACTCTTCATTTATCATCATCTTGATCTACAACACCTTTTCCTTCATGATTTTATTCATGTTGTAGGGTTCGGCATTCAGCTTCCCCATTGAAACTAGCATTCTATGGGCTTTCATTATCTTCAACATCTTTATTGTTGTCAAGACTATTTTCCTCCTGATATCCATAATCCCTATTTGCAAAAATTTTGAAGCGTATGAAATTCATATATCTAAGTATGGGTCTCTCATTTTACGCAATCCATTCCTTCCCTTTGGACTTAATTATGTATGATCTTCTTGTCCCTGATGAAGAGACCTTATTTCCCACATTAATTTCAATGAAAAATTTCTAGGACCTTTATCTTTTCTTACACAAATCAAATTATCACGTATATGCTATTGTAGAGTTGCCACCTCCTTCAGAGGAAATTAATACTTATTTTTCTACTTTTTGATCTCCAATAGAGCCTAAATTATACCACCAAAAATTCTAAAAAACTTCTTAACAAATTCCCAACAGAGTCAAATAAATCATCAATCTTGGGAAGTGGATATCGATTCTTGATGGTCAACTTATTCAACTGTCGATAATCCATACACAACCACAAGGATCCATCCATCTTCTTCATGAAGATGACTAGTGTGCCCCAAGGTGAAATACTAGGATGAATGTGTCATTTCTCCAAAAGTTCCTCTAACTAGATCTTGATCTCATTAAGCTCATTAGTGGTCATCTTGTATGGTGCCCTCAAAACTAGAGTAGCTCCTGGCATGAGATCAATATGGAAATCCACTTCCTTGAGAGGATGCATACCTGGAAGCTTGGTAGGAAATACATTCACAAAATCCTGAAGTATAGGATAATCATCAAGAGATGGTTCCCTTTCCTCCTCATTCTCTCTGTCACTAATGGTTGTACACACTAAAATGGTGCACTTCTATGAACCATTACATGCAAGGTTGCTCAAGAATGAGGCCTCACAAAGCGGCTCATAGCTCTCTATGCATGGAGTTGCAAGGGACTATGATGTGTTTGCTCTCAGCTAGAGCTACAAGCTTGTGACCTTGCTAGTCAACCACACAATGAGAGATTCAAGTGAGGACAAGGGCAAGAGTGCCAATATCCTCAAGAATCACTATGAAATGCAATGCAATGCAACTAAAATGAAGATGCAAATGTGCAAGCTATGCTATGAAAATGGAAGTACAAACTAAGCTATGAAATGGAAATATCAATGGATTACAAATCCTTCCTATTTAGACTATGTGAGCTTATTCTATTGCATAAAAGGAAATCTATACTAAGAATGTCATTATCATGCAACTAAGAAAGCAAATATGCAACTAAATGATGAAAGCAACAAGTCTTCAATATCCTCAAAAGCTCCAAATGTACCTAAAACCTGCAGCATAACATTAGCATAAAACAAGTGGATGCAAATGAAGGAGAGAGCTCTCCTTTTATAAGAAATGAGGTGAAATGGACCATGGAGATTAAGAGGCAAAAAGACTTAATCAGCGGTGGAGCTTGAAAGAGGAGCAATCCATGTGCACAAGTATCCTCCAATGAGAGTGAAGTGTTGACTTTTGAGCCTCATGTGAGACAAAAAGTGCTTTTTCCCTTTTTATAAAATAGGAATAATGTTTTATTTGTGCAACTTAGGATAAGAGGGAAAGGTGGGATTTTTATTTAATCAAAAGGGGAGGAAATATTCCTTTTAATCAAATAAAGACTTAGGATAAATGGTTAGCCCAAGGATAAAAATCCAATATATGATCGAAATTAAGACTTGATCAAGAGATTGATATTGTTGAAAATATTGATTATTGATAAAAATGATTCAGGATTGATAAATTGAATAAATGGGGCCCAAAGTCTAGGCGACCATTTTTGGGTGCATACAATGGTAATGGAAAATAACTTACATCCCTTTCATATGCTCCACTTAAGCTACATGGTAGAGATCATACAAAGAGATATACCTTTTTGAATCTCGCAAATCACAATAGGTGTGTCATGATCATCTAGACACTCAATCCTCTTTTGATGACAATCCAACTTAGCTCTGTGGGCATATATCCAATCCATGCCAATTACTATGCCATAGGACCCAAGAGGTATGATACAAAGGTCTAAAGTGGTGGTAAAATCACCAATATATACCTGACAATCCCTCACCAAGGATTTGATTAACACTCTAGCTCATGATGCTGACTCGGCCTCCCAACTGACTTCCTGCCTAGCTACCACTAGCTCGCAATGCTCTACAACCAATGGAGATATAAAAGAATCAGTAGCTCCAGAATTTAAAAAATGGTAATGCTACTACCTATGATCATACCTAGAGCCTCTATAATTGTGGCCTGATGCTCTTCTTGGCGGTTATCAACCACTACAAAAACCCTGTGAGACTTTCCAAATTCTCCAACTGTAGGTTCTAACGCTGCCATGCGCTAACTACCTACCATATGACCCTGAGTAAAATCTTGAGCTAAGTTCCCCATGGCACCACATGCATAACAAGGACCACGTGTGTAAGTCTGAACTCCCTGTGGCCTAGAGTGTTGTTGTCCACCGGTCCTACTAGACCCACTGTAACCCCTCGAGAGGACTGCAAAGTTTGAGCTAGAGGTGCATTTGAATTCTGTGGACTTTGATCCTTCTTAGGACCCTGAGTCTACCACTTCTTGGGCTTAGAGCCCCATTTTCCCTAAGGTGTCCTCTTCCTCTGATTCTATTGAGACTTTTGTTGAGGGTTCTTATTATAAGACCCCGAAGACTTCTTATTATTACCTTTCCAATGGTTATTTTGGTAACCATGAGACTAGGATGCAGATTTATGGTTCTCAGACCTATCACAGGCATCTCATGACCTACCCTAGATATCCTCTACAATCAAGGCCATCTCTATGGCCTCTCAAAGGTTCCTTGGAGTGGTCATGTGAACTTGGCCTTATATCCAATCATTGAGCCCCTTGAAAAAGTGATTTACTCATAATTTTTCATCTTTCATGTAGTCAACATAGGGTAGAAACTCAAGGAAATGACTCTCATACTACAATACTATGAGTCCCCTCTATTGGAGATCATGGAACTCATCAATACAGTGTTGTTTGTAGTTCTCTGATAAGTACCTATCTCTGAATCTCTCTAGAAAGATCTCCCAGTGATAGTGTCCATGGTTATGTTGTTTTTAAATTCCTCTTGCTTCCACAAGTAGAAGTGCCTCCTCTCAGAAGGGGAACTGCAAATCATGCCTTTAGGTTTCTCTCATAAGGACACAACCCAAAGCACTTGTCTAAGCTCAATAACCAAGCCTCGACCTCTATACAATCAGTAGACCCTGTATACAAAGGTGGTTGAAGGCGTAGGAGATCTCTAATCTGGTCCCCTGCATCATGGGGTGCCCTATGAACTATCCCAGGTGGTGGTTTTGGCATGTGAACTGATTCCACCTCATGAGCTCCTTGACCCTCCTCGCAATCACATGGAGGGCTCCTAGTCCTCTCTCTAGCCTCTAACCTATGTCCCCCTTATAACTAATTCTCTAATTGATGACCCATTGGGGATAGCCTATCTTGGATAACTCCAATAAGGTTCTGAAGTGCTAACAAAACCTCTCGGTTAGGATTCGGAGGTGGTACATGAGGGGTTTCCTAATCTCCTCTTGGTACCTTAATTCTCTACTCTACTTCCTCGCATACCCAGGGGGCTCGCCTATGGCCTCCATTACATCCATGAGCTTGTCATGTAAGGGGAGGCATCCTACAAATTTAATAAGGGAAAAAATTAGATGAGAAACGTAATGGGTTTAAGACATCCAGTGTTTGTAACCTGGCTCTAATACCAAAATGTCATGCCCAAATTTTAACAGGCAAAACACACCAAAAAAAATTTAAGTTATTAATGAATGTTTGAAGTTTAAAGGTTAACTTCGCAAAATGATTTTTTAAAAAACTTTAGAGAGGTTAAGTTTAAATTCATTTGAGGGGAATCATGGCGAGGGGTTATCGAACCCACCAACATCCCTTGCACGATAAAGGCCAAACATATATATAGGGTTAACTAGCTTAGACAAACCCTAACTAAATCCAATTAAATGAATATTCCATTAATTATGATTGTATTATTATAACTTAATTAAATAAATGTTTCCTCCTTTCACTTAAGTTCTAAACCGGGTTACAATTAATTAATTATCATATTAAATATATCTATAGTCATAAAGAGCTAGTTAAAATATTAATTAAAATTAAATCTAAATTTTAGTATATTCTCTATACCACAATTCCATTAATGAAATTAATTAAATTTATCCCCTAAGGTAAACCAAAATAAATTTTACTTAATTAAAAACCTTCATAATAAAATTGCCCTCACATTACCAAGTTAAAATTAAATATAATAAAACCACCCATAATAAAATAATCAATTTAATAAAGCCTTAGGTAAGTTACCATACTGGAAATTAATAAATTTACATTAATAAAATAAGATCTCGTCTACACTAAAATTTTCTCAATAAACAATCATAATGGGGAAATAATTCCATTTCCCACCAAAAGTAAATTTCAGCTCTCTAAAAAAAATAGAAATTAAAAAGTTGCACAAAAAAGGAAAAAGGAGTTTTCCAAAAAGACAAGAGGGAAAAAGAGAAGTCAAATTTGAGGTTGACTTCTTTTTCCCTAAACATGATTTGGAAATTAGGTTTAGGGTGAAATTGTCAAAACCCAAATGACTCTCCCATTTTTCCATTTCCATCTCCTTTCTCTCCTCTTTCAAACCCTACATGGGTTATGTTATTTTTTTGTTGGTTGCAAGTGCTTGGAAGACTACACATGTTGAAGAAAAATAGCCTAACTATTTAAGAATTTATATACATATATATTGTGTATATATGTATATACATGATTAAATATATAAGCATTCAAGGAGGAGGTTCAACGGAACTGGTAGAAGCAGCAAGTTCAAGTATAAAACCAAACCCTTCTTTTTGTTATAGTCTTTTGTGTTGCTATTGAAAGTTCTTTTTTATTTATTTGTTGTTTATTATTATTTTGTTAAAAACATTAAAAAGAATTTTTTTTTTCAATGGGGGTCTTGGAGGGGTCATAGCCTGCCCCCAAGCCCCTGGCCATGGGGACTATGGCCATGCCACAGGCTGAGGCTTTGCCCCTCCTGTGGCATGCCACAGTCGTGGTCGTGCCATGGCTCCAACATGCTAGAGTCATGGCCTAGCCGCGGTTGTGGTAGCCAGCCACAGTCGTGGTCGTGCCATGGCTCCAACATGCTAGAGTCATGGCCTAGCCGCGGTTGTGGTAGCCAGCAACCTCCCTACCCTCACAGGTTAGGGTTTGGCCTTATTTTTTTAAAAAAAATCATATTTTTTTTAGAAAAGAATTTAATACAGTAAAATGTATATACATTTTTTTTATAAAATAATTTAATACTGTTAAATGTATATACATTTTTTTTGTATAAGGCCCTTTTTTTAATTAAAAAGATAATGGAGTATTATATAAATATATTGTATACAGATATATATATATATATATATATATATATATATATATATATATATATATATATATATATATATATATATATATATATATATATATATATATATATATATATATATATATATATATATATATATATATATATATATATATATATATATAATATATAATATATATATGTACCAAATTTTTACACCCGCATATATATATTTCTAAACAAAATTTTATTTTGCATACACAAATAGAACAACCCATTTTAAGATTCAATAAAATAAACAAAGTTTTTTTTATTTTTTTTATTGATGTAAAAAATAATATTGCTTTATTTCCATATTTGAATGGACTAAATACAATTTTTAAAGTAGGGCTAGCATATATATTTCTTTAAAACTATTTTATTGCTAATAACCATAATAAAATATGGAACAACTAAATATATTTCATACTCCTTTCTTTTATCTATTTTTTAACAAAAATACAATCTATAATCAATACTTTCTTTAAGTTAAACAACAAATATAAAATGGACATTTCTTTACATCTTTTTTTTTAAACGTCATAACAATAAAGGAAACGTATTCGTATAGAACATATTACAAATTGAATGTCATTATTTACTTAAAAATACATTTCAACAAATGCATTGACTTTATTGAATGAAATGACAGCCTTCTTTTATTTCAAAGGTAAGAACAAATGTTTAAAAATCTGTTCACACACTTTCTCTTTTTTAAAAAAAAATAACTAATGCCAACATAAATTTTACAAGTATCAAAAAAACAAGTAACTCTAGCTTACAATGAAATACATTATTTATTTATTTTAAAAGGAACAATACAATATAACTACTACATTATTTTCTCCTCTACATAGCCATTTTCAAAGGGTTCCTTAATGGACTTTCTGCAAAAAGATTTCAATACAAAACATAGGAAAATAATATTTTCCACATTCACAAGATTTCTCTTTTCTTCACTTATTTTCTTCATAGGAACATAGGGCTTCATAATAAACCTGCAAATGAAAAGAAGACTTCAAAGGACCATGGGATGCTCACCTCCCATCGAAGGCCTCTAAGAGGCCACCCCCGAGCTTGGGGAACCAAAACCAAGGCACGTTACACACAAGCTCAACAAAACCAACAACAAACATAGAAAACAATCCTACCACAAGAAACTCCCAACCAAAGGTTTTTCACAAAGGGTCTCACATTGACCCTAAAATTGGGGTGAAGGTGGACCAAGTACCCTAAGGGAAGAAAGCCAATTCAAGCAAGAAATAAACCTTCACAAGGAATCAAAAGCAACATCTCCTCAAATTTCCCATAACACAACCTCATTCCCTTATGGCCCCCAAGGAAAACATTCCCAAAAACACTCCCTTATAACCCCCAAAACAACAAAATGGAAAAGGCTTCATGGAGCCCATACTCAATGTTTATCCCTCTCCTCCTTGAGGAGAGACTCTACACCCATGGGTTGTCCAAATACCCTTCACCCCCAAGGCTACTCTTCCCTCCCAAGGGTGAGTGTGGCCTTGAGACTCCCAAAACAACAGCACAATACAAGGGTAAGAATCACAATGCATCACAAAAATAAAACATATGATTTCCATAGAATCACAACACAAGATTCACATAATACATCTACTTTCATTAAAGAATAACAAGATTTATATAACAATAAAACAAGAAGAACTCAACAAATTTAAAAAACACCATCTTTTTTTTCTCATACAACATGAAACAACAAGAATTCAAAAATAGAGCCACCAACCTAAGTCCAAAGCTAATGGAAAGTAATGAAGATAAGATCCCTTTTTGTCCAAGCTTTTCCTCTTTTCCAACCTTCTCCAAAACTAACTTGTCTCTAAGATAGAGAGTGGGTGTTCAAACTATCCACAATGGAGAGTCTCCATTAAAAAGGCCTCCACACAACTCCCCACAACCCCTAGGGATAAGATAAGACATCTCATTGGTTGGTCTTCCCTAAGCCCCTTACAAGCTTTCCAAAAATGGGTTCTTAAAAAGGTTGGCCAAAAAGGTGGGCAAAGTCTTTGCATCTAATGGAAGGGTGATCTAACTGAGACCATGCTTCCAAAAGCTGATTTTCGGCCATTTTAAAAATCCAACTTTTGGAGGGGTCGTTTGGTCAACTAAGGGTTTTCCTATGGCTGAAAATCACCCTTACCCATAGGTATACCAAGTGGGATTCCTAAAAATGGCCCAAACACACCCCTAGGTACCTTTCTTACTCCCCAAAAGTCCACTTAATTAAAGCTTCACTTCAAAATTCAAATACATGACCTTACCTCAAGCTCGCTAACCAAGGGATTCACATGGGGATCCTTAAGGGTACTTACCTAGGTTGGAAATCTTCAAGTGGAACATGTCATGGCCATATGTGTTAATATTATTTAGAACAACAGAGAGGGGGGATGAATCAGTTGTTCTTAGGTCTAGATGTACCAATTGAACTTTAAAACACTTCAACAATCTCAGATCTAATCATCAACACAACCCAGTCTCTAAAGAATATATATACTAGAAACATATAACATGCAGTCCACTATCCAAAAGTATTTATCTAGCAGAATATAGAAACATACACATCAAAACATTCACACAAGTATAACACCAGGATTTATAGTGGAAACCCAATTTGGGAAAACCACTTTATAACATGTTACTGATATTTTCACTCTTCTGAAGTGAGATCTATAAAAATTCAGCCTTTTTTAAAGGTTTACAAACACATTGTTAGGTGTGACCCTATTAAAGGATTTAAACACTCTATCAAAAGTGACATGGTTAAAGGATTTAAGTACATTCCATTAGAATGCCACCTTGATTAAAGGAATTAAACAATGACTGTTAGGTCAACCTTGATTAAAGGATTTAGACTGATACAATGGTTAGAAAGTAGCAGTAGTTTCTGATCTTAAAAACATACAACTCACTTTGCAAATAACAGATCTAATTCACACATATATGTTGCTTTACTAACTGAGTTCCATTTCCATATCCATCTCTGATCTGCTCAGAATTCACTTCAAGCAATCACAACTCTGATCAACTCCTTCACCTTTAGCCTTCTACTTAGACTTATCAGTCAATAACATCAACAACTCCAGCATACTTTGTAACCTCACACTTAGGTTTTCCTTTATACCTCTTCAATAGGTAGATTCATTTTTTGCCACTTAATCTCCTCCGTAGATCTTAGGTTAGGTCAGATTCATCAAATCCTTCCAACATTTAAGTTCTCCATCCATCCTTCTAGATACATCTTCAATATCCTCATTGAATCCATAATAAAATGATTTACCATGCATTAAATTCTACATATAATCAATTAATAAAGTCAACACGATTTACATAACCCAAGAATTCAACTATGTCGGCTAGAAATCTAAATTCTTCCTCCAAATGTAAATTACTGACACTTGGTCAATATTATGTTCATCTCCTCGGTCATCATTGCATAACTTGGTCATCTCTACAAAATGTCTTGCTCGGTAATTTCATGTCGCTCAGCATAAACTGATGTTTGGTCAACACTAAATTTACTCAGCATATATTGGTGCTCGATCGACACTAACATCACTCGACTTAAACTATATTTCTTCACTTTTGCTTAGTTAATCCTACTTCTTCAGTCTTTCTTCTTACGTAGATAAAAAATACATTATCTTATCATTGTGCCAAATAATCAAGTACTCATTGAAGTATCAAATAAATCAACCTTTCCCTAGGTTCTATTGTTATCTCCCTTTCCCTAATCCTTTCATCAATCAATAGATATAGTACTTTCTTAGATAGCAACTATCTTACTAGTTAAGGTTTGACATCAATGACAATACAACAATTGCTTCAATTGCAATTTCCAAAAATCTCCCTCTTTGGCATTGATGGAAACACCACATGAATAACACATGATTTACCAACCAATCCAAAACTTTGTCAGTGCATCAGAAATATGTATAATATCCTTAGCTTCATTCTAATTCACAATGACTTAACCTTGCTTGACCGTTCACATAGTTACTCCCTCTAAATCTTTTATGTATCTCTTCCTCTTTGATGTGTTTTCATCAGAAATATCTCCCTCTTTGACAATAATGCCAAAGCAATATCTAGAACTTACATCTTTCATATGTAGATGTCATCTTGTCAATTCAATATTAGTATTTCTCCCTCTGTCATCTTTCTTATGACTGATTATCAGCTTTACTATTCTTTTCACAACTCTAGGCAGCTCCTAAAGTGTGACCTTTCCTGTATCAATTTGTTAGATAC
The DNA here is from genome assembly GCA_027943335.1 of Chamaecyparis obtusa. Classification (NCBI taxonomy): domain Eukaryota; kingdom Viridiplantae; phylum Streptophyta; class Pinopsida; order Cupressales; family Cupressaceae; genus Chamaecyparis; species Chamaecyparis obtusa. The sequence goes on along the minus strand of BSBK01000284.1, from coordinate 1,003,497 downwards.
TCTGTGCAACACATTTGATGCAGTGCTCCTAGCTTGACTAGGTAGCCTCAGTTAGGGGAAGCACCCCTAATTTACCTCTAAGATATTCATGAGCATCCTTAGGTAAATCTTTTGTGAATATGTCTTCTAGTAGTTCCTTTGTATTCACATATTCCATTCTCACTTCTTTATCCTGTACCAATTCCCTCAGGAAATGATACTTGATAGCAATATGTTTGGTCTTTGTGTGCATCACTGGATTCTTTGATATGTTGATGGCACTTGTGTTATCATGGAATATAACAACCGGTTCAATGATCTCCTCTTTCATACCTTTCAACAATCTATTGATCCATACCAAATTTGAACAGTTCACTGCAGCTGCTACATACTCAGCTTCTATTGTAGATTGGAAAATGCAATTTTGTTTCTTGCTTGTCCAGGAGAATAATCTCTGTCCTAGAAAGAAAGCTCCACCACTTGTACTTTTCCTGTCATCAACATTTCCTGCCCAATCAGCATCAATGTAGACTCTCAATTCAAATTTATCATTCTTCTTGTAGTACAATTCATACTCTTATGTCCCTTTCAGATATCTCAGTATTCTCTTCATAGCCATCATATGATTTTCCTTAGGATTGGCAGAGAATCTTCCCACAATCCCAACTGCTAGGGCTATATCTGGTCTATTGTGGATAACATATTGTAGCTTTCCAATCATGGATCTATACAGGGTTTCATTCACTTCAGCAGTATCATCAGTCTTAGATAGTTTCTATCCAATAGCCATAGGAGTACTTACTAGCCTTGAATCCTCCATTCCAAAAGTTTTCAGTGTCTCTTTTACATATTTATATTGTGTGATAAAGATACCTTTCTCCATATGATAGACTTGTAAACAAACAAATAATTTGATCTCACCAAACATAGACATCTCAAACTCAGTTTGCATCTCATTTGAAAATTTCTGACATAGGGCATCGTGTCCTCCAAATATGATATCATCTACAAAAATTTCAGCTAACAAAATCCCTTTACCTTCTCCAGCTTTCATGTATAGATTTTTGTTGTCATTTGTCCTTGCAAAACCAATCTTTATCAAATAATTGTGCAGCCTCTCATACCATGCTCTGGGAGCTTGCTTCAATCCATACAACACCTTGTTCAGTTTGCAAACCATACTTTTCTTGTCTGGATCAAAAAATCCATCAGGTTTTTCAATGTCTACTTCTTCTTCTAATATACCATTCAAAAATGCAGACTTGGCATCCATTTGATATAACTTGAAATCTTTGTAAGCACCATATGCAAGTAGAGTTCTCACTCCTAATATTGCTACAGGGGAAAATGTTTCCCCGTAGTCTATTCCTTCTTCTTGTACATAACCCTTACATACCCAGTCTTGCCTTGTTCCTTGTGACTTGTCCATGTTCATTAAGCTTGTTTTTGAATACCCATTTTTTTCCAATAACATTCTTGTTTTATGGTCTCGGCACCAGAGTCCAAGTATCATTCTTTTCTATTTGGTCTATTTCTTCATTCATAGATTGAATCCATTCTTCATTCTCTAAAGCATCTTTAACTATCTTAGGCTCAAACTCACATAATAAACATGTAGGGTCTTTCAACTTACTTCTGGTCAAGACTCCAGATTCCTTATCTCCAATAATTTTCTCAGGCTTATGATCTCTTCTCACATACTGTGCCAATGTAGGTTCAGATTTCTTTTCTCCTTAATCTTCAAGTTCATCATGAAAATTATCAGATTCTGCTTCTGATTTCTCGGTAGCATCCTCCTGATGCTTGGCATTGCTTATTTGTGACTCTACATCTGGTGCAGGTATGTTACTTGCCTCTCCTTCTTCCATGTAGACAAAAGATCTATAGTCTTCTGGTTCTCTTTTGCCTTCTTTTTCATTTTTCTCTTTCTTGATTTGTACCTAGTTTAAGGTATAAATAGATGTACTAACAACTTCTCTCTAGTATTTTTGTGCAACATTCTTCTCAATCATTAGTGTCCTTGCACAATCCATAATAGATCTATTTCTCCTCTTAGATATACCATTTTGTGGAGGTGTTTTAGGTGAAGACATATGTCTCTTGATTCCTCTATCATTGCAGAATAGATTAAACTCATTTGATATAAACTCTCCACCTCGGTTAGATCTCAGACATTTCAAGCTTCTACCTGTTTCTTTTTCAACCTTTTCTAGATACCACTTAAACAACTAAAATGATCAAATTTTTCTTTCAAAAACATTACAGTCATCATCCTAGTGTAATCATCAACAAACAGAATAAAGTACTTAGCACCACAATAACTTTGTACACCCATAGGTCCACAAAAGTCAGTATGAACCAAACTCAAAGTATTCTCAGAAGTAAATGTCTTGCTCTTGAAACTAGACTTTGTCATTTTACCCAACTGACATTATTTACACATCACATTATCAGGTTTCTTCAATCTCGGAAAACCTCTAACTTTATTTTACTGATACTTACCAGATTGTCAAAGTTAACATGACATAGCCTCTTATTCCATAACCATACATCATCAAATTGTGCAAACAAGCATGTCTCTTCAGATAGATCTAGATAGAACAAATTACCTCAAGTTTTCTCTCCACTTCCACTTAGTTCACCAGTAGCATCAAATATTTTAGCCTTTCTATGATGAAACTCCACTTGGTAACTAGTGCTATTAAGTTGTACAACACTCAAAAAATTATAGTTAAGACCTTCAACCCAATAGGAATTTTCACATGTGATCTTATCAGTTAACTTAATTGATCCTTTACCCCTCACAAGACATGGTGCATCATTACCAAACTTAACACTTCTACCTTTGTAATGATCTAGGGTTTCAAATTTACTTTTATCATCAGTCATGTGATGTGATCAACTACTATCAATAATCCATTTATCACCTTTACTCACATAAGAAATAAGTGTTGTTTTCTCATCCTCGTCAGAATCATATTTCATAGCAACATAAACTACTTCAATATCAAAATCATCATTGTCACTATCATTTTCCTCTTCTATAATATAACAGGATTTCTTACCTTTATCATTTTACTCTTCATACCTTCAGTGATCTCTGTTATCTCTGTTATCCTTGTACTTTTTTTCTCTTTCCTCATCCTTGGCATTCCTGTTAGGACACCTTGCAGCATTATGGCCAACTTTGTTACATTAAAATAGATTATAGGAAGTTTACCTTTATATTTTCCTTTTCCTCCCTTCACTCTTCTAGCCATGAGTGCCTCAAGATCATCTAGTTCCTCATCAAAAGTGTCACTTTCACTTCCACTATCACTTGCACTTTTCACACATTTTTCTTTTTCTCTTTTAGATTTCTACAAAACCATTTGTGAATTGAATGCAGATTCAACATTAGGAACAGTGTAGTTATCATAGTTAGAAATCTCAAAAGTAGTAAGCTTACCAACAAGACTTTCTAGAGTTAGAACATTACCAGGGTTACATCTTGATTCTTGAATTGCTAAAATTTTGAGAGCATATATAGGAAGAAAAGTTCTCAATACCTTTCCAATAAGAGTCTCATTATCAATGATTCCATTAGCTCCTCTAATAGTACTATCTCCTTGATTCTACCATAATACTGAGCAATATTCTCACCTTCTTGCATTTTCATTTCATTAAACTTACCTCTCAAGCTTTCATCTTTTTCCCTCAATACATTTGTATCACCACCATAGATAGTTGCAAGAGTATACCACATTTTCTTTGCACTAGTGCAATCCTTGATTTCTTCAAATTTAGTATAGCTTAAGGCAGATGCAATCTCCAACATTTCTTGATTGCGTTCCTATTTTTATTTCATCTCCTCGGCAGTCAAAGGTGCAGTAGATATAACATAGTCATGTTCAACATAGTATTTCTCCAAATCACCAATACCAACTAGATGTAGTTTCATCAGACTCTGCCATGCAGGGAAGTTCTTCTTATTCAAATTTGGTACCTCCTTTTTATACATCTTGATTATTTTCTTCAAGTACCTTAAAACTTGTTCTCTATGTAAGCACCAACATCTCTGATACTAATCGTTAATATTATTTAGAACAACAGAGAGGGGGGTGAATTAGTTGTTCTCAGGTCCAGATGTACCAATTGAACTTTTAAAACACTTCAACAATCTTAGATCTAATCACCAACACAACTCGGTCTCTAAAGAATATATATACCATAAACATATAACATGCAGTCCACTATCCAAAAGTATTTATCTAGCAGAATATAGAAACATACACATCAAAACATTCACACAAGTATAACACCAGGATTTATAGTGGAAACCCAATTTGAGAAAAACCACTTTGTAACATGTTACTGATATTTTCACTCTTCTGAAGTGAGCTCTATGAAAATCCAACCTTGTTAAAGGTTTACAAACACATTGTAGGTGTGACCCTGTTAAAGGATTTAAGCACTCTGTCAAAAGTGACCTGGTTAAAGGATTTAAGTACATTCCATTAGAATGCCACCTTGATTAAAGGATTTAAACAATGATTGTTAGGTCAACCTTGATTAAAGGATTTAGACATATACAATGGTTAGAAAGTAGTAGTAGTTTTTTATCTAAAAAACATACAACTCACTTTGCAAATAACAGATCCAATTCGCACATATATGTTGATTTACTGACTGAGTTCCATTTCCATCTCCATCTCTGATCTGCTTAGAATTCGCTTCAAGCAATCACAACTTTGGTCAACTCCTTCACCTTCAGCCTTCTACTTAGACTTATCAGTCAATAACATCAACAACTCCAACATACTCTATAACCTCACACTTAGGTTTTCCTTTATACCTCTTCAATAGGTAGATTCATCTTTTGTCGCTTAATCTCCTCCGTAGATCTTAGGTTAGGTCATATTCATTGAATCCTTCCAACATTTAAGTTCTTCATCCATCCTTCTAGATACATCTTCAATCTCCTCATTGAATCCATAATAAAATGATTTACCATGCATTAAATTATCCATACAATCAATTAATAAAGTCAACATGATTTACATTACCCAAGAATTCAACTATGTCGGCTGGAAATCTGAATTCTTCCTCCAAATGTAAATTATTGACACTCAGTCAATACTGTGTTCATCTCCTCGGTCATCACTGCGTAACTCGATCATCTCTACAAACTGTCTTCCTCGGCTAACACTGTCTTGCTCGGTAATTTCCTATCGCTCGGCATAAACTGATGTTCGGTCAACACTAAATTTACTAGGCATATACTGGCACTCGGTCGACACTAACATCACTCAACTTAAACTAGATTTCTTCACTTTTTCTTAGCTAAGCCTACTTCTTCAGTCTTTATTCTTACTTAGATAAATAATACATTATCTTATCATTGTGCCAAATAATCAAGTACTCATTGAAGTATCAAATAACTTAACCTTTCCCTAGGTTCTATCATTATCTCCCTTGCCCTAATCCTTTTTATCAATCAATAGATATAATACTTTCTTAGATAGCAATTGTCTTACCAGTCAAGGTTTGACATCAATGATAATACAACAATTTCTTCAATTGCAATTTCCAACACACATGTACACAATACAAGTGTCAAATGAAACATACACAATTACACTTCACAAGCCACGTGGCATTTCCACTGGAGCACGTACATAATTAAATTTACAATTTAACAACTGAATAGAAACATTAAAATCTCATTACGTTTACAAATCAAATACAATTACAACAAGGTATCTGTCTTTTATTAGACGCAATCTTGGCTTGCACTGAATTCACATTGGCCTAGGTTTGGTTCTGATGTTTATCACCATGGTCTTAATTCCTACACACTAAGTTCCAATATCAGTAGTTCAAGAATTAAAATCCACAACATATATGAAATAATCTTCAAAAAAACTTTTACAAATTATTTACATCACCTAACAAATTGGAATTCTCATTGCACAATAATTAAGCTCTTTTCACTCATGAATATATATATACACAGTGTAATTAAGCAATTAATCTTTTAATTTATAATAGAAATCTCATTGCATCAAATATCTATTTCCTAATTAATCCATAAATAAAATACATTATGTCATCCTAGAATTCATAAAATCATATTAACCATAAATGCAGATCCATAATAATGTCACAAGGTAATCATCATAACATCATAAAATAATGTGCATCTAGCATCTAAGGTGATAAAATCCATGACATAAGGTGTCTAAATCCATAGTGCATCAAAAATAAAGTATCAAATAAGTATCTCTCAAATGTAGAAACTGAAAAGCTATGATAGGCTCGGGGTGAGGCCTTACATCCCCCCACATCCATTCATTCATCAGTATTATTCTTGCCAATTTCTTTTGTCTTATTTTTGTTTGTATTACTCCTTCATCGGCATGACATATGTCGGTCTTCCTCATCGGTGAAATGTTGTCTTATAGGGCTAACCCCTAGGATCTTTTTCCAACTTGTAATGCCACATCGATCGCCCTTTTCTGAATTCTTTTCCATCAGGGTAACTTCCTGTGGGTTTTTTCTGATGACTTATTTTGTGATATCGATATACAAGTGTAGAAAATATAAAATCTTGGTGATGACCTGTGTGCAAAAAATTTGAAGGCTTATGAAATAGGACTACAAAATGTGTGAATTTTGGGGTTCTAACACACCTCTCGCACAAAGTGGTGACAAGGACCCTATTTTTCCTAATCTTGGGCATCAGTGTAATATGGAGTAAACCTAGCTTGTCCAAATGCACTCACTCATCATCATCTCATCTATGCCTATAAGAAAATGTTTGGAAATATTTCTCCCAAGTAATTAGGACATCATCCCTAATCTGTAAGACCCCATGCAACCCCCTAGTCAATCCCCATGAAAATAAAATTCTACACTAAGGTTTATCCATGCTAACATCATTTACATATCACCTATCACATATCCACTACATATATTGCATACTTAAAAACAAAATAAATTATTTATGCTATATTATTTATATACCATATAAAATAAATTATTTACATACCATATACATGAGAAAATACCAAAAACATATATTTTCATTAAATAAATTACATTACAATAAAGAAAAAATTCCACAAATTTCATCCATGTATATCGGTTAACAAATCATGTGTGTCTTTTACCTCTTCTAAGTGTGTTAACTATGCTTTCAATATGCATTGAAATCCTACATTGTATACGTCGATCCCTCTACTTATATGCGGCGATCGTGCAACATATGTGCATCTACACCCTTTCAAATATGTGTCAATCAAGTGTAATATATGCATCGATCTAGAGCTTTGAGTATGAATCAACCATACATTAAACCTAAATTCTTTGCTAACAAGTGTGTTATTTCAAGACCCTAATTACATCATTTGCAACCTATATGTGCAATGTTTCATGCCAGTCTAACCTAACCCTAGTCTAGAAAATGCACAAATTAAAAAACAAGGCAAAATAAATTCTAAAAAGATGAAATTCACCATAGGTAGGGCTTATGTTGGACACTGATATGTTCTAACATGATCATCAATGTGTACTTTGTCCTTGTAAACCACCATCACTCCTCAAATCGCTCAGAGACTTCGCATTCCACTACTAGTTCTCTAAAGTCAAATGTGCACAATTGACTTTGAAAATGACCTCCAACTCCTACTTATACCCCCTACCCCACCTCAATGGATGTGCACACCTTGCATTTCTATTGGTCACCATGCTTTTCACATTCCAGAATCCATAAAATTTGTGTATGACCTTTGTTATTTGAATGGTAAGTTGTGTTGTGATCCTTATCATAATATCAACCAAATGAGCCCCCCATTATATTTTTCACTCATTTCCTTGAGGGGGCACCATAATACCTCTTTACTAATGATTTTTCAGAGGGGCATACTAGAGCATGATTTTTATCAATTATTCTTTGAAATAATGCCTAAAAAATATAATATCAAAGAGGGGCAAAATGTAGACACTTAAAAATGACCTATTGCTTTAATAGAGTGACTTTACTAAAGTTCCCCTAAAATTATTTTTATTTTGCATCCTTCTACTATACTCTAAATTTGTGATTTCTATTTACATTCATAATTAAGTGAATTTAATTAATTACTTAATTATTAAACGTCTAATTAATATTTCATCAAATATTCATCTATAAAGTAATTAAATAATTAATATTATTTAATTATACCCTATGTCACTTCAATTAACTAAATAATTATGTTATTTAATTAAAATTACTTCTTTATTATTACATCTAATTAAATTGAAATTCCCACTCATGATTAAATAAATGATATTTATTTAACTAAACTAATTATTCCTCTAAATAAATAAGTTTAATTATTTATTTATATTTCCCCATGTGCACATAAATAAATTCTTTTATTTATTTAATCATATTATTTGACTAAAACTAGCTTTCTATTCTCTAATAAATCACACCTAATTCCTCTATAACCTTTCTCTAACTAATCAATCAATTTAGTTATCAAATCTATCTGTGTGTGTGAGTTATGGACCTACAAATCTACAACACAACACTTCAATAGGACATTGTATCAATTGTCAGAAAGATCAAACAAAGCAAGAAAAATAAACAATTGAAGGCATCCTATTGCTCTCTAGTTAGCACAAGTATGAAAAGGATTAAATATTGCTCTCAGATCTAATCCTATATAGTGACAATGCAATGCTAAAATGAGAGATTCAAGATTACTATGTAAGAATAAAGATAAAACTAGAAAATGCATTACAATTGGCCATTAGATCATGAATTCCCTTTACTATCAACCCAATTGAGATATTTTCTAATTATCTATGAGCATATGAAATCAAAATGAAAGCATGAATGCATGAATTAACTATCAAAATCAAAGAGTTAGCACCTAGAAGTCAAAGAGTTAGGGACCATTTGAAGATTTGAGAATTCTCTTTTATAGAATCTTGGAGGTTTTGAATGGTTAGGATGCATCCATGAGGAGTGGTTGAGATGCTTCCAAGCTTGATCCATGATCCATGTGATTACCTCTCATTGGTTTAAAGTGTGTTTGTTGTCCTTTTTAATTTGAGAGGGATTTATTCATTTTTAATTAATTTCTCTAGCCATGAATTTAATGGGATTCATTTAATTAATTAGGCATAGAGGTAATTGAATTGATTTTGCTTAATACTTTGACGATAAATTCTTAAATTGAGATTTTATTGATTTTATTGAATTTTATGGATTATGTCAATAATCAAGAATCAAATTAACATAATTAAGGTTTTATCTCGAATTAGGGAAAATAGGACCTTAGGTTCTATTAGCCCGATTTTAGGTGACTACACTATTAAATCTTCTACTCTATCTAATCAATTAATTCTCCAATCTATTCTGCTAACAAATCAATCAAATCTGCTGACAAACTCCCAATTAATCTGAGTTAACTCTTCAATCACAGCTAATAAGTCCTACTAATCAAGGAATCCTGATTGAAACCTCTAAATTTATTATAAATAAAGAGATAATTCTCTTATTTTGGAAACCACTTACACTTTGAATTCTTATCTTTTCACAATAGAGCCAGGAAACTAAGATCTCAACATTGCAATAAGAAGGAGAACAACAAAAGAGGATTACTAGTTTGCATGTTCTTTTTTTTGGAAAATTATTTCATATTATTGATTGTTCATACTTTCTATTTGTCTTACTTTCTCTTTTGATATTAGGGTATTAACTGTTCAACATATCTTTTTTTGGTTGATATTTTGATGTTATTGCAAGTTTTACATATCTAAATTACCCCAATTATAGGTGGCACATAGAGGAGTAGAATCTCCAGATAGACATTTTGACTATTTCTTGGGAGATCTTTGGGGAATGGTTCTATGCACATTTTCTTTCTGACCAATTTTGTCAAGAACATGCAAATGATCTTCATAACCTTTACTAGGAGTCCACAATAGTGGACCAATATGAGCATAGATTCTTTGATATGAGGAAGTACACCAATATTGAGCATGATGATTCATTCCTAGTTCAAAATTTCATTTGGAGTCTTAATGGTCATATTAGTGGGGATGTTCATGTCCTCTAGCTCATGACTCTAATAGATAACACAAAGAAGGAAATATTGGCAAAGGATAATTTTTCCTTTGGACTTGGAGGCAAGTATAGAGTGTAGGTTAGTAGTGCACTACCTTCTAGATTATGTGCACAAGATATACAAGTACAACCATCAAGATCTTTTATGGCACATTCCAAACCTTTTAGGATAGGGCACTGACAGTGATGGAGAAAAAGTCACTCTCATGGTCTCTTTCAAAGATAGGACTCAGGTATCTTCCAATCAAGACATTATGGTGGATCATGTCCTAGGGACAGGTCTCCTAGTCAAGATTTGGGGAGTGTACCACAAAGTGGTTAGAAGAGCTCTGATAGGATAAATTTATTTTTAGTCAAGTGCACTTTATATAGGTCATGGTTATGGAAGAGGATTTTTTTTCTCTTGTGGCCAGCAAGGTCACATAGCTATGCATTTTCCTCAGAGGATAGTATCAAGACCTATTTATACAGTTACTACTTATGATCCTACTATTGGGGATGAAGGTAGATCTCATAGAGTATTTTTTGAAATTGATAACCATCAATATAAGCATCATGGCACCATGGAGGAGACTATATGTATGTTATGTGGTATATCTACTTTAATTTTATTTGATTCTAGTGCTTTATATTCATTTATATCCCTCTTTCTTATGGAACATTATGGTCTAGTAGAAACAAGGTAGGTTGATAGATGGAAGGTTGAGTTAGTCATAGGTTCTAAGGTGGCCATAGAATCTAATTTTCATGGTTGTGTGTTGGATTTAGATACCTTCACCACCGTATTTGATCTTTGTATCCTACGCTTGGGCTCATATGGTATTATTTTGAGTAAATATTGGTTATCTTTCCACTAGGCGTATGTAGATTATTGGCACAATTCAGTACAATGTTTGGATGACATAGGTGGGTGTGTTAACCTTGTAGGGGTCTAGAGACCTATCTCAATTTTCATAATCTCAGCTACTTAGCTAAAGACAAGTATGTGATAGGGTTGTCAGTTATTTGTAGTTGTATTTAGTGACATCAATGGGATTGAAATTTGATAATTGTCTCTTGTTGATCACCCACTTCTTCATGATTTCATGGATGTGTTTATGAGTGAGATCCCAAGAAGGTCACATAAGTGCAATATAGATATATACATTCATCTCATTCCCATATCTAAGCCTATTTATTGAGCACTATATTTTATGATCACTCAAGATTTGAGTGAGATTCATTTAAAGCTAGAGGAGTTGTTGGCCAAGGGATATATTTTTTCTAGTGCTTCCCAATGGGGAACACCAGTCATCTTCATTAATAAGGATATATCCTTGCGTGTGTCCATTGACTACTATTAGTTAAATAAGGTGATAGCGAAGAACCCATATCCCTTGTTAAGGATTGGTCACTTGTTTGATAAAATGAAGGGGGATAGGGTGTTCTCAAAGATAGACCTCAATCCAGGGTACCATCATCTTCACATTCATGAGGCTGACATTCATCAAATAGATTTTTGCACTCAATATGGACATTACGAGTTTATGGTTGTACCCTTTGGGTTGAAAAATGTCCCATTAGTATTCATGATTTTGATGAATGGGGTGTTTCTCACCTACCTTGACTAATTTTATATTGTGTTCCTTGACGACATTTTTGTGTATTCAAGGAGCATGAGGGCCATTTGCACTAGGTTTTATTGTGTCTTCATGAGCATCAACTGTTTGGAAACCTAGACAAGTGTGATTTCTTCTAGATAGAGGTGAGGTATTTTGGGTATATCATCTTAGGATAGGGTATTGAAGTATATCCTTCAAAGATCTAAGCCATTATGGATTGGACAACACAAACTAATGTTTCTAAGGTTCTTGTTTTCATGGGTTTGGTGGGTTAGTATTGTTGATTCATGAAGGACTTTTCTTAGTTGGAACATCCTATCACTTATCTTCTAAGAAAAGGGAAGAATTTTTTTTGGTCAATTCAATGTGAGTTAGCATTTCAAGATCTTAAGCAGAAATTGACCAATGCACTTATCTTAGCAACACCAAATCCTATAGGTGAGTTTGTGGAAGGTGTTGGGATAGTCCTTATGTAGGAGGGATGAGTGATTGAATATGAGTTCTGGAAGCCCAAGGATCATGATTTGAATTACCCCGCTCATAATTTGGAGTTATAAGTGGTCATACATGCACTAGTGCATTGTAGACATTTTTTTTTGGGTCACAAATTTGAGTTGTATAGTGATCATCGTAGCTTGTAGTATATTTTTACTCATTTAAACCTGAATACACGAAAATGTCATTGGATGGATTTTCTATGTGAGTATGATTTTTACATCCACTATAACAAGGGAAAAGAGAACATTATTATATATTCCTTGAGTAGGAGGAAGCATGAGATGTCAATTTTGTCCCTTGGTGTGGATTTGTGTGGTTCTATTTATGAGGCTTTACCTGGTGACACTTGGTATTAGGAAGTTAGAGTGGAGATAGAGTACAAGTGTAACCTTTTGGGTAGTTTTAAGGTTACTCTTTAGATTAAAATGGAATTTTGGGGAACCTTGGACACATCTATGTGTTAGTTTCACATGATCTTCATTCCTTAGTGATGTGAGAGACACATTGTGCACTACATTTTTTGTATCCTGGCATCAAGAAGATGCATGTTGACATAGACAGTTGTATCATTTCTCTAGGATGAGGTGTGATGATTAAATTTCATGGATAGAATAATTGGGTTTCAGAGAGTGAAGGTAGAACATAAGCATTAGGAGAGCCTTTTGCAACCACATTTCATTCCTAAGTGGAAGTGGGACACTATATCTATCAATTTCATTACCGAACTACCTATGTCATTGCATTGTCATGTTGCCATTATGGTTACTATGGACAAGTTATCCAAGGTGGATCACTTTTCTCCCATCAGCGCTTCATATATTAGTGCTTTGATGGAACATGTGTTCATGGAGGATATACAATAGTCGTATGAGATACCTTGTAGGATCATTTCGGATCGAGATCTTCTATTTTTCTTCTTCAGTGTTGACATCTCTCTAGCATGCTTTGGGAGCAGAACTCAATTTTAGCTCATCATATCACCCTAAGATAGATGGTCAAATAGAGTAGGTGAATCAAGTTCTTGAGGACATGCTTTTCATGTATGTGATGAATCAGTAGACTCGGTGGGAAGACTACTTGTACTTGGTTGAATTTTCCTATAATAATGGGTACTATATCTATCTTTCCATGTCTCATGTTTAGGCCTTGTATGGTTGATCATGTTGTACACCTTGAGTTAGGATCATTTAGAGGACCATGTTGTTTTGTGTCCAGAGATGCTTCAAGATATGGAGAAATGGGTGGTTCATATTATATTAGAGAGAATCTGGTTACTACTCAGGATTGAAAAAAGAAGTACATTGGCTCTCATAGATTAGATCATCACTTCTCAATGGGTGACCATGCTTTTTTAGGTTCGATTGTAGAAGGTCCCCATCTGTTATGGGAAAGGCTCTAAGTTAGCATGATATTTTTTAGACCTTTTGAGATTCTAGAGAGGATCAGTCTTGTTGCCTATTGCAAGGCCTTGCCACCTAGCCTATCTTGTATCCACGATTTTTTCCAAGTTTTTGTGCTTAAATAGTATATTCCTGATGTGACCTTTTTTCTTAATTGGGGTGATTTATAGGTAGAAGATGAGAAACTCTCTTTGGATCCCATTCACATTTTGTGGCATCGAAGGCTAACCCTAAAGGTTCAAGACATAGATTAAGGGTTTAATGGGCCTGAGTGATAATACTTTAGCCACCTAGGAGAATGCTTCATCGTTGAGATATTTTTACCCCTATTTGTTTGCAAGCTTCAAGGACTAAGCATAAGCCTAGGGGGGAGGATGTAGTGTCTCCCATAATTGCATTTTGTTTTTTATTATTTTAGTCCAAGCTAGATCTTTTCATCTCATGACTATTCATATGATGTGATATTCTATTGCCATTGTGAGATGCTTATGGTTCCAGTACATTGTTTTGGTTTTACCAGTATCATTGTAGATGTAGATGTTAGTCTATACTTTTGTTTACCATTTTGATCATATCTACATGCTGATCCTGTTGTGATATGGCATGATGCTTTATGATGATATTTGGTATATTTTATATTCAAGAACATTGATTATGTTATCATTTTGTTATAGATTTTTAGTGGTATTATGCTTTATCATGTGGATGGATATGTATTTAGAGTTTTAACTATTATATGCTCATATTACTATAAAATTATCATTTAATTTTTTAATTTAAATGAGATGTTCAAATATGATGTACATTGAGGATTAAGTATGGAAAGACCAGTGTCATAACATTCTAACACATTTGAATGATTGTGCCATTAGAGCATCCCTTTCTATTAGGTGCACTTTGATTACTATATCCATGTGCTTTGGTTATATATATTGTGAGCTACTACACTTGATGTGTGTATGTTTAGTGAACAAGTACTAGACATCGACTTCGCTTGAGCTACTAGTTTGAGAGTGTCTTATCCCCGACAGTGGTTACAAGAGATAGTCACATTGGTCATTTTGCATACTGAGCTAATATTGTTCCTAGATGAAATGATGTCCTTGATTTTCATTATTACCTTTGGATCATTGTGTAGGCAAATTTTATTGCATGATGTTTTGACATATATCTAGTTGTCCATTTGGGCAATCTATTATAGTCTCAATTTTATTATATCTTAATATATGTTGATTGATATTATTTAATGTTGATTATTTTATCATCAGCAATTATGCCTTGGGCATAGTTCATTTGTTAGAATTTAATTAATTAATTCCATGAGCTTTTGGGAGTTTTATTTTGGGGTTAAGTGATTTAATATTTTATTGATTTAATAATGGAAACACATTTTTTTAAAAAAATATACTTTGAAAGTGAAGTTATTTTATTAACTTTTTCATTATTTTGGAAATTCTCTCCAACTCTTAGTAGAGAAATTTAAATTCTACTCATTGGGAGAAGCTCAAGCGTCTTGTTTCTATGGGCATTGTCTCATTGGAACCATGGCAGGATTGCTAAAGTTTGCTGAGAGTTTTGTCTGTGTGGATCGAGAGTTTATTTTCTTCTCTTCATTTTGGGTTTTCACTAAATCTTGAGGTAGGACCTCTTTTATTTTATTTTTTTCTCAATATTTTTAGTTTTTCATTGTTTGTAATAATATAGTGGCACATTTATCTATGTTTTCCCCACATTGCTTATTGCATTCGATGTCCAATTAGGCTTGTACGTTACTGAGTTTTCAAAAATGGAAAATTAGCACCATTAGGCTATCCATTTTTTCCCACGATGTCATAATTAAAATTTTATTTTATTTTTGAGTTAGTGTAATCATGAGAACCAGTTGGTTTAATTTGTATTGTGATATTTTGAGTTCCATTTTGGGGTGTTTTTGTGTGCACCTATATTGCATGATCTCCATATTTTTATGTCGTCATGTTTGGAATGATTTCATTGTTGTCCTTGGTTGTATCCCATGATTGTGATGGTTTTGTGTGGTCAAAATTAATATAAGTTTGATTAAAACCGCAATCAAAACTCACCCTTTTATTACAAAATTGAGGATTCTCATTATTTGTCGATTATCATCAAAATTTTGGATTTTTGTGCTTTTGAGCCTTGTTGGGCCATCCTCATGCTTTTATAAAGATGATTGATTGATTCCATTTGAATTTTTTCTCTTAGAAAAGTGGCCAATTGAGAAACTTGATATGTTCACCTTGTGCATGTGATTGCTCAGTTTTATGCTTGAAGTGTTTTGGGAGTTAAATTTTCCTCCTATTATTTCTTGTTGATGATTTTTTCAACCACATCCTTGGCATTGAACAAGTAGACATTTCATGTTACCCACTTCATTGGTGTAGACCAAGTAGACAAGTGCTTATACTTGTGTCCTTGGTGTTGACCGAGTAGACTAGTCAATGTTAACCATGTCCTTTGTATAGACCAAGTGGACAAGCTTGTTATTCACATCCTTCATGTAGAATGAGTAGACAAAACTTGATGTCATATTATCCTTCATTATGAATTTGATTCTTATAAATAGACACCTTGAGTGGGTATTGGGGGGTACCTTCTTACGTGTGCCCCGGTCCATAAGTGGTGGTATAGGATACGTCAAGGATTCCTTAACAAGTGAAAACATAATAAATGAATGGGTAATTATGTTACAAGCTAGGGTTGTTGCACCAAAAGATCAACCTGTTAATGCCCGATACAACCACTAGACTTATAGAAGACATAGGAGGCGATTAAGCCATGTCACAAATCCCGAGGGGAAAGCTGACCATTTTGCCAACAATCTCCCCCTCAGCATTACTCGAGGGGATTTGAACCTGTGACCAAGCTCTGATACCACTTGTTACAAGCTAGGGTTGTTGTTGCACCAAAAGAGTGACCTGTTAATGCTTGATACAACCACTAGACTTATAGAAGACACAAGAGGCAGTTAAGCCATGTCACAAATCCCGAGGGGAGCGCTGACCATTTTGCCAAAAAATTACTCTACTAATATTAGTGGATATGTAATCTTTGGTTTTCAGTCTTGGCCTATGTGGGTAATGAATCCCTAGTTGTTAGACTTGGCCATTGTGAGTATAGAACACCATTGAATTCTCATTTGTCATGATTGGCTCAAGTGGGTAGGTGGTGATAGTGAATCCACAATTATCATTATTGGACCGAGTGGGTAACCAGAGATATTGGATCCCGACCAATGCATCATGGAATAATCATGTAGCCATGGGTGGCTCATTTGGACATCATACTCCCTATGCTTAGTACTCTCGTGCCTAGGTCTAGTAGCAGTGAGTAGCGCCTAGGTTATGTTGCATTGATATTTCATTTTATATGTTGCTCCACATGTTGATTATTCTCCATGTGTTATTGATTATCTATATTTGATTTCATTGATTAGCATGAGTATATACTTGTTCTCCCTAGTATGCTTGATTCCTTGTTTGGATTGTGTGACTACCTCCATGAGCATGGTGAGGTGGGCCTGAGGGTTCCACATGGTCAAAAGACATGACCAACCACTATTGGGACCGACGTACAAGTGATGGACTCAAACAAGAGATTGAGTGTGATGTAGATCACTCCTTCTTCCCTTGCTCTCTCTTTTACTACTTCATATGCTCATGTATACTTGCAGCAGTTGCATTTCATTTATGTGAAGTTTGTTGATGTAATCATGTGTAATTGACTTTGATATTTCTTTTTTGGTACTCCTTGATGTGTTGAAATCATTTATTAGGTTGTATGTTGGAGTTGGTACATGTAATTTTATAAAATTGAGCTTTCTAGGCATAACTGTGCATTCATCTACTGCTCATGTGCATATGTTTGTAGGTCATGCACATTCATGCAAAATTCTTATACATTTATCCTTTTCTGTTGCACATTTGTACTATTAAACTGAATGTATGTTTATGTATTTCTATGCATTCATGACAGTTTGTACTTCCTATGGTTTGTGGAAATATGGATCTTATATTTTTTTTCCCTGCATTCTTAGGAGTGTTTTCATGTATTTACTTCTCATTTTATGATTTGATTTGACCTGGTTTAACTCACTTTTCATTTTGATATTAAATAAACTTAATGCAGTTATTCTTTTAGGATTGATTTAGTCTCCTCCTTGGTGTAGTTGTCTGTCACTGACTAGCTTGGTTCCTTGGAGTTTGTGGTGTGTTTCTCGATCTTTCAAGATGTGACCATGGAACATGACCATGTCATTCTGATTGAGTGTTTCTAGTGGTTTAGGAACCCTTGGAAGTGCTAGTAAGACTTCTACTTTTGCTCGATTGCGTGATAATTGTGTGTTTTCCTTTTTATATGCAATGGTGTTTTGTAGATACACTTATATCATTGATGATATTGTTATTGTCAAAAAAAAATCATCTAGTGCATGTTTGACCGTTCATTCTGAGGGTTCCTTTGCAAGGTATTACATTGGATTACCACAAAGAGTCACACACCAAGAGGATGTAACACATGTCAAAACAAGATAATTAGTACTAAGAGATTTGAGTGTCAAGTATAACGTTAGGGTTTAGTTATTGACTAGATTCACAAATACTCTAGCTCATCCAAATTTACCTCTTTTGGATCAAGGTGGGTTTTTTGGTGTTTATGGTTAGTATGATCCAAAAATGTATGTTGTGTGTTATTTTTTGTTCCAATATCTTTAGGTTAGCAATCTAATAATTGTTTTAGTTTTATTCCTTAGTAATAAGTTAAATTGAAATAATAGGAGTTCAATTCGTAGGTGTTTATAGGGTGGGTAGTTTCTCATTAGAAAGTGAATAGATTTAGAAATCCTTTGTAATCATTTATCGTTCATTTGGGTATACATCTAATATATATTATAGTTTATTACTAATGTGGTTTGTTTTTGTTTTTTTCTTTATGCATCTAAAATTAACATCTTACAAATTATCACTCTTTCTTATAACCTTGGACATTATATGGCCTAGTGTTCTTGAATTATGTTGGATCTCGAATGATCTTTTACCTTTTTCTTATTCAAAGGATCATCATGTTTTCATGTTATGGGGACTTGCTTTAGGACCAAAACTTAATGGACATAAGATTCTTTGAGGAATAATGGTCCTTCTATTTTAGTTTCAAGAATTTGTCCACTATCAAATATAAATAAAACATTTAGAGTTAGTAAGTATGCATGCCTCATGATGTCATGCCAAAGAAAATATCTCTAAACTCTAACCATAATGATTACGACATATTGAATTGAATCTCAAGAAAGAAGATAATTATGACTAGAGAAATAGATTCATTGTTTAATTAGAAACTTTTTATATATGTGGTGAGTTATGTGCCCTTGTTAATATGTGTTAGCAATTAAAATTAAGAAGTTTGCATCAAAGCATGTGACACATTTCATTTCACCTTCATATTAGATTGTCATAATTAAGAAACTTATCTATTTGTACAAACACTTGTTCCTTTGAACTTTACAACCCTTTTAAATTTATAATAGAACTTGTAGCCTTACTATTTATTTTATGTAATATTGTATTGTATATCTTTAAAAGAAAATATAATTGCGCATACTAAAACATCTAATCAAATGTCTTGTCGTTCAAATATAACTTCCCTCAATCTTATGTTACATTTAGAAAATATAAATGAGTTGTACTTATCTTTAATATCAAGTTTAGATAGTTGAAATTCATATATTATTTCATCGTGCTACAAGGATTGTTGAGATTTACATTAGAAAACTAAATAGTGTATGATAATAAGAAAATGTTTTCTAATTTAAAATGGTGGCTTTATTTTATAATTTTTAAATGGCTGTTGAATTTTAGGCACCTACAAAACATTCAAATTTTAACAAATAAATATTCTATGATGGTGTGATTCTTCAATCTCACTACAATGTGAATAATTTTTATGGTAGTAGGTGAATAGCTTCAATTTAAAGATAAGATAGAGACAATAAAGTTTATATTTTAATAAGCTAAGAACCAAAGTTATATTGATTTTAACCAATCAAGAAAATAATTTAATATAATTAATAAGATAGAATACTTATAAAGCACTTAGATAACAATAAGATTGAAAAATACTATGTCCATAGTAACGTAGTACATACTTTAATCCCTAAGAATTTAAATTTTATTCATACTT
The DNA here is from genome assembly GCA_027943335.1 of Chamaecyparis obtusa. Taxonomy (NCBI): domain Eukaryota; kingdom Viridiplantae; phylum Streptophyta; class Pinopsida; order Cupressales; family Cupressaceae; genus Chamaecyparis; species Chamaecyparis obtusa. Next base: position 983,728 of record BSBK01000284.1, on the reverse strand, counting down.
GAGGACCATAGTTCCTTTTCTTTAATTTAATTAAAAGTTTACCGCATTCAATATGTTTAGATTCTAGAAGACAATAGTAAGAATCCATGATCCAAATCATAAAGAAAAAATAACTAAATAAGATCTAGAAGATCCAAAAATTATGTTCCAAAATATAGCAATGAAGTACTACAATATGAAGAATAAACTATATAATTGAGTCAAATGATTCAAAAGTTTGTGTGAAAAAATATTACAAATCCTCTATCTACTTCATATAAACTATAACCAACAAATCCTAACAATTCTTAATAACCATTACAAATTCCTATAAATTGAAATCCAAATATGAAACATAGTAAATGATACCTAAAAGTAAATATATATGTCAAAACTAACTTCAAATAAAACAGAAATGAAATGTGTATTGTAAATTATAATGATGATAGAACACATATTATAAATTTTGAACTCAACTAAGACCCACAATGGATATCACTTAAAACAAAGTTGTGTTAATTCATTTTTCAAATTAATTGTGATGGAGTGATTGAACAAGGTTTGTGTAAAATGTAATAAATTTTTAATGATACGACAAATGACATGATCCATTATATTCACCAAAGTTGCACGTCTAATTTTGAAATGTTCAACCATTAGCAAATAGTTGCAACTAAAGTTTTCCTTCTACAAAGTATTTCTTTAGTTAGATAATTACTGCATTTGTGTAGAATATAACATCAACAATTCTCTTTCGGTATACATCTTTTTGAAGAAATTCAATTATGTATTTGTTCTAAGAAGGAATTAGATAGGAAAACAATTCTACAAAATGGGAAGGGGTGTCTAACGTTGACTTTCGCATGTGGGAAGATATCAAATCGCTAGGGATTAATTGTTAATTATTGCATGATTGCTTCTTAATTGAAGGAAAACATCCAATGGAATATTAGAGCTTGACAAGGAAGAATGGTCCATCACACTTTAGTTTAGTGATGATCTCTAGCATATTCTATTACATTAAAAAGATTGTCTCCTTTTGTAAATGGTATTGTGAATCATTTTGATGAATTTTCATGTCTAAAATCAAGGAGAATATTATGATAAGTGGTTATTGCAACAAAGTTGAACCATCATATTGTAATAAGGTCAATAAGAATCTCAAAATGTGTAAAATTTTAAGTGATGGGGTTTGAATTCCTAGCAAAAGAAGCTTAAAGATCATAATCCAACTATTACCAAGCTTTTAATGAAGGGCGGAAGGATGAAAAGTATCTATTATGGGTAGGATTTTACTATCAATGAAAAGTTACTAGCTCATGTTAAAAATTTGTTTAGAAGGAGGCAAGGGTTCAAAGATAGGAAGCTGAGTGAAGAAACCCTCGAGAATTTTCTCAAAGAAGATGAGATAGACAAGCTAGTTAAACTTCACTCAAGATATTATAAGAATCCGCTAAAGCCCATTTGGGTCATAGTTGCTAATACATCAAATAAGGTATGTGTTGTTAGAGGGCAGGTATATGGTCACCAAATTTTGTGTTGCTTAATCATTTTAGATGTAAAATCAATGTCATTTCAATTTTATTTACTTTTTTGTTGGAAATTATGAATAATGCATCAAGTATGTTCCCCATTATCAAGGATTAATCCTCATTGTCAACTATATGAATTCATGTAAGCCTAGTCTAAACAATCTTAGCACAACATTATTTCAAAAAAAAAGAGGATAGATATAGAGTGGTTGATTTATCGATACCTCTTGTTATAAGTCTACACGTCCTAAGAAATGTTCTCAAAATGATTATTAGGAGAGGGGGTCCTATTAATTCTTCAAGGGAGTCCAATTTTATGGATACTAAATCTTCTATGGACTTGGATTAGAAAGAATCAGAGGAATATGTCACTCCTAAGAGACAGAAGAAAGATTACAATGGAAAAATCTTGGTATGTGAACCTTAATTGGAAGTCCCCTCCTCAAGATCTCAAACCCTACCTTGAATATCCCTCTTGATTTAAGTATTCTACATGCTAATACCCCATCCAAAGAGGATTTATCTAACATCTTGCACAAAATCAACAAAGTTGTAACTTTCCAACACATTGACTAAAATGGCATTTCATCAAAATCGACTAGTTCAATATGAAATTGGAAACTATTCACAAGAAACTTGGATGTCAAACTCATGTGGAAGGATAGGACTAGCATTATCCATGGTTGGGAAACTATTCCCAAGATGAACAAAATTGTGAAAATTTTATGTGATTTCAAAAATGAAAATATGGTCAGATTAGATGAGTGGAAGAATTATAAACATCACTCTTAAACTAATCATTCTTGAAAAGAAACTCATGGGCATTAAATATAACCTCAATTATGTAGTCCAATACAATAAATGTACCATTCAAAGCAATACACAAGTTGAAGGATTTATATGAGAGCCATGGTATTCATACTACCAAGTACAAAGTTTCTCCTAGGGTTAAGAGCCGAAGAGAAAGTCCTAATACTTAATAAATATAACAAAGAAAAAACCTTCAAAGAGGAAAAAAATTGATGTACTTTGTCCAGTTACATGAAAAATTCTTCTAATAAGAACCAAAGGCTGTGAAATTTTTTAATTGGTGTAATTGAGGCCTTTTTTTCTTTCCTCTTTCTATATCTAATACTTTAGGTTGTTTGTATTGTTGAATGTTTAATAAGGGTCCGTTGTATGAATAATTTGATGTGTTTTGGCTTTACTTTCTTTCTATCGTTGATCTATGTAAAAAGTCCCAAGGCTTGCTCAAAACCTATTTTATCTTTTCAATCAAAAATATCTTCAAGTTTAGAGTTACACTAAATTTCTAGTACCTCAAGAATGCCTCTCGATTGTTTGAGATGGATTTTTTTTACTTAGAATGAATTATCATATTACACAAGTAATTATAGACCATGACCAAGTAAGTCCATCAAAAGCCACATGAATGGTGTGATGAAATGTAGAATTATTATTGATTGATCCAAAACTTTAAGGATTATAGAAAAAAAAACTGATTTGAATAATATATCAATTTTAATTATCCTCCTAGATTATAAAGATTTGATTATGCCAAGAAAAACCCCATCCACAAGTATCATTAAACCATATTTTGTAAGTTATCTTTATATATACCATAGCATGGAATGATTAATAAATTATTAGACTTGGACATTCCCCTTTCATTTTTTAATGGCCTCCTAAATCCTTTTAGGTCTATAAGTTCATCCAATTGGTGTTCAACATGAATTATGAGTTAAGTCGCAACATGAACCTTACTAGATGTTAGAATCCCAGCCCCCAGTAAAAATTATTTTATGATATGAGTGACTTCAACTTTATCATTAATGATACTATGAATTTTAAACATTTTACAAGAAAGGAATTCATGTTTATTGATAGAATGTATTATTGGAAAATCCGCCTAAGTAACAAAATCACCTAAATAAATTGATGCAAAAGTATGTGGCATGGTATGAAAAATGCACCTCTTCACATGCACATCTCAATAATTATTATAGTTACTATGTTTGAAATAGGCATGATAATAGAAACTTTTGGAGGTTATATCATGAATAGCATGCAAAGTGACCACACCAGAAAAAAAAAAAAAACTAATGTGTAAGAAAATTTACCACTTTGCATCTTTAAAAATATCTCAAAAATTATTGTAACTATTAAGTTTGAAATGGGCATACTAATCCAAATTTTGGAAGTCATATCATGAACGACATTTAAGTTGTCATACCAAAGGAGAACCTACAAAGAACATGGTTACCTGGTCACCTTAGTTGATTGAAATGAGGTGGAGATAAAAGACAACATGCATGTATACAAGAAATTTGCTTGAACTACAATTGATGTGGCAATTAAGAACAAGAAGGGATTTGCAAGATTTTTAATATTAAAATCTAACTCAAGAAGGATAAGGCAATTGCATATATCAATTCTAGCTCACAATCCAATTTGACTTTAGATGAAGTTGAAATAGACCATGGTTTACAAACTTATGAACACCCACAATCAAATCCATAGGACTGGGTATAAAGGTGTAGTGATCAAAGTAACCAAGAAATATAAAGTCAAGTTTACCACTAGATCAAAATATTTTGATAATTTTGAAGTAGATTTGATTTAACTCAATGCAATTGATGCATTTGGAATTATTCATATCTATATCACTAATCGTGTTGTCGTGAGCTGGAAACAAATGCAAGTGGATCAAGGATGAGATCAACTATATCATATTTTAAAAATTAAATCAAGACTAACCTTGTCATAGCAAGTGCTATACACAAATAAAAGACCCATTCAAGCAATAGCAGATTTTGTTTACTCATTTTCAAGAATAAGAAATAGGATGTGTTGTCATGAGCTGGAAACAAATGCAAGTGGATCAAGGATGAGATCAACTATATCATATTAAAAAAATTAAATCAAGACTAACCTTTCCATAGCAAGTGTTATACACAAATAAAAGACTCATTCAAGCAATAGCAAATTTTGTTTACTCATTTTCAAGAATAAGAAACAGGACGTGCTATAAAATATTAAGAGTAACGATGTCATTGGTGGATTGAAAGATTATGATGGTCAATTTTACTTTCTTCATAGTGTTTCAAGTTGTCAAAGAGTTTCCACCGAAGATAAGTAGAACATGAGATTCATCTAATACTCAAATCTGTTGGGAAAATGTGTGTTGTACACATTGCATAATAGTGTTTATTATTGTAATGTTTTATTTTGTTGTGTAAATGTTGCACCTAGATGGGCATGCAACATGTAGAGTTTCCCATGGAATATTCTTGATGAGTTGTAGTCTAACATTATAATATTATTTCATGTAATTATTTAATATTGGAAAATAAATTTTAAAAGTACCCAATATTGGATATGGGGTCAATGAGGTCATGTAGCACATGGTTTATCTAATAACACTAAGTGGTGTTATGAGAGCTTGTTTCTATAAAAGCAACCACAAAGGTAGTTGTTTAGGTTAGATAGGTTAGCCAGGGTAGCATTTGTGAAGCTTGGCAGCATGGCATGAGATGTGTGGATTCATGCTTATTCACATGGAATGTTTAGTTATAGCTAGGGCTTTGAAGGCTTCCATGGTTGTATTGCAATGGTGATTTGCTAAGTAATACATGGTGATGGATGCTTTGGAGGTTGGATTTTTCCCTCATGAGGGTTTTCGTAGGGTATATCTTGTGTCACATTTTTGTGGGAATGTTGTTTATTCTCTTGCTTGTGGATTCTAAGTGTTTATTTGCATAAGATTTATTATAGGTTATGTAAAAATTGTCATTTTGTTGGTTATTAATTTCCTTACAAGTGGTATCAGAGCTATGGTTTTATTATTGTAATCGTAGGTTGAATCCATGGGAATGCATGAAAGAATGTTAAAAAAATGTAAGATATGAGGGTTTGTTGCAGATTTGAAGGTTGCAGGTTTGTGGAGTTTTGCAAATCTGATTTTATGAGAAATTCTTGGTCAAGGGTTTTTTGGATGTTTCATTTAAATGAGGGTTTTTAGGGGGACTTTGCAAAATTGTCCTCCTGGGTTAAAATGGACCTCACCATTAAATCCAGGTTGGCCTTCCAGTGAATTTTGATATAAAATTTAACCCCCTTAGGTGAAGTTGAAATGTGAGGCAAAAATGATACAGTCGCAGGCGTCGCGTCAAAAAAAATATTTTTTTAAATTTGCATAATTAAAAAAAAAAACTAAAATCAAATTAAAAGAAAAAAAAATTTAAAAGGGTCTTTTGGGTGGGGCCCTGCCACCACCCTCGACCCCGTACATGTTTGCAGTCTGCGGTAAGGACTGTCTGTAGTATTATTGTCGCCAATGGTACCGCTAGTACCACTATCTGGTAGGGGCACTACCAATAGTGTACCACCGCCTACCGTAGATTTTTTTTATAAAAATCTTTGAAATAATATTAAAAATTTTGCCTAATCTTTTTCAAATGATACTTTATCATTTTTTTAAAATATTTGATGTTGTAGTATTATATGTATGTGTATGTGTGTATGTCATGAGTTGGGTCCAGCACCCACATATATTTTAAAATTTGAAAATGTAGTGTGTTGGCATGTGGAGAAAAATTGGAAATTTATTTGTATGGGCATATTGGCATTTTTTTGAATCTTATTATTGCATGTATGGCTTAGGAGGTTGTTTTCTTTCACGGGGCATAACTTGAGCATACGGAGTCGGATTTTGGACTTCAAATAGTCAACCAAAAGCTCTTGAAGAGCTCTACACATCAGTTTAGATTTGGTGAAGATATGGCATAGATTTGGCATGGTTTATTTGTTGATATATTGATCTAAACTGTTTATGGGTTATATTGACTATGGTGACATTATGAGTTTATGACATGGTGTATGTTGGAGATTTGGTGTTGATGTCATTGTATACTCAATTTGTATCTTAGATTGGTCTCATGTTGACATGGCTATTAGTATTTGATTTGGATATGTATGTTGCACTGTTGGGTCTACAAGTTGCGTAGTTGTGTAAGCAGTCTATACTTACAGGTTGCATATATGGCTTGGATAAGTTGTCTATGCTCATAGATCTTTCATTATTGATACATATTCAAATTGGTAGCATAATTTTTGTAACATGATTTGCTGATTTGTTTTCATGTAGAGGGGATGAGATGTTGTTACCAGGTATAGTCATGGTGGAGGATTGTGGTTGACTATTTTATGTTGACAAGATGGACATATTGAGAGTTAGATGTTTGCTTTGTAATGTGATCATGGTGCCATGGATGTCTCTTGTGTTTAGGGATTTTGGCATGACATGATTGGATTTATAGGTAGTTTGATTTATGATCATTTGTTTGGATTCTTCATTTGATTATAGCGGCATATCGTCTTAGTTGAGGATCATGGTTAGTTTAGTTTCTTTTGGAGAGCTCGTGATTGTGTTCTTTTAGTTCTTTGATGGTTTGATGCCTTCGTTGATTCTCATGTTAGAGGATGGTTTTATCATGATGTTATGGATAGCTTGTATACGCAATTCAATGGGAGCTTGTGACAGTGATGATGTGGCAGTGCATGATTGGTTCTTGGTTTGTTGATTGGTGGTTTGTATCTTCTTGGTTTGGAGATCTCGATTTTACTTGTTACTGACATATCAGTTGTGTGTGTGTGGTCCAGGACGATCTTCATATAGGAGATGGATATCATGATGCCATGTGTGACTCGGTACCATGGTTGAGTGAGAGTTGGTGGCAGTGATATGTATTTAGTGTTTGCAGATGTTGGAGGATTACTTAGATTATGTTGCTACAGAAGGGTTTTTCACATTTGTTGGTGCACTTGGAGGTGGTGGTTATCTTCATGGTGTGTGAAGATGTTGACATCTTGAGGACTCATGAGGTCCTTGGTAGAGGTGTAGTTTATAAAATCATGGTTGATGAATGTAATTGTAGTGATATGGTGTAAAGTTCGCAGTGATATTGCTCTTCAACATAGTGTTGAATATCCTCTCATACATAGCTGATTGGTTATTCACATCATTGACTAGTCTCTACTCCCCTTATCCAATCTTATGCCTCTCCCCTTTATATCACGTAAGGTCTGGAGAAAGTCACAACCTATTCCCTTTTGGTCACAACTTCATTTGACATGTTATCCTTGGTGTTAGGATGGTTTCATTATTATGTCATTGTATACTCTTGATGCACATTTAGAGTTTTAACATGTTATGGTGTGTTCATATGGAGCATGTTATCTCTTTGTTTGAAAGGGTTTAGATCATGTTGTCATGTTTATGATCCCAATTCCTAGGTTGGATTTGTGACATTGATCTTGGTTTAGTTTCTTGATATTGAGTACATTGATCATTTGTTGGATACTTCTTGATATTGTTGTGTTGCATTTGGAGTTGGTATGGATTGATCAATTACAGATGCTCATGGATAATTAGAGACAAAGTTAATGCTGATTTCTCATGTTTAGAGATGTATTTGTTGGGACGGTTGATGGTTTTAGCAAGAAGATTGAGGATCATTCACCTAGTATGGACTTGAGAGGAGAGTGTTCTTAGATTAGTCTTGGTTGGAAACTTGGATATCTTGATGAGAATTCACATTCCCCACTCTTGGTCTACTCAGTGGTTTACTACTTGAGAGGTATAGCCCATTGGTCCTTTCAGGTTCATTATGTTTATGCTTATCTTTGATTGATATGGATCTTGAGCTATGGTGTGAGTTAGTTCTGGAGGATTCATTTGAGAGATGGTTTGGCATTGGTTATCTCCTTGTGCATATGTTATTGTTATGCTATCATTATGGTTGAATTTAGGAGAAGGTATTATTGTGCATATTCCTTGGTTTAGAAATGGTTATGAGTTTGATCTTCTTGTGAGAGGCTTACATTCATGATTGGTTATATGGTATGGTTTGGGTGTTGTTGTGGCTTCTTGTTTGGGGTTTTATGGAAGAGATCATACTTGGCACAGTTAGCATTTAGAGGTGTGTAGAAGGACATGATACAAGTTATGATTTGCAATGTTTCTCTCTAGTCTTGGTTATCTTCCTAGACATTCAGTTTCACTTACTTTGGATTTGAGATTGGTTGTTGTGTGTGATCACTAGTTTGTGTTCATGTGTCTCATGTGAGAGATGACATGGTAGTTCATTTATCTCTTTCATTTTTTGGTTGTGGAGAACTTGGGAGAGTGTTGGAGACTTCTTATGAGAGTTATGTTTGCAGGTTATTGGTTTGTGTTACAGATTGGTGTGGATGGTCCTTGATACTATAGGGTTGCACTTCTATAATATGTTGTTTGTGAATTCATTTCATATTTGACATTACTTATGCAATGGGAGCTTCTTGGTGTGTATGTGGCAGTTATTTGCACTTAGGGCTTGTGGTTGTAGGTTACAGGTTGGATATGTTGATGTTGTGGGATTCACTTGATATGATTGTATACCTTGGAGGTATGGATAGTTGGATTGTTAGCACTTGTTGTGGATGTTATTTCAGCTATGGTTTTGACAACTACTAATACATGTGATTACCTTTAAATTGAATGTTTGTGCTTTGACATTTCAGTTGGTACAAGATTTATGATTCATGCGTGACAAGTTGGGTGGCTTTCTCTTTGGATGGCTTCTATGCATGTCTAGTGGCAGTGGCGTAATAGGTTGGACCATTCATGGATGAGATAGTGGATACTTTGATTTTATTGTTGGTACCTTGACGAAGCACATGGTGTACTTTGGTTCATGATAGTGCATGTGCTAAGAGAGATTGTTCCCTTGTTCATTCATGTGGCTACGTATTGACCCTTATACAATGCATACAAGTAGAAGAATGTTGGGAAAATGTATGTTGTGCACATTGCATAATAATGCTTCTTATTGTAATATTTTAATTCATTATGTAAATGTTGCATCTAGATAGACATGCAACATGTAGAGTTTCCCATGGAATATTCTTGATGAGTTGTATTGTAACATTGTGATATTATTTGATGTAATTTAATATTGGGGAAATAAATTTACAAAGCATCCAATATTGAATATGGGGTCAATGGGGTTAGGTAGACATGGTTTATCTAATACCACTTAGTAGTTTTGTGGGAGCTTGTTTCTATAAAAGCAACCACAAGGGTAGTGGTTTAGGTTAGATAAGTTAGTCAATGTAGCATTTGTGAAAGTTGAAACCATGGCATAAGATGTGTGGATTCATGCGTGTTCACATGGAGTGTTTAGTTGTAGCTAGGGCTTTGAAGACTTCCATGGTTGTATTGCAATGGTGATTTGTTGAATAATAAATGGTAATGGATGTTTTTGGAGGTTGGGTTTCTCCCTAATAAGAGTTTTCCCAAGGTATATCTTGTGCCACATTTTTGTGGGTATGTTGTCTATTCTCTTGCATGAAGATTATAAATGTTTATTTGCATAAGATCTATTATGAATTATGTGGAAATTGTCATTTTGTTAGCTGCTAGTTTCCTTACAGAATCTCCTTTGGTAAACATTAGATTGCATAAGAAAATATATTTCGGAGAGTAATGAGGTGAAGAAACAATTATAATAGTTGTTGGGGCAAGAGGCCGTATCAAAGCACTTTGCCAAGTCACCCCTATCAAGATGCAAAAGAAAGATGGCTCTTGGAGAATGTATGTAGATCATAGAGCCTTGAACAAAATCACAACAAAGAGATATTCAGTCCAATGGATTGTGGTAGAGCTTTCACAATGCTAAGTATTTTACAAATTCCAATATTATAAATATTGTATGGTTGGAACAATTTCAAAATAATAAATATTTTACTAAGTTAGAGCTTAAAGCCCAAGTACCATAGAGTTTCTAAGGAGGATGTTCTAAGGACTTTCAAGTCAAAACCAAGTTTATATGACCAAGATGACTCTTGGAGAATGTGCATAGATAATAGAGCCTTGAATAAAATCACAACAAAGAGATATGACTCCAATGGCTTGGGGTAGAGCTTTCATGATGCTAAGTATTTTACAATTTTCAGTATTATTAATGTTCTATTGTTAGACCAATTTCAGAATGCTAAGTATTTTACAAAGTGAAATCTAAAAAACAAAAGTACCATGAAGTTTGTGAGGAGGATGTGCGGAGAACAATTTTCAAGTCAAAACCAAGTTTATATCTATGGTGGGTACTTCCTTTTGATTTGTGTTAATGCATATACTACAATTTGAGCATAATAAATGTTGCATATGAAGAGGGTAAAGTCCTGCCACTTGGGGTAGAGCTTTCAGCCCATGCTGTATATAAATATTTATCACCTCTATGACTCTTGTTGACACAACTACTCGATTGTTCATCGATCCTAAATGTCACTCTATAACATAGGCCCATTCTGCTCTAATGTCACTACCAAAGTCCTACCATCCATCAGCTCCATACTCCATCTGCTAACAGGAATTGATTGTTGAACTCAATGAAATCATGCATATGCAATAATATGACATACCAACTTTTGGAGTCATGTAAAAGTAATGTAATGCATACCCTTATGGCCAAAACATTTTTTATGATTAGCCACTTGTAATGACTACACAAATATTAGATACACGTGCATTATTAAGCATTATAGGGACTTCAATTGGCCCATATAAACAAAAGTGTCGTATGTGCAAATGGGTGCCAATTCCCTTGCTCTTGAGCAATTTGTTCGACCCGGGTTTCTCCTTGATCACTTCAGGCCCATTTTCAGTTTCTTTAGGTTTTCATTTAATAAACATTTATATATTACTTGTGTAGAATATAATAAACATAATCCGTAAAGGATCCAATATAACCTTGATTTTCCCATTGTGAACATAAATGTGCCAATCAACATAAACGCATAAACACACATCTTTGCCAAAAAATGCTCCTCAGATCTCACTGAAGAAGTCCACTTTGTGCTGTCATAAGAGGCATGAAAGAGTTTCAAAGCTGCAAGCAACTGAGGTTTTCTCCTTCAATTTATGTTCTCATATTTGTATCAAGATTCTGGCATTCCTGCTTGGCAAATTATGGAATGACGGATGCTGTGGATCCAAGATACTTTTTTTAATCAAATTAAAGGCCATAACTGCTAATGAAACTGGAAATTGATAGATTCTGCTTTAAAATGGATGCAGTTCAAGTCCTTGACAACTCGAAAGACTCGGACTTTCAACTCAGACCCTGCAGCCTCTTCTCCATTTGATGCAGCAGTCAGCATCTATCTCTGGATGCATAGAAATGAGGAGCAAGCTCTGGCAGCCAAGGTGCATCTATTCGTGTAATATTGCGAATATAGTTCCTATTAGTGCGAACTAATTCGTTGAAAATAAGACAGTCTGGCTTTGTCCCGGATAAAACAGAAGAGGGATGAATTGAAACTATTTGGCCATTTGCCATAGCTCTGCAAGATATAAACTCCTGTCAAGTATCAAATTTTGAACAATGAAAATTAGCTTTGTTAAAGACAGACCAGAGATACCCTCATCTTAGTGCCATACCTATATGTTCCATCAGGCTGCTTACAAGCTGCGTTAAGGAAAAAAGATGCACAAAGGCATCTACGTAATTGCATCCAATCTCCTTCACAAGAAATTATAGGCAATCCCATCTTTTGCACATATCCTTTTAATTGCCTAGATAAGCATGGATATTAGCTATCAGATTTGAAATAGGCCGAATAACTTCCACTATAACCACAATGCTTATTTTGTAAATAATGCTAGAAAAGTGAAGCAATATATTCTACCTGTGGATATTCATGGCATGACTGAAAGAACGACCATTCACAAAGTTTAACCTGCACCACTTTTGGATATTTTTATTGAGGGTACTGACTTTGTAATCACCATGATTTGTATCATTGGTTTTCCGAACCTCCTCCAAACAAGCCTTATATATATTCACTAGAGTGATATGATCTCCATCCGGACTGCAGAAGCGTTGTCGAGCTGCTTTTGCCTACACATATAAGAGAATTATTCTCTCAACCTATATGTGCTTGTTTACCAATAATCTGAATAAAATACCATAAATACACATAGAATAATTACAAAAGGAATAGAGAGTATCACTTAGTCATGACTCTCACCTCTTTCATCTTTTCACGGGGTGTATAAAATATAGATTCAACAGAAAGCATGGCAACAACCGTTAACATTTCTTCTGAACATTTAAATGTACAAGAAACAAGAATAGCTTTTGCATAGAGAGGTTCTAGAGGCAACTGAGCCATTTGCAAACCAACAGGATCTGATAATTTGCCTTCATCTGTCAAAGCTCCAAGTACATGCAAATGCTCCAGTGATTTCACAATTGCGGTCCTTTTATCACAAAAACAACATATACGTGTTAGACTTCAACAACTATTCTAAATAACCCAAGTAAATGGAAAGTAATATAGAGAAACTGCCTTGAATTTCATTCGTTGTGTTTCTGCATCCAAAAGTAGCTGAAACCACTACCTATAAATGATACTAGAGCAATTGATGAGGTCCATAGGTAGTTCAATCTTGCATTAATTACTTAACCGGAAACTGGTTTCTTCTTGTGCATGATAACAGATGTTAGTCACTATTACAAAAAAAATTAATGCAGGATTTAAGTTTTTCATTTTTCAATGAGCCAAAACTCTAGTTGGGAATTCAAATTGACCGAGGTAGGAACACATCCTTTTATTGAAAACCAAACACAATACAGAGTGGTGATTTACTGAATAAATAATTATACTAATCATAAAATCAAAATGAGTACACCAAGCCACAACACCATTATATTTAACTTGCTTAGACATTCAAAGCTTATTAACTTTGAACTTGGCCTAGCACAAAAATATGCACTGAAAGAAATTTGTCGAATGGTACAAAGGCCCACAAGTGACAGAATCTTGGATTAAATACTTAACCAGTAGTTGGTTTCCATTTGCACACAACAAAAAAAAACAATAGTACACAAAATTATGCTAGGGCCCAACACTTTCAACGTGCCATTACTTGGTAGGAACACTTCTTTGACAATAAAACACAAAGTACAAAATTTGTCATCTGTTAAAAAGATACCAATACACAAATTCATAATTTCTTAAATCTACACGCCAAGTCACATTCACTGCCATATTTTACTCAATTAAACAATCAAATCTTATGAGCCTCCTAATCGGCCTAGAAAATAAATGTGCCCTCCATTAGAGATTTACTGCATGATCTCTTTAGAGGCCCAGCCAAACATGAGGAACCAGACTAAAAACCCTTCCAAGACAAACGTTGCAGTACCAGTTCCTAACACCAATGGGAAACCTATAGACTATTTTAATTATAGTTACAAGGTTCACACTTCACTCAAACTCAGCAAATTGATTTTTGACCCAAACTCAAACTCACGGAATTGAAAAAATCTATGAAATAATGAATTTTTAAGGATTTAAAACTTTTATAATGCACCCTTCAACATATAAATTTTAAAAACACGGTAAACCAATCAAATGGAAGCTACTTTGAACACATACACGAGTATACATTGATCATATCACATATGCATATAAAAGCCAATTTTAGTTGAAGGAAACAACATTTACATACAAAATTCTTGGATAATGAAATCCAAAGCGTCAATATAAATATCAAACTAAAACCATGGTTATCAATAGACACATCTCCTACCCCCTGAGACGTGTCTCCAAGACAGAGACGCATCTCCAACACCAGAGACATCCCTGGAAACGTCCCAATGCACAAGGTGCTTTTGGCTGCCGTCTCCAAAGTCTGCCAACCAAAAATTGGCATCCCCTGCAAGAAAACTTAGGAAAAAACGTGGTAAAAGGCAAAAAAGGAAGGCAAATAAATAAAATAATCCTGCAACAAAGCAAAGTCCAAGGAAAATAAGGAAACCGTGATGCAAGAAGACAAAAATCCATGCAAAATTATAGTGATTGGATCTATTGACAATGTAGACTCTTTGAGAGGGGCATATACAGTTCTATGACTGATTTCCTGTCATTGTAATGGTCTATAGATAAATTGCCTTAGACAACAAAATTGAGTGTGCTCAACACCTAAATTAGCTTACTTTCACTGAACCATTTAGAGTGGCTATGGTACCAGCACTATAAGCAATTTTGATTTCATCTGTTATTCAATTTTTAAGTTAATGTTAAACTTTATCACTGTTCTTGTTTTCAAAGTTCTATGTCATGATATTTTCTGGTTATCATTATATTATAAAAAAAATTGGCATGTTGTTACCCCAAAATTTGAAATTTTTTGGTCCCCCTCCTTAAAATTTGAGCCCGGATTTAAAACCCATGATTTAGCTCAATCCTTCATTGTTGGCCCGACTTGCTTAGTATCCACGCCCAACTTTCATCCAGCCGAAGGTTCAGAAAGTCCCCGTCCTCACTGACTACGTTAACTCTGATTGTTGGTAAGTCGGATGGATTCCTGAACTGCCTTACCTTGATAATAGTTCAGAATGCCAGATAAGTCACCGATCACTGCCAATACAACGTTGATGCACCAGATCCTAGATAATCGGTAAGTCAGGATAATAATCAAACCAGGGTTCTGTTGATCAAAGAACAAATTCTCACTACCCACTGACTCTCTCATATCCCCCCCCCCGTTTGACCATTTGAAAACCCTAATTATATCATCCACTTTATAAGATTCAATAATAAACAAATAATAAAATTAAAATATAATAGATCAATAATAATATTAAAATATAAAGACAAGTAAATAATGTAATTATAATATTTTAAAATTAAATAATAATATTATATCACATAAATATAAATATTAATATAAATGTAAATATTAGACTATCATATATCAAATAAATAATTAACATTAGCTAATAAATAAGACATAATAAATAAACAATAATAATAAAAACATAAATATAAATAATAATATAACATAATTACAAATACATAGAAAAGGCACCTAAGTTAAGAATTATCCACTAAACAATAGGCAGCAATCTGAGATCAAGCCTTGAAATATTAAATCGATCAGTTTGAAGGCATCAAACGGTATTGAGCAAGCCATATGAAGAAAGGCGATATCTCTAAGAGGACCTTGTTCCATCATATAGGAAATACGTTACACATTCATAGTTAATATTTCACTTAAGTAGAATACAGTTTAAGAGGAGTCATCAATTGATAAAATAAATTCATTAGATTGTTCAATCGGGAGTAAGAAGAAAACCGAATCAATAATATCATTGGCGAAGGTTAATATAACATTTGGTTTGGAGCTCTTATGGAGCGAACTGATATTTCCAAAATACTGTGGAGAGAAGAAAGCACGATATCAAGTAAGATTACCGGGCCCATAAGTTACTGAAATAATATATATCGTAGAATATACTTCCACCAATTCTTCTCGACGCCACTAATTACCATGGAATAATCGTGGGGATGATTTAATGGTCAAAATTAAGAATATCGCTATTCTTAAGAGGGAGAACTAAGTTTGATAAGGGACTAATTAATAATGAATTAATGTTGTCAATAATTAAGAAAGAGGTGCGATCAACCTTGGGTTGCAACCTCTTCAATCATGCCTCTTCTAGACATTTTTAAGGGAAATCCATCACTCCTCCAAATTATCATCGGACATCTTTAATTCTTATTTCATCCTTTGTGGCTTCACTCATATGGAGCAAGCAGACTTGGCTTTTGGGATGCACATTTACCAGTGATACATATCATAAACAGCGCCTTTTGGATTTTCTATAATTCACAAAATAAATCAGGCAAGCATACATATCTGAAGCTCATATAGAATGGCTACATAATCATATATATCAGGTAAGCATTCATATATAGATTGAAGGTCTTATTAGAGCAATGCTAAGTACATTGCATATCCATAGAGCCAAATCAGACATAGCAATTCCTTTTTGCTATAAGAGAAATTGATGAGATCATTGGATACTTCAAGAAGCCTTAATCAGATTGAGAAGAGGCATACAGCATATTGACATCGTATAGCAGAAAAGGCTACAAGCAATTGAGTGGTAACCTGCAGCATAGTCCGTACTGTCATATCAGGAATAGTGGAGTAAACTCCACCCTTACAAATCAGAGATCATCCTTTCACAAATATCATCGTCCATATCAGAGACAGCAGAGATACTCTTAACATTGATTGCATTGCACTAAGTGCAGATTAGATATATAGATCAAGATCATCTTTGCATACATCTAAGTGTTAAATCAGAGATAGTACTGATATTGATTCTTCTATCGCCATATTTTAAGTGGCATCGAATGTGAATCATAATCTATTATTCTTGCATTGAGTAGTATTAATCATCATCATTTTGAGTGTTATTAGAGACTTATTCGAAAGAAGTCTCTTGCAATTGAATATTGTAAGTTAATTGTCCCTATTTCCTAAGTTTTTACTTAAGGGGGCATTACAGTGGTATCAAAGCATGACTTGCCATCCTGAAGAGTAAAGGTGAAATAGGGAATCATTCTAATCTATGAGAAGGGAGATAACCCAGACAGCATAGGAAAAGTGAAACCCAATCAGCAATAGATATCCAATCAGCTGACCTGTTGACAGTGAATGATCATCAGCTCAAATACTTACAGCATCGAAGAATTGGTGAATATATATAATATGTTCTGTATTCAGCAAGGAGTGAATAGCAATGAATATAATGTTAAGTATGATTAAGTAAGGATTAATATGGAAATCAGCAATGAATATAAGGATAGTTAATCAATTGAGTTAATATAATTTCTCATTAATCCATAACTTGAACAAACTTATTAATCAATACCAAATAGTTATAGGAATGATTAATGTTGATAAGGACAGTCAGATTTTATGAGTAGTTCTTAATCACAAATCAAATCTAATAATGAATTATTTATACACCTCATCATAGTTGGAAGGAGGAAGAGTAGGTAAGAGGGTATAAGGCTGATCTCTAAGTGAAGCCAGGAGGGGCGAGTTCCACTCTTGGACTTAGACTAATCGAGCTGAGGACCGCACTATGAGCTTCCTGACATTCTTTTGTGATAAGCAAAATACCTAAGAGGGAGGGGAGGCATGGTTAGGGAAGGCAAGCACCCATTAAGCAAGACACCTCGGGGAAAACTTTTGGACAAGAGGGCCAAAGTTCCGCCCTTGGGCTTAGTGAGGTCTCCTTGGCCAACCGTAAGATGGCCTAACCTATATAGATAATGTTTTCTATTACCATAAGCTGTGAATATATATACAATAATATATCTATAGGCTCAATGAAGTAACATTCGTAAATATTACTACTAACTCTGATAATCCTAACTATGTGAACAGGATCTAGATAGGGTAATAGATTTTGAGTTAATTCTTAATCACCGATAAGATCTAATAATGAATTATCAATTATTTATTCACCTCAATCATAGTTGGAAGAAAGAAGTGTAGGTAAGAGAGTATAAGGTTGATCTCTAAGTGGGCTAAGAGGGACGAGTACCACTCTTGGGCTTTAGACTAATCAAGCTAAGGGGCTGATCTCTAAGTGGGCTAAGAGGGACAAGTACCACTCTTGGGCTTAGACTTATCAAGCTGAGGACACCACTACAAACTTCCTTACATTCCTTTGTGATGAGTTAAGTATCTAAGGGTTGAGGCAGGATTAGGAAAGACAAACATCTACTACATAGGACACAACAGGTGGAACTTTGGTCAAGAGGGCCAAAGTCCCACTCTTGGGCTTAGTGAGTTTTCCATGGTCAATCCTCAAATGGCCTAACCTATTTGCATCAAGACTATTGATTAATAGTTCTATAATGCTGTAATTATATATTCAATAGTATATTTAAAGGTTCGATGAAGAAACACTTGTAAGTATTATTTTCAACTCTGATTCTCATAACTATTTTTAGGGTTGCCATCTAAGTAAGACCACCTTGATGGATGCCAAAGTTCTACCATCAAGGCCAAGGGGGGGGGAGAGGGGCAAAATTCTTGGGCCTAGTTGGGATTGGCTTGGACAACCTTACCATAACTCGATCTCTAGGAATCAATTTGTTTAAGAATGATAATAGTATGCTCACATTTTGGAATTTATATGCTAACTTGTGTTCCCTTGATAATAGTATGCTCACATTTTGGAATTTATATGCTAACTTGTGTTCCCTTGGTTGCAGGGTTTATAGTTAAGAGCGTAGTGGTGAGACATTTTTTTGTAAATCATTTTTCTAACCCCGATTTATTGCAAATTGTAAATTGTAGGGTTTAATCAAGGAGTCTAACAGTGCGTGTATTGTATACTTCATGCATGCCTTGTGTCTTCATGCAATAATGTGTTTACTCCATGTATGCTCTATGTTTTCATGCATCTACGTGTATACCCTATGTATGCTTCATGTCTTCATGCATTAATGTGTATACTTTGTGTATGCTTCATGTCTTCATGCGTTCAAGTGTATGATCCATGTTTCATTGTGTATGCCCTATGTGTGACTCTACATAATTTAGCTAATCTAGAATATGAGAATAACCTAAAGAGAATCTAGAGATATTGAGACAAGTTATACTCAAGTTGCGCCACAGAAACTACTCCATGGAAAGATTTATATATAAACTGTGATTGCTCGAGGACAAGAAATTTTGGGAGGGAAGGACTATCATATCCCCCCAGTTTGACTGTTTGAAAACCCTAATTATATCCACTTTATAAGATACAATAATAAACAAATAATAATATTAAAATATAAAAACAAGTAAATAATGTAATTATGATATTTTATAAATAAATAATAATATTATAACACATAAATATAAATATTAATATAAATGGTAATATTAGACTATCATATATCAAATAAATAATTAAGGTTAGATAATTAATAAGACATAATAAATAAATAATAATAATATAACAGAATTACAAATACATAGAAAAGGCACCTAAGTTAAGAATCTGAATTATCCACTAAACAATAGGCAGCAATCTGAGATCAAGCCTTGAAATATTAAATCGATCAGTTTGAAGGCATCAAACGGTATTGAGCAAGCCATATGAAGAAAGGTGATATCTCTTAGAGGACCTTGTTCCATCATACAGGAAATACGTTACACATTCATAGTTAATATTTCACTTAAGTAGATTACCGTTTTAAGAGGAGTCATCAATTGATAAAATAAATTCATGAGATCGTTCAATCGGGAGTAAGAAGAAAACTGAATCAATAATATCATTGGCGCAGGTTAATATAACGTTTGGTTTGGAGCTCTTATGGAGCGAACTGATATTTCAAAAATACGTGGAGAGAAGAAAGCATGATATCAAGTAAGATTACTGGACCCATAAGTTACTGAAATAATATATATCGTAGAATATGCTGCCACCAATTCTTCTCGACGCCGCTAATTACCATGGAATAATTGTGGGGACGATTTATTGGTCAAAATCAAGACTATCGCTATTCTTAAGAGGAGAACTAAGTTTGATAAGGGACTAAGTAATAATTAATTAATGTTGTTAGTAATTAAGAAAGAGGTGCGATTGACCTTGGGTTGCAATCTCTTCATTCATGCCTCTTCTAGACTTTTTTAAGGGAAATCCACCACTCCTCCAAATTATCATCGGACATCTTCAATTCTTATTTCATCCTTTGTGGATTCGCTGTTCTGGAGCAAGCAGCCTTTGGCTTTTGGGATGCACATTTATCAGTGATACATATCATAAACAGTGCCTTTTGGATTTGCGATAATTCACAAAATAAATCAGGCAAGCATCCACATCTGAAGATCATACAGAATGACTACATAATCATATATATCAGATAAGCATTCATATATAGATCAAGTGTCTTATTAGAGCAATACAAAGTATATTGCATATCAATGGAGCCAAACCAGACATAGCAATTACCTTTTTGCTATAAGAGAAATTGATGAGATCATTGCATACTTCAAGAAGCCTTAATCAGAAACAGCAGATCTACATCATCCCTATAAGCGATTGAGAAGAGGCATACAGCATATTGACATCGATATAGCAGAAAAGGCTACAAGCAATTGAGTGGTAACCTGCAGCATAGTCCATACTGTCATATCAGGAATAGCGAAGTAAACTCCACCCTTGTAAATCAGAGATCACCTGTTCACAAATATCATCGTCCATATCAGAGACAGCAGAGATACTCTTAACATTGATTGCATTGCACTAAGTGCAGATCAGATATATAGATCAAGATCATCTCTGCATACATCTAAGTGTTAAATCAGAGATAGCAGTGATATTGATTCTTCTATCTTCATATTATAAGTGGTATTAATTGTGAATCATAATCTATTATTCTTGCATTTTGTAGTATTATTTATCATTGTTTTAAGTGTTATTAGAGACTTATTCGAAAGAAGTCTATTGCAATTGAATATTGTGAGTTAATTGTCCCTATTTCCTAAGTTTTAACTTAGGGGACATTACACTCTCCAACTATACCATGTGGCACATCTTTCAAAGCATAATCTTTTCAAATCCGGGGAAAGTATAGCTCTTAAATTTCAAGCGTAATGAAGTAAATTTACTGAGGTGGCAACACGATTTTATAGATAAAAGGCTATTATTACCTGTCATCGAAATTAAATGAGCTTAAAAGTCTGACTACAAAGAAAGGTGGTGGCATTTTCGAGCTCAATCTTTTCCATAACAATAGCCAAAGAATTTTCTCAGAATGAGACTTCTTACAAATAATGAAATGTGGAATGAAGAACCAATGCCCGTCATGCAACCTGACTTCAATTGGCCTCGAGTAGAACAAGTTGACATTGTCTCTCAGCTACACTCAGTCACATGGAAGGAGAAGACCAGTTGTGCTGAATATCGCAGGGTGACTTTCATCTTGGAAGAAGAAGAAAGGTGCACCAAACTCCACAATCTTTTCATGGAAATACAGCTCAATGCAGATAGAGACCCTGCACCCAGGGCAGTTTAACTTTTTATGTTTTAAAATGCATGGAATCTATTTGTAATTAGTAATAGTAACGGTAAATTTTGAGTGCTAAAAACTGTTTCCCTTTCAAGCTCTTTTCTTGGCATCGGTCGCTTTCATGGACCGTTATTCAAATGAATGATCACATTTTTGTATATATAGGATTTTTGAAAGGCTAAAAGAGAGGAGGAAAAAGGGGAAAATATAGCTCTGAAAAGAAACTCTAGGATATAACCATTTTTGTACTAAGATATATCAAACTTTGTGTCGTTTTATTTTGGCTCTTTCAAACATGAATATATATATTTCAAAACTGTGTGTTTGTTATTGTGTACTAGAAGTACCTTTATAGGATTAGTTTGACAATATTTAAATCAAAATAAGCTAAATTACCACAATTAATAAGCTATTTTAATGCAAATAAAGCCAATAAACATCCTATAGCTCTCTAATTAAGAATGCTAATGATAAGTTCTCAGCAAACTTCCATTAGTGACACACCTAAATGAGAAAATGATGAATGATTGCACAAATAAAGCCTATTTCAAAGAAACTATGCTTAATTATGCTTAAAATGTCTTTCTAGCTCAAATTTACAATAACTTGGAAGCAATTCTCAGATGTGTGGATCCTTTTCTCCTGATTTTAACTTTGCTTTTATAGATTTTTGCAAGCATAGGGGGTGGAGTTGATTTAATCATGGTTAGGTTAAGGTTTAGTCCATGGTTTCAAATATGGGGACAATTTAAATGGTTTGTTCTCAAAGCTTGGGGCAATGAGACAAAATGAGTGGTCAAGATGCTCTCACCTTATGAGTGATTGAGATTCAATTTACTTTTGATCCATATGAGTCCAATCCTCAATTCCTATTGGTTGAGGTAATTTCCTCCTATGTGGTGGATGAGAGAAAATAAGAATTAATTAATTGATTTCTTTAGCCATGTGTACCCTTTGAATGGGTTGATTTGATTTTTAATTGAACTATACAATTAATTAGATTAATTGCATAATTAATTGATTTATTTGATTTAATTGGCTTTTGATTTTCAATTATTATTGGATTTTGGCTTGATTGCAATTTATGCTTTGATTTTGCCTTAGTTGCTCACTCGATTTGATCTTGACCATTTTTAGGTGATTACAGTTATATTCTTTCTGGACTGTAAATTAATGTTTGAGTTATGACAATTGTTCTCATGGTGCCTTTCTGTTCAATTTGGTTATAAATGTGTTTACCTTGGAAACTTTGGGTTTTGAAGTTCTTATTTGCCTGGGATTGAATTGTCAAATCTTTTTCTATTTCATGTGTTGTATTAATGGAATAAACTTTGTGTCGTTTTGTCTTTCCTTTTTCCTTGTTTGCAAATCTCATTCGCATCTGAAGCGTGTCTATGCTAAATGTTAGTTAACCTTTTCTACTTTCTGGTTAAAAGCATACCCCCGAAAAAAACCCAATTACATCATAGGAGGGAGTTGTACCTCTAAAATCCAACGAAAGTTGCCAACCCAATGGCAACTTCTCCAACTGTTGGTTTTTCAATTTGTTTTTTATTTTGGGCATGAGGAGTTCTTTAGAGATTATTTCAGAAAGGCAAATTTTACAACGAGCAAATTTCTAGCAATTATGTTAGAGAGAGACATAAGACCAATACTTCCTTGTTCCAAATATAAAATGGTGTCTTCCCAGAGATTAAGGCTAACGACTCTGTTTAAATAGAAGACCTTAGAAAAATGTTTCGGTACCAGGTCAGGCAAGAAAATCAACCCCAATCTAGAAGACGGCCTATAAATACTTTCCAAGAAATATTAGCTGAAGATGATAAAGTGCTCCATTCATTTTTTAATGCATTTAAGGAAATTATTTGTGAAACTAAGAGAAAGAAGTTATGTTCATCTAATGATCATAAATCTACATTGATGTTGGGAAGCATGCATGACAGATACTATTTACTCAAGGACCTGGAACAAAAGGTTTGACAACTACAAACCTTGGTAGAAAGATTAAGAACAATGAAGGAGGATACGAGAATTGAAGAGCCTATATCTTATAACTTCTTCGTTCTTGGTGAGCAAAATTCTACGTAAAGTTCAAACATTGGCTGAGCTTAATGAGTCATCAATGTCGTGGAATGAAGATAATCGGCAATAAGAAGGAACTTTGCACCAAGCTGAAGGTAAGCAGCCAAAGCATTTCTTCACATGCATGCAAATAGGAAGAATTGAACAATTGTTTGTTTCCCAAGAAAGAGAGGCATCACCAGACGAACACAAGGTTGTCTTTATCCCAAATTGGTGTCTAAAGAGTTAAGATGATCACTTTCGGTGTGGAATTGAAGACAAAAATGGCCACATCACAGAAGTGGGAATTGACACATTCACCGGTGACTTGGGTAATGTAAAAGAAGGTATGAAGCACATTACGTTTGTGCCCTCGCTTTCTTTTGATTTGGAAACTTTCACTTTTGAGATTAAGAAGAGGGATCAAGAAGGGCAAAATATCCCTAATAAGATCGCTAGGAGTCTTTTAAATCATGACCCAGAAGTGGAAGTTTTTGTTTTTGATGACACTGATTCCAAACCCAATGAGTTCGAAAGGGGAATTGGAAAATCTAATGATCGTAGAAGAAGTCAATCAGCCGAAGTCTTGCATGACATGGCCTGAATCCTCATCATTCAAATTTCTTGATCAAGAAGGAAAGAGGGAGGTGCAAGAGGAGGCGGTGAGTTTGTTCACTCCCAAGAACTCTTCCCCTGCAGAGGAAGAGTTCTTGGGAGTGAACAAACTCAAAGTGTTCACTTCAAAGAGGCCCATTTCAACTTCTCGGTTCCTATGGTGATGGCTCGATTAGTGAAAATAAAGACGAAGGCTCTTCATTCCACATTTAATTATTTGCATAAGTCCCGTTTTAAGAAAGTTCTTTGGCTATCGTTATGGAAAAGATTGAGCTTGAAAATGCAACCACCTTTCTTTGAAGTCACACTTTTAAGCTCATTTAATTTCGACAATTTGGAGAACATTCTCAACTCCAACTTCCTAGATCACCCCATCTAACAAATTGCACGAAGTCTCAACATTTTTTATTTCATTTGAGGCATCTATAGATTTGAGGAATACCATTGCACCATTAGAAGCCACCAAGTTGAGGAGAGTCTTATTTCTTCCATTGTCCATCCATCAAATAAGATGTTGCATCATTTTCTCTTCCAGATTTTTTTCTAATCATCAACCACAACCTGTGTATTTTTCACGACTTTCTCTAGAAATGGCCCACTGAAGTCTTTAGCTATTGGGGCCTTAAACCCCTTGCCTGCAACTATAAATGTGGTAACCAAACCTTCCCAATATGGGTTGTTTGCTGCATTGAAAGGCAAATTGTTGTAGTACTAAAAATTTCCTAATGCTAGCATTGCTTTCTCATGTTTTTTCTTTATTCCGTCCCGTACCTTCAAGTGAAGCTTGTGCTCCTGGAACATTACGCGGAACAAAAAAACTTGGGTCTAATGTAAGAGGATTCCGAGTCTTAGTAACCTCAACCTCATTGTCAGCAATAAATGAATTTAGTTGATAGAAGCTTGCATTTTTGCAAGCATGAACAAGGGAACCTAAAGTGGATACATTTGGATTCATTGCAGCTATCATGGCTTATTTTTGCAATTCATATTCAACAAAAAGGGCCTTCATGTGTCTAATGATCTCCGGAGTTGTTTTGGGGCAACCTTCCACATTTTGTCCAGGTATTTTGGTAAGGTGGTATTTTAATCTATTCACTCCACCTGTCATCCATTTGTCACATTTTATGCAAGTCACCTCTCCCTTTTTATTTGCCTTTATTCCGTACTCCACACCTCGTCTTTTGCTCTTCCGATTTTCGGGCTTCCTTTCTAGTTGAAGTTGACATTGCTGTTATAGCATGAAAAAAATAAAAAATTCAATAGGGTTTTATGGAAAATCAACAAAAAATTGATAGTGAACTATTTGATAAAAAATAGTATTCAAAAACAAAATAAACATGCAAGGAATAAGTTAAAAAGGGAAATGGAAAAAAAATTTGCCAACATTTCCCCTTGTTTTTCAAGATTTTCTTGATTTATAATAGATGGAAAGAAAAAAAGAGAAGAAAAATTTTGTGATGTCCCCATTTTAACAGGTTCCTGTAGCTGGGCATGGTCAGTTCACCATTGCGACTCTCATGAGCTAACAGTGGGATTTGAGGGTCTCTGTGATAGTTTTGCTATTTTAAGTAAGTCTATTTTGGGCAGTTGCTCTTTTTGATAGTGTAGTGGAGGCACAGGGAGTTGAACAGCAGGAGCATTTATTGAGTTTTTTAATGGGACTTCATATTTAAAGTTGTTTATTAAGTCTATCTTAATAAATAACTATATCTTTATGTTATAATTTAATGGTGTGTGCGAGAAGCCTCTTAAGTGAAAAGTGTATTGGAGAAGCTACACTTTTTTAAAGCTTTTAAAGAGCTCTTTGGGAGAAATCGATTTCATTCTTGGACTTATCTTTTATTTTATGGTGATTTTCTTGAGAAGTTCTTCAACTAGGGTTTGAGGATTGATTCCTATGTAATGTCCCCTTCCCAACAGTAGGCCATTTAGATGCCTGATTAGTCTATCTATCCATCTGGATAGGCTAATGGTTACGTTTCAGAGGATACCAGCCAGTCACAGGTTTGCGTGGGCAAATATTTCTTATTTGGGCTCTGTTTCTATAGTCAGAGTCACTTTATGTTTTATTATAAAGTCACTTTATGTTATAAAGTTACTTTATGTTATAAAAGTGACTTAAGTGAGCTTTTATCCCACATGGCTTAGTTTGTTGTACTTGTACTCACTTCAAGGTTATAAAAAGGAAAAGTAAATCTCGGAAAAAGCACCATGAGATATTATAAAATAAAAGAAAAGAAATTTGGTTGCTTATTGTGACTGGTTATTCCAAGGATGCAAACCCTTAGGAATTTGAGAGGAAGTTGGACGTAGTCCCATCTCTCTCACCAAGGTGGAAACGTTCAGTTTTCATATTGAGCCTCATTGGATTGTTCAGGTTTTGCATTATCATAGTATTTTCAGTTCCAGTTTTGTTGACAGAATAAGGAAACAAATTTTGTTAGAAGTAGATACAAGGGAGCTACGGTTAAGCACATACGCTCTACACCTACATCACTTTGCCAGCCAAAGGACCGTAGTTGTGTTGCTCGATCTACATTCTAGACTCACGTGCCAGCAATGATATTTAGTATTCGCGGGCCGGGAAGAAGAGCCAACAATATCGAAGGGAGGCAGGGAGCATTTAGTGGAGCCAGCAGGACTATTACGGCACTACCTCCCATTCTTTACTCTCTCGTACTTAGGCGGACTAGGAGAAGATGTGCAACGCGAGTGGCCTTTCCCCAGCGTGTCCACCAGTGGTTGTGCCCAGCGCTCTGAGTAACTGAGATGGCCCAGTCAAGCAACATTGGAGGCGTCTTATTTGCTAGTAGTCGTGCATGGTGAAGGGAAGACAGAATCAGTCATGCATCTGCCGGGAGCTCCTTCATACAGTCGCTTCAAGATTCGCAACAATCTAGTCATTGCGACTATGGTTGTTCAGTGAATGCGCATCTTCATGGAGACAGCGTGGATACCAGGTTGGCCCACACTATGTGTTCACATTTTGTTTTGAAACTCATTAAATTTCCAACAGTTCGTAAATTTGGTTCTTGTAAGCATTGCTAGTGGATTGCCCAGAATTAAATCCATTTCTTTAATATTCAATATTTGGCTACTACATATTTGTATTTCGTTGGGTTCTAGCATTCTTACGTCTGGCTTTATAGAAGAATAAATTCACAATAGCAGTCAGCAATGGTTATGATTTGAATTTGCTACATGTTTGAGGAATACAAACTTGTTTAATAGTAGAGGGAAGCTACAATATCCAAATCCCCCATACTTATCTGACATTGGTAAAAGAAAACATCAACATTCTCCTTAGCTTCAAATAATACCTTCAGTTGTGAGAAAACCACCAGCGTACATAGACTAAACAACAAAAAAATATAGTCCTGGTTGGGTTAGAATATTACAGTGGTATCAGAGCCAAAGGTCTTGCCAACCTAGTGGGCATTTATTTTCAGTACTGGGTAATGTTGTCCACACATGCACAGTAGACACAGGGTATATAACTTCAGGCATAAAAAGGCTGAACAAGGATAGTCTGAGAATCAGTACAGGTAGACATTGAGAACAGTCATACAGAGGAGGACGAGCACGTTATTTTCGAAAAGGGCACTCGGGGTACAGGCATGGCAAATGAGGATAGAGAGGTTAGAGAAACTATGAGGGCTCTTGGTGCGGGACAGGACCACATCGCTGATGTGTTACACCAACTCACAAGGGTTATGCAGTAGCTGACAGTGACAGTCAGGAGGCCCCAAAGCCATCACAGTGGTGGTAGTAGTGTCGCAGGGTCAGCCAGAGCTGCTAGAGCAGCCACTCGTACTACAGATAGGCCCCTTATGCCTACGTTCACAGGGAATAATGCCGAGGAAGAAGTAGCCCAACCCGAGGCAGCAGCTGGACTCCAGGATAATGTTGTAGCCGCACATGACGAGTGGGATATGTTACCTGACAGAGTCAAGGCTGACATAACATTTGTTCAGTATATGACACAGAGGAGGGATTTTGGCAGAGCACAGCAGGATAGGAGGCCCAGGGGGCCGAACAAGGATCTTAAACATGCTATGAATAAATTGACCCTTCCTACTTTCGATGGCAGCGGTAAAACTTCCGCAAGAGCTTGGATTCACAAGCTAGATACCTTCTTGACCCTGAAACCCATGTCAGAGATGGAGGCAATTAAGTTCGCAACCATGCATTTGGAGGGTGCAGCTTATTATTGGTGGCATCATGGCCTCATCACCCAAGATCACGGGTTGATTTCATCTTCCGAGATCTTCAACACTAAATTGATCACCCGCTTTGACAGGAAGGACATTGAGGTCCACTACAGGGAGTTAGCCCAGCTGAGACAAAGTGGGTCATTGGACCACTATATCAATGTGTTTCAGGGGATATCCATCATGGTTCCAGATATGGCAGAGAAGAGGAAGGTAATGTTGTTTATTGAGGGACTTCAAGACAGATTCAGAGGGTTGGTTAGAGTCCTCAAGCCAAACACACTGGATGACGCCATTAAGTTGGCACATGACTTGGACTCGCCATCATCCATCCTACAGCCACCGAAGAAAACCTTTAAGGGGTCTTCTTCCTTTCAGAGAAATATAAATCAGAATAAGAGCACACCTAGACTTGACTTCGAGACTCGGACTGAGTTGAGAAGGAAGTTGTGCTTCACATGTAGAGAGCCTTGGGCTCCGGATCACAGATGCCTTGGGAAAGGCCAAGTACACTACATTGAGGTGGTATCCAATGATGATTGTGAGCAGCAGGAGGGCAGCGATGATGAGAGCAGCGATGCGAAGACTCGGGATGAGCATTCAGTAGAGAGGAAGAAGAGGGAGGTTCGTTCGGGACAGCCCCCTATTACTTTAGCATCCCTCTTGGGTATTCCTGCCTGTCACTCTTTTCGTCTCAAGGGTGTGGTTAGAGGACAGCGGATCATTTGCCTTCTTGACACAGGTGCAACACATAATTTTATCAGCATTGGTTTGGTTTCTAGGAGAGGACTCCCAATAGATAGCATTTCGGAGTTTGAGGTCAAGGTGGCCGGGGGAGACTTATTGAGTTGCACAGGGAAGATCACAGGACTCCAAATTCATTTTAGAGATTATCCTAGAGGCAGATTTCTATGTCATAGACTTTGATAGTCTTGACGTCATCCTAGGCATGTAGTGGCTATAGACCCTAGAGCGGTATACCATCGATCATCAGTGGAAACAATTAGAGTTTATGAAGGGTGATCAGTTGGTTACACTTAAGGCCATGTCAAATAGTGGGTCACATGTGGTTTCAGCTCACAAGATGGAGGCCATCATCAGACACAGCAACATAGAGTGGGCAGCCCAGTGCTTCTTATCCTCCAGACCCTCGCCAGATTCAGGGCAACAGATTCACGCTAACATACAGAGTGTGCTTGATAGGCACAAGGGGGTTTTTGAGGACATCCCTCCAGGTATACCTCCAAACAAGGGCTTCGAGCATATCATAGAGTTGGAGGAGGGGGCCAAGCCCGTAATCACCACTCTTTATCATCATCCTAGGCACTACAAGGAGGAGATTGAGAAGACGATTAAGGAGCTATTAGACATGGGGCACATCAGACCTAGTTCCAGCCCTTTTGCTTCTTCTGTAGTTTTGGTGAAGAAAAATGGTACTCTTCGCATGTGTATTGATTACCGAGCACTGAATAAGAGAACCATCAAGAATAGGTACCCCATCCCCAAGATTGATGAGCTTCTAGATGAGTTACATGGGGCAATTTATTTCTCGAAGATTGATCTTCGATCTAGGTATCATCAGATACGTGTCCGAGATGAGGATGTCCATAAGACAACCTTCAAATGCCACTACGGACACTACGAGTTTCTAGTGATGCCTTTTGGGCTCACTAACACACCTACCACTTTTCAGTTCTGCATGAATCACATTTTTAAAATGCAGTTGCGTAAGAGCGTTCTGGTATTCTTTGATGACATTCTAGTCTTCAGCAGGACATGGACAGAGCACTTGTAGCACTTGGATGAGGTTCTAAGCATCATGGAGAGCCAATCTCTATTTGCAAAAGGCTCCAAGTGCGAGTTCGGGTTGACTGAGATTCTCTATCTGGGGCATGTGATAGGGGTAGACAGAGTTATGGTGCACCAGGAGAAGACCCAGGCAATTCAGGATTGGCCACCACCACGGAATGTATCAGATTTGAGGGGATTCCTTGGGCTATGTTCTTACTATAGGAGGTCTGTTAAGGGATTTTCTCAGACAGAAACTCCCCTCACCGATCTTACTCAGAAGGGAGCCTTCAAGTGGACAGATGAGGCTGAGGTTGTCTTCGACAGGCTCAAGACCGTTATGAGCACTTGTCCAGTTTTGGCTCTACCGGACTTCTCTCGCTCCTTTGTCTTAGAGTGTGATGCCTCGGGGAATGGAATTGGTGCGGTATTGATGCAGGACAGGCACCCCATACTTTGGAGAGCAGGAAGCTCAGGGATAGTGAGAGGCTTTATTCCACTTATGACAAGGAGATGCTTGCCATCATGCACGCCTTGGCTAAATTCAGACAGTATTTAGTGGGTGGCAAGTTCACAGTCAAAACAGACCACAATAGTTTGCTCTACTTCCTGGAGCAGAAGGAGTTGAATGAGAGACAGCAGACAGCAGAAGTGGGTCAGTAAGATTCAGGCCTATGATTTTGACATCGAGTATGTCAAGAGGAAGAATAACGTCGTGGCTGACACACTCTCTAGGAGACCTTCAGTAGCAGTTTGTTGTGTTCTGTCAGAGATTTTCGCTGACTGGAAATCCCTTTTGCTGGTTGAGTATTCTAAGAATACTCAAGCTTGTCAAGTTTTGGACGGTCAGTTTCTGGATAGCAAGTACAGGGTGGTTGATGACATTATCCTTTATAAGGACAGGATCTACCTAGTGTCGAGTTCAAAGCTTAAGGCTAAGATTTTGAAGGTTGTTCATGATGCGCCCACAATAGGACATCCGAGATTCTTCAAAATTTACAGGCAGGTCAAAGAGAGGTTCTCTTGGAAGGGCCTCAAGGATGACGTACTCCAGCATGTCAAAAAGTGTCAAACTTGCCAGCAGAACAAGTCAGAGCACAAGCATCCAGTCAGGTTATTGCAGCCCCTTCCCATTCCAGCTCAGAAGTGGGAAGGTATATCGATGGATTTCATCACTGGTTTGCCGAGAGTGCAAGGCAAGGACAACATTTATGTGGTGGTCGACAGACTTACCAAGTTCGCTCACTTCTTTGCTATCGCCGCAAATTGGTCAACCGCATAGGTGGCAGAGTTGTTTTTTCACGAGGTCTTTAGATTGCATGGTCTCCCTAAGACCATTGTGAGCGACAGGGACAGCAAGTTCCTCAGCACCTTTTGGCAGGAGTTGTTCAGGATGGCTGGCACTGAGCTGACTCCTAGTACCAGTTACCACCCACAGACAGATGGCTAGACAGAGATTGTAAATAGATGGGTGGAAGGCTACCTTCGGAGTTATGTAGTGGGGCAGCAAAGAACATGGGTCCGATGGTTGTACTTGGGGGAGTTTTGCTACAACTCCATATACCGCATGACGATTGGCATGTCGCCATTTCGAGCTCTCTATGGCAGTGAGCCACTCTCTTTCATAGATTTTTGGCTCTAAAGGACAGCAAGGCTCCGATTGCGAGAGATTGGTTACAGGATCACCAAGATATACTCAGATCTCTCAGAGAGAACATCCAAAGGGCACAGAATCAGCAGAAGTTGTATACTGATCGACACAGGACAGAGCGGAGCTTTGAGACAAGAGACATGGTTTACCTCCGCCTACAGCCCTATAGACAGAGCTCCCTGAAGCGGAGTGGGTCAGAGAAGCTCAAACCCAGATTCTATGGTCCCTTTCGCATCTCGAGGAGAGTTGGCGAGGTGGCCTACGAGCTAGAACTTCCATCAAACAACAGGATCCACAATGTTTTTCACATCTCTTGCCTCAATAAGGCAATCGGACAACAGATAGTGGTTTCAAATGGTTTACCCCCACTGGATGAGGAGGGTAAACTGGTTTTAGTTCCAGCAGAGGTTATTGAGGTCAGGGAGAGGAAACTGCGGAACAGGATTGTCCGTGAGTACTTGATTCGGTGGAGGGACTTACCTTACGAGGATGCCACTTGGGAGGGTTAGTCGATGCCACTTGGGAGGGTGAGTCGATTCTGCAGCACCCAGCATTGAGATTGCTTGAGGGCAAGCAATCTCGGGAAGGGAGGACTGTAATGTCCCCTTCCCAGCAGTAGACCATTTAGATGCCTGATTAGTCTATCTATCCATCCAGATAGGCTAATGGCTTCGTTTCAGAGGATGCCAGCCAGTCACAGGTTTGCGTGGGAAAATATTTCTTATTTGGGCTCTGTTTCTATAGTCAAAATCACTTTATTTTATAAAGTGTTATTATAAAGTCACTTTATGTCTTATTATAAAGTCACTTTATGTTATAAAGTTACTTTATGTTATAAAAGTGACTTAAGTGAGCTTTTATCCCACATAGCTTAGTTTGTTGTACTTGCACTCACTTCAAGGTTATAAAAAGGAAAAGTACATCTCGAAAAAAGCACCATGAGATATTATAAAATAAAAGAAAAGAAATTTGGTTGCTTATTGTGACTAGTTATTCCAAGGACACAAACCCTTAGGAATTTGAGAGGAAGTTGGACGTAGCCCCATCTCTCTCTCCAAGGTGGAAACATTCAGTTTTCATATTGAGCCTCATTGGATTGTTCAGGGTTTGCATTATCAGAGGATTTTCAGTTCCAGTTTTGTTGACAGAATAAGGAGACGAATTTTGTTAGCAGTGTATACAAGGGAGCTACGGCTAAGCACATACGCTCTACACCTACATCACTCCGCCAGCCAAAGGACCTTAGTTGTGTTGCTCAATCTACATTCTGGACTCACATGCCAGCAATGATATTCAGCATTCTCAGGCCGGAAAGAAGAGCCAACAATATCGAAGGGAGGTAGGGAGCATTTAGTGGAGCCAACAAGACTGTTACGACACTACCTCCCATTCTTTACTCTCCCGTACTTAGGCGGACTGGGAGAAGACGTGCAACGCGAGTGGCCTTTCCCTAGCGTGTCCACCAGTGGTCACGCCCAGCTCTCTGAGTAATTAAGACGGCCCAGTCAAACAACATTGGAGGTGTCTTATTTGCTGGCAGCCGTGCATGGTGATGGGAAGACAAAATCAGCCACGCATCTGCTGGGAGCTCCTTCATACAGTTGCTTCAAGATTCGCAACAGTCGAGTCATTGCGACTATGGTTGTTCAGTGAATGTGCATCTTCATGGAGACAGTGTGGATACCAAGTTGGCCCGCACTGTGTTCACATTTTTTTTTGAAACTCATTACATTTTCAGCAGTTCGTAAATTTGGTTCTTGTAAGCATTGCTAGTGGATTGCCCAAAATTAAATCCATTTCTTTAATATTCAATATCTGGCTACTACATATTTGTATTTCGTTGGGTTCTAGCATTCTTACGTCTGGCTTTATAGAAGAATAAATTCACAATAGCAGTCAGCAGTGGTTAGGATTTGAATTTGCTACATGTGTGAGGAATACAAACTTGTTTAATAGTAGAGGGAAGCTACGATATCCAAATCCCCCATACTTATCTGACATTGGTAAAAGAAAACATCAACATTTTCCTTAGCTTCAAATAATACCTTCAATTGTGAGAACACCACCAGCGTACATTGACTAAACAACAAAAAAATACAGTCCCGATTGGGTTGGAATATTACATCCTCTCCATATTTGCATTTTGAATCACTATTTTGGTGGTGAATTGTGCATCTGGATTCTGAGAAATTAATTTTGATTTCATGGCTGCAAATTGGTGCTGATGTAAACCAAATTTTGGTATCTATTGAGCAAATTCGATTTAGTTGTCATTCCTATGCTGGTTTGAAATTGTTTTGGATACTCACAAAATGAAATTAAGAGGCTGCGATTTTATTTGAGAAGTCTACAACACACCATTGGAGGCTGCGGTTTATGCTAGGAGGCCACGTCAACTCTTTGAAAGGCTGCATTAATTACTAAGGGCCACGTCAACTTCTTTGGTGGCCAGGTTTACAATTTCTAGATGGCTGCGTCTCATATTTGGAGGCTGCGATTCATATCTTGGAGGTTGCGCTCAATCCCATAATGGCTGCATTTCATCTTTCAGTGGCCGCGTTTCACCTCTAGCATGCCACATTTTCAAAAGGTGCTTATATGAAGTTAAATTTATGAAATGTTATTTGAGTATTGGCAAGTTACTGAATTTAATCAATTGGTGAGCTTTAGAGTTAGTAGAAATTTGTTGTTTGATATTATTCATATTCTAAAAAAATTACAAAAAAACAAATACATTCAAAAACAAAAAAAATTGCAAACAATTCAAAAAGAAAAAAAATATAATCTTCAACAAAGAGCCAGCAGGGCTCTTTACAGTGGTATCAGAGTGGTTTCCTACCAGCCTGTAGGGAATTGCGGTTCAACATGGCACAAAGATTCAGATCTGGTATGCACTACACCCACAGAGGTCCTAATTCTTCACCTAGTGATGGAGAAGCTAAGATTCTGTTTGGCAGCTTTGGTGACAGGGGTGTTGGTGGTTCAGAAGGTTAGGTGGTACATGTTATCGAGATGCTGACACTGGTTCTGATGTTGACAAAGAGGCTAGGGATGCATTTAGGAATCTTGCAGATGGCCAACATCATGTGGCTAATGTGTTGTAGCAGTTATCTGACACCCTACAGCGCAATGCACTACCTGTCAACCGTGGCAGAGAGAGAGGTGCTAGGAGTGTTTCTGTCAGTTCACACAGGTCCAGAGCAGGTGACAGGTCTAGAGCTGGTGACAGGATGAGAGTCGGGGACCGGACTAGAGTTGATGATAGGTTTGACAGGACTGGACACACAGGTGTTTATGATAGGCCACAGTGGCCTACTTTTCTGAAACCTGAGGTTGACGAGGTTAGTACTAAGACTAAGGTCGCACCATTGGTAGATGATGTTGTTGCTCACTACACTCAGTGGGATGCTCTACCACACGCCATCAAGCAAAATCTAAACTTTGACAGATTCTTTACACAGAAGCGCGAGCACACTAGAGGTAGACCTGCACCTGAGAGACAGAGGCCTAAACAGACAGATTTGCGAGAGGCAACGAGCAAGATGACCTTGGCCCACTTTGATGGCAGTGGCAAGGTTATAGCATGAGCTTGGGTTCATAAGCTCAACACTTAGCTTTGTGTCCCATGACTAAGGAGGGCGCCATTGGTTTTGTTGTGCTGCACTTGGATGGAGTAGCTCATGATTGGTGGTACCATGGGCTAGTGTCTTTACGTCACGATTAGATCGTTTACTATCAAGAGTTTATTGACAGGTTGATAGAGCGGTTTGATAGGAAAGACCCTGAGACTTACTTCAGAGAGTTGGCTCAGTTGAGACAAACAGGTCACCTTGAGGCCTTTATCAACGAGTTCCAGCAATTATCTGTGATGGCATATGATATTTCTGAGAGGAGGAGGGTTATGCTTTTCATTGAGGGCTTGGTTGAGCCACTTAGAGGGTGGGTTAAGTCCTTGGATCCACCTACCTTGCAGGAAGCTATGAAAAAAGCAAGGAATCTTGAATCATCTACACCACGAAGGCAAATTTGCTTTGAGACCTACTACTTCATCCTATGATAGCGCAGCTCCTAAAAAAGATGATAGAGCTGAATTTAAGCATCCTATGGCAGCCCCTTTAGATCAAGAAATTTTAAATGATCTAAGGAGGAAAAAATTATGTTTTCATTGCAGAGGACCTTACAATTTAAATCATGATTGTCCTATGAAACCTTAGGGTAAGAATAAGATGATGGAATGATTCTCTGATGATGAGGATAATTCTGATTTATCGGGACAGCGAGCTGATTATGAGCAAGACACACGAGGCTTCAGGTGATGGTGATGAGGAGGTAGATGATTCTAACTTCAAGGTTGTTTACCTTTCTAGCATGAGGAAGGAAGGTGCTTTTAGGATGCATGGACTCTTGGCAGGGCAGCGTGTCATTGCTCTTTTTGATACAGGTGCTACACACAATTTTATTGATTCACGTTTGGTTGCCAAGAGAGTGTTTAAGACAAAAGATTTTGAGGGACTTAGAGTATAGGTGGCTGATGGTTACACTCTTAAGCGTAACAAGATGATTTATGAGCTTCCCGTGAAGTTAAACAATTATTCTTTTAAGGCAGATTTTTATGTGGTAGACATGGGCAGCACTGATATAGTACTTGGTATGAGCTGGTTGCACACTCTTAAGGACATTTACATCAGTACTGAGAGGATGGAGATGAGATTCATTAAGGATGGTAAAACACACATTCTTAAGGCTATCAGGAGTAGTAGTTTGAAGATGATTTCTTTCAGCCGTATGCAGCAATTGGTACAGTATGATGACATAGTTGATTGGGAAGCAAAGTGTAGGATGTTGCCTATATTGGATAGTGCAAACAAGCCAGCTTATCATCCTGATATTCAGCAGCTTAGAATTAAACACTCTAAAGTGCTTAATGACTTACCACATGGCAGGCCACCAAATAGAGGGATTGAACACATTATTGAGTTAGAGGAGGGCACCAAGCCCATTATGATTACTCCTTACCAACACCCTAAGCGACTTAAGAATGAGATTGAAAAGACCATACAAGAGCTACTCGCTATAGGACACATTAGGCCGAGTAAGTCTCCTTTTGCTTCATCAGTTATTTTGGTGAAGGACGGAACACTCAAGATGTGTATAGATTATCGGATGCTGAATAAAAAGACTATTAAGAACCGGTATCCTATCCCCCAGATTGATGAGCTCATTAGATTACAAGCTTGAGTTTACTGATCCTATATGCATTTTCTGTGACAACATAAGTGCCATTGATATCTCTAAAAATCTAGTAATGCATTCCCGCACCAAACACATTCTAATTAAGTATCATTATCTGAAGGAGCAAGTGGCTAACAATGTGGTCAAGCTGAACTATGTATGTTCAAAGGAACAAGTTGATGTTTTTACTAAACCATTACCCCGAGATCGCTTTGAGTATCTTTGAAGCAAGCTTGGTGTCCTACTACCTCACTAAAAAGCATGTTTTCAACAGGTGTGCTTCATTCTTATACCTTTTGGGCTGCGATCGTATTTCAGTTTCATGGTCATTGATGTCAAAGGGAGAGTAGATCTTCAAGGGGAGTTGTTTCAGTTGGTTCAATTATTCAGGAGTTGTCTCAGTTGGTTCAGTTATTCAAGGGAGTTGTTTTAGCTTTGCAATTTGTTCCTCTCTATGCTTGTTGAAATTGCCATCAATGACTAAAAGGGGGAGATTGTTATATTTTATGTCATTGATGTCAGTTGTCTTCAAATGTAACAGGCACATGTTTAAATATGAGGTTGGCCGTTAATAACGTGAGTCGCAAATGAATATTCTTTTTCTTTGCAGAGAAGTCGAAGCATATACAAAAATCATTCTCTTTGGTACTTAGCGTATGTTGCAGGTGTCACAAGGTTATTAGAATGTTTTTTAACAAAGGAAGCCTGTCATTTTTGTTGGAATTGTGTTGTGTATGCTCGGTTGACACACGTCCTTGTGAAACTGTCGCACCAAAATGTAGCTCCTTCAACATGCCAAGTGCGTATGCAATCATAACAAGCGTTTTTTAGTGGATGAAATACCTACCATGCGGGTGCTGAAAATATCATAAAGTAACTGAAGAGAACGGGTGTCAAAAAACTCTAGTATCCTGTTGCGCGCTGTAGAAAGAAAACGCAGCATCTTGACAAGTAACATTAAGTTGCAATATCACCGTTTCCAGTCTATAGCGAAATGGAGTGACACGTTTTCTGCAGTTAGAGATAGACAAAAAATGACATATCATTTTTGGATATACTTCTTCGAATGAGAAGGAAGCCTACACGTGAGACACACGAAATAGGAAAGCAGATACAATATTTTTTTTTTAAAAACGTGAGTATGATATTGAGACACAGTGACTCACGTTTCAACAGTAACAATCATGATCTAGTCGACTGTGTTTGTTTTATGTAACAATCTTTCTTGACAGATGCGCGGGTGTATTGAGGTGCTTTAAAAATATTGGTGCAAGATAAAATGAACATCTAGCCAGTGTGAAATAGTGGGCTTTTGATAAAAAAAATGTTTTTTGTTTTGTTAACGGTGGTCTAACATAACTAATGGATGGAGTGTTGTTTTTAAAACATACAGAATGCATATGCTGTAATTGGTGTGCTCTTCAAGGCGTTGGGAAATGATGTATGAGTAACACACAAGAACTGTGTGTGTGCGCTATTTTTTAAATAAAAGGGAGTGCGGAATGCAATGAAAATATAAGGGTGAGCCTCAGTCGAGATTATAAGGACAAATGTTTTGCTCTTGAAAAACAAGCTTGATATCCGAGCACTTTAGTAATCAGATGAAGATGTTATTGGGAAGTTCACTTTAAAAAATCATTGGTTGCAGTGAGTGTGCTAGGGAGGTGCTGCTATCAACTACTAAAAAGGGGGTTCAAAGACTGGATTTTGCCATTAAAAAGGAGCCATTGAAGTTTTATCTATGTCAGACCAAAATGTTTTTACACCTCTTGTAAAGACTTCTAGCTTATTGTTGTTTTGTACTCTCAAAAACATCTTCAAAGAAAAGGTTATAGCCTTTTAGAGACACGTTGGAGCCTGTTTTGTAAAGTGACTGTGAAGAGTTATAGCTCTTGGATGTAAAGGGTGGTTGCCTGGTTGAGATTAGTGGTGCCGTGGTTTTTTACCCATCTTGGGTTTTCCACGAGAGAAAATTTTTGTGTCTTGTCTCTTCACTATGTGTTTGCATTCTTTGAATTGTTAATCTTCTGAAGTTTTTAAAATACTGATTCACCCCCTCCCCCTCTCAGCATTTTTCGGTTTTTCAGGGGTAATATACTAATATAGTCTTCTTTTCTCTCCCCTACGTTCTGAGCATATGTCCTCTCTAGAATACTTGTAAGCCATGAATTCCTTTTCTCTTTCCATGTCCCATAGCATGCCATTCTTAAACCTTACAATGGAGGCATGCTTTTGGGCCTTTCTCAAAACAACCCATCTTAGATCTCACATCCCTTCATTCTTTTCCTATAGTCTTATAGAACTTTACACAAGTTCTCAAGATTTCTTCATTCTTCCACTATGCATTCTTATATTACAACAAATTTCTCAATAAGCCTTGCCTTTGTACTTTTTACTACCACAACTTTTCCTTAAACACACCAACTCTTCTCTTCACTTTCCTATATGCTCATGACGATTTTTGCACACTTACATAGTTTAGTTGCCCCTACATCCTCTTGTTACACCACTTATCATGTTCTACCTTTATTTACCTCCTCTTATACGATACTCCTACTCCCACCATATACCCCTTGCTAATTGGCCTAGCTCCTTGTTTTCTCTCCCATAAACAATTTCTCGTACTTCTCTTTCATATGTCATTTTCTCTTGATTCCAATATTTTTTATATGTTGATACCAAAATCTCATATTGTCATCCCCTTTTGTCCCCATCTGCAAAACTCTATTGAACATCATTTAGGGATGGCTTTTCTTTTTTGTCAAAAACCCCCAAAACTTTTTATCATTCATAAACAAATGTCATGCATATAGAAATGAGGCAATTCCTAGAAAGCAAAACAACAAATTACATGATTGATATTAATATTCCATTTAAAATAATAGTAATAAGATTCTCAATTTAATTTTCTACAGGGTCCTTCACATTCATTCCCACAAAGACACCTAATGAAAATTGCAAAAACTACATGCAAATGAGGGTTCTTTAAATCCCTTTTAAAAATTTACTAAATCTACTTATTTCTATAATTCCCATGTGGTAAGTCAACACAATTTAATACTAGTTGCTTTAAAAAACTTATAGTTGAAATTCAATATCAATTATTTTAATCCTATGACTAGTTCATAATTAAAAATATTTTCCCTATTAATTTTACTAAATAAGAGATTATGCCTAGGTTTAGATTAAATAACAATCTCGGAGCTCACATGTTGTACCACACTTTAAGTTCACTTGCATAAAGTCATTCTTGATACTATTCATTGATTCTGTGTATCTTTTCAAATTGGATGCACACAACTTTGTATATTAATTTGTTTGAAGTTGTAAGAAGTGTTTAGAAGACTACATCAATTAGATGACACAACAATTCTAAAAGATACCACTCAAAGATGCATACTCACAGATCACCATGCAAATAAAAGAAAACAATACTATCTTATCTATATAACTAGGTGGGCAATAAAAAGAATTCTACCCTAAGATACAGGTAACAATCATAACATACATTTACGAAGTGTACAATGAAACTCACTTGGAAGGTTTATCCATAAAGTCAAATCCAATCACGTCATCGATCCCCAAGGCCTTCAGCTGGAGTACAACATTGGAAAGATTGCAGCGCTTTATTTCAGGGACAGTTGAGTCTGCAAGTTTTCCAAACTCTTCCTCAGTATAGAGGCAAAAACATTTTCCTGGTCCTTCTCGCCCTGCACGCCCACTGAAGGAACAAAATGAGATAAATAAAACGGCAAACGATAATTAATAAAATAATGGATCTAAATCTTGGAAGATGCAAACATTTCTAGTAATATGTTATACAGCTCAAAATAGTATCCAGAAAATAGTACTGCAACTGCAAATCTTCAATGGATGGCAAAACATCACTTCAATTTTACCAGTGGCAAACCATAAATCAATTAGTCCTATAGACTACAGAATCAAATGGATACCTCTTTCATTTGAAATCGATGATTAGATTCTATCCACTGTTCACTTGTTTTAGTCAATAACTGGCAGCCAAGAACCTTACAAAATATTTTCATTTGATTTTACCTAAAACCATTTCCATAGACTTAGCAAGCTAATCACAAAAGCTGTGTCAGTCACAATCTAGTTTTGTAAAGGGGAGATATATCCTTGATAGTTTGATTACCAGTTGTGAAGGTTTGAGTTGTGACAAATCTTCAAGTTAAAATGTCTGCATAGCTCTTATAAGCTTTGAGTGACATGACAAAATGAAGAGGTCTATACAGAAATTGTGCTCAGAACATTCGGACTAGGAGAGAGGTTTATTAGAAAGGACCTGATTCTTTTAGAAGATGCTTCTGCTCAAATTGGCATTCATAGAGGACTGTCATATTTCTTCTAGATCCAAAGATCTGCTAGTTAAGGGTGGATATTTCTTCTAGATCATATGACAGTCCTCTATGGATCTACATTTGGCTCTCTATCACCTCTAATGGCAGCTGGTTTGACAGACTCAAAGAAGAAAGGAAAAGAAATGAGCCCGTATCCTTTACATCAGCATAC
This sequence comes from Chamaecyparis obtusa, assembly GCA_027943335.1. Classification (NCBI taxonomy): domain Eukaryota; kingdom Viridiplantae; phylum Streptophyta; class Pinopsida; order Cupressales; family Cupressaceae; genus Chamaecyparis; species Chamaecyparis obtusa. The sequence goes on along the minus strand of BSBK01000284.1, from coordinate 942,206 downwards.
GACGCATTAGTAGTGGCATATTAGAATCAAGATAATCCCAAATGTACGTATAAATGGTTTTCAAAAGCAAAACACAAATATTGTTTCGGGATGTGTTGGATAGAAAAGAAAAAGAATTTCCTTTATTTGGATTGAAATAACACAAACAATACTTTCTCCATATTTTAAGAATTGTTCAGCAGTTTACATACTCCCACCTTCTTGAATTCCAATTGTGATTCCAATCCCATTTTCAATTAATGCTACTATGATCAAAATACATTCATTTATTCTCTAAATTCATTCTTTATATCTCATGCATTATTTAAGTTTAAACTCTATTTTGTGTAATTATATAATTTTATTTGCGGAGTTTTTGCTGTCCCAAGTCCAAGTCAAATATTTAGGCTGCCAAAGTTTTTATCTAGTCCGTGTTTTTGAACTGTGCTTCCACATGTCATTTTAATTCAATGTTATTGCTAAGGAAATCACAAAATTTACCTCAATTAAGCAGTCTAGCTTCCACTTGTTTCTTTAGAGAACAGGAGGAATATCAACTTCAATTTTGTTGACTTTTAATATTACAGCTATAAAGAACACAACAAACTCTATTTTGTTTATTTATATAATTTTATTTGCAGAGTTTTTGTTGTCCCAAGTCCAAGTCAAAATTGTACGCTGCCGAGTTTCTGCCTGGTCCAAGATTTTGAACTATGCTTCCATATCTCATTTGCATTAATGATATTGCTAAGGAAATGACAAAATTTATCTCAACATAGCAACCTTGGCACAGATTCCACTGGTTTCTTTAGAGAACAGGAGGAATATCAACTTGAATTTTGTTGACTTTTAATATCACGGCTATAAAGAACACAACTTGGTAACTGGAGCTTGAGATTTTGAAATGGGTTCAGATATCTTCCAGGATTCTCACCTCCTTTGAAGAGCTTGAGCTTTTGAAATAGGTATCACAACCAATGATTCCATTCCTATACGAGGATCATATGCACGTGCTTTTACCAATCCTGGATCTATTACATATCGGATTCCAGGAATTGTCACCGAAGTCTCAGCAATATTTGTTGCCAGGATAACCTGGACCAAAACAAAGATGTCAGGAACAGAAAAGCAAAAACATAATCGAATTTATATCAGTTACCAAACAAATTCACTTAAAGATAGAAGATATTCAAACACTAAAATAAGTCTTGTCCTTTCATTTTGATTTCAAGATGATGAAAACTAAAACAAGAAATGAGGTTATAGCGCTTTGGAAGCCAAAATAACACATTTTTTAAAGATATTAAACAGCAGATTATGCCTCCTGCATACGCCCATGCCCTTGAAACTTTCCCTACTTCTGCAACTCTCCATCTGTGCCAACTTCCTCTCCACCAAACCCCTGTGTTTGCCCCATCCTCCATCAAATGAAGTAAGATATGAGAAGACAGTAATATAAAGTTAAACAGTCAAGATAAATGAGTTTGACCCCGTCCAAGAGCCTTGAAATTGAACTTCCTGGCATCTCTAAAGGCAATCCTGGCGTTTTGGCAGTATGTAACATTCTAAGATTGATGATTGGTAAGTTTTTTAGTGCCAGTGCCTATCAATTTAGCCTTACATGTAATTACATGGAAGAAGGCAAAGAGCTTATAACAGACTAAATTAGTCATATGCTCGCAAGGATATTCAAAGCATCATCATAAATGTGATACTGCCCTAATTACTTAATCCTTAAATAAAAATTGGATCAGATACTAACACTTTGAATTAAGGAGCTTCTAGGTTATGTTATCTTTCACATTTATCATTTTCGGGCCTTAGCTTACGTTCATTGCCTAAGAGACTGCAACACACCTGTAATCAGTTAGTAAATAACACCATCAATCCTGTTCAGAGGTATGGTTCTAAGTTCTAATCTTATAGAGGCTGAAAAGAGGATTTTTCCAGATAATAATCTCAAAGAATTAAATTAAAATATAACCTTTAATAATACATAGCACATCATAGACAACCAGCAATTATGACTGATGAGCAAATTCAAGCATTCATACTTTTTAGTTCTTAACTTCTTGCAGTTCCCAGATTTTGACATCATTCTATGAATTAATAACTCCAGCATCACAGTTTTGTGTCATATCATTTCTTCTACTCAGGTCTTCAAAGAGAATACACAAGGTAGATATGATCATGCAAACTAACAATTTGTATGGGAGTTCTTGCTCATTCCATTGGATTTGAGTAGTATATTGAATTCGTCTACTGCTTCTCCGAAAATTCATTTGACTGGCCTAAGGGGTTTCCCTACTTCCTAAGACAATTAATAAAAAAAGTAAATGATCGAAGGATAAAACTGCACAATAATAATAAATCTAAAACTGAGTAATACAATAAAATTGTACCACACTATCCTTAAATTGGGATCATTAAAGAAAATTAAAAACCAAAAGGAAGGACATGAGTGCAGATGTGAAATACTACATTGTTAGATGAATAATACTAATTAAAAAAGCAGCAGGAGAAAAGGATAATTGTTCAACAAAAACACACAGAATGTGGAATATTGTAAAAAGAAACATAAGTAAATAGCATAGTTACACCACCGTCGAGGATGGGGGGACGGTGGAACGGGTTTCTAGGACGTGGGGACAAAGGGCCTCAATTTGAGGACGGAGGGGGACAGTGGCAGGGTGGCGGGGAGGGATGTATATACTATATACTTGATGCAGACCAAGGCAGGAGGGACCAAAAGATGATCAATCCTATCTCACAACAAGAGTAAACACTGGAAAGCCACAACAGGGAATAGGAGGGGAAATGCAAGATCCAATTAATTAACTGAGATCAAACTATTGGCAATTTTCCTACATACATGTCAGGCTATAAGGCCTACCCGGTTGCAGCCTTACACAATATAGCTCAATCAACCTTTCGATCTATTACAGATCCAGAATCATGTATCTATTACTCGCTGCTCTACAGAATTACATCAAGTTACAGTATATAGCCATTGCGACACATAAGTCGGCCCTAAGAAATATTACATTTCCCAAGAACAGGAAAACGTGTTACAACAAATAAGGCAAGTCCTAAATCATAAGAACTCAATCCAAAAACTGTGCAAAGCCTTGCGATCCTAGATTTAGGTCCACACATGATCCAAGAACATAGAAAGATGTGCCACCAATCACCGCAAGCCGTCGATTGCCACCACGAGATCGAAATTCCACCAACTGTCAGGAACAAGCAACGAACATGCTACCCGAGAACAGATGAAACATAACTCAAGCAACATTGATCCAAATGAAGTGCAATCATGGGAAAGTGATCAAAGATAGGTCCTAGATAAGATGCTATGACCGCGCACACTAACTTGAACACATGATGAACCGCCAACACGATCTCACAAACAAGAAACAAGAACAGAAAGAACAAAACTATTTTTGATTGATGCAAGATTGCCATGAACCCAAGATGCTCTTGCATTAGACACCCGGGGTTATTAAGAAATGATGCTCCTACATCAGAGCTTCTTTACAACCTGAGAAGAACCAAAACGATCCAACTCGGACTAATAAATCCAAGTTCCCACTTAACCAAGTACTCCAAGTATTCTTTTTCTCTAGTGCTCCTTCCAATTCGGCTATCCAAGACTTTCTCAACCTCATCCATCTACTTCTTAGGATACTCTTGTGTCAAATCTGAATCATCCTCAAGCTCATAATACTCACACAAATCTGCAATGTTGAATATAGGTGATATGTCTATGTCATCAAGTAACTCAACTTCAAAAGCATTACCACTATCAAATTTCTTCAGTATTTTACAAGGTCCAAATTTCTTCATCTTCAACTTGCTATGTGTTCCAACCGGAAATCTACCCTTCTTCAAATGAATCGTGACTTCATCTCCAACTACAGAATTCTTATGTCTTCTAGTTCTATTAGTTGTATCCTTGTATCTTTGATTATTATGTTCCAAGTTATACTTTACTTCCTCATGCAAAGTTTTCATGAATTCAGCATAACCCTCTGCTTCAGCACTTCTTTTCTCTTCTTGACCAAGATCCTTCAATTCTGGAACTCCCTTAGGATGCATGCCAGTAACAACTTCAAATGGCATCTTGCATATACTCCAGTTTATTGAATCATTGTATGCAAATTTTGCTTGTGCCAAAACTAAATCCCAATTACCCAATTTATCTCCAACTAGACGTCTCAACGAGTTACCCAAGCTCCTATTAACAACTTATGTCTATCCATCAGTCTGTGGATGAAATGTCAAACTAAACTTTAAATTAGTATGCATCTTCTTCCAAAGTGTTTTTCAAAAATAACCCACAAACTAATTGTCTTTGTTTGAAACAATAATCCTTGGTAACCCATGCAACCTCACAATTTCTTTAAAGAATAGATCAGCAACATGCAGAGCATTTGATGTTTTCCTACAAAGTATGAAATGTGACATCTTTGAAAATCTATCCATCACAACAAAGATAGTCATTACCCCTTTGTGTCTTTGGCAAACCAAGAACAAAATCCATGCTAATGTCTTCCCAAGGTCTACTAGGACCAGGTAAGGGTGTATACAATCCCACATTCTGACTAACTCCCTTAGCAACTTTGCAAATTCTGCAACTCCTGACAAACTTCCAAACATCCTTATGAATTGGAGGCCAAAAGCATTTTGCATTAATCAAACTCATTGTCTTATCAATACCAAAGTGTTCTGAAAGTCCTCCACTATGCTTCTCCTTGAGTAGATTATCCCTCATTGATCCTCTTGGTATACACAATTGAATTCCTTTGAACAACATACCTTCTTGAATGAAATAATCTACCCATTTGCTTTGGTTATTGTTAGTGTAATCAGATTTGAGAAGATAGAAATTTAATTCTTTTTATCTTTTAATACTGAGCAAAATATTGTTGAATATTATCTTTATTTTTCACAAATCATATTGATGCAAATATATCACTTTTAATGCTCTGTAATTGCTGATAACTTTTATGCAGGGAATCAACAATGCTGATATAAATCAAAACAACTTCTGATCTATTTTTCAGCCAAAATATAAATATGCAAGAGTAAGGGCAGAATATACCAGAGTCAAAGTATATGTCAAAGATCTAAGAGCAATCCTCAACCTTTTGTGATCTGCAAACTTATCAAATAATCAGAATACTCTTGATAAGTATATATATCGAAACTTTGCGTTTATAGTATCGATATATAAATATATATATCGATTCTATGATACTTGTTGAATGCTATTAATACAAATATGTTGTCAAAGAACAATATGTTGTTGATCTGTTTATTGTTCTTTGTCGCAATGATCTTGAACTATTATTGATTTTCTGATATAGATAAGTGTCACTTCTTCAATCAGCAACCCGTAAGTAATCCAATGACAGATTATACAAATGAGACATATATCAATATTGTGTAGTGTGTATGGAGATGTATGATCTTGTACTTGCACTGTATATATTTATGTGTGTTCTTAGATCGTGCATCTCAAGAGCATATATAGAATGATGAGGAGGCATGCCTTCCAACAGGCATGCCGCTTCACAATGGGTCGCAACTTTTCATCAGCGATAACCAATGTGTCAAGGCCCGATAACTATTGTTATCATTAATATAAGACATCACGATTATGATGGAAGTAAATCACCATATAATGGTTACAATATTAGTCGACGCCAATAGTCGATAGAAATCAACACCAAATAATGAATAGAAGTCGACACCAATAGTAGATTTATTTGGAGTTCGATCATTATCAGTTTTAATAAAGATGATCAAGTTTAATTTACTTCTCATGTGTGTGTGTATATATATATATATATTACAATTATTTAAAAATATATATATATGTACACATGATAATTGAATCGGTCTCATAGTTTACTCAATTTCTTGGTTGCATATGTCATGCATGAGTATACATGTATGTATAGATGATAGTACTCACCATGATATATAGTATAGTACCATACTCATGAATAAATGAATACATGTATGTATGGGTGTATGTGCATGTATCTAATGTCACATATACACATACATATATGTTACTGAATTTCCCAAGCATACTATAGATCATGATGACTACTGTCATCAATATATCCAAGCATGTGTGCATCATACGACTGAAGCTATATCCTTAACATTCCCTCTTAGCTAGGGAGGATGATCACAATTCCCACAAGATGTTATTTCACAAAGTGTATTAAGAATATCATCCCATGATATCTCAATTTTCATTTTGTCAATACTTATGCCTCTTTTCAAAGTCATATAGTGTCCATTTTCATATGTGCACTAGCATCAGCCATATGATGCTTATCATAATGGATTCATAGCCTGTAAATAATATTAAACCACATTAATATTTACCATGATCTATCTCATCCAACAGAGATATGACCTATCTTGATGTGTACATTGATATCAACCATATGATATCACTCAAGATAGATAACAATTTTCACTATTTGTTTCTCATGACTATGAACATAAGTGACAGTTAGAGATCTTTTGAATAACATACTGTAATGTCCCCTTCTCGGCAATAGACCATTTAGAGGCCGGATTAGTCTATCTAGCCATCCGGATGGACTAGTGGCCGCTCTGAGAAGGATGTCAGCCAGTCACGTCTTTGCACGGGCAAATATTAATATTCGAGCTCAGCTTCTATAGTCAGAATCACTTTATTTATAGAAGGGTGTTATAAAGTCACTTTATGACTTATTATTAAGTTACTTCATTTTATAAAGTCACTTTATGTTGTAAAGTCACTTTAAGTTATTAAAGCGACTTAAGTGAGCTTTTATCCCACATTGCCCAGCTTTTTGTGTTTGCACTCACTTCGAGGCTATTAATGAGGAAAGTACACCTCGGAAAAAGGACCATGAAATTGATAAAATATAAAAGATATTCTGGTTGCTTTACGTGACTGATTATTCTGAGGACGCAAACCCTCAAGAATACAAGAGGAGATTGGACGTAGCCCCAGCTCTCTCTTCAAGGTGGAGACATACAGTTTTCACAGTGAGCTATATTTGATTGGTAAGAAATATCTCATTCCCAGCATTATCAGCAATAGGAGGAAATCATTTGAATACTAGTATTATTTCTTGGCACCTTCAGTATAGTAAAAAGTGAACCCAGGAATGCTAGCAACATCACCGTCAGCACATCAGAAAGCAGTGTAGAATATCGAGCTGGGTGAAGGCACAACCTATGGTTCCCATTACGCCGTGTGACAGGGAGCAGCTTAAGTAATATTCGAAGAAAGGTTCACCAGGCCGCACACATTCCTAGCATCCATTTCAGTCACATCCAGTCGGGTCAGGAATCAGGTTATAAATGACGGACTGGGCAGTAAGATAGTCAGGGATTGCGGGAGTCAGTAATACCCAGGTTAGCAATACAGGCGGCTGTAGAAGAGACCTTATGATCTACATTGCTATTAGCTATCGGGGGGCAGAGAAAACAGAAATAACTGCATGTTCTGAGCAGCCCAGCACATATTCACGGGTGCTATTACTCATTCGCGGTCCCAGTCAGCATATATTGTCCTGTACGCACGGGTATGAGTATTCTATTCACAATAAACTCCAGTTAGCGGGAAGTGCGTGTTGGAGGAAGTGAAGTACCAGTGCAAGGCGGGTGACACACCTGGAATTTGCAAAGGAAGTCTGAGCATTGCCAGATCCTGATCACGTGACATTCTATTCTAGCGGATACCTGAGGTGGCAGCATCATTATATGGTCCTACACATTCACGCCCATCCTGGCCTATGTAGAGGTACCCCAAATCTGTAACCAGATTTCCATTACATGCAGTTATGGTTGGTACTTTATAAACTGCAGCTTTCTATCTGTTATTGTAATGTCGAGTATGCATTGATGTTACATATGTCTGCTCATTATAGAATATTAATCTCCAGGAAACTATTATAGTGTAATCTTGGATACTCTTAATCATTGTGCAAGTCTGGAGTTTATGTTGAAAATATTTTTATTGCATTTAGAAAACAGAGATATTGTAAACTGAGATTGGCACGAAAATAATAAACATTCAGAGTTATTGGCATTTAGTTAACAATGGTTTCAGAACAGCTTATTAGTGAGCACACCCCAGTCCATGAATATTGAACAAAATACAGCTCAACCGACTTGGCCATTTCAGTATAGTGGGAAATTTTAGAAAACTATTTATCAGAGTCCTAGTAAAGAACATTTCACATACATAAAGACACATAGTGTCAAAAGAAGAAGTAATATTTATGTATTAATTTTAATTTTTCTATTACAATGATAGAAGGGAGAAACTCATTTTCTTATTAATCATACCATTTTTCTTTTGTAGTTTTGATAGGGTGCACCTTGTTAGTGCCCTGACATCCGTTATAGTCTTTTCACGAGAATTTTAGATTTGATATAACTCATTTCCTTTTAACATAGCAAAGAATCATATTCTCTTATCATTGAGAAGAATCATATTCAGGCCCATTAACCGTCTGACATTGATCTCCCTCTTAATCTATAGTTTCTCTGTTACTTAACTTTCTTGTTTTTATTAATGAGTTTGTTCGAGAACCCTTTCTAGAATACTAGATGTTCAGAGTCTGATAGACTTTTATTTACTTCTGCATATGAGGCTTGGTGCTTAATTCTATCTAGGCACTTTATAGCAATGTGTCTGAATTTATCACATCTGAAGCATTAAACTTCAGATAAGTCTCTTCTACGTTTGAATGGTCTTTTCTTAGAAGAGTCTTTGCCTTTCCTTTTCTTAAATTTGTTTCTCTTTCCTTTCTTATTTGTTTGAGAGTTCAAGACTTGTAGGTCTTCTTTTGGTACTAATTCCTCTAGCTATTAATCTTGATTCCTCTTGAATGCAATCAATCTTTAATCTATCAAATTTTGGCAGTTTAGGTCAAGCACTGATCCCTTGGAGAAATGATTCCCATGATAGGGGTAACCCATTGAGTGCTATCATGGATAATTCTTTGCAATCATATGTGTGACCAATTATTGCTAATTGATTACGAAGATCAGTTATCCTCATGAAGTATGAGGTGACTATTTCTCCTTGGTTCATCTTAACATGCTGAAGTTCATTTTTAAGAGTTAGGACTCTACTTGTATTATTTATCTCAAACATGTTTCCTAGGGTAGAGAACATTTGATAAGCAGTGTCAAGACTTGAGATAGTGGGAACAATATGGTCTTTAACACCATCCACTAGGAGTTTCATGGCTTTGTTATTAATTTTGATCCATTGAGGTTTTTCATCTGCATCCTCAGGTGCTTGAGAGGGTTTCTCTACTAATGTATTTAGTTTGTGTTCTTTTAGTGCTAGCATCATTCTGATTTTCCAAGATACAAAATTCGCTCGATCCCCAGGTCTGACTCCATTCACCTTTTCGTAAAATTTATTTTCTTTGGTTTAGTAATCTGATTAATTATTCCTTACATTAGCTCTGATACCATGCCAGTGTAATCAGATTTGAGAAGATAGAAATTTAATTCTTTTTATCTTTTAATACTGAGCAAAATATTGTTGAATATTATCTTTATTTTTCACTAATAATATTGATGCAAATATATCACTTTTAATGCTCTATATATGTTGATAACTTTTATGCAGGGAATCAACAATGCTGATATAAATCAAAACTACTTCTAATCTATTTTGTAGCCAAAATATAAATATGCAAGAGTAAGGGCAGAATATACCAGAGTCAAAGTATATGTCAAAGATCTGAGAGCAATCCTCAACCTTTTGTGATCTGCAAACTTATCAAATAATCAGAATATACTCTTGATAAGTATATATATCAAAACTTTGCATTTATAGTATCGATATATAAATATATATATTGATTCTATGATACTTGTTGAATGCTATTAATACAAATATGTTGTTGATCTGTTTATTGTTCTTTGCTGCGATGATCTTGAACTATTAATTATTTGCTGATATAGATAAGTGTCACTTCTTCAATCGACAACCTGTAAGTAATCCAATGGCAGATTATACAAATGAAACATATATCAATATTATTTAGTGTGTATGGAGATGTATGATCTTGTACTTGCACTGTATATATTTCTGTGTGTTCTTAGATCGTGCATCTCAAGAGCATATATAGAATGATGAGGAGGCATGCCTTCCAACAGGCATGCCGTCTCACAATGGGTCGCAACTTTTCATCGAAGATAACCAATGTGTCAAGGCCTGATAACTATTGTTATTGTTAATATAAGACAGCACGATTATGATGGAAGTTAATCACCGTATAATGGTTATAGTATTAATCGACACCAATAGTCGATGGAAGTTGATACCAAATCATGAATATAAGTTGACACCAATAGTCGATAGAAATCGACACCAAATAATGAATAGAAGCCGATACCAATAGTCGATTTATTTTGTGTGTGTGTGTGTGTGTGTGTGTATCGAGTAATAATACCATTATTAATCAATATATATATGTACACATGATAAGTGAATCGGTCCCATAGTTTACTCAATTTCTTGGTTTCATATGTCATGCATGAGTATACATGTATGTATAGAGATAGTACTCACCATGATTTATAGTATAGTGCCATGCTCATGAATAAATGAATACATGTATGTATGGGTGTGTGTGCATGTATCTAACGTCACATATACATTCACAAATTCCTTAGGCATCAAATAATGTCTCAACTTCTTCAAGGCTTGAACAATAGCATAAAATTCTTGACCATAAACTGAATATTTCCTCTTAGCATCATTCAACTTCTCACTATAAAAAGCAAAAGGTCTACCTTCTTGACTCAATACTTCTTCAATTGCACTTCCACTTGCATCAGAGTCAACTTGAAATACCTTGGTGAAATCAAGTAAAGCCAATACCGGTAATTCAGCTACCTTCTATTTCAATGCTTCAAAACTTCTATCAGCTCCATGTGTCCACTTGAAATATTTCTTATCTCCTCTCATTGTCTATGTCATAGGATTAAAAACTGAACTGAAATTCCTAATGAACTTGCGATAGAAACTAGCCAAACCATGGAAAGATCTAACCTCTCCAACACTTTTAGATGTAGGCCAATCCAATATTGCTTTAACTTTCTCAAGATCCATCTTCAAACCTTCAGCTGAAATCACAAAACCCGAATACACTCTCTTCCTTCATGAAAGAACATTTCTTTAGGTTAATCAATAACTTCTCCTCTTTCAATCTTTGCAAAACTTGTCTCAAATGCAACAAATGATCTTTACTCTTACTAAATATCAAAATGTCAACCAGATAAACAATCACAAATTCACCCAAGAAAATTCGCAATACTTCATTCATTAACCTCATAAAAGTACTAGGTGCATTAGTTAAACCAAAAGGCATAACCAACCATTCATACAAACCTTCATTTGTCTTGAATGAAGTCTTCCATTCATCCCCTTCTCTAATTCTGATCTGATGATAACCACTTTTCAAATCAATCTTGGTAAAGTACTTTGTTCCATGCAAACAGTCCATTATATCATCCATCCTTGGTAAAGGAAATCGGTACTTCACTGTGATTCTGTTTATAGCTCTAGAATCAGTACACATTTGCCATTCTCTATTCTTCTTAGGTGCTAACACAGTTGGTACAGCACAAGGGCTCAAACTTTCTTTGATCAACCCTTCTGCAACAATTCTTGGACTTGTCTGTTCAATTCTTCATTCTCTGTTGGTGTCAACCGGTGGGGTGCTTTATTTGGCAAACTAGCTCCCACTATCAAATTCATGCAATGACTAATGCTTCTATCAGGAGGTAATCCATCAAGTACATTATATGAAATAATATCTTGAAATTATGATAGCATTTCTTCAATTTCCAGTGGTTGTTCATTCTTTCTCCTCTTATTAGGCTTCCTAGGAATCAAGGCATAACACATACTATCCTTCTTCAAGTCTTTTGTGAGCTGTTTTCCTTCAACCAAACAAACTCTAACAGTAGTGCAATTTTCATTCCTAGATTCTTCTACCAAAGGTAACAAGACTTGTCTCATTCCATTAGCCACAATAGTATACCTATTCAATCTACCATCATGCAAAGCTTGTCTATCATATTGCCATGGTCTACCCAACAAGATGTGACAACAATCCATCGGCATAATATCACAAAGAACTTCATCATGATAAGATCCAATCTTAAGTTTCACAAGACATTGTTCACTTACCAATAACTTATAATCGTCCCTAATCCAAGCAATCTGATAAGGCTTAGGGTGTTTCATCCACGGTAACTACAATTTGGTAACCAGCTCCTTTGATGCCAAATAATCTGAGCTTCCACTGTCAATGATCACCTTGCAACATTTACCAACAACCTTACACCTGGTTTTGAATAAGTTTTTCCTCAACAGAGGGTTTTCATCAGTTTCTTCATTCCACAAAGCTCTCCTAATCATTAGGTTTTCTCCATCCTCCGGTCTATTCATAGAATCAAGTGAACCTTCTTGCACAAGTGCATTCCTGCTACTGCTACCAATTTTTTTGCTCGAATTCCCATTAGTACACTCAAATGCCCTATGTCCTCCACATTTGAAATAAGTACCCTTAAACCAAGTTCTATCTTCATACTTGTAATTATTATTAACTTTTGAGTAACTACCACTTGAATAACTTCCTCTACCTCTGTATGAATTCTCTTCCTTCCATTCTGATTTGTCTTTGTTCTGATTTGTCTTATCCTAATCAGCATGAGACCTTCCACTTTCACCATATGATCTACCTCTTCCTCTAGGGAATCTTCCACCTCCGCCTCTTTGTCTATGTTCATGTCTCTTGTTCAACTTCTCTTCTGCCTTCAATGCAAATTGATATGCTTCTTCAATGCTATCCATCTTAACCAAACTGATTTCATCTTGTATAGATGTCCTCAACCCATTCAAGTACCTTGCAATCCTTTCAACTTCATCATCCATATGTCCAAATCTGATATCCAATAGGTAGAATTCTTCTGTATACTCCTTCACAGTAGTGTCCCTTTGCTTCAAGTTCTACAACTTTCTCAACAAACTAACTTGATAATCATGCGGTAAGAATTTACACTTCAACTTGTTCACCATTTTAACCCAAGTTTTGATATTTTCCTTTCCTCTACTTTGTCTATCAGTTTGTAGATGTTCCCACCATAAAGATGCATGTCCTTTCAATTTTGTGTTTGCAATCTTCACCTTCTTATCTGCAAGTGCGCTTTCATACTCAGTATTTTTCCATCTTAGAGTTTCAGTCCAACAATTCATCAGAATCAAGCTTGCCATCATAATCAAGGGGATTGAAATGTGGTTTTGCATTCACTCTTGTTAAAGCTCTCAAGAATCTTTCATCACCTTGTTCGAGATCAGGAACTTGCTCACCAACTTCCTCGGCTTCATCTTCACTAACATCATCAATAGGTCTTCCTCTTCTTTGGGCACTCTCCACATCTTCAAGTCTAGCTGCAATCTGTCTCAACAAATCCATTACCGCAGGATCAGCATCTCTCCTTCCATGAACCATCTTGTAACCCTCTACAAATGTAGGTCAGATTCACAAGTCTGCTCCCCTACAGCCAAATTCACTTAGGGTTTCGCAAAAAGATCAGATTCAACACCGATTCCAAAGAACACAATCGAAGCTCTGATACCACTTGATGCAGACCAAGGTAGGAGGGACCAAAAGATGATCAATCCTACCTCGCAACAAGAGTAAACATACGAAAGTGACAACAGGGAATAGGAGAGGAAATGCAAGATCCAATTAATTAAATGAGATCAAACTATTGGCAATTTGCCTACATACATGTCGGTCTATAAGGCCTACCTAGTTGCAACCTTACAATATAGCTCAATCAACCTTCCGATCCGTTACAAATCTAGAATCATGTATCTATTACTCGCTTCTCTACATAATTACATCAAGTTACAATATATAGCCATCGTGACACACAGGTTGGCCCTAAGAAAGATTACATTTCCCAAGAACAAGAAAATGTGTTCCAACAAATAGGGCAAGTCCTAAATCATAAGAACTCGATCCAAAAACCATGCGAGGCCTTGCATCCTAGATTTAGGTCAATACATGATCCAAGAACATAGAAAGATGTGCCACCAATCATTGCAAGTCGTTGATTGCCACTGCGAGATCAAAATTCCACCAACGGTCAAGAACAAGCAACGAACATGCTACCCGAGAATAGATGAATCATAACTCGAGCAACATCGATCCAAATGAAGTGCGATCATGAGAAAGAGATCAAAGATAGGTCCTGGATAAGATGCTATGACTACGCATGTAACTCGAACATGTGATGAACCGCCAACATGATCTCACACACAGGAAACAAGAACAGAAAGAACAAAACTGTTTTTGGTTGATGCAAGATTGTCATGAACCCAAGATGCTCCTACATCAATCCTATACATGTGGTACTTAAATTGCTAGTTATGAAAAGATGTATAAGACTATTAAGAAGTAAAATACCAAAATTGCAATTGCCAAATACTAAATAGTAAATACTTGAGCATTGAAGTTTCAAATATTGAATTACTAAATTGAAATTAGAATACTCAATACTAAATATAAATTTTAAATTGTCAAATTGGCAAATGGAAAAATCTATTATATCAAAAATATCATAAAGATGATTACAATGAGTAGCATGATATCAAAACAAGTACAAATCAAAATGTAGTGAAGGAGGCCTCTAATCATCCCTCGAGAGGTCGGGCCTCAAGGCAAACTCCTCATCACTAGAACTACTGGACTCCTCAAGGTCAAGATTTGCCAAAGGAACACCAACCATCCCTACATTTGAAGTTGTTGCATCCTCATCCTCATCAATCTATGATGGCTCCTCTGGCTCTAATCCCATTGTGTTTGTTAGGCTCTCCTTGTGGACACGTGTCTTGCAGGCAGTGATACGCAAGGCACTATGTACAACCACTAGCTTCTCTACTCTCCTAGAGGTAAGTCTATTCCTCTTAAGAGAGTGGATGAGGCTATAAGTAGACTAGTTCCTCTCAAAAGCTGAAGAACTAGAAACCTAAGATAGAAAACGAATGGCTAGTGTGGCAGTCGTTGATTTCGGTCCATGACAAATCCACCACAAAATCAGGTCCTCCTATACCATAGTTCTTATATCTTCCTTTGCCGCAACCTTATAACCCCTAAGAGTAGCAAATTTTGTCCACTCAGTGCAAATCTGGCTAGCGGTTTCAGCATCATACATAGAGGCATCACCCTTTTTCAACCTTGGGAGAAATAGAGGCATCACCGATGAAAGGGGTAGTGCCTTGACCATGGAATATGGGAAGTCACTCCGATGGGTAATGACAAGTGAAGTCCCAGCACTCCACATGAAAAAAGGTCACTTCCTCGCCATCCCAAGAGAGGTGATATTGAATTACACTACCGAAATAGAAAGAAGATAAGTTTTTCTGGTTTTGAACTGGATCAAATATGCACTCAAATAGATTTATTTTTGTATGCTAAATCATGTTTGGACATGTCTCATAAAAATGAAGACAACTTGCATGTTAGTGAAAACAATACAGTCACTGAGTGATGTAGAAAGCTTAAAAAGGCAAGAGAACTTCAATTTTTACCACAGTACTAAAGGATATAATATTGATGTACGAGACCTTGTCTCATAAGTAATAGTTCGTGCAAAGGAGTTAGGTATAAGTAGTGTAACCTCGGCTCTTTCAGAGTTTGTTTGAGCACAAATTTAAGCAATGATAGCACAATGGGGTGAATGATTAGAGGAGCCCCACTAGGCATGCTAGAAAGATTATTGGCAATTTGAGGCATTGCACCCAACATTTGGCTAAATGGATTTGGGCCGCACCCATGGTAGCAAGGATAAACAAAGGAGGGCATGTGGCCCCAACCAAGGGCAAATGTAAGGATTCCCACCACACCAATCACCAAACCCAATGGATACCACATTGATCTGCACCCATGTAGCAGCTATGCATTGGAAAGAGAACAACTTTCCCAAAACACTATGGGAATCTATGGAGAAGGCCTACTCTTTAAAGGTGGTAATGTTGACTATATACACTCCCAACATTATTCCAAGAAATGTAGGGGCAACTACAACCTGCTTTTGGTGCTAATCTACTCCTACTCTAATGATCAACCTTCCCTCCATATTCACATGTAAAGTGCAGCCAAAGGTGGTTCAACTTGCTTGCATAGTCAAATTAGTAAGAAAAATGCATTCAATTCAATAGAACTTAAAGCATCACATAGAAAGCAATCATTCAAGCTATTAAAGTTTAGACAACTTCCACTTGAGGAGCATGAGAAAGCACAAATCACTTGAACAGTTTGCTTCCAAGGATCTCTCGAAGATGAGACCTTAAGTAAAAAGGATATAGAAAAGTTCATTACACAAGCCAAAAGATAGTTACAAGAGGTACAAAGCCATATTTATACACAAGGCAAGCCACAGATTCATGCCGCCTACAGTGATCTAAGCTATAGAAGAATTATAGTAAAACAGAAAAGAGAAAGTGGGAAAATGTAGGGAGGAGAGCATATCTGTCTGATGATCAATTGCAGATGTTGAATGGACCACTCAAATGTGTGAGGAAGACAGTTAGCACCCCTTAATATACAATGATGCCACATGTGAGGAACTCAAAGGAGGAGAATTTGTTAACCGATCATAATGTGCCCATGAAAATTGATTATGGATGATCGTCAAATGAAGTCACAGAAGTCATTGCAACATCAAGCAGGATATTCTTCTGGAATGTGTGCTTAGCGATTCGGAGCTTCAACATGCAATTGAACACCCACATCTCTAGTTTGAAAGCTGAGAGAGTACAAATAAGCAAGACATTCAAGGTGGATAAGAAAGTCATTTGATGTGAGTAAGAAGGATGCAAGCATGAGTGGGTCCAAGAGGACTTGCACAAAATGTTACCACTCACAGATCTCCACTGCTAAAAGAATACACCATCAGAGATGAATGCAAGTGGTGGAACCTACACATGTTGGGGTCTTCTCAAAGAGACATGTCTACATCATCTACTCAAGGAATTGGCAGCTATCATACTTTTGTCCTAACGAGATTTGGAATATTTCAAAGTTTCCCTGAGGATCCCAACTCCAAGAGCAGTTCTACTTGCGTAGATTTATTCAGAGGAAAACAGAGACCTATCAATTACACTTCTATTGAGGATGCATTCTGAGACCTTTGAGGATGGAAAATTGATACACTACAAAGCTCTCGTGATCAATGGTGTGCATAGAAAATCATTACACTTAGCAAATGAGCATTCAATCGTTATGACCTTAAATGATCCTTACCAAATAACTACACATAAGCTGGTCCTCAATATTAGTATATTAAGTTAAATCAGCTCCAGTACTATTGTTATCTCAAAGTGCCCTTGACTTAAGGGTGTTTGATGGTCATGACTGATATAGATAGTCAGCCATGTAACACCGTGCTAATAGGAAATGTTAAGGGAGTGATGATTTCTAACCCTCAAGGATTGCATCCATGTTTAAAAGATTTACCTTATGAGAACCTCATCAGATATTTCAACAAGAATAAATATTTAACCATTCACAAAATTTAATCCTTCTAATGTCTAGCTGAGGCTGAACCTCAATCCATATTTTTTGTATGTTTACTTTTTTCTGAAGGGCAGGTTTAATCCAGCCCTTCAGAGATGTCAACAAAAGGAAATATTTAGTTATTCACAGAATTCAACTAGCGTAGCATCAAGTTGTGATTGAACTTCATTCCTATTCTTTCTGCCAAAGAAAAGAATTAGTTTTTTATATGAGTTTTGTCTCACTCTCTTATGAATATATGTAAGCAACTGATCAGACATTTTATTAGAGGGCAAGCTGACATTGTATCAATGTATTGTACAGTTTGCAGTTAACAAATTCATCATGACAGACACTTGTTTATGGAAGTAGCTTTGCAATCCTTATGACTAGTATCCATGACAATGCATCCATGCGATTCAAAGAAAAAACTAGATTGGGACTATCAATAGATCGCAGTCCTAAGTACAATGTGATTCAAAGAAAAACTTAATTAGAACTATCAATAAATAGCAGTCCTAACTTCCATGTGTTTCACAAATGCAGATAAACACTAGTGTAACCCACCTTGCGAAAACCAACAGGGGCTGGTTTGAAAACTTGCATTTGCTGCTCACAGGGAAGAGCTGCATATATAGGTACAACCAAAAATTTTTGCATGTTTTCAGGCAAGTGTTCAGCACGTTCTCGAAGAAGTCTCTCCATGGACTCAATTTCTTCTTGCCCAGTCAAGAATACAAGAATATCCCCCAGCGCGTCCTCCATATGAATCTAGATGATCAAACACCCATTATAGTTGAAAATAGATGTTTATCTATAATTAACAGAGTCATTCATAAAATGCCAATGAGTTTACTCTACATTGCACAAGATAGGAAACAATGCTCCTAGCAGATCTCAAGATAACATAGAATGCAAACAATAGTACATGTAACTGTAGAAGTTAATAGGTCATAGATTTTACTATCAAAGTAATTTTCTCTCACAACCAGAAAGAATTCCTCAAATAAAATGACAGGATTCGTCAGGCACCATTTTATGCTTTGTAATTCACATCAAATTGAAAATAAAAAGCAACTACACAGATACCTGAAAGACAGTAACCAATGATGCATCAAGATAGTCAGGCTCTACAGTATATGTATACATGATTTCTACAGGATACTGTCGTCCTTGAATGTAAACAGCTTTTGCACCATCAAAATATTCAGAAAAACCCCTAGCATCCAAAGTCGCAGACATGACTACCAATTTTAAGGGATCAAGTTCTGCATTCAGAGGTAACTTGCACCTTTTCATAGGTGACCTATCATTTTCATTCGAGTTGTCTCTATTTTCTTGCATTGATTGTTTAAGTTCTTCATTTTCTTTTTCCTTGTGATCATTTTTCTTAGTGACTGAAAGAGATCTTCTCTTTTGCACATCTTTCAAGAGGCCTAATAGCACATCTGTGTGCACTGTTCTCTCATGTGCCTCATCTACAATGATAACAGAATACTTAAGAAGAAGTGGGTCCAGCAAAGCTTCCCTGCACATCATTAAAAATATATGTGAAAAAGACAATTACGTACCTTGTAACACTTCTATTTTTAATTTATATAGTTTAACACCATATAATTGGCAAACAGTCTCTGATTATCTTATGCCACAGAGATACGATATTTGTTTTATTTGTTTTGCAACACTCCACCCATTAAAAGTTGCCTTTACAGTGATTCCAGTATATTCAAATTATAAACATCTTTGTCTAGGCTTCAGAAAGGAACAACCATATAAATGATTCACAAAAAAAGAGAGAGAAAACCCACCTCAGCAACATGCCATCTGTCATGTACTTGATCCTGGTTGTTCTAGATGTTGCATCTTCAAACCTGATTGAATATCCAACCTCCTCACCCAGCTTGACAGAAGCTTCCTCGGCCACTCTTGTGGCAACTGTAACAGCAGCAACTCGCCGAGGTTGAGTGACCCCAATGACCTTCCCACCACAACAAAAACCAGCATTGAACAAGAATTGTGGCAACTCTGCAACCATAATAATCAAAGTAAATTATTTTATTGACTTAAGATGTGAGTAATCGAATCTTACTAGCATTCTTTCATATTATAAAAATAATCCAGATTTCAAGTGACCACAAAGTTAGTTGTACGTGCATTTCCTAGTTGCATTTCACATCCTCCATGTAACATTGCAAAGAAAATCTGAACAAATGTTGGCTGATCAAATATTCTCATATTCATAACCAATAACCCCGAAATGTATTGCTCGACTGAATCTACTCCGTGTATGAAGCTGTTTGACGTGTTGATGTGGATCTATTTTTCATCTAAAATAAGAGAAATTGTAAGCACCCACTAAGTTACCAGGTTCTAACCTGCAGGCCTGGGTTCTGGTCCTGGTTTAGCCCAGGTACTGGTCCGCTTCTAATATGTCCCTAGGTTTGCCCAGGGTACTGCCCAGGTGCCTTGGCAATACCCTGTGAGCAGCAAATGTGAGGTTTCAAACCACACATTGAGTTGGATTGCCTGTATGCCAAGGGGTCACATTGACTTGATTGGTTGTTTGGCACCCTTGGGCCTAGTTGTGGAAGACAGTCTCCTGGTGTCCTATTGTGCTTTCCCCTCAAGTTTCTAATATGGTTGGCTATTAGGAAAAAGCTATAGTGTGCATGATTACAATAGGAACCTTCATTATTAATTTGTTTGATGTTAATTGATTGTTTTCCTAAATTCAATTGCTACTGTGTAATTTAGTGGAAAAATACTCTTGTAAATAAAATGTATTATTGGATTTGTTATTTTTGGGCAAAAGCAGGTATACCCCAAAAGGGGACATTACAATTGGTATCAGACCATAAATCCTGCCAGCCTACGAGGAAAACCTACTTTAACAATCATTCAATTAGGGTTAACTATTCAGCCCTCCTCTTAAGTAAATCAAAAAAATAAAATTGAGTAGGCCAACATTGTTAAAGTGGATCAGACTTACATGTTAAGGAATTTTAATTTTATATTTTCTAATGTTATGTAGATATATTATTATCAAATATCGAACTCTACACAGTTCGATTGATTCAAAGGTAATCGTTGCTTTGTTCACCACAAAGTATTGCTGAGATATTTAGTATCGATCTGCAGTTATTAATACACGGTATGTATTCGCTGTTGTCACTTGTCTGCAATTATGATTCACGGTATTACCAATGAGATGGTGCAGTATCAATACATATATGTTGTGAAGCATGCCGTCTCACAAAGTCATGGCTCTACGTGAAACCACATGGTTTCATGTAGAGTCGTGCCTCTACGTGAGGCGGCTCATCAGTAACAATGTTTAGCGATCACAACAAGGGTTATCGATTAGCGATAACGATACTATTTGTTGTGCATTATCATTATCGATACCCATCAATAGTTTGGAACAATATAATATTAAACATAAATAATTATATGTATATTCAGTAATATAGCTATTACTGAATATTCATATAATTAGTGATATTTATTATTACTAATAAATAATTATACTCAGCAGCAATATAGTAATAATATTATATTATGATTATGAGATAAACATAATCATAATATAATATCATTTACTGCTAATCAGATCTCTAGTAGGTGAAGGATAGAGATCAAATGTTCAAGGCCAATAGGCCACTTATACATTTGATTATATTGGTCAGAGTAATCCAACCAAAGTTACATATCTTTAACACTCCCTCTTAGCTAGGGAGGAGACTTTCTCTCCTTGTTGAGAACACAATAGATCAATTTATTGTGAGAGAAAGATATCACCTCACCGTGATATCAAGAGTTACGGCATGTCCACGAATATCACGTCACATGATATTCACCATAAACTCATAGAGTAATATCCATCACTATGGTATGTGCACAAGTATCAAGTCACATGATACCTACCATAAGGATATTCGCTCATGGCATATCCACTGATATTAAGTCACATAATATCCACCATGAATATCTTAGTAATATCATTCATCATGGCTTATCCATAGATATCATGTCTCATGATATCCACCATTCAATTGATATTACTCAAGAGATAATGTGATTATTGTAAGATTGTCACCTTACACTAATAACCAATAATACAAGTGTTCATCATTGAAAGATCGTCACCTCTCAATGATGTTCACAGGGGCCCATGAAGTCATGGAGTCACACACATGACATTATAATCGATAAAGAGTTTACACATTAAACATCTTAGAATATATTAGTACAATAATTTAACATTGCTGAGACTCAATCTCAAATAAGGTTACATTTCTACCATAACAAGCTTACCTCGAAAGTATTCAACATTTTTCTTGGTGAGAATGTATGTCGTTTGTTCACTTGTACTAACATATCTCAACTGAATAACATTCATTTCCACCATGTCTCTAATATAATGGTAGGGAATTTCTATATGCTTTGATCAATCATGAAACACGGGATTTACTAAAACCTTTATACAACTCTAGTTGTCACAGTGAATGATAGTAGGATCCAAAGATTGTCCAAACAATCCTACAAGAAGTTTCCTTAGCCATACAGCTTCTTGAGCTCCCATGGATGTTGCAATGTACTCGGCTTCTATGGAACTTTGTGCAACTAAAGATTGTTTCCTACTAAACCAAGAGATCATAGCTGAACCTAAGCTGAAACAACACCCCGATATGCTTTTCTGATCAACTACACTTCTAGCCTAAGCTGAATCAATATATTCATGCAGATTTAGGTCTACATTATTATACTTCAGCCCACATCCAATTGTACCACGCAAGTATCTAAGTATGTGTTTTGCTGCCACTAGATGTAACTGTCTTAATTCACTCATAAACTGACAAAGTGCACTCACTGCATAACAAATGTCAGGTCTAGTATTGACTAGGTACATCAAGGACCCAATCATTTGTCTATAAGGAGTGCGATCTGCCAAGTCTGAGTTAGCTGCATATTCTTTTAACTTATGCAAGTTGGTTTCCATGGGTGTAGCCATTGATTTACTTACAATCCATCATTCCAAACCTTTACAGAATGTCAATAGTATATTTCCCTTGATTTAAGATGATTCCATCAACCTGCTGCCATAATTCTAAACCAAGGAAATAGTGTAAAGGACCTAGATCCTTTATGTCAAATTCAAATGCTAGTTCTTGTTTACATTTACTAATGAGATGGTCTTCTCTTGTAATCAATAAGTCATCAACATAAAGAATGAGAATCAACATTTCACCATTAATTACTTTGAAATATAGATTCGGATCTACATCATTCTTGGAGAAGCCCAAGCCTAAAAGGTAATGATCTATCCTCTCATACCAAGTGCGAGGAGCCTGTTTAAGACTACACAATGCCTTCTTTAATATGCAAACATGAGTTTATTTTCCATGTATTACAAATCCTTCAAGTTGCTCTAGGTATACTTCCTCTTCTATTACACCATTAAGAAAAGCAGTCTTTACATCCATTTGGTGGATTTTCCATCCTTTTGAAGCAGCAATAGCAATCACAGTCCTGATAGAAGTATATCGAGCAACAAGAGCAAATGTTTATTCGTAATCAATCCCTTCCTTTTTAGAAAAGCCTCTGGCAACAAATCTTGATTTATATTTTTCAATACTGCCATTTGCAACATGTCTGATTTTGAAGAGCCATTTAGATGAAACCACTAATTTACCTTTGGTTCTAGGTACAATGTCCCAAACATCATTCTTAAGAATAGATTGATATTCTTCTATCATAGCATCTTTCTCAAAGCTAGTGGGTTCTGACTCGATGATTTCACTCATTAAGGCAACATAGCTTGAGTACATGTGTGGTCTTTTGCTTTCCCTGAAGGTTCTTTTTGGTGCTACAAAACTTTCAGCCACTTGAATCATTTTCCTTGCCCATATAGGTCTTTTCAGGTTCACAACGGTGTCTCTCGGCCCATCAATAGGATCCAAAGGCTCATTTGGATTATCATCTTCCATAAGTTCATGGGTCTCCCTCTGAATCTCAAAAGCATGACCTTCCATATTTTGAGGAGACTCTTGATCTTCAATGTCCATCTCATGAATGTCCTTGGACCTTTTGAATGTAGCATCTTCTTCAAAGATTACATCCTTGCTTAGCTCAATTAATTTTTGTCTTAGAATATAAATCCTATAGGCTTTAGAGGTTTCACTGTAGCCTACAAATATTCCCTTTTTGTCTGAGGGTTCTAGTTTAGATCTCTTTTCTTTGGGTATGTGAATGTATATAGGGCAACCAAAGATTCTTAAGTGACCTATATCTGGCTTTACTCCCGAAAACGCTTCTTCAGGTGTTCTATTTTCCAAAGTGGTGTCAGGACATCTATTTTGAATATCGACATCAGTTCTAGAGGCTTCAGCCCAAAAGGAGATATGGAGGTTTCGGTCATGCATCATGGCTTTAGCTGCTTCCACAATGGTCCTATTTTTCTTTTCAGCCACACCATTTTGTTAGAGGTTAAAAGGAACATTAAGCTCCCTCTTAATCCCAGCATTACTACAAAAAAAATTAAAATTATTAGAGGTATATTCTCCTCCATTATTTGATATTATTAGGGCCTGTTTGTTTGCTGGAATTAGATTGGAATTGGGATTGTCAAATCCCGGAATTGACATTTTTGATGTTTGTGTTCAAACATGAAACTGGAATAGGGATTTGTTTATTCCCATTTACCCCCAAAACCAGCATTTGAATCTTCCATCTAAAAAGGTGGAATTGGAATCCACTTAAATGGGAATTGGGGGTAGAGCAAAATTTATAATATTTTGAAATCCATATGCAAACAACATTTTCCATCTTCTCATTATGAATTCCAAGTGAACCAAACGGTTCTAGCCATATTCCAAAAACCATTTTCCGGATTTAAAACTTCCAGAATTGTCAGATACTTGAATTTGACAATTCCAGCGTTATTTAGTTCCAGCAGCCAAACAAACCCTTAAGGTTTTGATCATTTTCCCCGACATATTTTACACTAGAGCTTTGAATTCTTTAAACCTAATAAGTACTTCATCAGACTCTTTACTTTTCAAAAAATATATCCAAGTTTTCCTAGAATAATCATCAATGAAAATAACATAGTATAAGAAACCTCCTAAAGATGCTACAGTCATTGGCCCACATAAGTCTGAATGAATAAGTTCTAACACAAATTTAGATCTACTTTCACTATTATGGAAGGTGTCTTTAGTGTTCTTTCCCAAGGTACATCCTTTGCAGGTTCCTTCATGTTCTTGTTTAAGTTTAGGTAAACCTATCACCATTTTCTCCATTGAAGGTAAAGCACGAAAATGGAGGTGCTCTAATCTTCTATGCCAAATCTCACATGTATTTGAAGATTCATGAATTAGGGCTTGAGAAGGAGTAGTGCAAAGTTTATATAAACACCCATGTCGAACTCCTATGGTGTGAACTTTCTTGATATTTGACTTCTTGGGCCATGCTAGGACTTTACCATCCATGAAGGTAATTCAATATCCTTTGTCTTCCAAGGCTGATATGGAGACCAAGTTTCGCTTGATTCCTGGAACAAATAATACACCTGTCAATTGAAGGGAGATGCATGATTTTAAGTGTATAGTAGAAGTTCTAATTCCTTTCACTGGATAGTTAGAAACATCTCCAATGGTAACTTCCTCATCTGAATTTTCCACCAAGCTATCTACGTGTTCTCTAAATCCCATGATGTGGCGTGATACCCCACTATCAATAACCCAAGTGTTATGGCTGGTTGTCACATGACTTGACAGGGCTGAATAAAATACAAATCTCTCTGAGTCCTTTTCTGAGCCTGCCTTACTAACTTCAGCAATGGAGGCTTGAGGTTTAGGCCTATCAAGACATTTCATTGCATAGTGACAATATCTGTCACATCTGAAACATTGTACTTTGGACATGTCCCTCCTTTTCTAGGATGAGCATTTTCCATTTGATTTTTTGTCTTTCTTCCTTTTGAAGTTTCCTCTCTTACCCTTCTTGTGTGAATGAGAGGTTAGAACTTGTATGTCTTCATTTGTGGAGTTTTGTCCAATCCTTCTTGTGACTAGCCTTGACTCTTCTTGAATGCAATCAGTTTTTAAATGATCAAACTTAGGAAGTTTAGATCAAGCACTTATCCCTTGAATGAATGCTTCCCAAGATGTTGGAAGTCCATTGAGAGCCAACAGGGTTAATTTTTTGCTATCAACTATATGACCAATTGTGGATAGTTGATCTCTTAGTTCTGTTATGCTCGTGAAGTAGGATGTGATAGATTCTCCTTTGATCATTTTCACATGGTGGAGTTGTTTTAGTGCAAAAGCCCTGCTTGTATTATTTATTTCATACATGCTCTCTAATGTTTTGAACATGTGGTAGGTTGAATCCAAATTAGAGATGATTGGTGCAATGTGGTCTTTCACAGCATCCACCATCATCTTCATGACTTTATTATTCTTTTTCGTCCAATGAAGTTTCTCACTTTCTTCATCAAGTTCAAGTAGGACTCCTTCAACAAATGTATCTAATTCATTTTCCCTTAAGGCAAGCATGATTCTAAATTTCCAAGATACGAAATTTGAGGCCCCTTCAAGCCAGTCCTCAAATCTAACATCATTCATCATTTTTTCAGAATTTATAAAGAATTCTAGAAAATATTAATGGTAGTTAGATGATCTCTGCCTATATAAATCTGATCGGATCTTCCTTATGCTGGCTCTGATACCATGTTAAAGTGGATCATATTTATATGTTAAGGAATTTTAATTTTATATTTTCGAATGTTATGCAAATATATTATTATCAAATATCGAACTCTACACAGTTCGATTGATCTAAAGGTAATCACTGCTTTGTTCACCACAAAGTATCGCTGAGATATTTAGTATTGATTTGCAGTTATTGATACACAGTATGTATTCACTGTTTTCACTTGTCTGCAATTATGATTCACGGTATTACCAATGAGATGGCGCGGTATCAATACATATATGATGTGAAGCATGTTGTCTCACGTAGAGTCGTGCCTCTATGTGACGTGGCTCATTAGTAACAATGTTTAGCGATGATAACACGGGTTATCGATTAGCGATAACAATACTATTTGTTGTGCATTATCATTATCGATAGTTTGGAACAATATAATTATTAACCATAAATAATTATATGTATATTCAGTAATATAGCTATTACTGAATATTCATGTTTATTATTACTAATAAATAATTATACTCAACAGTGATATAGTAATAATATTATATTATGATTATGATATAAACATAATCATAATATAATATCATTTATTGATAATCAGATCTCTAGTAGGTAAAGGATAGAAATCAAAAGTTCAAGGCCGATAGGCCACTTATACATTTGATTATATCGGACGGAGTAATCTGACCGAAGCTACATATCTTTAACAAACATTGCACTTCTATAGATGTGTGCCTTTCAAGTGTATGCTTCATGCCTTACATCTTCTATTTATGTGCATACTTCATGCCTTGCATCTATTTATGTGTATACTTCATACCTTATGTGTATTCATGTGTCTACTTCATGGCTTACGTGCACTTATGTGCATGTTTCCTGCCTTACTATATTTATGTGTATACTTCATGTGTGTATTTATGTGTATACCTCATGCCTTATGTGTATTTATGTGGCTTTGATCATTACATGTATCTTATGTGTATTTATGTGTATGCATCATGTCTTATGTGTATTTATATTAGAGTAATATTGTGATATTTAGCTTATAATGGCAATTTAAGTCGTTTAGTTAGTTTTTAATATCTTTCTATTCTGTAAGTTGGTCAGACAGTTTTAGTAACTTCCATTTATGTCTTTAGTTCTCGATCATTTTTGTTATGGAAAGATCTTTTGTAATCTTCTACATAAGGAGTATTCCTCTCCTTTGTTAATACTTAATACAATATCAATTATCAATTCAATTTATGTGTTTGGTTTGTGTCTAATGTGTTTTCAGCATGTTTACTGAATGCTTAACGATTATGAAAATGCCAAATCGGTCTAGACTCTATTAGAGCTTTGGAATGCTGCCCTGAAACCTGATCTTATCAAGAAAAATAATAGGCACCTTTAGGTTGATATCTTAGGGTATTTTACAAAAGCTCATAATTAAGATATTTGAACCTTCTAAGATACTTCCGGGATGGGGATGAGTATGGTGTATTAACTGCAAGAAATTTTATAACCTGTATGTTGACAAACCAGTGAAATAAAAACACTCAAATCAGAAAATGTTGTTGAATAAAACATTCATGAAGACATTCAGATGATCAAAGACTGCGGTTTATATTTGTTCCTCTAGTAAGTGACAAAATAATGATACAGTGAAAAACAAACTTATACATTCAACACTATATTCAGCTTGATACATATTTACAAAATAAAACGCAGACTCCATAATTATTCCAATCCTATCCCCTTCACGAAACTCTGAACAATTACTCCCTTGGCTTCATGGACATTGGAGGGAAAAGCCAAGTTCTTGTATAACATCATATTAACAAAGGCATAAGCGACTCCCAGGAGTAAGGTGGGATCACACTTCGTCAAACTGCAAAAGGGTTAACTTGTTTTGAAAATAAATCCTAGGGTTCTAATCACTGTTTCTATTGCCATGTTTCTCAAGGCTTAAGGTTTCTGTTTAAGATCTGCAGCAAAATAGTGTCACAACATTTATATAGTTTCCACAATAGTTATCTTCCTTCTTGTATTAGGCTCATGGTGCTCAGAAGCGGCATTAGATATCAGTCACATAGAGTACCCTAATAAACTTTTAACAGTGACTTCCCATATTTTAGATTTCACTTTCAACCTAAGTTACTGGTTCGAGTTCGGTTCGAAGTTCGGGTACGAAGAACCAGTTCGCAAGTTCAACAAAATTTTGAAAAGGGGTTTGGGTTTGGGTTCGGGTTCGAAAATACATGTAAAAATTTTAAAATTATATATATATACATATTTATGAAGCCTAGAAGCATGAGTAAAAATAAGAATGTCACATAGTATCATAAAAACAACATTTAAACAACAAAAACACCATAAACTTGTAATCATAGCATCATGAATAGTGATCATACCATCATATACTTCAAGTCATAGTTACACCACCCTAGGGGGCGGGGGGACGGGGGGACGGGGGTATATAAGACATAAAGATGTAAAAGTATTGTGTTGAAGTATTGGTCCTTTTGTGTTGGATATAAATGTTAGATATTCATATAAGTTATATCTAACATGTATATCCAACACAAAAGGACCAATATCTAACATTTATATCTTTCTTGGTGGCTGTTTTCAAGTCCCTAGGTCCGACAAATGAGGTTTGAGTGATTTTGGTCTGTTGGGAAGTCGTGTCTGTCTGGGATTTGGGCGAGAGCTAAGCTAAGTCTATCATAGAGATGGGGTCGAAACCAATTGATTTGTGATAAAATGAGTTAAAACCCTTTGAGAATCATTTTGCCAACTTCAGTTTGACCTTAGAAAGCCATGATGGATTGTGGGAGGTCACCCTGCTGAAGGCTTGCTGAATCCTGAAAGTCTGGAATTTTTCAAAAACCCCCAAAATCTAGAATTTGCATCTTAACTCCTATGAAGCTGAAACCTATCTCAAACATCCTGGAATGTATTTATACAAATATAACTTAAAGTATAATAAATCAAACTTATACTTAAATGTTATATTTGTATAAATCCTCCCGCCCATGGACAAAAAAAAAATTATCCTTTCATATCCACCTTTTAGGGTTTTGGATGTCAAAAATTTATAAAATTTGCAAACAAATGTCACTAAAGTGACGTTTGTGCCCCGAAGTTCGCCCCAGTTCGCCATGGGTTCGTTTTTTGGTGAGCTGGTCCGCCCGGGTCCGTTTGTCCTAGGCAGAAGTTCGAACTGGGCCCAGATTTTTGAACCCTATCCGAACCCACAAGCGAATTGGACCCGGACCACGTACCAGTTCGTACCCAGGCCATTTCGGAGGGGTCTAAGGCGAACCATGGTAACTTAGCTTTCAACAACAAAACAAATGTATTGATAAGCAGAGATGCTCTTCAGGCTTCTTGCTAAACTTCTCTATTGAAAGCTTTCCCTTCACTTTATGAAGTGTAACGAATCGGAGAACCGTTAAGGATAGTACATAATACTGAAGTTGGTAGTGATAAAGAATTAAGATAAGTCATTCATGTTTGAATAAAATACCATGTTTTGGTAAAAGACATACAATCCTTTCAATCACAAAACCCAAGAATGGTTAATCACTTTCATGACACTTAACAACCACAAAATCTGCAAGTAGTCCACAAGTTAACAAAACAAAGTGGAATCAACTAGGAAACCCTTGAGCCCTAAGGTTCACTGGGAATTTAAAGATACTCAACACATGCAATAAAATAAATAAAGACTTTCAAGCCAATCACTCAAGCACTGGTCTCAACTCAATGCAACAGCACACCAGAATTATCCAACTAAACAAATGCAACACACCATCTACTCAACATGAAACAAGGCACAATCATTAATCTGAAATGACATCAACGGTGCACTCGCAATTGTTGAGCTCTGGCATATTCACGCAATTGGAATTTGCAAGAAGTGCAACACAATCAATGTGCAACATCAATTAATCTGCAACATCCCCCTAAGGGAGCAAAGAGTAACAAATACTTTATGGAGCCCCCCTAAATACAAAGAGAATGTGTAGCAATGAGGATGGCAGTGAACAACGAAAATAAAGAGTTTCTAAGGGTTTTTCAAAGCATGAGAGCATTACGTAGAGTGAAATAACCATTTTGAATGCCATTCTGCTATCTTAAAACCTTATGCAAAGGGCCCAGTCCATGCCAGCGAACCCCATTGCAATTGTGACAATTTTAGACAGAAAAAAGAAAACATCAAGGGAGAGTAGACATTGGCTGTGCCCTATGTGCAATAGGGGTTTCAAAGGGAGTTACATGTCCAGTCATCTTCTATCCATGATTGGCCATTGGATTGAGATTTGTAGAAAAATAAACTTAGCTAAGAAGGTCAAGCTTTCCAGGTTGTTTGCAGAGGGCAAGGAAAGATCTAATGGTATGCTTGTAGACTCTACACAATCTACTATGTCATCCATGATGTTGAAACTCAAAGAGGAGACGATTTTGACTTTTACCAAAGGAAAGAGAAAGGCTAGTGATAGACAACGCACAATTGCAAGGATATTAAATTTGCAGTCACCAATATTTTCACGCTTGTGCCTCCCATTTCATGTGCCAAGTGTTATTTCAAGACATTGAATAAGACAAACAACATTAGTTCCTCAAATGCCCCTTGGAGAACATTGACAACGCAACTTAAAAGTCAATACTTGATTGACTTTGTTGATACTTGATGGAGGAGATAAACTGGGTGAGGATAGAAGGTTTGATTATCAAGGATGCTCAACATAAGCCACTTAATAATAATATAGTTCTGTGTACGGCTGGCTCTTAATTTTTTATAGCTATTGAGTGCTCATGGAAATGCAAGGAACTTCCAATTTCAAAATTTGAGGGAAGCCATAGCAAATGTTGAGGCAGCAAATAGTGTACAAGTGGTAACCAATTTATCACATGTTTACAAATTAGCTACCATGATGATGGAGGGTGCTAACAAGCACATGTTTTGGACCTCATGTTGTGTTAATGCATTGAAAGACATAGGAAAGATAGGGCAGTGTCGTAGATTGTAACCCCTAACAAATTTACACTCCTCTTTGGGCTCTTACTTTAGTGTGCCCTTTTTCCTACATCATTTCAAGCTTATTTAGGGTCCTATTTTAAATTTCAAAGCACTTTATCACATACTTAAATGTCATCAATCCAAATGCAGATTCCAGATTTAATATGGAGCCCTAATGTCTCACTTCCCTAAAAATCAGGGCTCATTTTGTCAGGACTAGCCACATAGTCTGACACTTTTTGGCCAAAATTTTGGGAGAGTAATGTATGGCCTTAACATTACTAGATCTGATCTCAATATTGGGAGATAACCATTGTAAGTCGGCCAAAATGCAAAAATGCCTTGAGAACCCTTTATAAGGCATCATCTCTAATTCATTTTATCATCTTGTATCCACAAGTTTCATTTCAAGAGCAAATATTCTTCTTTCAATGTAAAGAGCCTTCCTCGCTCTTTGCTTAAAATACTTTTCTCTCTGGATTGTTTGCAAATTTTGTTTTTTTTGTTTTTGATAATATTTGATTTTTTTGAAACTTTTCTAGAGTTGAATTGAACAAACAAGCAGCAAATTGACTAACTCCAAAAGATCACCAATTAATTAATTTAAAGTAATTTTCATTATTTAAATACATCATAACATTTATTCAAACTAACAGGACCCTGGCAAATCGGTATGAACACTCATGGAATGATGCAACCTTGAAAATGTATATTTCAGCCTCCTAGACCAAAACGCAGCCTCTAGAAAAGTCGCACAGGCCTCTAGGGAAGAAACGCAGGTCCTCCAGTATAAAATGCAGCCCTCCCAATTCATACGCAGCCTTTCAAAAACAAAGGCAGCCTCCCAAATTCAAATTGCAGCTTCTCTGCAGTCAATTTCACAGCCTATGGAAGATACAACAGCCTCCCATACAAATCTCTGAGCCTCTGGATAAAAATCGAATTCCAGTTGTAGAATGAAATTGATTCAAATAGCTCTCACACCAAATTTAGTTTACAATAGCACCAAATTTGCAGCTTGAAAAATCAGTATTGTTCTTCAGTAATTAGATGCACAATTCATCACCAAGAATAGTGATTCAAAATGCAATAGAGAGGAATCAGTCCTCAAACCCTTGTGAAACTTCTCCACACAAAAACTTCATAAAAAATAAACAACTCCAAGAATCCATTTCAATTTTCTCTAATAGCTCTTTTAAAAGCATGAAAAAGAGTGTAGTTTCTTCCACACACTTTTCACTTAAGAGGCTTCTCGCACACACCTTTAAATTAAAACATAAAGGTAAAGTTATTTAATAATTGAAGTCCATGGCTTGTGGCGACTGCCTTAGAATAGTAGTGCATGCCCTAAAATTCTATAGGGTGCAGTTGCATGCATGCAAGGGGCCTATAATGGTTCTTAGGCTTACCTTGCCTTGAGCGCTAGTACATGATAGGATGGTTTGTGAGATGATTCTTTCCACCTACATGGATTTGGATATAGAAACGATTACTGATACTTCATAGATTCACTAGGGTGCCAAGGTCTTGAGAGACTACCGGGATAACTCTAGAGTTGGCCTCCTTATACTCATGCTGCTGAACCAACTGAATAAGTTGCCCTTACTATTTCTAAGGGGTCATTGACTTAATAAACAACTTTAATATTATGAAGCCTCATTAAACACTCAATAATTGCTCCTGCTGCTCAACAACTTTGAATTGCCTCCACTGCACTACTAAAAATAGCGACTGCTCAAAATAAACTTACTAAAAATAGTAAGTCTAGCACAACGACCCTCAAATCTCACTATCATCTCACGGGGGTCACGATGATGAACTGACCATGCCCAACTAGAGGAACCTGCTAAAACGGGGACATTACAGTCCTCTCTCCCCAAGATTGCTTGTCCCCAAGCAATCGCAATCTGGGGTGCTGAACTATATCCTCAGGCTCCCAAGTGGCATCCTCAATTGGAAGTCCTTGCCACTTCACCAGAAACTCTCTGATGATCCATCGGCGCAAATGCCTCTCCCTAGTATCCAGAATAGCCTCAGGGATCAACTCTAATCTGCCCTCATCATCCAGAGGGGGTAATGTAGAAGACGGGACAACATGACGGCCCAACACCTTCTTGAGGCGCGATACATGGAATACATTATGAACTCTGTTGTCCGAAGGCAAATCTAACTCATAAGAAACCTCCCCCACGCATCTCACTACACGGAAAGGACCATAGTACCGAAGCTTGAGCTTCTCAGCTCCACTCTTCCTGATGGAAGACTGTCGGTAAGGTTGTAACATCAAGTAGACCATATCTCCCGCCTAAAAAGAACAAGAAGTCCTCCTTGGATCAGCATACTGCTTCTGTTGATTTTGAGCTCTCCGAATGTTATCTCTCAGTGTCCTCATGATGTCCTGACTATCCTGAAGCATATCACCTGCACTGGGTACCCTACTATCGCTGCACAACAAATCCATGAAACTAGGGGGATCATACCAATACAAAGCCCGGAATGGAAACATCTGAATAGTCATATGGTGAGTGAAATTATAACAATACTTACATAAGTGTATCCACTTCACCCAAGCCCGTTGTTGAGATGAAACATAATTCCGTAGATAGCCTTCCACACATTTATTTACTATCTCAGTCTGAGGGTGGTAACTAGTACTCGGAGTCAATTTTATCCCACATAACTTGAAAAGCTCTTGCCAGAAATGACTCATGAAATGGCTATCACAGTCACTCACAATAGTCCGGGGTAAACCATGCAATCTAAACACCTCTTGGAAGAACAACTCTTCTAGCTGAATAGCTGAATAAGTGGTGGTGATCGGAAAGAAGTGAGCATATTTGGTGAGTTGATCCACCACCAAAAAAATGCAGTCCCTACCTTGAGCTTTTGGCAAGCCCACGATGAAATCCATAGAAAAACATGCCCACTTCCACTCAGGAATGGGAAGCGGTTGCAATAAACCTGCGGGATAAGTATGCTCTTGTTTGTTCTGCTCACAAACAAAGCACTCTCGAACATATTGTTGAACATCAGACTTCAGGCCCTTCCAAATGAATCTCTCCCGAATCTGTTTATAGGTTTTGAAGAACCCAAGATGTCCAGCCAATGGAGAATCATGAAAGGCTTGAAAAACAATGTCTGACACGTAATCCAGGAACTAGATATATCCTCCCCTTGCAAATGATCAACTCATTTGCAAGGGTATAACTGTTGTCATGTATACTGTCATCAACAATGTCAGCTGCCCACTGATCACGAGCATACTCTGCAATGATCAAGTGTCTCCAATCCTCTGCTATCTCAAAAATCATGCACAAGTGGGGTCTCCAAGAAAGGGCATCAGCAACCACATTCTGAGTACCTTTGATATAGGAGATATCAAAGTCATACGACTGTAACTTACTAACCCACTTCTGTTGCCTCTCATTCAGATCCCACTAACCAAGGAAATGCTTCAAGCTATTGTGGTCCGTTTTAATACAAAATTTGCTGCCAACTAAATACTGCCTCAATTTGGCCAAAGCATGCATAATGGCCAACATTTCCTTATCTCTCAAGACCTTTGAGCTTCTGGCTCTCAAAAACTATAGGATGGCGATCCTGAGAAAGAATTGCTCCAATGCCCTCACCTGAGGCATCACAGTGCAACTCAAAAGGTCTCGTGAAATCTAGCAATGCCAAAATTGGGCATGACGTCATAATCACCTTGAACTTCTCAAAATACTCTTGTGCCTGAGTAGTCCACACAAACGCACCCTTATGGGTCAGATCAATAAGGGGAGTTGCATGTCTAGAGAACCCTGCCACGAATCTACGGTAGAAAGCACATAGTCCAATGAATCCTCTTAGCTGTGTCAGGTTCTCCGGTGTAGGCCAGTCTAGAATAGCATGAACCTTATCAAGGTCCATGCGAACTCCCTCTGCACTGATGATATGCCCCAAATATAACAACTCAGTCATGCCTAAGGCACACTTGGACTCCTTGGCATACAAGGAAGCCCTATCAAGAATACCCAACACTGCATCCAAATGTGCTACGTGATCATCCCAAGTCTTACTATAAACTAGTATGTCATCAAAAAACATGAGAACAAATCTCCGCAACTGACTATGGAAGACTCTGTTCATAGTAGACTAAAATGTGGTAGGGGCGTTAGTCATGCCAAAGGGCATGACTAGAAACTCAAAATGGCCACAATGACATCTGAATGTTGTCTTCTCCACATCCTGCTCTCTGATTCTGATCTGATGGTACCCGGATCTCAAGTCAATCTTAGAGAAGTACTGTGCCCCATGCAACTCATCAATAAGCTCATCAATCTGAGGGATAGGATACCAGTTTTTAATAGTCTTTTTATTCAGCATCTGATAATCTATACACATTCTGAGTGTCTCATCCTTCTTCACCAACACAACTGATGAAGCAAAAGGAGACTTACTCGGCCTAATATGTCCCATAGCGAGCAGCTCCTATATGGTCTTTTCTATCTCATCCTTTAGTCGCTTAGGGTGCCGGTAAGGAGTAATCATAATGGGCTTAGTGCCCTCCTCTAACTCAATAATGTGTTCAATCCCTCTATCAAGTGGCCTGCCATGTGGTAAATCATTAGACAATTTAGAGAGTTTAATTCTGAGCTACTGAATATCAGGATGATAAGCTAGCTTATCTGCACTATCCAAAGTAGGCAACATCCTACACTTTGCTGCCCAATCAACAATGTCATCATGTTGTACCAAATGTTGCATACGGTTGAAAGAAATCATCTTCAGATTATTACTCCTGATGGCCTTAAGAATGTGAGTTCTACCATCCTTAATGAATCTCATCTCCATCCTCTCAGTGCTGATGTAAATGTCCTTGAGAGTGTGCAACCAGCTCATGCCAAGAACTATATCAGTGCTGCCCATGTCAACCACATAAAAATCTGCCTTAAAATAATTATTATTTAACTTCATGGGAAGCTCGAAAATCATCTTGTTACACTTAAGAGTGTAACCATTAGCCACGTGTACTCTAAGTCCCTCAAAATCTTCAATTTTAAATCCTCTCTTGGCAACCAAACGTGAATCAATAAAATTGTGTGTAGCACCTATGTCAAAAAGAGCAATGACATGCTGCCCTGCCAAGAGACCATGCATCCTAAAAGCACCTTCCTTTCCCATGCTATAAAGGTAAACAACCTTGAAGTTAGAATCATCTACCTTCTCATCACCATCACCTGAAGCCTCATGTGTGTCATGCTCATAATCAGCTTGTTGCTCCTGAAAATCAGAATTATCCTCATCATCATAAAACCATTCCATCATCTTATTTTTCCCCTTAGGCTTCATTGGACAATCATGATTTAAATCATAAGGTCCCCTACAATGAAAACATAATTTTTTTCTCCTTAGATCATTCAGAGTTTCTTGATCTAAAGGGGTTGTTGTAGGATGCTTAAATTCGGCCCTATCATCCTTTTTAGGAGTTGTCCTATCATAGGATGAAGTAGAAGGTCTCGACGCAAACTTGCTTTGTAGTGTAGATGATTCTAGATTTCATTCTTTTTTCATAGCTTCCTACAAGGTAGGTGGATCCAAAGACTTAACCCACCCTCTGAGAGGCTCAACCAAGCCCTTTATGAAGAGCACAACTCTCCTCTCAGAAATATCATAAACCATAACAGATAACCATTGAAACTCACTGATAAAGGCCTCAAGGCCACCTGTCTCAGCTGGGCCAACTCTCTAAAATAAGTCTCAAGTTCCTTCCTATCAAACCGTTCTATCAACCTGTCAACAAACTCCTGGTAGTAAATGATCTAATCATGTTGTAAAGACACTAGCCCATGGTACCACCAATCATGAGCTACTCCATCTAAATGCAACACAGCAAAGCGAATGGCATCCTCCTCAGTCATGGGACGCAAAGCTAAGTATGTGTCGAGCTTATGAACCCAAGCTCGTGATGTAACCTAGCCACTGTCATCATAATGGTCCAAGGTCATCTTGTTGGTTGACTGTCGCAAATCTGACTGCCTAGGCCTCTGTCTCTCAAGTGCAGGCCTACCTCTAGAATGCTCATGCTTCTGTGTAAGGAATCTGTCAAAATTCAAATTTTGCTTAATGGCGTGTGGTAGAGCATCCCACTCAGCGTAGTGAGCAACAATGTCATCTGCAAATGGCACGGCATCAGTCTCAGTACTAACCGCATCAACCTCAGGTCTCAGAAAAGTAGGCCGTTGTGGCCTATCATAAATACCGGTATGACCAGTCTTGTCAAACCTATCCTCATATCTAGTCCAGTCCTCAGCTCTCATCCTGTCACCAACTCTAGACCTGTTATCTACTTTGGACCTGTGTGAACTAACAGACACTCCTAGCACCTCTCTCTGCCACGGTCACCAGGTAGTGCAATGTGTTGTAGAGTGTCGGATAACTGTTGCAACATAATAGCCACATGATGTTGGCCATCTACAAGATTCCTAAATGCATCTTTGGCCTCTCTATCAACATCAAAAGCAATGTCAGCATCTCTATTACCTATACCATCCAAACCTTCAGAGCCACCAGCACCCTTGTCACCAACGTTGCCAAACTGAATCTCAACTTCTCCATCACCAGGTGGAGAATTAGGATCTCTACAGGTGTAGTGCATACCAAGTTTGAATCTATGAGCCATGTTGAACCCAATTCCCTGCAGGCTAGCAGGAAACTGCTCTGATACCACTGTAAGGAGCCTGCCTGGCTCTTTGCTTAAAATTCTTTTCTCTTTGAATTGTCTACAAATTTTATTTTTTGTTTTTGATAATATTTGATTTTTTTGAAACTTTTCCAGAATTGAATTGAACAAACAAGCAGCAAATTGAATAACTCCAAAAGATCACCAATTAAAAAAATTAAAGGTAATTGCCATTATTCAAATACATCATAACATTTATTCAAACTAATAGGCACCTGGCAAATCGGTGTGAACACTCATGGAATGATGCAACCTTGAAAATGTATATTTCAGCCTCCTCGACCAAAACGCAACCTCTAGAAAAGTCACACAGACCTCTAGGGAAGAAACGCGGGCCTCGAAATAAAACACAGGTCCTACAGTATAAAACGCAGCCCTCCCAATTCATACACAGCCTTTCAAAAACAAAGGCAGCCTCCCAAATTCAAATCGCATCTTCTCTGCAGTCAATTTCACAGCCTATGGAAGATACAACAGCCTCCCATACAAATCTCTGAGCCTCTGGATAAAAATTGAATTTCAGTTGTAGAATGAAATTGATTCAAATTGCTCACACACCAAATTTGGTTTACAATAGAACCAAATTTGCTGCTTGAAAAATCAGTATTGTTCTTCAGTAATCAAATGCACAATTCATCACCAAGTACAATGATTCAAAATGCAAAAGAGAGGAATCAGTCCTCAAACCCTTGCAAAACTTCTCCACACAAAAACTTCATAAAAAATAAACAACTCCAAGAATCCATTTCGATTTTCTCCAATAGCTCTTTTAATAGCATGAAAAAAAGTGTAGCTTCTTCCACACACTTTTCACTTAAGAAGCTTCTCGCACACACCTTTAAATTAAAACATAAAGGTAAAGTTATTTAATAAGATTGACTTAATAAACAACTTTAATATTATGAAGCCTCATTAAACACTCAATAAATGCTCATGCTGCTCAACAACTCTAAACTGCCTCCACTGCACTGCTAAAAATGGCGACTGCTCAAAATAGACTTACTAAAAATAGTAAGTCTATCATAGAGACCCTCAAATCCCACTATTAGCTCACGAGGGTCCCGATGATGAACTAACCATGCCCAGCTACAAGAACCTGCTAAAACAGGGACATTACATTCAAGAGAAAATCTAAGTACAAGGAACATCAACCTACACCAAGCTATCTTGAAGTATGTTTTCATGGTGGATGTTATTATGATTTATCATGCTATTGCATCAACATTTGGAGGACTTATCTAAAGAGCATTGCATCATCAATCAAAGGTATAACCATTTCACTTTAGCATTTCAATTAAGCATGTTCTTGAGATTTAGGCTATGTTCTGCCAAGGGTAAGCTCTCTAATCATCATTTGTTGTAGTAGAGGTTGACACCTACATGGGATGTGACTTAGGCAAGCCCCTATACAACCCAACACCATTTTCCTCTCCTTTTGTGCATTTGTAGGCTTAGAAACAAGTTCCAAGCTCAATTTGAAGGTACATGATCATAGTATAGACTAAAATGAAGGCAACGAGACAAAATTTAGAAAATAACACCTGGAATATGTCAACTAGCACCAATTTCCTCCAGGACTATGGTGCCTAGCGCTAGTGTCCTCCCAATTTGACCTAGAATTTGACCAGAATGCAGTATGGAGGCTCTTGAGACCAATTTGACCCTTGTTTTGCACCTGGGGCACCTCTTAGGACTATGGTGCCTAGCTCCAATGTCAAGCCATTTTGAGCTCGAATTTCAAACACATGTTCCTCTCTACATCTCATTTCCAATTTTGTATGTCTCAGTTGATTTCCATTCTGCATTTGTTTGTTTATGCTGATTATTGCCAATTTTGCATCATTTAACCTAGTTCTTGCATTTTCAATCTCTTATCATATCCAATCACAATCAAATCAAAAGAGGACAGTCAACCATCAAATGCCCAGCTTTTCCAAGGGTCTAAATTTGAGCGTAATGTTTGTAACTTGTAAATTATTTTCATTTTTTGTGTCGACCAGGGAGGGAAAGGAATGGTAGCTTTGGGTAGATATGCTCGATGAAAGTGTTACCATCCGGATATATTTAAAAAAATTAAAATTTTATTATTCATTGTTTATCGTTTGTGTCTTATTCTTTTTATAAAAATTTGTTGGTAGATACATTTATTCTTTCATCTAAATCATGTGGATGATTAGGTATGTTGATACAAACTCTCCTATGCTTGGAGAGATTTATAAGAAATCTAATAACATGTTTCGCTAGATGAAGCAAGCAATTTATAGTAAGAGCCCTGATTTGGTGTTATATGAGGAGTCTATGCTCTAAACCCCAGAATGATATTCACCAAAGGTTGGGAGAGAACCTCTGTTTGAAGGTGATGAAGTGAAAGAAGGATTCAAGAAAGCCCTTCAAAAGATGTATAACATCAAGGAAGCAGCAAAAATAACGACAATGGATTGCTTTGTCAATTTTTGAGGTCTAACATTCAAAACCAAAGGCAAAAATAAATAAGGTTACATTAGCTCAACAAACCTTATCGAGTGGTGGATATAGAGTGGTAAGGTTGCAATAGATTTGAGGATGCTTGCCGACCTCCCTTCACAATATGGCAATTCCTCTATTGGAGACAAGAATTGGTTCACATACATTTTCATTTAGTCGGTCAAGAAAGAACAGACTTACCTATCAATGAGAAAAGAAGTTAGCGGTCATGCATAATGCCTTGTGGCTTCAATATTGACAAATTCTAGCCACATGTTCAGATTTTGATCACAAAGATGCCACAAAAATTGATAAAAGATAAGGCATGGGAAGGATTGGCTGAGGTAACAATATTTGAGTTAGTCCCTCATATTAGAAGTGATCAAATTTAGACTATGATTTGATGTCAAAAGCAATAGATCTAGATTCTATATTGTTTTTCTACATTGTGTAATTGTAACCTTTCAGCCCTCTGCTGTACTTGTTATGTATGCACATTAACAATGAAACCAACAAATTTTTGTTACTTAGCATGCTGACACTCAAGAGAATTCTCAATTAAGCTCTAATATTATGTAATATGGTTAAATAATGAATACGATGAATGCTTATCATATGAATAACTGAAATTTGCTATATTTTTTAATTATTGCCATACCCTATTGTCCCCTAAAAAAGGCTCTTGCACCTTGCCATCCTTAAAAATGGTTCCCACAATTTCCTATTGTCCTTGTCCAAGAAAAGCCACAGCACATAGGAATAATGTTACACTATATTTAACTCCTTTGTGCATTTTGGAAATTTGGTCCAAGATTGTTCAAGATTTAAAAGAAATGGAAAAATGGAACTCCTCTAAAAATGGAAGTCAATCTAAAGTCACAAATGGACAAGCCTTATGGAGCCTTCAAGGGTTAACATTAACGTGTGACATAAACCAATTCTCTTAAACTAAAAACAATACTATGGTCATCCTATTGTTGCTTACAAAATCCCTATTGATCTTCAACAAATTTGACTTGCAATTTCTAACAACAATTCCACAGCTATAATCTGATGATTTGCACATTTAACATATCATTTGTCTTTAATTTTGCTTAAAAAAAGATACCATTAATTAGCTCCATCTGTTTAAATATATATTGGAAAAGCAACACTCTAGTTGCAACTTCCAATGCTAATACATTCAAAACATAAATTAGCTTTGCTCACGGTCCTACCATGATGATCATGGCATGCAAACAACTGCCTCATATTTAAAGCCTGGATCAAATTGTCAACCAGAAGAATAGGTACAAGCTATACACAGCATTAAAACTATTGAGTCAATTCTAAACATAGAACATCTGGTGAAAAATCATTGCATTGAAATGATCTTTTATATGAAATCAAATGCAAATCAATTACAGATAAATCTATGATTTTGAAGCAACTTTGAATAACTTCAAAAAATGATTACGTTCGGCAAAATAAATACAGAATTACAAATTCCAATGTCATAATAAGAGATAACTTACGTGTTGTTTTCCCACTGCCTGTTTCTCCGACAACTACAAGTGTGTGATTCTTTCTCACTTCATCCACCAGTCTCTTCTCGGCTGAAACAAATTAGATTATACATATATTATTGATCCAGTCAATATTATCATGTCTAGAAGAAGGTGCCCATATCATTAAGCTCCATATTCAATATGCAATCCTTGAAATCAGTTCCCCTTGGTCAAATGGCTTCGTTTCCATTGCAAGAGATATTATAGCCCATTCCTTTTGCTCCTTATTTGCTTTCTAAAAGTGAGCCAAATCCCAACAAAGGAAGTTACAAGACATTTGCTTTCTAAACAAGTTTAATTAGCACTTACATATTATCTTGCCTATTGCTAAAAAAATGGAGCAAAAACGTAATATTTTTGGGACTTTAATTCAGGAATAATGCATTAGAACGTACTAGAAAATTTGCAACAGTTCATAAATTGTATCCACATTGAAAACTCCAATTTCTTTAGTTAGAACTAAGAACCTGAAGAAACAATGTATTTGAATGTTAAATAAGGGATGGATGACTGGCAAAATGGTCATTGATGAGTCACTAATAGTGCTCAAAACAAAGAATCCTATGTCTTAAAACTTAACATTTTCCACCAATTTCAGATTGTTTTCTCAAATCTTAAAGCATAAAATTATAGAAACCCACGGGACTGGAGCTGACTGGTTGGGATGGAGCATCAACAGGCAACAGGCAAATGGACCTAGCTTCAAACCCCAGTGGGATTAGAGACTTTAAATGCTTGAAAGGGAGTTTGACATTCAATAATCTGTTCAAAAGTCAATCAATCAATTGTAGCTCCTTCAGTGAAACAAAAAACATGCTTACCAATTGCTTATTTTTAAAAAGGTGTTAACTTTCAGACTAAAAAAATAGCTTTGTTAATACAGACAAACTGTTAAACAAATCCTTGAGGCATATATCTGTCAAAAGGATAGCTATTAGTGTCAAATTTAAAAAACTGAGCACCCTTTGGAAAAACAAAAATTGTGAAAGCGCCAGACATCAAATGCTACTATGAATCTATGTGCACAAGAGTGGCATGAGTCTAATTTAGATCACTATAGCTATAAAAATATTATATGCCTAACTATTATGCATTTGCACATTTTGCAAGGATCAAGTTTTCTTGATAGTTGTTTCTTTCACTGGCTTTAGTAAAACCAGTGAAAAAACAACTATCAAGAAAATTTTATCTTTCCAAAATGTGCAAATGCGTAATAGTTAGGCTTATAATATGTTTATATGACATGAGTCTAGTTAGATCAGAATAGATATAAACATATCATATGCCAAACTATTAAGCATTTGCACACTTTGCAAACATCAAGATTTCTTGATTTGTTTCACGTTAAAGGCAGTGAAAGAAACAACTATCAAGAAAACTTGATGTTTGCAAAATGTGCAAATGCGTAATAGTTAGGCATAAATTATGTTTATATCTATTCTGATCTAAATCTGCATCTTTATAGAAAATGTCATTCAAGATTAAATAATATCCATAGTTATGTGGCTAACAAGTTGCATTGCATTCAAAACTTGGGCAAGTCCTGACCAAGGGCATGAAAACATTCTCAAAATGCAAGTTACAGCAGCAAGCAGATTTTATTTTACAAATCAAATGCACCAAATAACAGTACAAAGCCATAATTATTTCCTAAATATATTTTGCAGAAAGAGCAACCAACCAGAGGCAATGGGCAATGAGCGCCTTTGTTCCAAGATCCTTTGCTTTCTGTACATGCACAAAAGGTTGAATTCACAAATTAAAATCTTATAACACAATTCAACAGTTAAAATAAAATGTATTGCA
Source organism: Chamaecyparis obtusa (assembly GCA_027943335.1). Classification (NCBI taxonomy): domain Eukaryota; kingdom Viridiplantae; phylum Streptophyta; class Pinopsida; order Cupressales; family Cupressaceae; genus Chamaecyparis; species Chamaecyparis obtusa. Next base: position 898,346 of record BSBK01000284.1, on the reverse strand, counting down.
TGCTGACAATCATTAAATGAAATTAATAATTAGTGTAGGCACCCACAAAAAAATTGGATATGACAGAACAAATTGAGGAGATTGAAGAACTTTTGGACAAGAGAGTTGTGCCAAAAATAAGAAACAAAAGTTATGTAGAATATCTAGTGAAGTAGAAAGGCAGACCAATCGAAGACTCTACATGGATGTTCAAAGCTAATAAGATAGATCATTATGGTTTTCCTTTAGCTAAAAGCCTTGAATACAAGTGCAAGGCTCACTTTTCAGTTACCCTGTCAAGTGATAACGCAAGTGCATCCCAAGCCTAAATGCAAATCTGTATCAACCAAAAATATTGGTTTTTGCTTCTTGTGTTTTTCAAGTGCTGTTGTCATTTTGCATTCCATGGTTACACATTCCTTAACTCAATTCAATCTAGTGATTTCAAGACTAGTCAACAATAATCTAGTTGTGTGCTAACACATTTGTAGCCAATGAACATAATTGTTTTGCGTGATGATTTATAAACATCTCAAACATGTCCATGTGTCTACATCTGCATTTGATGCTTCATTGTAAGCCACAAGATGTTTTCATTGTACAGGGTGTCTTCATTGGACTATGAGTTAAAGTATTTGATCTTGCATCAAATTGTAAAATTACTTAGTTAATTATTGGTCTTAAGAAGGTTCATGCAAGGAGCCGAATCATGTTTTCAGATCTGCATCTCTATGTATATCAAAGGTGATCATTTTACACATTTCAAGAAAAATACACCTGATTCCTAAAAAGATTTCATGTTGCAACCATTTAATACAGGCACATTAGTCCTTATCACATGCAGAATCGAATACTTAGTATTCTAGGATGAAACACTAAATCTCCAACTCTCTCTTGAATAATGATGCTCATATGCTAGCAGCTAAACAATGTATATGTATTGTGTGATTAAATGAGACAACCTCAAGGTTCCTTCTTATTGTGGACTTTCACTCAGTTATAATGATGTGGTATGTTGGTTATCACAAGGAGACTTACGTTGTTCAATCAATGGATATCAACTACTTCAAAAACTTCCAGCCAAACAAACTGCAAAGGAAAGGGTTTAGAAATCTATTCTAGTCTTAGAATGCAAGAAATAGTGGATGTCTTTGTGACTCTACTAGACTTAATTTAGCCATCAACATCAACCAAGCTAGTGCAATCTCTTAAGGTAGATGTAAGATGTTCAAACTATTACCATTCCATCAACACCATCCATCGATGCATATCAATGTGCAAGCAATAACCGAAGTAAAGTTCATAAATATGTCATTCGACCACGCAAGCCAAACTTACAATCAGCAAGCAGCTAGTGGTTTGGTCTAACAAGTTCACCAAAGATGCATCCAAAATATCTTTAATTCAACTAAACACTATTTCAAACCAACATGAACTGAAATCCTAATCTAAGTGAGGAAATGTAGAAACCATGCAATACTCCAAAACAACACAAGTAATCCACCATGAAGACCAAAAATGAATTAGCAATTACTTTGACAGCATTATGACAACACTTTCTCCAAGTCTCTCCTACTCTACTCTACCTCTAATCTCTAATACTTAGCCAATTTTTCGCCCTTTTCAATTTTTCAACATTTCAATTTTGAGAGGCTCATGAATTGTTGCCAACCTACTCTACTACCTAAACCTAACAACAAGAAGCAAAAAGAGGTGGTCCCCATTTGCAATGGGGCGATGGTGTGAAAACCTCACAACATCTAGCGCCCACCAAAGAAATGTTCCTGAACTTTTCAAGGATATAACCAAATTGGAACTTAGAACCTTTCAATTATTTTCATTTCACCAATCAAACAACTAGGAAATGCACTCAAAATGGAAGAAACCACGAATTGAGCTAAGAGTCTTCATCCTCAATTACTCACATGTGTGCAAGTGTATTTGTTCCCTACTCAACAAGACCATTGAAAACCTCCCAAGATTTATTGGAGCTAGTTAGTTGACGATCCATACTTTAAAAAAAACACTACAACTTCCCCATGGACATTGCTCTACTTTCAATAAACTTGCATTGAGTAGCACCGGTAGAGGTATCCACACACCCATAAAGTCAAATTGCATTGATTTTTCTTTCTCTATTTCATCACATATTGAATAATCCGGGTCCGAGAGATGAGTCTAGGATCAATGGGGAGCATACCCACTGCCCAAACCAACTCACTTCTCCTTCATACTCTAATTAACTTTTGACATTAAAGTTTGTAGAGCTGCATCCAGGATCAATGGGCAGACCAACTAACCTTCCTATCAAATATTTTTTCTTTTTTTTGGCATTGCTTTGATTCCTAGTGATACTTCATTTTGGCTTATGAGCAATGAAGCTCGTAAATGGGCTTGGAGAAGCTGCAGTGGCTCATATGCAAGCATAATATCTTTCACTAGCTTCAATTTCTCCTTGGAGACTCCAATAACTTTAAAGCACTTAAGTGTGAATAAGATGTCGTAATTGAAAGACTTAGGTACTCAAAACACAATTCATGATTCCATTCCAAATCTAGGACAAATCCCTTTCACGTGATGAAGCTATTAAGAACAACCTCTGATTTATGAGAACCTCACAGAGAGATATCCAGGAAATAAACCAAACAAATCTATCGAGAAAACACCAAAATGTGTTGTATGATACATCGCATTTCCCACTAACTGGGATCCCTCAAACTAGACTACCTAAGAAAACATCTAAACGACCAAACTACTTGGGTCAAATGATTCGAGGCGGATCTACAAACTGACTCTCTAAAGAAAACTAAACTAAGCAACTAAACAAATCTCAAGTCAACTAACTCAAAGCAAATTACTCTTTAGGCTCCTAAGACAACTAAACTAACCGATAGAAAGAAAACCTAGTCTAGCTTTCTTGAACCAAATGGTTCAAGACAAACCTACTCTAACTATGTACTCGAGACCTGAGCCGACAACACTCAAAAGAGCTATATACATAATTGACCATATATGGTTTTTCAAGATGTTCAAGAGCGACAAAGCTTGGGTGATGGTTCTCAATCTCACAAATTCATCCTTTTCTCCGAGAAGAATTTTATCACCCCATTTTCAAACTCAAGAAATTTATAATGTAAAATCAATAGTTGAGGCAATACATATGGCCTGTGGTCGATCCAAATGCAAGTTGTCTTTCCTAAATCACCATAATCAAAATAATAACTTTCATGACTTTCAACATTAAAAGCAGAGAAAGATACATCTTGGTGTGCTTCACATTCGAATGGAACCAATAAATTATCCATAGCTTCAGGGAGTCGAAGTTGGTGATTGTTGGACCATTTTTGAACTTGGCCAAATTTATACTTTTAAGTCTTGGTTCATAGTTCCAGAGTTCCAAAAATGGCCAATCTCCCAACTTCCAAAAAGTCTTGATCTCCCAACGTCAAAGGGTTCCTGAGTTCCACAAACTCCTGACTTGTCAACTTCCACAAATCCCCAATCTCCCGACATCGCAGACACAAATCCAAAAATCCATCTGAAAAAAGTTGCAAATTTCTTAAATCTAAAGGTGAACCCACCTAATATTTTGGTCTCAAGTGCTCCCAGTTTTAATTTTATGGCCATAGGAGCTCATATGATATGTTATTTTGGTATTTTCTCTATGGAGCAATATGGTTGGCAAAGCCAGTTTACAAAGGAAGTACCTTAATTTTGTGAGCTGTTTAAAAATGGGTAATAAACTCATGTTTTATTTTAATTATCATAACCGCTCACAAACTTTCATCGTCTTGAGATGCCCTGTTAACCTACAATGAATTTACTCAATAGTAGCTGCAAGAGAAATTAAAAAATTCTCACTTTTTCTATTGTTTATGTACAGTAATTCAAAACATTTTTAGATGTTTCAAATCATTTTGAAAGCAGCAATTTCACAAGAATATGAAAAGGTTATTTCATCCTTTAAAAAGAAACAATTACAGAAACCGAAAGGAGGGATTGGAGAGTCTTTAAATATGTAATTAATAGATTATGGAAGCAGTTCTTCTCTGATTTTGTAAAAGGGAAATATCAGCATTTTTGGGGGGGAGAAACATGGTCTTTGTGTACAGAAATAAAGAGGCTTTGAACTCTTTGATTTTGCTCAAGAAATAATGGAGTTCTTCTGAAACTTTGTGTTCATTTGTGTCTCTGTTTTATTGTGGTTTTCCTATGTCAATTACAATAATTCTTGAGTGATTCATTTTGTTATATCATATCATGGATGTGTTTATTTCATGAACTTTGAGTCAATAATATTCACACAATTTGTAAAGAGTAGCTATTATTTTCCTGATTCTTTGTTGTGGGTGTGGAACAAATGAACTATGCCATTTTCTTTCACTCTCATTAGTTAATAAATCCATTAATCGCATCTATAGCATAGCTATGTGCGGATGTTAGTTTGCCTTTTCTGCTTTCTGGATAAAAGCACACCCCATAAATTAATCATATCATAAGAGGGAGTTGTATCTCAAAAATTTAGAGAAAGATCATCTGTTTAACAGAGATCTATCCAACTGTTAGTTTTGGTTTTGTCTTTCATTTGGGCATTTATGAGTCATTTTTAAAGTCATTTTAGAAAGGCAAAAATGATGAATCCTCCCCACTGGCATCAGCATTAAACTCGTGAGTGATCAAGGCAGGACTAGTAGTGAATCTAGCTCCATGGAAGATCTCCTCCCCCTGTCTATCCTTGTGTAACACAAACCATGCCTCTTGGTGCAATTATCTGAGCATGTCTTCGAAAATCAAGGACTCCTTTATGAGATGACCTTCAACTAGTTCTCCAAGTTGTTCTAGTGCTATATCAAATTGTAGCACCAACCCAAATGACTCTTCATTCTCTTCTTCCATGGGAGCAACTTGGTCATTACTTAACATGCAAATTCTCACCGAAGACACTTGAAGTTTCTTCTTCTAACAGGAGATTTCGAATTGCCTCTTCAGTAGGAACATCTTGCAATTCTTCACTCAAACCTTCCCAATGTCTCATGTATGAGTACTGATTGAACATGGTGTCTTCAAAACTTGAGGATTTGTTGATAGGTGGATCTTCGAATACCTTCATAAGTTGCCCATTGAATACAATCCCAAGTGGCAATGCCTTCAGTGGTCAAAGTTAATGATGAATCATGCCACTTACAACAACTTGTATGTCTTGAGATGTCGTTGGCAATGGTTCCGTTTGTATTTCTTCCTTGAGATCTTTCAACACCCCCCCAAAGAATATGGTGGTAATGACATCTTGTGTCGCCTTGTCAAATTGCTCTTCATATTTGGATTCTTTTGTGATAACTTGAAGTTCTTTATTCAATCTGACCACTTGATTACCTTCATCTCCAAGGATGCTTGAAACTTCTTGCAATTCATTTTGGAGAACCTCCTCCTATATTATGCATGTAAGTACACCAAGGATTTCGTCTTCTTCAACCTTGTGATGATCTTCTTGTAGTTCTTCACCCTCGTGAGTTTTCAAATGCATATCTTTGCTTGCTATCCTTTTTCTTTCTTGGATAAATCCAATTGCCACCTTAATTGTCTTTTCAACACCTTCCTCTTGTGATGTAATGCATGAAAATTCATCTTCCTCTTGATTGTCTTTGTCATTAAGCTCGACCACTTCCTTTGATGATTCCTCGTACCACCCCGTTTGGAACTTGACTAGGTTGATGGTATCTTGACAAGACGGACAAGTAGATTTTGAATGTGATGTGTTGTGTACACTACACCAACAACAACGCCAATTACCTTCTTCATATATGTTTCTTTCCAAACTTGTTGCCTTCTTGATCCTTTCCCTATGTGCATGAAATTATGATTCTGATCTCACAAGTACTACTGATTTATGCACATTTGAAAAAGAAATTCTTCATTGCAATGCTAACTCCACCATTAAAAGAAATACCAAACAATGCATCTCCTCATGCTCAGTGGTATATTCTACACTGTCCTAATGATGCAAGTTGAGACAATCCTTGTGGATGTAACCACTTGTTCAAATCAAACCAAATTGGAAGAACATTAACTTGATGATCACAAGAATATTGCTTGTCCATTGAGAAACCTTTTCTTTCTTTTGGAATTTGGATTTTTTAATTTTTTTTTGGATTTTTCAAGTTTTTCATTTTTTTGGATTTTTCAACCTTAAGAGAGATCTTAAATGTATCTTTGAAACCTCATTCTTGTTGATATCTACGAATGAACTTTGTTCGTGCCCTCCTTTTACCTCCTTTTAGTGCTAATTTCTGCTGATATGAGTTTTATTCTCTACAACATGCAGAATCGAATACTTAGTATTCTAGGATGAAACACCAAATCTCCAACTCTCTTGAATAAGGATACTCATATGCTAAATAATGTATATGGATTGTGTGATCAAATGAGAGAACCTCAAGGTTCCTTCTTATTTTGGACTTTCACTCAGTTATAATGATGTGATATGTTGTTTATTACAAGGGGACTTATGTTGTTCAACCAATGGATATCAACTACTTCAAATACTTCCAACCAAACAAACTGCAAAGGAAAGGGTTTAGAAATCTATTTTACTCCTAGAATGCAAGAAACTATGGATGTCTTTGTGACTCTACTAGACTTAGTTTAGCCATCGACATCAACCAAGCTAGTGCAATCTCCTGAGGTCGATGTAAGATGTTCAAAATATTACCATTCCATCAATACCATCCATTGATGCATATCAATGTCCAAGCAACAATCAAAGTAAAGTTCATAAATATGTTATTCAACCATGCAAGCCAAACTTACAATCAACAAGCAGCTAGTGGTTTGGTCTAAACAAGTTCACCAAAGATGCATCCAAAATATCTTCCATTCAACTAAACACTATTTCTAACCAACATGAAATGAAATCTTAATCTAAGTGAAGAAATGTAGAAACCATGAAATACTCCAAAGCAACACAAGTAATCCACCATGAAGAACAAGAATGTATTAACAATTACTTTGATAGCATTATAACAACAATTTCTCCAAGTCTCTCCTACTCTACTCTACCTCTAATCTCTAATACTTGGCCAATTTTTTGCCCTTTTTAATTTTTCAACATTTCAATTTTGAGAGGCTCCTGAATTGTTGCTAACCTACTCTACTACCTAAACCTACCAGCAGGAAGCAAAAAGAGGGGGTCCCCATTTGCAATGGGGCAATGGTGTGAAAACCTTACAACAGTACCTAGGTTGATTTACTTTGTTTTTGTCTGGCATCATCTTTATTTCTTATAAGGTGGAGGTAAAGACCATATTGAAGAACCAGAGACAGCTAAGGCAGCTAAAATTGAGGCAACATAGTGTTTGAGATCTCAAAAGACCTAGTCTAAGGTGTACTGAAGCTTATAAAACTTATAATGCAACTATGTTTCATAAGCAATAAATCAATTTTCATTGTGTATGTCGTGTGTTATCATTTGCTATATGATTGGATAGTCTTTAATGAGACCCCGGGACAAACACTGCTTCAAAACGTACAACAAATTTCAATCCTTTCTATCTTCCACCAAGAGATTAGACCCTAGAAGATTTTGAAGTGGAACAGAATGGCAAAGGACGCCTTGTAAATAATAAGATAAATAGTGAAGAAATGCTGGCTTGGAGTTATCCAGGCCACCTGGAGACAATAAAATCAGGAGTCTAGTTAATATTGTTAAGTGCAATATTAGCTGGAAAGGGCGTGCGTAAAGTTTTAATATATGGTTGATTTTACTTCAATCCAATAACCTTCCCATCTATTGTTCTATGGGAAAATGCAAATTGCATAGAGATAAGGAAGCAGTCAGAGTAAAACCCAAAGATGAAGAAACGGTACATGAGCTCACTTTTGGAGGAGTATCAGATCAAGCTCTGAAAAATCTAACTTAACTGACTTGAAAGATTATATTTTCCCAGAGAACAGTCGGAATTATTTTCTAACCTCACATCATGGCATCTAAGTCGAAATGATAATCTTCATCATGCTTCAAAACTCCACCGGGCCAAAACAAAATGAGGAAATAAGCTTACAAACATAAAACTCAGTTTAGTTATTCTTAATATACTGAGTCTAGTAAGCTTGTGGTGCATATTTGCGACATGTGTGGGTAAGCTTGAGCAATATTCTAGAGATTTTGAGCCCAAGTCATGCTCAAATGTACCCTGTTAAACCTGGGTCACAATCAAATGTACTCCATTTTGTTACACCGTGAACGTGATCTTGACCTTGGATGTCTGTTAGGGTTATAGGTCACCTTGATGTCACGAGACAGGTCTGACTTGAGTACTATTGGCACTAAACATTTGTATATCCATGCTAAATGATGATTCAGTTGCAACCTGTTTCAATATTGGTCTTCCCAAACAATTTTGACATAATTACCTTATAAAAGAATCATCTTCACCCTTTCGCTTCAAGTTTCTGGAAATGGCGGAGCTGTTGTTGAAAGGTGAAGCTGGCACAGAAGGCATATTGGGCGATAAACTTTCTGTCATAAACCAAAGTCAGGATTGTTCATATTTCTGCTGTCCAAAAAAACTACAAAAACAAGACACAAAACACTGCATTTACTGTCCAACTGTTTGTAAGCGGAAGAATGGTTAGCCAATAATTTCACACACATCAAACTGCAATTCATTTATCCAGCTTACAGAACTGAAAATGCAATAGGTTCGTACAATTTAATGGCGTCTTTCAATCGCTGTGTAAGTTAATTTTTCCATGCTTTAAACGCATTGTAACCCTTGGGCTCTATGATGTACGGAAAATTACTCTATTTACTTATTGGTCCTCCAATTTTCTTGCAATTCACATCCTTCTGCCTCTAATGTCAAAACCCTTAATTCTATCTTCCAGTGGAGTAATTCGCTCTTTAACACTCTTTATTTTTTAATTAATTTTATTAAGGTTTTAATGGTATTTTTCAATTATAAATAACTATTTATAGGTTTTTCAAAGGAGGAGGTTTTAAATATAGTTTTTTAATATTTTATGTAATAATTTAAATTTAAATTATTCTATTAAAAGAATTTTTGATATCATAAGGTTTTAATGATGTTTTTATAATTTTTAATTTAATATTTTAATATAATATCTTAATTTTTATGGACGTTTATGATAATTTAATTGGATGTATTGTAAATTATTATTTAAATTATTTATTTTCTATTAATTTTATATTTTTCACAAAAGGAAGTTTTAAATATATATTTTAAATGTTCTATGTGATAATTTAAATTTAAATTATTCTATTAAAAGAATGTTTGATATCATAAGGTTTTAATGATGTTTTAATAATTTTTTAATTTAATTTTTCATATAATATCTTCATTTTTATGGACTCTAATGATAATTTAATTGGATGTAACGTAAATTCTTATTTAAATTATGTGTTTTCTATTAATAAAAAAAATTATAGTCGTGTTTAATTTCTTAATTTTTTATAGTGACGCTTAATTTTCTTATGTTTTGAGTCTATAGTAATTAGGTTGTCTTTTTTGCATTGACTAGAATGCAAGATGGTGTATTTTGCGTAAATAACTTTATCCTAGCATGTTCATATCAGCATTCATTCCCAAGATTGTGATTTGAGCTCCATGTCTAGTTGTTAATTATCTTGGTTCAAATTTGCAAGTTTGAACTTAACCCAAGTCATTTCGACCCACACAAATTTGAAACCCAAACTTTAAAATTTGATTTTTAACTTTTGGCCCATATTTATCTTCCTTACTAGTTGTTGTGAACCAACAAACTTCAACTTATTTCAATTGCACACTTGGGTGGTGTATATAAGAACTAACCCTAATTAATATAAGATCATCATGATTGTTATTGGAGCATGCATATGAGAACATCATAGAGCATCATAATTGTACTATCTACTTGCATCATCATCTAATGTATATTGTATGATTGCTTGATATCCTCAATACTTCTTCCAAGCCCATTTCATCAATCGACCAAGGGATTTGATTGAGAAGAATATTATCTCACATTTCAATAGATTCCCAAAAGGTGTTTTCAGCACCACTAGTTCCTTATTGTGCTTCAAACATGAAAAATTTGAGGTGAAATGTATTCTCACTAAATTTCTATTACATTTTGATGGGTATAGATTGAAGTTTGTGAGCACCAATTCACTTCTATAGGCACAAAGATAAAGTCTACAAGCGTGGATCTGAACTAGAGCAATGTACAATCAATTTGTAGTTTTTGAAGCATTTGTTTAATCAAAACCCTAAAATTATAACATTTTGTTGGCATAATTGATGCAGTGATGGTAAGTGATTTCTAGAGTTGTAATTATATAGATTTGATTGCATGATGATCAATTATTGGGTTGTCATTGATGTCAAGTATTGACCTAGTGTTCATATACTATGTTGCTAAGAATAAGTATGATGATCAAGGTGTAGCAGTAAGTTTCAGTTGTAGCAATTATTATGAGAGACTCAAGGATGTCTCTAAATGTCAAATGCATGACCGTTATAGTTGATGTAGACCTGTAAGAAAGTTATGATCAGATGAAGGTTGACAGTGCAACTACTAGAACAGTTAGTGACAGGCAATAAGTGATTTGATTGGTTTATCAAATCTTTGTTGTGTCTTGTGGTGCGGTCTAGTGATATGGTGGAGAACAATGTGTAGAAGCTATGGTTGCAATCACAACTAATTTGAGTGACTGATATAAAGGATGGATGATTGGTGAGTAGAGATAGAGTTGTTACAGGTTGAAGCGTTTGTGTTCTTGAGAGACAATTGATGAATCTTTGATCAGTGATCAGTGTAGAGGTTGCAATGAATTCGGTTGAGTCAGTCATGATTTGGTGACGTGTCTTAAAGATTGGAGGTGATTATCTGACATCGCATTATTTGATGCTAGCATGTGGAGAAGATTCTTGAGGAAGCAAGTGTTTTGTCAAAACGTGTTTAACCTCATGACACAAAATTATATGTAAATCATTGTATTGGTAGACGCGGTCTTGGAAAATTGTTTTGTATGTTGAATTTTGTTTTGTGGCGTGTTGGATTTGAGTGGGATATTGGAAATTAAATTTTAGGGCTTTCTTAAGGTGGTGGAAGACTCTAGAGCTTGATGAACAATGTTTATGTGATAAATTTGATATTTTTTAGTGGTTGATCATGTGTTAGGCAAGTGCGGTGTAAAGTGTGAGTTGTAATCAAGCCAAGACATAGTTATTTGTGTTGTGAAGAGATTGTGGGCTTCAGTGGATCTGATCAAGCAAAGGTAGTGATATTTTACATATCATTCTCTTTGTTGTTCCCTAATAGTTACAACAATTAAAATCTCTTAATGAGGTGGATCCTAGCATGTCCCTATTGTAAATCTTCTAACAAATTGGTACATTAGCTTGTGTTTAAAATCCTCTAACAAGGGTACTCTTAACAGGGTAAAATTCCTAGCAAACCTAAGGTAAATCCCTTAACCAGGTAGCACCTAATAGTTCTTTTGTAAACTCCTAACAGGGTTAAGCTCCTTACAAGGCATACTTCATAAGAGTGCATCATTTAGTGGGTACTAATCCCCACTATGGTTTTTTCTTGATTTGGGTTTCCACAAGATAAATCTATGTGTCAAGTGTTTCATTGTTATGTGAATGTGCTTATGATTATGCTTTTAATTTTTTGTTATTAAAGATAATATTGTGATTGTTGTGGTAAAGTTTAAGAGGTTAAAAATTTGCGCAATCAATAGATTATTGATTCACCCAACTCTCAGTAATCTAACCTTAGGACTAAGAATTGGTATCAGAGCTTTGGTCTTTATTTATGGTGAAGCTTAATAGATTGAGGCAAAAATCTTAAGATGATGAGAAAGGAAGGTCTTAAATTCACAAGAGAGAACTATTCAATATGGTGCGATCGAATGAAGCTCTATCTTATAGGAATGGGCGATTAGAATTGGGACCATGTGGTCACTAAGTATATTGTCCCTTCAGGAACCCTAACTATTGACCAATTGAAGATCAAGCAAGAACATACTGCTACTAGGGAAGCTATTGTCAGTACTCTTTTAGATGCATAATTTGTTAATGTCAAAGACTTGGATACTGCTCATGAGATGTGGGAGAAGTTGAAGATCATCTATGGTGGAGATCCACATGTGCAGAAGGAAAATGTTGATAGTTTGAGAGGAAAGTAAGAAAATAAGAACATAGAGCAATACAGTCAAAGAATCAAAGAGGTTGTTGCTACTATATGTGGTGCTAGAGATAATCTTCCTAAGGAGGATGTGGTAAGCAAAGTGTTGAGAACTTTATTACCTCAATATTCCATCAGTATTTTAGCTATACAAGAGATCATATCTCTAGGAATTATCATTGTCACTCTTGATGCATTAATAGGGAAACTAATTGCATTTGAGTTAATAAATTATGATAATAGTATGCCAAAAGTTGAAGTTGTTTTCAATTCATCATTGACTCTTGCACCATCTAGGAAAGGAAAGGAGATATCCAACGGTTCTTCAACATTTTACTCTAATGATTATGAATTTGTCTTATTTGAAGAAAGAGAACATGAGGAATTGGAAGCTTTATTTTCTAAAAGGTTGCCTAGAGGGGAAGGTAAATATAAGGGTAAGTTTCCTTTAAAGTGCTTTGCATGCAATAAGATTGGGCATAGTGCCTTTAGATGTCCTGACAATGACATGAAGGAGAAGACAAGGAGATTCAAGGATAAGAGCAAAAAGGCATGTTATCTAGCTGAAGAAGGTGTTATTGATGAAGAATATGATGGAAGAGATGAAGAAGAAATTGTCTTTGTTGTTGTAAAGGAAGAACCCTCAGTAGAAGGTGAGAAAGCTTTAGTTTCAAACATGAATCATAGTGGTGACTAGATTATTGACAATGGGTGCACTCATCAAATGACCGGTGATAGAAGAAAATTCATCAAGATGGAGGAATGTGATGGTGGTTCAGTGAGATTTGGTAATGATGCTCCATGTATGGTAAAAGGTAAAGGATTTATTTCTTTAAATGATAAAACAAATTGTGATGATGTTTACTAGGTTGATGGTCTTAAATATAACTTGTTAAGTGTTTCTTAATTGAATACCAAAGGATAGAGATTGGAGTTCAATGAAGGTACATGCAAGATCATTGGGAAATCAGGAGAATTGATTGCTATCGGTGAACAAACTAAAGGTAACTTGTTCAATCTGAATTATACTATTAAGAGTTGTCTAATAGCTAAGGTAGAAGATTGTTGGTTATGGCATAAAAGGTTTTGTCATGTAAATTTTTATAACCTAGTCAAAGTTAGTAAGATGAAGATAGTAAGGGGTTTGCCTAACCTAGTAAAGCCAAACGATGTAATGTGTAAAGAATACCAACTTGGGAAGTTAACAAGTTCTAGTTTTATCAGTAAGAATTACTCTTCTAAAAGTATTTTAGATCTGGTTCATATCGATCTATGTGGTTCAATGAGAACTCAGAGTTACTATGGTGATAGATATTTCATGTTTCTTGTTGAAGATTATTCTAGAATGATTTGGGTTTTGTTTCTAAAAGATAAATCAAAAGCTTTTCACATGTTTAAGATCTACAAAGGAAGAGTGGAGAAGGAGACCGGTAAGACCCTGAAATGTTTCAGATTTGACAGAGGAGATGAGTTTACTTCACATGAGTTTGTTTTATATTGTGGGGAACAAGGAATCAAAAGGAAAATGTCACCTCCTAGGACACCTCAACATAATGGTATTGCTAAAAGAAGAAACAAGTCTATCATTGATTGTGTCAAGACATTAATGATTCAGAAAGGTGTTGCACAGACATTTTGGAGAGAAGCAATAAGAAATTTTGTTTACACATTGAATAAAGTTCAATTGAAGAAAGATAAAAACAAAACTCCTTATGAGTTGTGGCATGGTCGATCTCCTAGTGTAAGTTATTTCAAAGTTTTTGGAAGTATATGTTACATAAAAAGAGATGAAAATTTAGGAAAGTTCAACCCAAGACGTGATGAGGGAATATTATTAGGATATTCTACAAAGAGAAAAGCCTACAAGTGCTTGAACAAGAGAAAAAATAAGATAGTGGAAAGTGCTAATGTAAGAGCAGATGAATTTTATGAGTAGAATGATGAATCCAACAAGAAGGAACCTGAAGACTATAATGGGTTTTTATATGTACAACTGGTGGAGCAAGACACTATAGCATAACTAATGGAGAGACAAGTCAATGAAGAGGAACTGAATCAAGTGGTTGAAGGTACTCCTAGAACTAAACCGATATTGCCAAGGTATGTGAAATTGAATCATTCCCCTGATCAAATTATTGGTGATATAAATGTTGGTGTTCTAACAAGAAGAAAGGCAAGAGAAAGTACATGTTTTCTATATGAACTTGAACCTAAAAATGTGAAAAATGTGTTGAAAGATGATGATTGGGTTAAAGCGATGGAACAAGAATTAGAGCAGATTGAGAAGAATAAGACGTGGACATTAGTACCCAGATTAGTGGACACAAGTGTAATTGGTACTAAGTGGATTTTTTGGGAGCAAGATGAATGAGAAAGGTGAAGTGGTAAGAAATAAGGCAAGATTGGTGTGCAAAGGATACACATAAGAGGAAGGCTTGAACTATGGTGAAACATTTGCACATGTGGCTAGATTTGAAGGTGTAAGGATATTACTTGCATATGCTGCTTGTAAAGGATTTAAGGTATATCAAATGGATATTAAGTCAAATTTTCTTAATGGTGTATTGGAAGAAGAGGTATACATTGAACAACCTAAAGGATTTTCTAATTCATAAGGTAATAATATGGTGTGTAAATTATAGAAATCTTTATATGGGTTGAAACAAGCACCTAGGGCATGGTATGAGAGATTGCACCTATATCTTATTCATATTGGTTTCATAAGGACAAGTGACAAAAGTAATATATATTTGAAGATTGAGAAAGATGACAGGTTACTAATTATAGAGATATTTGTAGATGATATCATTTTTGTGGTAATGAAGAGATGGGTAGATCATTTACAAATGAAATGAGGAAATAATTTGAGATGTCTATCATTGGTGAGATTAAATTCTTTATTGGATTACATGTTCAATAGTTGAAATATGGTATCTACATCAGCTAGTCCAAGTATGTAAGGGAAATATTGAAGACATTTGGGTTAGAAGACTCAAAACTGGTTGGCACCCCTATGGTAACCGATTGCAAACTATCAAAAGAAGATGATTCTAAAGAGGCGGATGAGACTCTTTATAGGTCCATGATTGGTAAGATAGAGTATGTGGTGCACAGTAGACCAAACATTGCACATGCAATTGGATTAGTGGCTAGATTTTCATCTAATCCTAAGGAAATACATTTGATTACGCTGAAGAGGATATTTAGATATCTTAAAGAAACTGAAGACTATGGTCTCTGGTATGGACATAAAGATAATTTCTCTTCGAGTGTGTTTACTGATGGTGATTGGGCAGGAAATGTTGATGATTGGAAGAGCACAAGTGGAGGCACATTATTTATTGGTATAGGCTTGTATCTTAGAAAAGAAAGAAGTAAAATTGTATATCTTAATCAATAGCTAAAAATGAATATGTTGCTATTGCAATTAATTGTACACATGTGGTGTGGATTAAGCAAATTCTAGAAGGAATTCAGGAGAAGGTAGCTGAACTTGTGGTTAACTATTGTGACAATACAAGTGTCATTAACATTGTTGGAAATATTCAGGAATTAATCAAGTTACTGAGAGGGGAGGGGTGAATCAGTAACTCCAAATTTTCTTCTCTTTTAACATGTATTTTACTTTTAACCTTTGCATACAGAAAGCATGAAACTTAAAAGCATTCACAATAATGACACACAGATTTGGTTACCCAGAAACCTTCCAAAAGAAAGTAAAACTGGGGTGGGGATGAAACCCACAAAGCTTTAATACTGCAGAATAAAGTTGGCCGGTTAAGGCTTACAATTTGATCACTTCTGATGATCTGCCCTGTTAGGAGCAATAAGGATTGCTAAATCCACCTTGTTAAAGGATTTACAAACATACAGTGAAGTATGCACTCGGTAAAGAGATTTATACAAAGACTGTTAAGTCTACCCGGTTAAAGGATTTAGTACTGATTCACCTGTTAGAATGAAACAGTAGATCTCTGCTTTGCAACTGGATTGCTGAATGAGATTCGCTAATGTACTGATCACCTTCTGTGATGAATTTGTCTTTGCTGAACCTTATACTTCTGAAGCCTTCTGTAATTCGCTTATCTCTGCCTTTCTTTTTTTCTTTCACATTATATTCTTCCTTGTTCTTTTTCATCTTTTTACAATATAGTTTATATACAAGTCTCAAACAATTAATTACAATTACAATTATACATTCGGCTTGACAAATAAACATAAGTGCTACTAAGTCGGCCCAAATATGGTTACTCGGTTCCTTCACACTGACTCGGTGACTTTCTGATACTCGGCGTCCACTGCATTACTCGGCATCGTCATGCACTCGGTAGAAGTGAAGGCACGGTTCATACTGATCACTCGGTAGGTATTGAACTCGGTAAGCATTGGTGACTCGGTAGACAAGATGTTACTCGGTTTACATTGTCCTGAACGGTTTGTACTAACTTGCTCGGTTTGCACTGTCTGCTCGGTTTGCACTGTCTGCTCGGTTTGCACTGTCTGCTCGGTTTGCACTGTCTGCTCGGTTTACACTGTTTGCTCGGTTTGCACTGTCTGCTCGGTTTACATTGTCTGCTCGGTTTGCACTATCTACTCGGTTTGCACTGTCTGCTCGGTTTGCACTGTCTGCTCGGTTTACACTGTCTGCTCGGTTTACATCCAGAATGCAAATAAGTGTTGTCACTAGTGGCAATACTGCTTAATGCCAACAATCTCCCCCTTTGGCATTAGTGACAAAAACACTTATTGGCCAAAATGTATATACACCTAATCATGCTGAGTTTTATTTTGATTTTTCAAAATTTGTCTTTGTTATAGGGCTTTATACATTGTCTCCCCCTTTCAATGTGCTAACTGTTTCTTATACAAATCTATACAGTATACATATCTCTCCTTCTATACATATCTCCCCCTTTTTTGACGATAATGCCAAAGGTGCATATATAATTTATTTACAGAGAGAATCCAAAATTTGATAAGAAATCAGAATGTACCTTCATTATTAGTGCCAGGGTTCTGTCCCAACTTTCTTGCAGAATCTTACATGTTTGTATGGCAATTTAGATTTCTGCAGAGAGTTCAATCATGTGATCTGCTATGGAGAACTGATTGTCATGAATCAATGTTCTGGAATGTTCAATGTGCTTGTACATTGTATTCATGATGGGAAGGATCATGTGTTGGATGTCTAGCAGTGTGGACCGGATCCTTGAGTCTTCTTTCAATATATCAGACTGCATATTGGATAGATGTGAAATTTTCATGTGATGAGCAGAGCTTGAACTTGGTTCAAGTTGCAGCTTCTGTATGCTAATCTTCATATCCTCATCCATTTTATTCATTTTATCTTTGACATCCTTTGTGAACTCGGCAAAATTGCATAGTCTGGCCAAAAGAGAGGTAGCATTCGAATAAATAGACTTAGTATTAGACAAAACTGAAGACAATTCTACTTGGTTGATAGCTATGTGCTGAGCAATGTGCTCAAGCACTTTATTGTTGAATCTCTTCTCGGCTCTTTCAACTAACTTTTCTGTCCCGGATGAGTCCTCATTGTATTTCTCAACTGCTTCTGCCAATTGTAACAAAACATGCTGGGAGGAGTCTACTTTAATGCCTAATGCATCAGACAGAATGTCCTTAGCATCCTTGATGATTTGATACTCCTTGTCTCTCTCTTCCTTAAGCTTCTTTTGTTTTGCTTTCCTTTGGAGGATCTCACCTATATTCTGCATCTGGTCTGCTGAGAGATTTGCAAAATCTAAAGTAGGAATCTCTATCTCTTCATCTAGGTCTATATCCTCAACTATATTTTTACCCAAAAATTTTATACTCGGTAGAGCCTTAGGCTTATCTGTACTTAATGCTCTTGTAGTAGTGATAGTAGATAAAATAGGGCTGGCTATTGACATTGGTATACTTTTTACTGGAGAACTTACAATATTTACACTTGATGATTCAAAAGCTGGAAAACTTACTGGTACAGGAGACTGCAGCTCGGTAGAAGAAATGGTAGCTGCCTCTGACGTTGCTAGGGATGATTGGACAAATGTAGAAGTTGTCACAACCATGCTTGAAGGTGTCTCTGGGCTGGATGTAGAGACTTTCACTGGAGAGGTAGGAAGGGATGCAATGACTTCTGCTGCTATCCTTACAGTATCATCTACCTCGGTGTCTTCTTCTTGCTCATCGCTGTCATCTTCAATATCCTTTATTATTACAGTTTCAATGCTCGGTTGGTGAAGGTGGTAAATGTTCTTCCATGTGGCTTTTGCAGCCTTCACAACCGATTCAATATTGTTGATCAAAATCAAACAAGTATTGAACTTCAGGAGAGTATTTCCACTGTCCCATCTTCTCAACAACAGCATCTTCTATTTCCTTCTGCTCTGCTTCCGATCTGGTTTCATATCTCAAGGATTTTATGTTACTTACTCCAGATCCTGATCCATCTCTGAAGAGTTTGAGCTTTTCTTGAAGGGTTAGAGGAGGCCTTTTGAATACTATGTCCTTATCTGCCTTTTCTGCCTTTCCTCTTGTATTTCTCCTTGTAAACACAACAGTGGGAGGCACAGATGCCTTAGTGATAAAAAATTTTCCTTTCTTCTTTACAGGTTCTGGTTCCTCTGTTTCCTCATCCTTTTCCTCTTCTTTTTCACCAATTTCTTCTTTCTCCTCGGTTATCATTTGCATTTTAGCTATCCTTTTCTTTCCTTTATTTACCGCCTGTGGAAGCTTTATGCTTAGTTCAATTCTCATCTTAGCTTCATCATATGTTCCAAAATATGGGGCTTTGCGATTGACAGGCTGATTTAGAAGTGCTTCAATAATGTTCTTGGTTTCATCAATATTTACCTCATAAGGAAGAGGTTTTGCATACACAGTTCTCAGTTTTACTGCTTGAATATACACATTATCACAATCTACCATAAAACAGATGTCATCTTTGTAATCTTCCACCAACTTCTGTGGAATCCGGAATCTGTCATTCATTTTCTCTTTGAAAGACTCAAAATAATTATCCATGATGCTTTCAAATTTTTCACCCATTTCTGCTATGTATTCATTAATTTCATAAAGTAATGGCACATCTTTTCTCCATACAACTTTTCCTTTTGAAGGGAAGAATTTCTGAACATAGAAGAATAAACAGACTAACAAGGATCCAAACTTACATGGATTGTTTTTGGAAGTTTTGATGCTTTCCATGTTCTTGTTGAACTGTTTCAACAATAAGTCTGCTAGGTCAAATGTCAAGTTGTTTTTGACTACTTTGTATGCTAGGTCAACAGCTTCACATGAGACACTGTTCTGTCGACTAGAACTGTAAATCTTGTGTGCAATGATATGTGTACCAAACTTCAGTTCGGCGTCGGTAATGTTGCTAACCTTCATGCCTCTACCATCCCACTCGGCTAGGGTTTTCTTCTCTAGTTCCGTCCGACCTAGGGTTTTGGTAGTTTTCGCTTTGTTCAACATGGGAAGACCGGTAACTTGATGAATCATTTTCCTTGTGATCTCAATAGGTTGCTCAAGCCAAATCTTGCCATCGTGTACTCGGCTGAGAATGTACCTAACCCATTTATCTCGAAAGTTTCGAGGAAGATGTGCAATGTGGACTAAACCCTTATCTTCCAGATGTTTGTGCTCGAGTTTCAGAGTACCATCCACACATAGTTCCTCACGCACAATGTCCAGTTCTAGGTTTCCCATTTCTTGAATAGAACAGTTAAAATGATTACGGATATCGTTGATAAGCAGTACCTTAGGAGGAATCTGAGATTGAGCTCCGTTCGGATCTAGGGCGGCTGCAACTGCGGGCACGATCTTAAAATCTGGTGCTTTCCACTCCCCTTGGACTAACATGTCTGATCCTTTCTTCGCTGAGGTGCTGGATGATGCCATGGTAGCTCACAGAAAATTCCTTTCGCAAGAGTATTAAATCGCCGGGTTTCCCTTGAAGTTTTCTGCTCTCAAAGTGCTTAAAGATTCGCGGTGAAGAATGAGTTCGATTACTTGCTTTTTGTTTACAATTTTGTCATTAATGCTCATTTCAAATTAGGGTAGGAATTCTGACAGACTGTCACCCACTAAGAATTAATTGCTCGGAAAAGACTTCGCAGCTCGGTGAACTCGAAAATTCATAATGCTCCGACCTTGCTCGGTAAAGACAGGTACCGACCTTGCTCGGTGAAGACTATACCGACCTCGCTCGGTGAAGACTATACCGACCTCGCTCGGTGAAGACTATACCGACCTCGCTGTGATCTCACTACATCTTGCATGCTGATTTAGACTTTTCTTTTAATTTCGGTTCTGGAACTGCTTAAGATTGATCTATGAGAGTACAGTTCCAGTGCTTCCTTGGAAATTTAATTTGAGTCGATAGAGCCATCCATTCCATTACTTGGACTGGATTGCTCGGTAGCTTTAGGAATCCATTTTTGTCTTACCTGTTTCCTGACCTTAGTTGCTTCATTTTTCTTTCCTTCTTCAATTTCATTAGCATTCATGCAGTTTCTGGCTATGTGACCGAGTTTAGTGCATTTGAAACATCTTACGGTAGTGTCTCTTTTCCTTAGATGATGTTTTATGCAATTCATGCCAATGTGTCCATATTCTCCACAGTAATGACATCTACACCAGGTGTTGTAGTCCCATCCAAACATTGCTTTCACAATTTGTTCTGCTGGATTAAATATCTTGGATCTGCACTCGGATGCCTTGTGACCTTGTTTGTTGCACTTGTGACAATTACCTCTGAATCTAGGTTTTTCCCTGCATTCATTTGCTTTATGACCAGGTTGATTGCAGCTATAACATTTTCCATTGAATTCTGCTTTTTCATTGTTCCAACATTTATTTGAAGTATGTCCTATTTTACCACAATGATTACAAGTAGGTTTTTGATTTCTTTTAGTACCTTGCTTAGAGGATTCGCCTTCTTCTTTGTATCCAAGTCCTGCTTTTCCTTTTTGCCTATGAAGATTTCGTTCATACAGCTGATTCAAGTCTTCTTGACTTTTCAGCATTCCTTCATTGATTTGTTTTTCAGCATTTAGGTCATCCATCAATCTTAGATTGATTTCCTTTTCAGATCTTAGTTCTTCTTTTGTGTTTTCTACTTCTGAACTTAGATTTAGAATTTCTTCATTTGTATGAGAGATCTGATCAATTAGGTTTTCTAGCTGAAGGGTTTTGTTTTGGACTTCAATGTTTCTTTCATCTAATTCATCTTTCAACTTGTTTTTCTGTTCCAAGATCTCACAGAATCTTGTAGAGTGTAGTTCTTGTTCTCTTTTCAATTTTCTCACTTCTTCCTGCAGAGACCCATTCTTTTCTAGGAGTTCTTTGATAGCATTGTTTGCTTCATCTGAGTTATTTGAGGGAAGAAGATCTTCAATCTTTTCTTCAATGTAATTCTAATCATTCATCTGATTTGCAAGTTCCTTCCTTCTTCTTAGGGATTGGGAAAGATGTTCTTTTGCTTCTTTGAGTTTAGCTATGGCCATTTCCAGATCTAGCTTTTCATTTTCAATCACCTTGTTCAGTTTGAATACCTCCATTGTCCTGGATCTTTGCTCAAGCTAGTTAAGCTTTGTCTTGAGAACCAATGAAGCTCTGATACCAATTGTTGGAAATATTCAGGAATTAATCAAGTTACTGAGAGGGGAGGGGTGAATCAGTAACTCCAAATTTTCTTCTCTTTTAACATGTATTTTACTTTTAACCTTTGCATACAGAAAGCATGAAACTTAAAAGCATTCACAATAATGACACACAGATTTGGTTACCCATAAACCTTCCAAAAGAAAGTAAAACTGGGGTGGGGATGAAACCCACAAAGCTTTAATACTGCAGAATAAAGTTGGCCGGTTAAGGCTTACAATTTGATCACTTCTGATGATCTGCCCTGTTAGGAGCAATAAGGATTGCTAAATCCACCTTGTTAAAGGATTTACAAACATACAGTGAAGTATGCACTCGGTAAAGAGATTTATACAAAGACTGTTAAGTCTACCCGGTTAAAGGATTTAGTACTGATTCACCTGTTAGAATGAAACAGTAGATCTCTGCTTTGCAACTGGATTGCTGAATGAGATTCGCTGATGTACTGATCACCTTCTGTGATGAATTTGTCTTTGCTGAACCTTATACTTCTGAAGCCTTCTGTAATTTGCTTATCTCTGCCTTTCTTTTTTTCTTTCACATTATATTCTTCCTTGTTCTTTTTCATCTTTTTACAATATAGTTTATATACAAGTCTCAAACAATTAATTACAATTACAATTATACAGTCGGCTTGACAAATAAACATAAGTGCTACTAAGTCGGCCCAAATATGGTTACTCGGTTCCTTCACACTGACTCGGTGACTTTCTGATACTCGGCGTCCACTGCATTACTCGGCATCGTCATGCACTCGGTAGAAGTGAAGGCACGGTTCATACTGATCACTCGGTAGGTATTGAACTCGGTAAGCATTGGTGACTCGGTAGACAAGATGTTACTCGGTTTACATTGTCCTGAACGGTTTGTACTAACTTGCTCGGTTTGCACTGTCTGCTTGGTTTGCACTGTCTGCTCGGTTTGCACTGTCTGCTCGGTTTGCACTGTCTGCTCGGTTTACACTGTTTGCTCAGTTTGCACTATCTGCTCGGTTTACATTGTCTGCTCGGTTTGCACTGTCTGCTCGGTTTGCACTGTCTGCTCGGTTTGCACTGTCTGCTCAGTTTACATCCAGAATGCAAATAAGTGTTGTCACTAGTGGCAATACTGCTTAATGCCAACATAACATATCTAAAAATAAAGTGATGCACTCTAAGACCAAGCATATATCTATCAAATATCACTTTCTTAGAGAAAAAGTAAAGGAAAAGGAAGTAAGGTTGGAGTATGTGCTATCTAAGGTGCAACTTGTTGATATTTTCACTGAGCCATTAGCTAAGAATACATTGAGTATCTAAGACTTAAGTTAGGGGTCATTCCCCTATCCAACTTGAATTGAAAGAAGATTTAGTTGCATCAATCCAAGTGTATCCAGTGAATATATTTATGTTTGGATTGATGTTGTGGGACTACTCCTTAGGGGGAGCAGTCTATGAAGTTGTACACACTCAAATGGTGCACTTCTCTAAGTCATTATATTCAAGGGAATCCATGAATGGGATACCTTAGAAAGTGACCTAGAGCTCTCTATGTATGGAGTTGCAAGATTATTTAAAATTTGCTCTCAGCTAGAGCTATTAAGCTAATGACCTTGCTAGTCAACCACACAATGAGAGATTCAAATGAAGACAAGGGCAAGAATGCCAATATCCCCAAGAATCACTATGAAATGCAAATGCAAACTAGATTAAGATGAATATGCAAGCTAGAAATGAGAGATGCAAGCTAAGCTATGTAAATGAAAGTACAAACTAAACTATGAAAGGAAAGATGCAAGTGTTACAAATCCTTCCTAATTAGACTAGATGAGTTACACTAAAGCTTGAAAGGAAATCTAAACTATGAAAGCATAAACATGAAGCTACTATGCATGAATGAAACTAAGAATGGAATGTAGATGCAAAATCCAAGAATGCTCCAAATCTTCAAAAGCTCCAAAGTGACCTAGAAAACTTGGAGCATAACATTAGTATTCAAAAATGCATATGAAAATGAGGAAGAGAGCTCTTCTTTTAAAGGAATTGAAAAGGAATGGACCATGGAGATTAAGAGGCAAAAGATTTAATCAAGGGTGGAGCTTGAAAGAGGAGCAATCCATGTGCATAAATATCCTCCAATGAGAAAATAAGAGTTAACTTTTGTGTCCATATGAGACAAAAAGTGTTTTTCTCCTTTTCATAAAATAAGAATAATGCTTTATTTGTGCAACTTAGGATAAGAAGAAAAGTGGAGGCTTTTTATTTATTAAAAGGGGAGGGAATTCCTTTTAACTAAATAAAAACTTTAGGATAAAATGGTCAGCCCAAGGCAAATAATCGAAAAATAGGATTTGATTAAAGAAATTGATATATTTGAAAAAATGCTGATTTTTGAAACTATTGATTCAGGGATTTGATAAATTACTGAATGGGGGCCCAAAGTCTAGGCAACCATTTTAGGGTGCATACAGAAGTAATGTGTTGTGATTAGTCAGGTACAATAAAATAGATATCAGGTGTGTTTGATACCTTGGCATTGTTGTCAAAGGGGGAGAGTAAGTAAGGAGAATAATTCAGGTAGAGATAGTACAACGGGAGAGAAAGTAAAGAAAATATAGAATGCATACGAGAAAAGTTAAGTGAAAGGGGGAGTAGTTACAGAATAAGTGAAAGACAGAAGTGGGGAAAAAATTATCCTCCTAGTTTTTCATAATGTATCATGTTGGAGAGAGGAAGTGAATGTTAAAGATAGTGTTTCCATCAATTCCAAAGGGGGAGATTATTGGCATAGCTGATGCAGTGATGGTAAGTGACTTCTAGAGCTATAATGATATAGATTTGATTGCATGATGATCAGTTATTGGGTTGTAATTGATGTCAAGTATTAACCTAGTATTCCTACTATATTTCTAATAATAAGTGTAATGATCAAGGTGTTATGGTAAGTTTCAGTTGTAGCGATTCTTATGAGAGACTTGGGGATGTCTCTGAATGTCAAATGCATGACCGCTACTATTGATGTAGATTGGTAAGAGAGTTATGATCGAATGAAGGCTGACAATGCAACTACTAAAGCAGGTAATGACACACAATAGGTGATTTGATCAGTTTGTCAAATATTTGTTGTCTTATGGTACAATCATAGGATATGGTAGACAAAAATGTGTAGAAGCTATGGTTGTAATCATAACTAATTTGAGTAACTGTTGTAAAGGATACATGACTGGTGAGCAAAGGTAGAGTTGTTATAGGTTGAAGTGTTTGTATTCTTGAGCAGTAGTTGATGAATCTTTGATTGGTGATCGATGTAGAGATTGTGGTAAATTTGGTCGAGTCAGTCACAATCTGGTGACTTGTCTTAAAGATTGGAGGTGATGATCTGGCATCACATTGCTTGATGATAGCGTATGGAGAAGATTCTTGAGGAAGCAAGTGTTTGGTCAAAATGTGTTTGACCCTATGACACAAAATTCTATGTAAATCATTGTATTAGCTGATGCAGTCTTGGAAAATTATTTTGTACATTGAATTTTGTTTTGTGGTGTGTTGTATTTGAGTGGTATATTAGAAATTAAATTTTAGGGCTTGCTTAAGGTAGTGGAAGACTCTAGGGCTTGATGAATAATATTTATGTGATAAAGTTGAAAGTTTTTAGTGGTTGATCGTGTGTTGGGAAAGTGTGGTGTGAAGTGCAAGTTGTGATCAAGCTAGGACATATTTAATTGTGTTGTGAAGATATTTTTTTCTTCAGTGGATTTGTTCAAGTAAAGGTAGTGTTATTTTATAGATCATTCTCTTTGGTGTTCCCTAACAAGTACAATAGTCAAAATCCCTTAACCGGGTGGATCCTAGCAGTTCTCTATTGTAAATCCTCTAAGAAGGTGGCACATTAGCTTATATTTAAAGTCCTCTAACAAGGGTACTCTTTATAGGATAAAGGTCCTAATAGGCCTAAGGTAAATCCCTTAACCGAGTAGCACCTAACAATGATTTTGTAAGCTCCTAACAGGGTTAAGCTCCTCACAAGGCGTACTTCAAAAGAGTACATCATTTAGTGGGTACTAATCCCCACCATGATTTTTTTCCCAATTTTGGTTTCCACGAGATAAATTTGTGTGTCAAGTGTTTCATTTTTATGTGAATGTGCTTATGATTGTGTTTTTCATTTTCTTCTATTAAAGATAATATTGTGAATGTTGTGGTAAAGTTTAAGAGGTTAAAAAGTTGCACAATTGGTAGATTACTAATTCATTCCCCCCCCCGAGTAATCTAATCTTAGTACTAACATATTTTTATCATTAATTATAGTATATTCAAACCACAAACATGACATTACAATAACATACAAATCCATTTTCCCTACAACTTGTCCTACACAGTTCTTGGGGTTGTTCATGTCATTTTCTCCTTTGTTTGTGGGCTGTCACAATCTTGTTTTTGGCCACTTGTATTTCAGTGGCAGTATAGATTTTCCCCTGCCTATTGGTGGTGAGGATCTTTAATTTTTATTCCTCTATGATATGTTTAATGGTGCAATAGGAGTGTGTTGAGGTTGAATCATTGCACATGCTTCAACCTTTTATATAATTACTATTTGTGGTCTTGTTTGGATTTGTATGTTAAAGATATGTTGTTAGGGTTTATTAAGGTAGAGAGGTTGCTAGCGACTTTGTAGAGGATGGTATTTTTGGTTGAGGTTCCCACTTGTGTGAAAAATGGGACTCTTTCCTTTGCTGCTCTTTTTTAGTCCTTGGTGATTTTTTTAGCTACAAGGGATTTGGATGCATCCCATGTGGGGTTTGTGGGTTTCCCCCTATTTTGGGAGCTAATTTTGGTCATTTGGAAGCAAATGATTTAGCTTATGGTCTTTAGGTTGTCATTCTTTTTCTCTTAGCCTTACTTATTTTGGAAGGTAAAAGTTGCCTTGATGTTTGTTTTTGCTTCTATTTTTGTGTTCTCCAAAGGTTCTCTTGTTTGGGGTGTTGTTGTTTTGTCCTCCTTCATACCCATTTTAGTTTTTTTATTTTGTCTAAATCTAATAGCCTCAACCTTGTCTAGGTAAGATTTAGATTGCTATTTTTGGTTAAGGATCTATTCTACTATTTGGGAAAAGGAGATCTTGTTGATTTATGTTGAGAGGGATCTTGTTCTTTTCCTGGCTAATTTTTTGTTCAGAATCAACTATGTTCCTTCTTTATTCATTTTTTTCTCATGTCTCCTTTAGAGGTGGAGATCTCACTTATTGAGGTGGAGGTCTTTTTTGTGTGAAAGATCAAGGAGTTCTCAATGCATCTGTTGATTTCATCCCTTGTTTATCTCATTAACACGGATGCTTCTCCTATTGAGGTGGAGGATGTTGCGACAGGAGAGGTGGTATATTGCTCCGTTAATAAGGTTATGGGAGCATTTATAAAATCTAGTGCTTAGGTTAAGGGAGCCTAGAAAAACCCCTAGTTTTTGTTCAAGGTTAAGGGAGCCTTTAAAAACTATTTAAATTGATTTTAGGGGTTTTGACCTATTGATGGTGCAACTTGTGCTTTTTCTTGTTAGTTTATTTTTGGTTATTGATTGTTGGGTTTTTATTTGTTAATGCTCTTTTTTTTTGTTGTTCATTTGAGGGTTTCAAATCACTTCAAAATTTTATTTTAATAGGGTCTTGAGGACCCTTCAAAACCTATTTGACCCTTAACCAAAAAAATATTATATAATAAAAAAGTAGGCTACTTGCGTCATAATTTAATTTATTTAATTTTTATAATAATGAAATATTTAATTATCTTTCTTATGGGTATTTTATGATTAATCCTAATGATGGGACTTTAGAGTGTATTCAATGGGTAAAGTTAGATCAAGGATGGATTATGGAGTTGATAGGGAGATCTTCTTCAACCTAGCCCTACTTCCTTTAGGACTTACCTAGGTCCTTCCTTGACCTATCTTAGGGTTCTCTAGACCCTTCACACTGAGGGATTCTTCCTAATCTCCTCTACTCCACAAAATCTCACTACCAAGGGTTATAACTCACTCTTGATTCCACAACTCTTCTTATGAATTCAACTAAGGAATTCATCCCTTCACTCCAATTCCTGATTCTAGGTAATAGACATGAAAGAAGACTCAATTTGTCTTAATTTGACTCAATTTGAGGTGTTCCACCATGTAGAAACTTCCTCCTACAAGTCGATCTTCCAATCTTGGCCCAAAAGGCTATTAGGCCCTTGTAGGTCTTCCAACACACAAATTTGGGCTTAACTCTAAAAATTTCCACACAAGTGGCCAAAAGGATCACATTTCCTGATACTCTTTTCAAAGATACAAATAATTCCAAAACCCTTATGTCTCCAAGCTCTCCGTACAACCCTTTCCTATCTTTAAGCCTTGTTTTTAGGCCTAATTAGGCCTCACTGATTTTCAATGAGGGTTTGATATTTCCACCCCTTTCCAAATTGATCAAGAGCTCAGCTTCATAGGATAGAGTCTTTGATCATCATAGAACACCTTTTTGGGGTTGGATTGGCTTTCCCAATCCCCAAGCCCTCTCCCATTTGTTGGATCAATGGCAAGTTCCCTAATCGGGCTAGCTCTGGCTCGCCTAGTGCTTGCTCTTAAAAATCCTTCCCTTGAAAACTAAAGCATAAAAATTCATATTTACATAGTATATATAGTGCTCTAACATATTCCAGGTGGCTGTACAAAACCAACCATAGAATCCTAAGTTAGAGCCATTTTTAATGCCTCTACTCTGAACAATCCAGCAAGCTGGTCTTAGAGGAGGATTTAAGTTTTAATGCTTAAAAGAAAACTACTAAACTAAAAAAAAGCTCTAACATAATGATAAAAACATAGAGAATTAATACATGCAAAGCTTTTTCTCTAGTTCAATCCATGATTAAGGATGACCAAGCTCTCTATTTAAACCAACACGGGTACAGTCAAAACAGTGAAGGAAATCTGAAAAGTACTCACAAAAAAATAATTTCCAACCTTAGGTCTAGATAAAAATAAGCCATATATAGGCTAGTCAACCTAACTTGGTCATTTTTAGACCTATAACTAACTTTCACTCTCAGACA
Organism: Chamaecyparis obtusa; assembly: GCA_027943335.1. Lineage (NCBI taxonomy): Eukaryota > Viridiplantae > Streptophyta > Pinopsida > Cupressales > Cupressaceae > Chamaecyparis > Chamaecyparis obtusa. The sequence continues at coordinate 869,458 of BSBK01000284.1, read as the reverse complement.
AGCCTGAGACAAATTTGTTGTCATGACAACTTTTACAATTTGCTTTCAAAGTTGTGCCATGAGGTCTAAAAAGACTCTCTAGCCTATCCTAATACTTCTAAGACCCATTCTCAACTTGATTATACTCAATTAACTCATTTTCACAGTCAAAACATACCTTTGACTGATTCAAAAATCCAATGACATACAAGCCATATCCCTTGGGTCTTTTCCTAGTCTAATGAGACCAACACTAGGACTTTGATTCATCTACCTAAGAACCTTATTGGATCTCAAACACACTCACTAACTAAGAAACAAAACCAAAAGTCCTTAAAGGATAGTGACTTGCCCAAGGTCACTACAAGCCAAAACTAGGTGTCTAAGAGCTAGGTTGGCCAAGAACATAGGTGCTCTTGCACCATACTCCCCTGCAAAAAGAAACTAAGTCCCATTAGGAGACAAGAGTGTCACATCAATTCCTAACTTCTTGAAGTTGTTCTCTTCAATCCATTGAGCCTTTGATTCATGTAGAGACTTCCACTTCACAAGGTGCTCCATGTACACTCCATGTCTAGTTTGTTTCTTGACCATTGAGTCTAGGATCGTTTCAGCTTGAGGCTACACTTGCACTGGTATTTGGAGGTCTTTAACATCAGCATGAACATCTGGGTTGTGTTCTTCATCCTTCACATCGGGCCCTTTATATTTTACCAAGTCTTGAACATTGAAAATCAGTGAGATAGACATTTCACTAGGTAGGCCTATCTTATATGCATTTGAGCCATACTTGGCTAGAGCCTTACAAGGTCCAACTCTTCTCATTTGCAGCTTTCTAGGTATGCCTTTTTGAAGCCTTTCTTTGTTTAGATTTGCCATCACCCAATCTCCCACTTCAAACTGAATATCCTTCCTCCTTTCATAAACTTTATATTTCACCTTTTGATTGGCTTCTACCAATGTCCTAACCTTCTCATGGACCTCTTGCATGGATTGGGAAAAGTCTTCAGCATGTCCACTCACTCCCCCTAGATTTACAATTTCTCTAAGTTCACACACACCTCTTAGGTGCATGCCATACACCACATCAAATGGGCTATTGTCAGTTGACATGTTTATGCTATCATTATAAGCAAATTCAGCTTGTGGTAACACCTAGTCCCACACTTGTCCATACTCCTTGGTGAGACATCTTAAGAGGTTTCCCAACACCCTATTAATAACCTCTATTTGGCCATCTATTTGAGGATGATAGGCTAACCCAAAAGCAAGGTTGGTTCCTAATCTCTTCCACAAAGTCTTCCAAAAATGCCCCATGAATTTAACATCCCTATCTGATACTATGCTGATTGGTAGGCCATGAATCCTTACCAATTCCTTAAAGAATATGAGTGCTATATAGTTAGCATCATGTGTGGTCTTGCATGGTATGAAATAGCTGATTTTGCTGAATCTATCTACCACCACATAGACACTATCAAAACCAGTAGTTGTCTTAGGCAAACCAACTATAAAGTCCATACTTAGACACTCCCATGGCCTCTTAGGGATTAGTAAAGGCTGGTATAACCCTACATTTGAAGATGTGCCCTTAGCTTTTTGAAAAAAAATACATTATTCTACATATATTCTTACATCTCTTGGCATCTTGGGCCAATAGTAGAACCTTTGCACTAAGTATAATGTCTTGTTCAAGCCAAAGTGTCCATTAAGGCTTCCATTGTGTTTTTATTATATAAGGTTCTCTCTCATTGAACCTTTATGTACACATAGCTGGTTACCCTTGAATAATAAATCATTCTGCAATTTGTAGTCAGCAAACTCACTATGAAAATGATTCTCAAAATCTTCACATGCCTTATAGGCTTTGGAGAAGTCCTCATCCTCCTTGTAGAGTTATTTGAATCCTTCCACACCAATGCTTTGAAGCTGGATTTCTTGGACAGTCAGCAACCTTCGGCTTAAGGCATCAACTACCTTTTTGTTAAGTCCTTTCTTATGCTTGATAGTAAAGGTATAGGCTTGAAGGAACTCCATCCACTTGATGTGCCAATGACTCAGCTTATCTTGAGTATTAATGTAGCTCAATGCTTGATTACCTATATAGACTACAAAATCATTTGGTAATAGGTAGTGCCTCCACTTTTTAAGTGATTGAATCAATGCATAGAGCTCCAAATCATATGAGGAATACTTTGACTTAGCCTCATTCAACCTCTTACTAAAAAATGCAACTGGTCTCCCTTCTTGATTCAAGACTGCTCCCACTGCTATGTTGCTTGCATCACATTCAACAATAAACAACTTGTCAAAGCTTGGTAATACCAAAATAGGCTAAGTTTCTACTCTTTCCTTCAATTTCTCAAACCCTTCTTGAGCTACCTTGGTCCACACAAACTTGGTTTTAGCTCCACCTTTTATAGTGTTTAGCATAGGTGTACATATCTCACTGAATCATCTTATGAACTTCCTATAGAACTGAACTAATCCATGGAAGCTCCTCACTTCAATCCCTATTTTAGGAGTGGGCCAACTCACTATGGCTTCCAATTTGCTTGGATCCATCTTGAGATCACCTTTAGACACCACAAAACCTAGGTACACTAGTTCTTGTTTAAGGAATTAACTCTTCTCTAGGTTGATGGCTAGTTTCTCCTCATGTAATCTTCTTCGAACAACCTCTAGGTGTTGCATGTTTTCCTCCTTGGTCTTTCTAAAGATGAGAATGTCATCTAGGTGCACCACAACAAAACTACCAATATAGTCTTTTAGGACCTCATTCATTAACCTCATGAATGTACTAGGTGCATTTGTAAGCCCAAAGGGCATGACTAACCATTCATAAAGACCCTCATTAGTTTTGAAGGCTGACTTCCATTCATCCCCTTCTTTCATCCTAATTTGGTGATACCCACTTTTAAGGTCAATTTTGGTAAAGTATTGAGACCCCCAAGACAATCCATAAGGTCTTCTATTCTAGGAATAGGAAACCTATATCTAATGGTAATCCTATTGATTTCCCTAGAATTAGTACATAATCTCCACTTACCTCCCTTCTTTGGTGCCAAAACCATAGGGACAACACATGGACTAATACTTTTTCTTATCAGCCCTTGATCAAGAAGCTCTTGAATCTGCCTTGCAATTTCTTTGTTCTAGTCTGGGGTCACTTTATATGCTGCTTTGTTAGGCAAGGATGCTCCAGGTACAAAGTCAATTTGATGACTGATTTCTCTTTGAGGAGGAAGAGTGGTGGGTGTCCCATCACTTATTATATCCTTGAACTAATTCAATAATTGTTGCACTTCTTTAGGCAATGTAGAGTGTAGAACCTTGGTTTCCTCCTTTGGTTTCAAGACTATGGCTAGTCCTCCTTCCTCTTCCTTGAGTTCATGCAAGAACTCCTTCCCACTCATCAAGAGTACATTAGGATCAATTGAACTTGCAGATCCTTCCTCCACAAGTGACTGAATTTTATAAGTCGCTACATCTTTCTTGAAGTTATACACATTTCTCTTTCCATGGTAAACAACATCCCAGTCATACTGCCATGACCTTCCTAGTAGAAAATGGAAAGCATCCATGGGTAGGATGTCACATAGCATCTTGTCATGGTAGCCACCTATCATGAAGTCTACCCATGCTTGTTCATTCACAAGAACATTCTGCCCCTTATTTAGCCAAGTCACCTTATAAGGATGAGTTAGAGGTATCCTTTCAAGCTTGAGTTTTTGGACTACTTCCTCTGATACGATGTTATCAATTGAGCCCAAATCAATTATAAATTTTCAAACTTTGCCAAGGATCTTACATTTGATCCTAAAAAGAGCCCTCCTATGCTTTGGTTCTTCTTTCACAGGTTCCTTGAGTAGAACTCTCCTAAACATGAGGTTCTCTCCATGTTCTAAATCCAAATTCACTTTAGGTGACTTCACACTACTTTCTTCCTCTTGAGCATATGATATCTTCTTCTCTCCTTGAGAACTAGAAGCCTTATTAGGACACCTATAGGTAGGATGACCTAGTTGTCCACAATTATAACACTTCATGCTTGCAAAGTGTGATCCCCTATTGAATCCACTTGACCTTCCTCTACCACTTTGGAATCCTCTACCTCTACCATAATTCCCTCTTGTACTTCATTCACTAATTTTTTCAATGAACTTGGAGTCTCCTTGACTTCTAGGTTCATTGCTCCTACCACCATAACCACCTCTATATCCTCTAGAGTCTCTCCCTCTACCTATAGCTTTTGAGTTAGAGTCTTGCTTCTTCTTGTTCTTTTCTTCTACTTTGAGTGCTAATTGGAAGCACTTGTGGACAGTAGTAGGAGTCCAAAGACCAATTTCTTCTTGGATACTCCATCTTAATCCCCCCAAGTATCTAGCAACCCGGATACTCTCTTCTTCTTGAACCTTGGACCTCAAATAGATTTTTTGAAACTCCTTGGTATATGAGGCCACATCCATCTCTTTTTGTCCAAGATTTTGTCTTTTCTTATGCATTGGGATCTCATGATCCTCAGGCAGATAATTCTCCTTGATCTTTGTGACCATAGCTCTCCAATTTGCAATGGGTCTTTTCCCTTCTCTTTCCCTCTCTTCTTGAACGAACTTCCACCATGTTAGGGATGGCCCCCTTAGCCTTGATTTGGCCACCTTCACTCTTTGTGCCTCTGAGACACCTTCACATTCAAAGTGATTCTCCATCCCTTCAATCCACTCCATCACCAACTCTAAGTCCATCTTGCCGGTGAACAGGGGTATCCCTTCTAATGCTTTGCCTCCCAATGCCTTAATGGCTTTTAGAAAAGGCTCTTCTTAGATAGGTGGATCAAGTTCAGGTACATAATCTTCATCAGCTAAGGCTTTACCCTTCTCATCTTCGACAACCATATTCTCTTGCATTCTACCAACGGTCACTACCACTTCATCAAGCTTGTCTTTCAAAGCTTCCACAGTCTCCTCTAGGATCTTGTTTCTTTCTTTTTGTTCAACTACTTCTCTGGCCAATTTAGCATTGGTCACCATTGTGTTATCTCCAATGGATTCACTTCTTTCTGACATACACCCTTACCCAAGCCTTTCAATGGCTCGGATACCAATTTGATAGGGAGATCTTCTTCAACCTAGCCCTACTTCCTTTAGGAATTACCTAGGTCCTTCCTTGACCTATCTTAGGGTCATCTAGACCCTTCACACTAAGGGATTCTTCCTAATCTCCTCTACTCCACAAGATCTCACTACCAAGGGTTATAACTCACTCTTGATTCCACAACTCTTCCTATGAATTCAACTAAGGAATTCATCCCTTTACTCCAATTCTTTATTCCAGGTAATAGACATGAGAGAAGACTCAATTGATCTTAATTTGACTCAATTTGAGGTGTTCCACCATGTAGCAACTTCCTCCTACAAGTCAATCTTCCAATCTTAGCCCAAAAGGCTACTAGGCCCTTGTAGGTCTTCCAACACACAAATTTGGGCTTAACTCTTCAACTTTCCACACAAGTGGCCAAAAGGATCACATTTACTGATACCCTTTTCAAAGATACATAGGATTCCAAAACTCTTATGTCTCCAAGCTCTCCATACAACCCTTTCCTATCTTTAAGCCTTGTTTTTAGGCCTAATTAGGCCTCACTGATTTTCAGTGAGGGTTTGATATTTCTACCCCTTGCCAAATTGATCAAGAGCTCTCCTTCATAGGATAGAGTCTTTGATCATCATAGAACACCTTTCTGGGGTTGGATTGGCTTTCCCAATCCCGAGCCCTCTCCTATTTGATGGATCAATGGCAAGTTCCCTAACCAGTATAGCTCTGGCTTGCCTAGGGCTTGCTCTTAAAAATCCTTCCCCTAAAAACTAAAGCATAAAAATACATATTTACATAGTATATACAATGATATAACATATTCTAGGTGGCCATACAAAATGAGCCATAGAATCCAAAGTTAGAGCCATTTTTAATGCCTCTACTCTAAACAATCCATCAAGCTGGTCTCAGAGGAGGATTTAAGTTTTAATGATTAAAAGAAAACTAATAAAATAAAATAAAGCTCTAATATAATGATAAAAACATAGATAATCAATACATGCAAATCTTTTTCTCTGGTTCAATCCATGATTAAGGATGACCGAGCTCTCTATTCAAACCAAAACGGTTATAGTCAAAACAGTGAAGGAAATCTGAAAAGTACTCATAAAAAAATAATGTCCAACCTTAGGTATTGATAAAAACAAGCCACATATAGGATTAGTAAAAATATCTTGGTTGGTTTTAGACCTATAACTAACTTTCACTCTCGGACAGGCCTGAGACAAATTTGTTGTCATGACAACTTTGCAAAATTGCAAAGTTGTCATGACAACTTTTACAATTTGCTTTCAAAGTTGTGCCATGAGGTCTAAAAAGACTCTCTAGCCTATCCTAAGACTTCTAAGACCCATTGTTAACTTGATTATACTCAATTAACTCATTTTCATAGTCAAAACATACCTTTGACTGATTCACAACATCCAATGGCATACAAGCCATATCCCTTGGGTCTTTGCCTAGTCTAATGAGACCAACACTAGGACTTTGATTCATCTACCTAAGAACCTTATTGGATCTCAAACACACTCACTAACTAAGACACAAAACCAAAAGTCCTTAAAGTACAGTGACTTGCCCAAGGTCACTACAAGCAAAAACTAGGTGTCTAGGAGATAGTCTGGCCAAGAACCTAGGTGCTCCTACACCAGGAGCCTCCAAAGCTAGGTCCCTCGGGTGCGGGGTGTGTGGTGTGTGTTATGGAGGGAAACCTTGTAGGCTTAGCTACATCCAAGATTATTGTTGGAACAAATAACAATGCAAAGGTGATGACTGGTTTATTAGAATTGAATTAGCTCAAAAGATTGAAGTAGATCAAGTACATTTGGAACGAGATTCTCAAGTAATAATTAATGTCACTTTGAAGAGGAAGATTTAGGCGTAGAAAATTGATAAAGATTATTAATATTATTCATTATAAGTTGGAACAATTAAAAAAGTTTAAAACCACACACATACTACAGGAGGTCAACCATATAGATGCCATTCTTTCAAAATGGGTAGTGTCCTTTCAAATTATGGGATGTGTTTTTGAATATTTTAGAGGGATAAATATTTAGTGGTCAATGCTACATCCTTCATTTGAATTAAAACTTGTGTCTTCTTTAAAGTCATTCACCTTTAGTGATGTGTTTTGGCCTTTAATTATGCTAAGTTTTATAGTCATTCTGATGTCCATCAAATGGAAACTTTCTAAAATTTGGTGGGATGATTGATTGTTATTATGGTTGGATAATGATATCCATTACCCATTTGTTATGAAATGACATAATAATGATGCCTTTCCTCATGCCAAATCAATACATGGTTTATTCAATGTGTGTGTTGACACTCTCATTCATTTAATATCATGGTAGTTTAGGTGTGTATAATTTGCATTTGGGGTGGTGATGAATTGATGAACATTAAATTTGAAGGAAACATGGTATGCCATGAGGCCTCTTTGTACTGTAATACCCATGGTATCTCCTTATTATGATGGTATTAACATTTGTGCAGGATGCAAGAGTATTTACTTCTCTTAATTTATACATTTCTAGTTCTTTTAAGGGTTTGCATAGAAATTGTTTGAGTTGGTGCAAATATAGATGCGATGGAAGCCTATTTCACCTTGCACACGACCCATCAATAGTGATATTTTTAAGGGGAAATATCATATAAGAGAATAAAGAATGTCCTTACTTTGGATAACACTAAATTTTGTAGAATTATATGCCTATTATTTGGGGAGAAATTTCTTATTTTAGATCATAGGTATCGAGTAAATCTTGATATTGCATCCATGCTTCTTGCATGGGATTTGTTGTTGGTTTCAATAGAGGAAGTGGTGTGGATAATGAAAGATTGTGTTCACTTGGAATGGATTGAAGGGTTGATGCTAATTGTGGCTATGGTTGAACCAAGGAAAGGTTTTCATATAGAGGATGGTTTTTGGTATATGGTGGATGGGGGGCGACCTCCATTCAAACCCTTTTTGTTTTCAAGTGCAATGTCTAATGTAGAAGAAAGGAAGAAGGAAGTGATTATGGGTTAGGCATTTCTGAAGGAGCACATTTGTGGCATCAAGATGGAGAGGAAGAATAAGTGGTTGGAGGAAAGGCACACAAAGCTAGAGAAAAATCCTAAAGTGGAGTATGATCCAGAAGACTACTAGGCCAATGGACCCTTAGGAAAAACCAAGAAAGAGTAACATACTCTACTTTCTTAGTACCATTTTGTTTAGTATGTATAGTTATAGATGGTTACTATTTTGAGCCATTCAATGGGCTTATTAGGGGTGTTGGTAGTGTGTAGATGAGGTCATAGGTCTAGTTTCCTTTTTATAGTGTCTAATTTTGCTATGGTAGCCCAATTTTGGTGAATAGTTTTCTTCAACACAATTGTTGATAATAGTGGGCTTTATTCTGATATTGTTTGGTGATTTACATACATAGCTTTACAGTCCCATTTGATGCATATATAGGGTGATTGCCTCTATGGTTTGGGGGTAATTTGGTGAAATTAAAATTTTATAGATATGTATTCTCATGTTGATGCATGTAAAGGCATGGATTTTGTATTGGGGAGGGTGGGTTATTGGACTTTGATGCAAGCTTTGGTATCTTTTGTATTTTGATATGATACTTTATATTATTATTATTATTAAACTTAAACTTTACTGATAAAAAAATTAATTATTTCTAATCCCAAATCATCTATAGATTCATTATTTATTTAAATGTCTAATTTTAAAATAAACCATATATTTATGAGAGTGGTTTAATTTTCGTACATAAAATGGTGATCTTAAGTTTTTTACATTCCAAAGGGTTTTGTGGTTGGGGTTTATCCTTCATCTTTAGGGTTTATAAGATGCTACCAATTTGGTACAAACAATTTGCAAGCTTTTAATTTTGAAGGATATTTGTCATTGCAAGTTTATGCCTTTCCAATGTGCATTGGTTTTATCATATAATGTTTCCAAATTTAGATTTGACAATGTTTTCTTAACTAAATAAGCTATAAAAAATATGGAGTTTTGATACCATGTAAAAAATTTACTAAATCTACACATCATAGTTTGGATCTAGCTAGAAAATAAAGAAGATAACTTGCAAATGAAGGAGGAAAAACTTAGAGAAGGCATAAGAATGGTAAATCATTTTCCCAAATTATTTCTCTACATGGCCTTTGAAAATCTTGAGATTCTCAAACACTTTAGACTCGATTTTGATAAAATACACCCATGTATATCATGTAAAATCATTAATGAATACAAGCACATATTTGGCTTTACTCATGGAAGATTCTAGAAATTGATCCATGAGATCACTACGAATGAGCACTAAAGGAGAAGAGGCTCACCATGCATTCCCTTTCTAAAACTTTTCTTGAGGACAATTTCAAAGAGCACAACCTTCACATACTCCAGTAGAAAATTTTGTGTTAGGCAAAGCCTTTTTGTCATCCCTGATTTTCTAAGTTGATGTGTGTATCTAAAATTTAAATGACTATATATTTCATGCCAAATAATACTTCCATCTTTTTATGTGTTAGTCATAAAATAGGATTTAATTTAGTAACAAATTCAAAAAAAATGTATAGACAAGACTAATGATTTGTCTTACCAACAACAATTTTGGAGTTGTCTTGCATGTCAAATATGCTCACCGAATATGGGATGTACTCAACTCTCCTTTCAATGTTTGTATTCTTATTTGATATACAAAGAGAATATTTCCTTGAAGCTTCAAAATGTGCAAGACATTCTCAAAAATATGAATTCTAAGCTCTACCCTCCTTTGTCTAGTTACCTCTACTAGAGAGTTGTCTCCCATGACAAGAGGGCCTTCATATGATTTTAAGGATGAAAGAACATCTTTTTTGGATTCCATGTGATGTAAATCTCCAAAGTCTATGATACATGCATTTGGAGAAGAATGAATAGAAATTAGTGCATGAGCATTACCTCTTGATTCTAGTTCTTTTTCTTCCTTCTTCTTGGCAATTTCTAGAATATAATTATCAATATTATTTTGTTTCCCTTTTTGTCCTCTTTTTAACAATTCATTAAATTATAGGAATAAATTTGAAAAAATAGAGATATTCCTTTGTTATCTTAAAACTAAACAATAGCAATTTTATCAGGTCATTGAAATTAAAACTAGCAATAAAACACAAAGTTACCACTTGAGACACCCTAAATTGTCCATTTGCACTAATATTAATTTTTATTAATATTTTCCCTTAACATTATGGTTATTTTTTATTAATTAATTATATTATTATATTCCTCTATTTATTTAATTAAATTATATTTAATTAAATAAATGCATTTTCCTTTCATATTTAAATTTTATTTAAATACTATAATGTATTTAATTTAATTTAATATATTATCCATCCATTTCCCTTTATAAAATAAATTTTATTTTATTTCTCCATTAGCCTAAAGTTCTTCTAAACCCTGATTAAATTAAAATTATTTTAATTTAATCATCTTTTCCATTTTCCTAATCTTATTTTCTTACTTATTATTCCTCTAATCTTGATTAAAAGTTGGATTACCTCTAATCATGTGCACAATCACTTTTTCCAAGGTAACCACCTCTCTATCTTTTTTGTTCTCCAATCATTTTGAATTCCACTTTCCCTCTAAAAGTGAATCTTGGGTAAATGAACATGTGTTTTGCATGTTTGGGAGAAGTAATGGAGTATGAGAGTATGCTCTTTTCCTTTAAGGAAAATCAGAAATCTAGACCTCCACTTGTTATCCCTTTTACTTGTTCTCTTACCTTTAGAGAGCCTGTTGTTGAGGGAAAAATATCACAGGTACGACTCAAGTAGGAATAGGCAAACCTGACCCTTCCAACCCACTATAATCAAAATCCTCCTTGAGATTAATGTCCTAGAGGATGTGTCTATTTTAATAATTTATTCTTATACTTGATAATTGTAGAGTTGTGAGGCCTCAATCCTGCATGTGAAACTACATTATCTAAGTACTTGTAGGGCTATAGGTCTCAAACCTTCTTGTGATACTACAAGGGATAGTTGTGAACGAATTCCCTTATTAGACACCTCATGATAGAAGCTACCTAGTTTATCTCTGAAGTGGTCATAATATTTGTGCAAGGAGAGGGAAGAATCTCTCTTGAAGATTACTCACCATAAGTATCCCCTTGAGCATTTGGAGGTGGCTAATATGGCATTAGAGGTCTCATTTTGTAGTCTCATTTGAACCATATTCTGTTTAGCTCTCAGAAAAGGCAAAAACATGGGTGCCCTCTAGGGAGTGACATGGTTATGTGAGCCGATGAGATATCTAAGTTGTGGGAAAATATTTTGATCACTAAGCTAAATTCCTTAGGTATATTTTTCTTGAGTGTCTTCAAATTATGCTAGAACCTGTGGAAACTTTTATGGCTTTAAAAGGTCACTTGAACATACACATTGTGCTATTGCTCCCTATTAGTCAAACCTGTCACAATTTTGTGTATCCTTAAAGGTTGCTTTGTTCCTTGTTGGATTATTTTAAAACATGTGTTTGTTCCCTATTTGAGTGTGAAAATTAGTTCTTTCCCTTGAACACTTTGGTTAACCAAATCATCACTTCTATAGGCTATGCCACAAATTTACAAGCACAAGAAAGCTAATCTCTCACTACCTTTGGCCTATAGAGAAAGGAAAAAACCAACCTAAAAGATAGGAAGTATCATCACATCATCAAATCTATTCAACAAGAGCTCCAAAACCAACAGAAAGTTAACAAGATTGTCTTCAATAACAAGCTCTCCAACTACTTGTACAAACCTAGTCTAAATCAAAACTTTGTTAACTTTGAGACCTACGATTAAACCTTCCTCTTTTCATCCATCCTTCATCCTTTTAATCATTCATTATCACTTCCCTTTCTTTGGAGAACAACATCATTTTCCTAGACCTAAATCAATCCTTTATCATCATTATCCTTCAATCCATCTTTATCAAGATCCATCCAATCTTATTTTCCACACTTTCATCATTAATCCTAGGTGGAAAGATTTATCAAGGTTTCTTAGAGATCCTAATCTTTAATCAAAATCAAATTTTGTCACTTGAGAACATTAGTCTATCTTAAGTATTTTGATCCAATTAATCCTATCTATCATTTGCTTGTGATCATTAGTCTATCTATAACTAGAACGAAGGTTTTATCATTGTTTTTTCAAAGGATCTATTTTTCAATAAGGTTGTCCTAAACCTTTGAACCAAATAAAACTTTCAGGCCCTACCCTTTCCAATCAATCATCAATCCTTCATCAAATCAAATATCAAACCTTTGAGGCCTTGCCCTCTCTATCAAAACAAGGTCCAAACCTGTACTCCTAAGTTCATCTCCCTTCATCCTTTTCTTTTAATTGTATAGTCTTAACTCATTCACAAGATAAGATGATGAGTATAAACTTTCTAGAAAATGAGAACCCCTTTACCTCAATACCTCTTGGAGGCCTAGGATTTCCAAGTGTGACTAATCAAGCAAAGCTCAAGGTTGAATATGTTGATCAACTTGAGGAAAATGAAACACATCTGTATCATCTTAACATGGAAGCACTTCCATGTTAAGAGCATTTAGCCCTCCGAGTGAGTGGTTTGGGTCATGTCAAGCACCTTGAATCAGCTCTTTTCTCGGATCATACTTGTTCTCCTCATTCTGCTTCTATCTATCCCTAATTTTCACTCCAATTTGCATTTCCTAGCATTCTGGGTTAGGATCCTGAGGTTTTTGACCATAAGGTCAAAGTTGACATTTATGGGTCAAAGTCAACCTCGACCCTAACCTGGTCAAGATTGATCTCAACCTTGACCTGGTCAGGATCAACCTCGACCTTGACCCCTTGTCCAGATTTCAAATTTCCTTGATTTTCGGGTGTCAGGGTTTGAGGATATTTGTTTTCCCGCCTTCGGGTTGGCCATTTCAGGTTTTAGAATGGTAAATCATCAAATTTCATTTAATCTAGGTATATTTTCTAAAGGTTAGGACCTAATTAGGATTTAATTCTCCAAGGTGGCCCCTCTAGAGGATTGTGCCCTAGATCACTATAAAAGGAGGCCTTCCTCTCTCATTTTCTCCATCAAGTTTTCATGCTCAAGAACTCTCAAGCAAGGAGATCAAGAAAGAATCCATTCAAGCAAGCATCCATTCAAGAATTCAAGTCCTCTTCTCCATCCAAGTTCTCCATTGAAGATCAAGCATTCAAGCCATTGAATGGATTTGGTTCAAGCATTCAAGATTCATCATTCAAACCCTAGATCTAGCCATCATGATGGTGTGATCTTCCTTCAAGATCCTTTTATTCATCATCAAGATCCATTCATTATTCCCTCAAGGTGGATTCCAAGTATACAATCATGGAGGTTTGATTTACATTTATTGATGTTATGTTCAAGCTTTCATATTAACATACTTGATTACATTTCAAATACAATTTGCATATCTATTGAATATCCTAGCTTCATTGTTAGATCTACTTCTACTACTTGCTAGCATTCTCCATTTCAATTTCAATATTAAGGTTAATTCCAAACCGAGGTTTGACCAAGGCAAACCCCTCAAACAAACAACAAAAACCCTCTTTTTCTTATAGGTACAAGTGTAGAATTTCAGATCTGAGAGTAGATTTGGATACCCTTTTCGGTGAAATTTCAGGATCTGTGAACAAAGTTAGAATCAACCTTCAAATAAAGAATGTAGCCTTTGACCTTTTATGAGGGTCAAAGACTACCTGCCATCGGAAAGACAAAAGTTTTTTGGGTTTTCTTCGTCTCGACATTTCCAGTTCGAAATAGGTTGCATAATTGCCCTAAACTGTACACAAGCACCAGAAAATAGGTATTTCCAAATTAATTTCATCATGAGGTATGTATCTTACTTTATTTTATTTCAAGTATTTTCTAGATTTACATCCCTTACAATTCAAATGTATGTGTAAAATATTGACTTTGGGGTCTCTTTTATGTGCAAACTATTGTTCTAGGACCCCATACACTATTTTATACTATACAACATCTAGCTCCACAAGTCAATGACTTCCTCAAATATCCACGTGACCCGAAGATGGAAGAGAAAGTGATTTGAGCCAATAAAATGAAAATATTCATGAATATTATCCATGATGGTATCACAGTCCCTAAATTTTTTTATGAATCTCTATTATACAATAATTTTACTAAAGCTAGGACTTCCACAACAACCTCTTCAATTATTTACTCTACATTATCTCAAGACAAAGGTAAGGTTGTTTCTGGTGGGCCTTCTACATCAATACCTATGTCAACAACACAACAAACATTTCAATTCACACCCAAACAAATCTAATAAATTATCAATGCTATACCTAATACAACCTCACACACTAGCACTCATGCCATGAAGAATACTTTTTCTCCTTTTAACACTAGTGTCTTGAATGTAGGACAAACATCATTTCCAAAAGCATCAATTCCCCAATCTTCAATAAACTTGAGTAGATTGAATCACCTCTATTTAGATGTAATGCTGTGTATGGGGGAAATATGAGATCCACTCTTAAATCCAAATTCCAAAAGGAGAGATCTAATTTGATCAACCAAAAGGTTAATACACAATTGAATCAATCTATGAAGAATATGAAAGAGAGAGAAAAACCCTATATTTCCCTATGGAGAGTTATGCTTGAAATCTGAAATAATTGAAATACAAATACTAACCTCAAATTAGGGAAAATCTAGAAAATGCTAATTTCTAATGTCTGTGTGTACTTTCAGGCAGTTCTACAACCTGTTTTGGACTGAAAATGCCAAGATGAAGAAAACCCAGAAATCTTTTGATGGCAGGTAGTCTTTGACCCTCATAAAAGGTCAAAGGCTACATTCTTTATTTGAAGGTCGATTCTGACTTTGTTCATAGATCCCAGAAGTTCGTCCGAAAGGGTATCCAAATTTGTTCTCAGATCCAAAATTTTGTACCTGTACCTACAAGAAAAAGAGGGTTTTTGTTGTTTGTTTAAGGGGTTTTCCTTGGTCAAACCCTGGTTTGGAATCAACCTTAATATTGAAATTGAAATAAGAATGCTAGCAAGTAGTAGAAATGGATCTAACAATGAAGTTATGCAATTCGATAGATATGTAATTGTATTTTGAATGTAAACAAGTATGTTCATATGAAAGCTTGAACATAACATCAATAAATGTAAATCAAACCTCCATGGTTGTATGCTTGGAATCCACCTTGAGGGAAGAATGAAATGGATCTTGAAGATGAACAAAGGATCTTGAAGGAAGATCACACCACCATGATGGCTAGATCTAGGATTTGAATGATGAATCTTGTATGCTTGAACCAAATCCCTTCAATGGCTTGAATGCTTGAATCCTTGATCTTCAATGGAGAACTTGGATGGAGAAGAGGACTTGAATGCTTGAATGGATTCTCGCTTGATCACCTTGCTTGAGAGTGCTTGAGCATGATAGAATGAGATTGTTTGGAAACTTGATGGAGAAATGAGAGAGGAAGGCCTCCTTTTATAGTGAACTAGGGCACAATCCTCTAGGGGGCCCCCCTTGGAGAATTAAATCCAAATTAGGTCCTAACCTTTTGAAAATATACCTAGATTAAATTCAATTTAAGGATTTACCATCCCAAAATTCAAAATGGCCAACCCGGAGGCGGGAAAACAAATATCCCTGAAACCCGACACCCAAAAATAAGGAAACTTGAAATCTGGATAGGGGGTCAAGGACGAGGTTGGAACTGACCAAGTCAGGGTCAAGGTCAATCTTGACCAGGTCAAGATAGAGGTTAACTTTGACCCCATAAGGTCAACTTTGACCTTATGGTCAAAAACCTCAGGATCCAGACCCATAATGCTAGGAAATGCAGATTGGAGTGAAAATCAGGGATAGATAGAAGCAGAATGAGGAGAACAAGTATGATCCAAGAAAAGAGCTGATTCAAGGTGCTTGACATGACCCACACTACTCACTCAAAGGGCTAAACACTCTTAAGATGGAAGTGCTTCCATTTTAAGATGATACAAAAATATATTTCATCACTCTTAAAAATTCCTCCTGGGTCCTAAAAATATCTAGCATGGCAATATCACAAGCTTATCATCATGCACCTCCTCCTACACTTGGACTTACATCAACCTAATTTTCAACATCACAATTTGAAGGAGGAAAACCTTTTGGTTCATATCTTACACATCACAATGCTCCTGACTTGGCGAATCAAATCAATGAAATCAAAATCCTTGTCCAAATCATGCAAGGTGGAGGTAAAAAAGAGTTTTCTTTTGATGATATTTGTCCTTATCCATTCAATAAGTCAATTAACATGATGTCTTTCCCTACAAACTTTGAGATCCCTAAATTTGAAAAATATAAGGGAAAAACATGTCCTATCCAACATCTCAAAGAATTTTGTATTGCTTGTCAAGAGGTCTCCTATAATGAAGATTATCTTAAAATAGTCTTTACTAGGAGTCTTGGAGGCTTGACACTCCAATTGTTTATGAATCTACCTCCTAGATCTATATCTTCTTTTGTTGATCTTGCAAAGAAATTTGTTGCACAATATTCATACAATATCAAACATCAAGCATCCCTAAGTGATTTGTGAAAGACTAAGCAAATGAATGGGGAAACATTTTCTAGTTTATTACAAAGGTGGAGACACCTAGCCAATAGAATGCCTTGGCAAATACCAGATAATAATATTATAGATATGTTTACTAGAAATCTGGTACTTGAAATGTCATTCCAAATGAAAATGGTTTCTCTCGACACTTTTGAAATTCTTGTTAGGAAAGGAAAAATAATAGAAGATGGTCTCTTACAAAAAGGAGCCATTAAACACTATACTCCCTCCTCTAACAATGACAAACCAAAATTTTGGACTAAGAATAAAGGGGTAGTCAATGCTGGAGTGACCTTTTCTAAATATATTTAAAATGTTCAAGAATCTAACCAAGGTAATTTAAACAATAATTGTAATCAAAGAAATAAAAAAAATCAAAATTGCAATCAGTAGAATCAAAACACCTCTCAACAACAACCTCGTAACCAGGGCTATCTATTTCCCCGTAATAATAATAACAATAATAACAACAATAACAACAATAACAACAATAACAACAACAATCTTCCTCCACATCCTCAACAATAATTCACTTCTCTTCCGAAGCCCTTGGATGTTATATTTCAAAGAATTGTTGATCAAAATATGATGACATATCCTAATACCCAACCATATGAGGACAATCAACCCAAACTTGCTTGGTATAAGGATATCGAGTATTGTGAATATCATCGCATCAAAGGTCATGATACCAAGAAATGTATGAAATTCAAGCACTATGTCTGAGGACTTATTGATGATGGGAAAATTTAAGTTCAAGGTCACACATCCTCATCCTCTAATGTGCATCTCAAGATCTACAATCAGTCATTTCCTAAACATGATCAGAACAATGCCATGTCTTTGAAAAATGTACCTTATGACTACACCACCAATAATATCCAAGGCTCTAATATTCAGGACAATGATTGTTGTGGTTTTGACTCCCTTTATGGTCACACAGAATAATATGACATCCATGTGTGCACCCTCAAGCTTAAAGATACTTATTGCAATGCTAACACTAGAAGAGGAAGTATTATCATTCAGGCTGCTAATCCACCTAGTGCACCATCCACATTTGCTAGGTCTACTTCACGCTACGACCTCCTGGGCGCAACTGGGGAAGACTCCCATATAGATATCCAATCTTGAGTTGCTTCATACATCTCCTATACATAAAGAAGTCCTTGAAAAATCCCTTACTAAATCCTGAGTCCCCTAAAAACATCAATGCTTCCTAGTTCCAAGATATGATCAGGAATTTAGTTGCACTGTCATAATTGGTTTTTACAAAAAAAGACCTTTGTGGTTCTAACCCTTATCATAATAAGCCTCTCCATATTTGCATCATTATTCACTCCACCAAAATAAAATGAGTCTTGATAGATAATGAATCTGGCTTGAATCTTTGTACTATGAGGATGATACAAATTAATGAATTCTAGAAGATCTCATTGATGTGACAAAAAGAATTAGCATAAAATCCTATGATGACAAGGAAAGAGAATCTAAAGGATTGATTAAAATTTATTTGCAAGTGAGTCCTACTCTAACTGAGACTTCTTGTCATGTTCTTGATTTAGATCTCCCTTACAATATACTTTTAGGAAGGCCTTCGATACATGTTATCACAGGTGTACCATCCACATATCACCAATGTTTGAAATATCTGCATCATGGACATGAAATCACTATACCTAGAGATCAAGAACCATTTCAGTACTACAAGAATTTAGAAGCAAAGAAATATTACTAATGTATTTTCAATTAATTCTCTAGATCTGTTGCAAAAATGACTTCCACTAAGTCTCCTCCTGAAAATTCTCCCATCTAAGAACCTGATAGGGTATCTAATAAAGGAAAAGGTAAGGTCACTGAGGAGAAGACTACTGAATCAACAAAGAAAGTAAAATTTGCAGATCAAGGAATGGGAGACTATAATTTTGAGAGTTCATTATGCATTGGACAACTTCCATTATCCACGAGGTCCTTTGGTAAACCTAAACAACTTTTTCCCAAAGGCAATAAGGAAACTTTTACATGCAAGAAGACTACTTTTGAAAATTGGGGATCTCTTGTAGATAAACACATGGAGAATGCCATCCTATCTTGGATTTTCAATGATGATGAAGATAAGACAATGTGAATTTCTTAGGACAAATACCCTAAGGCCACTCCCATTGTTGATAACATGGGATATCATGGAATAGGTCTTGGCGTAAATGAAAATGGGAGAAATAAAATCATTAAAGCAACTGGTTATCCTTGAGGCCAAGGATTGGGCTCCCTTGAAGACAAGGTTTCCTTCACTGAGACTGATTCAAAGAATGAGGAATAATTTTATTAAGTCCCTTTCCAATACATAAAAGATGATCTCATCAACTCAAACCATGTCATAGCCATCACTATCATAGAACTTTCATCTCCTATCCTTCCCCTCAAACATCTTGAGCTTATCAATTGGGACCAATAAGATTCACCACCATCTTTAGATATATATAATTTAGATGAGGCAGTACTCACACTTTTTGGACTTAAGAATCTCCAAGATCATGAATACAACATAATCTACAATGAGAAATCCTATTTTCGTAGCCAAGCCAACTCTCTTAGTCATACAAGTGAAAATAAAAATAAAAAATAAATTAAAACACCCTTTGGTGAAAACCTCTCTAAGGCATCTTTGGGTGAAGAAAAAGAGAAAATAAAGGACACATCCTCTAGTGAAAACTTTTCTGAGGCACTAGAGGAGGGAGAAGTTAACTTACCTTTCATGAGACTACCACTAGAAAATTCCTCTATCCTAATTGAAGATACAATAGATGTCAATATTGGTACTATAGATAATCCTAAGACTACATATTGTTGGATTACAGAGGGGGGGGGGGGGGGGGGGGGGGTTGAATCAGTAATCCTCGATCCCAAATACCTTAACAATGTTTCTTTGATTAACTTAGTAGCAGCTTGGTAATACACAGTTCAATATTTACCGACAATAGTAAAAAAACTATAAAAATCAATAAATCATTCACACAAATTATTCACAACATGTAACACTAATATTTAATGTGGAAACCCAGCTTTGGGAAAAACCACTATGGGAATTGTCACCCACTAAGAAAATACTCTTCTACAGTATGCCCGGTTAAGAGCCAATCTGGTTACAGATTACAATACACATTGTTAGGTGTGACTTAGTTAAGGGATTTACCTCACATATGTTAGGATCTTCACCCTATTAGGAGTGGCCTTGTTAGAGGGCTTCAAACACTCTTTAGAATGTCACCTTTTTCAAGGATTTTACAATAAGACTATTAAGTCCACTCTTTTAAGAGATTTTTTTTGTTACAAATGCTAGTAAGAAATAGTAAATAAAATTGACATGTAAGTTTGCAACTATCTTTTCTGAATCAGATCTTTGTGCGCTCTTCTATATTTACTTCGATTCTTCATTATCCACTGACATCAACACTTCATCAAATCCTTCTTTTCCCACTCAGAATCTCTTTGTTCCTTCTTCACTACAACAGTCGGTAGCCCTTCAACTATTCAGTTTGCCAACCATTTGTCCATACAAGTTCATCCTTTATATAGACAACTTTTTCCTCTTAATCTCCTCTATTACATTTTTCTTTGATCAATCTTAACCGTTTAATTCATTATACCTCGAATCTTGATCTCGGTAACTCATTTTCTTTTCACCTAAGAACAAGAAATTTTCTAGGAACTTGTTCAATCTCTTTTTCCACTTAGATCTTGTCGTAGATCTTCAACTTGAATTTTCCTATCCGTAGATCTCTTTTAACTAACTATCCTCATCATCATGATTATCTAGCTCATCATAGCCAATCATTAAATATCGATTCAATCCATTTTTAATATTTGTTCCTTGATCGGTGTTCTTCATTTGAATTTTGGTAACATCACTTGGTGCCTTGAGTTCCTTTCACTTTACTGAGTGACCTTTCTTTTTACCTTTACCTTACCGAGTGACTTTTCCTACTCGGTAGCCAAAACAACTTAACTTATTGAATTGTCAAATCTTCATCACCATGCTTTACTAACTTAACATAATCATATGTTAGGTAGAAAAAAATTATATCAACATAATCTCATCATTTTATGATCTGTATTAGTTTCCCAATTAAGTTATTCAACTTCACAATATCTCATTTCTTCTTCTCCTTAACTCATTCTCCTTATATCATTACCAAATGATATGGCAACACAATATAAACTAGAAATCAATTACTTGACATCAATGATAAGAAAATAACTGATCTAATCTTTCTACTATCATCATATATTCTTCTTATCTTGGTTGTTCTTCATCATCAACTCCATTAGATAATGGATCTTCAACATTGCTACCAGTTATAGTAACAATCTCCCTCTTTGGCATTGATGGCAACACTAACAAATTCAGTGTTCAATTGATGATGGTATCCTTCACTCTCATTCATATTTTGTACTCCCACTAAGTAGTAAATTTTCCTTTTTCATTTTTGATCTTCCATCTATAATTTGTCTCTTTCTATCAATATCATTCTCCTTCTTTGAGTAAAATTCTCCTTGCAATAATGTCATTCATCTCCCTCATGATAATTTGTCATCAATTACTATTATCCCTCTTTCAATAAACTTCTCCCTCTTTGACAACAATGCCAAAGAAACATAAACTTCTCATATTATACCTCAAGTGTATAGATTTTCCATTTCAGTCATAAAATTCCTTTTTCACAACTTCAGGTTTCACCTAAAGAGTGAACACTAGCATCAACTCACAAAAATAGATATTCTATTGAGTTCCTAAACTAATGCAATATGAATCTTACCTTAATGAACATTGGATAGGGGAAGAACCCCTAACTTACCTCATAGACACTCAAAAGCATCTTTCGGTAGTGGTTTTGTAAATATATCAGCTATCTATTCTTTAGAATTCACATACTCCAATGTCACATGCTTATCTTGTCCTTGCTCTCTCAAGTAGTGATACTTAATAGACATATGCTTTGTCTTTGAATGCATCATAGGGTTCTTTGATATGTTAATAGCACTAGTATTATCAAAATAAATTGTAATTGGATTAGTAATCTCTTCATGCATACCTTCTAGTGGTTGTTTGATCCATACAATATTAGAACAATTCATAGCTGCATCAACATACTCAGCTTTGGCAGTATATTGTGAAATACAACTCCATTTCTTGCTTAACCATGTCACTAGCCTTTCTCCTAAAAAGAAAGCTCCACCACTAGTGCTTTTTCTATCATCAATATTTCCAACCCAATCAGCATCAATATATACCTTGAGATCAAAATCTACTTTTCTTGTGTATAATAGACTGAAATCTTTAGTCCCTTTCAGATATCTAAATATCATTTTCACTACAGACAAATGTGTCTCCTTTGGGTTTGCAGAAAACCTTGCAACTATACCAACTAAATGTGCAATATAAATTATATTTTAAACCACCAATATTTAACATAGAAACCCATCTTTGGGAAAAACCAGTGTGGGAATTGTCACCCACTAAGAAAATACTCTTCAGAAGTACGCCCGATTAAGAGACAATCTGGTTGAAGATTGCAATACAAACTACTAGGTGTGACCCGATTAAGGGATTTACCTCAGATCTGTTAGGATCTTCACCCTATTAGGAGTGGCCTTGTTAGAGGGCTTCAAACACTCTTTATAATGTCACCTTTTCAAGGATTTTACAATAAGACTGTTAAGTCCACTATGTTAAGAGATTTCTCTATTACAAATGCTAGTAAGCAACAATAAATAAAATTGACATGTAGATTTTCAATTATCTTTGCTCAATTAGATCCTTGTGTTCTCTTATGTCTTTACTTCAATTCTTCATTATCCACTGGCATCAACACTTCATCAAATCCTTCTTTTCCCACTCAGAATATCTATGTTCCTTCTTCACTACAACAGTCAGTAACCCTTCAACTATTCATTTTTCCAACCATTTTTCCATACAAGATCATCTTTTATATAGAAAACTTTTGCCTCTTAATCTCCTCTATTATGTTTTTCTTTGATCAATCTTAAATGTAAAATTCATTATACCTCGAACATAGATCTCAGTAACACATTATCTTTTCACCTAGGAACTTGAATTTTTCTAAGAACTTGTTCCATCTCTTTTGCTGCTTAGATCTTGTCGTAGATCTTCACCTTGAATTTTCATGTCCATAGATCTCTTTTAACTAACTTTCCTCATCATCATGATCATCCAACTCATCATGGTTAATCATTAAATGTTGATTCAATCCCTATTTAATATTTTTTCCTTGCTCGGTGTTCTTCATTTGAATCTCGATTACATCACTTAGTGCCTTGAGTTCCTTTTTATTTACCGAGTGACCTTTCTTTTTACTTTTACCTTGCCAAGTGAATTTTCCTACTCGGTAGCTAAAACAAATTAACTTACCGAATTGTCAAACCTTCATCACCATAATTTACCGACTTAACATAATCATATGTTAGGTAGAAAATAATTATATTAATATAATCTAATCATTTTCTGATCTGTATTAGTTTCCCAATTAAATTCTTCAACTTCACAATATCTCATTTCTTCTTCTCCTTAACTCATTCTCCTTATATCATTATCGAATGATATGACAACATAATATAAACCAGAAATCAATTACTTGACATCAATGATAAGACAATAATTGATCTAACCTTTCTACTATCATCATGTATGTTGGATATTTTCCAACAAGCCAGATTACTGATTGTATGTTTGTCACTGATGAAAACATATGGTAAGCAACATGCATGGAAGCCTGATGGAGAGATCTTTGAGCATATGTTGCATGGATATGTTATCAACATGATATCATAGATATAGAGGTTGATTATGAGTAAAGATAGTAGTATAGTTGTGTATATTGATGAGTGTTTCTGATAGGTCCCAAGAATAGTTCTTTATATGATTTGCAGTATGATTGTAGTAAGGCCTTGCACATTTATATTTATGTTGTAGACATATGTATGATACTATGTTCATGGACATAGAGTTAGATATGCAGTACAGGTTGAGTTATGAAGTCTCTAGTTGACAGTCAGTTTCCTGAGTCTACCTAGAAGAGCTGACAATATTTATATGATTGTGGTAGTTGCACCTATCATCTCGGTATGCACACTTGGATTTATGTTAAGAAGAGAGTTAAGGATATTTAGTTAAGAGTGCATAATGTAATTCAACATGAGAAGAAAGTTGGAGTTAATTTATTAGAGCTGACTGTGTAGCGTTGCATCTACTCACATGGAATTGTGTAGTCCTAATTCATGTTGTGTGCTTAGTAAAGTTGACTGAGATGTTATTGGAGAGTTGTATTATTTCTCTAATATGATTTCAAGATGGTTCTAATAGGCCGACTTGATTATGTCATTTAGAGAAAGATATTTAGAGGCAGTCATTTGTGATTGCTAAGCATGGCTTATAGTTGAAATACAAGTGCAGAGCCGAGGGTGCGAAGTGTTGAGCCATCAGTAGAAGGTCTATGTGACATAGTAGAGAGTATATGCTATTCATTGGAACTGATCAAGATAGCAGGTCTATGTGCAGTTCACCAAGATCCAGATATAGTGTGTATCTATTAAATAGAAGGTTGCAGCCTTCACCCCTTTGAGCAGTGTGCTCTTGGATAGTGCGTCCTCACCCCTAATAGGGTTAATTGTAAAAGACTCCTAATAGGGTCCAACCCTTGACCAGGTCACTATACTTATTGCATTGTAAAGATCAACTCCTAACATGGTTGTAAGATCTTCTAACATGGATCATAATGCACTAGTACAATTCTTAGTGGGTGTCAATTCCCACTGGGCTTTTTACCTATTTGGGTTTCCCTGTAACCAAAATTGTGGTGTTGTGTTAAGTGTTCTTTTATTGTGTTTATGTTTAATATACTTAATTAGACAAAGAATTGAATCTTGTAGATAACTAATTCATCCCCCCTCTCAGTTACCTATTGGGACTATTCCTAATAATTGGTATTAAAGCCAAGTGCCTCGGAGAGAAAGTTTAACATCTTGAGGTTGATCAGATGACATTCATTAGAAAATAAATTCCTAAGTTTGATGGAGAGAACTATCTAGATTGGAAGAAAAAAATGATGACACATTTGCATTGCATTGCCTTCGAGATTTTTGTAGTAGCTACCAAAGAAGTTGAGATTCCTTTACTAGTAGATCTTGCAAAAGAATATGCAACCTCAAAGAAAAAGGAGATGTTCACTTCAAATGCTATTGCCAAAGAAGCCCTTATCAACACCCTATCTGACAGTTAGTTTTTAGAGATCAAGAAAATGGACAAAGCCTATGAGATATGGAAGTACCTAGAAGACATGTTTGAAGGAGATATTCAAGCCAAGAATGCATGTAGAAAGACATGGAAGAAAAGATACAATACATTAGAGATGCTACTTGATAAGAATGTCAGAGCTTACAATCAAAGGATTAATGAAGCAGTTGCAGGAATCAGAAACAATGGTGGAGAAATTTCGGAAGAAGACATAATGGATAAATTGATGACTACCTTGACACCAGAATATGACAACAAGATATGCATCCTAGATGAAACTATGCAGTCCACAAAAGACTTTAAAAGAGAGACTTTAATCAACAAGCTTTTAGCCTTTGAGATATCAAGATTGAAGAAAGAGCCTAAAAGTGAAACAACATTCAAAGCTTTAGTACATGGTAAGAAATCCTTGAACACCTCTCATAATTTTGATGATGATGATGAAGAGAAAACACTAGATAATTTCATTATTATGATTGCTAAAAGAGAAAAGAAAGGAAAAGGAAAATAGGAAGGTCAATTACCATTCAAATGATTTTCATGTAATAAAATTGGTCACTTTGCATCCAAGTGTCCTACAAGAGTTAAGAAGTTCAAAAATAACTACAAGCCTAAGTACACAAATGAATGTTACTATGCTGGAGATGGAGTATCATATGAAGAATCAACAGAGGATGAAATTGGATTCATTGCTCTTGAAGATGAAAATAATGCACAAGAGTTAGCACTAATTTCACAAGCTGACATCAGGACAGATTGGATCATTGACAGTGGTTGCTCACACCACATGACATGAGACAAAGATAGATTTGTATATTTGGATAGATACAAAGGAGGCAAGGTTAGATTTGGAGACAACACTCCTAAACCTATTATTGGTAGAGGAGCCATCACCCTGGATGGAAAGAACAACACTGATGATGTTCTATATGTTGATGGTTTGCAGCATAACCTACTAAGGGTTGGATAGTTGCTTGACAAAGGTTACCGGTTGGAGTTCAAAGATAACAAATGCATCGTTAATAACAAAGAAGGAGAAATGATTGCATCAGGTTCAAAGACTAAAGGTAATTTTTTTTCAGATTAATCCTGAAGCAAGTTTTTTTGTTGCTAAAGTAGATGACAGTTGGTTATGGCACAAAAGTCTATGTCATATCAATTTTGATAACATAGTAAAGATAATTAATGTAAAGACAGTAAGAGATCTTCCTAGCATTGCAAAACTAGTTGATGCAATATGTAGGGAATGTGTGATGGGAAAGCATGTAAGGAATTCATTCAGAAGAAAGCATAATTCGGTAGAGAACAAGTTGGATCTGATACATACAAACCTATGTGGACCAACTCAAACAAGATCATACTATGGAAAAAGGTATTTCATTTTATTTGTTGATGATTATTCTAGAATGACATGGGTTGCATTCTTAAAAGATAAATTAGAAGCATTTGACAAGTTCAAAATATTCAAAGCTAAGGTTGAAAATGAGTCTGGATTGAAGATTAAATGTTTGAGATTAGATAAAGGAGGAGAATTCACCTCTGAAAAATTTTATGAGTACTGCAAAGAACATGGGATAAAAAGATAGCTTAGTGCCCCTAGAACCCCTTAGTAGAATGAAATTGCAGAGAGAAGGAATAGGATCATTCTTGACACAACGCACACCATCATGATTGAAGGAAAGGTTGCAACCACCTACTAGAGAGATGCAGTCACTACTGCAATTACTATCAATAGAATTCAATTAAGGCTAGGCATAGAAAAAACACCTTATGAGATATGGTTTTGGAATGTACCTATAGTAAAATATTTTAGAATCTTTGGAAGCAAGTGCTACATCAAGAGAGATGAAGCAATTGGCAAGTTTGATTCAAGAAGTGATGAAGGTATTTTTCTTGGTTACTCTACTAAAAGAAAAGCTTATAGATGCTTTAATTTGAGATTGAAGAAGATCATTGAAAGTGCTCATGTTAAGATTGATGAGAAGTTTATGATTCAAGAGAGATACCATGATTATGCACCTATGATTGAAGAAGAACCTAGACCCACCAGTAGTGAAGCAGTTGTTGAAGAAATGTTTGACAACATAGATGTTCTATTCAATGACCCTGAAACAAGTGAAGAAGAAACACAAAAGGAAGATGAGAAATTCACACCTAATGTTCCTAAATTCACATCTAGATACCATTCAAAGGAAGACATCATTGGAGATCAGAGCAGCAAAGTCATGACAAGATCAAAAGCAAAGAGCTCCACAACAAATGAAGAGGTATGTTTACTATCGCAGATTGAACCCTTAAGTGTTGAAGATGCATTTAATGATTCAGATTAGCATGAAGCAATGAAAGAAGAGCTAGATTAGATAATTAAGAATGAAACATGGGAATTGGTCCCTAGACCTAGTGATAAAAATGTAATAGGAACAAAATGGATATTCAGAAATAAGATGAATGAAGATGGAACAATGGTAAGAAACAAAGCAAAACTAGTGTGTAAAGGATATACACAAAGAGAAGGAATTGATTATTTAGATATATTTACCCCTATAAGCAGATTGGAAGACATAAAGTTATTTATAGCCTATGCTACCTTCAAAGATTTTAAGGTAAACCAGATGGATGTTAAGTCAACATTCCTAAATGGAGAGTTGAAAGAAGTATACATAGAGCAGCTTGAAGGATTCACCTTATTAGACAGACCTGATATGGTATGCAGATTGAAGAAAACCTCTATGGACTTAAGCAAGCCCCTAGAGCATGGTATGAAAGACTTGATGGATATTTGACAAAGATTGGATTCAAGAAAGTAGCAGCAAATTTTAATTTATTCATAAGAGAAACATCTGATGGATTATTGTTAGTTGCCATATTTGTTGATGACATTATCTTTGGTGGTAATGACAAGCTCAGTGTTGGATTTGCTAAAGAGATGTAGAGAGAATTTGAGATGAGCATGATTAGACCTATCAAGTACTTTTTGGGATTGAATGTGCAACAGACAGAAAAAGGTATATTCATAAATCAGATCAAGTATGTGAAAGAGATCTTGAAGAAATTCAAGATGGATGATTGCAAGCCAGTAAGTACTCCTATGATAATTGGATGCAATATTTCAAAAGAAGATGATTCACTAGTAGTAGACATAACCTTGTATAAGTCTATGATTGGTAAACTTATATATCTTACTCAAACTAGACCAGACATTTCCAATGTAGTTGGAAGATTTGTAGCAGAACCTAAGCAAATTCATCTCATGGTAGTAAAAATAATATTCAGATATTTGAATGGAACCTTAGACTATGGTTTATGGTATCCCAATTTAGATAATGTAGAGCTTCATGTATATACATATGTAGATTGGGTAGGATGCGTGGATGACATAAAGAGTACCTCAGGAGGAGTAGTATTTCTTGGTGATAGATTTGTCACTTGGACAAGCAAGAAACATAATTGTATGTCTTAGTCAACATTAGAAGTAGAATATGTAGCAGCAGCATTGAACCGTTCCACAATTGTGTGGATCAAGTAGATGATAAAGGATTTTGGTATTCAGATTGATTATCCTATTTTTATTCATTGTAATAGTACTAGCACTATCAACATGTCAAAGAACCCTGTAATGCATTCAAAGACAAAAAACATTGAGATAAAATATCACTTCCTAAGAGAAAAAGTAGCAGAGAAAGAAGTAAAGGTGGACTATATGAGCATAAAAGATCAGCTAGCAGACATATTCACAAAGCCTTTACCTAAGGATACTTTTGAGTATCTCTGGGAGAAGCTGGGAGTAATTCCCTTCCTTGAATTTGATTAGAGATAGCAGGAATGCATCAGTCCCCAGTGACTGATGAAAGGTTGACTAATCTACCAGAGGAGTAGTACTGGTGCTTAAATAGTTTGGCATCTTTTTCCATTGATGTCAAAGGGGGAGTATATAGTCATGAAAAAAAGTAAATAATACAACATTTCATCCTTAAGGATGTTTTGTTGAGGAAATGGAGAATGTTATAAAAGAATTGCAACAAGGGGGAGTGAGTACTTGGCAAGAAGGAACTAAAACAATAAGAGATGGAGGATTCATCCTTGGGGGAGTTTTGTTGAGGAAATAGAGAATAGTATAAAAATATTGCTCATTTGGATTGATGGTGTTTTTCATTCCATATGTTTCCATTAATACCAAAGGGGGAGATTGTTGGAGATTTACCAGCAAGCCAAATTACTGATTGTATGTTTGTCATTGATGACAACATATGATAAGCAACATGTGTGGAAGCCTAACGGAGAGATATTTGAGCACGTGTTTCATGGATATGTTATCAACATGATATTATAGATGCAGAGATTGATTCTGAGTAAAGACAGTAGTACAGTTGTGTATATTAGTGAGTGTTTCTGACAGGTCCCAAGAACATTTCTGTATATGATTTGCAATATGGTTGCAGTAAGGCCTTGCACATTATATTTATTTTTTAGACATATGTATGATGCTATGTTCATGGACGTAGAGTCATCTATGCAGTATGGGTTGAGTTATGAAGTCTCTAGTTGACAGTCACAGTTCCTGAGTCTACTTGGAAGAGCTGACAATTTTTATATGATTGTGGTAGTTGCAGCTATCATCTCGGTATGCACACTTGGATTTATGTTAAGAAGAGATTTAAAGATGTTTATTTAAGAGCGCATAACATAATTCAACATGAGAAGAAATTTGGAGTTAATTTAGTAGAGCCGACTGTGTGTAGTGTTGCGTCTACTCACATGGAATTGTGTAGTACTAATTTATGTTGTGTGCTTAGTAGAGCCGACTAAGATGTTATTGGAGAGTTGTATTGTTTCTCTAATATGATTTCAAGATGGTTCTAATAGGCTGACTTGATTATATAATTTAGAGAAAGATATTTAGAGGCAGTCATTTGTGATTGCTAAGCATGGCTTATAGTTGAAAGACAAGTGCAGAGCGGAGGGTGTGAAGTGTTGAGCCATCAACAAAAGGTCTATGTGACACAGTAGAGAGTATATGCTATTCATTGGAACTGATCAAGACAATAGGTCTACATGTAGTTCACCAAGATCCAGATATAGTGTGTATCTATTAAATAGAAGGCTGCAACCTTCACCCCTTTGAGCACTGTACTCTCAGATAGTGCATCCTCACCCCTAACATGGTTAATTGTAAAAGACTCCTAACAGGGTCTGAACCTTGACCAAGTTACTGTACTTATTACATTGTAAAGATCAACTCCTAATAGGGTTGTAAGATCTTCTAACATGGATCATAATACACTAGTACAGTTCTTAGTGGGTGTTAATTCCCACTAGGGTTTTTACCTATTTGGTTTTCCCCATAACCAAAATTGTGGTGTTGTTTTAAGTGTTCTTTCATTGTGTTTATGTTTAATATACTTAATTAGACAAATAATTTAATCTTGTAGATAACTGATTCACCTCCCCCCCCCTCCCAGTTATCTCTTGGGACTATTCCTAACAATGTATTCCTCTGATCTTGGTCGGTCTTCATCATCATCTCCATCAAATAATCAATCTTCAACATTACTATCAGTTATAGTAACATATATATGGAAGCATCACTCAATGAACAAGAAAGGAAAGATATGACTGAGTTTCTTTGAAAAGCACAAGTAAATTTTGTATTGTCCTATAAAGATATGTCAGGTTTGGATACTGATCTAGTAGTACATCATCTTGTAGTGGATCCTAAGATCAAACCTATTAAGAAAAAGTTAAGAAATATGCATCCTCAAGTTGCCTTTCTAGTCAAAGAAGAGTTACAAAAATGCTTGATGCTGAATTTATATGACCTATAGATTATCCATAATGGGTTTCCAACATTGTACCAATGGGTAAGCCTGCTGGGGGCATAAGGATTTGTATTGAATTTAGAGATATCAAATTGGCATGTCCTAAGGATGACTTTCCACTTCCCAACATTGATATTATAGTGGATTTGAATGTTGGACATGAGATGCTATCTCTTATGGATGGTTTCTTTGGATGCAATCAAATTAGGATAGCAGTTGAGGATCAACTCAAAACTTTTTTTACTACTCCCTTGGGAACATTTTTCTATGAAGTGATGCCTTTTGGTCTTAAAAATGCAGGAGCTTCTTATCAAAGAGCTATGCTGTCAATATTTCATGAACTCCTTCATGTCATTATGGAAGATTATGTTGATGATTTTATTGGAAATTTAAAGACAAGAGAATCACATAGAGCCATCCTTACCACAATCTTTGACATGTTGGAGAAGTATAAGGTAAGGTTAAAACCTAAAAAATGTGTCTTTGGAGTTAAATCAAGTAAACTATTGGGTTACATAATGTCTCAAAGAGGTATTGAGGTAGATCCTAAGAAGGTGAAAGCAATCTTGGATATGCCACCTCCCCAGACATTGAAGAAACTTTGGAGTTTTTAAGGATGACTTTAGTCTATTCACAGATTCATATCTCATTTGGTAGATAAGGTTCATCCTTTTTCACATCTCTTGTGCAAAGATAATAAGTTCATATGGGATTGTCTCTATCAAAAGGATCTTGAGAAGTTGAAACAATATCTAGCTAACCCACCAATGCTAGTCCCACATGTTCTAGGTCAACCACTAATTCTTTATATATATCATCTACATCAGTTGTACTAGGTGCACTTCTTGCACAACTAGATGATAATGGAAAAGAGTGTGTTATCTATTACCTTAGAAGAACACTTTTTGGTTATGAATTGAATTATACTAATATTGAGCAAGCATGTTTGGATGTGGTCTTTTTCATGCAAAAGATACATCATTACATGCTTAACAACAAGACACAACTCATTTCTAAGGTTGATCCTCTTAAGTACCTCTTATCAAAATATACTCTCACTAGACGCACACTAAAATGGGTCATGATCCTAAGTGAGTTTGAAATTGTTTATGTAGATTGAAAAGCTATCAAAGGCAAAGTAATTGTAGATCAGTTAGCAAAATCCCTTTTACAAGATGGTCATCCTATTGTTATAGATTTTTCAGATGAATCTGTCATGACCGTCACCTCAAGCATGCAATGGAAACTCTATTTTGATGGATCTTATACATAGAAAGGCTCAAGAGAAGGATTCTTATTTGTGAAACCATAAGGATATCTCATTCCTAAGTCTTACAAGCTTACATTTCCTTGCACAAACAATATTTCAAAATATGAGGCCCTGGTAGTTGGACTTCATCAAGCTATTCGCTGGAAGATCTCTAACTTGCTTGTCTTTGGTGACTCAGTTGGTTATCAAAAAAGTTAACGATAAATTTCAAAAAAAGGATGATAATATTCCCCTACCATCAAATGGTTGAATATCTGAAAGCATAGTTCATAGAAATCACATTTCAACAAATTCCAAGAGCTAATAACAAAGTAGTTGGCACAATGGCTACCATTGCCTCTTTGATAGATATGCTAGAAAATAGTCAAAGGTGTGAGTTTCTTATTGAGAACCTTATGGTCCCTATCTATAGCCAACTAGAGTCTAAAATGGTGTATAACATTGTTGGCCTGAGTCCCCTTAGTACCAAGATATTTATTCCTATCTTCGTGATAAGTTTGTTCCACTAACCCTTACCACTAATCAATGTAAAACCTTTATCTGTCCAGCCTCCCATTACACTATCCTTGGAGATACCCTTTTCTAGAAACAGTTTGATGGAACTCTTCTTAGTTGTTTGAATTCAAAGGAATAATAAATGGCCTTACAATAAGTACATCAAGGAATCAATGGGGCTCATTCAAGTGGAATCACTTTGGCTAAAAAGTTGCTACATACTAGATACTATTGGCTGACCATGGAGCAAGATGCTTATCACTTTGTAAAAAAATATGTTCCTTGTAAACAACATGGTTATTTGATACACACCTCCACTCAATAACTTCATCCCACCATCACACCCTATCCCTTCTCATGATGGGGTTTTGACCTTGTAGGAAAAATATTCACTAATTCTTCCAATGGCCACAAATATATCCTTTCTACTACCGAATACTTCACTAAATGAGTTTAAGCTATACCTCTCACTTATACTACAGGGAATAAAATTTCCAAGTTCATCTTGAATTGCATAATTTGTCACCATGGCATTCCTCAAGATATTCATACTTATAATGACACTCCTTTTAAGAATAAGGATGTCACTAAGCTTTGCAAAAAAATTGGCATAACCCAACATTATTCCAGCAAGTATTTCCTGCAAGGTAATGGTCAAGCAGAGGCTCCTAACAAAACTATACTCAAAATCCTCAAAAAGATATTCGATGATGTTGGTCATGATTGGCACCTTCAATTGAATCCCACTCTTTGGGCCTACCACACTTCCATCTGTACCCCTACTGGCACCACCCCTTTTTCCCTTATTTATGATATTGAGGTTGTACTTCCCATAGAAATTGAGGTCCCCTCTCAGAATCTCCTTGAAGAATATGATATTTGAAGAGGACTATTAAGTTTCTCACTTACAAGAATTGCAACTCCTCGATGAATGACGCCTCAATGCCTTGAACCAACTTCGCATGTATCAAAATTGTATTTTCTTGTAGTTTGATAAGAAGATCAAGCCTCCATAATTTGAAGTTGGTGACCTAGTACTACAACATAACATGTGGAATCTCCAAAATTGTGAAAAGAAAGGAAAATTTGAGCCTAATTGGTTCAGACTTTGGATCTAGAGCATATCAGATAGCTATACTAGAGGGAGAGTAGCTCCCTAATCCTATAAATATTTAGCATTTGAAGAAATTTTACACTTGATCCAGCAAGCATAATTCTTGTACAGCATAAAATGTTCCTAAATTAATCTTAAAAATCATAAAATGTTCCTAAAAAAATCCTAAAACTAAAAAAATGTTCTTGGAAAAATCTTAAAAATTAGAAAATTTTCCTAAAAAAATCCAAAAAATTATAAAAAGTTTTGAAAAAATCATCACCCTAGTGAAAACCCAGCAAACAAGTGCCTTGATGACAAAAAATAAATAAAAATCAAAGAAATAAATCATCCATTAGTTAAAACTTGGCAACAAGCACTCTGGACAAGTACCATGGTGAAAACTCATCTCAGGTGCCATGTGTAGTTAGACTTTATCCATTGTCTATCTAGGTTCTACATCATCCATCAATCCCCTTCTGCTTGGTCCCATAAATGTGTAGGAAATCTCCCTAGTATTTCAACCGCATCCCATGTTTTTCTATTCCCTCCTCGGTGAGGCATTAATCATGCTCATAATAAAAGGAACCTTCCTGAGCTGT
This sequence comes from Chamaecyparis obtusa, assembly GCA_027943335.1. Classification (NCBI taxonomy): domain Eukaryota; kingdom Viridiplantae; phylum Streptophyta; class Pinopsida; order Cupressales; family Cupressaceae; genus Chamaecyparis; species Chamaecyparis obtusa. Next base: position 835,160 of record BSBK01000284.1, on the reverse strand, counting down.
GACATTTTTAGACATAGTGACCATATTCATTCTTATCCACATTAGCATTTAGACTAAATCACTGCATTATTATTTGATTCACACTATTTTCGGTGAATTCATTTCAATCAATTGTCTAATCTCGACCTATTAGGATAGATCCTTCTTGCATCGGCTCCTCCAATAGTGAATAATCCAAACTTGTTCTTGGAAAGAAATATGGATTGAATAACTTCTTGGTCATGAGGCCTTCTTGATGATTTTATCTTTTGTATTTTAGTATAATCTAATCATGGTTTCCTTGATCTCCTATATCTTGGTATATTGTGAATGATGTCTACTAGAATATATGTCTTTTTTGGTATGATCTATTTGTTGGTATATTTAGGGCATATGTGTTCATAAAGTGATCATGGTTGTGCATATCTCACTAGGGCTAGAGTGTCTCACTCTCACCATGATTTTATTGCACTAGTTCCATGATGGTTGCTTAATATGTTACTATGTTCCTAAATACTACCTTTTTGTTTGAGAATCCAATCCATGCAATGGAATCATGTCATCCTTGCTTTCTGGCCTGTGATGTGTACCCCTTGTTTCAATATTAAACTAGGGTGTGCTCTCCAACATTAACACAATACAATCTCACAACATCTCTCTTTTGGCTTTGATTAGTTTTTCATATTACATTTTCTTTGCATATCATTTTTTATTAAGTTTGCATATTAGTTAGGTTCATTTTGTATTTTGTATTTTGAGGCCTTCTTTTTATTCATCTCTCCCTCAACTCCATCATCTTTGACCACCACTGTCTCAATCTAAATGGCCCATCTAGCTCAGGCATTTAGGTAATATGTCAGTCCTATGTATATTGTGTCAACCCTAGTTGCCATCACTTAGTTGTCTACTTTGGTAGGTTAGTCTAGGTATAATTGTCCACCCCGTAGGTTAGTTGTCCCCATTTCCTATCGTCCCCTTTTTGGAGATGCCTATCTAGGGACAGGTAGCTCTCTATCCCCCCCTAGGTGTAGCTTCCCTATGAGCATTGTCGTCCATTCATCCTCACCCATTCTTGGATGGGAAGCTTTATCACGAACCATGGGTGGGTAGAGATGCCCGTCCACAGATGGGCAACTTTGCTGGCACTGTGGGTGGTCTCCGCCCATCCACAGATGATTGGCTTTGCAACCACCTTTAGTGGGTAGAGACACCCATCGGCCCCTTGTTGTCTCATTTCTTCCCCCCCTCCTATATTTTTTAAATGCAAATTATTTAAAAAATTACAAAGGTTAACCAAAAAACAAAGGTGAGTTTTTGAACTTTTCAGATCGTCCATGCCCGTCGTCCATTGGTAGACCCAGACTCACTCCCCTAGCTATTGCCTCTCCCTCATCTTTGTCATTTCTTCTCTCCTCCCCTTATTAGTTGTGGTGAAAATGAACTTTTTGGGGTTCCCTTTCGGTCTTTTATATTGGGCCTTTTGGTGGGTCCCCCTTTTTCTTTTTTTCCCTATCCTTTTTTTTCAAATCATGCAAAAGCCCCATTTCTCTTTTATTTCTTTTTCTTCCCTTTCTTCTTTTTTGCCCTTACTTTTTCAAGAAAATTGACAAAATTATTTTTTTGCCCAATTTTCTTGAGGGGGCACATTCTCTCTCCATTGTCATTTAGGCACGATTGTTGGGGCATCTTATTTTTTCTTCTTTGACACGATGTTGATTTCGACACAACATCAAAGAGGGGCAAAATGTAGACGCCCTAAATTATCCATTCACACTAATATTATTTTTTATTAATATTTCTTCTTAACATTATGGTTGATTTTCATTAATCAACTATATTGTTATATTCCTCTATATAAATTAAATTTTATTAAATAAATTCATTTTTCTTTCGTATTTAAATTTTATTTAAATACTATAATGTATGAAATTAAATTTAATATGTTATCCTTCCATTTCCCTTTATATTTTTTTATTTTATTTTATTTCTTCACTAGACTAAAGTTCTTCTAAACCTTGATTAAATTAAAATTATTTTAATTTAATCCTCTTTTCCATTTTCCTAATCTTGTTTTCTTGCTAATTATTCCTCTAATCTTGATTAAAAATTGGATTACCTCTAATCATGTGCACAATCCATTTTTCCAAGGTAACCACCTCTCCATCTTTTTTCTCCTCCAATTATTTTGAATTCCTCTTTCCCTCTAAAAGTGAAGTTTGACTTTTGCATGTTTTGCCCCTTAATCCTAGCCACACATTTCTTTTTCCTCTTCATCTTAGCCACTCCCCTTTTGCCTCTAAATATTGACCATTCATTCTTTTGCCTCTTAATCTTGGCCACTCATTCTTTAATCCATTCTATAAAAAAGAGGCCTCACTACTCATTTGGAGACTTAGACATCTTCAGAGAACTTAGACATCTTTGAGATTTAGGCATTCTTAAGTACTTGAACACTTGAGCACTAAGGCATTCTTAGCATTTTCATAGTTGTTACATTTTAATTCATAATTTAGATTACTTTCTTGCATTTTTAGTTTAAAATTTCTATCATAGATTAGCTTGCATCTCCATTCTTAGTTTATCTTTCATTTGAATCTAGTTTATTAATCTCTTGCATTGCATACTTAGCATAGATCTTGCATTTTGAAATCATTTGGTGAAGATTTGGGGCAAGTTCTTCATACTCGTTTCTCAAATTCTTTCACTTATCCATTTTAGCTTGAATTGTATATTTCCTTTCCATTTTGCACTTGCAAGAAATCATTAGTGGGATTTATTATATCTTGTTGGGAGAGCACAACCAAAAAAATCTCTAAGAGAAAATCAAACAAGGTTGATTGGGTGCCATTGTTTTAGCTCATCAGAGGTTGTAGTGTAAATTTGGTTGTATTACAAGTTATTTAGCATGTTTAATCTAATTTAAATACTTCATATTTCTTATGTTTTCAAGTTTTGATTTGTGGTGAAGCTATAGGGATTTTCATTGCATACACCACTTCCAAGAATAAAACTTGGAATAAAACTAATAAAGAATAATAGTTTCCACTAACATCACACCTCAAGTCTAACTAAAGAAAGAAAAGAGGAAAGTGGGAAAATATAGTGGGAATAAAACAACCCTTAAAACTAAAGTAAATCTATATGGGACCCCTAGAAGGTCTCACAAAAAGTGAAAATGAAGAGACAATATATCTCTTCATAATGTGTAGTCAATAGTATATGTTTGAAATTGGATCTAGAAGATGGTCAAAAATTGTTGAGAAACATCCCTCGCCTTAAGAATGAACAAAACCAAAGATGTATGCAATATATCTTCCCATTTGTAAAAGGAATAGGTAGGAAGAAAGCTCAAAATAAATGATATTTTTCTTAGCGGTCTCCATGTTTATGTTGAATGTTATCATAATTAAATCATACATTGTTAAAGATGACAATTTATAATCTCCTAAAATTGATGTTGAATACAATCAAAGGACTCATGTACCTCCTTATAAGGAAAATAGATCTCTTTAAATGTTGTGCCAAAGTATCCACACTCATATTAAAGTACAAGTAATAATAATGCATGGAACAAAGAAGAGAATCTAAATTTCCTCTTACAATAATTGAAAAAGAATCACTCTCATCAAAGAGTAGATGTATGCAATTGATAGTATAATCTAAATCTGAAATGAGGGACTCTACAAATTGACAAGAGGTGTCTAGCATAAATTGATAGTGGGTTTCTTCACTAATGGATGCTTGCTTTCACTTTAATCTCTTGAATGCATAATGAATGTATGATAGCTCGCATGTATGTGTATATAGATTGTGGATGTGAAAATGAGAGAAAGCAGTGTCCTTTTATACACATTTTAGGACTCATATTTCATCCAGGCTGATTGTAATTTCAAACCGAGGAAGAGAATCCCACCATTAGGCTTTGGGATAATTTTAGGAATAAAACACTAGGACAAGATTGACTTGGCTGACCTAGTCTAGGAATAGGTCATTCTAGCTAACCTAGTTTGATGATTTTGCCTCCAAATCTCCCAAGATGTTGGGGAGTGTGTTGAAAAGTGGAGGTAGAAGTTATAGCCCACTAGGAGATTAGGGCAATTCCTGAAATCCAAAAATGAATGCACAAGACCTAGGTGGAAGGTGAATTATGTGATTGGAATAAAAATGGAAAATCATACATAGAAATCAGAGCCAACATCAAGTTTAAACATGATTGAGGGAGGAGGAGGACCTATATTTGAATTGAATATGAATTTAAGTAAAATATGAGGTCCTACCATAAGAAGCACACTAAAGTAGTTCAAATGGTCCCAAAATGAGCATAAATTAAGTGCTTACTTTTTAGGACGGTACAAAGAGATATCCCCAAGATAATGGACATTTCATTCTCAAACAACTCTAATCTTCAATACCTGTAAAATAAATTTTATTTTCCTTCCTAGTAACTATTTTCTTTGTTGCCATGTAAAAATTATGGAGCTCTCATACCATGTAAAATTTTAGCTTAACTTGCACAACACACTGAATCTAGATAGAAAAAAAAGAGCAAAACTTTCAGGTGTATAAAAAAAATTTAGAACAAGAATGAGATGAATAAATGTTTCATTAATTTACAAAATATATAACCTTCCTCAAAGAAAAAGGTAGAGGAAAAATAGGAATATAATTGAAAAAATAGAAGTATTCCTTAGTTTTCTTAAAAGCTAAGCAACAACATTTGATCCAAGTCACCACAATTAAACTAGAAGTAAAACACAAAGTTGTCACTTCTAAGAATAAAAATAATAAAGAGTAATAGTTTTCACTAACAAAAGTCAACAATTAAATTTTTAGATTTCACAGGTTGCAAATTACATACATAATTAAAAAAGTGTTGACACGAATGTATAAGATGAATTGACAAAATTTTCTTGAACTCATAGAAGAAGTTCATGTAAAAAATTATAAATACAAATTTAATATAAATTTGACCTTAATACGACTAAAGCTTCCATATTCCAGTCTAAATATTTTGCATGATATTCATTCACCATTGAACTTCTATTGGCCTATGAAAGAATAAATCCCAACTCGACAACATTACAACCTCTACAATAATCCTTTAGTTAATTTTCTTTGTTTTCATATCGTTGGTAAACTAATTTGTCACTGCGGTTTTTTACTGAAATTAACCTTGTTTACCCAAAGAACAGTGACAAATATTCCAATAGTTGGAGAGACTATTATGGAATACCAATATTCCTCTACATTTGAGAGGGGCAACACCCTTGTATGACGAGGTTATTTAAGGATTTTGTGTACTTTTAACCATAAAGTTAGAAAAGGAGAAAACATTAAACTAAAAGAGAATAAGAAACATAAAACCTATTGGAAGACATACGAAGACCAAATAGGATTCCTTAATGGATAAAAATTACAAAGGGGTTATCAACAAATATGTTTATCCATGCAATGATGATGAATGAAGAATAAAAAATCTTGACATACAAAGAGATAGCCTACTTCAACACTTTCAAACTAAGATACCAGAGCATGATTGTTTATCATTACAATAATTATACAGATATCAATGTCTTACACATGCATAAAAAGATTACTAACTTAATGTACAAGAAGTTAGTAATGATAACACATGAATATATTTAAAACACGTGAACTAAACTATATTCTTCATTATCTTTTGGAATTATGCAATCCCAAAATCCTCCTTATACACACTGCAAACAAAAATATATTATTCCAAAATATCTCCAAAAATTTCTTCAGAGTTTTCTCTCTATAAGAGTCCCCCCTTTTTCATTATAAATAGCTAGTATTAATATGACTATTTGGATAACTACTAATAACTACCCCAATAAATACTTTCTTGATAAACATTTTTGAAATACATTTAAAAAAAATAATAATAAATCTTGTGTGTTTAGGATTTACGTCACTTTTACACAAATAAGGTCTATTTTCTAACCTTTGGTTATAATAAGTGACACACGTCACTTTTAAAAAAATCCAACTTAAAACTTACAAATTTTGAGTTATGAACTTTACCAAGAAACTAGTCCATTTATCTCAAACTCATTTGTACATGTAACCATCTTTCCATCTAGCTTAATCTTGGACATAAAAGAAATCTCATTCACCGATAATTTGACTTTATGACCACATTCTCTCCAACTACATCTATATTTGCTAAGCATCCTTTTCTTCTATGAAGATAATTTCCCTTTGAATAATGAGAAGGTTTTACATCATGGTATGATCAAATCTTTGGTAGCATTTTTGGTTTCAAGTAACATAATATAAAATAAATCAATAAACTATTGGAAATCATAAATGGCAAAAAACCATGACATGTTGGAAACCATCAAGTGTTGGAAACTGTAATGTATTGGAAACCATTGTTGATAAGTTGGATGTGTTTTTATTGATGTCAACATTTCTACTATGATGTTTTTTTTGTCTCCTATGTTTTTTGGATGTCTAGTGTGAAGATTAGATGGTTTTGATATCTGTTACGAAGATTGGTTGATAGATATGCAATTTTGCTAGGAACACAAAAGGTTTAGATGAATTGAAACAAAAGGTTATTAAAGATGAGGAGTCACACACCTCATGGCATGATATAGATATTTTATACATGATTCATGTCAAGTTTGATTTGTTAACATGATGATTTGATTAAGTTATGGTGTCTTAGATAAAGACTAGTTATTTTGCTGATTGCTAGTGTTATAGAGCTATAAAGTTACAGAGATTGATTTTTTACACATGTTGTAGATGATAAATTTGGTTGTACATCTAGGAATGTGTTAAGGACATAAATACATCTACCATTCAAAGGGTTTGTTATTCTAATGATCCATAAGGAAGTTACAAGTATTATAGTGGAGGATGACAATGTTTTTGAAAGTTTATCATAAGATGCTAGTAGATCCAACAAATGCAGTATATTTATTTGTTTGTTTGAGCTTAATGATGCCTTACTTAGGATGATATAGGATTATGTTATTGATGAGTTTGTAGCTTACATTGATTAGGGTGACCAAGTTCAATGAATATAAGTTATTTGTTTTGTGATCTTTGCCGACATGTTAAGGAAAGATTGTAAAATGGTTTATAAGAGATCGATAAAATGTTTTTAGGGTTATGATCATGATCTCAAGATGTTATTGATGCATATAAGGGATGTTTGGAAAGTGTACAGAGATCCTGCTAGTTGATTTTGGTCCCGAGAGATGGATGATTAGGGATTAGGTTTTGTCGACCTAGTTCTTGATAAATATGGCGAATTAGGGTTTCATTGGTGTGTCATGTGTATGTGCCAATGTTTTTGAGATCACATAAGAAATTATATGCTATTGAATTATTTTTACATATCTAATGAGGGATGAATTGCTTATTTGTAGTGTGGCAAAAAGAATTATATCAAGGGATATGACTGTATTGAAAAGGAACTGACTTAGGCATAGTGAGATACTACTATAGATTTCATGAATTATTAGATTTGTGTTTGAAAAGTGTTTGTAAGTTAGTGATACTTTTGTATTGTAATTTTAAGTTAGTGTGACTTCCGTAGGGTGAGTTCCCAAGCTAAATTGAGTAGTGAACTCTAGGTAGTATGCCTAAATGCATGTATATTCCTTATATTGTAATAAGCTATACTTCTAACAAGGTATTAGTCTTATTGTGGGTATCAAGCTCATCATGGTTTTCACCCTAGTTTAGTTTTCCATGTAAAAAATCTTTATTTTATGTGGTATTGATGTTTTTTGATTTGTGTTTACATGTTTCACATTTTTCAAATTATTAATAGCAATTTATGTGATTAAGGGATTTATGCTTGAAGGGTTTAAGGGTTTTAGAGTTTAAGTATTTTTGTAGCAAATAATTCACCCCCCCTCTCAGTTTCTTTTTGACTATTTCCTACGACCATAACATTTTGAAAACCAAAAAAATTAGAAACTATAATGTGTTGGAGCCCATTAGGTGCTAGAAACCATAAAGCCAAAAAAAATTAGAAACCATAATGTGCATTCATAATTGGGTTATGAGTCATGTGTTTTGATTTCACAATGAGTATTTATGTGAATGACATTTACCATTTACCAATTCTAACTCACCTCATTGCTCCTTTTTCACCATCCACAATCCAAGCATTCACCTTTAGGAACTCATAACCTAGTTATGAGTTATGTACTATAATTTTGCATTGCATAATTCACAAGTCATCCATTAGCTTTTTACCATTCATAACTTATCCGAGCATTAAATTTTCACTTTTTGAAACTCATAACTAAGTTATGAGTTGTGAATTTGAATTGCATAATGCACTACTTTTGACTTTTCAAATTCACAACTTGGTTGTGAGTTGTGAATTCAAATTGCACAACTCTAATTAAAATATCAAGAAGTGAATTTAATTTAATTTAATTTTACTTTAATTTATTCACTCCTTTCTCCCCTTTTCAATGATTTTATCAGAACTCTTGATTGGGAAGAAACTTGAGTTTGAAATTTTGACTAGGAAACAAAAATTTTTTTTCAATGTTTTTCGAATATATCCTCTCAAAAATGCAAGTATTGAAATCTCATAGATGGTGGAGATATTAAATTTTTTTCTATTTTGGGTTTTTAATGAATGCATGAAAAATTTGTGCATGACAAAGCTTGGAGATGAAGAGTTTGTGATGAAACTAAAATGTTTTGGATAAATACACTTCAAAAGATTTGGTGCAAAAAAATTAAATTTTGGTCAGTTGGAAAATGATGCAATAATTGGCTCTAACTAGGGAAAAATATCATGAGGGATGTAGCTCAATCCCATAATTTTGCAAAGAGTAAGTGTTTTATCCATGGGAAATAGAATCACAAAGGAGACAACATTGGAGCTTATTGGAGAAACTAGATGCAAACCAAAAATGAGACTGACACGACAAAACTTCTACCTAAAATATGTACATGGTAGGGGATGCCTACCTTAAACAACTCCAGATGAGTTATAAAAACCAATTTACTAGCTGAGAAAAATAAATTCCATGATGAGATATTAGGTGGAAACCCTGGAGTACCTATGAACTCAGTTGCAGGATCACTCCTTGAACTTTGGTCCTGAGATTTCTAACATGTGAAACTTCTCCAAGTGAGGCAACATATCAAAACAACCATTCTTCATCAAAGACATCTGAATTAGGAATCCACTTGAACTATTCTTGTATTATAAAAACCATCTCTTCTTGTATGAGTTGAAGTATTGTATCTTCAAGCTTTTTAATGCACCTTTGACAATTTGGATCAACAACTTGGTGGGTTGAACATTCCATTTCATTCATTGGATTAGTATACAAGAGATTACTATAATAAGAAGAATATTTATCTAATATCTTTGGTATATAAGTAAAAGTATGATGAGGAATATATTTTTCCTTGATTTCTCTTGATTGGCCATTATTGATCTTTTGACTCTTTTTTGATATCTGACACTCTTATGCTTCCATTGGCATGATTCAAATTGAACCTTCCAAACAATGGTTTAGATATGAAAATGCCTTCTTATCAAACTTGAATTTAATAAGTTGATCTTCATCTTTCATCCATTCTTTTTGATCTTGTATTTAAACTTTGTCATGATATAAAGCCACAATAGTGTTTTTCTTTTTAATACATGTATGTTCCAATGAGTCCACACAATGAAGAATAATGTTTAGAGATTGATACTTAGGTAAAGAAGAGTCTTTTGAATGAGTATCATAACTAAATTATCTAGACTTATTTTCAATAGTCTTGCTCATAGATATAAATTTTACACCCCCTATTGTATCATCTTTATAGTCATCTAATTCACTATCTTCATCCATTGGGTGATTTAGAATATCATGATCCATTATCTGTATCCCTTTTAATGGAAAAATTTCTACTAACTTAGAATGAAAAAATATCTTACCAGTGTTTTCTTCATCATTCTTAAGATCATTTTTCGAGGAGAAACTTGATTTTCTTGCAACTCAATAAAATAAAAAATATCAATGCTTAGCAATTGCATGGAATACAAAATGGATGATTTCATACCTTTATTTTCATCAATAGGGATTTCTTCTTCAATGATTGGTGATGAACGAATAAAGACATCTCCACAAAGAAAGTCATTATCTGAAGCTTTGAGACACCAAGCGGGAATGAAAATTTCATGGGGCTCTTCTTGAAGTATTTTCCTTCACCCTTATTTTCTTTTTCAAGTTTCAAATTATTTAAGGGGGATTCTACTAATTCATTTTCATCTTTCTTTTTGTCAGGGATATTTGCAACTTCTTCTATAACTTGTAAAAATTTTTTCTCTTCATCATTGTCTTCATTGCACAATAATTTGTTGGCATTGATGAACTACAACTGATTGAATACCTGAATGACTTGAAGATCAGTGATTAGAGATCACCGAGTACTAAAATGATATGTAAGATAATTAAATCAATCATTATGTTGTCATTGATGTCAACTAGTTTGACAATACTTATCATGTTAGTTACAAATATCTAAACATCTATAAAGAGGAGAGAAGAGATGAAGAATTGAGATATCTACATAGAGGAAGATGGATATAATAGATGAGGATAAGGAATACTTTGGGTAACTTATTGATGAGTCTATGACTTCATATTGTTGACTTGATTATGCTGCATTAATCTATTATGGATAAGGAAGCAAAATGTACAAGGCAATGTGGTCGGTAAATGAAGCACTTCAGTATACACCAAGATAGTGTAGTGTATACCGAGTGACAGTATTAACCAAGTTTGTGTTCACCGATGCATTTCTTTGTTAACCAACTATGGATGAAAGTATTAAATGCTTAAGTTTAGCCGACAGAAATTGATGAGCTAGAAATTGTTATGATTTCGAGATTGAGGATAAAGTTTGTTATAAGATCCACGACTAACAAAATTTAGAGAAGATCTAAAGGATGGAATTGAAATGTGTTACTAACACAACCGTCGATGAAGGTTTAAGAGGCAAAATCTATGAAGGATATTAAGAGGCAAAATATGATGGTTGATATGAAAATGGTTTATCTGTCTATATAAGAGATATAAGTTTCTATATTGAAACATGCAGGAAGAAAGAAGATTGAAAATATTTTGCGTGAATACAGTTTCATGCATGCCTGATTAGACTGGTTGAAGGAGAACTAAACTGTAGAACAATACCAAGCGTCATAGAGCTATTACCGAGTGAAAGTAAGTTAAGGAAGTGAATTGATATATTGATCAAAGGATTTGTATGGTCTTAGAATAGATCTGAACATCTACAAATTGAGTTGTATTGTAATCAGATCAACTACTATTTCAGTTTAACCATTGATATAGAAAAATCTCTTAACCGAGTGGACTTAACCATCTTATGTTATGTCCCTCTATGATTTAATGAATGTACATTGTTATCCTATTGACCCCATAGTGAATGCTAGTTGAACGATAACTATTAGTCTTAAATCCTCTAACAAGTTCACACCTAACACTGTGTTTGTAACCTTTAACAGGGTTGGCTCTTCACCAAGCTCACTTTAGAAGAGTGAAAATTATTTTGGGTTACCGGTCCCAGATGATTTTTCCCTTAACAGGGTTCCACGTTAATTCATTGTGTTATGTGTTTCTGTGATGATTTCTTTATTGTCATACTTTACATACTACATATTTGATTTGATCGATAATTACTGTGAATTAATTAACTGGTAATCGGTAAAGACATAGACAGTTTAAGAGATCTTGTTATCGAGCTGCAGAATTTGTTGAAATTGTTTTTAAAGTTACATCTTAAGATTTGGGACTGTAGGATAACTGATCTAACTGATTCACCCCCCTCTCAGTTATTCTAACAATTGGTATTAGAGCATTGGTTGCTTGGAATAGAGTTTTAAGGACTTCGGCAGAAAGATCACAATATGTATAAGAGGGAGGTGCTAAAGCTGAACAAGGACATCTTTACTATATGGAAAATTCAAATGAAACTTCATATATCTAGAATCAGAGATTCTTCCTTAGATCTACTTGAAAATGGCTACTTACAACCAATGACTGGACCATTGAATCTTGATCAACTGAAAGATCGACATGAACACAACATTACTATGATAGAGATTGCTGCTGCTCTATCTGATGCTGAATTCAAGGATGTCAAAGATTGCACTACTGCAAAGGAGATGTAGGATAAACTTTCTCAAGTCTATGGTGGTGATGTTAATGTCAAGAGAGCTAGAGCTGAAAGCCTAAGAGGTAGGTTTGACAATATGAAAATGAAGGAAGGAGAAAACATAGTACAGTATACAAACCAAATAAAGGAGGTAGTCAATGCTATTAGAGGATTTGGTGGTGTCATTGATGAAGATACAATGGTAAGTAAAATTCTAGGAACCTTGCTGCCTACTTATGCAATCAAAATATCTTCTATACATGAAATGAGATCTGCACCTGACAATAATCTTACTCTTGATAGTTTGATTGGTAAGCTAACAACTTTTGAGTTGAACAATTTTGATAATAGTGTTGTACCATCTATTGAGTCTGCTTTCATGTCTTCTTTGAAGATAGGTAAGTCTAGAAGTAGACATAATATAAAGAATGACAATAATAGCAATACTTATGATGAGCTTGATGAAATTGAAGCTCTTATGGGCTAGAGATTACCTAAAGGTAAAGGTAGATATAAGGGTAAATTACCTTTAGCATGTTTTAACTGTAAAGAAGTTGGCCATATTTCTGCTAAATGTCTGAACAAGAAAGAAGAAGATAGAAACAAAGATCGATCTGGTGAAGGAAGCTATAGAAGGAGAAACAAAAGAATTTACCGAAACTACAACAGAGACAACCAAGATCATAGAGATAAGGGCAAAAAGGTATGTTACATTGCTGAAGAGAATGATACTGATACCGACACAGATGATGATGTTGAAGTAGTATTTGTTGAGAATGATACTGATACCGACACAGATGATGATGTTGAAGTAGTATTTGTTGCGATGAAGGATGATTCTGAGGAAGAAGAAAGGTATGTAGAAACAACACTCATTTCTAAAGTTAGTAAAAATGATACTTGGATCATTGATAGTGGCTGTAAACATCACATGACTTGTGATAAAGAAAAGTTTGATCATCTTGAGCATTATAATGGAGGATCAGTAAGAATGGGTAATGATACACCATGTATGGTTAGAGGAAAAGCATCTTTATTGATAAATAATAAAATAAAATGTGATAATGCTTATTGGGTAAATGGACTGAATTAAAATTTGCTAAGTGTGGCATAACTTAACAACTCAGGTCACCGAGTAGCTTTTGAAAGCAAGAAGGTAAAGATATTTGATGAAAGTGGAAAGCTTGTCAGAACAGGAGAACAATCTAAAGGTAACTTAATTTATCTTGACAATGTTGAGATTTCTTGTTTACTGATGAAAAATGAGGATGCATTGTTATGGCATAAAAGGTTATGTCATGTAAATTTTGATAACATGATTAAGATCAGTAGAAAGAAAAAGGTTAGAGGTCTACCTAGCCTAACAAACCCTGATCATGTTATGTGTCATGAATGTCAAAAGGGGAAAATGACAAAATCTAGTTTTAAGAGTAAAGACTATTCAACAAAAATAATCTTGGAGTTAGTTCACATTGACCTATGTGGTTCCATGATAGATCAGAGCTACTATGGAGATAGATATTTTATTTTGTTTGTTGATTATTACACTAGATTTATGACTGTCATTTTTTAAAAGAGAAATCTGAGGCATTTAAAAATTTTAAATGGTACAAAGCAAAAGTAGAAAAAGAAACTGGGAAAGAACTGAAATGCTTGAGGTCTGATAGAGGTGGTGAGTTTATTTCTAATGAATTCACTAACTATTATAATGAGCATGGCATAAAAAGATAGGTTTATGCTCCTAGAACACCGCATCAAAATTGGATTGCTGAAAGGAGAAACAGATCAATTGTTGATTATGAAAGGACACTGATGTTAGAAAATAATGTTGCACAAGTATACTGGAGAGGTAGTTAGCATAGTTGTATATGTTTTGAATTGAGTAAAATTGAAGAAAGACACAAATAAAACACCCTATGAGTTATGGTTTGGTTACACATAGAGTGTAAGTTACTTCAAAAATTTTGGTAGCAAATGTTTTATTCTGAAAGATGATAGGAACATGAAATTTGACTCTAAAGGGGATGAGGGAATATTTATTGAATATTCTACTAAAAGAAAATCTTACAAGTGTCTGAATAAGGTCACTAATAAGATGATTGAAAGTGCTAATGTCAGAGTTGATGAATTTGATGATAAAAATGAGGAAGAAAGCAATAAGGAGCTATAAGACTATGGTAGATTCACTTATGTTGACCATCCATAGTGTAATACCCCAAAAATGGGCTATAAGTTCATTAATCTCCTACATCATCAAATCAAACAAAATCGACATCAAAGTCCTAATCTAAGGCACATCTAAACATCATCGAATCATAATTGATTATCTTAAATTCTACATCGGGGAATATTCCTAGTAATATTCCTAATCATCATAATTATCTTTAATTTTATAATTATTTGGCAATAAATCACATTTATCCTAAAGTTTGATTAATTGAATATTTTCATATTTAATTAATTAGATTTAATATTTGCCACTTAATTATGTAATTAAATTTAATTATATCTATTATTAATTGTATTATTTAATTTTGACAATAAATCTAATATCCTATGAATAATTGATTAAATTTTTATTTAATTAATTAAAGTAAGTTGTCATTATTTAATAATATAGTTTTAATAAAAGTTTGATTAAATAATTGATTAACCCATAAATCAATTGTTTTATTTTCAAAAATCAGTTAGGTTGAGCATAAATCACTTTATTATTAAATTAATTCATAAATAAAACATGTACAATCATAAAAGCAGACAACTATCAATTATCAATTAAAGCTAAACTCTATTTTGAGTTAAAACTTAGCTTTTGCATGTTTTTGTGAATTAAATTATCTTTATTTAAAAATAACTCAAAAATCAACCTGAGTTATTTGAGTGATTTATGGCTTTTTCTCATGCACCTCCAAAGCCCTGGATTTCTATAAAAATAAGGCTCAACTCTTCATAACTCAGATCTCTCAATCATCTCTCAAATTTGCATCCAAGCATCTCATATTTTGCACAATCACGCTGGAGAATTGGAGGCTGAGGAATCAACTTGCGAATTCAAAGCTTTGTGAGATCAATTTCAATTGCATAGTTTTTGTATCTTAGCATAGAATTTCATAGTTTTCATATCATTGTTAGAATCTTCATTGTTAGATCATTTAGCATCCATAGCATATCAGTTTATCATTCTTATTGCATAGAAAATATCAAAAATATAGATTAATTGCATTCAATTTCATATCCATCTTTTGCATTCAAATCCTTCATTTAGGTGTCGTCTAGGTCACTGATCTCGATTACAATCTGAGAACATCAATCTTGCACCTATTAGAAGGCAATAAATCGCTTGGTTAGATTAGATTTTAATTTTGCACGATTTTGATTATCACTAACCTCTAATGTTTTACTGAGTGTTGTGTCTATAGATCAGGTACAATTTTCACACACACATTTTTGGCGCCCACCGTGGGGCCTTGAAACGGGCTTCCTTTCATTTCTATCAATCTTTTATCATTTCTCTATCAGAACTCCCTTGCTGTTGCCTGTTCTGGTGGTATTCTCAGTAGGACGTTATTTTTTGTTTCTTTTTTGCCTGCAAAAAAAAATAAAATAAAATTTTTTGGCACTTTTTCTATCAAAGTTGTCCGTACAGTGTGATTTTTAATTTCGGTCCGTACAGTTGTCGTACAAGTTTTCAGATTATCGTACGAGTTTTGTAGACTGTTGTTTCATCAGACACCCAGTGTCGTACAAGTTTTGCAGACTGTTTCATCAGACACCCAATGTCATACGAGTTTTGCAAACTGTTGTTTCATCTGACACCCAGTGTCGTACGAGTTTTGCAGACTGTCATTTCATCTGACACCAAGTGTCGTACAAGTTTTTCAGACTATCATTTCAGCGAACACCCAGTGTCATCTGGGAACATACCCACTGTCGTTTGGGAGCTCAACTGTCGTATGGTAGCATACCCAGTGTTGTACGAGTTTCTGGACTGTCGACTGGGAGCACACCCACTGTCGTACGTGTTTTGGTACCAGATTTCAATTGTCATTTCATTTTTGCAGGTAGTTTGTCAGATTTTATTTTTGGATTTTGATTGACAGCTAACCCTAACAATTGAAATTTACTGTTTCTGATTGATTTCTGCTGATTTTGATTGGGAAAAGTGCAAAAATTGCTAAAAATTAGGTAAAATCTACTAAGCGCGTTGCGAGGATCACGAGGTATTCTCCTTGTTCTAAAAACATTTCGATTTGGACTTAAAATAAATCTCTCACGTGTCAAGCTTGTGTGCATCTTTTCATGCTTTTGATCTATTTCTACACACTTGCATAATTTGATACTAGGTTGTGATCCCTTAAGGATTCATTAAGTAGTCTTAGAATACTTGTGATTGATCTTGATTGCTATCTTGGGTTATTGGACTCGCTAATCTGCCGACCCCTCATTTCTGCCCCGTGGTTGCAATCTCAGCCCCATAAAGGGGAGGGGTCAACAGGACAGAAGCGTTAAGTGTTCCACTTGGCAACCCTTTTGTGCTTTTAGGAACTCACTTGTTTTCTAAGTTGTGGACTCATTTTCAGCTTGTGTGAGGTGTTAAGTGTTCCACCTTGTGGACTCATCTCATATTTGCTTTAAGCGTTAAGTGTTCCTCTTTCTACTTTTTGGATGCTTTTGGTAGATTTGCTTTCGGAACATACATTTGTGCTCACATAGTAATTAGGCCTTATGAACACTATTTGTGATTCTTGAGAGATTGGATTCCCAGCAAAATCCTTCTTGACGACAGAATCCTTGTAGGTAGGGAGGATACTTAGTGCGTTTCACATTTAACTTGGTTAGTGAGTCTTCTCTTATTGATCGACACATTCTCTCTCCGAAGAGGTTGATAGATCACGTGGGGTTGATATCATGAGCTTTGGTGAATCAAAATTGGTTAGTGCATCTTCTCTTATTGATTGATACATTCTCTCCCCGGAGAGGTTGATAGATCACGTGGAGTTGATATCACAGACCTTGGTGGAATAAAACTTTGTCTTAGCGTGTCGGATTAATCTGCTTGCTTTGTTTGGGTTAAAAGTGAAGAGGTGTCAAAACTTTGAATCTGGAGCCAAGTCCCCTTGTGGTATAAATCTGTGAGTCACCTTTAGAGAGGGTTAACCGTAGCAGACAATCCCTTCACAGGGTAAACTGTGTTGACGGAACCTCAAGCGGTAATAGCCATTTTCACCATGGTAGTGATAGCCGCTATATAAATGTCCTTGTGGAAGAAATCTCCATGGGTATGGTTCATTGTTGGGTTGTCAGATCTCCCTAGCAGCTCTTGAAGATTAAGTTCTCGGACTGTGTCAAAACCCTGGTGCGCTGGGATTGGAGTTCACCCCTTTGAATCATAAAAGTTGCAAAGTCAAACCATTACTAAAAACCCTAGAGAGGCCAATTTTTCACTTTCAGGTATATGTGTGTTATTGCAAAACTTTTCAGAACATACACAATTAGTACTCTCAGGGATTAGCACAATTTGGTCACTTGATTGTTCATGCGCAAGGTTGCTTTTGCCCTTGTTCATTATTTTCAGACGTGCTTGGAATCACTTGCTTGCTGTTTTGCGTGTTTGTTAATCTACTTGGCTATTAAAAATGATCAAATCTAGTATAACCTTCAAAATTTGGACAGTACAATTTGTAAACAATCCAAAACTGAAGACCTTAAATTTTGCAAAAATTGACGTAAAATTCTTTCTAGAGTCAAAAGTCATTTCAGGAAGTCAAAAGTCGTACGACTTTTTGTCAAATGTCATTTCAGTATTGCCCATCTGTCGTATGATTGAGAACCCAGTGTCGTACAAGTTTTCATGCCAGCAAATCCAAGGAAGTCAAAATCTTGTTAGCAACTGTCGTATGATATTTACAACTGTCATTTCATTGCTACCCAACTGTCGTATGAGTTTAGCAATTGTCGTTTCATAGACTACCCAGTGTCGTACGAGTCTGCAGAGTGTCGTTTGGAAAAATTTGAGAGAGTTGTTAGAAATTTTCAAATTGCAAGATATCCAATGTTTCCAGCCTAGTTCCAGAATCTGTCAAAAATATCATTGTGTTAGGAACAGAGCAGTAGCTATTGAGCATTCTACCATTTTTCAAGTTTGATCTTTTGAATCCGATCTAGTCTTCTGTTTGATCAATTTGAGTCCTTTTTATCTCATGTCAAAACCTTGTCATAACTATCAATCTTCAATCAATCTTCAAAAATAGACTAAGTGTTGAGAACTCGTGTCTGCTATCTTTTGGGCAGTCTATCCCATACATGCAGGGCATAGTTTCCTTCACCCACATCTCATCAGATCTTCAAAACTATCATAATCTTGACAAGGTTGCGTCATCTGATTTTCTCGAATCAAATTGTTCTTCAGTTGTCTTCGTCCTTTTCTTCTATTTCATTCAAAGTTAATGGTGGAGACCAAAGCTTCTTCACACAAGAAATCAGAAGAAACATCTCAGAACTTACTTTTGACCAATACCCTGGGTCTAACTCTTGAACAACTCATCAAGTCAGGTATCTATGAAGATGACGGTCTCGGTAACTTTCGATTGAAAACTGGTTACATACCTCCTTTATCAACTCACAAAGGTAATCAACAAACTCCTCCTCAATCTGTTCCAGGGAGCCCAAAAACTCCTATCATGTCTCAAGCAGGGACAAACCATGGTTCTCTAGGAGGAGGATCCAAGGGACACCATTCTCAACATAATGCTGACCAAGAACCTATGCCCTCTGAAATCCATTGGTGTCAGAATGACGATGAATTCAAAAGAATGATGAGGCATTTCTTGAAAATGGATAGAGAGGCATACTTTTTACAATTAGCCCAGGAAGGAGCTAAGCTTCCTCCCAACTTTAACATTGATGATATAATCACACATGAGGAAGAAAATCCACTCACAGCTATGACAAAATAGATGCATGCTATACAAGTCAAATTTAACAATCTTAAGAAGGAGAAGGAACCCAAGGAGTTCTCCATGGAGGCCCTATGTCCTTTCCCGTTTGACAAAAACTTGTATATGCCACCATTCCCAAAAAGAGTGGAGATACCAAAGTATGACAAATATGATGGACACTCTAATCCTCAAGATCATGTCAGAGAGTTCTGTACGCAATCCATGGAATTCATGCATGAACCGACTTATCTAATGCATCTTTTTCCTAGATCCTTGGGAGGAGCATCCATTCAGTGGTTTTCAAGATTACCTTCTACAATCAAAAATTTTGAGGAATTGATTAAATTGTTTTATCAACAATATTCCTACAATATTCAACATCTGATTACCATGATCGATATCTGTAACCTCAAGCAATATCCAGGGGAATCATTCCTAACTTTTCTCAAGAGGTGTCGAAAGAAATTTTCTCTATATGCTAGACCAATTCCCGAAATGGAGAAACTTGAAATCTTTATCAATAACCTTGTTCCAGAGCTCAATTATCCATTACAAATGCAAGATCATGTATCTTTTGATAAAATGGTGGATAATGCAATCAAGATTGAGAAAGTACTTGTCAAGAAAGGAGAAATCACACTTCAAAAGGACAAGTCTGAATTTGGATCTAGCTCAAAAGATAAAAACAAGAGCTGGAATAGAAATAAAGGTATCATCTCTGATGGTGTTGTTGACACTATCCACACCCCATCAAAGGCATCGGCCTACAATATCACCCTTGCCACCAAAGCCATTGAAGCTTCAGAGCAAAAATCTGCTGAACCATCTCCAAAGAAGCCATTCAAATGATGGGATAATAAATGAAAGTTTACTCCCCTGGGAGAATCTTTGGAATCTGCCCTGAGAACCCTGATAGCTGATAACATGATCTCTTTACCACCAATCCGAAACCCTGATCTAGATCCAAAACCATATTGGTGGAAAGATAATGAATACTATGCTTTCCATCGGACTAAAGGCCACAGAACTAATGGATGCTTTCACTTGAAGCATACCATTCAAGACTTGATAGATCAAGGGGACATCATGATCGATAATCCTACCAGCAATAATGATCACACAGCATTTACAAAACCATTTCCACAACATGGCAAGGGAGTTTCCACTTCTCAGCCTAACATGGGGGCAAAAGTCAACTATGCCTATCCGAGAAACAATGCTATCATCAATATGGTTGAACCATGTCTCTCTGAGAGCTGCAATGTCATCATGATTGTACGAAGAGACATAAATCATTCCTCAGCTAATGCAGTTACCAGATCACAAGCTCAGGCTCATCTGAAAGGACAAACACCAAGTTCATCTAATGTCCCTAAGATACCTTTCAATCTCACATCTGCTTCTAGACAGAAGGCTGCCTTAAAATCTTCCAATCCAAAGGATACAAGACCTACATCTTACAGCATCGTCCAAAAACTCTAGCATACCAATGCCAAAATCTCTATGTTTGAGTTACTCTGAATATCTCCAGCTCACAGAGATATCCTAGACAAAGCTTTGCTCGGCTCTAATGTTCCTGATGATCTAGATCTAGACAGGTTCCAGACTATGGTTGGTCATCTAACATCTCCGCAATATATCTCCTTTTCAGAGGAAGATGACAACTCCCTAAGTCACCCACATAATCAGCCCTTGCACATAGAAGTCTTCATCCAGAACCATCGAGTCAAACATGTGTTGATAGATGGGGGTGCAGGCCTCAACATTTGTTCTTACAACTTAATCACACAGTTGGGATTCTCAGAGATGGCTATTGATCCTTGAAAGAAGATCACTATAAAGGCCTATGATGAACAAGAAAGATCTTCTAAAGGCACCATTGTCTTACCCATCCGAGTGGGTCCGGTCATCAAAGATACCACATGTCAGGTGCTTGATCTACCATTGGCTTACAATATCCTTCTAGGGAGACCCTGGATCCATGAAATGCAAGCTATTCCTTCTACGTACCATCAATGCTTGAAATTTCCCTATGAAGGGGTAGAAGTTACTATTCGAGCAGATCTGAGTACAACTTGCAATACATTGAAGGAAAGTGCCAATAAGCTTGTTCCTAATAACAAAGAATCTTCCATCAAGCAACAAAATGTGGCTTCCACATCCAAGATGGAAGACATTGCTAAAGAGATCAATATCCAAGAAAATGGGATGGGAGAATACACTATAGAGCCAGTCTTGTCTCTGACATCTCTCCCAATCTCACCTAAGTCATATGGACAATCCTTGAAGCAGTCTAAATCAGAACCTAAGGAACCTATGGAAGCATACAAAAGAAATTTTGTGGTGGAGCAAGTATCCAAACAAGAATTTGAAGAGGATGAAGCTGTGCTGGCATGGCTATATAAAGAGGATTCTGAATCTAAAATTGTTCAACCTAGTGAATCTATAGCACCTACAATCCCTTCTAATTCATATGGTCCAGGGAACAAATTGATAGCCAAGATGGGATATTCTGGTCAAGGACCTCTAGGAATCAGCGAAAAGGGTCTTGTGACACCCATTTCACATATTGGTAGAGCCAACAAAGATACTGGTGGCTTAGGGTTTAAGAAGAAACCCTATCATCTCAAAGGTGGTTGTTCTCATGTCATAGAACAAATTGCACTAGGAGAACCCCTTCTTAAGAAAGAAGAAATAGAACCCTCTGATGATGATTCAGATAGCTCTGAGCTTATCCCCTATGAAAAATTGCCTAAAGAGATCAAAGATCTTCTTGATGATAAAGATGATCCTATCAGAAGAATTAATGTAGTAGAAACACAAGAACCTACTGTAGCGCAAGAGATGGTTGCACCACAAGAACTAGCCAATCTTGAAGGCAATCAAACTGATCAAGAAGAAGGGGGTAGTTATTCTGACACTGATTCCCATGAATATGAATTCAAGTCAGAGACTGAGGGTAATCCTTCTTGGGGTATTCATCCTGATTTCACACATTTTCTAAGATTTCCTAGAGATCCTGAATCAGAAGCTGAGTCAAGTGACTATGAATGGGGTGCCATTCCAGAAGAAGATGAGCTTATAACAGAGAAATATATTGATGTTATTCACCAATATGTATCTCAACCCAACGTAGGTCTAGAGAAAAACAATGAACTTAATGTGTCTGATCCACCTATGGCTGAAGAGGACTCCCATGATGATGTTGAGCCTATTCACGAATTGAACATTTTGAGCTGTAATATCACCTTTGAACTTGAGCATCGGGTTAGGACCAATGATGACATATCCATGACTGTGAACACCATATCCCAAGCCTTTCCCACTTTGACTATCCAACGCCCTGATCTTATCGACCAAACTTTCACAAACCCAAGCCATGGTGTTTACACCTTTTCCAGTGACTATGCCCTTGCTTGCTACCTCAATTCAGTTGAGCCTATGAGTACTTCCATCAGTGAACCGAGCGTCAGCATGACCAAGTCAGACATCAAATATCTTAGTCAGAAAAACAAGAGTAAAAAGAAAAAGAAAAAGAGTTCTGAGGGTGAAAACCACTTTGTGGCAGTCTCAGAACCGACAAAAGTAAAAAGAAAAGATGTATCTAAAGGTGAAAACCTCTCTGAGGCGCCTGCAGATGAGATATTTGATGTCCTTCTGAATCATTTACAGGGTAGATCTCCAGTTCTAATTGAGCCAACTCAATCCATCAATTTGGGTACAACAAAGGAGCCAAAATTGGTACATGTAGCACAATCCTTATTAGAATAAGAGAAACAAAAATTCACTACATTCTTATCAGAAAAAAAGATCAACTTTGCATGGAAATATTCAGATATGCCAGGATTGGATCCCAATCTCATTATGCACCATCTATCCATTGCTCCTGGAGTAAAACCAATCAAGCAAAAATTGAGAAAGATGCATCCTCATGTTGCACTCTTAGTCAAAGCAGAACTAGAAAAACTCCTAAAAGCTGGATTCATCCGTGTCATAGACTATGCTGAGTGGATCTCCAACATTGTACCTATTTCAAAACTAGATGGTTCAATCAGAGTGTGCATAGACTTTAGAGACGTGAACAAAGCATGCCCTAAGGATGACTTTCCACTACCTAACATTGATATGATAGTGGACATGATAGCGGGCTATGAAATGTATTCCCTTATGGATGGTTTTTCTGGATACAACCAAATCAAAATTGCTCCAGAAGACCAAGAGAAAACTGCATTCACATGTGCGTGGGGAACCTTCTGTTGGAATGTTATGCCATTCAGACTCAAAAATGCTGGAGCTACATATCAAAGAGCAATGACATCTATTTTTCATGATATGATGCATAAAACAATGGAGGATTACATGGATGATACCTTGGCAAAATCCATGATTAGAATTGAACATCTAACAGACCTGAGCATGATCCTAAACAGAATGGAACAGTTTAGTCTCCGACTAAATCCTAAGAAGTGTGCTTTTGGTGTCACTTTTGGAAAGCTCTTAGGATACATAGTTTCAAAGAAAGGCATTGAAGTTGATTCGGCTAAAGTCAAGGCTATAATAGAGATGCAACCTCCCACAAATATTAGTCAAATGAGGACGTTGCAAGGCAGAGTTCAATCTATCAGAAGATTCATATCACAGCTAGCGGACATATCACATCCTTTTACAAAGACATTACATAAAGGCGTGACCTTTGCATGGAATGAAGACTATGCAAATAATTTTGATCATATTAAGAATTATCTCTCAAATCCTCCTATCTTAATGCCCCCTATTCATGGGAAGCCATTAATATTATATGTCTCCACAACATATACATCACTGGGGGCATTGCTAGCACAACATGATGAGAACAAAAAGGAAAGAGCCATCTACTATATAAGCAGAACATTGGTGGCGTATGAAAAGAACTATTCTATGATTGAGAAAGCTTGTCTCACTATGATCTTTGCATCACAGAAACTAAGACATTACATGTTAGCTCATACCACTCATTTGGTAGCTAAGATTGATCCACTGAAGTACCTACTAAGCAAAGCTGCCCTCACAGGTAGACTAGCTAAATGGGTCATGCTCTTAAGCAAATTTGACATTGAATATGTTGAAAGAAAAGCTATAAAAGGTCAAGTTATTGCTGATCAACTAGCAGATGCACCCATGTTTGATGATACACCCATGCAAATGGAATTTCCTGATTCCTCTATCATGCACCTCTCTTCTAGAGCATGGTGGTTATTCTTTGATGGCTCCTACACATAGAATGGATCTGGAGCAGGCATATTGTTCATCATTCCTCAAGGATACTCGATACCCAAAGCATTTAGACTAAATTTTCCTTGCACAAACAATATTGCTAAATATGAGGCACTTCTCAATGGTATGAAAATGGCAATACAGTGGAGAGTTACAGAGATGCACATCCATGGAGACTCACAACTGGTTATCCACCAAGTCAATGATGTGTACCAAACCAAAGATGAAAAGCTCATTCCTTACAAGAGAATGGTAGATGATTTAAAGAAATACTTCATCTCTATCACATTTGAGCAAATACCCAGAACGGAGAATAAGGCTATCGATGCAATGGTGACATTATCTACTCTCTTACAGCAGCCCGAACTTGAACTACACTACGAGTTCCTGGTGGAAGCCCTATCCTATCCTGCATACAACTCCCCTGAAACCTGCATGATCTACACTGTTGTAGGTTATGACTCATCTCGCTACAAAAATCTATTATCCTATCTCCATGATCAAATCATCCCTGAGTCCTTTAACCATTTTGAGAAATGAAACCTTATCCGATCCGCATCCCGATATGTCATCATTGGTAATGATCTGTACAAATGAGGTCTAGATGGTACACTGCTTAGATGTTTAGAACAGGAAGAGTCTCAACATGCATTAGAGGAAGTCCACGAGGGTATATGTGGGTCACACTTGAACAATTTAACGTTAGCTCAAAAACTTATTAGGACTGGGTACTATTGGCCTGAAATGGAGAAAGAGGCTATTAAATTTGCTAAAAACTGTCAACAGTGTCAAGTACATGGAAACTTGATTCATGCTCCAGGGAGAGATCTGATTCCCTTTACTACATAATGGCCTTTTCAACAATGGGCATTTGATCTCATAGGTGCTATCCATCCACACTCTTCTAATGGACATACCCATATAATCACATCTACAGATTATTTTACAAAATGGGTAGAAGCAGTTCCTCTAACACAAGCAACGGGGAAACAAATCTCTATGTTCATCCTGAACTACATCATTTGCAGATATGGGATCCCTCACTCTATAATCACAGATAACGGGGGACAATTCAAAAACAAGGATCTAGATGACTTATGTGCTAAATTCAAGATTACACAACATTGGTCTTCTATTTACTATCCTCAAGGGAATGGACAAGCTAAGGCTTCAAACAAAAATCTCCTGAAGATCTTGCACATAACAGTTAATAAAATAGGAAGAGACTGACATCTCATGATCAATCTAGCTCTCTGGGCATACAGAACTAGTATCAAAATGCCTACTGGGGCTACACCATTCGCTTTAGTTTATGGGTCTAAAGCAGTACTAGCTATTGAGGTTGAAATCCCATCACTCAGAATCAGAATGCATGGACTTGTCACCGACGATGACTACAGAGTGTCTAGGTTACAAGAACTTGAACTACTAGATGAGCGCAGACAAGCAGCGTATGATCATCTCAGAGTGTATCAGAAAAGAATGTCTAGAGGCTACAACAAGAAAGTCAGACACAGAGAATTTCAGGTTGGTGATCTAGTGTTGAGAGAAAATCCTAAAAATCAATCACATCAAGAATGCAAGGGGAAGTTCGAACCCAATTGGCTGGGTCCCTTTGTTATCACTGCTACTTTTGGCTCTGGTGCCTATCAACTCTCAACGACTGAAAGAGAATAGCTCCTAGAACCAATCAACGTTCTCCATCTGAAGAAATTCTACGCCTAAGGCATTCATTGCTTGGTAAAATGTCCTGAAAAAAATCTTAAAAATTGGAAAAAGTCTTGAAAAAATGAACATCTTGGTGAAAACCTAGCAATAGGCGCCTTGATGATTCACAAAAAAAAATAAAAAAAATCCAAAAATTCAAAAAAAATTGAAAAAAAGAAAAATACAAAAAAAATGAAAAAAAGAAAAAGTGCCTTGGTGAAAACCTGGAAACAATCGCCTTGGTAGCAAAAATAGAATCTCTACCAAGATGGTGAAAACCTAGAAAACGGGTGCCACTTGTTCCAAATGCTCCATCTATCAGCACAATCTTGGTCTTTCCCAGCTTTCAGTCTTGCTTTAGTTTGTACATATCTCTCGGTTTGTTTCTGTATTTCCAGTTTTCAATAAGTCAGTTTGTACACCAATCGGCTCAAGCGTCTGTATCCTATCAATGTTTAACACTTGGCGGCAATCAATGTCATATCCTATGGCCTCCAATGTATCTTAGACGTGTCATATCCACTCAGAGTCCTTTGAAGCTTCATTTGAGTCAGTCAAGTTTGTCTTGTCTCCAGAAAGGATTTTGCATCTACAACAACGCAATCAAACATCAAAACAAATTGAAAACAATCTATGCTTTTTACATGCTTTTATCTCCTTGTATGCTTACTGATTCGCATTGAGATTTTTGCATATTGTGTCCTTTCGAGCTCTTCAATGATGTCCTTTATAGGATTTAGAGAGTGATGACTGGGGGCATAATCTTTTCTTTGTTTTCTGCTTGTATGTGAAAATCTAACAACTTTGGAAATTCTGGATTGAAATGGTGTCCGACTGTAAGAGCCTCTATCTCGAATTGGATGGCCATGCGTACCTTGACCATTGATACCCAGACAATTCAAGGAAGTTTGATCTAACTATTGTCTTTTAAAGTAAATTCTTTCTCCTACTGTGAAACACGATCTTGCCTAAGGAGGTGAATGATAAAGGGTCACTACGGGTAATTCACACTGGATTTAGAATGATCTTTTGATTGTTTGATGTGTATGTTAAATGCAAAGCGTATTCAGGTCATCATGATGTTTATGTTTTGATGCTTCTACAAATTGCTATATCAAAATGGACATGATATTTAGGTCATCTTGGCGTTTGTGCCTTGGTGCTTATATCTAATCTGACATTTTGAAAATAAAATCAATATTCATATATCCATGGTTGTATAACGAGTGGGTGTTGTATTGATTCTTGCGCATACAAATCGATATTTATATGTCTATGGTTTCATGGCTAGTGGGCATTGTATTGATTTATCCAGTTACCTAAAAGTTCAATGATGATAACAAATCGACATATGATCAGTGAGTAGGTCCTATGTCTTAGGTTGCATTTCATTTTGCATGTCTCTTTGCATTTTTCATCTTTGCATGATCTCACAATGATTAAATGAACTTCAATGCTTAAATGATTCTTCAAATTGCATCTTCAAGTCTATCAAGAGCTGAATCTCACACGAAGGTTCCTCCAATGAAGCAGCAAGTAGAATCCTTTTTTGGGATCAAAATTCAAATCTGAGATCATTCATATTATTAACTACTTGCATATTCGACCTTCAATCATCACAGAAATCTAGTATTCAACTTAATTGATTATCTTACATCAAACTATCAAAATTTCAACTTGGTCAACCATGGTCAACTCATGGTCAAACCTAGTCAAACTTGGTCTTTTGGACCTCCAAACGATGCTGAATGCGTTCTTCACTGTGTTTAACCACTTCTCAAATCAATTAACATGCTTCTAAACTATAACGCTGACTTTTCTTGTCAGATTTCAATTTTAATCCCGAAAGGGGCATGGTATTGCACATCATTCAAAGTCTGTAAATCAAAATTCTATCGATCAAATCTATCAATATCTTTCATCAGTGATCAAGACAACAATCACGTCCAGTCGTTGATTCATCAAAAGTCCTCATCGCTCGGGGCAAATCTATCATCACTTGGGGCATATCAGATTCATCGATCCATATCAATCTCGTATTCTCCTAATCTTGTAAACTATATCAGTTTTTGCAACCATCGGATCATAGTGTTCTTTCCTTGGTTCTTCAGCAACTGAAGGATTCAGATGTGATACCTGCTAGTTCTGCTAAGACAATTGAGTCTAGAACGGGTCACTCACTTCTTATCAATCCTAAGGTTCAGAATCAGGTATTTTGACACTTTTTCGCAATCATAGGTTCATCGCTGCTACAGTGAACATTATCTTTGGTCATTCAGGACCTATTATCTTCATATCAAATTCAATATCAATCAACTCCTATCTCAATATCTCTCAATCGATTTCTATCTTGAGATCAGTTTATCTTTTGAATCAGTTTCATATCTTTATCAAACACAGACTATCTTTGAACCACTGCGCTTCGCACAGTAATTCAAAGAGGGGCAAAATGTAATACCCCAAAAATGGGCTATAAGTTCATTAATCTCCTACATCATCAAATCGAACAAAATCAACATCAAAGTCCTAATCTAAGGCACATCTAAACATCATCGAATCATAATTGATTATCTTAAATTCTACATCGGGGAATATTCCTAGTAATATTCCTAATCATCATAATTATCTTTAATTTTATAATTATTTGGCAATAAATCACATTTATCCTAAAGTTTGATTAATTGAATATTTTCATATTTAATTAATTAGATTTAATATTTGCCACTTAATTATGTAATTAAATTTAATTATATCTATTATTAATTGTATTATTTAATTTTGACAATAAATCTAATATCCTATGAATAATTGATTAAATTTTTATTTAACTAATTAAAGCAAGTTGTCATTATTTGATAATATAGTTTTAATAAAAGTTTGATTAAATAATTGATTAACCCATAAATCAATTGTTTTATTTTCAAAAATCAGTTAGGTTGAGCATAAATCACTTTATTATTAAATTAATTCATAAATAAAACATGTACAATCATAAAAGCAGACAACTATCAATTATCAATTAAAGCTAAACTCTATTTTGAGTTAAAACTTAGCTTTTGCATGTTTTTGTGAATTAAATTATCTTTATTTAAAAATAACTCAAAAATCAACCTGAGTTATTTGAGTGATTTATGGCTTTTTCTCATGCACCTCCAAAGCCCTAGATTTCTATAAAAATAAGGCTCAGCTCTTCATAACTCAGATCTCTCAATCATCTCTCAAATTTGCATCCAAGCATCTCATATTTTGCACAATCACGCTGGAGAATTGGAGGTTGAGGAATCAACTTGCGAATTCAAAGCTTTGTGAGATCAATTTCAATTGCATAGTTTTTGTATCTTAGCATAGAATTTCATAGTTTTCATATCATTGTTAGAATCTTCATTGTTAGATCATTTAGCATCCATAGCATATCAGTTTATCATTCTTATTGCATAGAAAATATCAAAAATATAGATTAATTGCATTCAATTTCATATCCATCTTTTGCATTCAAATCCTTCATTTAGGTGTCGTCTAGGTCACTGATCTCGATTACAATATGAGAACATCAATCTCGCACCTATTAGAAGGCAGTAAATCACTTGGTTAGATTAGATTTTAATTTTGCACAATTTTGATTATCACTAACCTCTAATGTTTTACTGAGTGTTGTGTCTACAGATCAGGTACAATTTTCACACACACAGCCATAGTACCTACCAAAGCCATAGACTAAGTTGAACAAGCATTAGGAAAATAACACCGAGGAACAAAAAAGGGAAATCGAGGAACAGGAAGAAGCTACCGAGCAAGGAATTGAACCTAAACATAATGAAGAACAAAGGAGAGATCAAGTGCTGGAAAGATTTGTCAGAAGGCATCATCGTGAGAACCAAATCATTGGAGACAAGAAAGCTGGCATGCTGACAAGAAGTAAGTTAACACATAATACATGCTTAGTTTGTGAGTTTGAACCAAAGAATGTTAAGGTTTCACTTGAGAATGATGAATAGATAAATGCAATGAATGAAGAAATAGAAAACATAGAGAAAAATAAGACATGGAATTTAGTACCTACACCAAAAGATAAGAATGTTATCGATACTAAATGGATTTTTAGAAATAAGCTGAATGAGAATGGAGAGGTTACAAGAAACAAAGCTAGACTAGTTTCCAAGGGATATGCACAGGAAGAAGGCATTGATTATGGTGAAACTTTTGCACCTATTGCTAGATTGGAAGGAGTCTGCATGTTACTTGCATATGTTGCACATAAGAAATTTAAAGTCTATCAAATGGATGTTAAGTCTGATTTTCTGAATGGAATACTAGAAGAGGAGGTTTACATAGAACAACCACAAGGGTTTGTTGATCCAAATTAGAAAGACATGGTTATTTAGTAGAATGATGGAATTTTCATCAAATAATCAAAGTACATAAAGGAAGTATTGAGAACATTTGGCATGGAAGATTCTAAACCAGTTGGAACACCGATGGTCATAGGCTACAAACTAACTAAAGATGATGAATCTACGGAGGTAAACCAGACATTGTACCGATCTACGATTGGTAAACTAATGTATGTAGTACATAATAGACCAGATATTGCACATGCAATGGGGATTGTTGCTAGATTTTCTAACAATCCAAAGGATTCACATATGGTTGTAGTGAAAAGAATCTTGAGATACCTGAGGAAAACATAGGAATTTGGCTTATGTTATCCTAAGGAAGGGAAATATGAACTAAGAGTCTACATCAATGCAGATTGGGCTGGAAATATAGATGATAGAAAGAGCACAATCAGAGGAGCATTTTTCTTTGGTGAAAGACTTGTTACTTGGACAAGTAAGAAACAACCTTGTATTTCTTAGTCTATTGCCGAAGCAGAGTATGTTGCTGCTGCTACAAACTGTTCAAACTTTGCTTATATCAAAAAAGTGTTGGAAGGGATGGATGAGGTAATCACTGAGCCGGTGATTATATATTGTGACAACACTAGTGCAATAAATATTTCTAAGAATCTTGTAATGCACTCAAAGACAAAGCATATTTCTATTAAGTATCACTACTTAACAGAACACGTACAGGAGAAGCAAGTCAAACTAGAATATGTTACATCAAAGGAGAAACTTGCTGATATTTTTACCAAGCCTCTACCGAAGGAAACTTTTGAATACTTGAGGACTAGACTTGGGGTCCGTCCACTGTCTATCGGTCACTAATGTGATTTGGAGGTTGCATCAACCTAATCTTATCAAAAGATCATTCATGTTGATGCAACATCACTCACCCTTTGGATTATGTCTAAGGTTGTGAAATATTTGAGGAACTAGAACAAAGAATTGGCATATCAGTATCCCGAGATACATTGTCTACACCAAACAACAAGGAGTCACTTGGCTATTGCAGAGCTGTATGTTTTATGTTTTTCTTTGGCATTGTTGTCAAAGGGAGAGATAAAAAATATGATAAATAGAGAGATCATATCTATCTAAGGGAGACATAATCTAAGAAATTTAGGGAGAGTTTTGAAGATTTGTTGCTGAGAATAGAAGGAATCTGAGAGCTGAAAAGATCAAATCTGCAGAGGACAGTCTACACTTGTAATGCTGTCATGTAACATAGTGATTAAACATATTAAAATATCAAGCTAGGGAGAGTTTACCAAGCTACAAAATTTACTTACATAGTTGTAGAATACATGTTTGGTATGTGTATGACATATTTCATATTGTTTGTGTTTCCATTAATGCTAAAGGGAGAGATTGATGAACTAAAACTGATTGAATACCTAAATGACTTGAAGATTAGAGATTAAAGATCACTGAGTACTAAAATGATATGTAAGATAATTAAATCAATCATTACATTGTCATCGATGTCAACTAGTTTGATAGTAATTATCATGTTAGTTACAAATATCTAAACATATGTCAAGAGGAGAGAAGAGATGAAGAACTAAGATATCTACATAGAGGAAGATGGATATATCAGATGAGGATAAGGAATACTTTGGGTAACTTATTGATGAGTTTATGACTTCATATTGTTGACTTGATTATGTTGCATTAATCTATTATGGAGAAGGAAGAAAAATGTACAAGGCAATGTGGTCGGTAAATGAAGCACTTCAGTATACACCAAGACAGTGTAGTGTATATTGAGTGACAATATTAACCGATCTTGTGTTCACCAATGCATTTATTTGTTAATCGACTATGGATGAAAGTGTTAAATGCTTAAGTTTAGCCGACAAAAATTGATGAGCTAGAAATTGTTATGATTTTGAGATTGAGGATAAAGTTTGTTATAAGATCCATGGCTAACAAAATTTGGAGAAGATCTAAAGGATGGAATTGAAACATGTTACTAACACAACCGTCAAGGAAGGTTTAAGGGGAAAAATCTATGAAGGAGATTAAGCGGCAAAATCTGATGGTTGATATGAAAACTGTTTATCTATCTATATAAGAGATATGAGTTTCTTTATTGAAAGATACTAGAAGAAAGAAGACTGTAGAGATTTCACATGAATATAGTTTCATGCATGCTTGATCAGACTGGTTGAAGGAGAACCTAACTACAGAATAGTACCAAGTGTCATAGAGCTATTACCGAGTGAAAGTAAGTTAAGGAAGTGAATTGATATTTTGATCAGAGGATTTGTATGGGCTTAGAATAGATCTGAACATCTACTAATTGAGTTGTATTGTAATCAGATCAACTACTATTTCAGTTTAACCATTGATACATAAAAATCTCTTAACTGAGTAGACTTAACCATCTTATGTTATGCCCCTATGTCATTCAATGAATGTACATTGTTATCTTATTGACCCCATAGTGAATGATGGTTGAACGATAATTGTTAGTCTTAAATCCTCTAACAAGGTCACACCTAACAATGTGGTTGTAACCTTTAACAGGGTTGTATCTTCACCAAGCTCACTTTAGAAGAGTGAAAATTATTTTGGGTTACCGGTCTCAGGTGGTTTTTCCCTTAATAGGGTTTCCACGTTAAATCATTGTGTTATGTGTTTCTGTGATGATTGCTTTATTGTCATACTTTACATACTACATATTTGATTTGATCGGTAATTACTGTGAGTTAATTAACTGGTAATTGGTAAAGACACAGACAATTTAAGAGTTCTTGTTACCGAGCTACAGAACTTGTTGAAATTGTTTTTAAAGTTACATCTTAAGATTTGGGACTTTAGGATAATTGATCTAACTGATTCACCCCCCCTCTCAGTTATTCTAACAGGCATAACTAGTTGGGGATTGTTGATTTATGATGCTACTAGTAAAGACATGATTGGTACACATGATAATCAGTTATATGCTTTTCATTGATGTCAAACTATTTGACATGATGTTCTGACTTGTTGCTATATCTATTAGAAGGAAAATATTGTTGTTGTAATGAGAAGTTAAGTTGTTGATAGGAACCTTATCGGGTAACAGTTAAGAAAAACAATGGTGGATAGGTGAATGATTTGATTTTTTATCAAAATATGCTAAGGAGTTAAGCTAAAGGATTCTATTCATAAAGGTAAAGGTAATTTTTTTAAGATACTTACCAGTAGACTATTGTCTTATCAGTATATTGAATAAAGTCTTATTGGTATAAAGGAAGTCTTATCAGAGATAGGAAAGACCTAAAGGTGAGAAGAATACATGATGAAACAAGAAAGAGGGATGAATCAAGTATAATATAAGTTGAAAGGTGATGACACAAAGATCGAGGTAAAATGTATTATGGAAGTTTTTACAAGAGTAAAATGATTTATCAATTAGCAAGCCAACAAGGATACAAAGAAAAGAAATATGGATGGTTAGATTTGATAGATATAGATAATTGGATTTAGGTTTAGGGTTTATGATTGAGGAAATTATACTTAAGGAAGAAGAAATAATAAGTTTGGTATTGTGACAAAGACAAGAAGATGATTGTGGTGAAAGATTGGATATTAGCGGAACAAAGAAGTTAATCGGAGAAGTATTGTTGTGATCATAGAGAAGGATACATAGAAGAAATGAGAATTGAATCGGTATGCTATTGTGTTAAGGAACTTAATTAGATCTGAATTAGAAAGATTAGTGAAAACTATACATCATTTGTTAGCTGTTACTCTTTAACAATTGTGATAGTAAAATCCCTTATCGGGTGACCCTAACAGGTCTATTGTAAAATCCTTTAACCAGGTGGCATTCAAAAAAGAGTGTCTAAAATCCTCTAACCAAGTTACTCCTAACAAAGTAAAAGACTTTAATAGGTCTCTAGGAAAATCCCTTAACCAAGTAGCATTTAATCGTGCTTTTGTAACCCTAATCAGGTGGACCTTTAACAGGGTAGGCTCTTAACCAGGCGTATTCCAAAAGAGTACAATTATTTGTGGGCATTGTTCTTACACCGTGGTTTTCACTCTAATTAGGTTTCCATGAGATAAATACTATTGTTATTATTGTGTGAATGATTTTATATGTTGCCTTGATATTTTATGTTTAGTTAACCAATAATGATGTTATAGGTTAAAATATATCTTGTTTGGTAAATTTGTTTAAAGAAGTGTTGAGACTGTGAAATTTAGTTTGGGTTGGGGATTACTAATTCACCCTCCTCTCAGTAATCAATCCTATACCTACAATTGGTATCATAGATAAGTTCCTTGATTCAAAAAGCTTAACCGCTTAGGGAAAAGATCCAAAGATGTATACGAAGGAAGAACCCAAGTTTACCAAGGACAATTTCAATACATGGACAAGTAGAATGAAGTTACATTAGTGAGGACTTTTGAATACAACTATTGGCTATCTTATCACACAATATATACCACCCAATGGAAAACCCTCTAAGATGACAGAAAGGAAATGCTAATACACAACTCAATAATGAGAGAGATTGCAAGTTCCTTATTTGATGTTGAATATGTTGATATCCAACACATGGATAATGCAAAAGACATGTGGGATAAGTTGAAAAATATCTATGGAGGTGATGCACATGTACTAAAGGCTAAAGTTGATAGTCTAAAAGACAAGTATGATGAGATAAAGATGCAGGATGGAGAAAACATTACATAGTATAGTATAAGGATAAAATAGATTATTTATACCTTAGAGGAGCTAGATGAAACCTTGAAGATGATGATGTAGTAAGTAAAATTCTTAGAACACTTACACCTAGGTATGCAATTAGAGCTTCTACTATTCAAGAGTTAAGTTCTATTTATCAAGATAAAGTCACATTGGATTCATTAATAGGAAAATTGACTTCATTTGAGTTGAGTAATTTTGATAATAGTCAACCTACTACTGAAGTTGCATTTCAAGCCTCAACAAATATTAGATCATCTAGAAAAGGAAAAGATGTTTATGATTCAGATGACTATGAAGGTTTAGTTGCTGAAGGAAAAGAGTTGGAGGAACTCAAAGCTTTAATATCCAAGATATTTCCAAAGGAAAATAAAGATATAAAGGGAAACACTCTATTGCATGCTAGAATTGTAGACATATTGGTCACTTTTCACATAGATGTCCTAACAAACTGAAAAAGGAAAACAATAGTGAAAAGAAGGATAAATACAAGAAATACAAAGACTTCAATCATAAAAATAAGAAGATGTGTTATGTAGCTGAAGTTGGAGATGATGATATTGATGATGATGATGATAACATAGTATTTGTTTCTATAAAGGAAGGTCCCTCTACTAAAAACACTCAAACCGGTGAAGAAAAAGCTTTGATCAAAAGTATGAATTATAATAGCATCTAGATCATCGATAGTGGTTTCTCACATCATATGACTAGAGGTAAGAAAAAAATCATAACCATGGAACATTACAATAGAGGTTTAGTTAGATTTGAAAATGGTTCTCCCCATGTAATAAGAGGTAAAGGTTCTATCACTTTAACTGATGAAATTACTTATGAAGATGTCTATTGGGTTTATAGATTGAAGTACAATTTTCTAAGTGTATCTCAATTAAATAACAAAGGATTCAAATCTGAGTTTATTAATGGACAATGTAAGATATTGGAAAAGGCTAGTGAAGTGATTGCTATTGGTGAATAGATAAAAGGTAATCTTTTCAACATGAATACTACATTTGGTCATTGTTTAATTGCTAAAGTAGAAGAAAGATTGCTATGACATAAAAGACTTTGTCATGTGAACTTTGATAATTTGGTAAAAGTTAGCAAGAAGAAAAGTGTCAGAGGAATACCGATACTAAATAAACTAGAGAATGCCATATGTAAGGAATGTCAACTAGGAAAAATGACTAGTTCAAGTTTCTCAAGTAAGGTCTACTCTATAAAACATATTCTAGAATTAGTACACAGATTTATGTAGTTCTATAAGTACAGAGAGTTATCATGGTGATAAGTAATTTATACTATTTATTGATGACTACTCAAGAATGATGTCTATGATGTCCTTAAAGGTTAAATAAGAAGATTTTCATACATTCAAAATGTACAAAGCAAGAGTTGAGAAGGAAACTGGAAAAAAATTTAAATGTCTTAGATTAGATAGAGGAGGTGAATTTACTTCAAATGAATTTAATGAGTATTGTGATGAACATGGAATCAAAAGAAAACTAACTGCACCAAGAATGCCTCAACCAAATGGAATTGCAGAAAGAATAAATAGATCTATTATTGAATGTTCCAGAACTTTGTTAAATCAGAAAGGAGTTGCACAATTTTTTTGGAGAGAATCTATTAGCACTGCAGTATACACATTGAACTGGGTACAACTCAAGAAAGGAGCAAACAAGACACTGCATGAAATATGGTAGGATGAACACCCAATGTAAGCTATTTCAAGATATTTGGAAGTAAATGTTATATTGAGAAAGATCAAATGAAAGCAAAATTTGACACCAAAATTGATGAAGGAATATTTTTAGGATATTCTACCAAAAGAAAGGCCTACACATGTTTGAATAAAAGGAGAAACAAAATGTTAGAAAGTGCCAATGTAAAGATTGATGAATTCTCAAAATAGAATGAGAAAGATAGTAGAAAGAAACCAGAAGGATATGGTGAATTGATCTACTTTGAATCTGAAATAGAAACAAAGCAATTAAGTACATGAATAAACAATTCTCAACCGACAACAAAACAACAACCGATAATGGTACAACAAGGTGAAACTAGTGAAAGAAATGAACATATTTAGAATACAGAGCCTGTAACACCAAGAATCATAAGCTTAAACCATAGCTTGTTAGATATAATTGGAGATAGGAATGATGGAATATTAACAATAAGTCAATTAAGAGCTAGGAACAATACATGTTTACAATTGAAGATGGAGCTGAGAATGGTAAAGGATGCATTAAAATATTATGACTAGATGCAAGCAATGAAAGAATAAATTTAAAAGATTGAGAAGAACAAAACATGGTCATTAATACCCAAGCCAAAAGACAAAAATATTATAGGTACTAAATGGGTTTTCAGAAATAAACTAAATGATAATGGTGAGGTGATTAGAAACAAAGAAAGATTGGAATCTAAAGGTTATGCACAAGAAGAAGGAATAGACTATGGAGAGACATTTGCACCTGTTGCTAGATTGGAAGGAGTTAGAATATTGTTGGCTTATGCTTCCTATAAAGGATTTAAAGTTTATCAAATTTATGTAAAATCTTCTTTCCTAAATGGAATACTAGAAGAAGAAGTCTACATTGAACAACCTGAAGGATTTGTTGTAGAAAAAGGTAAATATTTGGTTTTCAAGTTGCACAACAAGCACCAAGAGAATGGTATGAAAAATTGCACTCTTATCTTACTAATATTGGATTTGAAAGAACAAATGACAACAATAATGTCTATTTGAAAGTTGAAAGTAAGGATAAAGTATTGATTGTTGAAATATTTGTTGATGATATAATATTAGGAGGAAATGACTTAACGAGTAAACATTTTGTTGAAGAAATGATGAAAGAATTTGAAATGTCTATAATAGGAGAAATAAAATTCTTTATTGGATTACAAGCACAACAAATGAAGAAAGGAATATACATAACTCAGTCTAAATATATTAAGGAGATATTGAAAACATTTGGGATGGAAGATTCAAGACCTATCGGTACACCTATGGTTACCAGTTGTAAATTGTCAAAAGATGATTCTAAGGAGGTCAAAAAAACATTATACAGATCAATGATAAGGAAATGATAGTATTGTTCATAGAAGACCTGATATTGCACATGATGTTGCATAGTTGCTAGATTTTCATGAAATCCTAAAGATTCACACATGACTATAGTTAAAAGGATATTCATATATTTAAAAGGAATTGAAGATTATGGATTATGGTATGAAAAGAAAGGAGAATTTGATCTTAAATTTTATACAAACGTAGATTGGGCATGAAACATTGATGAAAAAAAATTACAAGTGGAGGAGATTTTTATCTTGGAAACAGATTAGTGTCATGGACAACCAAGAAGCAGAATTGTATTTCACAATCTATTGTTGAAGCATAATATGTGGTTGCTACCATTAATTGTCAAAATTTTTTATGGATTAAGAAAATACTAGAAGGAATACAAGAAAAGGTAAATGAACCTATTGTTATACACTGTGATAATAATAGTGCCATTAATATATCAAAGAATCCAGTAATATTCTCAAAGACCAAGTACATAGCTATCAAGTATCATTTTCTAAGAGAGCAGGTACATGATAAAGAAGTGAGATTGGAATATATTCCTACAAAATAGCATGTTGCAGACATATTCACCAAACCACTACCTAAAGAGAGCTTTGAATATCTAAGAGGTAGGTTAGGGGTCCTACCACTATCGACTATAAATTAAGGAGATATGTAATATGCATAAGTTCATAACACTTTATCAGAATATCTTGAACATGAATTGATGTATTGGAGGACTACTCTATGGGG
The DNA here is from genome assembly GCA_027943335.1 of Chamaecyparis obtusa. Taxonomy (NCBI): domain Eukaryota; kingdom Viridiplantae; phylum Streptophyta; class Pinopsida; order Cupressales; family Cupressaceae; genus Chamaecyparis; species Chamaecyparis obtusa. Next base: position 796,199 of record BSBK01000284.1, on the reverse strand, counting down.
GAGAAGTTCAAGCTAGGCAAAAAATAATATGCACAAAACACATACACAATCAAAAGATAAGAGCTGAAAGATTAATCACCTTTGGCATTTCTGTCAAAGGGGGAGAGATTAGTGTCAAAGGGAGACATTTGATGTTAATGAGAGAGATTAGTGTTAAAGGAGAGATATAAGATATGGAAGAAATTAGTAAGCTGGAAGAGATATGTAATAAAAAAATTAGATCAGGTAAATCAAATAGGACAAGGAGAGAGATAGATTAGAAGATCATAAATGTATAATAAGAAATCAAAATAAGAAGAAGTGTTTGAAAGACGTGTTTGCCATCAATGCCAAAGGGGGAGATTGTTGACATAATTGTTGGCATAACTAGTTGGAGATTGTTGATTTATGTTACTGCTGGTAAAAGACATGATTGGTACATGTAATAATCAATTATATATTTTTCATTGATGTTAAACTATTTGGCATGATGTTTTGACTTGTTACTATATCTATCCAAAGGAAAATATTGTTGTTGTACTGAGAAGTTAAGTTGTCGATAGGAACCTTATCGGGTAACAGTTAAGATAAAAAATGGTGGACAGATGAATGATTTGATTTTTTATCATAATATGCTAAGAAGTTAAGTTGAAGGATGCTATTCATAAAGGTGAAGGTAATTTGATTAAGATACTTACAGGTAAACCATTGTCTTATCAATACACTAAATAAAGTCTTATCAATACACTAAATAAAGTCTTATCAATACAAATGAAGTCTCATCGGAGATAGTAAAGACCTAAAGGAAAGAGAAGAATATATGATGAAACAAGAAAGTGGGATGAATCAAGTATAATCTAAGGAGAAAGGTGATGACACAAATATCAAGGTAAAACATATTAAGGAAGTTTATACACGAGTAAAATGGTTTATCAATTAGCAAGCCAACAAGGATATAAAGAAAAGAAATATGGATGGTTAGATTTGATCTGAAAGATACAAATTGTTGGATTTAGGTTCAGGGTTTATGATTGAGGAAATTCTACTTAAGGAAGAAGAAAGAAGTCTAGTATCATGAGGAAGACAAGAAGAAAATTGTGGTGAAAGACAAGATATCGACAGAAAAAGAAGTTAATTGGAGAAGTATTGTTGTGATTAAAGAGAAGGATACAGAGAAGAAAAAGAATTGAATTGTTATGTTATTGTGTTAAGGAATTTAATTGGATTTGAATTAGAAAGATTAGTGCAAACTACAAATCATTTGTTAGTTGTTACTTTCTAACAACTGTGACAGTAAAATCCCTTACCAGGTGACCCTAACAGTCTATTGTAAAATCCTCTAACCAGGTGGCATTAAAAAAAGAGTGTCTAAAATCCTCTAACTAGGTTACTTCTAACAAAGTAAAAGACATTAACAGGTCTATAGGAAAATCGCTTAATCGGGTAGCATTTAACTATGATTTTGTAACCCTAATTGGGTGGACCTTTAACAAGGCAAGCTCTTAACTGGGTGTATTCCAGAAGAGTATAATGATTTGTGGGCATTATTCTCACACCGTGGTTTTCATCCTAATTGGGTTTCCATGAGATAAATACTGGTGTTAAATTGTTGTGTGAATTATTTTATATGTTGCATGGATGTTTAATGCTCAGTTAACTGATAATGATGTTATATGTTAAAATATATCTTGTTTGGTAAATCTGTTTAAAGAAGTATCGACACTGTGAAATTTAGTTTAGGTTGGTGATTACTAATTCAGCCCCCTCTTAGTAATCAATCCTACGCCTACAAAATTCTCATTCAATAGTGGATCTTCTTGGAGGAACAATATTTTTAAGGAACCAATCACCTCCCCATTTGTAGATTTGACATTTTTCAACTTCTGAAGAAAAGAAGGATGCACTTTATGTGGATCAAACTTTGTGTCACTATAGAAACACTTCAAAAATTAAATTTTCATAGGGTCATCCATAGTGTGACTTTGTTGAAAAACAAGGGTAGGAGAAGGATCTCTTTTCTCTTCATCATTGTTGCATGTCATAGATTTGAAAAAATGATCATGAAAAATAAATCAACTTTTCTTCCATAATTTTCTTTGATCTTTTACAATTGTTGAAATAATGAGGGATGTATCTTGTCAGGAGAAAGTTCCATATTCCCATAGAATGTTTTCAATAACTTAATTTGTTTTGAACCATCAATAGTTTGATTTTATTGAGAACCATGCATAAGAGATGGACTACTTCTCTTATCATCATTATACATCATTATTCCACATGAATGATACTTATCAACAAAATATTCTTTATATTTTAATGTAGAACCTCTTTCTAATAAAGTTTCATGATCATGAGAAAGAGACTAATTATCTTTTCCATATTTTTCTTTGATCTTTCAGAGGGTTTGAAGCAAAGAAGGATGAGTCTTTCTTGGATCAAGTTGTAAGCCATCGTAAAATATCTTCAAGAACTCAATTTTTTCAAGTCCATCAAGAGTCTGACCTTTTTGAGTAATAGGTACAAGAGAAGGATCACTATTCTCTTCATTAATTTTTCTCATCATTGATTGAGTTGAATGATCATGAGAAAGAAGATGATTCTTTATTCCTTTTATTTATTCAATCTTTTGTAGATTTTGAAGCAAAAAATGATTTATTTTGTTAGAAGAAAATTGCATACCACCATAGAATCTTTTTAAGAATTCAACTTGCATAGGTTCTTTAGGAACCTCATTCTATTGATAAGAATAATGTTCATCATCACTATCATTATCACTATTGCTTTCCACTTTTCCTTTATACCAAACCATATTGTTAGGTCCAATATTTCAATATTTTAGATAGTTTCACCAAAATTGATTCTAAGGAAGGTGTTGGAATTGTTGTCATTCAATAATTTTATCATTGATGTCAACATATACTCAGTTATGGAGAATAGGAATTGCTAGACAATACAAACATGCAGATTGTAGAAAGTGGTACGTATGTCGTACGATTCATTAGCTCTTGAAGGCTTAGAGATATGTTCCAAGATATATCTAAATCTTATTCCTATGGACACAAACATTTATATGATCATTGGATATAGATATGATTGTTTTAGTAAAGACAAGTTGCAGGACCAGAGACAGAGTTTTCATAGACCTACTTGCAGTGTTTGGAATATAGCTATTGTGTGATGATGAATTTTAGTACGTGCACTTTAGAAATTTCATAAGACATCATGATGAAGATACATTGTGATTTCAACATGTTCATGTGATTTTTGACATCATCTATGGCACGTTTTCTAGCGTGGAAGTATTTGGGAGCTGACCAGGAAGAGTAATGAGTAGATTATTAATTTATGATTGAATTAATGATGGAGTCAACTTTGGGTGAATTATAATTGTTATAACATGATCAAAGATGAATTGTGTGTCATCACCTTGGATAATGAAATTGTTTGTTATGTAATGAAGTCCTATAATGGCTGACCTTTAGATGAATTATTATTTGTAACTTGTATATAAGGGAGGGTTTCTTCCTTAAGATGGTGTGTGGATTGTGATAGTAATATGTGAGCTAGAAGGATGTGATATCTAATTATAAAAAAGAAGAAGGTTGTGCATATGGGAACAAGAATTGGATTGTCCTAACAAGAAATTCAGGTATGATAAAGTATATTGTGTAAAGGATTGAAGGTGGATTTAACCTTATGATTGTATTTGGGCTTGTGGCCAATTGTATTGCCCCTAACAAGGTATAAGACTCCTAATAGGGCCAATCCTTTAACGGGGACCTACCTATTGTATTAATCAAATCCTAATCAGGTCATTCCTTTAACAAAGACCTATCTATTGTATTAATCAACCCCTAACAGGGCTATAAATCCTAATAGGTTTTCCTCAAGAGAAAATCTTGGTGTCACTTTTGTTCAATGATGTGAAGTGGTTTTGCATTCTATTTTGCATAAGATTATATGTGGTGTTGAGTTTAATAAAATTGTTAACAATTGATTTACCCCCCCTCTCAGTTGCTTGAGATATTGTTATCCTAATAATTGGTATTAGAGCTATTGGTCCTTAGAGAGAAAGCTTGAATGCTTGAGGAAAAGATCCATGATGTCTTAATTTAAGAAAGAAAGTCCCAAGTTTGATGCCGAAAATTTTGATGCATGGAAGGAAAAGATGAAGACTCATTTGTTTTGTTTTGGCTTGGATTATTGGATGGTAACCAAGAAAGGTGCAACACTCAAGATTGAAGATGAGTTAGAAGACCTTGCCATAACTGATGAGGAAAAGATGTTTCAATACAACATGATAGACCAAGAAGCATTGATAAGTGCATTAACTTATGGTGAATTCTCTAAGATCAAATATTTGTACAAGGCACATGATATATAGGAAAGATTTTTAGAACTGTATGAAGGAGATACATACACTAAATGAGCCAAACTTCAGAATTGGAGAGAGAGGATGGAGACACTTTAGATGAAAGAAGATGAAATAGTAAGGATGTTTGTTCAAAGGGTTACATAATGTGTAACAAGAATCAGGAAAAATGGATGAACCTACACTAAGGATGAGGTCATTGCAAAGATTCTAAGATCCTTTACACCAGTGTACAAAACTAAAGTGCATGCCATAGAAGAGATCATACCATTGACAAAAGGTTTCACAAGGGAAATTTTTGCATCCAAACTAACTACATTTGAGACTGCTGAGCTTAAGGATTCCTTACCTAAGGCGGAGACAAATTTCAAGGAAACAATGTACAAAGATAGAGATGCAAGAACAAGTTTTGCAAGTGCTAGCAAATCAAGTAAGTACAATGAAGAGTTAGGATATTCCGATGATGAATGGGAAGAAATTGAAAAACTTGAAAATAGTGTGGATGAGAATTTCTTAGCCTTGATCGCAAGAAGAGAAAGAAAGGGACAAGGTAACTTTGAAGGAAAGTTACCCATAAAGTTCTTTAATTGTAGTAAGGTTGGTCATTTCACTTCTGGATGTCCAACTAGAGTTCCTAAGCATAATCCTAAATTTGGGAAATACATCAAGGATAAATAATGTTATTATGCTAATGATGGTGCATCTGATGATGATGATGAGATAAACGAGTTACTTGGATTTGTAGTAATTAAAGAAGATAAACCTATTAGAGAATAAAAAGCATTAGTGTCTCATGTTAACAAAAAGGTTGATTGGATCATAGATAGTGGTTGTTCAAAACACATGATATGAGATAAGAATATATTTGTAAAGTTGAATATGTATAATGGTGGAGTTGTCAGACTAGGTGACAATACTCCTAGAGCTATTATTGGGATTGGATCCATTACTTTGGATGGTAAGACTAATACTAATGATGTATGCCTTGTTGATGGTTTAACACACAATTTGTTGAATGTTGGTATGTTTGTGAAAAAGGGTTATTAGTTGGAATTCAAGGATGGAAATTTCTTAATAAAAAGTGCTAAAGGAGACTTGATTGCTACTGGGATTCATACATGAGGTAATGTATTTCATTTAAGCTCAAGAGAAGTAAGCTATTTTGTTTGAAAGGTTTATGATAGTTGGTTATGGCATTGGAGATTTTGTCATGTAAAATTTGATAACATTGTAAGGGAAAGCAATATTAATGCCATCAGAGACCTACCTAGAATTGTGAAGCTTGCTAACACTACATGCAGAGAATATGTGATGGGAAAGCAAACAAGGACTAGTTTTCAAAATAGAGAATTTTTAGCAAGGAACAAGTTGGATCTTATTCATACAGATCTTTGTGGACCTACTTACACCATGTCTTGCTTTGGAGATAGGTACTTTATACTTTTTATTGATGATTACTCTAAAATGACGTGGGTTGGTTTTCTTAGAGAAAACTCTGAAGCTTTTGAAAAATTTAGATACTTTAAGGAAAAAGTAGAGAATGTGATCGAATTAAAGATAAATTTCTTGAGATTAGACATAGGTGGTGAGTTCAAATCAAGTGAATTCAATACTTTCTATGATGAACATGAAATTCTAACACAAATATCTGCACTTAGAACACCACAACAAAATGGTGTTACTAAAAGAAGAAATAAACCAATCCTTAATGCTGCAAGGACAATGTTAATTGAAGGGAAAGTAGCACACATGCATTGGAGAGAAGCAATTAACAGTGCAATATACACAATGAATAGAGTACATGTTAGAGAAGGAACAAGAAAGACACCCTATGAATTATGGTATGGTGAAAATCCTATTGTCAGCTATTTTAGAATTTTTGGTAGAAAGTTTTTTATCAGAAGAGATGATGGCATAGAGAAATTTAATACTAGAAGTGATGAAGGAGTCTTCCTTGGGTATTCCACTAAAAGAAAAGCATATAGATGTTACAATTTGAGAACTAAGAAAATGATTGAGAGTGTGAATGTCAGAATTGATGAAAGGTTTCAAGTACAAGAAAAAACATGCAAACTCAATCCTTATGATCCATATTGGGAAAGGTTTGAAAATGAGATATTTCAGAGCAATCAAAATCAGCTTCAAATAGGGAAAGGTCAGGAAGAAGTACAACAACAACTACAAGAGGGTTTTCTACCAGGAAGTGACACATATATAAATATGAGTGAACCAGAAGTGTTCAAGACACCTAAGTATGTTGTGAAGAATCATCCATAGGATCAAATCATTGGAGACAAGAGTAAAGGTACTAGGAAAAGGTCATAGTTTAGAAATACAATTTGTTTGATCTTGTAGGTTGAGCCAAGGACACCTAATGAGGCTTGCAATGATTTGTATTGGATTAAGGAAATGAGAGGATACTTGGATCAAATTGAGAAAAAAAAAACTTGGGAACTTGTCCCAAGACCTAAAGACAAGAATGTCATTGGCACAATGGGGATTTTTAGAAACAAAATAAATGAAGATGGGGTTGTGATTAGGAATAAAGCCAGATTATTGTGTAAGGGATATTCAAAACAAGAAGGAATTGATTTTGAAGAGACCTTTGCACTAGTTGCGAGGATAGAGGCAGTTAGGTTATTCTTGGCCTATGTTGCACACAAAGATTTTAAGGTGTATCAGATGCATGTCAAGTCCACATTCCTAAATGGTGATTTGGAAGAAGAATTTTACATTGAGCACCTAGATGGTTTTCCTTTAATAGATGATAGAGATATGGTTTGCATATTGAAGAAATCATTGTATGGATTGAAGTAAGCTCCAAGGGATTGGTATGAAAGTTTGGACAAGTATTTACTACATCTTGGTTTCAAGAAGGGTAGTGCAGATAGTAACTTGTATCTAAGATGCAATAATGAAGGTACTTTGATAATAGAAGTGTTTTTGATGACATTATCTTTGGGGGTAATGATTTTATGAGTAATAATTTTGCTAAAGAAATGAAAGGTGAGTTAGAGATGTCAATGATAGGGGAGATGAAATTCTTCCTAGGACTATAGATAAATCAAAACAAAGATGGGATTTTCATATCACAAATAAAGTATCAAAAGAGTTGCTAATTTTTTTGTGTGGCATGGATGAGAATAAACTAGCTGGAAATCCTATGGTGATAGGGAGTAAATTATCCATTTTATATGAGGCAAAGGATGTACCTTAGACACAATATAGATCAATGATTGGAGGGCTTCAATATATAACACATACTAGGCTTGATATTGCAAATGCAGTTGGAATTGTTGCTAGATTCTAGGCAGATCCAAAGGAGACACATTTTGTAGTAGTAAAAAGGATATTCATAAGAGGTTGATGTCTTTGCTTAACAAGAAGCAAGATTGTGTATCACAATCAACAAAGAAATCAGAGTATGTTGTAGCTAAAATCAATTGTACTCAAGTCATTTGGATGAAACAAATGTTGAAGAATATTGGTGTGAACTCAAGAGAAAATGTTAGCATACATTATGATAACACAAGTGAGGTAAACATGTCAAAAAACCTAGTGATGAATTCAAAGAGTAAGCATATTGCAATCAAGTATCATTTTCTGAGAAATAAAGTGACAAATAAAGTGGTGAAGCTTGACTACATCAGTACAAAGGAGAAGATAGCAGACATATTCACCAAACCATTGAGTAAAGATATCTTTGAATATCTTAGAGGTAAGCTTGGGGTCAGATCCCCCACCAAAAAATAACTAAGGAAGTACATAAGTGCACAAGTCCATCAGATATTAGAGCATTGTCCTTTATGGACTTGCTGAATAAGTCTACTCCTTAGGGGGAGTAGTTGGCAGAGCACAACCTATTAGAGCAGGGTGATTTTGCACCTTCTAGTTGAAGGTTTATAGAAAGAAGGAAAAATATTATTTTGGCACCCTTTGCCATTGATGTCAAAGGGGGAGAGATATTAGTGAAAAACCCTACTGGTTTAGGAGATTTGAAGAGCATATTGAGAAGGTTGCCATAAATTCCAAAGGGGGATATTTTTTTAATTGTTGTCATTCAATAATTTTGTCATTGATGTCAACATATATTCAGTTGTGGAGACTAGGAATTGTTGGACAATACAACCAGACAGATTGTAGAAAGTGGTACAAATGCCATACGATTCATTAACTCTTGTAGGATTAGAGATATATTCTAGGATATATCTAAATATTATTCCTATGGTTGTAGACATTTATATGATCATTGAATAGAGACATGCTTGTTTTAGTAAAGATTAGTTGCAGGACTAGAGACTGAGAGTTTTCACAGACCTAGTTGTAGTGTTTGGAACAAAACTATTATGCGATGATGAATTTTGGTATGTGTGCTATGAAAATGTCAGAAGACATCATGAAGAAGATACATCATGATCATAATATGTTCATGTGATTTTTGATGTTATCTATGGTGTGTTTGTTAGCGTGGAAGTATTTGGGAGCCGACCAAGAAGAGTAATGTGTAGATGATTGATTTATGATTGAATTATTGATGGAGCTGACTTTGGGTGAATTATAATTGTTGTAACATGATCAGGGATGAATTGTGTGTCGTCACCTTGGATAATGAATTTTTTTGTTATGTAATGAGGTCCTATAATAGCCTACCTCTAGATGAATTATTATTTTTAACTTTTATATAAGGGAGGGTTTCTTCCTTGAGATGGTGTGTGGATTATGATTGTAATATGCGAGCTAGAAGGATGTGATATTTTCTTCTAACAAAGAAAAAGGTTGTGCATCTAGGCACAAGGATTGGATTGTTATAATAGGAAATTTAGGTATGATAAAGTATATTATCTAAAGGATTGAAGGTGAATTTAACCTTTTGATTGTATTTGGACCTGTGGCCAGTATTATTACCCCTAACAAGGTCTGAGACTCCTAGTAGGGTTAGTCCTTTAACAAGGACCTACCTATTTTATATTAATCAACTCCTAATAGGGACATAACTCCTAACAAGGTTTCAGTCAAATAGTGTAGATATTTGTGGGTGTCATCCCCATCAGGGTTTTTCCCTTAACAGGGTTTTCTTCGAGAACAAATCTTGGTGTCACTTGTGTTCAATGATGTGATGTAGTTTCACATTCTATTTTGCATAAGATTATAGTTGGTTTTTAGTTTAATAAAATTGTTAACAACTGATTCATCCCCCCTCTCATTTTCTTGAGACATTGTTATCCTAACAGAAGGTACCTAGAAATTTGAGGGTAATATGCACTAGAATCTTGAATCCCCAGCGGAGTCACCAAAAATTTATTGGTAAAGAAACTTGTCACTGTGCTTTTTTACTGAAACTAACCCTATTTACCTAAAGAGAAATAAAAAATGTTCCAATAGTTGGAGAGACTGTTATAGAATAATAATATTCCTTTGCATTTGAGAGGGTCAACTCCCTCATATGATGAGGTTATTTAAGGTTTTTGTGTACTTTTAACTAGAAAGTACAAAAAGCAGATAACATTAAACTAAAAGAGAATGAACAACAAAAACCCAATTGGAAGACATATGAAGACCAAAGACTACAACAAAACTGGCAATTAGCTCCCTTTTTTACTTCCACCCACTTTTTTAATGTATTTTTTCCAATTTTCTAAAAAGTCGGTGCTATTTTTTGGGATGGCTCTATTTTTGGTACTATTTGCACTGGATAAAATTAAATAAGTAGGCACTAAAATAGGTGCTATCTGGCACCTAAATTAGCACCTACTTTAGTGCCTAAATTAGGGCTTGATTTAGCACCTAAATTAGGGCTTGATTTAGTGCCTAAATTAGTGCATGATTTATCACCTAAATTAGTATATAGTAGTGTCTAATTTAGCACCTAAATTAGCACCCAATTTAGCACCTAAATTAGTGCCTATTTTAGTAGCACCTAAATTAGTGCCTAATTTAGTTCCTATCTTACCACCTAAATTAGCACCTGATTTAGTGCTTGAATTAGTGCCTAAATTAGCACCTAAATTAGTAGTGTCTAATTTACCACCTAATTTAGTGCCTAAAATAGTGCCCAATTTAGCACCTAAAATAGTGCCTATTTTAGTAGCACCTAACTTAGCACCTAATTTAGTGCCTATTTTCGCGCCTGAATTAGCGATTGAATTAGCACCTAAATTAGCACATGAATTACTAGTGTCTAATTTAATGCCTAATTTAGTACCTAAATTATCACTCAATTTTGTGTCCTACCTATTTTCCCACTTCTTTTCCTAACCATAACATTTTTAGAGACTTCTACCCTTAATGAGGTTCCATTGACCTTTATTGTCAATGAACAAAATATGTTCCTTCTTAAAATTTGACGAGGTCTGGAAGTTGTGCTACTTTCCTTGCAAATTTTAATGCAAACTCTGATACAAAAATAATTTTTAACAATCAACACTATCACATCCTTGAGTGGTTCGATATCATTCTCCCTGACTACATGAACTGAAGTGAAAGCTCTCTCTCAAAACTCTCTCCAAAAAAACTACAACAAAAATAGCAATTAGTGCCTAAAATAACACCAACTTTTAGTGTATTTTGTGGCTAAAATTAGCACCTAAAATAGCACCTTTGTCTTGGAGAAAAAGTTGGTGCAAAAGAACCTCCAGTCTTTGGCACCGAGTTTTATGTCAAGTTTTGTGTCATCTTTTGCATTCTATTATGTATCCTAAAAAATTATGAAAGATTATTTGACATTTCTGACCCTTTTTATTACTAGTAACAAATACATGAAACTCAAGATGATGTTTGAGACAACTGTAACATTGTACTACTAATAATGTGTTCCTTGATGTTTACTTTGTGTCCAATACATGCCTTATTGATGTTCCTATTGTTTGCATGTATCACTAGTCTTCAAGTACATCATCTAACTAGTTTTGTCGCATTGAAACATTTTGGTCCAATAATCATTATTTTTGTTCCATCTTGTGCCATTGGTATCATTAAATCGCTACTATAGTTCTAAAACTATGATGCAACTCAAGATATTGAATATGCACTATTTTATTTACTATTTTTTGAATCTCCATCATGACTACACTTTTCAAAAGATGGTTGTGATATCATGAAGGGTAGTAAGACTCATATAACTGACCCAAAAGGTCCCTCAACAGATATACAACTGAAAAAGACTACAACAAGATTCCAATCCATTCATAATCTGCATCAAAGCTCTGGGAAAACCTCATCCTTGGTATATGCAATCTCATTTGATACTTTAGTTACATCTCCACAAAAAAAACATTTATTCCCTATTTTTTTTGCATTTAAAATAATATTTAATTAAGTGTTTCTTATGAACACTTAATTAATATTTATAGTTTAATATCATGCAAAAAGCAAAATAACTACTAATATCAATTTGACTCTTCGAGTATGCAAACCTTTGAACTCCCTTATTTATTTGATTTATGAATAAATTAATAACAACATTTATTATAGTAATATTTGACAAATTACTTCAACAAATGTCACTAATTATTAATTAAATTATTTATAATTAATTACTGTAATAAATATTAGTTATATTAATATTATTGAGAAAGAATTAAATCTCTTGATAATAACATTAATATAATAAATATTTATTAAAATTAAAATTATAAATTATTTTAATAATATTAATAAATTATTTTAATAATATTAATAAATTATTTAAAATATAATGTAAATATTTATTTTTTTCTTTTTATAAAAATCAAACACCATATATTGCAAATTTAATAATATCAATACAAAAATGATTTATAATTTCATGTTTTTGTATTGCTATTATTAAATTTGAAAAAGCACAAAAATCATAGGGAAATTAAAAGTGATAAGCATTATCACTTAACAAAACTCCTAAAAAATCCCCTTCTCGTGGGATATTTGGCCATGAGATTTTTTATTATAAAAAGGCAAGAAAATCCTTTCATTTTGGCAGTTATACAAAACCTAAAAACAACTCACACACATTCATTTTTTCATCTTCATTTTCATACTTTTCCCTCTACTGCTTCGAGTGCCACCATGCTAGGCCTCTAATGGAATTTCAAGGGCTTTGAAGGATTATTAATTGAGTTTACTAGAGATTTCTTTAAATATTTCTCACATTCTTTAGGTATGCTATTGTTTAAGCATCCCCATGAACTCATTTTCTTGTTTTGTATCTTTGATAATGAAGCTCTTGGTGTTTTAAAAACTTATTACTCGAGCCTTGCACTACATTTTCAAAGAAATAAAAGGAGAAACTCTTTTTTTGCTATGTAGTCCATGTTGTTACTCATGATATGGATTTATTGTCTTCATCTGGGTTTTTCTCTTGCTGTGTACATTTCATATTTATGCTCTACAACTCCAAATATAGTCGTAACCCTCTATGTTCTTTGCTTCACACTCTATACATTCTGGAAATGTTCCTTTCGAGCTCCATTACTTAGAAAAAGCTAAAAACTATTTCATATTTTGATAAAATACTTCATACTCCTGTATATTTGCTAGCTCAAATGAGGTCTCTTGTTGTTTTTGGTCTCTCTGAATTTACAAAACACCTTCTTTAATGGTTGTAGAAAATAAGCACTGTGCACTTCCTGTAGCTGATTATTTTAGGTTTTTGAAAGATAGAAAATGGTGTATTTTCATTTCATGTGCCTATCTACAAATCACTGTGTTGTTAAAAAAATAAGCTTTCTTTGTTGAAACCCTACTAACATTTCCTTGTCCATTTTGTTACTCTGTTCACCGCGCCTTCTATATACCCATCAAGCCGAGATGAAAGTTTTGTGCGCACTTATTGGCTTTGAAAGTATTTTATGATAGAAACTTACATGCTTGTCATTTTTTTCTTGTTTAAATAATTAATTAACCTATGATCGGCGTTGTCCTACCTAATAGAAATGACTATCCTTTCATCTCACAGTCATCATCTTTGGCATTTTGTTGATATGACTGGAATCTTCATACATTATCATTGATTTATCCTTATGAATATCATATCCCTTGTCATTTTATCTTTGCCACTTGTAGTACTCATCACAATGGTAGAGTTGGATTAAGTATGGAAAGGTAAGTATTAAGAGGGGAGGGGTGAATTAGTACTTCAAAAATTTTTAATTAACTTTCTTAACCATTCACCGAATTCATAAATTTGCATGCATATAATAAAGCATATAAAACATAAACATAAAATATAACTCATAACACATTCATTTTGGTATCACATAAATCTTTGTTAGAGGATAAAAACTAAGGTGGGTATGACACCTACAAAACTTCACTACTATAGTAAAAAGTCTGCTCAATTAGAGCTACAATGTTATCTATTTATGATAGCTTACCCTATTAAGAGTATTAGCTTAGTTAAGAGTCTTAAGAACGGTTAATTCTACCTTGCTGAAGGATTTTACAATTCTAATCTAAGAACTATACCTAGTTAAAGGATTTACAATGTAAGATCTATTAAGATCTGCACGGTTAAGAAAATTTACAATTTTGATTACAAACTTAATCAGTAACAAATATGTATGTAGTGATGAGTCAAGTTTATGGGATGTTTTGTTATGATTTTCTAAGTTCAGACTTAAATATCTTATGTTTTTTCATAAACATTATACAGACTTTTATGTTTCTAAGCTTTAGCCATATGTATATTTGATACTTTTGAAACTAAAGGACAAGACTAAATATATATATAGATTAATGAATGTTATGATAAAATGTGGTATTTTTCTTCTCTAGCTTTAATGGGTAGACCTCCTGCAGCTGTGTGACAAGGCTACGTTAAAATAGGAAAACTTATTATAATCTCTACCTTGGATTTGTGTTGTGGATTCTATTATGCTAACCTTTTGTAGGAGAAGAATAAGTTAGCAAGGAGCATAGACTCAAGGATGAGTGGGTCTTTTAAGGTGAATAACTATTTCAGATTTCATCATAGCTCCACTCCTTCCATAACTTTGCAGTTGCCGATTTAGACCAAGTCAATCTAGTTACCAAGTGTTTCTATATTCTCAAAGCACTAAATATGGCTTATCTTCTTGCATAAATGATGCTGTCGTTCTTGTAACTGAAGTTGTTATGCTATGTAATGAAGGACCTAGTTTTTAGGTGTTATGTTTTTCTTAGTTACTTTTAAATAAGCTGGAACTTATGATTCCAGGCTAGTTAGATGTTTTTTGAGGAATTCATACTGTAATCCAGCAACAAAGTGAAATACTTTGATATCCTAAATTGTATTTATGTTTTGTTAAATGAATATATGACAGTTCCAGATTTCAATCTCTGAGTTATAACTCATTCATACTTCCATGGGGGCCCACACGGGAGGTGAATCCCCTATTCATGTTTAAGTAGGATTCAGTTAAGTTTCTTTGAAGTTGTTAAGCACTGTTGCTCCTACAGCCACTGGTAGCAGAACCATTGACTATTTCCTGCAACATAGGTTTACTTTTGAAGCATTATCTATTTACTGTTAAGTTTTTCCTTCAAGCTGAGAGTTAATCTATAGTTTCAATTTCTAGTATAAATCTCCTATAGCAATAGCTTTTACTTTAGTAGTGATGACTCTTGAGGAGAACTAAAGCATAAACCTTGTAGCCATCATCTCAAGTTCACGTTCCTAGATTGATACATTTAATGAAGTCTAGCATGATGTTCTAAGTAGATATGTGATAATTCTAAGCATTGAATTACTATCAAAGGATGTCCAATACTTGGAGTTCCTAGGATATTATTCTGACTAGTCATTTTTGGCACCGTTGCCAGGGATGGTGTCAATTTAGTTCATTAAGTTAGTTTGCATTTTGCATAATTTTGCATGCATAGACGTAGGGATCATCTTGGGTGATTCCTACCTAACCTTAATCAGGAAGAACCATTTGAGGTTTTTAATCCAACACTTGAGGAACCCCAATTAGAAGACCCATAAGAAGAAGAACTGTTTGAGAACATGTTTGCTGATGCCTATGATCAATTTCCTTCACCGCCATCATCTCAAGAGTCTTACCATTTAAATGCCCTCTTTGCTTATCCAGAATATCTAGATAACATAATGGCTCATCCTACCTTCCCTTTTCCTATTCGTACTCAGCAAGGTAACCAAAATCTAAAGAACATTCCTACAACTGCACTTCCTAAATTCTATGGACTCATCATAGAGGATCCAGAGACTTTCCTCTTTGAGTTTGATGTCCTCTACCAAAGCTATGACTACACCATTGACGACCATAATCTCAAACTATTTCCTTCCACTTTAAAAGAGGCTGTTGTATGGTGGTTTATGAGTTTGGGTGCTAATGCTATAGCAGATTGGAATGCAATGTGCAACATGTTTCTTGATAAGTACATATATTATTGCTGAGGAGGGGACTTAAAAGGAGATGACATATTTAAAATGTCACATAAGGAAGATGAAACCTTGGAAGACTATGTCTCCAGGTTCATGTTCAGCCTGCAGCGTAACACACAACATGAGCTGAATGAAGAATCTCAAAAGCATTTATTTTTGAGAGGTGTGAATGATGGGAGCATAGAGGCCCTTGACCTTATGGCAGGGGGGACATTACTTAGAAGACTTGGGATGACATAAGGAGCATATGTCTGAACTATTCTAGAGCTACTATCAAGAAAAGAAGAGGCTTGAGAGCCTTGCCTCACAAGTCCAACGGCGTGGGGGTGTCCAAAATGGAGCTATCTAATCTATTGTTAGATTTAAAGCAAGACATCATTAATGATGTCGCTACTCAGTTGGACACAATATATGGAAGGAGAAAGAAAGATGAAGCTGATGCAATGTTAGTAGAGTACTATCCACACTGTATGGAGAAGAAAAAGAATAATCAGTGTAAGTCTATTGCAAGCTTGGAGTCCCAACCTATTCCTATCAGGTTCAAAGCTATTGATGAGAATAGAGAGGTGCTCTACGTTGCCCAACGAAGGCCATGGGCTCAGAGACCAGGTATTCTCCAAGATCCTCTTCAAAATTTTAATAATACTAATGCATGGAAAAATCAACAACATAGTGGATTTAGTGGGTATAATAGTTGGCAGCACCCTCAGCACAGTTGGCAACAACATCAGCAAGGCTGGCAGTAGCATCAACCAAGTTGGCAAAAGCCTCAGCAAGGTTGGAAACAACCTCAGCAAGGCTAGCAGTAGCATCAACTAGGATGGAAACAATCTCAGCAGGGTTGGTCACAACCTCAGCAACCTTGGCAATAGCCCCAACAGGGGTCGAAACAACCACATAATTGGATGAACCAATGAAATCAACAAGCTTTGATGCCACCACCTTAGCAACAGGCTTTGATGCCTCCTGCAGCCAACACTACTTCCCCTAAACATACTCAATTTCCTGCTCAACCTACTCCTAATCCCAACAATGCTAAACCAACAACACAATAGTAGAGCTATGCTATTTCCCTGAATAATATCCATTTAAGATTTGGCACATCCCTTCCTCCTCCACAACAGCCTATCATTACCTAAGTTGAAGATGCCTCGGTAGAGCCAACTGAGGTACCAGTCAAACCTGCTACTCCTACTGCTCCTACTGCTCCTACATCACAAGAACCCCCATTGCCTCATAGGCTGGAGGAACAAGTTAAGCCAGTGGAAAATAAAGCAGTGTTGGATTTGCTTACCCAACTAAAGAAAATGACAGTAAAAATTCCCCTGTTAGATGCCATATAGGAAGTGCCTACATACACTAAAGCCATCAAGGAAGCTTGTATCAAATAGCCTGAGAGGAAGAAAAAGGATCCTAAAACCATACATGTCTTAGGCCAGTTATCTGATCTAATGTTGGAGAAATTGATAGTTCCAAAGTATTCTGATCCTGGTAGTCCTGTGGTCACAGTCACTATTCAAGGAATGCAAGTCCAAAATGCTCTAGTTGACTTAGGTGCATCCATAAATGTCATGACCAAGGAAGTAATATCTTAGTTGCATATCATCGGTCTTAGGGAAACCCCAACCATCCTTCAGCTTGCTGATAGTTCCACCATTACACCTGATGGGATGGTAGAGGATGTAATAGTCACCTTGAATTCTTGGGAATATCTGGTTGACTTTGTTGTCCTTTCTCCAAAGGCTAACATGGGATGATATCCAATAATTCTAGGTAGGCCTTGGATAGCTACTGCAAATGCCTATATAGCTTGTTGATCAAGAAAAATGACTATATCGAATGGAGTCAACACTAAAAATGTGACTTTATATTCCCCAGCTCAACCTCTGTTGCAAGATGACCAGATAATCTGGCTAGACTTGGATGATATTGAACCTGAGGTCAATTCCATTTTCTAGTTAATAATGATATCTAGGGAACCTTTTGTAGCTTCTACGGGAGAAGACGAGATCATTTCCTCCATTATTATGAATGAGTATAGAGTGAAATCCCAAGTTTGTTCCCAAAAGGACTGTGTTCTTGAAACTCTGTTACCACCTTCTGATGCTTTGCAGTATTCAAAAACTTCAAAATTCCTTCATACTTTATTGCCTCATGAAATGGAGTCTTCCCAATTGCTCAGCTGTCGATGGCAGAAAAGGTCACTAAGCTAGAGGTCAGCCCAAGATGAGAGTTAAATGTAAATAGTGCTTTGACACTCTCTCAACAGACATATGTCCTGTAGCTTCTAAAAGAACATCAAGAAGCCTTTGCTTGGGATTATACTGACATGAAAGGCCTAGACCCTAAGCTCTACACTCAAAAAATTTACATCAGCCCTGAATTCAGACATGTTCGTTAACCTCAGTGAAGGGTTAACCCAGCTCTAAGGGATATAGTTAAGAATGAGCTGCAGAAGTTGTTAAATGCTGGCTTCATCTATCCCATTTTTGATAGTCAGTGGGTCTCTCCTCTTGTTATAGTACCTAATAAAGGAGGAAAGTGGAGAGTTTGTGTCAACTATAGGGAGCTTAACATAACCACTAAGAAGGACCACTTTCCATTACCGTTCATAAATCAAGTCCTTGATAACCTAGCTAGAAAGAAATACTTCTCTTTTCTGGATGGATTTAGTGGTTATAATCAAATACAAATAGCCCCTGAAGACTAGGAGAAGACAACATTCACCTGCCCATGGGGCACATTTTCCTATTCAATGCTACCTTTTGGGTTGTGCAATGCCCCTACTACTTTCCAGCGAGTTGTGATTAGTATATTCTCAGATATCTCTACTGATTGCATGGAGATTTACATGGATGACTTTACCACATATGGGCATACTTTTGATGAGGCTAAGGAAAATTTAGAAAAATTTCTTTAGAGATTTCATGATTATAGCCTCTCTCTCAATAGTGAAAAGTGCTTCATGCTGATGGAAGAAGGGGTTGTCTTAGGACATTTCATATCTTCAAAAGGTATTCAAGTGGACCCTGCCAAGATTGAAGTGATTAGCACATTACCTACTCTAGCAAAACAAAAATATGTGCAAAGTTTTCTTGGACATGCTAGATATTATAGAAGGTTTATAAAGGATTTCAGTCAACTTGCAGCACCACTATATAACTTGCTCAAGGGGGATGTTGAATTTTCTTGGGACTTTGAGTGTGCAAAATATTTCCTGTAGCTTAAAGAAGTTCTCACTATAGCACTGGTTTTGAGTGGACCTAATTGGGGCTTGCCTTTTCACATTCATACTGATGCCTCAGACTATGCTATTGGTGCTGTGCTTGGTTAGAAGGAGGACTTAGTTGAGCATGCAATTTACTTTATCAATAAAAATTTGCAGGGAGCTGAATTTAATAACACTGTCACTGAAAAAGGACTTCTTGCAGTCATCTATGACCTGAATAAATTTAGACACTACATTAATAGATATGAGATCTATGTGCATACTGACCATTCTATGATCAAGTATCTCATGAACAAGCCTGCAATCTCTGGAAGATTGGCTCACTGGTTGCTTCTTATGTAGGAATTTGACATTACCATAATAGATAAACCTGGTAAGACCAATGTGGTGGCTGATTTTCTTTCTAGGTTGCATGTACTTGATGATCTTGTAGCCATTGATGTCAATTTTCCTGATGAACATCTTTTCTTTCTGACTGCACACAATCCATGGTATGCCGATATTGCCAATTATCTCACAACTGGTAAGACACCAGCTCATTTCTCTGCTAAAGAAAGAAGATTGTTGACTGAAAAGAGCTTTAATTATTCATGGATTTCTGGATTCATGTTTTATATTGGTCCTCATCAAGTAACTAGAAGATGCATAAGAGAGGATGAAATCTATGATATCCTCAAGGCATGTCATGATGAACCTTGTGGTGGACATTTTTCTGCCAAAAGGACAACATTGAGAATTCTGACTACAGGCTACTATTGGCCCAGCCTACACAAAGATGCTGCTCAGTACACCAAAAAGTGTGAAAAATGCCAACACATGGGATGGCCTACAAAGACAAATGAAATGCCCCTGTAGCCATAGGTAGTTGTCACACCCTTTGACAAATGGGGGATTGACTTTTTCAGTCCTATTGAGCTCTCTTCCCAAGGTAAATCCTATATCCTTTTCTGCACTGACTATGTTACAAAATGGGTTGAGGCTAAACCTATGAAGCACCCTAAGGATAAAAATGTTGCAAAGTTCTTGTATGAATTCATCTTCACCAGAATTGGAGTACCAAGCGAGATTCAATCTGATCAAGGTCCTTAGTTTACTTCCAATTTGATTGTTGCTCTGATGGAGGAATATAACATCAGGCATGGTAAATGTTCACCCTATCACCCTCAAGCTAATGGGAAGGTGGAAGTTACCAATCGAGAGTTGGAATCTATTCTCACTAAAATAGTAGCCATCCATAAGAAAGATTGGGCTATCCAACTTCCTGAAGCACTTTGGGCTTACCGAACTACATGGAAGTCTATAACCGGTTTCACACCATTTGAGCTTGTTTATGGTCATTCTGCAGTCATGCCTATAGAGTTCAAACATAAGACACTTAGGAAAAATCTTGATCTTGGGATGGATCTCACTGTAGCACAACAAGACATGATTCTGAGTTTGAATGGCCTTGATGAGTGGCGAAAATCTGCCTTGCATGACACATAATTGATACAACACCAGCGCAAGCAATGGCATGACAAGTATGTCAAGGACAAAGTGTTTTCAATAGGTGATTGGGCACTCCTCTATGACTCTCGATATCAACATAACCTAGGGAAATTCCAAACCAGATGGCTTGGACCATATGAGATTATTGCAGTCTTTCCAAATGGAGTGATTCAGCTCTCCATAGTTGATCCAGTTTGTTTCAAACTATTGGTCAATGGTCACAGATTGAAGTTATATCACAAACCCCAGAGTAAGGATGAGTTCCTACATAAATTCTCTTCTACCATTGGTGACACACTTCCTGCAACAACTCCTAATGAGCTTTTTTCTCATTTTCCTTCCTCACTCTAAATGATCTTGTCACTTTCATAATAAACACTTTCTTAATGAAAGTCACTTCTCCATAATAAAATTCCATTTCATTTCTTATCTATCACCCATCCACCTCATTTCTTCTTTCATTCATGGATAGCAACAACTGCCACCTCAACAATAATTCAGGTTAGCACACATTTCAAGGTATGCAATTTTAATTTGTTTTCCACTTATTTTTATCGTATGCCTTGTCACCATTGCAAGTGTGGGACCACTTGCAATATTTTAGCTGGGAGGGAAGTTATATCATTTTTTTTTTCAATATGTTTATGCAATCTTTATATTTATTCCTTTCTCCTATCGTACTTGCATTTTTCTACCATGATTAGACACTTTTGAAAATCATTATGCTGCGTTGTTATTTTTCACATGTATAAAGTAAGGTGGCAAGTTATGTTGAGTATGAGTTCTACGGAGAGTACTTATGAGTAATTATGAAATGTTAATACAATAATTTTCATTTATTTACTCATAAGCTCATTTCTCAAGCCGCATTGCTAGAAATTTACAAATTTGAAATCATCCCGCAACTTGCCTTTTCAAGCTTTCTTGTTCAAAATTGTGGCTGTTTATTTTTATCTCCTGCAACTCCATTTTGGGTATCTCAGAGACAAGATGATGGGAGGTGACCTCATTCATAGGGAGCCCACTATGCATAATGTTTTTCTAGAAGACCATAACTATAGGCTATATTTTCAGGCAAGGGGTTGGATAGATTATATCCATAAGCTAACTAACTGGGATGATGAAGTTGCACTATAGTTTCTAAACTCCTTAAAAGATGGAGTGGCTATAGTTAAAGGACTAAAGGTGCCATTTTCTCAATCAATTTTGGCAGAGGTTATGGGGTTACCATAGGAAGGTGAGGAATTTGCAAAAAATCTTGACCCAAATACTTCTAGAGCTCAGTTCACTCTACATTCAGACCCACCACTTGAAGTTGACCAGAAACAAGGTACATTTAGACTATCTCTTCCAGAGCTATTTAGGCAATGTGTGGTTCATATCATTAGATATTTTACCTGTGAAGGGCAGCATTCATTCTTGCATTCTGATCACTTTAAATTCTTGAGTTGTTTAAGACATGACAATAGGCCTATCAATGTCCCTATTTTGTTCTTGGCATCTTGTCAAAGCAGGCCATTCTAGTTCAAGAGGGTAAATGAAATTCTATCCCTCACCACTGTTTAATCAAATTAATAGTGGAAAAAGCCTTAAGGGAGCAGTCAAAAATTTCCTGGGATGGATTTCTGCTACAAGGGTTTAAGGAGCCAAACCCAGAACCAATTGGGCGTAGAGTGGGATAGAGGATTACAACTGCTAAAGGGGTTAGGAAATTTTTTATTGAAATTGGACAATGTTCTTCATCCAAAAAGAAATCTAGGGTTAGGACCCCTAATTCCCCTAATTCCTCTACTTCAAGATCAACTCATGAAGAGGAATTGGAGACTTCTGTAGAAAAGGCTGAAGCTGCTCCTGTAGTGGAAACAGTTTCCCCAAAGGGAAAGAAAAAGAAAATTAACCCTAGTACTAGTCGGCACGCTAAGGTATCTCCTGCAGCCACAAGCACTTCCAGAAAAAGGAAAGCTCTAGAAAAGGAGGAAACTCCGTTAAGGAGAAGTACTAGGAGGAGGTCAAATACAACTGCAGAGATTCCAGTTGATGAACGAAATGTGGAACAAGATTCTAGACAAAAGGAAGAAGAGGATGAAAACATTCAGCAAGAGGCTGAATTACAGCCTGAAACTTCTCAACAGGAAGAATAATGGACTGAGATTATGGAGTAGGAAACATTTGAGGGGTTTCCTGATGTTAAAATAGAGCAGGTTCCTAGTAAGCTAGTAAATGTAGAAGTCATTATAATCAGAGATGACTCCAGCTCAGAAGAGCAAGCTTATGTGTTTCGAAGGAGAGGATCAACCTCTAGGAATCCTCAGGAAGATGATTCAGATAGTGATGACTCTGATAGTTACACCAAGGAAGCAGATGACACAATGTTCACTCCTACAATAGGATCTCCTGCAATAGAAAGGGATCCCTATGAAGAAAATCTAGATATTGATACAGACCTTGTGAATAAGGTAGTAGAGAAGATTTTGAATGAAGGATTAGATACATTAGCTTCAGTGGCCCAACAATGCTCTAACACTGAGAGGGCTATGATCATCTAGATAGATCCTTTAAAGAGGGAAAGTGCTAACAATGGTAAGTCATATGTTCCTCAAGCATCAGACAATTCTTGCCTTAGTTCAATAACAAATCAATCTAGTTCAACATCTTTGTTTTTTGTTATCTTCCAATTGTCTAAGAAATTAAATTCTGAGAGAGAGCAGTGGAAACATCAATGGAAAGAACTAAATAGGGTAGTAGACTATCATTATTAGGAAACACTTGTTCAGGAGGAAAAGATAGAACAACTAAGTGTGAAACTTAACAAAATCACATCTCTAATTCCTGACCTGATGGGTTGTAGATCCCCATCACCTGTCTATACCTTGTTTCTTAAAGAACAACTGTTAAACTATCAGATGACTTGTATTATGCAGGAAAAATCTCCCTCATTGCAAGAACCTACTCATTTTTCTCAAGCCTTCCATAACTCTCCTGTAGCCATTCAAAATCTATTATGTGAACTCTATCTCCACAACATAATAGTCCCTAATGACCGAGTTTGGAATCCCTTGCTTTATGTTGGGGATATTCAGCTCAGAGCCCTTATGTCTTGGGTACATAATGAAATTAGTTGGGACACTCAAGCCAAAGTGTATAGGGATTTGGAGTCAGAAATTCCCCTGTATCTAAGGCTTGAAGCCAAAGATCCTCAAACTTACTATTATAATTGGTTAAGAATTGCCCCCTCTGAATCAGGTAGCAAGGTCATCTATCTAATGAGAAATGAAGCATTTAATGCATATGAACAAATGGTAGATTCTGAATTGCCTGAGGCTAGAAATGCCATTCAGTGGCATTGGAACAGTTTATCTAGGGAGATGAGAAATAGAGAACCAAATTCACCTCTCAATTTTGCTATGGCAACCCAATGCGCACCTTGGTATATTTCCTTGGGAAGAGGGAGGGAAAGTTTTTGGATTCCACTAACTTTTTAGCCTCCATTACTGATGTCTCCTCTACTTGCAAACTAAAAAAATTCAGACAGTTTATGCAGAAGGAAAAGGACAGATGGAAGAAACATAGAGAAACAAATGGATTCTATTGGAGTCTTGCAGAAGGAGGTACTGGACAAAGAACAACTGCTGATTATAGATTGACAGCCAGGTTGAAGAATTTATTTACTATGGGACCAACAAATAGCTAAGTTGGGGGGAATGATGAGTCAAGTTTATGGGATGTTTTGTTATGATTTTCTATGTTCAGACTTAAATATCTTATGGTTTTTCATAAACATTATATAGAATTTTATGTTTCTAAGCTTTAGCCATATGTATATTTGATACTTTTGAAACTAAAGGACAAGACTACATATATATAGATTAATGAATGTTATTATAAAATTTGTTATTTTTCTTCTCTAGCTTTAATGGGTAGACCTCCTGCAACTGTGTGACAAGGCTACATTAAAATAGGAAAACTTATTATAATCTCCGCCTTGGATTTGTGTTGTGGATTTTGTTATGCTAACCTTTTGCAAGAGAAGAATAAGTCAACAAGGAGCACAGACTCAAGGATGAGTGGGTCTTTTAAGGTGAATAACTATTTTAGATTTCATCATAGCTCTACTCCTTCCATAACTTTGTGGTTGCTGATTTAGACCAAGTCAATCTAGTTACCAAATGTTCCTATATTCTCGAAGCACTAAATATGGCTTATCTTCTTGCATAAATGATGCTGTCATTCCTGTAACTAAAGTTGTTATGCTATGTAATGAAGGACCTAGTTTGTAGGTGTTCTATTTTTCTTAGTTGCTTTTAAATAAGCTAGAACTTATGATTCTAGGCTAGTTAGATGTTTTTTTGAGGAATTCATACTGTAATCCAGCAACAAAGTGAAATACTTTGATATCCTAAATTGTATTTATGTTTTGTTAAATGAATATATGACAGTTCCAGATTTCAATCTCTGAGTTATAATTCATTTATACTTCTGTGGGGGCCCACACTGGAGGTGAATCCCCTATTCATGTTTAAGTAGGATTCAGTTAAGTTTCTTTGAAGTTGTTAATCACTGTTGCTCCTGCAGCCATTGGTAGTAGAACCATTGACTGTTTCCTGTAGCATAGGTTTACTTTTGAAGCATTATCTATTTACTGTTAAGTTTTTCCTTCAAGATGAGAGTTAATCTATAGTTTCAGTTTCTAGTATAAATCTCCTATAGCAATAGCTTTTACTTTAGTAGTGATGACTCTTGAGGAGAACTAAAGCATAAACCTTGCAGCCATCATCTCAAGTTCACGTTTCTAGATTGATACATTTAATGAAGTCTAGCATGATGTTCTAAGTAGATATGTGATAATTCTAAGCATTGAATCATTGTAAAAGGATGTCCAATCCTTAGAGTTCCTAGGATATTATTCTGACCAGTCATGTAGTACTTGCATCAATCATATTCTTATTAGACTCAATGTGCTTGTCAATTGATTACCTCATACTATACTTCACTCACAATATCAATTCTATACTTAGTATATTCAACTCTAAATCACAATTGTATTATTCTCTTTACTGCTATGTTATTCGGTGGCTTCTCTTCTCATCACCTTCTATTTGTAATTTCTCCTTCGCACATGAAATCTATCATACATTCTCTATGATCTACACATTTTAATCCTTTTATATACAATTCTAGAAGTGGTGGAAATTTTCTAGAATCATCTCCTTAAGAGGTGCTAGCATTGGTTATTCCTCCAATGTATATTTCACATTTAATTCTTATTGGTGGATCTCACCTTGTAATCACACATAATCATCATGATTGAATCTCCAATGCTCTATCACATAATCTACTTGATATTTATATACCATTTTCTGCTTGGTGTCCAGATTCAATGTATATGTAGATTCTCCTTGTGTTGGCCTATCATGCTTGGTAATACATTTTCTTTTTGCTCGGTAACTGTATCATCTCTCAGTTTGGTAGATGTTTTAGCTCAGTACAACTTGGTGTTCAGTGTCTAAACTTCCTTTGCCTTTATCTAAATCTATCCTTCCTTTGTTTCCTTTTTACCGAATAGCTTGTGTGCTTTACCGAATTGACTTTCCTTCATTACCAAATGACTTTGAAAAACATTAAGACTTCATCATAACTAATGCCAACACAATAACTCTTAGTAGTATCAATCTCCCCCTTTGGCATTAGTTTGGTATCTTTGTTAAAAACCTTCAAAGTCATCAAAACTTTTGTCCTTAGCAAAATTGTTCATGTATCTTCATATCTTGGTAAAATTATTACTCTATTACTCCTCCTAAAGTAATACTTCCTATACACTTCTCCATCCATCTTTTGTATATATCATATCTTTACTGTCTCATATACATATTTTCTCCTTCTTTTAACAAAAATGCGAAAATAACAACTTACTGGTTATCCGGTGGAGGGATCTTTGCAGAATTAAATTTATATCTCTCTTGTGCATCCTTCAGTGATTCCTTCCATGTATCCTTTAGTGTCTGCAACATGATGATTTTATCACTAATGCCAGCTTTTAAACTGATCATGTTGTCCATAGCACTAACATTTGGTGTGTTAACTAAATCTTTTACCTTTTGTATATGCTTTTGTAATTATTCAATGTGGGGAAGAAAAAATGTTTGGATTTCTAGTAGATCCATTATGATCTTATTCTCCTCTTTTCTTAGCTCATATTTCATTCCCATTAAGTGCCTCAAATTTTGATGATAAACCTTGAAAGAATTAGGCTCGGTTAAATGTTGGCTAACTGCTCGGTCAACTCCTTTTCCACATTATCATCTTTTTCTTTAATTTCCTTGATAACATTTGAAATCAATTTTTTTTTTGAAATAATAAAAGAATGTCTTTCAATTCTTTATCCAATTTGGTAACTAACTCAGATAGAGTTACCTTATCCAATGCAACCGATTGAAGGAGTTCTTCAATAATTTTATCTTCCATATGCTTTTTATGCACTTGCATCATATATTCTATAGTATCAGTACCGAGATTGTTTATTTGGATTACCAATTCATGCAGTTGGTTATATATATATCCCTTTTCATTAATGTTAGCCTCTGGTACAATTTCATTCAATATGTCTCTGACATTCTCCAAAACATCTTTTTTCTACTTCTTAGCAATCAATTTATCTTGTGCAACTTTTCTTTTCAATAAGTCCTCGAACTCAAATAGTTCTTTGGAGATCATAGTTGAAATATCAACCTTAGGAATAATTATACGTTGGCTTAAATCAACCTCTTTTTCATGCTTCCTCTTCTTGGTCTTTCCCTTCTTTGTAGATGCCTTCTTTGCATTAGATTGTGCAGTAGTGGTGTCATCAGTCTTCTCTTCATTTTGCTTCTTTTTCTCTTCTTTCTTCTTTTCCTCCTTCTTCTCCTATTCTTCTTTTTTCTTCCCTTTATCTATGTCCTTTACTTTCTATTTTTCATAGTCATTCTCTTGTTTTGCAGCCTCGATAGGAGTTACTGACCCCGTGGTTTCTTTTTGTAGTTCAGTGGGGGTAGTTATATCTATTTGTTCATCTCTGGTTACCTCTGAGAGTACTTCCTCAATCTCAAGAAAGTTCAGTACCTGCTCAATAATATGATCTTCTACCATTAATCTTATCTTTTCAAAATCATCTATATTCATTTCTTCTATTTCTTTGGCCTCAGTTCCCATGATATCTTCATCATTGTTTATTTCCTCTGTAAGGTCTTGATATGTGATATCCTCAATGATAACTTCATCTTTATTAGTTATCAAATTGATTGGATCTGACTTACCTATTTGATCTTTGACCTCTTCATTAGTCGGTTGATCAAGAGAGAAAATCTTTCTCCAAAGATCATCAGTCTCATTTTGTACTTCTTCTAACTTACCAACCATAATACTTAGTGCTCTTCTTTTCACTTAGAATCTCTTTGAATATTCTTACAGAGTGAACTTGATTCCTCTTTTGGTTAGGTCTGATATTGTGATGGCCATGGATCTTTCCCTTATTTTCTTCTCAAATGCTAGAGCATATTTCCACCTACCATAAATCTTATAATATAGCTCATCAACAATATTTGGTGCTACCTCAACATGTGTATTTCTAAATTTTTGTAAGGTAAACACAATAGCCTCTTCAATTTTGTCTTTTTCTTCATTATTCATCTTCTCATATTTTAGGTTTTTCAATCCAGAATAACCTCCATATTTCTTGAGTGTTGTTAGGGACTCATCAAGGTCTTTGAATTTTGGTCCTATGTTTTTCACAACCTTGAATTGTGAAACATTCTCAGACCCGGTTTCACTTTCTTGTTGCAACTTTAACTTTCTTCTAGGTTTCCCAATGGCCTTCTTTTCCCTTGAGTATTTTCTTGTCTTTGTTGACTCAATTACTATTTTCTTCTTCTCTGCCAGCATGGAGGAAGACCTTGTTGATGGTCTAACATTGATTGGATTGGGGGTCTCTTTCCTCATTCTTATCTTCTTCCCCTTAACCTCTAATGGTTTAGCTTTAGCTTTTTCAAAAGGGATTCCCAAATTCTCTGACAAGTTACTAATCATCCTACTATTCTTCCTTAAAGCCTTAGGTATCAAGATACCTAGATTGATCATATCATTGACTTCCTCATAAGTACCATACCAAGTTTCTCTTTTATCAACTGGTTTCTCTAGTAATCCCTTCATTTTTAATGATGATGCATCAATGTTTATTTCATATCCCATAGGTTCCAGCCACATAGTTCTCAACTCCACAACTCTCACTATACAAGTATTTGTATCTACCTCAAAACGTATCTCATCCTTATACTATTCCACTAGATGGGGTGGAATCCTAAACCTTTTATGCATCTTAGTTTTAAATTTAGAAAAATAATCATTCATCACCATGTCAAAATTATCTCCTGTGCTTTGAATAAATTCATTGATTTGATAAATGATTGGTTTCTCTATTTTCCACACTACTTCACTGATTGTAGGAAATAAGTTCTTTAAATAAAAGAAAATGAATTCCAGCAGTGATCCAAACTTCAATGTATTTTTTTTGCCTTCCTGATTGTGTTCATGTTTTCATCCAATTGCTCATCAAGATCTCACACAGATCTATCTTCATGTCCTTCTTTACAATCTTATAAGCAATATCTACTTCTCCACAGGGAACACTGTCTACCCTAGATGATTGAAAGATTTGGTAGGATATGATGTTGCTTGTGAATCTTAGCTCAGGTTCATAAATAATAGAAAATTTCAAACCTCTACCATCCTATTTGGCTTGAGTAAGCTCACAAAATTTATTCTTGTCTTTTTTCTTGTATGCCCTCGGTCTATCACCGATAGGAAATCCAGTGACTATGTGTAGTACATCCTTGGTGATCCTCACCGATGTCTTGAGCCACATGAACAAATCATGTACTCAGATTAGAACCATTCTCATCCATTCTTGTTTGAATACTATTAGTAAATTCATAGCATGGACCAAACCCTTGGTTTCTAGATGTGTGTGGTCATCCTTCAATTTTCCATTAATGCATAAATTCCTGAAGAATGTATCAATTACAGCTTGACAAATGTCTTCAATCTTGCAATATATGAATGCACATACATCTTCAATAAGTATCAATCTTTGTGGGATTAAAGATAGAGCATCAGACTTGTCGACTTCAGTAGCAATGGCAGGTGGTAGCTTGTATTTTGGATTGACGGGGTCAATCTTCTCTACAACAATGAGCTTTTGAACTTTGGGTGCCATTAGACTCTTAAAAATGATCTTTAACTACTAGGGTTTCAATAGAATAGCAACTTGATTGTTCTAACACATATCGGGAAACACTAGAAATACCTTGAGTGCACTTTACACTTCTTGGAATTACTCGAATGATCACTTGAACTCGCTTGGTGGTCTCTTCTCTACTAAGTGCTTCAAATTCTCACGAAAGTATAAGGTGAAAATGAAATATCACGACCTCTATTTATAGATTTTCTTCAATTAGGGTTTCCAAAGGTTATAATTTTAGCATTAAATGCACTCTATCGACTCCCTTTTCACCAAATAATAAATATACTTTCTTTCACCAAATGGAACAAAATAACTTATACTCTTTACCGATCAAAATATGAAATTTTACTCTTCACAACTTTTATCCAAATGCATCTTAACATGCTAATATGGATCTTTTCACAAATGCTAGGAACCGATTTAAGATAGAATTTAGGTTATCAACTCCTACATACCTTTTGACCGATTAAGTAAAAGATAGGTGCACCCGATCTAGAGGATGTGGTGCTATCAGTTGTTCCAAGTTCAATTCCATCATCTTGAGACTTATTTCTCCATGTTCTGTTCATATGTTCTCTTATCTCATCAATATTAACTTGATCATTTTAACTCGATTGTTCCTTGGTTGGGGCTTTACCTCGGTACCTGCAGTCCTTGGCTAGGTGACCAACCTTGTGAAAGTGAAAACAAGTCATTCCAAAATTTCTCCATGATCTTCTATTGTTCATATCATACATCCAAAGGTAATTTGCAACTATGTGACCAAATCTCCCACATGTAGTACACGTAATTCTTGTATTGTAGTCCCATGGTATAGTTGATCCTAGTCGGTTGTTAGTAGTGTTCTGTCGGTTAGGGATCCATTTTACATTCTTTCTTTGTGACCTGCATTCTTCATACTTGTGACCATATCTATTGAAATAGTTACAGTAACCATTGAAGTTTGGCTTCCTTGAATTGTTAGAAATCTTTGATCTACACTCAAATGCCTTATATCCATATCTATTTCACTTGTAACAATAACCATTAAACTTGGGAATACTTGGTCCATTACCTCTTTTTCTCTTGTAGACATTAGTTGTATGTCCTAGTTTCCCACAATGATAATAAGTGGGCTTCCTTGTCTTCGATGGGGTAGCAACATTATCTTAGTTGGCTTCTTTCTTAGAGGACTCTCCTTTCTCAGTTGTGTTGTTTGCATTAAATCCAAGTCCAAAAGTATCTCTCAATTGTCTCTCACCTCTTATTTGTTCATCTAATATCCTCAATGATTCTTCATTTCTTTTCAAGACTTCATTAGCATCTTTTCTAGATTTTAGTTCATTCTTTAGATGTTCATTCTCAGATCTTAGTTCAACAATCTCTCCAACTTTCCTTGAAACTTCTTGACTTGCACCCACTAGTTGGTTTGTCAAGTTTTAGTGAATTTGTGTCAACCTCAGTATTTCCCCATCTTTCTCATTCATTTGTATTCTCTCATCTTTAACCATTATTTTGTCATCTTCTACTTTTCCTTTTTGCTCTAGGACTTCACACATCCTTACCGATTGGGATTCTTGTTATCCTTTCGGTGCTTTCACCTGATTAGATAGGTTTTTGTTCTTTTTAGTTAGTTATGATATTATAGCTTCAGATTCATTAGATATACTTCCCTCTAATAGTTCTTCAATTTCCTCAACCCGATCTTGAGTATCCTTCAATTGTTGTGCTAGCTCCTTTCCCTTGATGAGTGAATGCTTTAGTTTTCTACTCAATTTATCAATCTTCTCATTGACCATCCTTAGTTCCATGTTCATGCTATCAATCAAATTTTCATACTTGTAACTATCCATCTTTCTATATATTTCCTCTCAAGTGGTTAAACTTCTCAATAAGATATTGAGCTCTAATACCAATTGTTGGATTAAGTATGGAAAGGTAAGTAATGATAGGGGAGAGGTGACTCAATACTTCAAATTTTTTTAATTAACTTTCTTAACTATTCACCATATTCATAACTTTGAATGCATCTCATAAAGCATATAAAACATCAACATAAAATATAACTCATAACACATTCATTTTGGTATCACATAAATCCTTGTTAGAGGATAAAAACTGTGGTGGGGATGACACCCACAAAATTTCACTACTATAGTAAAAAGTCTGCTTGATTAGAGCTACAATGTTAGCTATTTATAATAGCTTACCTTGTTAACAATATTAACTCGGTTAAGACCAATTAAGTCTACCTTGCTGAAGGATTTTACAATTCTAATCTAAGAACAGTACCTGGTTAAAGGATTTACAATGTAAGATCTATTAAGATCTACTCAGTTAAGAGACTTTATAATTCTGATTACAAACTTAATTAGTAACAAATATGTCTATAGTACTTGCATGAATGTTCTCATTAACTGATTACCCGATACTATGCTTCACTCACAATATCAATTTGTACATTCAACTCTAAATTACAATTATATTCCACTCTTTAATGCTCTGTTACTTGGTGGCTTCTCTACTCATCACCTTCTATTTGTAATTTCTCCTTCACACATGCAATATCTCATACACTCTCTATGATCTACACATTTTGATCTCTTTATATACAATTCTAGAAGCGATGGAAATGTTCTAGAATTATCTCCTTAGGTGGCGCTAGCATTGGTTATTCCACCAATGTATATTTCATATTTAATTCTTATTAGTGGATCTCACCTTGTAATCACACATAATCATCATGATTGAATCTCAAATTCTCTGTCAGATAATATCCTTGAGATTTGTAAACTGTTTTCTACTTATTGTCCAGATTCAATGTATTTGTAGATTCTCCTTGTGTCGGCTTGTCATGCTCGGTAACTGTATCATCTCTCAGTTTGATAGACATTTTAGCTCGGTACAACTCGATGTTCTGTGTCTAAACTTCCTTTTCCTTTACCAAAATTTGTCCTTCCTTTGTTTCTTTTTTATTGAATAGCTTTTGTGCTTTACCGACTTGATTTTCCTTCATTACCGATTGACTTTGACAAACATTAAGACTTCATCATAACTAATGACAATAAAATAACTCTTAGGAGTATCAGGTAGTCCCTCTTGACATTGAGTATCCTTGTGCATCATATGATATGAAATGTCTAATTTTAAAATAGCAAAAGAAAACATAAAGCATGACCACCCATGAAATAACCTGGACTCCTCTCTCCTTGAAGATAGTTGTTTTTTACCTTCTATTTAATGCATTTAACACCTCCCCAATATCATAGTGAGACCACTCCAACTTATAATAGTGATTTCATTTATTGATATGTGCATGAATTATTGATTTTATTATTGCATGTAGCTCCATCATTATTCATTGCCTCTTTTGATAAATGATTCACTGTGACAACTATTGTTGTTCCTTTCTTTAACATTGTTAAATACTTGTTCCAAAAAAATAACATAACTCTTATGATTGATATTTTGATATCTTTTATGACTGTTAACAACAATAAATTATAGGTGAAACCTCCTTTATTGCTCATTTCTCTTTCCTACCTACTTGCTTTGGTTTCATGACTATTATCATAGACCTTCTCTTATACCCGCCAAAAATATAAATTTGGCATTCTCTTATTACAATTATTGTTCCATGATGAATGCTGATTTTCTATTGTGTGGGAGCACCTAATTCAAATTTTTTATTTTAATATGTAGTAGGGGTCTAGTGTCATGGACATGCTCATTTTAATGTAATAAGGTCATTTATAAGGTCTTTTGTCAAGTTTTATGTTTGTAGTGTCATGTTGTTAAAAAAAATGTCTTGAATGTCATTGTCAAAATTGTAAAAGTAGCTTGTCAAGTTTGCAATTTCTTGGAAGGTGAAAGATCATTGAGCTCAAATTTTGTATGACCTTTGGATTTGAGTATGTAAACATGTGATGCATGAGCATCAGGAGCATAATGTGATACCATGACCAATCTTGGTCAAATAATGCAATAAGTCCAATATAAGGCCATTTATAATATTTTAAAGGTTCAATAAGTCCATTTTTTTCATTTGGATCAAGTTGAAAAGTTCATTTGGATCAAGTTGAAAGGCCTTTGATCCATTATGTAACCATAAGGCCTAAGAGACCCTGAATTGGTCAATGTTGGTAAAAGTTTCTAGGAGTGTTCAAAAGGGTAAAAAGTGGTTTATATCATATTTTTATGTCTTATTTAATGCATTTTCAAGGTTTTGAGTCAATTTGAGGTCATTTGGATGTAAAATGTAAAAAGTGCAAAAAGTTGTCAAAAAGTTTCTTAACAACTTTTGCAACTTTGCACACAAAGTTGTCATTAGTGTATAAACCCAACAACCAACTTGATGGTTGGTTAAAAAAAGTTTTAAATTATGTTAAGATGCTATAAGAACCCTCTTTGGGTTGGGGATGGGAGATCATTGAGAGAAAATGCAATGGGAAGGAGAAAAAAACTAATAAAAGTCCAACTTTTATATTTTTTTGGGTCTAATTTTCTTCTCGTAATTGACTTGTATGGATTAGAAGGGGTCTCTATCATACACAAATGGATAGAGGAGGCATTTAGATTTCAGTTTATTTTGGTTTCATATATTTTCATGAATAATTGAAGGAGTTATGCCACTTTTAGTATCTGCAGGTCAAATTTTTTGGGTTCGTTCTTTTGGCAAATTCACTATTCTTTTTCCTAGTACGACTTTGAATGATGAAACAAATAATTAGAGAATGATTGTGAAATTTAGATAATTTAATTAAATTTAACTTAAATCCACTCTCATTTGTTTACATGCTCTATTTTGAAAGTTATGACAAATGTTCTATTAGACAGTCTTACAACGATCCAATTTAAGTGCTTGGGAGAGGATTTACTGATAACTCTTTAATGCACCATTGGAAAAATTTGAATCTTTGGTAATTACTATAATTTTTAATTATATTTCAAATGTTTCCTGTCTTATATTTATCAATCATTTCTTTGAAGAGAAATTTGATGCCCTAATAGGCTTATCTTGGCAATTTTCATTATTTTTGATAGTTAAATGTTTTGTTTTGATTAATTTCAAATAAGATAGAAGTCTCTCATGATTGAATGAAATTGAATAAGAATTTAGCATACCTAAATACCTTTTCAAACTGCATGACAAAGTTTGTGAGTGTGTTTAATCTCTAATTTTTAGAAGTGTTCTCCAAAGGTCTCATGATTGTGACAGTCACAGTTCGAAGTTTTTTTTCCTATTATGAGAAGTTGATGTATTCACTTTAAGTAGTCTGGGATCAGAGCCTTAAACACATTGTATTTGGGTATTAGATCTTGAAAGGGGTGCATCTAATCAGGATATGGTTATGGAAATGATATTTTGGATTGTATTCATAGTGAATTGATAAAATCTAATTCTTTTGAGTTGGTGTTGTATGAAGTTGTGATAAGGAAATAGAGGATGGAGGTCGAATGATCCTAGACTTGATTTTTAGTCATTTCGAATAAAGGTGAGTTTAGTGACTTCTTGAAGTTATCAGAGGCATGCTGGAGTGCATTTGTGAGTCCTTTTGGGTTAGAGATGAAAGTATGGGTGTATTGAACCTTGGGAGAGTCCTTTGATAGAGATGGTTAATTGTCAAGTTGGGAAGTCATTAATCTTGTTAGATGCCTTATTTCTGAGATAAAGAACCTTAAATGGAGTTTGAGTCATTTAGTACCCTTAGAGTTTATGTTAGAGTAGGATTATGTGAATCAACATGTTAAAAATCCCCATTTTGGTCGAATGAGGGGATTGGATGGTGAATTTGAAAAGAAATTAATGAGAATCCAAACACTACTTTTTTGCAATTCCATTATTTTCTATTTTTTGACCATTACACTCAATTTTCATGCATGGTACATCCTTGTACGAACACATGAGTGCATGAGACCATACCCAAATGAAATATATATGAGTATAGTTTCATTTGGTTTAAGTTTGAGGTAATTTCTATTATATTGTGGTGACTGATCAGGGAAGTACTATACACTTTTCCCCCCACCCTTTTCGGGGTTTGGGGCCGGGCCTCAAGCGGGGGTTTGGAGGTGGCAGCCCCCATACAGTCGAGGGCAGAGCCCTTGAGAAATTTTTTTTGGGGGAACATTTATTGGCTATTTTTGGGCCGACATTTTGTAACCCTAAAAAGAAAAAATAAGCTTGTATAAAATAGATTAGGGTTAGGGATTTCATTATGATGTATGTTTTTAGTATCTTCTTGCGGTGGTATTGAGCTGTAAGGGATTGTGGATTGTAATCAGGTTGTAATCACTGGATAATAATAATATTGGACTTGCTGTTGGTGGATGTAGCCTAGGGGTTGGGTGAACCACGTTAAATATTTGTTTCTTGTGTTCTCTTCTGTGTGGTTTATTATTTTTCTGATATTGGTTATATTTTCATGTAACTGTTATTTCTATCTTGTTAATCCTAACAATCTCATAGAGAAATGAACAAGTTATGTCCATTTTAGTGATAACACCCTATTTAGAAATATTTTCCAGAACTTGTAGCCAAAGAAAATAGTGGTATAGCTATATACAAACTAGTAAAAACCTATAAATTATTGATAAATAAGTTATTTATGTCTCGAAAAAACTTGATTCTTTCTTAAAAAATTCATTTTGAGGTTTAAGGTCAAATTCTGAAAACTATCCCGTGGATGAAGGTTTTGACAAGAAATTGTTTATTGGAACACCTTTCACCATTGGAATATTTATACATATATTTGATTGAAGTTTTAGGGAGTTTATTTCATGTTTTTTATTTAATAAGGGAAATTTGGAGGTCATTTGAATCATTATGTAAAATTTGCAAAATCATGTAAAAGTTGTCATTGTCCAAAATGTCAAGAATGCAACTTGGAATGTGAAGAGCCATTGGGTGGTTAGAAGGTTAAAAATGGGTTTCCATTAGTTGAATAAATTATAATGGATTTTAATATCCCATGTAAATTTTGATAAGTGAGTATTTTGGTTGTTTTTGAATAAGATTAAAAGAAAGAAAACTTTGCCTTTGAAACCCTCACTATTTTATGATTTTGGACTATTATAGTCACTTTGTACACATGACGGACCTATACAGACACATGAATATATGAGACCATACCAAAATGATATATATATGAGTCTAGTTTCATTTGGTTCAAGTTTGAGGTAATTTCATTGAGAAATGAGTGAGTTATGTCTATTTTCATGACAACACCCTATTTAGAAACGTTTCCCAAAACTTGCAGCCAAAGAAAATAGTGATACGGCTAAATATAGAATAGTATGACCCTAAAAATTGGTGAGGAGTAAGATATTGATTTTATGAACAAAAAAATTATTTTGATTTTTAAGGGGTCAAACAATTAAATCTCTGAAAATTGTCCCATGTTTTTCTGTGAGAGATATTGTCACTAGGTGACAAGAAGCTTGTAGAGGCTTTTTAGTTGCATCACTTTGTTTACCAAAGCACATACCACAAATAATGCACTATAAATTTTGTATATGCATGTTCCAATCATGTAAGATGATTTTATCTTGAAGCTGTTGCATTCCTACTCACATTCTCTTTTCACTTGACTATCTCTCATATACATGGTCTTTGATAATTCTCTTTCACTGTACATGTTGATATTATACATCTCTGATCTCTCTATTTATTTATCCTATAGCTTCTACTACTCATGTCACACCATTGTTATTACATTAACGGGCTTGGTGGTCTCAAAGTTTTGTTTCATACCACCTTTTCAGCATTAAAAATCACTATTCATAGTGCAATGATAATATTAGAATGTATCTAAAATATGGATGCTAAAAAATTCACATAATTAAATTTAAAAACAAGAAAAAAAATGTAAAAAAATGAAAAATTTGGATTTTTGATTTTCCTTAGTCTATACCCCTAGACACTCTGGATCATTTTCCTTAGTGCTACTCTTAAGCAATCATGCAACATCAATGTAGTTGTTGTCACATCATACAAATCATATCCTATAGGTTCTCTCCTACGATGACATCTTTGTTTAATATAGCATTCGCATAGCCTTTGTAAATACAGGAACACCATGAAATGTTGCAACATTTATCAAAAGTTGCTTCTTACTATCATATATTTTATTATTTTATTATTTGGCCATTGAGTGTACAACATTTTTTCCTCTATTGTTATTTTTCATTATGTGTTTTATATTTGAAGTTCCAAGTGTCTGACATAAAGTAAATTATTTTGAGAATTATAAAGCGTGTTACTTTCTTTTGATAGCTTAATGCAAACAAAAGTCCATTTCAATGAACTTATGCTAATCAGGTATGCAAAATTTGTTTTTGGAGCCAATACTTGTACAAGAAATGTTATTATTAGTGAGCATTTAATTCATTTTCATGTAATAATCATAATGAGTGGTGGCCTTTCATTGTTATCCTAGTTTGAACTTCTATTTTTTTATGTACTTTTGAGCATATAACCTAGCTTGTTCATTCATGAATGTTAATATAGTTTCTTTGAATTCCTACTATGATAGTGATCTCAATAGCTGATCACGAAATACTATTTTTCTTTAAAGTTGTCTTTCTCACCAATAATACATGGCAACCCTTTAGAACCCTTATGATAGTGAAATTATTAATCATTTCTTTATGGCCTTTATTCCTGTCATTTCTTTGACAAGATCTAGCTTATCTTTGTTTACCAAAGAACCTACCACAAATAATGCACTAGTAATTTTGTAGCTGTAATTTCCAATCATGTAGGATGATTTTATCTTGAAGTTGTTGCATTCCTACTCACATTCTCTTTTCACTTGATTGTCTCTCATACATACGGTCTAAATGATAATTCTTTTTCACTATACTAGTTGATATTCTGCATTTCTGAGCTCTCTATTTATTGCTCATGTATCTTCTACTACTCATGTCACACCATTA
This sequence comes from Chamaecyparis obtusa, assembly GCA_027943335.1. NCBI lineage: Eukaryota > Viridiplantae > Streptophyta > Pinopsida > Cupressales > Cupressaceae > Chamaecyparis > Chamaecyparis obtusa. The sequence goes on along the minus strand of BSBK01000284.1, from coordinate 757,588 downwards.
CAATTGCATTAATGTGATTGGTGGTCTTGAAGTTATGTTTCATACCATCTTTTCAACATTAAAAATCACTCTAATTTGATCATTTATAAAACACAATGTTCTATTTAAAGCAACAAATGCTACAATTTCCTGATTTTTTATTCATGGTTGCAAACATATCACAACTGCTTTGAATTCTCTTTGTGTATTCTCCATGAATCCATTATTGATATAAAGACCCATTGATCTTTTCATAAATTTTCTCTCTTCCATTGAGATTTGGCATTCCTTGCATGCCTAGAATTTCTCACATGCAAAGATCTACTATTCTTTACACATGCATTGATTTTCTTTTTCTAAATATATGCATCCGTTAATGATGTTCCTTTTCATTGATTCTCATAGTTGTTCCTTTGGAAGGAAAAATTGATTTCATCACATCTCAATCATTATTTTCTTAATGAATATACTGCCTTTTCATGACATTCATGAATGAAAGACCAATTCTCTTTTAAACTCCTTTCCCTTTCCATCAAATCTTTAAATCTACTCTTTTTTCATTGACCTTTCATGCTTCATTTTAAAAATATGTGATTTCCTTTACAAAAACTTGTTGTTCATTGGGAAAGAACTCTAATATTCTTTTATTATACTTTGTTTCTTCAAAGAGGTTATAATTTTAGAGTTTTAAATCTACTCATTTATGATGTACCACCTCTTGAAATGTTGTTGTTCTTGAGTTTTAAACCACTGTTTACTCCTTGAAAATAGTTCTTCTCATTAAGAATTTTCTATCCCAACCAAAATTCTACTCTATTAATGATTTACACTGCTCCATTGTTAAAGCCTCTATTTGATATATTAACATTGCTTCTCTTTGGTTTGAATATTTTCTTTTTATGCATCAAAGACACTACACTCTCTATGATTTATGCCTTCCCTTTCTCATGAAATTTCTTCCCTTGAATATGAACACACTTTTACTGCATGCACTAGTATTTCAATCCATGAAACCACTAATTTTTGTATTAACAAACCTTCTTCTAAAAGGAAAGATGCTAAAATCACATACATATCTGCACATTACTTATTAGAAACCCATTTTTCTTTGCAACAACTTTGCAAAAATTTCCATTCTCTTTGTTCGTGGGAAACCTCTAATTTTTATTTTCTGGAAAACTCCAAGTCATGGCGAGGGTAAATTTTTGAGAGCTTTGGAAAAAAATAAAAAGAGTAATTTTTCCCTCTCAAACTTTAGTATCATAAAGCATTGACTTTTCAAAACTTGTTTTCCATGGGATTTTTAGAGGTGTAAGAAACATCATAAGGGGATTTTTTTTAGCATTAGGACTTTGGAACAAGGGGCCTTATTTTAAAAAATTTAGTAAAAATTTGAAGGTATGATGAAGGCATGCAACTCATTTTAGAACACAAGAACTTACAAAAATTTAGGACTTAACTATGAAACTATTTTGACATGAAAGGAATAAAATGTAACATAAGGAAGGTATCCCAAACAAGTATAATGTAGGGAAATTAGTTGATTTATGTCTTCTTATGTTCCAAAGAGGTATTTATGTGTGTTTTATTTCACTTTTCTTTCATTTATGTCATTTTCTTCGACCATTTCTACTTATCTGAAGGAACTTTGAATTGAAACAACATTTAGTATCCAAAGGGGGAATGTCTTCATAGATTTTGGGTCTTTAATCCATGTGTTATTTCCCACATATTGATTTTTGAAAGTGCTTAAATTTTTAAACTTCAAAATAGTTTCATAATTTGTCTAGTATTGTACATCTCTTTGTTGTGGATTGGACAATTGTCGCTGTAATTTTCAATTTCCTCTAGATTGGGTGGACATCAATTGAAAAAGATAAAGCTTGTACATGTTGGTTACCAGTGTGGGTCCTAATCTCAAGTGGAAATCCCAATTATAATAGCACTAGTAGCCCTAATATCAAGAAATGTGCCTTGTAATGACACAAATTATAAAACTAGTATTAGGAAGTTGGATTTCTATATTTTGGATGTATTGGAAATTCTCTACCAATTCATGGATGTTTCAGGCATATTGTTTTGATTAGTAAATCTTGAGCAATATTATAAGTAGGCAAAGATAGAATGTGCAAAGATACCTTGAACTAAATCCTTAAGAATTTCAAAATTTAGCCCAAATTGGTTAATCTTACATCACAAGCCAAGTTCTCTTGATGTGTTCTCAAAGCCTTATCCATTTTGAATTTTTGAAATGCCAAGGAGTCTGTCCTTGATAGTGAAACTTTGTAATATGAGTAGTTTTCTTATGATGAAGATTACTATTTTGTTTCTTGTAGCTGTGTATAGCTTGATGATATATGTCTATATCTTTTGATGTCTTGAACATATGCTTTGACATATATGTTTTCTCCATTATCATTGTTGTTTTGTATTAGCTGTAAATAAGGAATCATGGTGATTTTATTTTTATGTAGCATCAAGGAACTTAATATTTCCTTGTCAACTTGCATTGTGAATACTTAAAGATATGTCCTTTAGTAGTCTTGGATGATCCATTATCCACATTTCATTGTTTCCTGTACATAATCTATTTCATCTTTAAAGAGAATTTTTTCCAATGTTTCTTTCTATCTTATAGTTTTTTCTTGTCATCCTGTAGCTAAGGTCTTTGTCTTGTGTATTTTATAGATATGTGTTATTGTTCCTACAACCATTTGAACTCTTTTCTTTGACTGTTCTTGTAGACAAGGCAGAACAAGGCTGACTGTTCCAGCAACCAAGGAAGAATAGAGCTGACTATTTCAATTTTAACAGCTGACTATTCCTACAACTATTAAAACTTTGTTATAGTTTTTTCTACTACCACTTTTGTATTTATTTTTTATCTTGAATTTGTTTACATGTCATCTACAAAGGGTTTTTTTACTAAATACAGTGACCATATTCTTTGTTTTGCATATAACTTGAAATAGAATTGATTTATTTGTATCAACATTAATTTCTAACATCTAATCATTCATAGTTTTCTAATCTATAGGATCAATACAAGAAGCTTGGAGATAATGCCACTAAAATACAAACATATATTTTGAAGGAGAAACTTTCTATCTTTAGGACACATCTTGAAGATTCTTTTTGTAAACACAAGGTATGCATACTATTCTCATTGTCTATTCTTTATTTTTTATCACAGACTGGAGTTTGGCTATGGATGGAGAAACTTTATTTTGTGTATCATTTAGTTCCAAAATCTATATTACCATCTACTATAAGATATTCTAGTTTTTTGGTTCCCAAAGTCTATCTGGTTGTTGATTGTCATTCAATTAGAATAGAATATGATCATTCTAATATAATTTAGCTTACATTGTTTCTTTTTGTTTCTCCTCCATGTAATTTAATTTGTGTCAAGTTTTATTATAATCTCTAGAGTCTGCATCATTGTAATACATTTGTGTAGGGACAATACTTACAAGTTAAGGCATACGACACATGATTTCTTGTCTTTCTCATGTCGGTAATGATGTCCTATTCAGGCAAGTTAAGGCATAAAGCACATGTTTTCTTATCTTTATCATTTCCTACACTATAACTTCACCATTGATTTTAGAGTATCACTAGTCATACTCCCCTTAGGCTTTGTTTCTCTTGAAATAAAGATTGAAAAAATTTGAAATCATGTTTATTGGAAAGTAATAGTATATACATGGTATGATTATTCTTTATAGGGTACTAGCCCAATAGAAGAACACCTATTTTACAAGCAAGAGGATGGTGGTTCGATTCCATCATTCCCTAATATCATTAAATATATGACTAAATTAATTAAAATAAAACATATTAAATTAATAAATGGAAGAAAAATAAGAAGAATTTTAAGAAGAAAAAATGGAGCAACAATAGAATCCAAACTAGAAGCAAACCAGAAGAAAAAATTGGCATTATCTAGGAAGCAATTCAGGTAGCAAACAAATAAGTAATAATGGAAGCAATTTTAGAAGCAACAAAAGATGCAAAAATAGAATTAATATTAGAAGCAATAAAATATGCAAAAATGAAAGAAAAGATAGATGAAATAAGAGACGTTATATCATAAGAAAAATTGGAAGCAAAATCAAAAGCAAATTTGGAAGCAAAATCGGAAGTAAACCTGGAAGCAACACAAGAATCAAAATCAGAAGCCAAAATGGAAGCAAAAAAGGACCCCATAATGGAAGCAAAACCTGGCATCAATTTTGAAGAAAAAAAAGAAGCTATTTTAGGTCCCATACCAGAAGCAAAATAGGAAGTAAACTTTTTTGGCACAACATTCAGTGCAAAAAAAGAAGAATAATTTGACACAAAACTCGGTGCCAGAGGTTGGCTGCACTTTCACGCCGACTTTTTCTCCAACCCAAAGGCTCATTTTCAGCAAAAAAATACACTAAAAGTTGGTGCTATTTTAAGCGCTAATGATAGGGTTTTGTTGTAGTGAAATAGGATTCCATAATGGATAAAAATTACAAAGGGGTTATCAACAAATATGTTTATCCATGTAATGATGATGAATGCAGAATCATAAATCTTGACATACAAAGAGATAACCTACTTCAACACTTTCAAAGTAAGATACCGGAGCATGATTGTGTATTACTACAATAATTACACAGATAACAATGAAGATCTTACACATGCATGAAAAGGTTATTAACTTAATGTATGAGAAGTTAGCAATGATAACACATGAATATATTTATAACATCCAAACTAAACTGTATTCTTCATTAGATTTTTAAATTATGCAATCGCAAAGTCCTTCTTATACACATTGCAAACAAAAAGATGTTCTTCCAAAATATCTCTGAAAATTTCTCCAGAGTTTTCTCTTTATAAGAGTCTTCCCTTTTTCATTACAAAAAGCCCGTATAATTAATAGGCTTCCTTGGATAACCTCTCATAACTACCCCAATAACTACTTTCTAGTTACCTTTTTGAAATACATTTATTTTGAAAATAATAAACCTTTCTACTTTCTAGTTACACAAATAAGGCCCATTTTCTAACCTTTGGTTACAATAAGTGACACAAGTCACTTTTACAAAAAGCCAACTTGAAACTAACAAATCTTGAGTTATGAACTTTATTGAGATACTGGTCCATTTATCTCAACTTCATTTGTACATGTAACCATCTTTCCATCTAGCTTGATCTTTGACATAAGGAAAAAATCATTCACCAATAATCTAACTTTATGGCCACATTTTCTCCAACTACATCTATCTCTGCTAAGCATCCTTTTCTTCTATGAAGATAATTTCCCTTTGAATAATGGGAAGGTTTTACATGATGGTATGATCAAATATTTGGTAGCATTGTTGATGTCAAGTTGTATAACATAAAAATAATTCAATAAACTATTGGAAACCATAATGCACTAGAAACCATGACATGATGAAACTATAGTGTACTAGAAACCATCAGTGCATTATGGAAACTGTAGTGTACTGGAAACCATCAGGTGCTAGAAACCAAAAATTTCTGGAAACTACAAGCTGCTGGAAACCATAAAGCCAAAAACTATTGGAAACCATAATGTGCATTCATAAATGGGTTACGAGTTATGTGTTTTTATTTCACAATGCATATTTACATGCCTGATATTTATCACTTACCAATTCTAACTCACCTTAGCATTCCTTTTTGACCATCCACAACCCAAACATTCATCTCCAGGAACTCATAACTTGGTTATGAGTTATGAATTATGATTTCGTATTATATAATTCACATGTCTTCCATTAGCTTTTTGCAATCCACAACTAATCCCAACATTTGGTTTTCACTTTTTGAAACTCATAACTGAGTAATGAGTTGTGAATTTGAATTGCATAATGCACTACTTTTGACTTTTCAAAATCACAACTTGGTTGCGAGTTGTGAATTCAAATTGCACAACTCTAATTTAAAATATTAAGAAGTGAATTTGATTGAATTTTATTTTATTTTAATTTATTCACTTCTTTCTCCCCCTTTTAGTGATTTTATCACAACTCTTGACTGGGAAGAAACTTGAGTTTGAAATTTTGACTAGGCAATAAAAATAGGATTTCAATATTTTTTGAATATATCCTCATAAAAATGCAACTATTGAAATCTCATAGATGGAATCTAGATATTAATTTTTATTTTTATTTTGGGTTTTTAATGAATGCATGACAAAGCTTGAAGATGACGAGTTTGAGTTGAAACAAAAATGTTTTGGACACATACATCTCAATATATTTTGTGCAAAAACTTTATATTTTGGTAGGTTGAAAAATGAGGCAACACATATACAAACCTTGCTAATAAAGTCAACTATGAGAGGGGTTAATTTTTGTCAGTCAAACTCTTACAGATTATTTGAAGTCAAGTGAACTCTTTATTTTTTCCCAGCGGTTGATCAAAGATTGTTAAAATAACCTTACATTGGGTCGGTAGTATCTCAAAACTGCTTCAATAATTACCACCCAATTTGAAGGTAAAGGCCACAAAGCGTCCATCTTCAAGGCCTCGACTTGGCTTTAGATGTTTGCACCTTTCTTGGAAATGTCAATGCCTCTCGATAGGGCCTCCAACTCAATGTAAGAATCCTTAATTAAAACTCAATGCAAAACATTAACGTTCACAACAACAAAGGTTAATACTAAATTTCATGTGTCCCATGCTTTCTTTACTAAAATACTAACCTAGTTCAAATTAGTCATTAATGTTCACGCCAAAATAGGGACAATAGCACATGATTTTCTTCGGAGGATGGTATCCACTTTATTTCTATGCTTGTAACCAAACCTGGAATATGAGGTCTATATGATCATTTTAAAAAATTTCAGATCAAAAAATAATAAACATTTATTAGGCAGTATGAACTAACATCTTATATTTTCATAAAAAGGCGTGTGTCTATATATATATATATATATATATATATATTAGAAAGATAAATTAATTGTTTCTAAAAATATGAATTTTAGAATATATTTTATTTTTACTTAATTTTAAAAATATTTTTATATAAATTTAGAAACTTATAATACACAAAATTTAAGATTTTTACATTTATTTTAAATAATTAATAATTGTTTACTTACTATTATGCTAGAGGCCTATCAATAAAAATGTCATGCAATTTAATTAGACAATTGTCTACTTTTTATATATAATTTTTTTAGTTATCTATTTATTTTAAACTAAATTTCTTATTTTTAAATTATAAATATTCTATATATATAAAACTATTTTATATTAAACAATTATAAGCATGAGAAGTCAAAATGGCAAGACTAGGAGTGGGAGCAGGAGCTGTAGGTGGTGCTAGCGTAGGTCAAAGGTCAAAATTCAAATGGTGGTTTGGGCAAGAAACTTGGTAACACTGCTGGGGCTTCTGCTAGAGATGCTGGACAGTTTGTTGGAATCTTGATAGTGTCAAGAGACAAGGGGAATGATGGTGGGTCTTCGAAACTAGTGGATGATGTTGGGGCCTCGATTCTTTGGGACCCACAAGGAGATAGTGCTTCCCCAAACCCGGGGGTGAGCCGCCAATCTTGTTGGAGAAGTAAAAAAAGGTGAGGATGCTATTCTTGAAAAGCCCTGGGTGGCATTGTTTGGCAAGAAGCCCTCTAGAAAATCTTCCCTTCCTGAAGCCAATAATATTTCAGATCCTTCCAAGGGAGATTTTTCCATTTTTATCCTTGATACGATGATTGATCATACTGTATCTCAGATGGACCTTATGTTGGCTAGGAAATATGCTAGTTTCAGGCCTAACATAGATTATGTCTGACATTTCATTCAGAGAAGATGGTTTCTTAAAGGGAAAGTTGACATTGTAGCTATGCCAAAAGGTTTCTTCTCATTCTCCTTTACTAATGAGGATGATATGACTAAAGCCTTATGCGGAGGCCCTTGGGTTATGGGAAAGTCAGCCTTGGCTTTGTGTAAGTGGGAGTCTAATATGGACTTGAGTGAGTCTTTTCTAGAATGGGCTCCTGTTTGGGTCAAACTTCTGGGGCTCCCTTTAGAATACTGGAATGAATGTGTTTTCAAAGGAATAGTGGATGTTTTTGGGGAACTTTTGTCTCTAGATTCAGCCACAACATCAAGATCCAGGCTGGTTAATGCTAGAATATGTGTTAAAATATGTAAGTGTACTGACCTTTCTATCTCTATAGACTTAGTTTATAAAATGGGTGTTTGGAAACATGCAATTGAATATGAGTCAGTCCCCTTTGCTTGCTTCATCTGTAAGAAATCAGGCCATTGGTCTAAAAAATGCCCAATGAAAGCTCCCAAGAAAAAAGAGGAAGACCCCTTTCTCAAGAAGAAAAATTCTTCTACTACTATTTGGAAACCCAAGAACAACTCTAAGGGATCTTCAAAACCTTCATTGAAACCTTCTAATGAGAAGCCCCCAAAGAAATCTGATCAAAGCCATGTGGGGGAAACCCATAACAGTGATAAGGCTGACATAGGAAGTAATATGCCAAGAAGTAATTTGGAATCTGAGACCTTGGCAAGTGATCAAACTGATGGTATTAGTCACATTTCTTCTGCTGAAGCTAAGTCAGATAAGTTCTTTGAGGAAAACCAATTCTTTCCTCTACTAAATGCTAATCTTGTAGTGGAAGAGATGAGCCAAGGGGGTGACATTCTCCCTATTAATCAGCCTGAGGAAGACAACAGTGGGGTGAACTCTTTGGATCCTCTTCCTGATAAGGAGAACATTGGTCTTTTCTCTGACCCTAACCAGGTTATCATGCAGATTTCTCCTTTACCTCAAGAGAGTGATTATCTTAGATCCCTCTCTCATGAATGCCTTAAAGTCAAAGATCATAATAAGACTAAGGAGGTTGGGTAGAGCTCTAAAAATAATTCTAAAGGAATCATATCTCCTATGTCTATGGATGGTATCAAGACCAGAAGAAAGAAGAATGATGTTGGAAAAGTTAAGTTTGGACCAGGAAGAAAACAAGCTAAAGTTGGAAGAGAGCAGGACAACTGGCAAGACATTACAGATGGTAAACATAGGACTATTCTGGAGGCCTTTTCTCCAAACAAATTATGAAGATAATTTATTGGAATATAAGGGGGTTGAATGCACCCCACAAACAAGACATTCTTAGAAACATGGTTAGGGATTATAAACTTGATATCCTTCTTGTTCAGGAAACTAAAATGAGTAAGGATAAAGTGGACAAGCTTAGATTTTTTCAGAAAGGTGGTGTTAGTAGTTATGGTTCAGTTGGTGCTTCTAGGGGTACTTCCATTTTTTGGAATATGAAAACTATAAAGGGTGTGATTGTTGCTGAAGATCCTAACATGATATCTATTAGATTGGAGAATATTAGAGGTAATTTCAGCTGGGTTATCACTAACATTTATGCTCCTAATGCTAAAGTGAACAGAGCTAGGTTCTGGAAGAAAATTGTAGATAAAAGGAATGACTTTAAGGATGAACACTGGTTGTTTATGGGGGATTTCAACACCCCTCTTATAGACAGCGAGAAGTATGGGGCACATTATCTCAAAATGATAGCAGAGCCGATATCATCAATTTCATCAATGATGAGGGTTTGATTGATTTAGATCTCCAAGGGCTGAACTATACCTGGTCCAACCAACGTGCTGGTATTCAGAATATCTAGAGTAAGCTGGATAGAGCTCTCATAACTCATGACTAGCTTTCAAAGTACTACTGTACCCTATCTTCCTTTCCTAAAATTGGCTTTGATCATTACCTTCTGATGTTGGAAGTCAACCTTATCAATGCTCCCAGACATTTTCCTTTCCAGTTTGAGAAGATGTGGTTAAACCACCTTGATTTGGAGAATAAAATTTCTAAATGGTGGGATATCAAAATTGAGGGTACTACCATGTTCAAGGTGACCAGGAAGCTTAGAAACATAAAGGAAAAAGTCAAAATTTGGAATAAAGAGGTTTTTGGAGACATTTTCAAGCAGAAGAATAAGGTTAAAGCTGACCTCTCTGCTGTTTAGGAAGCCATTCAAAATCAAGGCTTGTTAGACTCTCTTAAAACTAAAGAGTAGAAAGCCTTGATAGGTTACCATGATCTTATATCCAAAGAGGAAATTTATTGGCACCAAAGATCTAGGGTGGTTTAGCTTCGGGAAGGGGACATAAATAATAAGTTATTCCACTTGACTACCCTCAAACATAGAGCTGCTAATTGTATAGCTAAAATTGCTAAGGGAAATGATGAGATCCACAAAGAAGATGATATCAAGATAGCTACTATTAATTACTTTTCCTCTTTACTTTTTGCTAATGCTAATCTTGATAGGGATAATCAAGATAAATTACTGGATGCTATCCCTAGTATTGTTAACCAAGATAAAAACAAGACTTTGTAGGCTATCCCTTCCAATAAGGAGATCAAGAATTCTGTCTTTTCTTTTGAAGGTGATAAGGCTCCTGGCCCTAATGAGTTTCCTATGTTCTTTTTTTGAAAGTTCTAGTTTATTGTTGAGAAGGATGTTTCTAATGTTGTGAAGGAGTTCTTTGGTTGTAAAAAACTTCTCAAAGAAATTAATGGTACTTTCTTAGCCTTGGTTCCTAAAATTGCTGGAGCTCATTCTTTTGATCAATTCAGACCTATTAGTCTTTGTAATTCCTTCTATAAAATTTTCTCTAAAATCTTAACTACTAGACTTCTAAAAATTCTCCTTGATTTGATAGCTCCTCACCAGAATGGTTTTATTCATGGAAGACAAATTCTGGATTCTATTGTTCTGGTTCATGAGAACATTCACTTGGCCATCAAGGGAGACAAATAGGGCTTTATCCTCAAACTTGAGTTGGCTAAATCTTATGACCGTGTTGATTGGAATTTCTTATATCTGATTCTTACGCAGTTTGGTTTTAATGAGAGATTCATTTGGATTATTTATCAACTGATCTCTACTACTTCCTTTGCAATTATTATTAATGGTTCTCCTTCCAAGTTCTTCAAGAATACAAGAGGCCTTAGATAGGGAGACCCTATTTCACCTATTTTGTTTACTCTTTTGGCTGAAAGCATGGGAAGATACTTTCATCTCTTGGTCTCTAAGGGGGCTATACAAGGGCTTAGGCCATCTTCAAACCCCTTAACTTGTTCTCATGCTCAGTTTGTGGATGATACTATCACTATGGGATTGTCAACTATCAAGGAAGCTAGAGCTTTCAAATCGGCCTTGAATATTTACACCAATGCTACTGGTCAGATTATTAACTGGTCCAAAAGCTCTTTGCTCTTCATGAATACCCCCGAGGATAGACAACATAAAATTGCCAGTATTCTTGGTTGTGGTATTAGCTCCTTCCCTTCCTCCTATCTAGGTTTGCCTCTGGGCCTTAATATCAGTGATTCTTTTTGGAGTTAGCTGGTGGAAATATTTTATACTAAATTGGTTGGTTGGAAAGATTCGGTTTTATCCCAAGTTGGGAAGGTTACCCTAATCAAGTCTTCTCTTCAAAGCCTTCTGGTTTATGCTATGAGCCTATTTAAGATGCCTTCCAAATATTTTGATAAAGTTGAAAATATTCTTAAACACTTCCTCTAGTCTGGGACGGAGGAAAGAAATTGCATTCCTTTGATAGTTTGGGATAGGGTTTGCAAACCCAAAACCTTGGGGGGGCTAGGTCTTAGACCAATCAAGATTATAGATAAAGCTCTATTGGCCAAGCAGTTATGGCATATATATGGAGATCCTAAGGACTGGAATATCATATGTAAACAAAAATACCTTTATGATACTCCCTCTTTTGATAATTTTATGTCTAGCTTTAAGAAATTTGAGGGTACTAGTTTTTGGAGGAATATTAATGATGCCAGAGATATTGCTAGCAAAGGTAAATGCTGGAAGCTGGGAAATGGCATTAAAATTGACTTCTGGAGAGACCCATGGCTATTTGAAAAACCTTTGAGCTTCATTTTTGATAACCATGAGGAGATCTTAAGGTGCACTTCTAGATTTGGCCCTAAAGTGAAAGATTACTGGATTAATAATTGTTGGGTGAATGTGGCTATGATCAACCCATCTTTTCAAGAAATTGACAAAGCCCTTCTGGCTCAATGTTGCTATGCCAACAAGGATACACTTTGGTTTGGGGTCCCTCTTCTAATGGTTCCTTTTCTATGGCTTCTGCTAGTTATCTTCAATTTGAGGTGCCTGAGGAAATCCCCTTCTAGTCTAAGGTTTGGAAAAAAAATCTTACCCCCAAAATTGAGATTTTCTACTGGATTTTCATTCAAAATAAAGCTCTTATGGTTGAAAACCTCAAAAAGAGAGGTGTCATCATGCCTAATAGATGCTGTCTTTTCCATGAGGCTAAGGAAGATACTAACCACCTCTTTTTACATTGCTCTTTCTCTCAGCAGGTGTGGTCTTTCTTTTTGTAGGAATGAAATTTATGCTAGAATTTTCCCTGCTGTATCCAGGATTTTTGCCAGCAATGGTGTTGTCCTAATGTTTATGATAGGGATAAAAAAAAAAAGGTGGATCTTGGATGCCCCTCATATTTTTTGGAGTATCTGGAAAGAACGTAACAATCGTATCTTTTGGGACAAATGTAGTACTCTTGCCCTGGTGTTTGAAAAGGCGAACAGAGGAATGCTGGAAAATCTCCCGAAAAGTATCATCCAACATAGTTGGGATTGTAAGAACTCTGACACAGAGAAGAATGATTGTGAGAATAGTGTTTTGATTTCTCCTCTTGTTGGATGGATTAAGATAAATTTTGACGGTGTTGCTAAGGGAAATCCTAGCCCGATGGGATGTGGTAGTGTTATTAGAGACAACAATGGAAATCTTTTAGCTGCTAATGCTACCCCTTTGGGAACTCAAAATAACCATATGGTGGAAGATTTGGGAGCCTTCTATGGCCTGCAACTTGCTAGCAATTTAAATTTTGAAAATATCTGGTTGGAAGGCAATTCCATGAACATTATCAACTGTCTAAAAGGAAAAAATACTTCATCTTGGACCATTGAGAATATCATATCCAAGGAGAAAGATATTATTACCAACTATACTAGAATCCACATATCACATGTGTACCATGAAAGTAACACCGTGGTGGACAACCTGGAAAATATTGGAGTTAATTCAAATGAGGTCATCATTTGGGACAATGAGGTGGATCTCAAGGAGGATACAAAATAAAAAATTTATTATGATAAAATACTCATAAGGCAGGCAAGATTTGATATTATTAATGAGACTCACTTGAATGCTATAGAGTCTAGAAGTAGTTATGGGAAAGTGTGGAGTAGAGTACTTAGCTTCATAATCATCAAGAGCTCACACGCTTTTTGGATTGTGATTTTCGCTAAAGCCTATATCAATAGGGAAAGAAACTTTGATAAGCACTGTTTAAACTTTGATAAGCTCTCTTTGTTTTTAATTCTCCTAACCATGGGTGGCAATTTGAAATAGGAGGAACTTGACAACTGTAAGAAGCTCAAGGAGCCTGACATGACTATGGTTTGGTAGAAGCTAAAGAAAGGTGGGGTTACTCCCTTTCTGGAAAGGTTACATGGCTTCGACAAGGAGATAACTCAAAAATTTGTGGAGGGATGGAAAAATGACACTATTTCTATTGAGGGTAGAACTATGGAGATCATTATGGAGCTAATTGCTCAAGTTACTGGCATTCCTAATGTTGGCCAGAGGTTCTACAAAAATTGTAAGATTTTGGATATGGCTTCCAAAAATTTCCCTAAATCTAAGAAAGAGTAGTTAGACTTCATGAAGGCCAGGTCCAATGGTTATATTGATGTCTTCAAAATCAAGGAGATATGGCGCAACGTACTGCAGGTGGTTATGGAGTATTTCATCCTTGATGGTCACTTTACTCGTGCTCATTCTCACCATTTCATGTTTCTCAACCACTTCAGGTACAAGGACACTATTAATATTCCCTATTACCTTCATAGCTCTCTTGTTAAAAGTATTAATGAGCATAAGGTTCCCCCTAAGAAAGCTATTAAGCATGAGGGTTTGATTCTTCTAATTTATGAGTATATCATGAGAGTCATCCCTAACCCTAGCTCTACGCCTTCCTCAGGAAAGAACAAATGGAGCCCTATGACTCCTAAGTCTGGCTCTGCTAAATGAAAGGCTGATGATTTTATGGGTAGCAATTCAAAGAAAATTTTCTCGGGTGAGATTGAAGTTGGGGACTTCTCTAAGGAGTATGAGACTGAGGACTCTGAAGAGGGTGAGACTGGAGAGATCAAAAACTTGTAGAGCTCTAGCAGGGAAAGGGAGGAAACTAAGGATTCTAATGACGTTACTACTCCTCATGGTGGTAAGGAGGAGGTTAACAATAATTATTCTAATAAGGATAATAATAAGATGGTTGAGGGGGAAAAATAGGTGGAGGATGGTGACCACCAAAAGGACATTGGTGGTTCCCAGCCTAGGGAAGTTGATTCTGCTCCAATGTGTACTGATAAGGAGAATGTGCCTAAAGAAGAAGTCCTAGAGAACATGAATCAGGATAGTGTGGTTGAGTTGAAAAACAAAGCTATTGAAGGGGCCAAGTCAGAAGGAACCATAGAGCACAACTCTCATAGTCTTGAAGACCTCGTTGACACTACTGTTCAGTATGCTGAGAAGCACAAAATGGAAAGGGATTTTCAAAAAGAGGAGGTTCCCATCTTGGATGATTTTTTTTCTGGTATGAGGCATGATGTGCCTATTTCCCATGATTCTCAAGAGAAAGATCAAGAGGGTAGCGAGGATTCCAGTGAGAGGAGAGCCATATATTCCTCCATCAAGTTGATTTTTGAAGACTTTGATGATAGAGAGGAAGTTATGACTGGGGTGCTTCAAACTGCTAAAGTTGAGGCTCTCTACTCCTTCAGATTCAACAAATGGTGCTTCCATGAGATAAAAAGGCTCCATCTAAAATGTAGAAAACTTGAAGGTAATAATGCCATCCTTCAAGAAAAAGTTGATTCCTTTCTCAAGGATGGTACTTCTAACAATCCTACTATGGAGATTATTGAAAGAATGGATAAAATGGATAAAAATCTTACTAATATCCTCCAACATAGCATGGATAGCATGAAGGCTTCCAAAACCAACCTCAAAGCCTTGGTCAATCTTCTGGATAAATCTCCTGAGGAGGATAGTGATCACAGGATTGTTCCCTTGATTGATAGTGGAGGCCCTAGTTCTAGAACCTACGAGAGCAACAAGAAAAAGTCTCCACCTATGAAGAAGAATGTTGAGGAGCTGAAAAGTGTCATTGGTTAGATGGACAATATCCAGGCCAAAACAGAGAAGACTCTGGATGAAAAAGTAGGGGTTATGTACGTGGATGCTTAGGCTGGTTTCTTTGCTGGTTTTTTGTGTTGTTTGTTGTCTTTTCGACTGGTGTTCTATCCCTTTTGTCACTTGCTATGTTGTCCCTTTTTTGGGCAGTCCGATGCTGTATGCCTCTTTTTTGATTTGATGATCTTTCCTTCAGATCCATTGTAAAGGGTTTTGGGTCCCTTCAAAACCTATTTTTTCCAGTAATCAGAATAATTATAAGCATGATATAGATAGTAATATCTTTTTAAAAAAATACAAATTTTTTTAAAATATTAAATAATAAATTGTTGGATAAGAATATACTTTTAAAAATAAATGATGATTATTTAAATTTTTTTTAAATAATATTTATTTTTATCTTTAAATTTAGATTTGTATAAATTATTTAACTAATTATAAAGATATATTAAAAAATATTTTATGAATTTATGTTTGTTTTTAAATAAAAAGTTATAAAACTAAAAAATGTAAAATAATATTACTATTTAATTATGTAATTTCATTGTTTTAATTATATATATTTAAATTATTTTCTTAATTTGATTTTAAATGTTTTTCTCCTTTTTTTTTAGATTTTAGTTTTTAGTTTTTTAGTTTTGTTTCAAATATGTAAGTTCATATGATAATTTTTAGAAGTCTTTAGATGTATCTAAGACCTTTATATAATAATGAGGTAATTGTAATTCGGTATTTTTTAGTTAATCTAATCCTTGATCATTTGATTGAGAAATTCTTAGTCACTTGAATCAATATAATAGTTTATTTGTTCTCAAGATAATGTAATACATGGTGATTAAGGGATCACCTTATGGTGTAGTGGTTTGTTGGTTGCACTGTCAATGGTGTAACCAAGGCTTAGATCCCCACTTGGCTCAAACGGTGTTAATGTTGATTTGGGATTGGGAGTGGTCCCTAATCCAACTATTTAACTATAAAAAAAATACACAGTGATTAACAAAATGAAGTACTTGTCATTGATCCTACTTTAGGGTAGACATAGGTAGTTTTTTAATTATTGCTAAGAAATTTTAACAAAAATACAAACATTTTGGTTGTTGCCCATGCAAATATAGGTGTCATTTGTTTCACTCCTCTTCACCTTTTATTTCAATAATATAACAATCTATTTTTCTTTGGGTGATGTGGTGATGTCACTAGGTATGGGATAACTTCATTTTTATTCTATTTGAATGAGGGATTAATCTATTGGGATGCAATCTAGCAGAAAATAATGGAGAGGATTATTATTATGTCAAGACTATGACCACTAAATGGAATATTGCATGTTCTAACTTTTGCAAATATTTCACATTTACAATTTCTTCATCTAATTCTTATTTTAGTCTTCCTTGAAAGTAAAAGTTTGATGTATAAAAATCTTATATGATAGATTGTATTGATCTAGTTATTAAAAAAATGATTTTATGGCCAATTAATTTTAATATTGATAAACTAATCAATTCTATTTGTATATACTAACATTTGCATGTTGTGATGGTTAAATTGTGGTCTTATTGTTCTTTCCATCAAGGTTCAAACCCTAGTTGGGGTGTTATTGTTGAATGTTTAAATGGAGACGAGGATCCCCATTTGTGACCTCATCAGTACATAGGTCCATGTCAAAGTGTATATACCTCTTTTAGAAAAAAATTTATATTATACATATGCATTGATTGTGAATGGTGATTACTAGATGAACAAGTGTAGGCCATGGTATGCCACTAGCAGTGGCATACAAGAGACTCAACCTTTGTGTTCAAGGGTATTTAGAAATCTAAGTGGCCACTCCTACCCTAGCATCTTTCTTTATTCTTTTGTTTTCTTTCCCCGCTCTATTGTTCTCTTTTCTTGTTTCACATTGTTTGTGAAGGGACCTCTTTTATTTCCCTTCGTCGTACCTTTTATCTGTTCGATTCATGGATAAGGTATAAAATGATGTGAGTGATGGATTTTAAGAGGAATCTAGTATAGACATGCTTTCATCTTCCCCTAACCCTAAATTGTTCAAAGATATTCATAACAACTATTTGATAAGTTATCCATCTTCTACCCGCTTCAATTCTAAGGTTTCTTTTGTCAATGATGATGATGGAGAGTGATATGGTAAGAATCCTTCTCCTTCTCTTCATACTCTTTCTATTTATCCTACTAATTAACTTCTTGAAATTATTTGTAAAACAATAGAAAGGTTTAAAAATGTTGCAATTTTTTTGTCATGTCTAATGTAAATAGGGTTGTGACCACAAAATTTTTAGATGACTGGTTTCAAAATGTATGGAAAAATAAAAATGGTATTTTGATTTCATTGTATTGTCTAATTCAAAAAGTGTTATTTGTGATTTAATTTAAAGACAATAAAATGTAAGAATCTACTACTAAGAAACAATTTTTGAATATTGGTAATTATATTTTTAGAGCCCTTAAATGGGAGTCTAATACTATTACTAACTAAATTTCAGCCCAATTTTAAGCTCTCATTGGCTCATTGTGAATGATATACCACCCTTTTCTATGCCTTCATCCCAAAAATGCTGGCCTATGTTGGAAATGTTCTCAAGTTGGATAATCCCAAGGTGAACCTCCCTTATCTCTGCACCCAATTTCTAGTTGCGATCAATCTTGACATCTAGATCCCTAATAAAATTGAGATTTCAATTCATGAAAAGTTTTTCTCTTGTGTATTTGAATCCCTAGGAGGCATAAATTCATTTTTTCTCTGTAGAAGATAGGGACATCACAATAAAAATACACTCTTATCTCTCCTAAGAAGGCCACTCATGATCACTCTAACTCTATGGAAACTTAGAATTAACCCTCTCTTATGTCCCCCTCTTCGTCTTCCACCCAAATGGCTAATCCCTTGGTCAGATCCCCTCCCAAATATAAATCTAGTTGTCCTTTTTCTTAACCTTCCTCTAATTTTCTTTCTTCCCTGGTGCACCTGAACCCTCCACCCCCCACATTCCGCTTAGAATAAATCCACCTCCAAACCTAAGAGGGGAAGACCTTGGAAAAATGCATAGTAGATTGTGCTAGAAGAATTAAAATAGAATGATGGAAATAGAAAAGAGGGTTTAGCCCACTCCAAAGATGGAAAAACTCAGATCCAAAAATATATTTTAGTGATGTTTGACATTCTTGAATTTGGTCCAAAAAAGGACTAAGATTACGAGGGGAAAAATGAAAGCCAAATCTTCTATGGTAATGTCCATTATATAGGAGTTAGAGACTATTGGAAGGTCTAATGGAGTGCCTCATGAGATTGTCACTCAATCCACCACCTGAAGTCAATAGAAATAGATCAAATTGCACAATAGTTTTGATGCTCTCACTATGACCAATAACTACGATGATGATGAAAAAGCCACACAGTGTGCACCTTAAATCTTGGAGGGATTAACTCTAGAGATGAGTAGGATAATACTCACTAGTGTCATGTCCAAGTACACCCCTCTACACTTTCATATCACCACCCAATTGTCATTGAGATTCTAATTCTTTATCAATGTCCTCAAACCTGAGAGATGAATTTTTTTTCATGAACACTAACCTCCTATAGGATGAAGAATGTTGTGATGCCATCTTGCTGATTAGACACAATAATATATGGATTCTTAAAGATGCCATTTCTATTACAAGATGGAATCAAAATGTGAATAGCTAAAAGGTTATCCTACAGATTATTAGCAAAAAGAGGGCATTATATTTCAGAAAAGTTGAATCCATAGGAAATGATGAACTCTTTCACTTGGAAAAGAGGCTAACAAATCATTTTGTTGATCAAAATAGAACCAACAACATGTGTTAAAATAAATTCTAGAAATTGATTGTGTAAGTTTTTTTTATCACCAATAACCTAACTAATGCTAGGAATGCCCTTGGGAGGCTACAAAATCACAAATTTAATGGTCTAAAAATAAGATCCAAGATTAATTGACTCAATCAAGGAGATAGAGGCTCCAAATTATTCTTCAACATGTTGAAGAATAAACATGAAAAATAAAAACATAAGTAAAATATCTAATGTCAACAATACTATAGAGGATCAAGAGGGCATTAAAAGTCTATCTATAGAATTTTATAGGAGTCTCTTTACCTCAGAAGATAAAAATGGTCTTGTGCTCAAGCTAGGAACTTTTGCGAGACTCTCATACTCAAGAATATCTCTATAGGGTATTGGAGAATACTAGATAATCATATATCCCTACAAGAGATCAAAGGTGCCATTGATACCCTTTAAAACAAAAAATCCCGTGGGGAGGATGGTCTCTTGATTCAATTCTATAAGGATAATAAGGAAGGGATCTATAAATATTTTCTAACTATTTATAACTTGGAGGAAAAATGGCACTCTTGGTAAAGATATTAACAAGGGAATCATCAAGCTACTACCAAAAGATGGTGACAAGGCACTTATCAAGAATTGGCACTCTGTCACCCTATTGAAGATGTCATGCAAGATTTTGGCTAAAGTCTAAGCCATGAGACTTAATAATATACATCCTAAATTTTTAAGTAACACATAGACTAATTTCATCAAGGGAAGTTACATTCTTGAAAACCTCATCACTAGCTGGGAGGCCATGCATTGAGCTAATAAAGATAACTAGAATGTGGGCATGTTACTACTGGACTTCGAAAAAGAATATGATAGGATTCAGTGGGGATTTTTTGTTGATAATCTTGAAGGCTTTTATATTTCCATCCACTTACTATAAATGGGTGTGGGTCCTACTAACAAAGGTTTCAACACAAATTGAGGTGAATGGAAATAAAACAAATACATTCAATCTTGAGAGCTTGATTTGGCAAGGCTTCCCCCTTGTCCCTTCACTATTTTTATTTGTAGTTGATACATTGCATTAAATGCTTGGAGAGGATAATTTATCCCCCAAATTGGTAGGGATAAAATTTCCTAACAAAGAAGAGCTTATAAACTTACAATTTTTTGATGATATAATACTCTTTCTCAAACTAGAGGAGGCTAATATAGACTCCTTAATGGTTAAAATAAACTATTTCTATGTGGATTTTGGTAAAAAATTGTTATGCACCAAGTCCATCATGCTTGGATGTAGTAGGACTCCTCCTCCTTGGTTTTCCAAATATTACTTTGAGTGGGGAAGCCCTATAAGACTAATTAAGTACTTGGACATACCATTCATTTTCAACCCCTGTCTTAAAGACATGTGGGAATGGAGCTAAGATCATGAAAACAATAAAAAAATGGAATAAGAAATATCTTTATCTTGTTGGCCGGCTGCAAGTTTGCCAAAAATTATATCCTCATAAAATATTTATTATTCTTATATATGGTTATTCATCAAATATCAAATAGATAAAATTCATAAGGTTGTTAGGAACTTCCTTTGATTTTATGGAAAAGGACAAAAGAAGCAACATATAGTCAAGTGGAGTTGGTTTACTATGAGAAAGAAATGGTGAGGTCTTGGGTTGAAAGAACTCAAAACTTAGGGCATAGCCCTAGCTATTAAATGGATTCTCAATGTAGTGAATAGAAATAAACTATGGAAATTCCTTATTAGACATAAAATTCCTAACAATGTCCCCAAAAAAGAAAAGTCTTGGAAGGGATTACCCTATTTTATCTTCCTCTAGAGTCCTTCCTTGTTAATCCTGAGTGGTCATGTGCCTTTAGGAGTATTTGGAAAGTGTATTATCTTGTTAGACCTCTCCTCTCTAGTTGCAAATCTATCTATTATTTCCTTAGATGCCTCTCTTTGGTGGAACCTATACCATAAAGGGAAACCTCAAGCACTATTGCAAGTTTGTGTTGCCAAATGGTGGCACAAAAGGTTTCAAAGATATCATGGTGAATGATGCCCTTAAAGCTTGGCCTTACCTTAGTGAGGAGTTTGAGTTATTTGAATCCCAATGAAATACCTATTCTATTTTGTTGAGTATATTTTTTGCATCCCTTCCCCCTAAGTTTATCCAACCTAAGAATGTTTGGCACGACAAGGTATTCTAGCCAGATGGATCCAAGTTTCTTACAACCTCCTACAAAGACATTTAAAATATCATTTGTAATAATGAATCCTTATTTGATCATCTCAAAAACATTTTGCATGTTCAAATTTCTAAAAAGGAATGATGAGATGTTTGCAAAGGCATTTGGTATAATAACCTTGAGCCTTAAAAAGACACTTTTATGTGGTTTCTACTATTGCAATGATGACCCTATTTGCAAGAAAAATGATACTTTCCATATACGTAGGCTTCCAAATACTATAAAACACATCTTCTTTGAATGTTATTTTACTAAAGAACTTTGGATTATGTTTTTCTCTAATTTGCATAATTAGCAATGCAATATGAATTGGTTTGAAATCTTGAATAATAAAATCAAACATATTTATGATTGTATGAATCATTTCTGGTTTATTTTGTCAACTAAAGTTTTATGGGATATTTGGAAATTTAATAATGAAGAAAGATATTAGAGTAGGATAAGGTCTCTTACTAGGTCTTTTTGGAAACTCACACTTTATAATATTTTTATGTAGGTGATTTTTACACTAATTTTTTTGAAGAGGAAGGTTGAGAAGTTGTAGTCTGATGGTTTGGTCACTATAAAAACCTCATATATTTTGTAAAAATAGACTTGGGAAAATAAAAAGGAGGAGAATCAGTCATTCCTTCAGGGGCCTCTTGAGTTTTTCAAGTAGTATAATGAAAGGACAACCAATATGCAAAGGGGAATAAAAATGATCCTAAACAGGCATGAGGAACTTAAATGTGTGTTTCAGCATTGAGATTTTTTTCCATGTATCTCAACACAATGTTAACATACCCCCTTATGATAATATCATGTAATTGTCCAAGTATGAATAGTTAGACTTGTAGTCTATTTAGGTATATTTCTGTTACTTTATGTAATGTTTACTGTCAATATTTAACAAAAAAATGATGAGTATTATACAAAAATTATATAACCTACTAATAGATTAAAATAGAGGAATCCAACTTCTTTGATAATAAGCATTAAATAAAAATAAATTAAAATAACTCCTTTATATTTTATGAAAAATAATTATTTAATTGATTGTATAAAATTGTTATTGATTTTAAGAGAAATTAAACATGGTATTGATTAGTTGAGTAAAAATATTTTGGTTTTACATTAATCTGAGCAATTTTATTATGCATATATTTGTAAATAATTTTTACTTGATATAATTTTGATTTATATCAAAATTAATCATACCGCCATGTTTGCAAATGACTTCTTTTTATCTATGAAATAGATTTTGTATTATTGAAAACAATTTTAGTGTCTTACCCAAACAAGGTAGGCTACAAATAGGGAGCCACCTTGCCCCCCAAAAGCCTAGAAACACTATGAGAACCCATTAATAGGTTATTGCAATTTAGCACCGCAACTTTGCACTATCTTTGGTGTAGAACTTAGATGCATATTAAAAAATCCTTCATAATTTAATTTATTATCCTTCTTCCTTGTCATTATTTTTCATCCTTCCTCCTTTGCATCTCAATTTTGATCTCCTTAGAGAAATCTTGCAATGGATAATTTTCAACCAAATTCATACTAGTTGGTTATATAAGCTTATCAAATTTATCCATCATTGTGATGCACACAACATTAACCCTATCCTTTCTTTCACTAAAAGATTAACTTGGGCCTTTTTGGGATTCTTTATCCTTTATTAGCGTTCCATTACTATCTCCTTTATTTCCTAGCACATTTGGAGAGCTCTCTTGGCTCTCAACTATTTTTTCCACCGAATAAAGGGGAGGGGAAACCTCTTTCCACCATGTAGTAATTTTATCCAATTTACGCTTGACATAATGAGCTACAACGTGCCCTATTTGAAAGTATCATCAACATCTAAAAGGAATCCCTTTTTTAATCTAATAGTTGTAGCTCGTATCCTTTTGAGGTTTTTAATGCGACCTCCTTTTGTATATCCTTTATCATATCCAACTCCATTAAGATGTGGGCAATAGTATGTGTAAACTATTTAAAGATCTCTCATCAACCAATAAGAAGGTGCACAACAAATTCCCTACAATTTTAAAACAATCTTCAAACTAATATTGCAGATAGAGATTTGGAAGTCTTACCTAGTTTGGAATTTTCAAATGATAATGTGGTTAAGTTGAATGTTAGATACCAAGGTTTTAACATTAGTTAGTGCTTATATTCCTAGCTCCACCAATACTCACATAGAACCAAATTCCTATCCTACAAATTTTCAAACACCACCACAAAAAAACCCTTGATCTCCAAGATAAACATGAATATTTCCTTCCAAAATGGGGCCCCTAATTTTTGTTATCCATTTATAAAAATCACTAAAGCTCAGTCAAAACCATTTTAACCTCCCAATCAAGCCTAGCTTTGTAAAGTACTACTTATTTTTGGCCACTTCACCATCTCTTCATCCAAAACAATCATTATAGATTTGTCAATATGTTTCATATTTTGAGTAAGTTTCTCAGATTCACCTTTTTCCTTATAACCTCCTATTCCTTCACACCCATGCTACATATCCTCCCCTTTCACTTAGCTTCCTCACCCACATTGAGAATCTTCTCTCTTAATTACTAGACAAATAATTATTAGTTTGAAATACACCCCTTTTTTCTCCACCAAATCATCACCTCGCTAGCTCTCATGATGGTTCTTTATACTCAATCAACTTCCCCACACATAATTATCCCCTTGTGCTCAAGAACAAAACTATCTCTCTATTGGTAGGAAAAATGTGCCCTGTCTGCCACCCCCTTTGGATTTGATTCCCTCCATCAAAATCATCATTAAAATTTGACTCTCCCAAAAAACATCTATTTTTGACCTTCAAAAAATCCCCTTCTCCAGTACACTTCTAAGGTACGTCACCCAGTCACCAAACTGCCTCCATTACCATGCTTTCTCAAAATACCCAAATCTCTATGAAAAACCCAAGCTAAAGGAGGGTAAGGGAGTATTAGAAACATCTAAATTCTTTCTCTCTCAATTGAAAATAACCTTTAACCTATATGATTTTGGCATGATTTGATCATTTGTCACATGTAGTATCAAGAATAAACCCAATCCTGTATGTGGTGGAAAAATAATAACTCCCAAAATGCAAAGACTTGACAAAAACAATAATACAACAAAGAGATCTGATTGAAAAGACTTTTCAAGGGATCAAACAATGTGTGAGGGAACTCAGAGATTGAGTTGATATCTATAATTTGAGGATGTGAGCTACAAAATGAACAAATTTTGTAGGCATTATCCCATGATTTGAGTGAGCTAAAATCAAGGATACCACAGTGATATGAGATAGGGAAAGAGAAAAAGAGATGTCATAAAGACACAAACATACATAAAACAAAAATTCTAAAAAACTATCATAACATAAATGGGGATAATGTACATTAGTATAAAATTATATTATTCATCTCATAAAGATAAAAAATACATCAACTCAAGCCTCTAAGGTTGATTATATCAAATAATTAATAGAATGATAATATATTACCATGTCATCTCTTGTAGTAATGAAATCCTCTCCATCTTCTAATTGTGAGATAAGAATATGGTCTAGAGGTTCCTTATTGCTCATCATTAAATGAAGACTTCTTGACCTTGCACAAGGTACCTAGAAATCTAGAACAAGTAGGTGGGATGGAATCCAATGCAACATAATGTAGCTAACTAACATTTCATATTTGAACATGTAAGTTCTAACATTATGATATGATAATGAGTAAAATAAAGCAATCATCTAGTACCACAATTATTTATACAACTTTGGCCAAATCATTTTAAGCTAACTATTGTCAAGCAAATCTAAGTGAAGATCCACCCTTCTTTTCTTATCCATATTCACTCGTCCATATATAACATAATTAATTATTCTCCATAGATCAATTCAAATGAATAATGAAGAAATAACCCTCGTAATATTTCAAAAAAATATGCACATCTAATTTTAGGTACATGGCTCAACATTCATAACTTAGTTCAAGTTAAACATAATAATTAAAGATCAAGAAAAATCACATCTATGGGTTCAACATTCATAAATCAGCTCAAGTTTAGCATAATCATTACAACTCAAGCAAAATTACATCTATGCTTCCAAGTAGAAACATTCAGGAATGAATCTAAATTTCCATATTACTATGTAAAAGATAATAGTTAATCCTCAATGCATTTATTCACTGAGGTAATTAAATAATCATTTATCTTAGTTAATTGAAACACATTATTTTTAAAAATTAAAGCATGATTGACGTTTCTTGTGGTTAACAACATTGTACCTATTGAAGACACATATAAATGGCCCATTGTTGTAATGCGATGACATTACAAAAATTCTTCTTTAATTTATTACTAATCTTTATTATTCAATAAATTATGTCATTCTACTATATTCTAAAGTCAAAATAAACATTTCTCCTTAATTCCATAATTAAGTGATTTTAATTAATTACCTTAATTATTAATCATCAAATCAACCATTTTATCAATTATTCATTTAAAATATAATTAAATATTAAATATTATTTAATTATACCCTATCTCATTATAATAAATTAAATAGAGTATATTATTTAATTAATATTCCCTCTTTCTAATTACTGCATTCATGTAATAATTAAATCAAATTCCTCTCACCAATTGAATAAATTATATTTATTTAATTAAATTAATTATTTTTCTCTCATAAATAAATATTATTTATTTATTTATCCATGTGCAAGTAAATAATTTATTATTAATTTAATCATGATTTTTTCCTCCAAAGCTAACTCACACTAATTTTCAGTTCAATCCATAATTCTCTCTTGTAAATATTCAATCCACATTGTTTATTCCTCCCTCAACAATTAGTTAAGTCTTCAGTCAATACAGCCCTCTAATCCATGCAATCAATTATTTCATCCATGCAATTGGTTAATTCACCAACCTATTCTATTATCTCACCAACCTATTCAAGTCATCTCTCCAATCCATTTGCTGACAGATCAATCAATCCCCTGATCAAGGAAATCAAGCATAGTTGAACCCCCACTCACTTTGAGTTCAAATCCTTAATCACATTCAATCAACCCTTCAATCATGTATTCTTGGTTGAAACCCCTAAAATCTAATAAATAGAGAGCCAAACCTTTGTTTTCAATAACCATAATTGCTTTGAATTCTTATGTTGGCACGATCTTGAGCTCAATTATGAGAGCCCACATTGCATGAGAAGGAGAACACCAAGGAAATATTTTATATGGTTTGCATATTGATGTTCTTGAATTGATTTCATTATGTATGATGTTTATGCTTATTGTTTATGTTGCATCCTTTCTTGATTATTGGGAAAACTAATTGCACTAACTAGCTCTTTTAAGGTCGAGATATTCTAATGTTATTGTAGGTAATTATTGATCCCCGTTACTTGATTACACTTATATACACATATGTTGCTAAAGTCAACAAAAAAATAAATTATCATATTTGGATTATACATTACTTTCTTTAAAATATATGGTTTATATCTTAAATAACAATAAAGAAGCAACTCTATTTACTACCTTTACTACGATAATTATTTATTTTGAGTTTACATTCAAATTCAAATGAATGATTCACTAAGTTAGTTCCTATATACAATTATCAAGAATAGGAATAAGAAAGGAATGCTGAACATAAAATTAAGGAAAAGAAGAAATATAAATGCTACAAGGGTTTCAATTCCTTCTATGACTTTATCATGTCTTCTATTGCAACATATTAGAAATTGATTTTGTTAATTAATATGGTTAGAAATGATTGGGATATATGCATACATAGAGGGGAAAACTAATTATTTTAAATGCTAAAGAAAACCTCTGACATAAATACCTCAAGGAGATGCTACTTGTAGTTAGGAACCTAGAAATCATAGAGAAAATAAAGAGGGAAGTTTTGATAGATATTGAGATTTATCAATCCTCTAATTTCAACTATAAATCAATGAAGGGTTGGTGCATCAACATGGTGACTCTAAGTTAACAACATTTTTTCAATGTAAGTTTTTGATACCACTTTTTTTGAATGGGGTTGGAGAGTGGGAAAGCTGCCAATGGCATACTTAATGTATCTGCTGCCTGTGTAGTTGAAGGATCAGTGGATTCTATGTAGGATGATACAACTTTTGAGGAGACTTTGAAGGGAGAGAAGGAATCCTCATCTGGGGTCCCATATGATGGTGAAAACAACTATGATCTGGGAGGTGGGGGGGCTCCTCCAAGGATTTTCATCCCCCCCAAACATAGGGAGTTAGTTTCAAATGCGAAAGACCATCTAAAAGTCTTCTAGTGGTCATATTTGTTTGGGGTCAAATCAAGTGGAATGTCATTTTTTCTAGAGGTGAATAATATTTTGGATCCCACTAAGGGTGCGTATGCTATATTAATCCATGATCTTGTTATTGACCACTTGATTACCTCTATGGATTTGACTCTCATTGCAAAATGTTTGGGGCTAAGATCAAATATTGATCTGGTTAGATCTTTTATTAAGAAGAAATGGTCTTTGAAAGGTCAAGTTGAAGTTACAGTGATGCCAATTGATTTATTTTCATTTGAATTCTCTAGTGAGGAGGACCTTTCATACATTATCTATGGGGGACCCTGGATGTTAGGGAAGTATTCTTTGGCTCTTCAGAAATGGTCCCCTAATCTGGATCACAATTACACTTTCTTTTTTTCTATCCCTATTTGGGTTAGGTTTCCATGTCTTTCCCTTGTGTTTTAGAATGAAGATGTGTTTAAAGGAATAGGGAGTGCCTTTGGGGAGCTACTGTCTATAGATCCTATGACTGCAGCTAGATCGAGACTTGCCTATGTAAGGATATGTGTTAATTTTCATCAATTCTCTGACCTCCCTCAGACTATTGAGTTAGTGTCCAAGTTGGGTAAGTGGCCTCAACCACTTGAATTTGAATCTCTTCCTTTTTCTTGTAAACAAATGGGCCACTAGGAAAAACAATGTCCTCTTAAGAAACAAAGTAAGAAAAAAAATATTAAATCCTGAACTCAGAAGATATGGAAAGAAAAATTATATAAGGAAGGGAAAGCCAATGAAGCTAGTCCTTTAGCTGAGAATGACAAGGGAAATGGAAACACCTATCTTTCTATAGAAGATGAAAGTACATAGATGAAAGGGAAGAACAAAAAATCTAAAGAGATGGACATCCATCCTCTTCAAGGAGAGTAGAAAAAAGATGATGATAAGAAGGAGGAAGACCACAATAAGGAACTTGAAGAAGGGGAAATAGATGAAAGTATAGGTCCGCATCAGAAAATGGTTGAGATGGATTCCATTGGTGGGGGATATCCTAAGGTTATGGGAGTGAAGTCACAAGTTGAGGACTCTCAAAGTAAGGAGAAGGATCCTTAGAATTGGGAATCATTTGAAGAAGCACAAAATTGTAAGACCCTTGGAGATGGGTCTCTTATGATTTCTCCAAAGGATTCTTCTTAGGATGAAGATTTATTCTCTATTTTTTAAACTATCCCTTCTGAATCTAGCTAGGGGGATGAAAATTATGATAAGGAGCTGGAAGAAAAATCTACAACCTAGGAAGAACAAGCTACGAACTAGGAAGAAGGGGCTCCTTGGTCCATAGCGGGAAAGCAAGGTAGGCAGAAGAAATCTAAAATTCAGTCTGTTTCTTCTTCAAAGAAGCATGGGGTTCAACAAGGAGCATGAGAGTAGATGTGGGAAATCCTAAAAAGGGATGAGGCAAAAATTAAAATAAATTTATTAGAGAACTAGAGAGTAGGAAAAATATAGTGGATGGAAGAAAACTTACCATCCAATATATTTGTACCCTTGGTAAAAAATGAAATTTATCTCCTTGAATATCGGGGGCTAAATGCTCCCCATAAGAAGGATGTGCTTAGAAACTTGGTTAGAGACCACACGTCATATATTATTCTTATTCAAGAGACCAAAATGTCTAAAGAAAATTGTGACAAGATCAAACTCTTCAAAAACTTTGGGGTGGCTGGTAGCAGTTCCGATGGTGCTTCTGGGGGAATTGCTATCTTTTGGCATTAAAACTTTATAGAAGGAGATCTCTTGCTTTCTGATTCTAATTTGGTAAATATTGAATTCCATCATATTGGAGATGATTTTTCCTAGGTTTTATCTAATGTTAATGCTCCTAATACTAAATCTAGTAGAGCTAAATATTGGAAAAATTTGGTGGATTGCAGAAAGTTATTCTTAGATTATGATTGGATTGTCATGGGTGATTTTAATTTCCCTCTAAGGGATAATGAGAATTATGGGGCTTCTCAATCCCATCTTGATGTAGATTTGACTTAATGGAATTTATCATTCAACAAGCTCTGATGGACGTGGATCTCCAAGGTATTGACTATACTTGGACAAATAGAAGGGTTGGTAATAAGTTGATTCAAGTTCATCTTGGTAGAGCCTTAATTTCTTGCAACTAGCTAAATATTTATTTATGCTTTCTTACCTCTATTGTGAAAATTGGCTCATATCATTACCCCATTTCTTTAATTTCTGATCTTGTTTTTGTGAAGAGAAATTATCCCTTTCAATTTGAAAAGATGTGGTTAACTCATCCTCATTTGGAAGAAAGAATTAGGGAATGGTGGAATGTCAATGTTGATGGTACTGCTATGTTTAGAGTAGATAAAAAGATAAGACTTATAAAGGATAGAATCAAGACTTGGAATAAGGAACTATTTGGTGACATTTTTCAAAAGAAGAACTTAATTAAGTTGGAACTACAAGAAGTTTAGGATAAAACCTAGCAGGAAGGCTACTCACAATACATTATTAATAGAGAAAATGAAATTTTGGTAGAGTACCATGACATTATATCTTAGGAAGAGATATGTTGGAGGTAGAGATCCATTTCTCTTTGGATTCAAGAAGGAGACACAAACATAATGTTTTTTTATATGATGACTTTGAAGCACTGTGCTTCTAGTAGAATATCTTATATCTAGATTGCTAATGGGAGAATAGAAAATGAAAAGGACATCAGATTTGAAATGGTCAATTTCTTTTCTTTTCTTCTCTCCTTTGACTAGAATCTTGATTTTGTGGAGTAAGAGAGTCTTCTATTTTCCATCCCCTCTATTTTTATGGAGGGGAAAAATAACTTTTTGACTGTCATGCCTTCTTTAAAAGAAAGTAAAACTCTGGGTTTTTCTTTACAAGGGGAGAAATCTCCAGGAACATATGGTTTTTCAATTTTTTTTTTCTAGAAATTTTGGCATATAGTTGATAAAGATATATCTCATATTGTGAAAGAATTCTTTGGATATATGTCTATTTTGAAGGAAATCAATGCTACTTTTTTGGTGCTTATTCCTAAAAAACCTGGAGCATACACAATGGATTTTTTTAGGCCAATAATTCTCGGTAAACTTAGTCTACAAGATCTATTAGAATAAGTGAGAGGGGGGTGAATCAGTTAATCACTGTCCCAATACAAAATGTATAATCCAAAAAAAAAATACTTCAACTTCTACTGCTCGGTAACTTAAAATACTTTTACTGTCTGTGCTTTTATCGATTATCAGTCTAAAACATATAGTAGTTACCGATCAAATAAAATATGCAACATGTAAATATGACATTAAAACAAACATCACAATCAACACATAACACAAGAGATTTAATGTGGAAACCCTATGAATGGAAAAACCACCTGGGACCGGCAACCCAAAAATATTCACTCTTCTGAAGTGAGGTTGGTGAAGACCCAACCCTGTTAAAGGTTACAAACACACTGTTAGGTGTGACCTTGTTAGAGGATTTAAGGCCAACCGTTATTGTCCAACCAACAATCACTCTGGGGTTGACAGGATAACAATGTTCATTCTATGAATGATACATAACAAGACTTTCTTAGTCCACTCGGTTAAGAGATTTGAATGTGTACAATGGTTAAATATGTAACAGTAGGTGATCTAGCTTAATACAAATTCAATTGAAAATTACAGATCAATGTTCAGCTCATACAAATCTTTCTGATAAATGTAACATTTTTTGATTCAACAATATATCAACTTACTGTCCATCGGTAATCACTCTCTGTCACTCGGTAATGCTCTGTAGTAGGGTTCTTCTTAACTAGTATGATCAGAATGCATGAAAAATTGTTCACGTGATGATTCTGTAGTTTTCTTCTCTTTCAGCATCACACTCATTGTGAAATCTTTAGTCTCTTATATATATATGTAAACCATTTTCTTCTACTCCATCAGATTTTGCTACTTAATCATATTCATTGATTTTTCCTCTTAAACATACCTCAAAAATTGTGTCAATAACACGTTTGATTCTCATCCATTAGATATTTCCTAAATTTTGTTAGCCGTCGATCTATGTAAAAAACATTATCTGTTACCTCGAAATCATACACTTTCTAGCTCATCAATCTTATTGGCTAAACTAATCATTTAGTTCATTATGTTCTTCTCAGTTAACAAAGAAATGTGTCGGTGAACACAAGCTCGATTTACACTGTGCTCAGTATACACTACACTCCGTCAGTGTATACTAAAATGCTTCATCAATTGACAACATTGCTTTGTGTCTTTCAGCTCTTTTCCTCATCATAGATGAATGAAACATAATCAAGTCAATAACATAAGGTCATAGACTCATCAACAAGTTACTCAATGTATTCTCTAGCCTCATCTATCATATCCATCTTTCTCATGTAGATATTTCTGTTCTTCATCTCTTTCACTCCTTTTCTACAAATGTATCAGTATAGTAACTTACAGGATAAGTGTTGTCAAACTAGTTGACATCAATGAAAACATAATAATGATTCAGTCATATTAAATATCTAATCAATCAGCTCGGTGATCTTAAATCACAGATTCTTTAATCAGGTTCTATATTAGTTGTAGTTCATCAATCTCTCCCTTTGGCATTGATGGCAACTCAAGAAATATGAAATATACAATACACATACCAAACATGTATTCTACAACTCTGTGAACAAATTTTGTACAAGCTCTCCCTAGCTTAATATGTTTAATCACTACATTACTCAATAACATTACAGATGCAACTTTACCATTCTGCAAATATGATCTTTTTAGCTCTTGAATTCCTTCTTTTGTTCTTAGTAACTGATCTTTAATGCTCTCCCTTTCTTCAATTTGTCTCTCCCTCAGATAGTTCTCATCGGTGCATATTGTTTCATATTGTTTATCTCTCCCTTTGACAACAATGCCAAACAAACAAACAAACAAACAGCTCTTCAGTAGCCAAATAACTCTCTATTGTTTGGTGCATACTCTATATCTCTGTATACTGATATGCCAATCTGGTCTAGTACTTTTCATAGCTTTAGACATGATCCAAAGTGTGAACTATGCTACATCAACATGAATGATCTTCTGATAAGATTAGGCCGATGCAACATCTGGATCACCTTAGTGACTGGTAGATAGGGGACAAACCCCAAGTCTAGTCCTCAAGTACTCAAATGTGTCCTTCGGTAGAGCCTTTGTAAATATATTTGCAAGTTGTTCTTTTGATGTAACAAAATATAGCTTAACTTGCTTCTCCTGTACTTGTTCTCTCAAGTAGTGATACTTAATTGATATATGCTTTGTCTTAGAATGCATCACTGGATTCTTTGAAATGTTTATTTTACTGGTGTTATCACAGTATATAATCACCGGCTCAGTGATTATCTCATTCATACATTCTAGAACTTGGTTAATATATGAAATATTTGAACAATTTATAGCAGAAGCAACATACTTTGCTTCAGCTATAGATTGAGAAATGTAAGCTTGCTTCTTACTTGTCCAGGTAACAAGTCTTTCACCAAAGAAAAATGCTCCTTTGGTGGTACTTTTTCTATCATCCACATTTCCAGCCCAATCAGTGTCAGTATAGACTCTGAGTTCAAACTTGCCTTCCTTAGGATACCATAGTCCATAGTCCTCTATTTTCTTCAGATATCTTAAGATTCTTTTAGTAGCAATCATGTGTGATTCTCTAGGATTAGCAAAAAATCTAGCAACTGTTCCCACAACATGTGCTATATCTGGTCTACTATGAACTACATACATTAACTTACCAATCATTGATTGGTACAGTGTCTGGTTTACCTCTGTAGTTTCATCTTCCTTGGTGAGTTTACATCTAGTAGCCATCGGTGTTCCCATAGGTTTAGCATCTTCCATGCCAAATGTTTTCAATACTTCCTTGATATATTTTGATTGTGAGATAAATATCCCATCACTCTGCTGAATCACTTGTAGTCCTAGAAAGAACTTAATCTCTTTGAACATAGATATTTCAAATTGATTCCTCATTTCATCAGCAAAGGATTTACATATTTGATCTTGACCTCCAAATATAATGTCATCCACAAAAATTTCAGCAATAATGATAGTATCATCAGTATCTCCTTTCATATATAGATTGCTGTTCTCACTTGTTCTTACAAATCCTATACTTAACAAATAATTATGTAGCCTCTCATACCAGGATCTCAGTGCTTGCTTCAAACCATATAAAGATTTATGTAATCTACATACCATATCTTTCTTTTCTGGATCAATGAACCCTTCAGGTTGTTCTATGTAGACTTCTTCTTCAAGTATTCCATTCAGAAATGCTGACTTGACATCCATTTGATAAACCTTGAATTTCTTGTGTGCAACATATGCAAGTAGCATTTTGACTCCTTCCAATCTAGCAATAGGTGCAAAGGTTTCACCATAGTCTATGCCTTCCTCCTGCTCATATCCTTTGCATACCAATCTAGCTTTATTTCTTGTTACTTCTCCATTCTCATTCTGTTTGTTCCTGAATATCCACTTAGTATCGATAACATTTTTATCTTTAGGTCAGGGTACTAAGGTCCAAGTTTTGTTTTTCTCTATCTGTTCTATTTCTTCTTTCATTTCATTAACCCATTCATCATTCTCTAATGCAACTTTCACATTTTTAGGTTCAAATTCACAAACTAGACATGTACCTTGTCTTGCTTTGCTCCTTGTTTGCATGCCAGCTTGTTTGTCTCCAATAATTTGTGTTTTAGGATGGTGTCTTCTGAAAAAACTCACCAGTATCCTATTTCTTCTTTCTTGTTAATCCTGTGCAGGTTCATTTGCTTGCTCGGTAGGGTCATCCTGCTTGTCAGTTTCTCTTTCCTATTATTCGGTATTGTTTTCCCACTGACAGATTATCATAGGCTATGACTTTGGTAAATAATCTGGTTGTTCAATGTAAGTGAATCTACCATAGTCTTCTAGTTCCTTTGTACTTTCCTCTATGTTCTTTTCATCAAACTCATCAACTCAGACATTAGTGCTTTCAATCATTTTATTAGTAGTTTTATTCAAACACTTATACACTTTTCTTTTACTAGAATATCCTAGAAATATCCCTTCATCACCTTTTGAATCAAATTTACCATTTCTCTCATCTTTCAGAATAAAACATTTGCTTCCAAAATTTTTGAAATAACTTACTGTAGGTTTGTGTCCAAACCACAACTCATAGGGTGTCTTGTTGGTGTCCTTCTTCAGTTGAACTTGGTTAAGTACATAAACAGCTGTACTGATAGCTTCCCTCCAGTATGTCTGAGAAAAATTCTTTTGCAACATCAATGTCTTAGCATAGTCAACTATTGACCTATTCCTTCTTCCAGCAATCCCATTTTACTGAGGTGTCCTCGGTGTAGAGACCTATCTTTTAATACCATGCTCATTACATAAGTTAGTAAATTCATCAGAGATAAATTCACCTCCTCTATCAAATCTTAGGCATTTCAATTCCTTACCGGTCTCTTTTTCTACCTTAGCTTTATACCACTTAAACATCTTAAATGCTTTAGATTTTTCTTTTAAGAACACAACAATCATCAATCTAGTATAGTTATCAACAAAAAGAATAAATTATTTATCACCATAATAACTATGAGTTCTCATAGGACCAAATAGGTCGGTATGAACCAACTCAAGTATCTTCTTTGTTGAATATTCCTTACTTTTGAAGCTATATTTAGTCATCTTACCCTTCTGGCATTCATGACACATAACATGATCTGGTTTTGACAAGTTAGGCAGCCCTCCAACTCTTTTCCTTTTACTGATCTTAATCAGGTTATCAAAGTTCACATGGCATAACCTTTTATGCCACAACCAAGTATCTTCATTTTTCATCATCAAGAAAGAAGACTCATCAGTATCAAGATAAAATAGATTATCTCTTGATTGTGCTCCAGTTCCAACTAGTCTTCCTCCATCATCAAAGATTTTCACTTTCTTGCTCTCAAAAGCAACTCGGTGACCTGAATTATTCAGCTGTGCCACACTTAACAAGTTATAGTTCATTCCATCTACCCAATAAGCATTATCACATTTTATCATATCATTTATCATCAAGGTTTCTTTACCTCTTACCATACAGGGTGTTTCATTACCCATCTTAACTGATCCTCCATTGTATTCTTCAAGTAGATCAAATTTCTCCTCATCACCAGTCATGTGATGTGTACAACCACTGTCTATGATCCATGTATTATTTTTGATAACTTTAGAGATCAGTGCTATTTCTTCATGTTTTTCTTCTTCTTCCTCTGAGTCATCTTTCATACCAACAAATACAACTTCTACATCATCATTAGAATCAAATTTAGATTCATTATCTTTAGCTATGAAACATACCTTTTTCCCTTTGTCATTATTGTCTCAGTTATCTCTATTGTGTCGGTAGCCTCTATTGAATCTTCTCCCATAGCTTCCTTCAGATTAGTATTTGGTTCTATCATCATCTTTCTTATGTGGACATCTAGCAGTGATGTGGCCAACCTCTTTATAGTTAAAGCATGCCAAAGGTATCTTACCTATATACCTTCCTTTACCTTTGGGTAATCTTCTGGCCATAAGAGCTTCAAGTTCATCAAGCTCATCATCGATATTACTGTCACTATCACCATTTTTGTTACTCTTGCTAGACTTACTAATCTTCAGAGAAGACATGAAAGCGGACTCAACAGATGGAACACCACTATTATCAAAATTATTTAACTCAAAGGTTGTAAGTTTACCAATCAGATTGAAGTGTAAGTACATTATCAGATGTAGACCTTGTCTCATGAATAGCAGATATTCTGATTGCGTAAACCGGTAGTAAGGTTATGAGTACTTTGCTTACAACTGTTTCTTCACTAATGACTCCATCAGATGCTCTAATAGCATGTACTACCTCTTTCAGTCTATTTATGTATTGCACTATATTCTCACCTTCTTTCATCTTCATATCATCGAATCTGCCCCTTAAGCTTTCTGCTCTAGCTCTTTTGACATGCACATCTCCACTATAAACTTGAGAAAGTTTATCCCACATAGCTTTAGTAGTAGTGCAAATTTTGATATCTTCAAATTCGGCATCGGTATAGGCAGAAACAATTTCCATCATAGTAAAATTATGTTCATGCCTATCTTTTAGTTGATCAATAGTCAAGGGACCAGTGGTCGGTTCTATGTAGTCATTCTCCAATAGTTCTAGTGTAGAATTTCCAATTCCAGATATGTGCAACTTCTTCCAACTTTGCCATATTGTGAAGTTCTCTTTGTTTAGTCTTGGCACTTCCCTCTTATACATTTTGAGATCTTTGTACTGAATTCCTTAAAAATTTGTTCAAAGGAACCAATGCTCTGATACCAATTGTTAGAATAACTGAGAGGGGGGTGAATCAGTTAATCATTGTCCCAATACAAAATGTATAATCCAAAAAACAAATACTTCAACTTCTACTACTCAGTAACTTAAAATAATTTTACTATCTGTGCTTTTACCAATTATCAGTCTAAAACATATAGTAGTTATCGATCAAATCAAGTATGCAACATGTAAATATGACATCGAAACAAACATCACAATCAAAACATAACACAAGAGATTTAATGTGGAAACTCTATGAAGGGAAAAACCACCTGGGGCTGGCAACCCAAAAATATTCACTTTTTGAAGTGAGGTCGGTGAAGACACAACCCTGTTAAAGGTTACAAACACACTGTTAGGTGTGACCTTGTTAGAGGATTTAAGACCAATCATTATTGTCCAACCAACAGTCACTCTGTGGTTGACAGGATAACAATGTTCATTCTATGAATGATACATAAAAAGAATTTCTTAGTCCACTCGGTTAAGAGATTTGACAGTGTACAATGGTTAAATATGTAACACTAGGTGATCTGACTTAATACAACTTCAATTGAAAATTATAGATCAATGTTCAGCTCATACAAATCTTTCTAATCAATGTAACATTTTCTGATTCAACAATATATCAACTTACTGTCCATCGGTAATCACTCTCTATCACTCGGTAATGCTCTATAGTAGGGTTCTTCTTAACCAGTATGATCAAAATGCATGCAAACTTGTTCACGCGATGATTCTGTAATTTCCTTCTCTTCTGGCATCACACTCATTGTGAAATCTTCAGTCTCTTATATAGACATGTAAACCGTTTTCTTATGCTCCATTAGATTTTGCTGCTTAATCATTTTCATTGATTTTTCCTCTTAAACATACCTCGACACTTGTGTCAATAACACTTTTGATTCTCATCCATTAGATCTTTCCTAAATTTTTTTAGCCATCGATCTGTGTAACAAACATTATCTGTTACCTCAAAATCATACACTTTCCAGCTCATCAATCTTATCGGCTAAACTAATCATTTAGTTCATTTTGTTCTTCTCGGTTAACAAAGAAATGCGTCGGTGAACACAAGCTCAGTTTACACTGTGCTTGGTATACACTACACTCCGTCGGTGTATACTAAAATGCTTCATCAACCAACAACACTGCTTTGTGTCTTTCATCTCTTTTCCTCATCATAGATGAATGAAACATAATCAAGTCAATAACATAAGGTCATAGACTCATCAACAAGTTACTTAATGTATTCTCTAGCCTCATCTATCATATCCATCTTTCTCATGTAGATATTTCTGTTCTTCATCTCTTTCACTCCTTTTCTACAGATGTATCGGTATAATAACTTACAAGATAAGTGTTGTCAAACTAGTTGACATCAATGACAACATAATACTGATTCAATCATATTACATATCTAATCAATCAGCTCGATGATCTTAAATCACAAATTCTTCAATCAGGTTCTAAATCAGTTGTAGTTCATCAAGATCTTCTCTAAGGTGATCACTTCTAGGATACTGACTATTCTTCCCTCAATAATTTCTCTCTAGTAAAATGGTTTTGTGTCAGGAAGGTAAATTATGGACTCTATCATTAAGGTCCATGAAACTATTCATTCTTTGGATAGTTCTAAAAACCAATGATTTTTACTTAAACTGGACCTTTCCAAAGCCTATGATAGGGTTGATTGGAATTTAATTTGTAGGGTGTTTAAAGACTTTGGTTTTGGTGACAGGTTTATCCTGCTTATTATGCAATTAATTGAGCTACTTCCAAAACAGTTGTGATTTTCAATGGGGCCTCTTCTCAGGTTTTTAAGCCCACTAGGGGTCTTAGGTAGGGAGATCCTATTTCCACCTATCTGTTCACCATTATGGCTAAGAGTCTGGGAAGATTTTTTTAGAAGCTTGTTCTTAATAGCAATATTCAAGGTATTAATCCCTCATTTGTTGATCTTACTTATTCTCATGAGCAGTTTGTTGATGATACCATTTTAATGGGGCCCTCCTCAATTAAAGAAGCCAATAATATCAAGGGAGCTCTCAATTCTTATATAAGGGCTACTAGTCAGTTGATCAATTAGAACAAAAGTTCTTTATTTTTCAGTAACACTCCCAAAGAAAGGAAAATGAAAATATCCAGAATCATTGGTTGCACCATAGGGGAATTCCTTTCTTCCTATATTGGTCTTCCTTTGGGCTTGAAATAGCCTAATTACTTTTGGAATGATCTCATTGATAGATTTAATAGAAGACTTGCTAGGTGGAAGGGTGCTCTCCTCAACTGAGCTGGTAAAGTGCAACTTTTGAAAGCGACTGCAAATTTTTCCTATTTATGCTATGTGTATTTCCAAGATTTCCTCTATTTAGAATTGTGTCCAACAAGA
This sequence comes from Chamaecyparis obtusa, assembly GCA_027943335.1. Taxonomy (NCBI): domain Eukaryota; kingdom Viridiplantae; phylum Streptophyta; class Pinopsida; order Cupressales; family Cupressaceae; genus Chamaecyparis; species Chamaecyparis obtusa. The sequence continues at coordinate 718,167 of BSBK01000284.1, read as the reverse complement.
TAAAGATTTGGCTACTAAGGTTTATAGATGGATCATTGGGAATGATAACTGCATTCAGTTCTGGGAGGATAGATGGTTAATGGATAGACATTTGGGTGATATTATCCCTTTTAGCCAATTTTATGAAATGAGTAAACTTTTCTATGGTTCCTTTGTTTGTGACTATTGGAATAACTAGGAATGGATTAATTATCTTAGATTGACATATTTCTTGGTCCTATTATGAGTTCTATCTAGGCCTAGTCTATTAGAATGAGTTTTGAAGACTCTTTGGAGTGGGAGGCTTCTTCTTTAGGCAAGTATTCTATTTATTTAGGTTTTTATTTGTTGAATACTGTCAATGATACACCCCCTTTTTGGGCATGCTCTTGGGTTAAGCATCTGATTCCTAAGATTAACATCTTCAACTGGCTCTTTCTTCAAAATAGAATTTTAACTATTGATAACCTTTGTAAAAGAGGTTTTATAATGCCTAATAGATGTTATATATTTATGCAATGATAATGAAGAAATGGTGAATCATCTTATGTTTAGTTGCTCATTTTCTTGGGAGGTTTTGATGAAGCTTCTCAAGAAGTTAAATATTTACATGATTTTTTTAATCAATGAAATTATATTGGTATCTTTATGGATAAGTCTTTCTAGCTTTTGATTTCCCCCCATGTTATTTGGAATATTTGGAAAGAATGCAATGAAAATTTTTTAGGGAGAAGTATTCCTCCCCTCTTGTGGTATCCGAAAATTTTTTTAGAGGTCTTAAGGAAAACTTTCTATTCTTTTTGAAGTCTAAATCTCTTACTTTGCAAGATCTTGATCACAATATTTCCAAGGGGTGGATATCTGAGAGTTGGAAATGTTCAAAAAAAGTAAAAGAGATGGCATTGTTTGGTTTTCTCCTCCATAGGGTTGGGTAAAAGTGAATTTTGATGATGCAGCTAAGGGGAACCTAGGTCATGCTGGCTGTGGTGGTATAGTGCAGGACCACTATGGAAACTTTCTAAGGGCCATTGCTTATCCTCTAGGTATCCAAACTAATCATTTTGTAGAGGCCATGGGAGCTCTTCAATCTTTCAAATTGTTAGCAGATCTTCAGTACATGAATGTTTAGATCGAGGGTGACTCAAAAAACATCATGAAATGTTTAAAAGGGAAACTTTAGGCTTCGTGGCTGATTAATCACATCATTACAGAGGCCATTTATATCATTAATTCTTTTGATAATCATTATGTCTCTCACATGTATAAAGAAGGCAACTTGGCAACATACGCCTTTGCCAACTTGGGTGTTAAAGCACCAAAAAATATTATTCAAAAAGGGGAAAAGGACTTTAATAATGATTTATTATCCCTCTTACAGTTTGATAAGACAAAATGTAAAGAGGGAGTGATTTTAAGTAATCATGATAATGATGCATAAGCACTCTGGGTACAATAGAGGATTATTTAATCATCCAAAAATATATGATATTATTAGGGCGATTAATTGGTATCACAGATTGTGGTTGATTATTTTAGCTCAGCTCTTTCATAGTTTTTTCGGTTCAAGTTTTTCATTCTCTTCTTATAGTTGATAATTTTTCCATGGGAGGTGAGCTGAAACATGAGGATCTACCTAGTTATGAAAAATGGAAGAAGGAGCTGAAGGTCTCGAAAAAACTGAAGGAGGGGGGCATCTCACCGTGTCTTGAGAGACTCCATGGATATGATATGGATATTACCAAACACTTTGTAGATGGGTGGAAGGAGGAGTCTGTGACTTTATGTAGTAAGAAGATTATCCTAAATGAAGAGTTCATTGTGGAGATTAGGAGCTTGCAACATAGAGGTATGGACTTCTTTAGGGATAGGAAAGTTTTTGAAAGGGCTGTAAAAATTCTCCCTAAAGAAGATGTAGAGCACAATAAACTTGTTAAAAGTAATTCTGGTTTCTATGATGTAGACCATATTAAACTTATTTGGAGGAAGGTTCTCTTAGACATTATGGAGTATATCACAAATGATGGTCATTACACGAGGGCTCACAGTTATCATTTTGTTCTTTTGAACCATTTTAGGTACAAGATGTGTGTTTCTTTTCTATATTATCTTCTTTGTTCTCGTAATCACAACATTAGGGACCATAAGAAGAAAGCTCATAAGTTAGTGCTTCATGAAGGGCTCATCTATCTTATCTATGAGCATGTGCATGACAAAGTTCCTTACGTGATCCAGAAGTTTGTGGATATTAAGAGAGAAAGAGAAAAGGAGGACAAAGGAGTCAAGTTTGATGTCTTCCGTTGTCCTTAAAAATCCTAAGTCTATCCTGAAGATGAAAATATATGATGGGGAGAAGGATATGGATATAGACAAAGATAATAAGGATGTAGAGGAAGTGCCTTTAAATATCCCTTCAATTACCCCTATCAAAAATAAGGATGATGAGGGCCCGAAGGGTATGGAGACTAAAGGTGATGAAGAAGATGAGGAGGAGAAAGATCAATCTGATGGTAAAAGGGAAATGACTATCCTTATAAATGTTGGTAAAGTGGTCTTAGGTAAGGAGAAGTCCCCCGATCTCTGTGGGCCAGAACCTATCCTCCTTGTTAAGGAAGATATTGTGCAAGAGACTATTAAGGAGTAGAAGATTGACCCTTCTATGCCTATGAAAGAGAAAAACCCTTATTCTGTGGATTCTAAAAAGAAGGAGAAGATTCATGTGGAGGAGAAGGTTCCTATTTTGGTTGACTATGCCATCTTGATGGACCATGACATTCCTATTTCTCTTGAACATTCTATGGAGTTGAAAAATCTTATAAAGGTGAGCAAGGTCCTATGTAGGAAATTGACCCCAATGAGGCTAATGTGCAACTCCTTTTAGAGGATTTACAGGATAAAAGAGAACCATCCTTGGTTTTTCTTCAGATGGATAATGCTATGTCGATGTATTATTTCCACTTGGACAAATGGACATTCTATGAGATCAAGAGCCTCAACGTGAAGTTTAGGGCCCTTTTTGTAAAACTTGAGAACATTGAGTCAGATGTTCAAGGGAGAAATTCCATGGTTGAGAATAAGTCAGTTATCTTTCTTGAGGATAAGTTGGAGGGATTGTATACTAGGGTGGAGAAAATGGAAAATACTTTGAAGAAGATCCTCCGCCATAGCCATGAAAGCATAAAAGCCTTTGCGGATAATCTCAATGCTTTGATAGGTAAGCTTGATGATTCTATCTATGAGAAAAAAATTGTGAATCTAGATTTTGATCCTAGTGGTGAAGCTACTAGTCGGAGTGCTAGACTTGGGAAAAGGATGAGAGCAAGTATGAAAAAGAAGGATTTTGTTGTTCCCAATGACATTCTGGTTCTTAGGGCAACGATTCAAATGATGTTTGAGCTTGAAGAGGAGGTGGAGGGTACCCTCAAGGACCTTGCCTAGTGCTCCTAGTTTTCTCCTTTAGTTTGTTACTATTGGTCTCTTCATCTCTGCTAGTTATCTAGGTTTTTTGGGTTTTCTAGGTTTTGGGTGTCTGTTTGACAACATTTTGTTTTGGGATCTTTATTGAAAATATTTCTATTTTGACATTGTAAAGGGTTTCGGGTCCCTTCAAAACCTAATTTATCCTTTAATCAAAACATGGTGCCTCTAAGAATGCACATTCAAGGAATTTTTGAGCAGCGAGAGAAAAGACAACCGTCTACTTGCACATAAATGTTTTGCAAGAACAATTATTTATTTTAAAAATCCAACTTTTTTTACCTTGTATATTATCAATTTGAATAGAAGATTAAAAGAGCTTTGAGTAGACGCCATTTCTTAAGTTAGTACAAAAATTCAAGGAAATAAAAATTTCTTATAACACTTGATATCTAAGTTGTCTCCCAACAACACTCATAGCCTTTGTGAAGTTTCTTATATCTAATGCAATCCTCGTTATACAACTATTAAACTTAGAGATAATCTATTTGAATAAGAAACCTCTCATAAATATTTGGATATATTTAATTATCAATTTAGGGACATAGTCTTGAAAAGGGTTGGTACTACAATTGCATCATTATGCTATTATTCTAGTTTTCATCTATTATATTGAAAATTAATTAAAATTAAAAAAACATAAAACCACTTGAACAAGATTGCAATAAGCAATGGCTAATGCTAAGCAATGAATTTACCATTTTCCAAAAAAGCATAATAACAAATAATAGGTAAAAGAAAAAATTATTTATGCCTAAACTAAATTGAAAGCACCAGAGTAAGGCTAAAACATTGTATACCTATTTCATATATTACAAGATAACTCTCACCACCATTTTTCCCTTGTTAGGTTTTCCATGTAAATCTAAATTTTTTTTGTGCATGATGTTCATTTCTTTTTCTTCTTAATACTACTACACACAGTAAGGATTTAACTGAATTTTAAATTTGGATAAAGAATTAAATAATTTTATTTTAAGAATATTTCACATCCTACTCTCAAGGTGTATTCTTCATTAAAAATGGGATGTTCAATTTTGTTTTACAATAATTTTCTATATGTTCATGCTTTCTAAGATGTTGTAAGAAGATTTTTTGAATAATTTAATTCTTTCAACTTTGAGAGATTCTATCATAGCTTATGATATGATTCCTATTTTGAGATTGGCATTATTGACATGTTGGGCCCCATGTTGAATGGGTTAAACTAGAGGTTACTTGTTCAATAATGATTTTCCATTTTTAGTAGATTGTAAGGAATCCTCAAGGCTAGTGTTGAAAATTGTACCAAAGTTGGAAGCCATCCTCATAGGTCTATGGGTTTTTAAAAATAAAAATAAAAATTATGGTTTCCTACTTGCTCTAGGAGATAGTCAAAATATAAATTTAGGTAAGGAGTATTGTTGTAATGTGGAGAAATAATTTTGTTAAGACTACTATTACAAGTATGTTATATTTCTTTCTAAATTTTAAATTATATTGTTTAGGTTTAGGTTTTGGAGTGTTAATTTTTTTCTTCAAAGATTTTTCTCCACATAAATCATTGTCATACATTATAATTATTTAATAAATATTTTTTTATACTTTTTATACTAATATTGAACCAAATATTAATTTTCCTATACATTACTCTCTTCATGATTAGCTTAAAAAGGTAATTTTTTCATATGCTTCCTTTCAAGTGGTATCAAATTACCTTTGATTATAGTTGTTGGGTAGACAATTTTTTGAACTAATCATTTTTTGAATGGCAGTTTGTATAGAAGGATAAATTTTTTATCTTTAGTAGAAGAAATAAATATGGAAAGAGCATATGGGAAATTTGAAGTATAAAAATTTGCACGTGAGATTTTTGAGATGTGAAAATTAAAGAGGAAATATCTATTGATTAACTACAATCTATGGGTTCCTTTTTAACAAGTCTTCTATATTGCAACTTTGATCTTTATCATTCATCCATATTGTGTCATTCTTCTATTAATTAAATAATGATAATTATTTAATTAATTACTAATTTTCATCCTTTAATTTGATGATGTTCTATGAATTTGTCTTTGATCATCGGCCTAATTAATTTTTTTTACAATTATTTAATCTTTGTCCTACGGAAAATAACCATTTAATTTGTCCAACTCAACTTGTCTCTTTTCTTGCTAAGGGAAGGTTCCCATGCTCAATTTTATTAGTAGTAATTCATGGAGCTGGTGATGTGATCATTAAATTTTGCTGCTTATTTTTTTAGCTACCATCTTAAATAGTACATTTGAATGAAATAATTAATAATAAATTTTGAAGATAAAATTTAGAGTAAAAATAGGAAGAAATAAAATAGAGAGAAAATAATTAGTGGGGCCATGTGTCATTTCTTTTAATAAGTAGTTGCTTCTTATCTTAAGCTCCTTTTTTCAATGCTCATTTTTAATTATTAAGAGGTAGTTGCTCCACAAAAGTAGAAAAGATTCAAATTTTTCCTTTGCTTGTAATTAAAAAATTACTTGAGGACACTTGCATAGATTATTTTTAAGTAGAAAATAGACTTAAGCATATGCATGGAGACATGGGGTAATTTGTCTCTGGTTGTAATTCTTCCACCTTCCACTTTTCTCTCCACTTTTAGCTCCCAATTAGTAATTTCCTTCTGCACTTCACTTTTTCCTTTTTCCATTTCTCTTTCCACTTAACTCTTTCCTCTTTCCGTTTTCTCCTCCGCTTGTAAATGACATTTTTTTGATGAAATTTTTTTTAAAAAATATTTATTTTATTTTTTAAAAAGAAGGGTAATTTTTTTTATTAAAACTGCAATAATAGTACATAACAATCATGTCTTCCCTAACAATTTCCTCCAAAGTTTGAACATAATTTGGAGGCAATTGTCTCCAATCCCTCACCTTCCAACCATCTAATCTCTTAGAAGCCCACCATCCAAATAATCAACAACCATGTTCCATTTTAGAGGGACATAACAAAAAGAGACCGACTCCAAGGAGTCTCTCAAGAAAAGGATCTGCCTATCCACCATAGCCAAACATGAATTAACCTCATCCATCCTCTACTGATTCAACATGTCATCCACCCCTTGGGAATCAGACACAGATTATCTTCTACCATTTCCTCTTATGCGGAGAGGAATGGGTCTACAAGGTTAATAAGAAATGACTTAGGTCCAAGAGGGAACACAAAGCTTTGGGGGAGAATCATGGTAGACTAAATAGATACTTATTGATGTTGAGTGTATCATAACTCTAAGCTTGTTCTCCAAAAAATAGAGGTCCTTGCGTGGTCTGGTCGGCAAACAAAGACTTCTTTCTTATTTCAATCTGAAGAGGATTCAAACTGGTCAAGTAGATTTATCTTACGAGTGCTTGGGAAGCTCAGTTTGTGTCATTCACTCACATTCTCTTTAAATTTTCTATTCACAAATTAAGGTGCATATGATCATGATGAAATTTCTACATGCAATGAATATTACCATCTCAAATCTAAATTTAATCTCAACTATTTAACATTCCCATGGGTAGATTTTATTCAAAAGTGCTAAATTTGATTGTCTTATTTATTTTCTTTATATCGTTCCATGATCTTTCTTTCAGGTTGATATTTTTGTAATTTTATCATAGCAGATTCTTAGTCATACGTTTCCTTGTTTTGGGTTCTTGAAGAAATTATATCTCATTCCTTCTAATTTTGTCTTGGACATTTCCTATGATTAAACCTACTAATGGCTATTCCTTCAATTAAAATCCACTTTGGGAGCACTGTTATTTGTTTGGAAGTTCAGGCTGCATGCATGTCGTATTGTTCATGAATATTTCTATGGTTTTATTATGAGTTTGCTAGTTATTTTGGTGGGTGTTTTAATCTACACCTGTCAATGATGTCAATTTCAGTGTTGTATCACACCTTACTAAAACAAACTCTCTTTACATATTTCTTGAGTCAACATTCCATGTTTAGTGCATACAAGTTGGGGAGAGCTTTATCAAGCAAAAAATCTTCACAGGTTCCTTGCACATTACATTATATTCCTTATAATGACATTTTTGTGTGACATTATATTAAAAGTCAACATGTTGCATCATAACGCGATTCAGTTCTCTTGGTTTATAGGACCTTGTAGAGACTTTATTTGGCTTTGTTGACTTGGTCAAAGATTTTTTTGACCCAAGTCATATTAAATAAATCTTTTAGACATAGATATTATTATGTTTCTTTGAGTATTTTATGATGAAATAAATTAATGAAATGAAAAATGATGCATGTATGGAAATGAAATGCATTATGAAATATTGTTTAATGATGATTATAGACGGAAATTGGAAATTTATTATGTTATGTAAATGAAATATGTATTTTATTTTGATTATGGGTTTAATGGGACTAACCTACTGATGATCTTTTGAGTTTGAGCATGATTGATAGGAGATGAAGATAGAAATGTGATAGAGGTAGAGGAATTTATCTCCTCGGTAAGGATGTGATGGGAATAATTGGTCACAAGCACACACCACTTAGTTATTTATTTTTATATTTCATGAGTTTTCTTCTATATATCTATCTCGTTAAATCAAATGCTTGAGTTATTTTACTGTGTATTAAGTCTATTATGTTTACTTCAAAAGTAATGGCCAAATTCATTTAACTTCTTTTTAAATATCAGATAATAATTTGAATTATCCAATTTTGAGTTAATTATAGTATTTTACTTAAAATAACTACAGATTTAATTAAATTAATTCATATATGTTGGATTTGTATGTTATGGATTATGAACCACTATCTATGTTACCCTTACTACCACATGGAAGGAAGAACGGTGACAAGACTTCATATTTTGCTAGTCTTTTTGGTTAAGTATTCATTTACTCCAATTAAGAGGAGAGAGAACACATTTAGTAGACCCACTTTTTCATTATGAAAGGTATCAAAATACATGAAAAGGGGGACTATTTGTGGAATCAGTCAAAATAAGTTTTAATCCCTTGTGTGCACGTAGTGTGGGAGAGAGATTCTTGGTAGAATTAGCACATGAATAAAAAATTTTAAGCACACGCAAGTGAAGAGATACGTGTAGGTTAAAGAAGGAATATATTGGGCATGACTTTCATTTTGAAAAGGAGGGAGGAAAGTGCAACAGTTTTGAGAAGAGAAGGCACACAGAATGAAGGAGTAAGGAGAAGCGACAAGGGAATTCTGTAGCTCACAAAGAACTTATATCGGGTATTATTCTCAACAATGATTAATTTAAATTTTAGAAAAGTTATGATGAAGACTGGTTATGTAGATATGCCTTAATGAATTGAAAGAATAATTACATTTTCGAAATGATTTACAATTTTTATGTGGCAAATTGTTTCTTATAGATCTCTTTTTTAATAAACTATAAAGCTAGAAACAAATTGGAATAATCTTTTGAAAAGAAAATTGTTATCATTATTGAAAAACTCAGTTAGAGATAAGAAGACAATATACTCTATAAATATGTTAGACAACCGTCTTATCGATTTTTTCATTGAAATCTAGGAAATAAGTTGTTCAAAAAAACTTAAAACAGTGACAAGATACATGCGATCCCTGTAGAAGATTATTTGTATAGAACTGTCTAAATAAAAAATATAGAAATGGAAGGAAATTGGCATAAAATTTTGGAAAATTTAAATTAGTCATCATTGTCAAACCTAGTGAGTGATTTAACTATCAGTATACATAAGGAAATCTGTTTGACTACCTTCACATGAAACTCATGGTTTAGATTTAGAACACATGCTTATTGTTGTAATATTTTAAACTGTGGCAGGATGTAGATAAACTTTATGTAGCTTTGGCAATGTTTTTTTTTTGTTCATTCAAAGTTGCAACATGAGGTACATGAACTTCCTGTAGCATTTGCATGATCACATAAATCTGAAATATAGATCTTTCTTTATTTTCCATGTATATGAAAATTGTGATTATATCTATTTTTCAATAAGCAATAAATACTAGTTTGTCAGTAAAACCACATAATCCTTTAACATAGTGTAGACACCTAAATCTGATTACACAATTAAGTAATCTTATTTATCTCTCTCCTAGGACATTAATCAATTAAATATTAAATATTTAATTAATTTATGTCATCCCCTAGTTAATTTATTTAATTAATTAACTATAGTCCAATTAATTATCTAAATGATAACCCATAGTCTGATAATTAATTAAATCCCTTTCCTCTATTAATTTATTGGAATTAAATAGTGCATTTAATCCAATTTAAGTACATGACTCCTAACTTTAACCCCTAACCTAACCTATCCCAACTACCTCACCTTAAGTTCTAACTCAACCCAACCCATTCACACATACTAATCCTCCTTGATTAGCTAATCCAATCCTCCACTCATTCTCTCTCCTCCCATCACATCCTCCTAATTCTCCCACTTGCCTCCTAATCCAAGCCTAACCATTCCCTAAACATTTGCACAATTATAATCCATGGATTAAGAAATCCTCACCCAACCCAAGTCAACCCTCATGTCACATCTTCACATCCCCCAAATCTATCACCTCATGTCAACCTTAAATGCTCTTACATACCTCTTACACACTCCATCTCCTTCTTACACATTTTCCCCCTCCCACATCTCCCAAAATGGTCACATTCCCTTATTATTACAAACCTCTCTCCTTGTGACACTTATCATAATGAGAGGCATTTGAGAAAGCACAATCCACATGATCTCTCTCAAATGTATCTCCACCCTTCCTCAATTTTGCATCTTGACCATATGTTTCATCCTCCTCTTTCCTATAAATTGAACCCTCTTCTCCTCACAAATCACCCACCATTCAAGAAAAGTTATAATGCCCATTTGCGAGCCAAAAACATTAACCATAACCTCATAATAAAAAAATCCTCCTAAAACCTTAAAGGTTGAGCATGAATCTTTGAGCACACATAGCCAATATTGGACAAACCTATTCAACAAGGGAGCTCTTCATTTGGTCAAAGGAGGTTTGAATATTAGTAGGCATTCTTATTTGTGTTTTCTCTCTTTTCATTGTCTACTCTTATATGATCAAATAAGGTAGTTTGTTGAATGTTTAACTTAGGTTTTATGCTCCTAACACACTATTTTTATTGCATACATTTTGGCATGCCCAATGGGACCCATTTCTAGGGTCATTTCTTTATCTATTGCATCCTTTTTTTTCTTGCAAAACTAACAAATATTAACATTTTTTGTTGTTTGAGTATTTTGCAAGGTTTTGTTAGATTTTTGGAGGTTGGAAGACAGAAGAAGAAGCATTTTCACTATCATTCCTGCTCTTGGAATTTGCACAGCAATAAAACATCCACCAATAGGATCATGAGGATAGTCGGTGGGATCACTTCCTAGGCATGCGAGATTAGGTTCTCGCAAAACCCCCTTTCTCTATCTTTTCCTTTTTCTATTATGTCTTCATTCATTTTCTGACAGTCGACAAGATCATGATTTCAAACTGTGGGAATGCACTTTCACTATCTGGGATCACGAGTAAAAGTTTTTAAGCCTAAAGGCATTTAATACTGTCAAAACCTCAAAAACTATGCCCCCGGATCCATTGTTATACCTTGGGGGATTGCATGTTGACCCTGCAGGATCACAACCACATGTATTGCATTTTTTATCACTGTCAGTCAATTTTTTACCTTGTTTTTGAAATTAACAAACTTGCGTGATCGCTATTACGGACCGTGAGATTGTTAGTACGGACTATGTGATCACTATTTTTTGGTTTGCGGGATTGTAGGTAGAGGCTGTGGGATCACAAATTAAAATTTTAAAAATAGAATTAACACATTATCATTTGGTGCAATAAAAATAACAATGAATGCATACACAACACCTCACCTTTTCAATTTGGGCTTAAAATGAACAAAGAGATAAAATGAACAAGTCAACTTTCACACTTCAACTTAGGTCTTAAAATGAATCAAAATCAATCTTGAATGACTAAGGGACAATAAAAAAATGCAATAAACACTTCAATTTGGGTCTAAAAAGAAACAAAATCAATCTTGAATGCTTAAAGGAGTAACACATTTGCAAAGCTTTCATTTTCAAGTAATCTACATTTTTCTCAAAAGAAAAGAACCTTACACGCTAAACACAAGTGTTTGAAGTTCTAGGATAGCAAACACTTATTCTAATTTAGGTTTGTTAGGATTTAACAAGACAAAAATAATAGTTACATACAAATATAACCAATATCAGAAAATAATAAACCACACAGAAAGAGAACGCAAGACACAAAGATTTAACGTGGTTCACCCAATCCCTGGGATATGTCCACCAACAATGAGTCCAATATTATTATTATCCAGTGATTACAACCTGATTACAATCTTCAATCCCTTACAGCTCAATACCACTACAAGAAGCTACTAAAACATACATCATAATAACATTCCTAACCCTAAGCCATTTTATACAAGCTTATTTTTCCGCTTTAGGGTTAGAATCAGTTACAACATGTTTGAGGAAAAGTGTACAGTACTTCCTTGATCAATCACCATAATATAAAAATATCCCACTTGGGGATTGATTAGGCTCCATAGAAAGAAACAAGGTTCAATTTGGAATGAAGACTTTTTGGTATGTTTGAAGGAGTGTTTTTCAACACTTCCTTAGAGCTTTTCAATTCTTGCAAATACTTGTTAAAATAAGTGATGTAAAATAACTAGTTTCTATCTATATCCTCTCCCCTCACCTTCACAGAATTTGGGTGAAGAGAAATATCAAAATCATTTGGCTTTGCTTCTAGTGAGGTCTATCTAGAGAGAAGCACTTCCTCTTTAGAGAACGACCTCAAACCAGTAATTCCCCGATCGGTATTTAAAAAATGTGTTGGGAAAACTCTCACCTTATCCTCTTAAGCACGAGCAATGCATGTTGATGGTAGTCCAAAGTAGGTGAATATCCCTACACTTTCAGCATGGTCAACTAGGATCTTAAGTGAGTAATGCGTGTAAAAAATGACTAGGAGTACACTGCAAATCTTACTAGATGTCATTAATTTAGAGACCCACCTGATATAATCCCGAAGGATTGATAATATTTGTGAAAGGAGGATAGTAACCTCTCCAAGAAAATCACCATATCATGCCATCCTTGAGCATTTGAAGTCAGCTAATGTGGCATTGTTAATCCATTGCATGGTCAATAATGTCTGTATTCTGATTAGCTCTTGGGTGTGTGCCTAAGTCTATGAGAAAAGGTTTTCAAGTTAAGCCATTTCCTTAGGGTAGAAATTTATTGTGCGTGTTTTTGATGTTACAGACCCTGTAATTTTTTTTTTCAAACATACACACTCAAAGTGACAAGTCCTTTTTCCAAAGAGATCAAATTGTCACATATTATTCCCACGAGAGTGCCTTGTCTCTTATGGGATTGTTTTCTCACCATTTGCAAAAGCTCCAAAAATTGTTAGAAACCCAAGTCAAGGTACGCTTACTGTAGTCACTACCTATCTTGGAAAGATTCCAAACATTGTGCTCATTATCAACTTTAGAGATTGGAAAACTTAGACACATGGCCGATTCAATGAAGCACAAGAAAGAAAAGTTACCAATAGCCCATGTATATAAAGAGAAGAAAGTTGCAGAATACAAACTCAAAGATCATCAACCTACCATAACTACAATCAAGGAAGATACCAAGTATCAAGAGAAACTTGATAGAGTAACTTACAACACAAAGATCATGCAGTTTGGAGAACGCTTTCAGATAAACTATTCCTTTGTTAGCCTTGAAAGAGAGGACTAGTTGGCTCATCGCACAATATATCCTTTTTTATTTTCACATAATTATCTCAGCATCCTGACATCTTGGATCACCCCTTAGGTACATTACATCATCTGTTAGGAATGAATAATGAATATATCCTATGGGGGATTATTCACAACCATTATGTAGCAGTTGTAGTTGCATTCATAACTATGGTTGTCATTGATGTCAACACAATGATTTATTAGAGATTAGCAGAGAAGCAGATAATGTTTGAATTAGCGCACATGTAGTATTGAAGATCAAGCTATGTGGAGTTGATGAATTACTCTATATTGTGTCCTGAGATCATGGTCAAAAGCACATATGGAAATTCAATTATTCATGGCAGTTATGTGTGAAGCAGTATTCAAGCAGTGTTCCTGAGAAGTTGCTTGTGGTAACTGAATGATATCTCCTAATTGGGATAGAATATAGGCATGAAAAGTTGTACAGTTGATGAAGATAATTTTTTAGAAACCAAGATAAGACAACGCAGTCAGAGGTCATACGTGTGAAGATTTATTGTATTTGGAAGCTGACAATTTTAGGTAATTATGAAATATTATGTAACGTGTAAAGGTTTTTACTTTGTAATTGGTTAGACCTTGTATGATGACTCATTTGTAATTATTTGAGTGTGGTATAAAGGAAGGGTTTTTTTCCTTATTGTAAGATGAAGAATAGAGAGGTGAATTATGAAATTGAATAATATACGCTGTAAGAGGATATGTGAATTACAGAGATCTGATATTGAGATCTGGTGAAGCAGTTGGTGTGGTTTGGCACAGGAAGAGGAGAAAAGATAAATTGATGAGAGCAGTAATTATTTGGTATTATTCTATTTGAGTAATACACAGATTATTTTCACAATGTGTTTAGTGATCTTTCCCCTAAAGCTGTTTGGACAGTGGGTCCTTCTATCTTCCATAACTCCTAACTGGGTTAGAATCTTTTAACACGGATTCAAAGTCTCCTAACAGGGACTCATATGTACTAAATGTATTTCATAAGGCTCCTAATAGAGTCCATCCTCTCACAAGGAATTTTTATATTGGAACATCTTTTGTGGGCATCATTCCCACCGGGGTTTACTCTCTGATCAAGAGGTTCCCTAGTTAACATATCTTGTGTTATTGTGTATGTTTATCTTTCTATGGTTGTTTATTATATCGATTACATAGTTGAAATCTATTAATGGTGATAAAATTTGTATTTATCTGATAACTGATTCACCCCCCCCTTAGTTATCTTGGTGGACTTTACTTTCTAACAATTGGTATTTTAGAATTTTTGGAAGTAAGTGTTATATTAAAAGAGATAATGATATTGGAAAGTTTGACCCTAGAAGTGATGAAGGTATATTTCTTGGTTATTCATTGAAAAGAAAAGATTATAGATGTTTCAATAAAAGAACTAAAACTATTGTTGAGAGAGAAAATGTTAAAGTTGATGAGAAATTTAAAATTCAGGAAAGAATGCTTGATTATGAATCAGATGAAGGAACTTGTCCTTGAATTGATCAAGAAAATGTTGAGTTATTTTATGAAACTGATAGTGAATTGCAAAATGAAAGTCATATTGAGGAAATCAAAGAAGAACCTAGAGCAGAACATAGAGTTGAAGCAAGAACTGAGACAATGACACCTAACAGGAATCTAGAAAGAAATCATCCTATTGAGCAGATTATTGGGAGCATAGAAAAAGGAGTTCTAACATGGAATACGATACAAGAAGAAATATGTTTGATTTCTCAAGTTGAACCTAAAACTAGTGATGAAGCTTGTAAAGATGAGAATTGGATTAAAGCAATGAAGGAGGAACTAGATCAAATTGAAAAGAACAAGACTTGGACTTTGGTCCCTAGACCTAAAGATAGGAATGTTATAGGAACCAAATGGGTATTCAGAAACAAGAGGAATGAATAAGGAGAAGTTGTAAGGAACAAAGAAAGACTGGTATGTAAAGGATAATCACAACAAGAAGGAATTGATTATGAAGAGAATTTTTCACCTATTGCAAGGATTGAAGCAGTAAGAATGTTTTTGGCTTATGCAGCTCATACGATCTTCAAAGTATATCAGATATATCTGAAGTCAACATTTTTGAATGGAGAATTAGAAGAAGTCTACATTGAGCAACCTAAAGGTTTTCCCTTAACTCATGAAGGAGACATGGTATGTAAACTAAACAAAGATTTATATGGACTTAAACAAGCACCTAGAACTTGGTGTGCAAGACTAGATAAGTATTTGATAAAATTGGGATTTTCTAAAGGCACAAAAAATAGTAATTTGTATCTAAAATAAATTGAGAATGGTTTGTTGGTTGTAGTTGTTTTTGTTGATGATATTATCTTTGGTGGAGAAGAGGAAGCTAGTGATAAATTTGCAGATGAAATGAAGACTGAATTTGAAATGAGCATGATTGGTGAGATGAAATATTTTATAGGATTGTAGATAACACATAACAGTGATGGTATTTTCTTATGTCAAAAAAAGTATGTGAATGACTTATTGAAGAGATTTGGAATGGAGAATTGAAAGCCAGTTGGCACACCTATGGTAACTAGTCATAAGTTATCTAGCACAGATGAAACTCCTACAATTGAACAAAAGAAGTATTGATCCATGATTGGAGGTTTGCAATATTTAACTCATACAAGACCAGATATTGTTGGAAATATTCAGGAAGTAACCGAGTTACTGAGAGGGGAGGGGTGAATCAGTAACTCCAAATTTTCTTTCCATTTTAACATGTAATTTACTTTTTAACCTTTGCATACAGAAAGCATGAAACTTAAAAACATTTACAATAATGACACATAGATTTGGTTACCCAGAAACCTTCCAAAAGAAAGTAAAACTGGGGTGGGGATGAAACCCACAAAGCTTTAATACTGCAGAATAAAGTTAGCCGGTTAAGGCTTACAATTTGATCACTTCTGATGATCTGCCCTGTTAGGAGCAATAAGGATTGCTAAATCCACCCTGTTAAAGGATTTACAAACATACAATGAAGTATGCACTCGGTAAAGAGATTTTACAAAGACTGTTAGGTCTACCCGGTTAAAGGATTTAGTACTGATTCACCTGTTGGAATGAAACAGTAGATCTCTGCTTTGCAACTGGATTGCTGATTTGAGATTCGCTGATGTACTGATCACCTTCTGTGATGAATTTGTCTTTGCTGTACCTTATACTTTTGAAGCCTTCTGTAATTTGCTTATCTCTGCCTTTCTTTCTCTTTCACATATGTTTTTTTTCATTCATATATTTCATTACATCTTTTTATTTTTACAACATTGTTTATATACAAGTCTTAAACAATTAACTACAATTATAATTACACAGTCGGCTTGACAAGTAAACATAAATGCTACTAAGTCGGCCCAAGTATGGTTACACGGTTCCTGCAAACTGACTCGGTGACTTTCTGATACTCGGCGTCCACTGCATTACTCGACATCGTCATGCACTCGGTAGAAGTGAAGGCACGGTTCATACTGATCACTCGGTAGGTTTTGAACTCGGTAAGTACTGGTGACTCGGTAGACATGATGTTACTCGGTTTACACTGTCCTGTTCGGTTTGCTCGGTTTCCACTGTCTGCTCAGTTTGCACTGTCTCCTTGGTTTGCACTGTCTGCTTGGTTTGCACTGTCTGCTCGGTTTGTACTGTCTACTCGGTTTGCACTGTCTGCTCAGTTTGCACTGTCTGCTCGGTTTGCACTGTTTGCTCGGTTTGCACTGTCTGCTCAGTTTGCACTGTTTTCTCGGTTTGCACTGTCTGCTCGGTTTGCACTGTCTGCTCGGTTTGCACTGTCTGCTCGGTTTGTATCCAGAATGCAAATAAGTGTTGTCACTAGTGGCAATTCTGCTTAATGCCAACAATCTCCCCCTTTGGCATTAGTGACAAAAACACTTATTGGCCAAAATTTATATACATGAATCATGCTGAGTTTTATTTTGATTTTTCAAAATTTGTCTTTGTTATAGGGCTTTATACATTGTCTCCCCCTTTCAATGTGTTAACTGTTTCTTATACAAATCTATACAGTATACATATCTCTCCTTCTATACATATCTCCCCCTTTTTGACGATAATGCCAAAGGTGCATATACAAGTTATTTACAGAGAGAATCCAAAATTTGATAGGAAATCAGAATGGACCTTCATTATTAGTGCCAGGGTTCTGTCCCAACTTTCTTGCAGAATCTTACATGTTTGTATAGCAATTTGGACTTCTGCAGAGAGTTCAATCATGTGATCTGCTATAGAGAACTAATTGTCATGAATCAATGTTCTGGAATGTTCAATGTGCTTATACATTGTATTCATGATGGGAAGGATCATGTGTTGGATGTCTAGCAGTGTGGACCGGATCCTTGAGTCTTCTTTCAGTAGATCAGACTGCATATTAGATAGGTGTGAAATTTTCATGTGATGAGCAGAGCTTGAACTTGGTTCAAGTTGCAGCTTCTGTATGCTAATCTTCATATCCTCATCCATTTTATTCATTTTATCTTTAACATCCTTTGTGAACTCGACAATATTGCACAGTCTGGCCAAAAGAGAGGTAGCATTCGAATAGATAGATTCTATGTTAGACAAAACTGAAGACAATTCCACTTGGTTAATAGCTATGTGCTGAGCAATGTGCTCAAGCACTTTATTGTTGAATCTCTTCTCGGCTCTTTCAACTAACTTTTCTGTCCCGGATGAGTCCTCATTGTATTTCTCAACTGCTTCTGCTAATTGTAACAAAACATGCTGGGAGGAGTCTACTTTAATGCCTAATGCATCAGACAAAATGTCCTTAGCATCCTTGATGATTTGATACTCCTTGTCTCTCTCCTCTTTAAGCTTCTTTTGTTTTGCTTTCCTTTGGAGGATCTCACCTATATTCTGCATTTGGTCCGCTGAGAGATTTGCAAAATCTAATGTAGGAATCTCTATCTCTTCATCTAGGTCTATATCCTCTACTATATTTTTACCCAAAAATTTTATACTCGGTAGAGCCTTAGGCTTATTTGTACTTAATGCTTTGGTAGTAGTGACAGTAGATAAAGTAGGGCTGGCTATAGATACTGGCATACTTTCTACTAGAGAACTTAAAATATTTACACTTGAAGATTCAAAAGCTGGAAAACTTACTGCTGGAAAACTTGATGGTGCAGGAGACTGCAGCTCGGTAGAAGAAATGGTAGCTGCTTCTGATGTTGCTAGGGATGATTGGACAAATGTGGAAGTTGTCACAACCATGCTTGAAGGTGTCTCCGGGCTGGATGTAGAGACTTTCACTAGAGAGGTAGGAAGGGATGCAATGACTTCTGCTGCTATCCTTACAGTATCATCTACCTCAGTGTCTTCTTCTTGTTCATCACTGTCATCTTCAATATCTTTTATTATTACAGTTTCAATGCTCGGTTGGTGAAGGTGGTATATGTTCTTCCATGTGGCATTTGCAGCCTTCACAACCGATTGAATATTGTTGATCAAAATTAAACAAGTATTGAATTTCAATGTCATATTATTTTCATTTTCTTTTAATGCCTTCTTTACTTCATCATTATTCAAGCTCGGCATCAACTGTCTCAGGTTTTGATCAAATATGTCTATCACAGTTTGCCTTGCATTGCTCCATCTCATTTTTATTGGATTCAATAGAACTGCTGGAACCTGTGGGGCAATTTCTTCAGGAGAGTATTTCCACTGTCCCATCTTCTCAACAACAACATCTTCTATTTCCTTCTGTTCTGCTTCCGATCTGGTTTCATATCTCAAGGATTTTATGTTACTTACTCCAGATCCTGATCCATCTCTAAAGAGTTTGAGCTTTTCTTGAAGGCTTAGAGGAGGCCTTTTGAATACTATATCTTTATCTGCCTTTTCTGCCTTATCTGCCTTGCCTCTTGTATTTCTCCTTGTAAACACAGCAGTGGGAGGCACAGGTGCCTTAGTGATGAAAACTTTTCCTTTCTTCTTTGCAGGTTCTGGTTCCTCTGTTTTCTCATCCTTTTCCTCTTCTTTTTCATCTATTTCTTCTTTGTCCTCGGTTATCATTTGAATTTTGGCTATCCTCTTTTTTCCTTTGTTTACCGCCTGTGGAAGCTTTATGCTTAGTTCAATTCTCACCTTAGCTTCATCATATCTTCCAAAATATGGAGCTTTGGGATTGACAGGCTGATTTAGAAGAGCTTCAATGATATTCTTGGTTTCATCAATATTTACCTCATAAGGAAGAGGTTTTACATATACAGTTCTTGGTTTAACTGCTTGAATATACACATTATCACAATCTACCATAAAACAGATGTCATCTTTGTAATCTTCCACCAACTTCTGTGGAATCCGGAATCTGTCATTCATTTTCTCTTTGAAAGACTCGAAATAATTATCCATGATGCTTTCAAAGTTTTCACCCATTTCTGAAATGTATTCATTTATTTCATAGAGGATTGGTACATCTTTTCTCCATACAACTTTTCCTTTAGAAGGGAAGAATTTTTGAACATAGAAGAATAAACAGACCAACAAGGATCCAAACTTACATGGATTGTTTTTGGAAGTTTTAATGCTTTCCATGTTTTTGTTAAACTGTTTCAACAATAAGTCTGCTAGGTCAAATGTCAAGTTATTCTTGACCACTTTGTATGCTAGGTCAATAGCTTCACAGGAGACACTGTTCTGTCGACTAGAACTGTAAATCTTATGGGCAATGATGTGTGTACCAAACTTCAGTTCAGCGTCGGTAATGCTGCTAACTTTCATGCCTCTACCGTCCCACTCGGCTAGGGTTTTCTTCTCTAGTTCCGTCCGACCTAGGGTTTTGGTAGTTTTAGCTTTGTTCAACATGGGAAGACCGGTGACTTGTTGAATCATTTTCTTTGTGATCTCAATAGGTTTCTCAAGCCAAATCTTGCCATCATGTACACGGCTGAGAATATATCTAACCCATTTATCTCGAAAGTTTCGAGGTAGATGTGCAATGTGAACTAAACCTTTATCTTCAAGATGTTTGTGCTCGGGTTTCAGAATACCATCCACACATAGTTCCTCACGCACAATGTCTAGTTCTAGGTTTCCCATTTCATGAATTGAACAGTTAAAATGATTGCGGATATCGTTAATAAGTAGTACCTTAGGAGGAATCTGAGATTGAGCTCCGTTCGGATCTAGGGCTGCTGCAATTGCGGGCACGATCTTAAAATCTGGTGCTTTCCACTCCCCTTGGACTAACATATCAGATCCTTTCTTCGCTGAAGTGCTGGATGATGCCATGGTAGCTCATAGAAAATTCCTTTCGCAAAAGTATTAAATCGCTGGGTTGCTCTTGAAATTTTCTGCTCCCAAAGTGCTAAAGATTCACGGTGAAGAATGAGTTCGATTACTTGCTTTTTGTTTACAACTCTGTCATTAATGCTCATTTCAAATTAGGGTATGAGTTCTGACAGACTGTCACCCACTAAGAATTAATTGCTCAGAAAAGACTTCGCAACTCGGTGAACTCAAGAATTCATAATGCTCCGACCTCGCTCGGTAAAGATAGGTACCGACCTTGCTCGGTGAAGACTGATACCGACCTCCCTGTGATCTCACTGCATCTTGCATGCTGATTTAGATCTTTCTTTTAATTTCGGTTCTGGAACTGCTTGAGATTGATCTATGAGAATACAGTTCCAGTGCTTCCTTGGAAATTTAGTTTGAGTCGGTAGAGCCATCCATTCCATTACTTGGAGTGGATTGCTCGGTAGCTTTAGGAATCCATTTTTGTCTCACCTATTTCCTGACCTTAGTTGCTTCATTCTTCTTTCCTTCTTCAATTCCACTAGCATTCATGCAGTTTCTAGCTATGTGACCGAGTTTAGTGCATTTGAAACATCTTATGGTAGTATCTCTTTTCCTTAGATGATGTTTTATGCAATTCATGCCAATGTGTCCATATTCTCCACAGTAATGACATCTACACCAGGTGTTGTAGTCCCATCCAAACATTGCTTTCACAATTTGTTCTGCTGGATTAAATGTCTTGGATCTGCACTTGGATGCCTTGTGACCTTGTTTGTTGCACTTGTGACAATTACCTCTGAATCTAGGTTTTTCCCTGCATTCATTTGCTTTGTGACCAGGTTGATTGCAGCTATAACATTTTCCATTGAATTCTTCTTTTTCATTGTTCCAACATTTATTTGAAGTATGTCCTATTTTACCACAATGATTACAAGTAGGTTTTTGATTTCTTTGAGTACCTTGCTTAGAGGATTCACCTTCTTCTTTGTATCCAAGTCCTGCTTTTCCTTTTTGCCTATGAAGATTTCGCTCATACAGCTGATTCAAGTCTTCTTGACTTTTCAGCATTCCTTCATTGATTTGTTTTTCAGCGTTTAGGTCATCCACCAATCTTAGATTGATTTCCTTTTCAGATCTTAGTTCTTCTCTTGTGTTTTCTATTTCTGATCTTAGATTTATAATTTCTTCATTTGTATGAGAGATCTGATCAATTAGGTTTTCTAGCTGAAGGGTTTTGTTTTGGACTTCAATGTTTTTTTCATCTAATTCATCTTTCAACTTGTTTCTCTGTTCCAAGATCTCACAGAATCTTGTAGAGTGTAGCTCTTGTTCTCTTTTCAATTTTCTCACTTCTTCCTGCAGAGACCCATTCTTTTCTAGGAGTTCTTTGACAGCATTGTTTGCTTCATCTGAGTTATTTGAGGGAAGAAGATCTTCAATCTTTTCTTCAATGTAATTCTGATCATTCATCTGATTTGCAAGTTCCTTCCTTCTTAGGGATTGGGAAAGATGTTCTTTTGCTTCTTTGAGTTTAGCTATGGCCATTTCCAGATCTAGCTTTTCATTTTCAATCACCTTGTTCAGTTTGAATACCTCCATTGTCCTGGATCTTTGCTCAAGCTAGTTAAGCTTTGTCTTGAGAACCAATGCTGCTCTAATACCAATTGTTGGAAATATTCAGGAAGTAACCGAGTTACTGAGAGGGGAGGGGTGAATCAGTAACTCCAAATTTTCTTTCCATTTTAACATGTAATTTACTTTTTAACCTTTGCATACAGAAAGCATGAAACTTAAAAACATTTACAATAATGACACATAGATTTGGTTACCCAGAAACCTTCCAAAAGAAAGTAAAACTGGGGTGGGGATGAAACCCACAAAGCTTTAATACTGCAGAATAAAGTTGGCCGGTTAAGGCTTACAATTTGATCACTTCTGATGATCTGCCCTGTTAGGAGCAATAAGGATTGCTAAATCCACCCTGTTAAAGGATTTACAAACATACAATGAAGTATGCACTCGGTAAAGAGATTTTACAAAGACTGTTAGGTCTACCCGGTTAAAGGATTTAGTACTGATTCACCTGTTGGAATGAAACAGTAGATCTCTGCTTTGCAACTGGATTACTGATTTGAGATTCGCTGATGTACTGATCACCTTCTATGATGAATTTGTCTTTGCTGTACCTTATACTTCTGAAGCCTTCTGTAATTCGCTTATCTCTACCTTTCTTTCTCTTTCACATATGTTTTTTTTCATTCATATATTTCATTACATCTTTTTATTTTTACAACATTGTTTATATACAAGTCTTAAACAATTAACTACAATTATAATTACACAGTCGGCTTGACAAGTAAACATAAATGCTACTAAGTCGGCCCAAGTATGGTTACACGGTTCCTGCAAACTGACTCGGTGACTTTCTGATACTCGGCATCCACTGCATTACTCGGCATCGTCATGCACTCGGTAGAAGTGAAGGCACGGTTCATACTGATCACTCAGTAGGTTTTGAACTCGGTAAGTACTGGTGACTCGGTAGACATGATGTTACTCGGTTTACACTGTCCTGTTCGGTTTGCTCAGTTTCCACTGTCTGCTCGGTTTGCACTGTCTGCTCAGTTTGCATTGTCTGCTCGGTTTGCACTGTCTGCTCAGTTTGCACTGTCTGCTCGGTTTGCACTGTCTTCTCGGTTTGCACTGTCTGCTCGGTTTGCACTGTTTGCTCGGTTTGCACTGTCTGCTCAGTTTGCACTGTTTGCTCGGTTTGCACTGTCTTCTCGGTTTGCACTGTCTGCTCGGTTTGTATCCAGAATGCAAATAAGTGTTGTCACTAGTGGCAATTCTGCTTAATGCCAACAGATATATCACATGTAGTTGGAATTGTTGCAATATTTCAAGCTAATCCGAAAGAGTCACATTATGCAATAGTAAAAAGAATACTAAGGTACTTGAAAGGCACAAGTGAATATGGATTATGGTATGAAAAATCTGATGATTTTACCCTATGTGTATATACAGATGCAGATTGGGGAGGCAACATTGATGACAAAAAGAGTACAAGTGGTGGAACATTTTTCCTTAGAGGAAGATTGGTCTCTTGGCTAAGCAAGAAATAGAATTGTATTTCACAAAGCATTGGAGAAGCAAAATATGGAGCAGAAAAAAATGATTGTAATCAGATAATATGGATGAAACAAATGTTGAAGGATATTGGAATCAATTTTGATGAACCTGTTATCATACATTGTGATAACACTAGTATAGTAAGTATGTCGAATAATCCTATATTGCATTCTAAGACAAAGCATATAGAAATAAAGTATCATGTAGTAAGAGAGAAAGTTGTAGAGAAAGAAGTCAAACTTGAGTATATAAGTACAAAAGAGAAGATTGTAGATATATTTACAAAGCCCTTACCTAAAGATACATTTGAGTATTTGAAAGGTATCCTTGGGGTTATGCCCCAACCTACTTTTGAGAAGTGATGCCGATTGTTGCATCAGTCTAGTGGTATATGAGCTCTATCTTTTCTAGACTAGATGTTGGTACTTCCTTGATGGGGGAGTATGTGTGTTTGAGCTGATTCATGAAGGAATCTAGAGAATTTATTTTTTGAACAGTATCTTTTGACATTGAGGATTGACATATTGATGCCTTATTTGTCATTGATGTCAATGAGGGAGAAGGATACATGAAAAACATCCATGATTGGGATGAGAAGAATATGATTGTGAGAAAACAAAGAAAGATTTGATTGATGAAGAGGATGTGAAAAGATTGATTTATTTGATTGATGAAGAGGATTTGAAAATATTTCAGAGTAGTAGTGTTGCCGTTTGGTATTTATGGAACTTGGATGTTTTTTTTATCTATGTTGCCATCAATGCCAATGGAGGATATTTTTAGGAATAAATGCTGAATATATCCTATGGGGGAGTATTCAAAACCATTCTATAGTAGTTTTAGTTGCATTCATAAGTATGGTTATCATTGATGTCAACATAGTGATCTACTTGAGATTAGCAGAGAAGTAGATAATGTTTGAATTAGCGCACATGGAGTATTGAAGATCAAGCTATGTGGAGTTGAGGACTTACTCTATATTGTGTCCTAAGATCATGGTCAAGAGCACATATGAAAATTCAATTATTCATGCCAGTTATGTGTAATTCAGTGGAAGCAGTATTCAAGTAGTGTTCTCGAGAAGCGGCTTGTGGTAATTGGATGATATCTCCTAATCGGGATAGAATCTAGGAATGCAAAGTTGTACAGTTGATGAAGAAACTTTGGTAGAGACTTGGATAAGGCAACATGGTCAGAGGTCACACATGTGAAGATTTATTGTATTTAGAAGCTGACTTTTTTATGTAATTATGAAATATTATGTAATGTGTAAAGGTTTTTACTTTGTAATTGGTTAGACCTTGTATGCCGACTAATTTGTAATTATTTGAGTGTGGTATAAAGGAAGGATTGTTTTCCTTATTGTAAGATGAAGAATAGAGAGGTGAATTATGGAATTGAGCAATATATGTTGTAAGAGGATATGCGAATTATAGAGATTTGATATTAAGATATGGTGAAGCAGTTGGTGTGGTTTGGCACAGGAGAAAAGATAAGTTGCTGAGATCAGTAATTATTTGGTATTATTTTGTTTGAGTAATATAGAGATTAGTTGGATAGTGTGTTCAATGATCTTTCCCCTGAAGCTATTTGGACAGTGGGTCCTTTTGTCTTCCATAACTCCTAACTGGGTTAGAATCTTTTAACAGGGATTCAAAGTCTCCTAACATGGACTCATATGTACTAAATGTATTTCATAAGGCTCCTAACAGAGTCCATCCTCTCACAAGGAATTTTTATATTGGTACATCTTTTGTGGGCATCATTCCCACCGGGGTTTACTCTCTGATCAAGAGGTTCCCTAGTTAACATATCTTGTGTTATTATGTCATTGTGTATGTTTATCTTTTTATGGTTGTTTCTTATATCGATTACATGGTTGAAATATGTTAATGGTGATAAAATTTGTATTTATCTGATAACTGATTCACCCCCCCTCTCAGTTATCTTGGTGGACTTTACTTTCTAACATCATCCACTTAGGTTGTATCACTTAGATCAACCCAAATCATCCTTGTTCTAAATCCAAAAAATCCAAAAATCAATCAAAACCATCCAAAAATCCACTTAGTGTCACATCCTTTTGAGTTTCTTAAATCCTCATCCTAAATAAAAAACATCTCATAGCCCTACCCTTTGGACTAAGCATTGTCTAGGGTAGCTAGTACTTGTCCTTTTGGGTCTCATCATCTTAATCCAAAGATTGGACTACATTGACAAGGATCCTATCTTCCAAAGATTACAAGTCTATCTAAGGTCGAAAATCCCATCCATTTGATCTTGCACCAGGAAAGGCAACTCATCTCCATTTGACACTCAGTAATCCTTAGGTCTTTAGGATATCCCCATCATCCCAATCAACCCACCATACAAACATCCTTTAGGATCATCCTAAGTCTTATATTTAGCCTTAGTCTTCTTTAGGTCCATCTTATCCCCACCTTTTTAGTTTCCTCCTAGCTGCATCTTGAATTCATCTATTATTGCACCCTCATCTCTTCCCATCTTAGGATCTCCATTTCATGTCTTCTAAGACACGATCGAAGAAGAGAAATAATATGGATCCTAATCTTGATGCTAGTTCATTCGACTCTAATGATCCTAACAACACTATGGTAACGTATGATCTAGAACCACCAAGAATCAAGAATGTATGGGCAGATCTAGATGAAAATCCCACCACGGGATCTATGGAAGCATTTATGAGTCATCTTGTCCATGCAAAAATGGTTAGTGAAATCATCACCCAGAATCATCTTTCCATCTTGGCTAACTATGCACAAGAGGGTACTCCTATTCTGCCATCCCTTCAAACCTTCAATCCCACAAACCCCATACCCATCCCCTCCAATGCCTTCCACATTATTGTCCAAAAAATTGTTGACCCCAACCTTCAAGTGACCCAAGTGGCCTCATCCATTCCCCATCTTTTGCAATTAAGTGCTACCTTGTCCATAGTACAAAAATGGTACAATCTTCTTCCTTCTCTATCATGGGACCACCACCCCCACCTATGACATCTCAAGATGCCACTCAAGCATAAAGCTCTACAAAAGAACCACATCCACCTCCCACATACACCTCTATGAAAACAATACCTCCACCTTTCATGGCCCAAAGCTCCATGTCAATACCACCTTTTCAAGGATCCACACAAATATCTACATTCACCACTCAGGTAGCTTTCACACAAGCATCTCTATCTACCTCACAATAACCCTCCACTCAAGAACCCATTCCACCTATCACCCAACTTTCCTCCACCCAAGTATCTCTCTTGTGTTTCTCTACCAACATGCAATCCCAACAACTATTATACACCATATGGGTTCCATCTACGGGACCCCATAACTAACCATTCACATCACAAGCCCCCACCATCATAGCCATATTTGTGACTATCTCCATATCCAAACCTTCTACAAGGGTAATTTTTTTGTGGGGCCTTACTCAATCACAAATGCATTCCCTAGGGATACAAATGAAATCCCACATCTCCAATCCCACCATCCCACAAGAAGATATCCCATTTACAGTGCAAACACCACCACCACCTCCTCAAATTACATCCATTCTGATATTCACCAACTATTTAGCTATGTCATATGTCATCCCTCAAACCATACCACCACCACAATAGTAGAGCTCTTCCCACTTTTCCAACTACCTTACATGACCACCTCCTATCGCCAACATCCAAGGACCCATTCCACCCCTCAAAAACATAGGTATGCATCCCACATATATATATCGGCCAAGCACAAAGCCAAGCACATCAACAATCCACACCATTTTACCAACCTCCCCCACAACAACATTACTCCCCTACACAAAAAAAATATCCCTCTAGTTCCCAACAATAATAGATGATGACATACCACACACAAAAATATGCCTCCACACTCCAACAATAATACCTTCTCTAACCACCATCATAGAACCCACTCCAATCTGCCTACATAGAAGGGAAATCCCCTTTCCAAATCCCCTAGTATCCACCTCAAAATTACCCATATTCACTTGCACCATCCGGCCACAACAACTTGAACATGCTTGGGATTTGTGACTGAGGAAAGGGTGGAGGTGAGAATTCCAAATCCTCCAGTAAAAAATAGCCACCTACCAACAAACCATGCAATATTTCCAAAACTAAACAAATCAAGACAACTCTATATCAGTCACCCTAGGAAAAAATAAGCCATGTGTCTAGAATAATCAGAAGTGCACATTCACCCCTCTAGGCAAGTCTCTAGACATGATCTTCCATCAAATGGAAAATGCCAACTTGATCATTTATCCCTGGACCCATCCATTCAATGAGTCGACCCCAAAGTTGACATGGTACAAGCACAATGGGTACTAGGATTATCACCATGTCAAGAGACACACCACTGTGAAATGCATGAAGCTTAAGCATTATGTCCAAGATATCATAGATAAAAAAGAGATCACATTTGATGTGCCTCCCTAAGCATCTCCCAATGCCAACCTACAAATATACCAAAATGTGTTTCCTCAACACAATTCTAGAAAGAACACAACCAATGCTAACCCATCGCCCTAGAATCAAGGAAAAGGCAAGTAAGGTGACCATGTTGATGGTAAAGACTATACAACTACACATATCAATTATGATAAATTTTTTGGTTGCATCTCCCAAGTTGAACACACTATCAATGTCATACATGTCAAAGGTGCAGAAATTTAGTGTGTAGTCACCACTCATAGGGGGAGAATCTTTGTTGCCACTTCCAATAAAAATTCCACTTCCAATATGCAATATAACCTCTTGGAATACCCCAGCCTGAATCTCCATCCTCAACCTTCTCCACACCTCACCCATCCACCAGGAAATCCTCAATAAATCCTTCTAAGAGGAACCCATCCCCACAAACATTAACACCATCCAGTTTTAGAACCTCATGAGGCACCTATCTGCATCTTTTACCCTTTACTTCAAACCCTTTAACATTCCATACATTGAACTTGATTACAATCTCCCACTCCACATTGTCATTATGGTAAATAACTTCATCGTCAAAGGGTCATCATAGATATTGATTTGAGCCTCAACTTGTGAACACTAAAATTCATCCAACAAGTAGGATACACAGAGGTTGACATATCACATGAGCTCATCACCATCAAGGCCTATGATAATTTAGGGTGTACCTCTAAAGGTACAATCTTGTTGCCCATTAAGATGGGCCTGAAAATTCAAGAAACTATCTACCATGTTGATCTTGATCTTCCATACAACATCCTCCTCAGTTGACCCTACATTCATTCCATCAAATTTGTCCCATCCACCTATCATCAGTGCATTAAATTTCCACATCAAGGAATTTAAATCACCATCCATGCTAATCTCCAACCCTTCACATACTACTATGCATTGGAAGTATAATTTCCCCATTACACCCATTGTCCTAGAATAGATATTGGCACTTTCATCACCAGTTCATCCTGATCCCACTGTGATCCAAAGATAATTCTCACCTCCACCCTTTCCTCAGTCAAGATTAATAACATGGGTTGTGGTGAGTGTTATACTGTGGTGATTGGACTCACTATTGGTGGATGTAGCCCAGGGATCAGGTGAACCACATTAAATATTTGTCTTGTGTTCTTTTTTGATATTGGTTATATTTGCATGTAACTATTATTTCTATCTTGTTAATCCTAACAGTGAGTACAGTTTGATTGATGCCTTCATAGTAGGGGCTTTGCCACTTGATCCACATACCCAAGGGTGCCCATGCCACCAAAGCACACTCACTCAAGAAGAACCTAAAGTAAAGTAGATGGGACCATCCACATTTCAATCACATGGTATTTGGAACAATCAAGAGATGGACCCTGATATCAACAAATAGTTGTAGAAAGATCCCCATCTCCTGATACCAAACTCCTCAGGTACTTCAAGGATAAAGATCCAATGTCTCATAAGTGGGATACAAAACAATGAAACTATCAAGGTGGAGGTCTAGGACCTAAATAAGGTGGCATGAAAGATCCACTGGAAGCCTCACAAAACCCAAGATATTGAGGCCTTGGATTTAACACCCCTCGTCTACATGTATAGAGATACAACACCAAGATTGGGGCCACCAATGTGCCTAATGTTACCTTCTTGAATATCAGGGATGAAATCATATAAATCAAAGACACCCATGAAGAGTAAGTGAAGAAATCCTATGATGATATATTTGATGATGAAACCTTCCTGGTAAATTCTATCCTTTTCCAACTAGCCATCAACCTCATCGAACTTCCCCTCATCCACCCTGAACTCAAACTGGGACTAACCAAGTGTTGCATACATCAATAAGTTATGAAGAACATAAGTGCTCCTAATATTTATGGGAGCATTAGACTAGAAAAAAGACTGGGGGCATGAGTTAGCACATGTCTATAAGTTGGACCCTCAGGGATACTTTGGGGAAGATGAAGTCTTTAGCTGCAAAAATAAAAAGAAAAAAGAAAAGAATGAGTCTTTTTGTGAAAACCCCTCTAGGGAATGTCTTGACTCCAAAATAGTAAAAAAAAAGGGTGTATCTTCTACTAAAAACCTATATGAGCTGCTAGAAGATGAAGACTTGCCTCTTCCTCCCATGCATGATTATAGATTAGAGCAGTCCTCCATACTCATTGAAGATACCAAGCCCATCAACTTGGGAAATGAGGAATGTCCAAGAATAAAATACATCATAGCATCCTTAAATGAGGGAGAGGATGTAGATTTCATTTCTCTCCTCCAAGAGGCTATGATAAATTTTGCATGGTCATATGCTTGCATTCCTAGATTGGATCCCAACTTGGTTGTCCATCATCTCACAGGACCCAAATGCAAAACCAATGCAAAACCAGTCAAGCAAAAGCTTCATAAAATGCATCCCAAGTTAGCCTTATTAGTTAAACTAGAACTTGAAAAAATCCTACAAGAAAAGATCATCCAAGCTATTGATTATTCATAATGGATCTCTAACATTGTGCTAGTATCCAATCCATCAGGAGAGATAAGAATTTGTACAAACTTAAGAGACCTTAATAAAACATGCCAAAAAGATGATTTCCCCCTACAAAACATAGATATGATCATTGATATCACAATTGATCATTAGATGTTGTCACTCATGGATGGATTCTCAGGGTACAATCAAATCCACATAAAAGAAGAAGACCAGTATAAAACAACATTTACAACATCGCGGGGGTACTTTTTTTTATAATATGATGCCATTTAGGTTAAAGAATGGAGGAGCTACATACCAAAGAGAAATGACAACCATATTCCATGACATTATACACAATATACTCGAAGACTATGTGGATGAAATTCTAGTGAAATCAAGGACAAGGTTGAAGCACCTCAATATTCTTGAGCATGTGTTCAATCATCTACATCATTATGGCTTAAAGATTAACCCAAAGAAATGTATCTTTGGTGTAACATCAGGTAATCTACTAGGGTTCATTGTATTATGATGAGGTATCAAGATTAATCCCAAGAAAGTCAAGGAAATAATGGACATGCCTCCTCCCTGAACATTCAAGTAGTTAAGAAGTTGTAAGAATTTGCAAATAGCAAATATTGAACCAAGGATCTAGAGGTTGAAGAAAAGCACAAGAGAGAAAATATGAATGCAAGGATGGATTGAATAGATCCAATGAATTTCTCAATGCTCAATTATGAATGATTACATAATAGGCCTCCTTATATAGGAAAGACGATATGAGAGAATGATAAGGAGCTGATAAGCTATCTCCTATGCTAGGTGTAATCACATGTCCACCAAATGTGGATCATCCTCCAATATGAAATAAAGTATGTGCATTGGATTAGGATGATAAGGTGATAAGAGCACAAAAGGTGGATCTCACACACAATGAGGTATGTGAAGACTGTGTGTGTGAAAATTGTACCTGATCTGTAGACAAAATACTTTAGTAAAACATTAGAGGTTAGCTATAATCAAAATCGTGCAAAATTGAAATCTACTCTAACCAAGTGATTTACTGCCTTCTAGTAGGTGCGAGATTAATGTTCTCAGATTGTTATCGAGATCAATGACCTAGATGACACCTAAATGAAGGATTTGAATGCCAAACTGATATGAAATATGAATGCAATTAATCTATTTTTTTTTGATATTTTCTATGCAATGATATGAATCTATGCTAATATGAAAATTGATATGCAATGCTAATCTAGAAATGATATGATATGAGAATGAAAATTCTAACAATAATATGAAAGCTATGAATTTGAAATTGATCTCACAAAGCTTCGAATCCTCAAATTTATCTTTCAAGCTCCAATTGTGCAAATTCTCCAAATCTGATATGCTATGATTCATGTAGAGTAAGTTTGCAATTTGTGAGATATGAATTATGAAGAGCTGAGCCTTGGTTTTATAGAAATCCAGGGCTTTGGAGGTGCATGAGAAAAAGCCATAAATCACTCCAATAACTCAGGTTGATTTTTGAGTTATTTTTAAATAACAAATAATTAAGTCACAAAAATCATGCAAAAGCACAGTTCAACTCTAATTAGAAGTTTAGATCAACTTTAAAACTCAAAAAGATGTTGAGTTTCAAAAAGCTAACAACTTGCATTGATTTTCCAATTTGAGTTTAATTGGTCCTTGAATGTGCACATGGATAATTATGATTTAATAAATAAATAAAGTGATTTATTCTCAACTTAATTGATTTTTGAAATAAAATAATTAATTTATGGGTTAATTAACTATTTTATCAAACTTTTATTAAAAACTATATTATTAAATAATGACAACTTGCTTTAATTAATTAAATAAGAAGTTAATCAATTATTCATAGGATATTGGATTTATTGTCAAAATTAAATAATACAATTAATAATAGATAGAATTAAATTTAATTACACAATTAAGTGGTAGGATATTAAATATAATTAATTAAATATGAAAATATTCAATTAATCAAACTTAGGATAAATGTGATTTATCACCAAATAATCATTAAATTAAAGATAATTAAGATAATTAGGAATATTGCTAGGAATATTCCCAGATGCAGAATTTAAGATAATCAATTAGGATTCGATGATGTGTAGATGTGCCTTAGATTAGGACTTCGATGTCGATTTCATTCGATTTGTAGATGTAGGAGGTTAATGAACTTATAGCCCATTTTTGGGGTATTACATTTTGCCCCTCTTTGAATTACTATGTGAAGCGTAGTGGTTCAAAGACAGTCTGTGTTTGATAGAGATATGAAACTGATGTTTGATAATTGATATGAGACAGAAGCTAATTGATATTGATCTGATATGGAGATAATAGGTCCTAAATGACCAAAGATAATGTTCACTATAGCAGCGATGAACTGATGATTGTGAAAGAGTGTCAAAATGCCTGATTCCAAACCTTAGGATTGCAAAGAAGTGAGTGACCGGTTCTAGACTCAATTGTCTTAGCAGAACTAGCAAGTATCACATCTGAATCCTTTAGTTGCCGAAGAACCAAGGAAAGAACACTATGATCTGATGGTTGCAAAAACTGATACAGTTTACAAGATTAGGAGAATACCAGATTGATATGGATCTTGATGAATCTAATATTCCCCAAGTGATGATAGATTTGCCCTGAGCGATGAGGTCTTTTTTGATGAATCAGGAACTAGACATGGTTGTTGTCTTGATTACTGAGGAAAGATTGATAGAATTTGATTTACAAACTTTGAATGATGTGCAATACCATGCCCCCTTCGGGATGAAAATTGAAATCTGACAAGAAAAGTCAGCGTTGAGAGTTTAGAAGCATGTTAATTGATTTGAGAAATGGTTATACACGTCTGAGAACACATTCTGCATCGTTTGGAGGTCCAGAAGACCATGTTTGACAAGGTTTGACCATGAGTTGACCATGGTTGACCAAGTTGAAATTTCAATAGTTTGATGTAAGATAATCAGTTAAGTTGAATACTAGATTTCTGTGATGATTGAAGGTCAAATATGCAAGTAGTTAATAATACGAATGATCTCAGATTTAAATTTTGTTCCTGAAAAAGGATTCTACTTGCTGTTTTGTTAGAGGAACCTTCGTGTGAGATTCAGCTCTTGTTAGACTTGAAGATGCGATTTGAAGAATCGTTTAAGCATTGAAATTTGTTTAACCATTGTGAGATCATGCAACATGAAAAATGCAAAGAGACATGCAAAATGAAATGCAACCTAAGACCTAGGACCTAGTCACTGATCATGTGTTGATTTGTTATCATCATTGAACTTTTAGGTAACCAGATAAATCAATACAATGCCCACTAGCTATGAAACCATGGACATATGAATATTGATTTGTATGCACAAGAATCAATACAACACCCATTGGTCAACAACCATGGATATATGAATATTGATTTTATTTTTGGAATGTCGGATTAGATATAAGCACCAAGGCACAAGCGCCAGGACGACCTGAATATCTTGTCCATTTTGATATAGCAATTTATATAAGCATCAAAACATGAACATCATGATGACATGAATATGCCTTGCATTCAAACACATCAAATAGCCAAGAGATTATTCTAAGTCCAATGTGAATTACCCGTAGTGACCCTTTATCATTCACAGCCTTAGGTAAGATTGCGTTTCACAGTAGGAGAAAGAACTCACTCAAAAAGACAATAGTTAGATCAATACTTCTTTGAATCATCCGGGTATCAATGGTTGAGGTACGCATGGCCATCCAATTCGAGATAGAGACTCTTATAGTCAAACACCATTTCAATCCAGAATTTCCAAAGTTGTTAGATTTTCACATACAAGCAGAAGACAAAGAAAAGATTATGTGCCTAGTCATCACTCTCTAAATCCTGTAAAGGACATCATCGAAGGGCTCGAAGGGACATAATATGCAAAAATCTCAATGTGAATCAGTAAGCATACAAGGAGATAAAAGCATGTAAAAAAAAGCATAGATTGTGTTTCAGTTTGATGTTTGATGTTGATTGCGTTGTTGTAGATGCAAAATCCTTTCTGGAGACAAGACTGACTTGACTGACTCAAATGAAGCTTCAAAGGACTCTGGCTAGATATGATGCATCTTAGATACACCAGAGACCATAGGATATGACATTTATTGCCCCCAAGTGTTAAGCATTGATAGGATACAGACGCTTGAGGTGAGTGGTGTACAGATTGACTTATTGAAAACTAGAATTGCAGAAACAAACTAGGAGATATGTACAAACTAAAGCAAAACTGAAAGCTAGGAAAGACCAAGATTGTGCTGATAGATGGAGCATATTGAAACAAGTGGCACCCGTTTGCTGAGTTTTCACCATCTTGGTAGAGATTCTATTTTTGCTACCAAGGTGCCTATTTCCAGGTTTTCACCAAGGCACTTTTTTTTTTTTTTGTATTTTTCATTTTTCAATTTTTTTGTACTTTTTCAATTTTTTGATTTTTTTGTGAATCATCAAGGCACCTAGTGCTAGGTTTTCACCAAGATGTTCATTTTTTCAGGACTTTTTCTGATTTTTAAGATTTTTTTCAGGACATTTTACCATAGACTGAATGCCTTAGGTGTAGAATTTCTTCAGATGGAGAATGTTGATTGGTTCTCGGAGCTGTTCTCCTTCAGTAATTGAGAGTTGATAGGCACCAGAGCCAAAAGTAGCAGTGATGACAAAGGGACCCAGCCAGTTGGTTTTGAACTTCCCCTTGCGTTCTCGATGGGATTGAGTTTTAGGATCCTCTCTCAAGACTAGATCGCCAACCTGAAATTCTTTGTGTTTGACTTTCTTGTTGTAGCCTCTAGACATTCTCTTCTGATATACTCTGAGATGATCATACGCTGCTTGTTTGTGCTCATCTAATAGTTCCAGTTCTTGTAACCTAGACACTCTGTAGTCATCATCAGTTACTAGACCATGCATTCTGATTCTTAGTGATGGGATTTCAACCTCAATAGGTAGTACTGCCTCAGACCCATAAACTAAAGTGAAAGGTGTAGCCCCTGTAGGCATTCTGATACTTGTTCTGTAGGCCCATAGAGCTGGATTAATCATGAGATGCCAGTCTTTGCCAGTTTTGTTTACTGTTCTGTGCAAGATCTTTAATAGATTTTTGTTGGAAGCCTTTGCTTGGTCATTCCCTTGTGGATAGTAGATAGAAGACCAATGTTGGGTGATCTTGAACTTGGCACATAGATCATCTAGGTCTTTATTCCTGAATTGCCCATCGTTATCTATGATTATGGAATGAGGTATCCCATATCTGCATATGATATAGTTCAATATGAACATAGATATCTGTTTCCCTGTTGCTTGTGTCAAAGGGACCGCCTCTACCCATTTTGTAAAATAATCTGTGGCTATGATTATATGGGTATGTCCGTTAGAAGAATGAGGATGAATCATCCTGATAAGATCAAATGCCCATTGATGGAAAGGCCATTGTGTTGTAAAGGGGATTAGATCCCTCCCTGGAGTATGAATTAGGTTTCCATGTACTTGACACTTTTGACAATTCTTAGTAAATTTGATAGCATCTTTCACCATTTCAGGCCAATAGTACCCATCCCTAATAAGTTTTTGAGCTAGTGTTAAACCGTTTGAGTGTGACCCACAAATACCATCATGGACTTCCTCTAATGCACATTGAGACTCTTCCCATTCTAAACATCTAAGTAGCATACCATCTAGACCTCATTTGTATAGATCATTACAAATGATGACATATCAGGAGGCATTATGGATAAGGTATCTCTTTTCATGATGGTTGAAGGTATCAGGGATGATGTGGTCTTGGAGATAGGAAAATAGGTTTTTATATCAGGATGAATCATGACCTACAATAGTGCAGATCATGTGGGTTTCAGGGGAGTCATATGTAGGATAAGATAGTGCTTCCACCAGGAACTCATAACGTAGCTCATGTTCAGGCTGCTGTAATAAAGTAGATAGTGTTGCCATTACATCGGCAGCCTTATTCTCCGTTCTAGGAATTTTCTCAAATGTGATAGATATGAAATATTTCTTAAGATCATCTACCATTCTCTTTTAAGGAATGAGCTTTTCATCTTTATTTTGGTACACATCATTGACTTGATGAATAACAAGTTGAGTCTCCATGAATGTGTAGCTCTGTTACTCTCCATTCAATTTCTAGTTTCATACCATTCAAAAGGGCTTCATATTCCAAAATATTGTTCATGCAAGGGAACTTCAGTCTGAATGCTTTTGGGATGGAGTATCCTTGAGGAGTTATGAACAATATGCCTACTCCAGATCCATTCTATGTATAGGAGCCATCAAAGAACAATTTCCATTCTCTAGAAGATAGGTGCATAATAGAGGAGTCTGGAAATTCCATTTGCATTGGTGTGTCATGAAACATGGGTGCATCTACTAGTTGATCAGCAATAACTTCACCTTTTATAGCTTTTCTTTCAACATATTCAATGTCAAATTTGCTTAGAAGCATGACCCATTTAGCCAGTCTACCTGTGAGGGCAGCCTTGCTTAGTAGGTATTTTAGTGGATCAATTTTTGCTACTAGATGCATGGTATGAGCTAACATATAGTGTCTCAGTTTCTGTGATGCAAAGATCATAGCGAGACAAGATTTCTCAATCATAGAATAGTTCTTTTCATATGCCACCAATGTTCTGCTTATATAATAAATGGCTCTTTCCTTTTTCTCTTCATCATGTTGCACTAGCAATGCCCCCAGTGATGTGGCCATTGCGGAGACATATAAGATCAATGGCTTCCCATGAATAGGAGGCATCAAGATAGGTGGATTTGATAGATACTTCTTGATATGGTTAAAGTTATTCTCACATTATTCATTCCATGCAAAGGTCACACCTTTATGTAATGTTTTTGTAAAAGGATGTGATATGTCTGCTAGTTGTGATATGAATCTTCTGATAGATTGAACTCTCCCTTGCAATGTCCTCATTTGATTGATATTCATGGGAGGTTTCATATCTATTATAGCCTTGACTTTAGCTAGATCAACTTCAATGCCCTTCTTTGAAACTATGTATCCTAAAAACTTTCCAGAAGTGACACCAAAAGCACACTTAGGATTTAGGCGGAGACTAAACTTTTCCATTCTATCTAGGATCATGCTCAAGTCCTTTAGATGTTCAGTCCTGATCATAGATTTTTCTAAAGTATCATCAACATAATCTTCCATAGTTCAATGCATCATGTCGTGGAAAATAGATGTCATTGCTCTTTGATATGTAGCTCCAGCATTTTTAAGCCCAAATGGCATGACATTCCAGCAGAAGGTGCCCCGTGCACATGTGAAAGCAGTTTTCTCTTGGTCCTCTGGAGCAATTTTTATTTGGTTATATCCAAAGAAACCATACATTAAGGAATACATCTCAAAACCCGTAGTCATGTCCACTATCATATCAATGTTAGGTAGTGGAAAGTCATCCTTAGGGCATGCTCTATTCACATCTCTAAAGTCTGTGCACACTCTGATTGACCCATCTGGTTTAGAAATAGGTAAAATATTAGAGATCCACTCTACATAGTCAATAACTTGGATGAATCTGGCATTCAGGAGCTTCTATAATTCAGCTTTTACCAGGAGTGCAACGTGAGGATGCATCTTTCTCAATTTTTGCTTGACAGGTTTGACATTTGGAGCAATAGATAAATGATGCATTATAAGATTAGGATCCAATCCTGGCATATCTAAATATTTCCATGCAAAGTTGATCTTCTTCTCTGTTAGGAATGTTGTAAATTTTTGCTTCTCTTCTTTGGATAATGATTGTGCTACATGTACCAATTGTGGTTCCTCTGTTGTACCCAAATTGATGGATTGAGTGGGCTCAATTAGAATTGGAGATCTGTCCTATAAATGACTCAGAAGGACATCAAATATCTCATCTGTAGGCACCTCAAAAAGGTTTTCACCTTTGGATACATCTTTTATTTTTACTTTTGTAGGTTCTGAGACTGCCACAAAGTGGTTTTCACCCTCAGAACTCTTTTTCTTTTTCTTTTTATTCTTGTTTTTCTGACTAAGATATTTGATGTCTGACTCGGTCATGCTGATGCTCGATTCAGTGATGGAAGTACTCATAGGCTCAACTACATTGAGGTAGCAAGCAAGGGCATAGTCATTTGGGAAGGCATAAATACCATGGCCCGGATTCATGGAGGTTTGATCAATAAGTTCTATATATTTGATAGTCAAAGTAGGGAAAGATTGGGAGATAGTGTTTACGGATATGGATCTATCATCATTGGTCCTAACCTGATGCTTGAGTTCAAAGGTGATACTACAACTTAAGACATCCAATTCATGAATAGGCTCAATGTCATCGTGGGAGTCCAATTCAGCCATAGGTGGATCAGACTCGATAGGTTCATCATTTCGCTCTAGACTTACGTTGGTTTGAGGTGCATATTGGTGAATAACATCAACATGCTTCTCTATGATAAGCTCATCTTCATCTAGTTCTAGAATGGCTCC
Organism: Chamaecyparis obtusa; assembly: GCA_027943335.1. Lineage (NCBI taxonomy): Eukaryota > Viridiplantae > Streptophyta > Pinopsida > Cupressales > Cupressaceae > Chamaecyparis > Chamaecyparis obtusa. The sequence continues at coordinate 679,012 of BSBK01000284.1, read as the reverse complement.
CCATTCATAGTCATTAGATTCATCTTCTGATTCAGGATCTCTAGGAAATCTTAGAACATGAGTAAAGTCAAGGTGAATACCCCAAGAAGGGTTACCCTCAGATTTTGATTTATACTCATACTCATGAGAATCTGTCTTAGAATCACTACCACTTCCCTCTTCTTGATTGCTTTTGAGATTAGCTAGTTCTTGTGTTGCAACTATCTCTTGATTGATAGTAGGTTCTTGTGTTTCTACTACATTAATTCTTTTGATAGGATCATCTTTATCATCAAGAAGGTCTTTGATATCTTTAGGAAATTTTTCATAGGGGATGAGTTCTGAACTATCTGAATCACTATCAAATGGTTATGTTTCTTCTTTCTTAAGAAGAGGTTCCCCTAGTGCAATCTTCTCTATGACATGAGAGCAATTACCTTTGAGGTGATAGGGTTTCTTCTTAAAGCCTAAGCCAACTTTGTTTTTATTTTCTCTACCAGTATGTGGGAGAGGTGTCTCAAGACCTTTTCCTTTGATTCCTAGAGGTCCTTTACCTGAATATCCCATCTTAGCTATTAATTTATCTCCTGGACCATATGACTTGGAAAGGAGTTTGGAGACTGCAGAGTCACCAATTTGCACAACTTGAGATTTAGGTTCATCTTTGTACAGACATGATAGCACAGCCTCATCCTCTTCAAATTCTTTCTTGGATACTTGTTCTGCAACAAAATTCTTTTTATATGCTTCAAGAGGTTCTGTAGAGTCTGGTTTGGATTGTTTCAAAGATTGCCCATAAGACTTAGGCGAGATAGGGAGAGATGTCAAAGATAAGACTGGCTTGATAGTATATTCTCCCATACTATTTTCTTTGATATTAACCTCTTTTGCAAGATCTTCCATTTTAGATGTGGATGCTTCTTTAGTTGGTTCAATGGAAGATTCTCTATTATTAGGTACAAGCTTATCTACACTTTCCTTCAAGGTGTTGCAAGTTGTATTCAGATCTACAAGGATAGTAACCTCTACTCCTTCATAAGGAAATTTCAAGGATTGATGGTATGTAGAAGGAATAGCTTGCATTTCATGTATCCACGATCTCCCTAGAAGGACGTTGTAGGCCAAAGGTAGATCAAGCACTTGACAGATGGTATCTTTGATAACTGGACCCACTCTGATAGGTAAGGCAATGGTGCCTTTAGAAGATCTTTCTTGTTCGTCATAGGCCTTGATAGTTATTTTCTTTCTAGGATCAATAGCCAATTCTAAAAATCCCAATTGTGTGATCAAGCTGTAAGAACAAATGTTTAGGCCAACGCCCCCATCTATCAACACATGTTTGACTCTACAATTTTGGATCAAGACTTCTATATGCAAAGGCTGATTATGTGGGTGACTCAAGGAGTTGTCATCTTCTTCTGAAAAGGAGATATATTGTGGAGATGTAAGATGTCCAACCATAGTCTGGAACTTGTCTAAATCAAGGTCATCAGGAACATTGGAACCGAGCAAAGCTTTATCGAGAATAGCTCTATGAGCTAGAGATATTCGAAGCAACTCAAACATGGATATTTTCACATTAGTGTGTTGGAGTTGTTGAACAATGCTATAAGACATAGGCCTTTTATCCTTTGGATTGGAATATTTGGAAGCAGCCTTCTATTTAGAAGCAGATGAAAGATTGAAGGGCACCTTAGGGACATTTGATGAATCTAGGATTCATCCTTTCAGATGTGTTTGAGCTTGTGATTGAGTAACTGTGTTAGCTAAGGAATGATCTCTATCTCTTTGTACAATTGTGATGACATTGCAACTTTCAGAGAGACCTGGTTCAACCATATTGATGACAACATTATTTCCAGGGTAGGCATAGTTGACTTTTGCCCCCATATTAGGCTAAGAAGTTGAAACTTCTTGACCATGTTTTGAAAATGGTTCTATGAATGCTGTATGATCATTATTGCTCATGGGATTGTCAATTGTGATGTCTCCACTATCGATCAGATCTTGAATGGTATGCTTCAAGTGATAGCAACTACTAGTTTTGTGACCTTTACTCCGATGGAAATCACATAATTCATTTTCCTTCCACCATATCGGTTTGGGGTCTTGAGCATTTGGTTAGATTGGTGGTAAAGAGATGATGTTATCAACTAGTAGAGTTTTCATAGCTGATTCTAAAGACTCTCCTAGAGGAGTAAATTTTTGATGTTTATCCCATTTTTTGTATTCTGGCTTCCTTTGAGATGGTTGAGAAGACTTTTGCTCTGAGGCTTTAATGGCTTGAGTACCAAGAGTGAGATTGTAGGCTGGTGCCTTTGATGGGGCATGGATAGTGTCAACAATGCCATCTGTGATGATGCCTTTGTTCTTGTTCCAATTTTTGTTCTTGTCTTTAGAACTGGATCCTGATTCGTACTTGTCTTTTTGAAGTGTGATTTCTCCTTTTTTTACAAGCACTTTTTTGATTCTGATAGCATTATCCACCATCTTGTCAAAAGATGTATGATCTTGCATTTGTAGAGGATAATTGATTTCTGGAACAAGGTTTTTGATGAAGATTTCCAATTTTTCTATTTCTGGAATAGGTCTGGCATATAGAGAGAACTTCTTCCTCCATCTCTTGAGAAATGTTAGGAATGGTTCCCCTAGATATTGCTTGAGATTACAGATATCGATCATGGTGACCGGGTGCTAAATATTGTAGGAGTATTGCTGGTAAAAAAATTTGATCAACTCCTCAAAAGTTTTGATAGTAGAAGGCAATCTTGAAAACCACTGAATGGATGCTCCTCCTAGAGATGTAGGAAAAAGACGCATCAGATAGGTCAGTTCATGCATGAATTCCATGGATTGCATAGAGAACTCTCTGACATGATCTTGAGGATCAGAGTGTCCATCATACTTATCATACTTTGACATCTCCACTCTTTTTGGAAATGGTGGCATATACAAGTTTTTGTCAAAAGGAAAAGGGCATAGAGCTTCCATGGAGAACTCTTTGGGTTCCTTTTCTTTCTCAAGGCTATTAAATTTGACTTGTAAAGCATGTATCTATTTCATCATAGCTGTGAGTGGAGTTTCTTCCTCATGTGTAATGATATCTTCAACATTAAAGTTGGGAGGAAGTTTAGCTCCTTGATGAGCTAGTTGTAAAAAGTATGCTTCTCTATCTTCTTTCACGAAATGCTTCATCATTCGTTTGAAGTTATCATCATTTTGATATTGAGCAATTTCTTCAAGTGTGGGTTCCTGATCTGCACCATGTTGAGATTGAGCTCTTTGAGAGCCAAAATTTGTCCCTGCTTGAGACATGGTAGGAGTTTGTGGACTCCCTGGATTAGATTGATGAGGGGTATGTTGAGTACCTCCATGAGTTGATGGAGGAGGTATGTAACCAGATTTCAATCGATAGTTGCCAAGACCGTCGTCCTCATAAAGACCAGAATTGATGAGTTGCTTAAGATTTGGAGTTTGGAGAGTGGTGATAGATTTCTTGTGAGAGGAAGCTCTAGTCTCCACCATTCACCTCAAGTGAAACAAAAGAATAAGATCTAGATAATCGAAGAATGAATTGAATCAAGATGATCAGATGGCGCAACCTTGTCAAGGTTTGATTGATTTGAAGATTTGATTAGACGTGGATGAAGGATACTGTGCCCTGGATGTATGGGTAGGTTCCCAAAAGATAGCGGACAACATATCACAACACTTAGTCATTTTGATGATTGATTGAAGATTGATAGTTATGAAAAGGTTTTGACACGAGATGATAAAGATTCAAATTGATTAAACAGAAGGCTGAATCGAATTCAAAAGGCCACTTTAGGAAAAAGATTGGATTCTTAATAGCTACTACTCTGTTCCTGACACAGTGATTCATTCGACAGATTTTGAAATTAGGCTAAAAAAGCTAAATATCTTGCAATTCTGACAATTTTTTGACAACTTTCAAAAATTTCCCAAACGACACTCTGCAGACTCGTACGACAGTGGGTATGCTGTGAAATGACAGTTGCAAAACTTGTATGACAATTGCAAGCAAGATTTTGACTCTGAGAATTTTTTGGCATCAAAACTCGTATGACACTGGGTTTGTTATCATACAACAATTGGGTACCAATGAAATGATAGTTGAAAATCTCATACGATAGTTGGGTACCAATGAAACGACAGTTGAAAATCTCATACGACAGTTGCAAGATTTTGACTTTGAGAATTTGCTAGCATGAAAACTTGTACGACACTGGGTACTCAATCATATGACAGATGGGTTGTAATGAAATGACACTTGATAGAAACTTGTATGACTTTCTAACCTCCTGAGATGACTTTTGACTCCAGAAAAGGATTTTACTTCAGATTTTGCAAATTTTGAGTTTTCAGATTTGAATTGTTTGCAAATTGTATTGTCTAGATTTGAGGATTGTAATAGATTTGTCCATTTTCAATAACCAGATAGATAAACAAACACACAAAATAGCAAGCAAGTGATTTCAAGCATGTCTGAAAATAATAAACAAGGGCAGAAGCAACCTTGCGCATGAACAATCAAGTGACTTATTCATTCTAATCCTCAGAAGTGATAATTGTGTATGTTCCAAAAATGTCTTGCAATAACGCACATATACCCTATAAAATGAAAATTTGGCCTCGCTAGGGTTTTTAGTAATGGTTTGACTCTGCAAATTTTATGATCCAAAGGGGTGAACTCCAATCCTAGCGCACCAGGGTTTTGACATAGTCTGAGAACTTAATCTTTAGGAGCTGCTAGGGAGATCTGACAACCCAACAATGAACCATACCCATGGAGATTTCTTCCACAAGGACATTTATATAGCGACTGTCACTACCACAGTGAAAATGGCTATTACCGCTTGAGGTTTTGTCAATGCAGTTTGCCCTGTGAAGGGATTGTTTGCTATGGTTAACCCTCTCTAAAGGTGACTCACAATAGTATACCACAAGGGGACTTGGCTCCAAATCCAAGGTTTTTGACACCTTTTCACTTTTAACCCAAAGAAAGCAAGCAGATTAATTCGACACGCTAAGACAAAGTTTGTCTCACCAAGGTCTATGATATCAACCCCACATGATCTATCAACCCCTCCAGAGAGAGAATGTGTCAATCAATAAGGGAAGACACACTAACCAATTTTGATTCACCAAAGCTCGTGATGTCTACCCCACATGATCTATCAACCTCTCCTGGGAGAGAATGTATCGATCAATAAGAGAAGACGCACTAACCAAGTTGAATGTGAAATGCACTAAGTATCCTCCCTACCTACAAGGATTCTATCGTCAAGAAGGATTTCACTAGGAATCCAATCTCTCAAGAATCATGAATAGTGTTCATAGGGGCTAATTACTATGTAAGCACAGATGTATGTTTCCAAAAGCAAATCTACCAAAAGTATCCAAAAAGCAGCAAGAGGAACACTTAACACTTAAAGTGAATATGAGATGAGTCCACAAGGTGGAACACTTAACACCTCACACAAGCTAAAAATGAGTCCCCAACTTAGAAAACAAGTGAGTTCCTAAAAGCACAAAAGGGTTGCCAAGTGGAACACTTAACGCTTCTGTCCTGTTGACCCCTCCCCTTTATGGTGCTGAGATTGAAACCATGGGGCAGAATGAGGGGATGACAGATTAGCGAGTCTAATAACCCAAGATAGCAATCAAGATCAATCACAAGTATCTGAGACTACTTAATGAATCCTTAAGGGATCACAACCTAGTATCAATTATGCAAGTGTGTAGAACAAAAGCATGAAAAGAATCACCCAAGCTAGACACACGAGAGATTTATTGTAAGCCCCAAATCAAAATATTATCAGCACAAGTGGAATACCTGAGATCCTCGCAACGCGCTCAGTAGATTTTTACCTGATTTTGAGCAATTCTTGCACTTTTTCCAATCAAAACCAGCAGAAATCAATCAGAAATAGTAAATTTCAATTGTTAGGGTTAGCTGTCAGTCAAAATCCAAAAATCAAATCTGACAAACTGCGTGCAAAAATGAAATGACAATTGAAATTTGGTACCAAAAATCATATGACAGTGGGTCTGTTACCAGATGAGAGTTGAAACCTGATGCCGAAACTCGTACGACACTAGGTCTATTACCAGACGACAGTCTAGAAACTCGTACGACATTGGGTGTCTGATGAAATGAAAATCCAGCCTCCAAATGATAGTGGGTGCCTGGTGAAATGACACTTGATTAACTGTCATACGAAAGTGGGTTCAAAATCATATGACTTTTGTTAGAAACTCATACGAAGATTGTACGGACAAAAAATAAAAATCATATTTTGGCATAAAAATCAAGGAGAAAAAGACAAAAATTGATAGAATTGAATTGGAAACCCATTTCAGGGCCCCACGATGGGTGCCAGAAATGTGTGTGTGAAAATTGTACATGATTTGTAGACACAACACTTCAGTAAAACATTAGAGGTTAGCTATAATCAAAATCGTGCAAAATTGAAATCTACTCTAACCAAACGATTTACTGCCTTCTAGTAGGTGTGAGATTAATGTTCTCAGATTGTTATCGAGATCAGTGACATAGATGACACCTAAATGAAGGATTTGAATGCCAAACTGATATGAAATATGAATGCAATTAATCTATTTTTTTTTAATATTTTCTATGCAATGGTATGAAAAACTGATATGAATCTATGCTAATATGAAAATTGATATGCAATGCTAATCTAGAAATGATATGATATGAGAATGAAAATTCTAACAATAATATGAAAGCTATGAATTTGAAATTGATCTCACAAAGCTTCGAATCCTCAAATTTATCTTTCAAGCTCCAATTGTGCAAATTCTCCAAATCAGATATGCTATGATTCCTGTAGAGTAAGTTTGCAATTTGCGAGATATGAATTATGAAGAGCTGAGCCTTGGTTTTATAGAAATCCAGGGCTTTGGAGGTGCATGAGAAAAAGCCATAAATCACTCAAATAACTCAGGTTGATTTTTGAGTTATTTTTAAATAACAGATAATTAAGTCACAAAAATCATGCAAAAGCACAGTTCAACTCGAATTAGAAGTTTAGATCAACTTTAAAACCCAAAAAGATGTTGAGTTTCAAAAAGCTAACAACTTGCATTGATTTTCCAATTTGAGTTTAACTGGTCCTTGAATGTGCACATGGATAATTATGATTTAATAAATAAATAAAGTGATTTATTCTCAACTTAATTGATTTTTGAAATAAAATAATTAATTTATGGGTTAATTAACTATTTTATCAAACTTTTATTAAAAACTATATTATTAAATAATGACAACTTGCTTTAATTAATTAAATAAGAAGTTAATCAATTATTCATAGGATATTGGATTTATTGTCAAAATTAAATAATACAATTAATAATAGATAGAATTAAATTTAATTACACAATTAAGTGGCAAGATATTAAATTTAATTAATTAAATATGAAAATATTCAATTAATCAAACTTAGGATAAATGTGATTTATCACCAAATAATCATTAAATTAAAGATAATTAAGATAATTAGGAATATTGCTAAGAATATTCCCCAATGCAGAATTTAAGATAATCAATTAGGATTCGATGATGTGTAGATGTGCCTTAGATTAGGACTTCAATGTCGATTTCATTCGATTTGTAGATGTAGGAGGTTAATGAACTTATAGCCCATTTTTGGGGTATTACAAAGACAACTATCACACCAAAAGTGAAATTTCTCCTACACCATGTACTTAATAGATGTGCATACTCCTAGGTGTCTCAATCAAAAATTACTATGCAATGCATTAACCTAAGTAAGATTAAGTAAAGTGTAATTAGGAATAATTAATTACACCAACACCCCCCCTTAAGTGCAACTTAGGGGAATACACTTAAACTCACAATGCAAGATGGGTCCTGGCAACTAGGCCATGTTAGGTACCCATGTACAAGATGCATGAAATGCATAACTCTCATAAAGTGGAGAAAGAGGGAAAACCTCATGGGAAAAACCCTCCCCCAAAAAGAGAGAAGAAAACAAGATGCATGGATGGATGGAGTGCTCAAGACCCCCCAAGAACTACATACATCATGTATATACAAAGAAGTATCCCCCCATAAGAAGGATAGTTGGAGACATGATATCCCCCCCATAATGTAGAAGCTCCCATGTTGATGAAGAGTACCTGCAAACAATAGATAAGCCAATGCTTACAAGAAACATGTCTCCCCTTAGGAAGAAATAGATACATCAAATGATGAAGAAGCCAATCCTTGTGCAAATGGAAGGAGGAAGAAGATGTAGGTCTCCATGTAGGAATCTCTAAAGACTGAGTAGGAATATCCAAGATCAAAGAATTTGCAAATAGAAAATATTGAACAATCAAGAGATTATTCTGATACCATGCAAGATTGAACCAAGGATCTAGAGGTTGAAGAAAAGCACAAGAGAGAAAATATGAATGCAAGGATGGATTGAATAGATCCAATGAATTGCTCTTGATTGAATTGATGAATGCTCAAAGAATCTATCACCTCCTGTGACAAATCAAGTGAAGAAGGAGAAGAATCAAGTACACCAATCTCCAAAGAAGGTGAAGAAGTGTCCCCATCTATGATGAAACTGTCATCAAGGGAAAGAGAAACCCCCTCATGTATGTCTTCCAAATCTGCATCATGAGAATCATCAAATGTTGAAGATGCATCCAAGTAATCATCACATTTTGTAAAATCTGAAACACTATGAACATCTTGTTGAATAGTAGAGCCCATGTCTGAAGAAGCAGGAGGTGGAGGAGTCAGAAGATCAACACTTGTCTCAACAACAAAATGATTCAAGTGCCCAAAGTTCTCCTCATAATTATCCCTTGGCAAAGGGATGGGTACATCATGAATATCATCATCATTATCAACAAAATTAGAAAAGGAATACAAGCGAGATGTATGATCAACAACTCCCATAGCTATGACATCTCTAGTCTCCATGTCCCTAATGTAGACATAATTAGGAGTGAAATCAACAATTTTACCTTGTGCCCCATGTGTAATTTGGTAAATAGAAAGGAGATTAGTGGTCAAGGATGGTACACAAAGAACATCATTAAATGTCCCCTCTCCCATAGGAATAGAACCTTTCCCACAAACTCTCATGAATGTGTTGTTACCCATTAAAATATTAGGAGAATTACAAGGCTCAATAGAAGAAAACATATCCATAGAAGATTCCATATGATGTGATGCACCTGAATCAAAAAGCCATTTACCTTGCTTGGGATGTATGGAAGCCATGAGTGCTTGTCCTTTACCTTTATCTTTGGATGATGATGAAGATGTAGAAGCTGTCGATTGTGTAGAAGAAGGAGCAGACACTGATGAGGGCAACTTAAGGTTGTGTTTCTGAATAATGTGAGTTAGCTCATCAATCTTCTTTTGAAAACACTTATGCTCATCATGTCCTAACTTTTGACAATATGCACATTTATCTCTCTTTCTTCTAGATGATTCCTCTCTTGAAGAGGACTTGGATTCAATACTTTTTGGTGAAGAAGATTCATTACCTTTGTCATGAGGCTTAGGATCCTTATTGTGTTTCTTTCCTTTTCCATGAGAAGCCTTTGATGTAGACTCACTTGCAATCAATGCTTGATGTGTGGAAGGCTTCAACTGACCCATGTGTGCCAACTTTTCTTGTTCCCTTGTGAGCTACGCTGCAAATTCATCAAGAGAGGGCAATTTGTATGCACTACCAAGAGCATCCACAGTAGCATAGAATGTAGAAACAAAGATAGAATATTCAAGACCAAGCTTGGAAAGAATAGAAAAGATCAATTGTTCATCCCCTTTAACAATGCCACATGAAGAAAGCTCCAATATAATAGTATTGAACTTAGAGAAAAAATCTTGAATATTGTCAAAATCCCTAGGATTAAGACCTATGAGATCATTCTCTAATTTGAATTTTCTCATTCTATCAGGTTTACCAAAGAGTCCTTCCATTGTGATCCAAGCATCATGAGGATTTGTGCAAGATTCAATATGAAATAGGATGTCACAAGAGATGGATGATCTAAGAGAGCCAAGTGCTTTATCCCTTTGATCAAACCATTTTTGCCTTTCTACAACACCTGTTTGAGGTTCTTGATCCTGCCCAAGAGTCATTCTAAGCAATCCAAGACTCAACAAATGATCACTTAAAGATACTTTCCATTCATGGTAGTTATATGGAGTGATGATTTTAACCTTTGAATTATCCATATTAAAACCAAATAATGACTAATAACTACTGATAACTCCTTCAAATGACTGATGCAAATCATAAAACTAAAATCCAAGGATGAACCAAGTGCAATTATAGCCCCAAAATGACCTATTTCTGAAAGTGATATTTCTACCCAAAATCACTCAAATCTAAATGTAGATCTGGAAAGTAGACAAAAAATCATGCACTTTCAAAAAAAATTTTACCTCAAAATGTTACTGTATGTGCCCAAACGAAGCCCTGGAAGTTGTAGAAATCAGGAACAAACAGGAACATTCAACAAGATCTGAAATTTATAACAAATGAGACCACCAAAATGAAAAATCAACACCACCACTGGAAAATTTAGGAAATTCTACCCAATTTCAAAAAAAATTGCACCTGATTTGGAGCCCGGACGACCAAGTTATGGCCTCTCAAAGTTGGATTGTCAAACCAAAAATGCATATAGTGAAGGCAGAGAATTTCCAAACCCTGATGACGTCAGAAAAACACTGGGTTAAATTTGATAGTCATACGACCATCTCTGAAAGCCAATTTCACCCAATTTTGATGGCTAAACGGCTGTCAAATTTAACTCTTTGCGTGAGGTGACGTCAGCGAAAACTCAACCCCTGGCTGACATGTTTGGTGACATGGCCAGTCATACTATTCCATATAGATGACATGTCAGACTATGTTGACATGGCACCTTTTCCATGTGGCAAGTTCTAGTTCATCTATGGTCTGCTGACTATTCTATCGATGTGGCAGGGTCTGGGCGTTGACTGGGCGCCTTCATGGCTAGTCTGAGGTGGCACTTGCACTATGGGGAGGTTGTTGTGTGTCCTGCCATGTGTCAACAACATGGTAGGTCTTTAGCTAGTGGCAGATTTGGGTTTCACTTCTGGAAAAGGTGGTGGGACGGGTTGCGTAGGTGGCGCTGTTGCGGAGGAGAGGCCGTCGGGGAGCAGCGGTGGTCGGAAGAGGAGCTGCAGATAAGTAGCGGCCGCTGGTGGCACTATGGTGGTGAGCCGGTGGTGCTGGGATATTTTATCCCACATGCACTGTGCTAGGGTGTTTAAGCCCTTTTTTAATATGCAAAGCCCGCTAATAAAACAAATGGAAAACCCCGGCGGGGCTAGGGCTTGTGCTCACCGAATGGCTTGAGCGCGGGTCCCGTGCTTGTGCGCTGATCATAGTATGATGATGATGTCACCGTCTATGCACAAAGAATATTCTCTATGGAAAGCAGATATTTTGGGCATGTACTAAGCCCCTAAAATAATTTTTTACTGAAAAAAAATTCTGAAATAGGACAGAATTAAAAAAAATATATATATATTTTTTTACAAAATCATACCAGTGAGGCAAATCAGGCCATATAGTCTGATTTGCAAAATTTTTTTGCCTCGATTTGGACTTTCACCGAATATAGGCAAATTTATAGTCAATATTAACCAAAACAGCCTCCCGAACGCAATGGTGAGATCAGATCTACTCCAAGATGCCTCTATCACACACTGGTTGCTAGATCTAAGATTTGGACCTTCAAAGCTTGCATCAAGCTCTCTTCAAATCGGTTGATCTAAACACTCCAATGGCTCTTATACCATGTAAGAATTTGCAAATAGAAAATATTGAACCAAGGATCTAGAGGTTAAAGAAAAGCATAGGAGAGAAAATATGAATGCAAGGATGGATTGAATAGATCCAATGAATTGCTCAATGCTCAATTATGAATGATTACATAATAGGCCTCCTTATATAGGAAAGACGATATGAGAGAATGATAAGGAGCTGATAAGCTATCTCCTATGCTAGGTGTAATCACATGTCCACCAAATGTGGATCATCCTCCAATATGCAATAAAGTATGTGCATTGGATTAGGATGATAATGTGATAAGAGCACAAAAGGTGGATCTCACACACAATGAGATATGTGAAGACAACTATCACACAAAAAGTGGAATTTCTCCTACACCATGTGCTTAATAGATGTGCACACTCCTAGGTGTCTCAATCACAAATTACTATGCAATGCATTAACCTAAGTAAGATTAAGTAAAGTGTAATTAGGAATAATTAATTACACCAATAGAAGTCTTCAAGAAAAAAAATAAATTTGTTTGTAGATTCATATCACATCTTGCCTATAAATTTCAAGCATTCACATATCTTCATAAAGATACCAGCTTCAAGTGGGACCTAGTCTGTTAACAAATTTTCAAAAAGATCAAGGAATAGCTTGACAACTCACCCATTCTTGTGCCACCAACACCAGGACATCCTCTCATCTTGTACATTTTAGAAACCACTACAATACTAAGGACACTATTATCCTATCTTGATGATAATGGTAAGGAAAGATCCATCTATTACATCAGTCGCATACTTATTAGCTATGAGTTAAACTATTCACCCATGGAGAAAGAATGTCTTGTAGTGGTTTTCACCACTCAAAATATTCAACATTACATGATTGGCCACATCGTAAAGCTCATTTCCAAAGTAGATCCACTCAAGTACCTTCTTTCAAGAATAACATGTACAGGTCAGATGGAAAAATGGCTTATGCTCCTAAATGAATTTAACATCCAATATATAGATAAATAGACAATAAAAGGGTAGGTCATTGTAGATTAGCTAGTTAAGGCACCCATAGTGGATGCATATCCGTTGGTAATAGAATTCCTTGATGAGCATCTATGCATGGTTGAAGAATAATTGACATGGAAGCTATATTTTGATGACTCTTACAAATCTCATGGATCAGGAGCAAAAACCCACTTTGTCACTCCCCAAGGAGATTACATTCCCAAATCATTCAAGTTGGGATTCCCTTGCACCAATAAAAATGCATAATATGAGGCACTCATCTCTGACCTCAAGAGGGTTATCCAATGGAATATCACAGAGTAGCAAGTATTTGGGGATTCACAACTCATCATCAAGAAGGTCTTGGATGAATTCCAAACTAAAGATAACAAATTGTTACCATACAAGGAGTTAGTGGAAAAGATGAAAGAATAGTTCCTAAACTTGAAATTCACATAAGTACCCAGGCTACAAAAAAAAGCTCTGAATGCCATGGAAACCATCAGGTCCTTACTAGAGATACCTCAAGATTCTACGCAACACAAATTCTTAGTCGAGCGGCTACATAAAACCGCTTGCAAGAACACCGATTCTGAAATGGTGTGCATTTTGGTTGGTCCCCATCCCCATGGTACCATAACATCCATGCTTATCTTAAAAATAGTATCATATCCCCTCACCTCAAAAACACCCAGCTCTAGAACCTCATTGAAAGAGCTTCCCGCTACACTCTCATAGCTAACACCCTATATCATTGTAGATATCATAACATTCTCTCTCAATGTTTAGATTAAAAAAAGGCCATCCTAGCTTTACAAGAGGCTCATGCTAGAATCTATGGTGCCCACATGAGTGACATGGTCCTATCCAAGAAAATTATTAGAGTCGGGTACTATTGGACAACAATGGAACATGATGCTTATGAGTTCATATAGAAATGCCTACCGTGTCAACAACGTGCAAATTTGATTCATGCTCTAGCATAGGACTGCATCTGATCTCACCACCTTGGCCCTTCTCATGTTGGGGCTTTGATCTCATTGGTAAGATAACCCCCTCTCCTTAGATGGACATAAGTATATCATAACCGCCACTGAATTCTTCATGAAATGGGTTGAAGCAATTCTTCTCACCCTCACCAATGGAATTAAGATATTTAAATTCATCATATACAACATCATCTGCCACTATGAAATCCCCTCCACCATCTTTACTGATCATGACACACCATTTGAAAACCATCACATGCAAGATCTGTGTGCTAGATTCTAGATCCATCACCATTTTTCCAACTTATACTTTCCCCAAGGGAACAACTAGGCCGAGGCAACCAATAAAACTATTCTAAAGATCCTCAAAAAGGTTGTTAATGATTTTGGTTGTGATTGGAAGCTCCAAATCAATCCCACCCTCTAGGCATACTATACTTATTTCTGGACTCCCATAGGAACCACCCCATACTCCCTAGTATATGGTGTCAAGGCTGTCTTACCAATTGAGGTTGAGTTACCTTCACTGCACGTGTCCATGAAAAAATATATCATTGAGGAAAACTATCACATGGCATGCCTCACCTAGTTGGACCTATTATACAAGAAGAGAAAACAAGCTTATGATCACCTAGTTGTATACCAAAACTAGCTTAAGAGAAACTACAACAAAAAGGTCCACCCGAGATAGTTCTAGGTCGGGATATGGTCCTTAAAGAGAATCAGAAAGTGCAACTGAGAAAAGAAAGGGAAGTTTGAATTCACATGGTTGTGTACCTATATTGCCATGACATTTTTTTGGCTCAGGAGCTTACCAGTTATCCACACCTGAAGGGGAGCCCCTGCATGATCCCATTAATATCATCCATCTAAAGTGGTTTTATGCTTAAGATATCTCCTATGTATCTAAAAAAATCCATAAAAAGAGAAAAATGTCCTAAAAAAATTAGTCTTAGTGAAAATCTGGTAAACAGGCACCTTGATAATATTAAAAATATAAAAAATAATATAAAAATATAAAATATAAATAAAAAAGATCAAAAATAAAAAAAGTAAAGAGAAATAATCATCCAATGGTGAAAACTTGACAATTAAGCACCTTGGGCAAGTATGTTGGTGAGAACCTGGAAACATGCACCATACATAGTGGACTGTATCATTATCTATCAAAATCCTACTCCATCACTAAACTCACATCCACTCACTACCTTCCCAAAAAAACCTCTTCCACAAATCCCTAATCATGAGGTGTTCCAATCATCGCATCAAGAAATTGAATTAATACCCAGTATCCTCACCTTCCTTTATATATCAATTATCACACACATGCTTTCCTTGAAATTCTGAGTTTTGTATATACTTGTCACTTGATTACCTATCCTTATTCCTTAGATCTTGTGAAATACCCACTATACATATTGTCTTGTCTTTCACTTGTACTATATTGTTAGGTCTCATCATACATATCTTCATCTATCTCACAGATGCACGGTCAATTTCATTTCCCTCTCAAGTATCGTACCTCGACAAGTATCTCAACAAGAAATTCTTAGTTATGCAGTGGTCCTAAAGTTATCTTTTTCTATAAAAACTCAATTTTCAGCCAATCTCATCAAACAAGTCCTTGTAGGATGCATCCTTCTGCATGTCTGACCTAATCCTACCATCTTTCAGTTAGTGGACCTTTTTTGGAAAAAAAGGCATCTTAATTTGGATTTATCATGTTGATTTTGAATTGATTATTTGGTTCATTGTATCACGATGAGGTATCAAGATTAATCCCAAGAAAGTCAAGGAAATAATGGACATGCCTCCTCCCTGAACACTCAAGTAGTTAAGGATTCTTCAAGGAAAACTAAAATTCATTTGTAGATTCATATCACATCTTGCTGATAAATGTCAACCATTCACACATCTTCTTCATAACGATACCAGCTTCAAGTGGGACCTAGTCTGTTAATGAATTTTCAAAAAGATCAAGGAATACCTTGACAACTCACCCATTCTTATGCACCAACACCAAGACATCCTCTCATCTTGTACAATTCAAAACCACTACAATACTAGGGGTACTATTATCCTATCTTGATGATAATGGTAAGGAAAGATCCATCTATTACATCCATTGCATACTTATTGACTATGAGTTAAACTATTCACCCATATAGAAAGAATGTCTTGCAATGGTTTTCACCACTCAACATCTTTGACATTACATGATTAGCCACACCGTAAAGCTCATTTCCAAAGTAGATCCACTCAAGTACCTTCTTTCAAGAATAACACTTACAGGTCAGGTGGAAAAATGGGTTATGCTCCTAAATGAATTTGACATCCAATATATAGATAAAAAGACAATAAAAGGGTAGGTCATTGTAGATTAGCTAGTTAAGGAACCCATAGAAGATTCATATTCATTGGTAATGGAATTTATTGATGAACATCTATGCATGGTTGAAGAACAATTGACATGGAAGCTATATTTTGATGACTCTTACAAATCTCATGGATTAGGAGCAGAAACCCATTTTGTCACTCCCGAAGGAGATTACATTCCCAAATCATTCAAGTTAGGATTCCCTTGCACCAATAAAAATGCATAATATGAGGCACTCATCTCTGACCTCAAAAGGGTTATCCAATGGAATATCATAAAGTTGCGAGTATTTGGAGATTCACAACTCATCATCAAGTAGGTCTTGGATGAATTCCAAACTAAAGATGAAAAATTATCACCATACAAGGAGTTAGTGGACAAGATGAAAGAATATTTTGTAATCTTGTAATTCACACAAGTACCCAGGCTACAAAAAAAAGCTGTGAATGCCATGGAAACCATCAGGTCCTTACTAGAGATACCTCAATATTCTATGAAGTACAAATTCTTAGTCGAGTAGCTACATAAAACCGCTTGAAAGAACACTGATTCTAAAATGGTGTGCATTTTGGTTGGTCCCTAGTCCCCATGGTACCATAACATCCATGCTTATTTAAAAAATAGTATCATATCCCCTCACCTCACAAACACCCAGTTCTAGAACCTCATTGAAAGAGCTTCCTACTACATTATCGTACCTAACACCCTATATCATTGTTGATATCATAACATTCTCTCTCAGTGTTTAGATTAAAAAAAGGTCATCTTGGCTTTATAAGAGGTTCATGCTGGAATCTACGGTGCCCACACGAGTGACATGGTCCTATCCAAGAAAATTCTTAGAGTTGGGTACTATTGGACAACAAGGGAACATGATTCTTATGAGTTCATATAGAAATGCCTACCGTGTTAGCAACATGAAAATTTGATTCATGCTCTAGCATAGGGCTGCATCTGATCTCACCACCTTGGCCCTTCTCATGTTGGGGCTTTGATCTCATTGGTAAGATAACCCCCTCTCCTCAGATGGACATAAGTATATCATAACCGCCACTGAATTCTTCATGAAATGGGTTGAAGCAATTCCTCTCACCCTCACCAATAGAATTAAGATATTTAAATTCATTATATAAAACATCATTTGCCACTATGAAATCCCCTCCACCATCTTTACCGATCATGACAAACTATTTGAAAACTATCACATGCAAGATCTATGTGCTAGATTCTAGATCCATCACTGTTTTTCCAGCTTATACTTTTCCCAAGGGAACAACTAGGTTGAGGAAACCAATAAAACTATTCTAAAGATCCTCAAAAAGGTTTTCAATGATTATGGTCATGATTAGAAGCTCCAAATCAATCCCACCCTCTAGGCATACCGTACTTCTTTCTGCACTCCCACAGGAACCACCCCATACTCCCTAGTATATGGTGTCGAGGCTATCCTACCAATTGAGGTTGAGTTATCTTCACTACATGTGTCCATGAAAAAATATATCATTGAGGAAAACTATCATGTGGCATGCCTCACCTAGTTGGACCTATTATACAAGAAGAGACAACAAACTTATAATCACCTGGTTGTATACCAGAACTAGCTTAAGAGAAACTACAACAAAATAGTCCACTTGAGACAGTTCAAGGTGGGGATATTGGTGTAGGGGAATCATCTCCCCCCCTCAAATTTCATATTATTTAAAGCTATGGTTCATTTATTAAGTCACGAGCTCATGTCTAGAAGAGAGAAATTTGTTAATTTGCATTGTAATGATTCAAAAAAGACATTATATGATGATTGTGATTGAAATTCCAAATGGAATACAAAGGGACATGGGAATATGAATGATCTTAGGGTAGTTGCATGGTTTGTAACCATCAAGAGTTGTCTTTAAATAGACACTATTGTAAATGAACAGGGACATAGGAGAATAGAAAGATTATGAGAGATAGAGTAGAGAGTGTGGAAAGATATGGGCTCTCTGGCCTGTAGCCAAAGAGCCATCGAAATATGTATTCCTTGATTTTAATGAAATGTATTTTTAAGTTAGCCAAACATTTGCGTTTTAGATTTCATTGTGCCATTTGAATGTTAATGTATTCTGCAATTCAGGCTCATGGTTCTCTTACGCTATTAGCTTCAAGAGTTTTTGTTAATGGATTGTCCCATGTTTATTTGGTTTTGGTTTAAGCTAAATTGGTTTATTAGTTTATTGTTTCGAATTTAAGAAAATTGGAAACCACATTTGTTATTTCAATTTGGTATATGCTTTCGATTTTCTATTATGAAAGAATGTAGTAGCATAATGAAGTGACTGTGAAGTAACTGTCATGAGCATGAAATAATCTATTGTTTTGCTGATGTATTGGGTTATTGAGTTATAAAAAAATGATATTAAATATTGTGTTTTGTGTTTTGAATGGGGTTGCACAATAGTCCCAATTTGGGATGATGGACATAGTTACATTTGCAGAGAATGTATTTAAAATGATTCATGATGAGATTTAAGTTTATAACGGCTTCCGAGAACCGTTACCAAGCTATATTGATAGTGAATCATGATATGATTGTCTATTGATGGCATGGGTAATCAAGAGATTGGAACCTGATTCACATAGTAAAGATCTCAGTTGCGGTCAAAGGAAGGCAGAATGCAATCATAGTCTATGTAGGAGTCCTGAGACATGTACGAGAAGCCGAGAAGGGGATGTTGTGATAGTCACCTTGGAGGGAGACATTGATGTCACCAAATTTCTTGTATTCGGTCAACGGATATCGAAGATCATCCCAAATGATGTTGGAAGAATATCATATTTTGAATTTGGCATTTGAAAATGGAGAAAAGGTGGCGAACATAGGTTCACAAGTGCATGTTCGTGGTGGAATCAAGTCCAATCCATGGTGAAGGAGAAATGTTCAGTTGGTGAGTTGATATCAAAGTTGATATTATCATATTAATTTGATAATGTAATGATTGGAATGTTGAAAGATATGAGCTTCTAATACATTGTTTGAAGAAAGAAGAACATGAAGAATGCAGATTTGTAGGATGGTCGATGCCTTTCCCATCAGAATGGTATCTAAGCTAGAAGCTCTTGAGAGTGTGAGGACTCACACTAGGACCTATCATGCAGTTTATGGTTGCAGATTTAGTGCCAGTTCATTCAGCTATGAATGGGTGGACAAGAAGGTCTACTAAAGGCCATGGGATGGTCTTGTGTGTTGACAATAGACTAGGGAGAGATGCATGAAGGAATCCTAGGTGAGGGACAATGGTTATGATGCAGCATGGAGGAGTGGACTATGGAATGGAGAAGCACCATTGGAGGCCACAACATAACTCTGTTGATAGGAGTAAGAGTTGATAGTGAAAGAGAAGAAGCAGCAGAGGCATTGATCAAGTGAAGCCAAAGAGGGTATTGATTTGTTCATAGATACTCACCAGCGCATTTCCATGGGACATGGAAACATTTTTAAGTTCAGTAGTATGGTGCAGGGGCACCATCTCCCCCCCTCAAATTTCATATTATTTAAAGCTATGGCTCATTTGTTAAGTCATGCGCTCATGTCTAGAAGAGATAAGTTTGTTAATTTGCATTGTAATGATTTAGAAAAGACATTATATGATGATTGTGACCAAAATTCCTAATGGACTACAATGGGACATGGGAATATGAATGATCTTAGGGTAGTTGAATGGTTTGTAACTATCAAGTGTTGTCTTTAAATAGACACTATTGTAAATGAATAGGGACAGAGGAGAATAGAAAGATTACGGGAGATAGAGTAGAGAGCGTGGAAAGATATGGGCTCTCTGTCCTGCAGCTAGAGAGCCATCAAAATATGTATTCCTTGATTTTAATGAAATGTATTTTGAAGTTAGCTGAACATTTGCATTTCAGATTTCATGGTGCCATTTGAATGTTAATGTATTATGCAGTTTGGGCTCGTGGTTCTCTTACACTATCAGTTTCAAGAGTTTTTGTTAATGGATTTTCCCATGTTTATTTGTTTTCAATTTAAGCCAAACTAGTTTATTAGTTTATTGTTTCAAATTTAAGACATTGGAAACCACATTTGTTATTTCAATTTGGTATATGCTTTCAGTTTTCCATTATGAAAGAATGAAACAACATAATGAAGTGGCTATGAAGTAACTACCATGAGCATGAAATAATCTATTGTTTTGTTGATGTATTGGGTTATTGAGTTATAAACAAATGATATTAAATATTGTGTTTTGTGTTTTGAATGGGGTTGCACAACAATCCCAATTTGGGATGATGGAGATAGTTACGTTTGTAGAGAATGTATTTAAAATGATTCATAATGAGATTTAAGTTTATAATGGCTTCCAAGAACCATTACCAAGTTATATTGATAGCGAATCATGATATGACTATCTATTGATGGCATGGGTAACCGAGAGATTGGAACCTGATCTGGATAGTAAAGATCTTAGTTGTAGTTGAAGGAAGGTTAAATGCAATCACATTCTATGTAGGATTCGTGAGACGTGTCATGGGTAGCCGAGAAGGGGATGTTGTGATAGTCACCTTGGAGGGAGACATTGATGTTGCCAAATTTCTTATATTCATTCAAAGGATATCAAAGATCATCCCAAATGATGGTGGTAGAATATCATATTTTGAATTTGGCATTTGAAAATGGAGAAAAGGTGGTGAACTTAGGTTCACAAGTGCATGTTCGTGGTGGAATCAAGTCCAATCCATGGTGAAGGAGAAATGTTTGGTTGGTGAGTTGATATCAAAGTTGATATTATCATATTAATTTGACAATGTAATGATTGGAATGTTGAAAGATATGAGCCTCTAATACGTTGTTTGAAGAAAGAAGAACATGAATAATGTAGATTTGCAGGATGGTGGATGCCTTCTGGATCGGAATGGTATCAGAGCTAGAAGCTCTTGAGAGTGTGAGGATTCACACCAGGACCTATTATGTAGTTTATGGTTGCGAATTTGGTGCCAGTTCATTCAACTGTGAATGGGTGGACATGAAGGTCTACCAAAGGCCATGGAATGGTCTTGTGTGTCTCCAATAGACTAGGGAGAGAGGCATGAGGGACTTTGAGGTGAGGGAAAATGGTTGTGATGTAGCATGGAGGAGTGGACTATGGAATGGAGAAGCACCATTGGAGGCCGCAACATAACTTCATTGATAGGAGTTAGAGTTGACAGTGAAAGAGAAGAAGCAGTAAAGGCATTGATCAAGTGAAGCCAAAGAGGCTACCGATTTGTTCATAGATACTCACCAATGCATTTCCATGGGACATGGAAACATTTTTAAGTTCAGCAATATGGTGTAGGGGCACCATCTCCCCCCCTCAAATTTCATATTATTTAAAGCTATGGCTCATTTGTTAAGTCATGTGCTCATGTCTAGAAGAGATAAATTTGTTAATTTGCATTGTAATGATTTAGAAAAGACATTATATGATGATTGTAACCAAAATTACGAATGGAATATAAAGGGACATGGGAATATGAATGATCTTAGGGTAGTTGAATGGTTTGTAACTGTCAAGCATTGTCTTTAAATAGACACTATTGTGAATGAATAGGGATAGAGGAGAATAGAAAGATTATGGGAGATAGAGTAGAGAGCATGGAAAGATAAGGGCTCTCTGGCCTACAACCAGAGAACCATTGAAATATTTATTCCTTGATTTTAATGAAATGTATTTTTAAGTTAGCCAAACATTTGAGTTTTAGATTTCATGGTGCCATTTGAATGTTAATGTATTCTATAGTTTGGGCTCATGGTTCTCTTACACTATCAGTTTCAAGAGTTTTTGTTAATGGATTATCCCATGTTTATTTGGTTTCAGTTTAAGCTAAACTGGTTTATTAGTTTATTGTTTTAGATTTAAGACATTGGAAACCGCATTTTTAATTTCAATTTGGTATATGCTTTCAATTTTCCATTATGAAAGAATGCAATAGCATAATGAAGTGGCTGTGAAGTAACTGCCATGAGCATGAAATAATCTATTATTTTGCTAATGTATTGGGTTATTGAGTTATATACAAATGATATTAAATATTGTGTTTTGTGTTTTGAATGGGGTTGCACAATAGTCCTGATTTGGGATGATGGAGATAGTTACGTTTGTAGAGAATGTATTTAAAATGATTCATGCTGAGATTTAAGTTTATAACGGCTTCCAAGTCCAAGAAATGTTACCAAGCTGTATTGATAGCAAATCATGATATGACTGTCTATTGATGGCATGGGTAACCGAGAGATTGGAACTTCATCTGCATAGTAAAGATCTTAGTTGTGGCTGAAGGAAGGTAGAATGCAATCACAGTCTATGTAGGAGTCATGAGACATGTCACGGGTAGCTGAGAAGGGGATGTTGTGATAGTCACCTTGGAGGGAGATGTTGATGTCACCGAATTTATTGTATTCGGTCAAAGGATATCAAAGATCATCCCAAATGATGGTGGAAGAATATCATATTTTGAATTTGGCATTTGAAAATGGAGAAAAGGTGGTGAACTTAGGTTCACAAGTGCATGTTTGTGGTGGAATCAAGTCCAATCCATGGTGAAGGAGAAATATTCGGTTGGTGAGTTGATATTATCATATTAATTTTACAATGTAATGATTGGAATGTTGAAGGATATGAGTCTCTAATATGTTGTTTGAAGAAAGAAGAACATGATGAATTTAGATTTGCAGGATGATCGATGCCTTCTGCATCAGATATGGTCCTTAAAGAGAATCAGAAAGTGCAAGAAGACCGAGAAAAGAAAGGAAAGTTTGAATCCACACGGCTGGGTACCTATATTGTCATGAAATTTTTTGGCTTAGGAGCTTACCAGTTATCCACACCTGAAGGTGAGCCCCTACATGATCCCATTAATATCATCCATCTAAAGTAGTTTTATACTTGAGATATCTCCTATGTATCTGAAAAATCCATAAAAAGAGAAAAATGTCCTGAAAAAATAAGTCTTGGTGAAAATCTGGCAAATAGGCACCTTGATAATATTAAAAACATAAAAAATAATACAAAAATACAAAATAAAAATAAAAAAGATCAAAAATAAAAAAAGTAAAGAGAAATAATCGTCCAATGGTGAAAACTTGACAATCAAGCGCCTTGGGAAAGTATGTTGGTGAGAACTTGGAAATAGGCACCATACATAGTGGACTGTATCATTATCTATTAAAATCTTGCTCCATCACCAAATTCACATCCACTCACTACCTTCCCAACAAAACCTCTTCCACAAATCCCTATTCATGAGGTGTTCCAACCATCTCATCAAGAAATCAAATTACTACCCAGTATCCTAACCTTCCTTTATATATCAATTATCACACACATGGTTTCCTTGACATTCTGAGCTTTGTATATACTTGTCACTTGATGACCTATCCTTATTCCTAAGATCTTGTGAAATACCCACTATACATATTGTCTTGTCTTTCGCTTGTGCTATATTGTTAGGTCTCATTGTACATATCTTCATCTATCTCATAGATGCATGGTCAATTTCATTTCCCTCTCAAGTATCGTACCTCAGCAAGTACCTCAACAAAAAATTCTTAGTTATGCGGTGGTCCTAAACTTATCTTTTTCTATAAAAACCCAATTTGCATCCAATCTCATCAAACAAGTCCTTGTAGGATGCATCCTTCTGAATGTCTGACCTAATCCTACCATCTTTCAATTAGTGGACCTCTTTTGGAAAAAGGCATCTTAATTTAGATTTATCATGTTGATTTTGAATTGATTCTTGTTAATCTTTTGCAGCTTCTCATTGTTCATCTCCTCAAAGTCATCGCAATCATTTATATCATGCTGTTCTACAAATGGGGACAATTCGAGGCAAGGTCTTTCAATTTTTTTTTTCTTCCCGTGAGTTAGTTAGATGTGACCCTTGCATGCCCCACATTTAATCCTTTTGAGTTACATGGTGCACCTGGGAAATATCATTTTCATGTGGGTTCTCTAACATTGTTTCTACCATAGCTCCTCTTGGGTTCTATGTGTGGTGCTGGGGTAACCCTTTCATGTTTGTTGTGTCAGTCCTATGTAGCACTAGTGACAAGGCCTTGAGTTCTCAATAACCTTGGAAAGTCTCTTATGTTTCTATATCAAACTAAGTGCTCAAACTACATGGTGGTATTCCATTTCAGAATACCCCATGCTCAAGCTTCAAGAAAAAAAATCCCCACCATCAATCCCCAGCTAAAGTCATATCATGAATCCAAAGTCATCCTAAAATTCCTAGCTTAAATATTCATTGATCTAGATCATCACCTATGCACCTATCTCCATCATCCATCCTCTCTCCACAAAAAATCTATCATCCTGATGAAAACTTGGAACCACTAACCTTGTTTTGATCCCTAACCCATGGATTTTGATTGTACAAACATTTCCCTCCCATCCTATTTAGCCTCTCACAACGAGGGTTCAGTCAGGCTGTGATATGCTGCATACCATCTCCACTACATTCATGTTCATCTTTCACTTGCATTCTCTTATGTTTTCATCCACTCTCACTTGCACTTTCTCTTGTGTGCATTTATCATTTATCTTGCATCATTTAACATCATTTATCTTGCATCATTTAACATCATTTTAGCTTGCGTCATTTAAAATTCATTTTAGTTGTATTATTTAATTCATTTAGTTTTCATTTAAATCACATCCATTTTAGTTGCATTGTTAAATCATTTAAATTGCATCTATTTTAGTTGCCTTGTTAAATCACATTAATTTTAGTTGCATTATTCAATTCATTTGATCTCATTTTTAATCAATTAAATCAGATCCATTTTAGTTGCATTGTTAAATCATTTAAATTGCATCCATTTTAGTTGCCTTGTTAAATCAAATTCACTTTAGTTGCATTGTTAAATCATTTAAGTTGCATTCATTGTTAAATCATTTAATTACATTCATTTTATCTTACATTGTTAAAACATTTAATTGCATTCATTTTAGTCTTGCATTGTTAAATCATTTAATCTTGCATTTTTAAATTATTTAAGTTACGTTCATTTTAGTTGCATTGTTAAATCATTTAATTGCTTCCATTTTAGTTGCATTGTTAAATCATGTAAATCACATCCATTTTTGTTACATTGTTAAATCTCATTCATTTTAGTTGCATAGTTAAAATGTTTAAGTTGCATTTATTTTAGTCTTGCATTGTTAAATCATTTTAGTGTGCATTCATTTTATCTTGGATTGTTAGGTCATTTAATTGTCTTGCATTGTTAAAACATGGTAAAATAGCTCATACATCCATACATAAGTACACATCATAAGCATCGTAAATAAAAAATGTATCCATCACATGTGTAAAAATCATAAACCACACACATACACACATCATATCCACCCTGCATCTACAAAGTGTATGTAGCTACATCCTACATAAATCTCTAATCACACACATCACATAGGTCTCTATAAAAATATCATAAAACATCACATCCTGCATCACAAGTGTGTCAGTCGCATATCATAAATCATCTAAAACCTATCACATTCTACATCACATGTCAGTGTGTCATAAATCATGCATCCATATATTTTCATATAAAAATGGACTCATAACATAACACATCCCCCCAACTCAGCATCAGATGTATACATATCCCACAAAAGAATAAATAATATCCTATAATAAATGATTCAATCAATAAATGTCCCATAAGTGTCCATTGAAAGAATAAATATACATGTATGGGACAGTGCCCTAAAATATAATATACATCATATAAAAAATACTGTAGCATATCACTGCCTATCTGCCTCTCCTAGGGGAGGCTGCATATCAATGTCTAGGGGTGGTACAACCTATGATGGATCCTATGGTTTTGGCCTCTCTATTGTGCTAAGTAGCACTACATCCTGCACTTGTGTGGGTACTTGTGATGGCCCTATCACCTCCCGACCTCCACCATCCACATCCATCTCAACCCTTGATCCCTCTGCCTCTTCCATCTGCACTAAGCCATTAGATGACCACTGGTGACTCTGTGTGTGACTTGTCCTCTTTGATGACCCTACCCTAAGTCTACTCCCTCTAGTCCACTAACTGTATCCTACCCCCATCTAAGAATCTGTACCTGTGGCCCCTAACTGGATAGACCATCTATAATGCTCTCTCCTATCCTATGGCACTGCGGCGTGGTACATCACATATACAAAGCATCCATAGCTACATCTTGCATAAATCTCTAATCACACACATCACATAGGTCTCTATAAAAATATCATAAAACATCACATCTTGCATCACAAGTGTGTCAGTCGCATATCATAAATCATCTAAAACCTATCACATTCTACATCACATGTCAGTGTGTCAGAAATCATGCATCCATATATTTTCATAGAAAAATAGACTCATAACATAACACATCCCCCCAACTCAGCATCAAAAAGTTACATTCATTTTAGTTGCATTGTTAAATCATTTAATTGCTTCCATTTTAGTTGCATTGTTAAATAATTTAATTGCATCCATTTTAGTTGCATTGTTAAATCATGTAAATCACATCCATTTTTGTTACATTGTTAAATCACGTTCATTTTAGTTGCATTGTTAAAATGTTTAAGTTGCATTTATTTTAGT
Organism: Chamaecyparis obtusa; assembly: GCA_027943335.1. Lineage (NCBI taxonomy): Eukaryota > Viridiplantae > Streptophyta > Pinopsida > Cupressales > Cupressaceae > Chamaecyparis > Chamaecyparis obtusa. The sequence continues at coordinate 652,197 of BSBK01000284.1, read as the reverse complement.
CTTGCATTGTTAAATCATTTTAGTGTGCATTCATTTTATCTTGTATTGTTAGGTCATTTAATTTTCTTGCATTGTTAAAACATGGTAAAATAGCTCATACATCCATACATAAGTACACATCATAAGCATCATAAATAAAAAATGTATCCATCACATGTTTAAAAATCATAAACAACACACATACACACATCATATCCACCTTGCATCTACAAAGCATCCATAGCTTCATGCTGCATAAATCTCTAATCACACACATCACATAGGTCTCTATAAAAATATCATAAAACATCACATCCCACATCACAAGTGTGCTAGTCACATATCATAAATCATCTAAAACCTATCACATTATACATCACATGTCAGTGTGTCATAAATCATGCATCCATATATTTCAATAGAAAAATGGACTCTTAACAGAACACATCCCCCAACTTAGCATCAGATGTATACATATCCCACAAAAGAATAAAAAATATCCCACAATAAATGATTCAATCAATAAATGTCCCATAAGTGTCCATCGAAAGAATAAATATACATGTATGGGACAGTGCCCTAAAATATAATATACATCATATAGAAAATACTGTAGCATATCACTACCTATTTGCCTCTCCTAGGGGAGGCTACATATCAATGTCTAGGGGTGGTACAACCTATGATGGATCCTATGGCTATGGCCTCTCTACTATGCTAAGTAGCACTACATCCTGCACCTGTGTGGGTACTTGTGATGGCCCTATCACCTCCCAGCCTTTTCCATCCACATCCATCCCAACCCTTGATCCCTCTACCTCTTCCATCTGCACTGAGCCATCAGATGACCACTGGTGACTTTGTGTGTGACTTGTCCTCTCTAATGACCCTGACCTAAGTCTATTCCCTCTAGTCCACTGATTGTATCTTGCCCCCATCCAAGAACATGTACTTGTGGCCCCTGACTAGATAGACCATCTATAATGCTCTCTCCTATCCTATGACACTACGGTGTGGTACATCACCCTATACCATCCTAATTTCTCCTTTAGGTCTGCCACCTCCCTCTATGCTGACATCACCTCTTGAGAAGCCCCCACCCCAGTCCCTCCTCCCCTCACCTATGCGGTGGCTAACTACCACTACAATCTCTCTCTCTCTCTCCACTAGTAGCACATCTCTCTCCTCCTACAACCTATCCTTCTTCGCCTATAGTCCATCCCTCTCCCACGATAGTTTCTCCTACTCGTCTATGGTCTCCAACCCATCCTGAAGATCCTATGCTAAGTAATGAGATTCTCTCTCTCTCTCTATACATATCATAGCATTTGACTAGTCATCATATGGGTGGCCTGTAGAGATGCCAACTAGGCTACCAAATCCACCTCTCCCCCACCTGTGGATGATTGGACCCCTAGGGCCCCTGTTGGTACTTCTCTTGGTGGTGGGCATGGTGGTACCTATCCTCCATACCCTCCTCCATGTCCACCCCCATCTCCCCCAAATCCTCCATCCCCTCCTCCATCACCTCCTCCATCTCCTCCGTCTCCGTCTCCATCTCCTCCCCCTCCTCCTCCATCCTTTCCATCCACATCCATTTCATATCCTTTCCCATCTCCCCAATCCCTCCTTCCTACCCTCCTCAGGGCTGACCTACCTCATGCCACTACATATTCTCCTCTCCTCCTCAAGGAACTACCACCACTACTCGCCCCCTCCACCTAATCACCTACCTCTGGTGGTAGCCCTACCCTCTTGACTACCTGAGGCCTCCTAAACCTGGAATGGTACTCCAACATGCCCCCACCATTTATTGATCCTCCCACCCAATTCCATTGGATGATGTGAATGGACTGATACACAACCACCGACCCCTACTTATCTATGGGGCCTCCAAACTCCGAGCACCTCTCCTAGGTCATGTGCTAGTACTAGTGATCTACATCTGGTACTCCCTGTGTAAACTTGAACTACCTGGCCACCTGATCTAGCATGTCTACTCCACAATGTAGTCTCATCACCCTATTAAGTATGTGAGCATCATGGTGAATGGTTAATGTGCTAGATCCTTAGGCCAGGCTGTCACTCCCCTATATGACCCCCAAGTGATGTCATCCCTAATCCTATCACCTCTCTCCAATAATCATGCTATGTCTTGATATGTGAGAGGCTCTCCCCAAATGTACACCATAGGTTGATCTTCCAGTTTTTCCCTCCTCCCCATTAGTCTTAGCACAACTATGTTCTCCCAACCCCACACCTATAGCAAGGTAGTGAAGCATATGCTCTTCCCCTATGTCTGCCTACCATGGTACACTATTTGGTGGAGATCCTTGTAAAGTTATGTTAGCATGAGCATTCCCTAGGCAATAAGCACCCTAGCATCTGCAATCCTTACAATCATAGGGATGAGTTCTAGTGTCACACTCATCCCTCCTATGTTAGGGGCAATATACCCTAAAACTAGCCCACAAACATAAAAGTACACTTAGCGTGTTGTTGGTGCTGCCACTAAGTTTTGAGCCAGAGAAAACTATCTATGTTGTAAGATAGGCACCAATTCTAGCCTAACCAGTGCTATCAATGTCTACTACTATATCGTGTCACCTGCGATGACCTCTATCCCTTGAATACATAGGTAGAAAATCCTATAAACATCCTCCATGGTTATAGTCATCTACTCCTTTTGGGAGATGGAAGGTCACCTTCTTCGAGTGCCATCTCTTGAAGAGCACCATCACCATAGTCTTGGATGCTTGCCTATGGGACATCCAAGATAGGTATCATAAGCCAATCATGTCCACTTATGCCTAGTCTATCAGTGTGAATTGCTCCTCCACTCATAGTACTATGACCTACCTCTCCTGACTCATCAATCAGTCCATGAACCACTGAAACCAATCAAATTCAGCTACGTTAGTTTTCTTCCCTACCAATTTCTATCCTATCTAGCCTAAATATTCATCCCCCAACCCTATCCCCTCCTAAAAAATTATTTTCTAAACCTCACCCTCCCGATCTTGCAGGTTTAACCCATAATCCTACAAGCATCCTTATTTTGATGATCTTGCAGGCCCAAGATCATATAACCCTTTCTAATTCATATGACCGCGAGAACGTGTTATCATGATGAATTTTTCCTACCCTTGCAATCCCTTGCATGATTGCATAATTTTCCTCTCACCCTATCCATTTGGTCTGGGATCATGATTTGGTAAAAAATTCATCGAGGGATCGTGATCCCGCCTAAAATCCCAAACCCCCCCCCAAAAAAAAAATTTGATGATCCCACCAAAAACTCCCTCTCCATCCCTCTTGACCCTTTATACTAGCAATTTCTTATGAGATCATGATCCTATAGGTCTCGAAGGTGATCCCACCGATCTTGAGCCTACAGGATCATGATTTTGTTATATAGAAATTAAAATAAATGCTAATCTAGAAACAACAAAAACTAGTTTTTTGACCCTACCTGTCTGTTAGGCACCTGGTGCTACTGAACACTCCTCATGATGTTTTCCTTGCACCTCGGTCACCCTCCTATCACCATCACAGTGTGCAATATCAGAGCTCAAAGTCTCAAAAAAATAAGTAGTCTTAGATATGCACAAATAACCCCTTTCTAGCCCTTTGGACCCTCATAAAGGGTGTCCCGTGACCGTCATTTCTTCCCATTATCATCATTTTTCCCCTTTTCCTTCTCATCCTTATTTTATTTCTCATCTTACCACCTTTTCACTCCTTTTCACTATTTTCCTTCCAATTTCAACAAACCTCTTCTTCCTTTCGAGACACCACTTGGGCCCCAATTTCTTTCCCCATCACCCTGTCGAGGGGAATCACCCAATTTAAACTTCTTTTCCCATATTCTGGGACAACCTCATTTCCTGGCAATTCATCGCGTCATCTATTATTTTAAACATGTCTTTAAAATAGTGTTATTTTAACACTATGTTGAAGAGGGGCAAAATGTAGACACCTAAATCTGATTACACAATTAAGTAATCTTATTTAGCTCTCTCCCAAGACATTAATCAATTAAATATTAAATATTTAATTAATTTATGTCATCCCCTAGTTAATTAATTTAATTAATTAACTATAGTCCAATTAATTTAATTAATTAACTATAGTCCAATTAATTATCTAAGTGGAAACCCATAGTCTGATAATTAATTAAATCCCTTTCCTTTATTAATTTAAATAAATGCATTCATCTATTTAAATTAATTCATAAATCCCATTTTCCTCCTACTTAAATTAAATGTTGGGATTATGGAAAGGTGAGTTACTGAGAGGGGAGGGGTGAATCAGTAACCCTAAAAACTTTTTCCCTTCAAGTTTTAAGATAAGTTCCTTTATTAATCGACTGTAGTATTTATTGTCTTCATACATTCATTAACATAACTAAAATGTAAATTATTCTAATCTAATGAAATAATCATTGATGAAACTTCATACACATAACACTATGATTTTGGTATTGCAAAAACCCTTGTTAGTGTAATACCCCAAAAATGGGCTAGAGGACAATTGACCTCCTACATCAACAGATCAATCAAAATTGACATAAAAGTCCTAACCTAAGGTATGTTTGCACATCAAACTATCAAAACCCTAATCAATTTTATCTAAATTATGTATAGGGGAATATTCCTGATATTCCTAATTTATCCTAATTACTTCTAATTAAACATTATTTGACGATAAATGACATTATTTATCCTAAAGTTAATTAATTGAATATATTGAATATTTGATTGATAAACTTAATTCTTCCACTTAATTATTTAATTAGATTTAATTACATTTGTTCCTAATTAATATTATTTTTATTTGACAATAAATCAAATTCCTAGAGATAATTGATTAAATGTTTATTTAATTGATTAAATCAAGTTGTCAAATTTAATGATATAGTTTTGGTATAAAGTTTGATTAAATAATTGATTAACCCATAAATTAGTTATTTTTATTAAAAAATTAGTTAAGTTGAGAATAAATCACTTGAATTATTAAATAAATTCATAATTATCCATGCACATTCAAAAGAGCAGTTAAACTCTGAATCAACAAATCAATTCAATTTGTTAACTTTTCAAACTCAACATGTGATTGTGAGTTGAAAAAGTGATCTGAACTCTGATTCGAGTTAAAAAGTTGATTTTGTATGATTTTGTGAGTTAACTCTTTCTAATTTTTTGATAACTCAACAATCAATATGAGTTGATCAGGGAGAGATTTTTGGGCTTTCCATGAGTCCTCACAGAACCTGGATTTCTATATAAACAAGGCTCAATCCTTAAAAAAAACACACCTGTGAATTTTGAGAATCTGGCTTGTGCGATCTAGTGATTTGGTGAGATTGTGCTATTTCTAAGATTCATGCTTTCATTCATTTTTCATAGTATAGCATATCATTGTTAGATCAAATTTTCATTCCATTCAATTCATTTTTAGATCAATTTCATACATTTTTCCATACATATTGCATAGAAAAATAAAAATAAAATATTAATCTGCATTCATCTTTCATCCATCTTTCATCATTAAATCCTTTGTTTAGGTGTTGCATTGTCACTGGTCTTAGTCTAATTCTGAGAATATCAAAATCATACCTACTAGAAGGCAGTAAATTGCTTGGTTAGCATTGTTTGTTTCATTTGCAGATTTATTGATTTGCTAACCTCTAATGTTTTACTGAAGTGTTGTGTCTCCATCTAGGTACAATTTTCACACACACATTTCTGGCACCCACTGTAGGGCCCTGCAATGGGTTTCCATTTTGATTTTACAAATTTTCTGACATTTTTATCTCAAAGCTTTAATTTTTATTTTCCGTTCTATACAATTTTGTACGATAGTCTGCAGATTGTCGTATCAGGATACCCTGTCTGTCGTACAATAGACAACAATCTAAAGTGTCATGTTGGTTGTATGGGCATTGTCATATGAGGTGTAAAGTGTTGTGTGTGAAGGAACCCACTATCGTATCATTTCTACATTGTTGTATGGGAAGTAGTAGATTATCGTACAAGTTTTGATGCCAATATAGCAATTGTCGTATCAAAATTTTGAGTAGTCTTTCATATTTGGATTTTAGATTTTGACTGACAACTAACCCTTGTATGCACCCTAAAATGTTCGCCTAGACTTTGGGCCCCATTTATTTGATTTATCAATCCTGAATCATTTTTATCAATAATCAATATTTTCAACATTATCAATTTCTTGACCAAATCTTAATTTCGATCATATATTGGATTTTTATCCTATGGGCTAACCATTTATCCTAAGTTTTTATTTACTTAAAAGGAATATTTCCTCCCCTTTTATTAAATAAAAATCCCCCACTTTTCTTCTTATCCTAAGTTGCACAAATAAAGTATTATTCCTATTTTATAAGAAAGAGAAAAGCACCTTTTGTCTCACATGGACATAAAGTCAACTCCTATTTTCTCATTGGAGGATACTTGTGCACATGGATTGCTCCTCTTTCAAGCTCCACCACTGATTAAGAATTTTTGCCTCTTAATCTCAATGGTCCATTCCTTTGCATTTCTTATAAAAGGAGAGCTCTCTCCCTCATTCTAGGACACTTGTTTTATGCTAACTCTATGCTGCAGGAATTATTTGGAGCTTTTTAGAGATCATTGTTGCATTACATTTTAGAGTTCTTCATTTGCTTCATAGTTTAGTTTCCATACTTGCATAGTAGTTCATTTTTATGCTTTCATAGCTTAGATTTCACTTTCAAGCTTTAGAATAACTCATCTAGCTTAATAGGAAGGGTTGTAACACATTGCTATTTCCATTTCATAGCTTAGTTTGTACTTCCATTTTCATAGCATAGCTTGCACATTTTCATTTTCATTCTTAGCTTGCATTGCATTAAATTTCCATTTGATTCTTTGGAGATATTGGCACTCTTTCCCTTGTCTTCATTCAAATCTCTCATTGTATGGTTGACTAGCAAGGTCACAAGCTCAATAGCTCTAGCTGAGAGCAAATCCATAATCTTGCAACTCCATGTATAGAGAGCTATGGATCGATTTGTGAGGGCTCATCCTTGAGTTTCCTTGCATGTAAGGATTCATAGAAGTGCACTAATTTGGGTGTAAATTTTTGGCGCCCACCGTGGGGCAGAGTAGACTAGCTTTGTCCCTTCTTTTTCTGCATTTTCATTATTTTTCATCAATTTTTCAGCAAGTTTTTAGCTTAATTTTTGGATATTTTGTGTTCTCTGGTTTTCTGTCTTAGAGTATCACGTGACACTTCTCAGGTATATCACACGATATACCTTATAATACTAGTATGACACTTCATGTCTTAGAAGAATTGCACGCACGTATTGAGGTTTATTGCCTGGTGTCGTGCGAAGTATCGCCTGCCTATTGTGCAGTATATCGCCCAGACTGAGGTATATCACCTGGACACAGGAAACTGTGTCGTGCGATACTGGTGAAGTCTGAGGTATATCACCTGATATAGCAGAGAGCTGGATTCTAAGTTTTATCAGCCAAATTTGATCACATTTAGCTTGCTAGCTTACTTTGATGCATTTAAACAGGGTTAATTTACATTTCTTAGTCTAAATTGATTAGGTTTTTACATTGCTTTCACTTAGATTTTGGTTTTCCTAACCCTAGTTGTCTAACAAGTTGTGGTTGTAGGAGCTTTTCTTGAAAGGAAATTTCTATAAATCACATGTCAAAGAGGGCTACTAACATTTTTGTAGGGCTGCCCAAAGCATAAACAAAAGCAAAAAGAATTTTTTTTAAAAAGTGTTTGTGATTTATTTTCTTTTCAAGTGTGGCATTTACTAATTGTATTAGGAAATTTAATACCTTGTGAAAGAGATTTTGAGGTGGTAGGAGAAGCATGCTCTTCACCTTTAGGTGAACTAGAAAATCTTGACCCATCTTAAGATTTTTGGAAGCAAGGGGGTAATTAAATTTTTCTTGGTGTGTTTGGGAGAAGTTTTTGAGATAGGGGAGTATGCTCTTCACCCTTGTGGTGGACCAAAAATCTTGGACCTCAAAAATCATCCATTCTTTGTTTAGTTTAGGATCCTTTAGTGGGCCTGCTCTTGAGCAATCAAGAGGAATGACCCAAGTGGGGACAACCTTGTCATCATTTTCCTTGGTGGTGAGTGATTCCAACTCACTATAATCTCAAGGCTATCAAGGACACAAAACCTTGGTAGACATAACACTTGTCTTCACTTGATGCGAGTAACTCATGGGATTGTGACCATGGGGAAAGCATTGAGCAAGAATGCTTAAGGTACTCTTGAGGCCATGAGGTCCCAGTCCTCTATGAGGAACAAGAGGGGTGTTATGAACGGAAGCCCTTATTTAGAACCTTTAGATAGAAGCCACCTTATTTAGCCGCTTATCTTCTTAGTGCAACGATTGATCCAAGTGGAAAAACTTAGATCACCTTAAGATACTCACCATATGTGTTCCTTTGGTTGTGTCTTTGACACTTCCATGACAAAGCCAACATCTATTGTGGGTAACCACTTTGTGTGAGGCAAGGGGACACCAAGTTGTGGGCTAAGTTGGTAAGTATTGAGCCTTGACTTTTTAGGATAGATTTGCTTGAATTGTCTTCGATTGTGTGATACCAGTGTAAACATTCTCAATATACAAATAATCGGTAGCATTCATAGGGTGCAATTTTATTTTGATATCACAAGTGTTTGTCTTGGCAAGGTTGCTTTTACCCTTGTTTCAAGTGTTTTGAAACATGTTTGATCCCTCACTGTTTACAAACTTGCCAAAATTCTGCTAATATTGTGATTGAGATTGAAAACATCAACCCTCAGATCAAAAATTTTGACCTAACAGACCCAAAAATGCAAATTTTACACAGTTCTGGTCAAGAGTTAAACAATTTTGCAATAGTATCACTTGCTTTGAGAAGAAACATCGCACAATAGTTGACCCCTACTGGACTATCGCCCGACCTACCTTGTGTTTATCACCCAGATATTGTGAGGTCTATTGCTTGGTATAGTGCGAAGTATCACCTAGTTATAGGTGTATCACCCTATTAGCCTGGAGTATATCACCTAGGTAGTTTCTGCCATGCTTTCAATTTGGTCAGTTTTAATTACTATTAGTTAGGTTAGGCCTTTGAGTAGGTTTCTTACTCTATCATTAGAGACCTATCTTGGCTCTAAATATCTAGTTTTTGCCCTCTAGGAATAGCATCAATTGGTTTACAAGGCCACTTTGGAAATAGTTGTCATGTTAGAAGGTTATTCTTGGTGAGAAAGCTTATCTCTAGAATTGTTAGGTACATTCTTGGAGAATTTTAGTGCTCTTATTATCCAAATCACTTTCATTTAAATCTTAATTTCAATTATATTTCTGCCTAGTCCAACCTCCTGGTTCAAAATTTCAAGGGTAGTCACCCTTTGATTTGAAGCACCTCTTTGACAGTGTTGGTAAAGCCCATTTTTCTATCTTTTCATTCCACTTTGGACAATAAAGAACTTTGATTATCCTGGTCTGGTGTTGACATTTTGGGAGGTCATCCTATCATTAAGAATCCTTTTCTTTCATGTCAGTTACAACAAGGTACCAAGTCAATCAAGGGAAGCGACCCCCTATTGTCTTTAGCTAGTTACCACCAATTAAGACTCATCAACAGCACAAGGGAAAAGAACCCCTTTTCGATCAATCTCCTAAAAGTGAATCTAAAGTTTGTTTTAATCCAAAAGGTAATCCTAGTGAAGTGAGCACCTCTTTAGCACCACTTTCATCAAGTATGGACATGAGTTACACTTTTACTTGACAATAAAGAGAAGCCATGAATCAAACTCTTGAGGATATCTTCCAACGGCATAGGAGAGAGTACGGTGGTTCTTCTCATGCTAGTCCACCCAGGTCACCTCCCAACAACACAAGGTATTTTGATGCTCATCAATGAGCTGAGAGACATTATAAGCAAACTCACTCAGATTCAAGGTCACAACACAAGGACCAGAACAATGAATCTAGTGACCATCACATCAACACAGCCAACGCAATAAGGCATTCAAGACAATCTTCTTCGCTTAAAGATACCTCTTGATATGCAAATACAAGGTTGAAAAGAATTGAAAGGGAAAGCAAGCCTATCTAGATGAACAAGCCACCAAAAAGGAGAAATTCAAACAATTAGAGGAAGAGGAACATGCATTATTGGACATAAGCAAAAGAGTCACCCAGGAAGAAGAAGATAGGCTCTATGCACAACAACTCCAAAATTGATTCAATGGGAGGGGTACCAATAGTGGGACCAACTCACCCCCATCTACACCTTCACCAAGTCCTAGAAGAAGGTCAAGGATGCCCTCATGATCCCCAAGTCCTAGAGGTAGAAGGACTTCAAGATATGATCATCATAGGAGACGATCACCTCATAGACATTCAAAGAAACCCTCCCAACACACACATCATGGCTCACAACATGGAGGAAGCTATACCAACTTTGATAAAATGGATTTTATGACTATGCAACAAGAACCATCCTTTCAAGCATATGTGGAACAAAACAAGGATCAATTCCTAGAAAGCCTTATCAACAAAGGTGCTAAGGTCCCATACAATTTTGATGTCCACCAAAAGATTAAGAAGTAGAATCCTTCAACCAATGAGGTGATCATGGAAATGCAAAAGGATATAAAAAGGATGAGGGCTCCTAAGAGCATGTTTAATTTGGACTCCATATGCCCCAACCCAATTGATAGGAGTGTGGTGTGGGTTGAGTTCCCTAAGAAAGTTGAGTTTCCAACCTATGACAAATATGATGGCGTTGGTGACCCTCATGACCATGTTCGACAGTTCTACATAATGAGCTTTTCTTTTCACCATGAAGACTCCTACTTGATGAGATTATTTCCAAGGAGTCTCAAGGGTCAAGCCATGGAGTGGTTCACCAACATTACTCCTCTAGTAAAGACATTTAAGGAACTTGTCCAAAGATTTGTTCAACATTTTGCTTATAATCTATCAAGGTTGGTCACAATGCTTGATTTGTGCAAACTCAAACAAAATCAAGGGGAACCTTTTATCACCTTCCTACAAAGATGGAGATGTTTGTGCTCAAAATATCCAAGGACAATTCCTAAGGAGGAAAGAATAGACATCATTGTGAGCAACTTGATACCAGAATTAAGATATGAAGTAAGGAAGATCCTGTTTAATTCTTTTGATACCATGGTAGAGGTGGCCTGTCGCATAGAGGATGTCCTAAAAGAACAAGGAATTTTGGCTAAATCAACTAATAACAACAATAGCCAAAACAACAACAATAATGGTAATAAGGACAAAAAGAACTCTTATTGGAATAAGAATAAGTAGGTGGTCAATGACGGAGTTGTTGACTCATCACAACCTAAGAATGAAGGAGTTCTTAATCTCTCTCATGCCGTTCAAGCCATGAAGCTGCAAACATCTTTAGGACAACAAGAGAATAAACCCAAGAATCAAGGGAGACCTAAAAAGGAAAAGAGACAATTTACCAAACTTGGGGACTCCTATGCAGACATTTTCAAGACATTAATTGCTCACAATTTGGCACACCCTCAGGACCCTGCCAAGCACCGCATACCAGATCCTAAACCTCATTGGTGGGATGAGAAGGCCTTTTGTGTCTTTCACAATGGAATTGGACATGATATAGAAAATTGTTTTAGACTTAAACACCTTGTTCAAGACCTTATTGAGAGAAAAAAATTACAAGTTGATGGTTTAACCACTAATGTGGATCACAAAGCTTTTAAAGAACCCTTGCCCAAATATGAGAAAGGAGAGAATTCTAACAACAAGAATGGAAAGGATGCTATTAACTACACTTACACAAATGCTAAAAATGTTATCAACATGCTTGAAATGGCTGATGATAATGTCAACATGATGAGAGGGAAAGACCCTTATGGATATGATGTGGATTTGAATCCTATGCTTGATGAAGGACCCATTGTGGTCCTAAGAGGTCCTCACTCACGAAGGATGTCTCAACCCCTCAATGCTGTCACTAGAAGCCAATCTCAAGCTCCCATTGTTATTAGAGGTCCTAACTCTAGTAAGTCTAAGCAGCCAGTGTCAAAGGGTGTTCTTCCAAAATCTGTTGTTGGTCCTGAGTTGAATTATAATCTTGTTGACCAATTACAACGTACACCATCATAGATTTCAATCTTTGAGCTTTTGAAATTGTCCCCTAAGCATAAGCGTGTCCTTGAGAATGCCTTGCGAGTAGCTAATGTCCCTAATGATATAGATGTAGATCAATTCCATAATATGGTCAACCACTTGGCTAGCCCTCACTACCTTACATTGTCAAAGGAAGATGACAAGTCATTAAGCCACCCACACAATTTGGCCCTTCATATAGAGGTTATGATCCACAAGACCAGTGTCAGGCATGTGTTGATAGATGGGGGTGCTAGGCTTAATATTTGTTCTTTGAGCTTACTCAAGGCCTTGGGTTATTCATAAGAAGTCATTGAAAAAAGGAAGAAAATAACTATCAAGGCTTATGATGAAGCAGAATGTAGTTCTAAAGGATTGGTCGTTCTTCCTATCCGAATTGGTCCTGTGGAGAAAGATATTTTGTTCCATATTGTTGATGCCGGTCCTTTGGCTTACAATATTTTGTTAGGTAGACCATGGATACATGAGATGCAAGTGGTCCCATCTACCTATCATTAGTGTGTAAAATTCCCTTACAATGGAATAGAAGTCTGCATACCTGGAGACAACACACAGTTAGTCAACACAATTTCAGCAGGGTCTCACATTCCTTTGAATAGGGAGGCTAACACTTTTGATACTGCATTTGAACAATGCAAGAATAAATTCAGGACCATAGATCTTGGTATGGGGGATTACAAATTGGATTCATTCACAAAATTGCCAATTTCCCCTAGGTCTTATGGCAAACCTTCTCAAGAAATGAAGCCCTCATCTTCGGCCATGACATTGTTTGATAAGTTTGTTGAGTCTTCGGTTCCTATTCAGGAAGAGAAAGAGGAAGTTGCTGTAAGAGACTAGATCTATCATGAGGGAAAGTACCAACATAATGAAAATTTTGCTCCTTCACCTAAAGCTTATGGGAGAGGGTATAGATTGGTCAAGAATATGGGTTATCCAAGACATGGTCCCCTTAGTCATAGGTTGGATGCTAGGGCTAAACCTCTTAACCATGCCCTTTTTGGATGAAGGAATAAGTCAACAGTTGGCTTAGGTTTTGAAAATAAGAAGAAGAAAGGTGTCCTTGTCCCAGCTGTGACAGACAGTGACAGTGATTCAGACTACACACCTGATCTTTCTAATCAACAAGACATGTCTGATGATTGGGTGCCTTCAACAAATCTCCTTTGGGGAGATTCAAAAGATTTGACAATTGACAGTCCTACTATCCCAGCTATGATGGATAGTGACTATATGAATGTTGGATTGAAAATGGAAAGTGTTGCTATCCTAGCTGCGATAGATAGTAACAATGCTAGTGCTAGAGAAAGGGAATGCTAGTGCTAGAGAAAGGGAAACCTTTCCTAACCTTGAGGCTTCTACATCACGAGGCCCAAATAATGATTCAGAGATAGACTCACATGAGTTTGAATGGGATTCACTTTTAGATGCAACAGTTGATTTAGACATGGATGTTGTCCATACTTATAGTACTCAACCCAATGTGACCAATGAGCCTAGTGTAGGACTAGAGGATTGTACTCCTTGAATTGCCTTAGTGGACAATGCTTCGTTTGGTAGGAAAAATCCCGACTCGAGTATCTTAGGAGGGGACTGGATGAATCCCGATCGTATGGTCACCAGAGATAACACCTTCCATATAAACAATGTTGAACCCGTCATTGACCTACCCCTTGTTCACTATGACCTAATTGACTAGTCTCAGGGCCATCAAGAGCCTAGACTCCTCACTTTTCAGAATGATTATGAAATTGCCTGCTATCTGAATGCTCTTGAACCCGTGGCTTCTTCCACCAGTGAACCGACAATGAGTATGATGGAGCTTGATATTAAGTACCTCAGTCTAAAAATAAAAGAAAAAGAAAAAAAGAAAAATAGGTCTGATGGTGAAAACCACCTTGTGGCGGTATCAGAACTAAAAATAGTAAAAATAAATGACGTATCCGAAGGTGAAAACCTCTTTGAGGTGCCTAAGGATGGGGTACTTAATAACTTGCCAAGTTATTTCCAAGATAGGTCTTCAGTTCTCATTGAGCCTACACAACCAGTGGATTTGAATATAGAAGAGGCCCCTCAAATAGTGCACCTAGCTCAGTCTCTATCAGTTGAAGAAAAAGAGGCATATACAAAGTTTTTGCAAAAGAAGAAAATCAACTTTTCTTGGACATATTCCGATATGCTAGGGCTTGACACTGATCTTATTATGCATCATCTATCTATAGCTCTAGGAATAAAACTGGTCAAACAAAGGTTGAAGAAAATGCACCCTCATGTAGCTCTCCTTGTAAAAGTAGAATTAGAGAAGCTCTTAAAAGCTGGATTTATTAGAGCTATTGACTATGCCGATTGGATCTCAAACATTGTTCTAGTTTCCAAACATGATGGATCCATTTGAGTGTGTACAGACTTCAGAGACCTCAACAAAGTATGCCCAAAGGATGACTTTCCACTCCCAAACATAGACATGATAGTGGATATGACAGTGGGTTATGAGATATATTCCTTAATGGATGGGTTTTTTGGATATAACCAGATAAAAATAGCTCCTGAAGATCAAGAGAAAATAGCTTTCACATGTGCATGGGGAACCTATTGTTGGAACATCATGCCATTTGGCCTAAAGAATGTAGGAGCAATGTACCAATGAGCTATGACCACAATTTTTCATGATATGATGCATAAGAACATGGAAGATTATGTGGATGATACCTTGGCTAAATCTAGGAAATGGGATACACACCTTGATGATTTGGAAGTAATTCTAGATCGGATGGAATAGTTTCAACTTAGATTGAATCCAAAAAAGTGTGCATTTGGAGTTACCTCAAGTAAACTTCTAGGATTCATAATTTCAGCAAAAGGAATAGAGGTTGATCTTGAAAAGGTCCAAGATATATTAGATATGCCACCTCCAAGAAACATTAGTCAGATGAGAAGTCTTCAGGGATGACTCCAATCCATAAGGAGGTTTATTTCATAGCTTGAAGACAAAGCACAACCATTCAATAAGACATTGCATAAAGGAGCCACATGTGTATGGAATGAGGATTGCCAAAAGAGCCTTGATCAAATAAAATAGTTTTTGGCCAATCCTCCAATTTTGATGCCTCCTATTCTAGGGAAACCATTGATTTTGTACATTTCAGCGATAGAGTCTTCCTTGGGGGCATTGTTGGCTCAATTAGATGACACTGGGAAAGAAAGGGCCATATACTATATCAGTCATACTCTAGTATCTTATGAGATCAATTATAATAACATTGAAAAATCTTGTCTTGCAGTAGTGTTTGCTTTCCAAAAGTTGCGACACTATATGCTTTCTCATACTATACATTTGGTTGCAAAAATTGATCCTCTTAAGTACTTGCTTAGTAAGGCTGCTCTCATGGGTAGACTTGCTAAGTGGATGATGGTTTTGACTGAATTTGATATAGAGTACGTTGAGAGAAAGACCATAAAGGGGCAAGCTATTGCTGACCAATTAGCTGATTTCCCAGTTAAGGATAGTATGCCTATTCAGGTAGAGTTCCCAGATGAACACATACTATATATGACTACTCGCACTTGGAAAATGTTCTTTGATGGTTCCCACATGCAAAATGGATCAGGTGCTGGAGTATTATTTATTTCTCCACATGGATGCAACATTCCAAAGTCTTACAAACTTTTATTCCCATGTAAAAATAATATTTCAGAATATGAAGCTTTAACCAATGGATTGAAAATGGCTATAGAATGGAACATAACAGAGTTATCCATCTTTGGGGATTCCCAGTTAATTATCAACCAAGTCAATGAGGAGTATCAAACCAAGGATGATAAATTGATGCCTTACAAAAAGATGGTTGAATCATCGAGACGTTACTTTACATTTGTGACATTTCAACAGATCCCCAGGACAGAGAACAAAGCTATAGATGCTATGGCTACATTAGCTTCACTCCTATAGTTGGAACAACATGAATCTAGATTTGAATTCTTGGTGGAAGAGCTACACCATCCCATATTTGACTCATCTGAAAGCCATGTCATTTGTACCCTTGTCACACATGAATCTTCCCGATATGGTTCTATCTATTCATATCTCCATGATGGCATCATCCCTGACACATTCAACCATTCTAAATGCCGAAACCTTATCCATAATGCTTCCTACCACACCCTTATCTCTGGTGATTTATATAGGAAGGGTTTAGATGGGACACTCCTTAGGTGCTTAGAAAAGGAGGAATTTGACCAAGCATTAGCCGACATCCACAAGGGCATTTGTGGTGGACATTCCAATGGTCTTGCCATGGCTCGAAGGTTGCCTAGGGTGGGGTATTATTAGCCCATGATGCAGATAGATGCAGTAGCCTTTGCTAAGTCTTGTGAAAAATGTCAGAAAAATGGAAACTTGATTCATGCTCCAGGTAGGGAGCTGATTCCTTCTATTTCTCATTGGCCATTTTAGCACCGGGCCTTTGATCTAGTTGGGCAGATTCACCCCAACTCATCAGGTGGACATAAGTTTATTATTACTGCTACTGACTACTTCACAAAATGGGTGGAAGCCGTGCCACTTTCTGTGGCTTCAGGGAAGACTATCTCTTTGTTCATATTGAATCATATTATTTGCCGATTCAGAGTACCTTCTAAGATTATCACTGATAATGGAGGTCAATTCAAGAATAAGGACCTAAAGCATTTATGCAAAATTTTTAAAATCAAGCAACATTGGTCCTCCATTTACTTTCCATAGGGAAATGGATAGGCAGAGGCTTCCAATAAAACCATCCTTAAGATTCTTCATAGGATAGTGCACAAGAATGGTAGGGATTGGCACTTGCAAATCAATCCAACACTATGGGCTTACATAACTAACATTCGTACACCTACATGATACTCCTTTTGCTCTTACCTATGGTGCTGAAGTGGTGTTGCCTTTAGAAGTAGAGATACTTTCACTTAGAGTCTCACTCAAAGGATTGATAACAGATGAGGATTACCGTGCCATGAGGTTATAGGAACTTGAACTTCTAGATGAGAAGCGTAAGACTTCATTTGATCATATGAGAGTGTATCAGAAGCATATGTCCAAAGCATTCAACAAGAAGGTTCACCCTAGGGAATTTTAGATAGGTGATCTTGTTTTGAGAGAGAACCCTAAGAATCAACAAAACAGAGAACAAAAAGGCAAGTTCGAACCTAATTGGC
Organism: Chamaecyparis obtusa; assembly: GCA_027943335.1. Taxonomy (NCBI): domain Eukaryota; kingdom Viridiplantae; phylum Streptophyta; class Pinopsida; order Cupressales; family Cupressaceae; genus Chamaecyparis; species Chamaecyparis obtusa. Next base: position 634,816 of record BSBK01000284.1, on the reverse strand, counting down.
TTGGACCATACATTATTACAGCTGCTTTTGGTACTGGTGCATATTTACTATAAGATCCCGATGGAGAACAACTCCCTAATCCCATCAAGATTTTGCACCTAAAGAAGTTCTATCCTTGATGCCTGTTTCTGTTTGGGGGCATCCTTTGTACATACTTTATGATACTGAAAAAAAAACCAAAAAAATTGATATACAATGCTGAACAAATCCTAAAAAGCATAAAAAGTCCTAAAAAAAATACAAAAAAATAAAAAAATGCAAAAATTCAAAACAATAGAAAAAGTGCCTTGGTGAAAACCTAGAAACAGGCGCCTTGGTAGCAAAAATACAAAAAAAATAAAAAATGAAAAAATGAGAAAAGATTCCAAGTGGTGAAAACCTAGAAACAAGCACTACTTGAGGCCTTTGCACCCTTGTCTTTTAGCATGCGTCCTCGACACTGAGCCTTTCCATCATACCTTGAACTTATTTGGCTTAGTCTGGAATTGGTCTTTATCTTTGTCTAGGGGGCATAACTATTCGCATAGGTCCTTTAGGTGCATTTGTCTCTTGGGGCATTTCATAATTAGGTGTTTTTCAACACCACCCCAACTGTGTTTCTCAACACTACCCTTGCGTCGAGTGTCTCTTAACACTTCTAAGATGTCTTACCCAATAGTCTAAGTTTGATGCGATATTTCTCATTTGTAGATGCAATGATCAGAGTTTGACTCTATGACCAACACACATGCACTTAGACAATAAACTTGTTGAGATATGTTGACTTTATTTTTCTTTGTGTGCTGTCTATGAGGATTTTTTTGATGAGTGGTCTCTCCCTGAGAAGTTTTTGATGATGCATAGCTAGAAGACTGAGGGTATGAGAGCATGTTTTATTTCTTTATCTGCTTGTGGGTATATTTTGTTGATCCTAACTATCATGAGCATTTATGCTGGTCTTACTTGACACTTGGGGTTAACAAGGTATTATCCTTGACTATTTTGTGAGTGCATGCTTCTAGTTATCCTGACTTTCATGTATCTTGATACAAGCATAATCTCACCATATCAAACTTAGGTAATCTCACTGCATTAGTCATCTTGATCTCCATGTCTTTGATGCCTAGGTGGGATTTCCACATTTCTATCTGATAAAGATCATATTCATATCCACATAGTCATGCTAGTGTGCATTGTATGATCTTATGATGCTACCTAATGCTTGATGATGATAATTAGATGTCTATAAGTGTTGTGACCTTGCAAGTCAACCACTTTCATAGTAGCTTGCATTTCTAAGTTCATATTAGTTTAGTTTTGCATCTTGCATATGGAGAGAGCTCTCCTTTTTTCATCTTATGTGGACCTATCAGTCGACTACACTCACCTTTACCTCTTCTCGATCATGTCTTTCACTCCTTGTCTTTTTCATCTCGAACCTGTTCCTGTTCATCACAAGGGGTTAATCATATCATCATACCTATATCACAACTGTCATTTTCAAAAATATGAGTCTATATCATACACATGAGAATCAAACATACATCTATGAGAGAGAACATACATGAGCATATACATAAACACTTTGAGCAAAATGACAAGACAAGATACATAAATTGATACATCCATCACAAGTGAGACATAAACACATGGTATATCAAAAATTCAGTAATCTCATATATAAATCAATGACATGATACAATATACAATATGGGATCCCAAAATCTAGATCAATGCCTCAAGATATGTCTAAATATCTAACAACCTCAGACCTAAACCTAGGACTCGCTACCACCCTCGTGAGGAGCTCGTGGTGGTGGAGGAGGCATGGCTCTCCTATCAGGTACCATATCTAATGCCCTTTCCCTCTAAGAGTATGCTAGTGCTCTCTGATCCTCTAGAATGGCCTGAAGGTAGAGTCTATGATAGTATGCTACTCTCATCGTCTCCCATCAGATCTCTAAAGCATCTTCTTATGCCACTACCTCGCAACGTGCTATCTCTACCCTGAGATTGGCTATTTGCTGATCTCTCTCCACTCTCAGATCTGCTAGCTGCTGATCCCTCATAGCTATGGTGACCCTCAGCTGCTGAATCTCTACCTCCAGAGTCTAAATGTGGGCTCTCAAACCATCCCCTGCAGCTGGATCTACCTGTATTTGTGGTGGTACCTATCCCTATGCCTACTCCTGAGAAGGCCTCTGTACCTCCTCACTCCCTGAGCCCTGACCTTGTGGCCATTTTCGGCCACCAGCTCTAGATCCCTCCCCCACCTCTCTGACCTAGCCTCCTCCTCTTCCCTCATCATCTCCTCTATCTCCTCCTCCTGGGGCAACCTGTGCTACATTTGGTATAGTAAATCAAGGGAATGGTACCCTCCATCACTTTGCCTTGTATGCTGCATCTACTCCTACATCTACCACATCTAGGAGATACTCCCAAGGTGCCCTCCTAATAGCAGCTATGTCCTACACTACCTACTGGTAATCCAGCATCGGTAGCCACCCATGACCCTCCTCATCTCAGGCCTGGGCATATGTAGTAGTCTCCGTGGAAACTCACTGCTGGTGCCCAAACTGCCTCCAAACCTGAGTGATGCAGAATCTCTCAACAATATCTGAGTGTTGGCCTACTAGTGGCTGGGTACACAACATGTAACTCAGCTCATCCTCTACATGACTCCATCCCTTGGCATCCTTGTATGGCCTCCATGTGATAGAGGTCATCTCATCTAGTATCCGCCTGTAGTATGTCACATCCCCAATATGGGCATGTGATATGTATCCTATGTACCTGTATATATATGGGTACCTCCGCTCCCTAGGCTAGACTTTGGGATGTATCACAAAAATATGCTCCCAAGCCCACACCTATACCAGGATGGCACCACAAGCCCATGTCTGACCATCCCTATAGACGATCTCATGCAACTCATGATACATCTCTGCTAATATGGCTGGACCCCATGCCATGCGCTGAGGTCTGCCTACCAAGTCTATCAGTAACCTGGCCCATTCGAGTGGGAATCCCTTTTGACTATGATCAGTCATCAGAATCTATGAAATGATAGATGCCACAATACATGGCACTAGAAAATCTCTGCCAAAGTCATCTAGCAGTCGCTCCCAGTTGACATGCCGATCAAGGATAGTCACATCCTGGAACATCTCCTAGATCAACCGTCACCCCTCGGTCACATCTTGATCATAGTATACCTGTGCCATCACACAAATCATGTCAGTTTCTATGGAAACATTACATTTATGACTATCTCTCAAAACATGATTATACTCATAGGCTCGTCATGGCACGAAACCCGTAGTATCCTATAGACATCCTCTAGTGTGATCGATGCCTCTTTGGTAGGTAGGTGGAAGGTGTTGTGCTCACTATGCCATCTCTTGGCAAGAGCAGTCAACAACCCATGATCAGCCCTGATATATGGGAATCTCAACAGATATCTAAATCCCATAGCATTGATGTTAGCATTGCCTGGATCATCTATATCTTGGACACACCTCAACCCGGTCACCTTCGGCGCTCTGATGATCAATGCTGGAAAGACCTCCTGCAAGCCATTAAACCAAGCCAGTTGTTAGAACATATCATGATGGATGTCTCAAAATCAGTATCACACATCTTTAAAAATGTAAACTTGTCTAAACCCATGTCATTTTTTTTTTTTGCTCACAAAAACTTAAAAATTTCAAATTTTTCCCTTGAGCGATACTACTTTTTTGAGACAAGTATCACATGATACTTCTCTCTATAGTAGGGCGATATACCTTTGGTCATGCGATACTTCACTCGGTATCATGTGATAGTTCTCCTGGTATCATGCGATACCGGTGTCTATGCACGTGCGATACTTTGGGGTCTCACAAAGTATCGCGCGACATTTATCCCCAAGGGGCACGATACTTTTAAAGTATCGCACGATATTTCACCTAAAACTCAAAATTTGAAAAATTGAAAATTTAAAAACGTGCTCAAAATGTATTAAATGACTCAAAAAATGCATGTTTTCTGAAAACGTACCGGGGCAGGATAGTGTGGTGGCCGGTTGTGCAACCGGGCATGCTCGAATCGGTGCCTGTGGATGGGAACTGCTGCTTGCTGGGCCATTCTCTCTCTCTAAGCTCTCAAAATTCTCAAATCAATCAAAGTCAAATGATTTTGAAAATGACATTTTTGTCCCCTTTTATAGCATTTTGACTTTTTGACCAATTTTTAAAACACCTCAGGATTGCGTGAAAATTGCACCCCTAGCTAATTTTGACGTCCTGGATCCATTTTTAGACTTGAAATCAAAATCTGAGGTCATTTTGCTAGTCAAAATCATGTTTCAAAATTTTCCTTCTTCTACGCAGTTGATTGACCTTTTGAGGCATAATTCTCTGATCTTTGGTGGAGTTTCTTCCTTCCATGTCTTTCAAATTTTCAGTCTTTCATTTGCCCTACTTATTTTCTTCTAATTCATCACTGGGGCATGTTTTCACTGCCTAATGGTTAACCTATTGACCCTTACCTTCGATTGTGATTTCATTCTGATTTGATCAAATCTTTATCAGTTTGCTATTCCTCTCTACCTGATTTCAATTTTGATTCCAAGGGGGCAATATTTATGGGATTCTCATCCCTGATTTTCTTGATTCAGACATTTTTTGTGAGCTTTCACTCAAATTTGAGATTCTTATCTCTTACTTTGAATGTGATCCCGAATCAACCTCATATTCAAAGGCCTTTGTTTATGTTTGTCCGGGTGTGATTCCGAATCGACCTCACATCTAAGTTGTTTTGTGATCCCAGATCGATCTCACATTTCAACTTTATTCTTTGACTACATGTGTTCCCAAATCGATCACACATTAGTCAAAGAGGGGCAAATGTATGCACCCTAAAATGGTCACCTAGACTTTGGGCCCCATTTATTTGATTTATCAATCTTGAATCATTTTTATCAATAATCAATATTTTCAACATTATCAATTTCTTGACCAAATCTTAATTTTGATCATATATTGGATTTTTATCCTATGGGCTAACCATTTATCCTAAGTTTTTATTTACTTAAAAGGAATATTTCCTCCCCTTTTATTAAATAAAAATCCCCCACTTTTCTTCTTATCCTAAGTTGCACAAATAAAGTATTATTCCTATTTTATAAAAAAGAGAAAAGCACCTTTTGTCTCACATGGACATAAAGTCAACTCCTATTTTTTCATTGGAGGATACTTGTGCACATGGATTGCTCCTCTTTCAAGCTCCACCACTAATTAAGACTTTTTGCCTCTTAATCTCAATGGTCCATTCCTTTGCATTTCTTATAAAAGGAGAGCTCTCTCCCTCATTCTAGGACACTTGTTTTATGCTAACTCTATGCTCCAGGAATTCTTTGGAGCTTTTTAGAGATCATTGTTGCATTACATTTTAGAGTTTTTCATTTGCTTCATAGTTTAGTTTCCATACTTGCATAGTAGTTCATGTTTATGCTTTCATAGCTTAGATTTCACTTTCAAGCTTTAGAATAACTCATCTAGCTTAATAGGAAGGGTTGTAACACATTGCTATTTCCATTTCATAGCTTAGTTTGTACTTCCATTTTCATAGCATAGCTTGCACATTTTCATTTTCATTCTTAGCTTGCATTGCATTACATTTCCATTTGATTCTTTGGAGATATTGGCACTCTTTCCCTTATCTTCAATCGAATTTCTCATTGTATGGTTGACTAGCAACGTCACAAGCTCAATAGCTCTAGCTGAGAGAAAATCCATAATCTTGCAACTCCATGCATAGAGAGCTATGGATCAATTTGTGAGGGCTCATCCTTGAGTTTCCTTGCATGTAAGGATTCATAGAAGTGCACTACTTTGTGTGTACAACCCTAACTATTGATACTTGTTGGTTTTTGACTATTTTTGATAGCCTAACACATTTTTGTAGGACAAGAGACAAAGAATGAGCTTAAAAACCCCATTCTTTGACCTCTTCTTGTCTAGACCTCTAAGCCCATCTTTTGTAGATAACCCTTTCAAAAAATCATTGGTCAAAGACACTCAATCAACAAGATTTCTGATGAGTGGTTTTGCAAGTTGCCTACATTCATTCAAGAAAATATTGTGTCTGGTTAAGTTTCATTTTATTTTCATAGCCACTTAGCTAAATAGGTACGTGTGTTTATTTTCATTGAGGAAAATACTAAGGGGATTATGCTCTTCTCCTTAGGAGAACCAAAAACCCATAAGGTGTCTTCCTTGGTGCCAGTTTGCGTACTGTCTCTAGATTTATCTACTTGACATGTTTTGGATAGGGAAAAGGACAAGATTAGGGGATTATGCTCTTCTCTTTTAGAGAATTAGTAACCTAGATCTTGTGGTCCCCAACCTCACATTTTCTTTAGTCCTTTAGAGGGCCTGCCAAAGAGGTAAAAAGCTCTCGGGAATGACCCAAGTGGGGACCAGTCTTACGTCGACTCTTCCACCCCACTATAAAATTTGATACTTCCTTGGGGTTAAAGCCTCAGAAGACATAGCTGTGTTTGTTCCTTAGACTTGTCCCATGAACACACTTTGATATTGTTTAGAGCGGAGCCATGTAAATCTTGCTTGTGAGACCACTTGTTAGAGTGCTCATAGGGTTAACAACCTCAATCCTTCTTGTGGGACTATGGGAGACAATTGTGAATGGATGCCTTAATTAAAAGACTAAGCTAGTTTACCACCGATCCACCCCCAAAGGATTTGTAGTGCTTGTGTGAGGTGAATAGTAATCACCCCAAGAAACTTGTCATATCAAGCCCTCTTCCATGTTTGAACTTGGCTAATATGGGCTTCAACATCCATTACATGTTGTTGGACCTGCATATTATGAGGAGTCCATGAGTATGTTCCTAAGTCAACGAGCAAGTAATACATCTCTTCTCTTAGCTAGGGTAAGATAGGTGTGATTGATTCATCGAGTCAGTCCACTCTATTTTATGTGATTGTGAGCCTATTGCTATGTTAAACAACCTAAGACAAATCCAATACACAGATCTTCAAAAACTTGGACATAAAAATTTGTGAACAACTTGATACCAAAAACATCCAACAACTAAAAAACTTGCAAAATTTGAACCAAAATCATTTTCTGGTGTAGACTTTCATCCTGGAAAATTGATTGATGTACCAGTCTTGCCTTAAAAATCAATTTTCATATCAGAACCCCCAGAAAGTCATATGGGGAACCTTGCAGTGTCATATGAGTATTGTCAAAATATCAAGCAAAAAGAAAACCCTGGAGTCATTTTTCATACGAGCCTCTGCAATTTTTGTGCCAACCCTATTTCTGTGTTGTACAAGCCTAGATAAAGTTGTATGAGAGTTGATCAAAATTGTCAAAAAATCCCTATTTTTGTTAGAAATTCAATCATTTGCAATCATCAATCTGATTCTGTCAGAAAATTCCCTCTGTTAGGAACATAACAGATCCAACAGAGAATCCCACCATTTTCCTAAAGTGATCTTTTTAGCTTGATTTTGTCATTTGATTCTTGATCTAAACCCCGTTTCATCTTGTGTCAAAACCTTGTCAAAATAATCTTGAAATTTATCCTCAAAACAGCTAAGTGTTGTGAGCTTGTGTTCATCATCTTTTGGGCATCTACCCATACACCTAGGGCACAGTATCCTACACTTATGTACAACCAATATTTTTATTCAATCTTGACAAGGTTGCATCATTCAATTTTTCCTAAATCAGATCATCTATCAGTTGTCTTATCTTGCTCTTTTGATTCACCCAAATTTAATGGTGGAAACCAGAGCTTCCTCACACAAAAAACTAAGAGAAGAACCTAAAACGTCAACATCATCTTCTTTGATTTTTCAAACAATTCATCAACCATACAATACCACTCATTATGAAGAAGACGCCCTAGGCAATCTACATCTGAGACAAGGTTTTCCTAATCCTCCTTCAGTTCTAGAGGAAAATCAAAAGGCCAATATATCTCAAGGAGGAACAAACCAAGGCTCCCAAGGTCACTAGTCCAATCATGGTGGAGATCTAAAACCCACACCATCTGAAATCAAACGATTCCATGAGGATGATCTCTTTAGAAGATTGATGAGACACTTCTTACAAGAAGACAAAGAGACATATTTCCTTGAATTGGCAAGACAAGGATCCAAACTTCCTCCCAACTTCAATGTTGAAAATATCATCACACAAGAGGAATAAACTCCCATAACAGCTATGATGAAATAAATGTATTCCATGAAAATCAAACTTAACAAGCTAGAAAAGGAGAAAGAACCCAAAGAATTCTCTATGGAAGCCTTATGTCCATTTCCATTTGATCGTAATTTGTACATGCCACCCTTCCCAAAAAGAGTGGAGCTCCCTAAATATGACAAATATGATAGAAATTCTGATCCTTAAGATCATGTCAGATAATTTTTTACTCTATCCATGGAATTTATGCATGAACCTACATACTTAATGCGTCTCTTCCCTCAATCTTTGGGAGGGGCAGGCATCAATTGGTTCTCTAAAATGCCTCTGACTATCAAAACCTTTGAGGAGCTAATCAAATTGTTTTATCAACAATACTCCTACAATATCCAACATTTGATCACCATTATTGACATCTATAATCTGAAGCAAAACTCAGGAGAACCCTTCCTGACTTTCCTCAAATGCTGGAGGAAGAAATTTTCACTCTATGCCTGACCTATTCCAGAAAATGAGAAACTTGAAATCTTCATCAACAATTTGAGTTCGGAACTCAATTATCATCTGCAAATGCAAAATCATACATCCTTTGATAAAATGGTATAAAATGCCATAAAAATAAAAAATGTGCTTGCTCATAAGGGAGATGTATCACTTCACAAAGAAAACAAGTACGATTCAAGTTCTAGTTCCAACAACAAAGATAAAAACAAAACCTGGATCAAGAATAAAAACATTGTCACAAACAGTGTTGTCGATCACATCAGTGCTCCATCTAAAGCACCAACATTCAATCTCACCATTGGCACCCAAGCCATAAAAGCTTCTAAGATGAAAACAACCAAATTAGCTAAGAATTCAACTAACTATAAACCTTGGGTTACAAAACCAAAGCATGAGTTCACTCCTCTGGGTGAGTCCTTGGAATCTTCCATGAAAACTCTATTGGCAAATAATACCATCACATTGCTTGAAATCAAACCATATGACACCAAAGTCAAACCTAAGTGGTGGAAAGAGACCAATTTCTATGATTTCCATCGAAACAAGGGTCATAAAACCAATAACTTCATGTGTTTGAAACATCTCATTAAAGAAAAAATTGACACTGGAGAAATTGTAATTGATAACCATAAATCCAACAATGATCAGACGACATTCACGAAACCTTTTCCAAAACATAATCAAGGAGATTCATCTTCTAAACCTAATGTGGGTGCCAATGTCAATTACACTTACTCTGGTAACAATGAGGTCATCAACATGGTAGAACCATGCTTATCTGAACATTGTAATGTCATTATTATTATAAAAAAGGATAGAGATAACCAAACTAATAATGCAGTTACTCGATCTCAAAATAAGGTAACCCTCCAAGGACAAAACTCAGGTTCATCAAATACCTTGAAGGTTCTATTCAATCTTACATCAGCATCTCAACAAAGGACTACTTCCAAATCTTCCAATTCCAAAGAGTCCAAAGAGATATCATACAACATCATCAAATAATTGCAACACAATAATGCTAAAATCTCTATATTCGAGCTACTTCGCATCTCTCCCGCTCATTGTGCAATCTTGGATAAAGCTTTGATTGGCTCTAATGTTCCTGAAGATGTTGATCTTGATAGATTCCAAACAATGGTGGGTCATTTGACTTCTCCTTAGTATATATACTTTTTAGAAGAAGATGACAACTCATTGAGTCACCCACATAACCAACCCTTGCATATTGAAGTCTTGATCCAAAATCGTCCTGTCAAACGTGTGTTGATAGATGGAGGCATTGGTCTAAATAATTGTTCCTACAAATTGGTTACACAACTAGGATTTTTAGATGATGCTATTGATCCTAAAAATAAGATAACCATAAAATCATATGATGAACAAGAAAGAAATTCCAAAGGAGTCATTGTGCTACCTATCAGAACTGGACCTATCATTAGAGATATCACCTGTCAAGTATTAGATCTTCTAATGGCCTATAACATTCTTCTAGGAAGGCCTTGGATACACAAAATGCAAGCTATTCCATCAACGTACCATCAATTTCTAAAATTTCCCTACGATAGAGTAGAGGTCACTATACCTATAGACACATTAGCATCTTGCAACACCTTAAAAGAAAGTGCAGATAAACTGGTTCCACATAACAGAGAGTCTTCTACCAAACAAATAGACATAGCATCTACATCTAAAATGGAAGACCTATCAAAAGAATTCAAGATCAAAAATACCGGCATGGGAGAATATAAAATGGAACCAATCCTATCTCTCACATCTCTCTCCTTTCACCAAGATCATATGGACAACCTTATGAGAAAGCACGACTATCAACTAAAGAACCTTAGGTTATATTTGTAATACCCCAAAAATGGGCTATAAGTTCATTAATCTCCTATATCAACAATTCAAACAAAATCGACATCAAAGTCCTAATCTAAGGCACATCTAAACATCATCGAATCATAATTGATTATCTTAAATTCTGCATCGGGGAATACTCCTAGCAATATTCCTAATTATCTTAATTATCTTTAATTTAATGATTATTTGGCGATAAATCACATTTATCCTAAGTTTGATTAATTGAATATTTTCATATTTAATTAATTAGATTTAATATCTTGCCACTTAATTGTGTAATTAAATTTAATTCTATCTATTATTAATTATATTATTTAATTTTGACAATAAATCCAATATCCTATGAATAATTGATTAAATTTTTATTTAATTAATTAAAGCAAGTTGTCATTATTTAATAATATAGTTTTTAATAAAAGTTTGATTAAATAATTGATTAACCCATAAATCAATTATTTATTTTCAAAAATCAGTTAAGTTGAGCATAAATCATTTAATTATTTATTTAATTCTTAATTATTATGCACATTCAAAAGAAACAGTTAAACCCCAAATCAGAAAATCAATGCAAAGTGTTAACTTTTTGGAACTCAACATCATTTTTGAGTTTTAAAATTGATCTAAACTTCTAATTTGAGTTAAAAAGCTATTTTTGCATGATTTGCATATTTTTGTGAATTAAATTATCTTTATTTAAAAATAACTCAAAAATCAAGTTGAGTTTATTTGAGTGATTTATGGCTTTTTTTATGCACCTCCAAAGCCTTGGATTTCTATAAAAACAAGGCTCAGCTCTTCATAATTCATCTCTCAAATCCACAAGAATTGCATAATCACGCTGGATAATTGAAATTGGAAGAATCAAAGCTTCTTGCAAATCAACATTATTGTGAGATCAATCTTGTTTTTACATTCATTTTAGCTTCATATTGCATATTATTGTTAGATCATTTAGCATATCATAGCATATCAGTTTTTACATATCATAGATTCATATCAAGTTTTTATAATTCTTATTGCATCTAAAAAAAGAAGAAGAAAAGATTAATTGCATTCATATTCCATATCCATCAATTGCATTCAAATCCTTCATTTAGGTGTCGTCAAGGTCACTGATCTCGATAACAATCTGAGAACATCATACTCGCACCTATTAGAAGGCAGTAAATCGTCTAGTTAGTTTAGCTTTCAATTCATTGCACGATTTCAATTTCAACTAACCTCTAATGTTTTATTGAAGTTTTGTGTCTACAGATCAGGTACAATTTTCACACACACATTTTTGGCGCCCACCATGGGGCAACCCACCTTTACATGCTAGTTTTGATTTTTTTTGTGGAGCTAAAACCCTAAAGTTTCAAAGATTTAATTTTATCTCTCAAATTGCTTGGATTTTTGCTCTAAATTTTTTTTGGCAGGTTGGACACATATTAGAGAAGCTACAGTAAAAAATTTAGAATTTTCTAAGATGTTTTGAATTTTTAATAAGTTTTTCTTGAAATTCTAAAAAAAGTTAATATATAATGCAAATCAGCATATTTTTTTGAAATTTTTATATTTTCGGAAATCTCTTTAAATTCTATAGGGGGTCCATTCTTTGTATTTTAAATTTGGATGCAATATAATGGCTCAAATAGTCAATTTACAAAAATTGGTCTATTTTGATAAAACGGGTCTCTAGGGCACAAATGAAGAGATTTTTCTAAAATTTTTACATTTTTGGAAAGCTCTCTATTTTTTAGCAAGGGTCTCTATTTTGAATTTTTATTTTTGTGTCCAAAATCATAAAAAAAAAATTAGATCTTTTTGACTAGGTCAAATGCAGCAAAAAAAATAAAGTTTTGTGATGGGTATGCACTTATTTTTTTTACATGGTTCAATGAATGATATGAATTGTCATTTGGGTTAATTTCTGGTTATTATTTCTAATAATAATTGATTTTTAGAGCTAACCCTATGATTTTCATAAGTTGAATATATGTTGCATATCTTGTTTGCTTGTTTGCTTGTTGGAGAGTTCGTCACTTGCTTGCATGGAAAAGCTCAACAAGAATTGTTAAAAATCAAGTAAAATCTACTAAGCACATTGTGAGGATCCCAAGTATTCTCCTTCATCTAATAAAATTTTGATTTGGACTTAAAATAAATCTCTTATGTGTCTGGCTTGTGTGCATCTTTTCATGCTTTTGTCTATTTCTACACACTTGCATAATTGATACTAGGTTGTGACCCCTTAAGGATTCATTAAGTAGTCTTAGATACTTGTGATTGATCTTGATTGCTATCTTGGGTTATTGGACTTGCTAATCCACTGACCCCTCGTTCCACCCCATGGTTGCAAGGTCAGCGCCACATTAAAGGGGAGGGGTCAATAGGACAAAAGCGTTAAGTGTTCCACTTGGAAACCCAGTTATGCTTTTAGGAACTCACTTGTTTTCTAAATTGGGGACTCATTTTCAGCTTGTGTGATGTGTTAAGTGTTCCACCTTATAAAATCATCTCATATTCATTTTAAGCATTAAGTGTTCCTCTTTCTGCTTTTTGGGTACTTTTGGTAGATTTGCTTTTTGGAAACATACATCTGTGCTCACATAGTAATTAGGCCCTATGAACACTATTCATGATTCTTGAGAGATTGGATTCCCAGTGAAATCCTTCTTGATGACAGAATCTTTGTAGGTAGGGAGGATACTTAGTGCATTTCACATTCAACTTGGTTAGTGCATCTTTTCTTATTGATCGATACATTCTCTCCCAGGAGAGGTTGATAGGTCATGTGGGGTTGACATCACAAGCTTTGGTGAATCAAAATTGGTTAGTGCACCTTCTCTTATTGATCGATACATTCTCTCCCTGGAGAGGTTGATAGATCACATGGATTTGACATCATAGACCTTGGTGAAGCAAAACTTTGTCTTAGCATGTTGGATTTATCTGTCTGCTTTGTTTGGGTTAAAAGTGAAAAGGCGTCAAAAACCTTGGATCTGGAGCCAAGTCCCCCTGTGGTACAATACTATGAGTCATCTTTAGAGAGGGTTAACCATAGAGAACATTCCCTTCATAGGGAAAACTATGTTGACAGAACCTCAAGCGGTAATAGCCATTTTCACCGTGGTAGTGACAACCACTATATAAATGTCCTTATGGAAGAAATCTTCATAGGTGTGGTTCATTGTTGGGTTGTCAGATCTCCCTAGCAGCTCCTGAAGATTAAGTTCTCAGACTGTGTCAAAACCCTAGTGCACCGGGATTGGAGTTCACCCCTTTGGATCATAAAAGTTGCAGAGTCAAACCATTACTAAAAACCCTAGCGAGGCCAAATTTTCATTTTCTAGGGTATATGTGCATTATTGCAAAACATTCTGGAACATACACAATTAGCACTTCAGAGGATTAGAATGAATAAAATCACTTGATTGTTCATCTGCAAGGTTGCTTTTGCCCTTGTTCATTGTTTTTAGACATGCTTGAAATCACTAGCTTGCTATTTTTCATGCTTGTTTATCTATCTGGTTATTGAAAACAAACAAATCTGTTACAATCCTCAAATTTGGACAGTACAATTTGCAAACAAGCTGAAACTAAAAACCCTAAATTTGCAAAATTTGAAGTGAAATCCTTTCTAGAGTCAAAAGTCATTTTAGGAGGTCAAAATTCATATGAGTTTTTGTCAAATGTCATTTCAGTACTGCCCAACTGTCATATGGTGAACTACCCAGTGTTGTATGAGTTTTTATGCCAGAAAATTCAAAAGTCAAAATCCTACTTGCAATTGTCATATGATATTTTCAACTGTCATTTCATTACCTACCAACTATTGTATGAGTTTTGTAACTATCATTTCATGGCATACCCACTATCATACGAGTTTGTAGAGTGTTGTTTGAGAAATTTTTGAAGTTGTCAGAAAATTGTCAAAATTGCCAGATATTTAGTTTTTTCAGCCTATTTCAAGAATCTGTCGATCAAATCACTGTGTCAGGAAGAGAGCAAAAGCCATTGAGAATCAGTACACATGTCTCAAAGAATCAGTACACATGAGGAAGAAGCTCTAATCACCGCTATGATGAAATAGATGCATCCTATGCAAGTTGAACTTAACAATCTTAAGAAAGAAAAGGAACCTAAAGAGTTCTCCATGGAAGCTCTATGCCCTTTTCCATTTGATAAAGACTTGTACATGTCACCATGCCCCCGGACTGAATGTGAGCAGCGTGACAATCCTTATGATACCTCTTCCATGGAGAGTGACACATCCATCTTTGAAGACTATGATGACTATGATGATAGACAATGTAATGATACCTATGACACCTCTATTCCTAAGAATCCTTGTCGTCATGTGTTCCTGCTTACTACAAATGGGCCATCACATTGGATAGATCGTGAGGGTGATCCATATGATTCTGATTTTGAAAGAGACTTTGATGACTTCTGTGAACAATACCTAGATGATCCATTTGTTTCACTTGAGGAAGAGAAAGTTTACCACACTGATTATAAACATGCATACTACAAGGATCTCTCCTCTAAGAACTCTCAGGATGAAAATAAAGATTACACTCTCAAACAAGATCATGTTAATGTTGAACCTTTGTCTTGTGATGGTTCCCTTCCATCCCCTACTTCCTCCAATACCCATACATTTCCTAAAGCTTCTGAGTCTTTCAAATCTTTCATAGAACCTTCATCTAACACAAGCCCTAATACTTTTCATACGGTTCCCTATAGTTATCCTCTAGGGCTACCTCTTAAAAAAACTCAAGCTAACCTTCACTTGGCTGCAAATACTTTCAATAATGCTAAACCCAAAGAGCCTAAGCCTTCATATGCTATAATTCCTACTTCAGCTAGTCCTCCACCATCTCTTCCAAAGTCTTCCATACAATCCCAACATGCTTCCTTGTCCTTAGAAGTGGCTCCATGTCAAGGGGACTCGAGAAATGATAAAGAAAATAACATAAAGAAAGATCAAGATCAAGAAACCTCCATGTCATCCAATCCTTTTCATGATGTCTCTTATCCGTTCCATGGTTCTTTGGATCCTGCACATCCTTTTTCATGCATTCCACCATGTCTTAAGTCTTCTCCTAAGCAAGATCAAGTTACTACTTATACCGTTGAGCTTATTGACAATCAAAATAACCTTACTACACTTGTGCTTTCCAAAGATGATACTTCCATTAAGGTTGTTAAAAATGGTGTTGTTCCTTCCAATGTTAAGCCTATTGAAAATCAAAAGAAAAATTATGTGCTTGTGCTATCCAAAGATCCTTGTCAAGATCAAAGTCTTCCATCTTCTTGTTCTACCACTCCATGTTCATTTCCACTTTCTACTCTTCCTAAATCTTTGTAAGCTTTGAACAATCCTATCAAAGAAGGTGCTCATATTCAAGATGTACTTGATTCTATTGAAAATTCTAATGCTCACTCTAAAGATGCTGATATCCTTGGTTGTCATATAGATGCTGATGAACTTATTGATTATCCTTTTGCATCTTCCACTTCCATCCTTGGACCTCTTCCACCACTACTAAGGGCTTCATGTCTTCCTTCCATCCTGGGTCCTTATGTCCCTTCACTTTCCCCTCCTAACTCTCCTAATTTTCCATCCATCTTGGGTCCTTACATACCTCCATCTCCTATCTTTCCTCAAGATCAACATAGATGCACACCCTTGAATCCTTTTCATCCACCCACCCATCTAAACCAGTCATATCCTCCTTCTTCCACAAGTCCCAAGTCTTTTGAAAGTAACTTGAATGTTCAATACAAGAAAAAGAAGCAATACAAGAATCTATCAAAAAGAGAAGATCACCATGTCTCCTCTAAATGACATGGAGGCATAAAGTCAAAAGAGATATCTAAGAAAAAAACTACAAGACAAGTATGGGTTCCAAAATCCATCATTAAAGATATTCTCTCTAGATCATCAAAAAGAAATGAAAAGCCTACAACTATATGGATTCCAAAGTCTCTCTTGAAAGAGTCTGGTGTTGAGAAAAAAGTGAAGTTGACATTCAAGCTCCCAAAGACTTCCACTTCATCTTCTTCCAAAACCATTCTTCCATTCCATGTGCCTAAACCACAACCTCTGCTATCCTTTCACCATATTCTTTCACGTATTCCTTCATTCACGTTTCCTCCACCCTCTCACCACCCTTCAAGGTGTGTGTTGATGTTGATCTTTCCCTCCTTTCCATTTACCCTTTCACAATCCTTCCATTCATTATCCTTCTACCTTCTATCCTTTTTCCTCATTTTCCTATTCCTCCTATCTTCCAACCTCACTCGCTTTACATAAAACCTTATCCTCCATTTTCCTCTTCCATCTTCTTTTTCCTATCAACATCTTTGAGCATATCATTTTGAATCCTTGGCATATCATGGTTTATCCTTTCAAGGAGAATTATCTAAAAAGCTTTCCTTCTTCCAAAAAGAGGAAAAAAAAATAAAAATTTAAAACAAAAAATTGAAAATGTGCCTTGGTGAAAACCTAGAAATAGGCACCTTGGTAGCAAAAGTAAAGAGAAATAAATTCATCCTATGGTGAAAACCACTCCCTTTTGGCACCTTGGATAAGTACCGTGATGAAAACCTGGCAATCAGGCATCATGCGTAGTTCTTCTACATATTTTATCTATTTCATCTTCTCTCTTTGATCTTGACAATGTTGATCTATACATGAACATTTGGCTATTTTGTGAGCTATCTTACAATGATCTTGTTTTCATTCCCTTCCTATTTAGCCTTCATATTTATTTTCCTCCATTCATTGTAGTCTTTCGCTATCATTTCCCCTTTGGTCTTGATCTAATAAAAAAAGAAAGAAAGAGTAAAACACAGTGCTATGAAGCCTCTTGACATGTCTACTCTTTTGGACTACATCCTTTCCTTCTTTGGCATTACGCTTTTGTGACTTATCCTATGCTGGCCTTTCATTACTTGTCCAAATGTGCTTTACATGACAATTTTTCCCTAGCTTGGGTATTCTTGAGGATTTTTCCCTTGAAAATTTCTTCCCTTCATTCTCCTTCATTCGCTTGTCTTCCATCTCTTCAACTAGCTTGCTAATCCCTCTTGTTCTCCACCTTGCTAGACATTGAGACTGCATGATATGATCTTGCTTGGGAGTTTGCAATGGAAAAAGATGCTATCAAGTATACCAAGTATCAGAACCAGTACCGGAATAAGTATCAGAACAAGTATCAGAACCAGTATCAGAACAAGTATCAGAATGCCTATAGGGGCTACACCTTTCACTTTAGTTTATGGGTCTAAAGTGGTACTCCCTATTGAGGTTGAAATCCCATCACTAAGAATCAGAATGCATGGTCTAGTAACTGGTGATGACTACAGAGTGTCTAAGTTGCAAGAACTTGAACTACTAGATGAGCGCAGACAAGCAGCGTATGATCATCTTAGAGTATATTAGGAGAGAATGTCTAGAGGTTGCAACAAAAAAGTTAGACACATAGAATTTTAGGTTGGGGATCTTGTCTTGAGAGAAAATCCTAAAAATCAATTACATAGAGAGCACAAGGGAAAGTTTGAACCCAACTAGATGGGTCCCTTTGTTGTCAATGCTACTTTCGGCTCTGGTGCCTATCAACTCTCAATGACTGAAGGAGAACAACTCCAAGAACCAATCAACATTCTCCATCTAAAGAAATTCTATGCCTAAGGCATTCAGTCTATGGTAAAATGTCCTGAAAAATCTTAAAAATTGGAAAAAGTCTTGAAAAAATGAACATGTTGGTGAAAACCTAGCAATAGGCACCTTGATGATTCACAAAAAAATCAAAAAATATCAAAAGTACAAAAAAAATTAAAAAAATAAAAAATACAAAAAAAATGAGAAAAAGAAAAAGTGCCTTGGTAAAAACCTGGAAACAAGTGCCTTGGTAGCAAAAATAGAATCTCTACCAAGATGGTGAAAACCCAGCAAATGGGTGCCACTTGTTTCAAAATGCTCCATCTATCAGTGCAATCTTGGTCTTTCCCAGCTTTCAATTTTGCTTTAGTTTGTACATATCTCCTGGTTTGTTTCTGCATTTCCAGTTTTCAATAAGTCAGTCTGTACACCACTCACCTCAAGTGTCTGTATCCTATCAATGCTTAACACTTGGGGGTAATCAATGTTATATCCTATGGCCTCCAGAATATCTTAGACGTATCATATCCAATCAGAGTCCTTTGAAGCTTCATTTGAGTCAGTCAAGTCTGTCTCGTCTCCAGAAAGGATTTTGCATTTACAACAACAATCAAACACAAACTGAAAACAATCTATGCTTTTCATGCTTTTATCTCCTTGTATGCTTACTGATTCACATTGAGATTTTTGCATATTGTGTCCCTTCGAGCTCTTTGATGATGTCCTTTACAGGATTTAGAGAGTGATGACTGGGGGCATAATCTTTTCTTTGTCTTCTATTTGTATGTGAAAATCTAACAACTTTGGAAATTCTGGATTGAAATGGTGTTTGACTATAAGAGCCTCTATCTTGAATTGGATGGCCATGCGTACCTCAACCATTGATACCCAGAAAATTCAAAGAAGTTTGATCTAACTATTATCTTTTTGAGTGAGTTCTTTCTCCTATTGTGAAATGCAATCTTACCTAAGGATGTGAATGATAAAGGGTCACTATGGGTAATTCACACTAGATTTAGAATGATCTCTTGACTATTTGATGTGTTTGTAACCGCAAGGTGTATTTAGGTCATCATGATGTTTATACAAATTACTATATCAAAATGGACATGATATTCAGGTCATCCTGGCGCTTGTGCTTTGGTGCTTATATCTAATCTGACATTCTGAAAACAAAATCAATATTCATATATCCATGGTTGTGGACCAGTGGGTGTTGTATTGATTCTTGCACATACAAATCGATATTCATATGTCTATGGTTTCATAACTAGTGGGCAATGTATTGATTTATTTAGTTACCTAAAAGTTCAATGATGATAACAAATTGACATATGATTAGTGAGTAGGTCCTAGGTCTTAGGTTGCATTTCATTCTGCATTTCATTTTTCATCTTTGCATGCTCTCACAATGATTAAATGAACTTCAATGCTTAAATGATTCTTCAAATCATATCTTCAAATCTAACAAGAGCTGAATCTCACACGAAGGTTCCTCCAATGAAACAACAAGTACAATCCTTTTTCGGGATCAAAATCAAAATATGAGATCGTTTATATTATCAACTACTTGCATATTCGACCTTCGATCATCACAGGAATCCAGTATTCAACTTAACTGATTATCTTCCATCAAACTCTTGAAGTTTCAACTTGGTCAACTATGGTCAACTCATGGTCAAACCTAGTCAAACTTGGTCTCTAGGACCTCCAAACGATGCAAAATGCATTCTCAAATGTGTTTAACCACTTCTCAAATCAATTAACATGCTTCTAAACCATTCAACACTGACTTTTCTTGTCAGATTTCCATTTTAATCCCGAAGGGGGCATGGTATTACACATCATTCAAGTCTGTAAATCTAAATCTATTATCTTTCATCAGTGATCAAGACAACAACCACATCTAGTTGCTGATTCATCAAAAGTCCTCATCGCTCGGGGCAAATCTATCATCACTTGGGGCATATCAGATTCATCGATCCATATCAATCTGGTATTCTCTTAATCTTGTAATCTATATCAGCTTTTCACAACCTTCGATTCATCAGTGTTCTTTCCTTGGTTCTTTGGTAACTGAAGGGTTCAGATGTGATACCAACATGGTTATGCTAAGACAATCGAGTCTAGAATCGATCACTCACTTCTTCGCAATCCAAAGGTTCAGAATCAAGTGTTTTGACACTTTTTTGCAATCATTGGTTCATCGCTGCTATAGTGAACATTATCTTTGGTCATTCAGGACCTAATATCTTCAAATATTTCAATCATCATATCTTTTGAATCAATTCCATATCTTTATCAAACACAGACTATCTTTGAACCACTGTGCTTCGCACAGTAATTCAAAGAGGGGCAAAATGTAATACCCAAAAAATAGGCTATAAGTTCATTAATCTCCTATATCAACAATTCAAACAAAATCGACATCAAAGTCCTAATCTAAGGCACATCTAAACATCATCGAATCATAATTGATTATCTTAAATTCTGCATCGGGGAATATTCCTAGCAATATTCCTAATTATCTTAATTATCTTTAATTTAATGATTATTTGGCGATAAATCACATTTATCCTAAGTTTGATTAATTGAATATTTTCATATTTAATTAATTAGATTTAATATCTTGCCACTTAATTGTGTAATTAAATTTAATTCTATCTATTATTAATTGTATTATTTAATTTTGACAATAAATCCAATATCCTATGAATAATTGATTAAATTTTTATTTAATTAATTAAAGCAAGTTGTCATTATTTAATAATATAGTTTTTAATAAAATTTTGATTAAATAATTGATTAACCCATAAATCAATTATTTATTTTCAAAAATCAGTTAAGTTGAGCATAAATCATTTAATTATTTATTTAATTCTTAATTATTATGCACATTAAAAAGAAATAGTTAAACTCCAAATCAGAAAATCAATGTAAAGTGTTAACTTTTTGGAACTCAACATCATTTTTGAGTTTTAAAATTGATCTAAACTTCTAATTTGAGTTAAAAAGCTATTTTTGCATGATTTGCATGTTTTTGTGAATTAAATTATCTTTATTTAAAAATAACTCAAAAATCAAGTTGAGTTTATTTGAGTGATTTATGGATTTTTTTCATGCACCTCTAAAGCCTTGGATTTCTATAAAAATAAGGCTCAGCTCTTCATAATTCATCTCTCAAATCCACAAGAATTGCATAATCACGCTGGAGAATTGAAATTGGAAGAATCAAAGCTTCTTGCGAATCAACATTATTGTGAGATCAATCTTGTTTTTACATTCATTTTAGCTTCATATTGCATATTATTGTTAGATCATTTAGCATATCATAGCATATCAGTTTTTACATATCATAGATTCATATCAAGTTTTTATCATTCTTATTGCATCTAAAAAAATAAAAATATATAGATTAATTGCATTCATATTCCATATCCATCAATTTCATTCAAATCCTTCATTTAGGTGTCATCAAGGTTACTGATCTCGATAACAATTTGAGAACATCATACTCGCACCTATTAGAAGGTAGTAAATCATATGGTTAGTTTAGCTTTCAATTCATTGCACGATTTTGATTTCAACTAACCTCTAATGTTTTACTGAAGTGTTGTGTCTATAGATCAGGTACAATTTTCACACACAATATTTAGTGGAAGCTTTATCACAGAAAAAGTGTCAAAACAAGAATTTGATGAAGAGGAATTTGTGCTTTCCTGGTTATACAAGGATGAGTCTCAATCCTAGAAAATTAAAAAATGTGACTCTAAAACACCAAAAGTTCCTTCAAAATCATATGGACCAGGACACAAACTGATGACTAAAATGGGATATACTGGAAAAGGACCTCTCAAAACATGATGCAGAGGTCTCATATCGCCCATTATACACTATGGCCAGAAAAACAAGGATACTACAAGTCTAGGTTATCAGAAGAAACCTTTCCATCTCAGTGGAAACTCTTCTCATGTGATAGAACAGATAGAACCAAGACTGGATAAAATTGAAGAAGAGGAAACACACTAAGAAGATAGTAATGACTCTGATGCTACAGATGTTTTCCCCTATGAAAGTATTCCTCAAAACATCTTAGACATTCTCAAGGAGTAAAATGAACCTAAAAGAATCAACGTAGTAGATACATAAGAACCTACTACTAAACAAGAGACAGTCGTCCCACAAGAACTGACTGATAAAAAAAACAAGATGAAGAAAGTGAATCAATCACAATAGTTGAACATTTGGGATACAATAGTGATTCAGAGGAAGACTCCCATGAATATGAGTTTCACTTAGACTTTGAAGGAAACCCTGCTTGGGGAATCCATCCTAATTTCACACATATTCTTGATTTTCCCAGGGATCTAGATGAAGAATCAAATGACTATGAATGGGGGATTGTTCCAGAAGAAGATGAGCTTATCATAGAAAAACATATAGATGTTATTCACGGATATGCACCTACGCTCGATGTGAGTCTAGAATGAAATGATGAACCTTGTGGGTCTAATTCACTTGTCACCAACGATGGGTCCAATAATGACATTGAGATGACTAACAAACTAAATATCTTGAGTAGTAATATCACCTTCAAATTCACAAGTTGGATCATAACTAATGATGACAATACAATATGTGTAAAAATGATCAGCCAATCCTTTCTAGAGCTCACTATCCAACATCTTGAGATTATTGACCAAACATCCAAGGATCCTAACCAAGACATCCATACCTTCCAATCAGATTATGCTCTCACCTGCTACCTAAATGCAATAGAACCCATGATGACTTCCATCAGCGAGCCTAGCATCAGCATGACAAAGTCAGATATCAAATATCTTAGTCAAAAGAACAAAAGTAAAAAGAAAAGGAGTTCTAAGGGTGAAAACCACTATGTGACAGTCTCAGAACCTAAAATAGTAAAAACAAAAGACATATCTGAGGGTGAAAACCTCTCTGAGGTGCCTAAGGATGAGATATTTGATGTCCTTCTGAGTCATTTATAGGAAATATCTCTAGTATTGATAGAGCCAACTCAGTCTATCAATTTGGGTACCACAGAAGAACCACAGTTGATTCATGTAGCTCAATCTCTATCAGATGAAGAAAATCAAGCATTTACAAAATTCTTAACAGAGAAGAAAATCAACTTTGCATGGAAATATTCAGATATGCCAGGGTTAGATCCCGATCTCATCATGCATCATCTTGCTATAGCTCCATGAGTCAAACCTATTAAATAGAAGTTGCAAAAAATGCATCCACATGTTGCACTCCTGGTCAAAGATGAGCTAGAAAAGTTACTAAAATTTGAATTTATCCAAGTCATAGATTATGCAGAGTGGGTCTCAAACATAGTTCTAGTTTTAAAACTAGATAAATCTATAAGAGTATGCACAAAATTTAGAGGTGTAAACAAAGCATTTCCTAAGGATGACTTTCCACTACCAAACATCAATATGATAGTGGACATGACTATGGGCTTTGAAATATACTCTTTAATGGATGGTTTCTCTAGATACAACCAAATCAAGATTGCTCTAGAAGATCAAGAGAAAACAATTTTACTTGTGCATGGGGTACTTTCTACTGGAATGTCATTCCATTTGGTCTTAAGAATGCTGGTTCTACATATCAATGAGCTATGACATCTATCTTCCACGATATGATGTATTGAACTATGGAGGACTATGTTGATGACACCTTATCTAAATCAATGATGAGATCTGAACATCTAGCAGACTTAAGAAAAATAATGGATCAGATGGAAAAGTTTAGTCTCAAATTCAACCCTAAGAAATGTGCTTTTGGTGTCACTTCAGGAAAACTTTTAGGATACATTGTTTCAAAGAAAGGAATTGAAGTAGATCCAGCAAAAGTCAAAGAAATCATGGAGATGCAACCTCCTAAAAATATCAATCAAATGAGGACCTTACAAGGAAGGGTACAATCAATCAGACACTTCATATCTCAGCAAGTAGACATATCAAAACCTTTCACAAAGACATTACATAAAGGTGTGACTTTCTCATGGAGCGAGGAATGTGAAAAGAACTTCAATCATATCAAGCAATATTTAGCAAATCCTCCTATTCTGATGCCTCCTATTCAAGGGAAGTCATTGATATTATATGTCTCTTCCATAGATACATCACTGGGAGCATTACTAGCACAACATGATGAAAACAAGGAGAGATCTATCTATTACATCAGTAGAACACTGGTAGCTTATGAGAAGAACTACTCCATGATAGAAAAATTGTGTCTAGTTGTCATCTTTGCATCACAGAAGTTGAGACACTACATGTTAGCTCATACTACATAATTAATAGTGAAGATTGATCCACTGAAGTATTTATTGAGCAAAGCTTCCGTCACAGGTAGACTAGCAAAATGGGTCATGCTATTGAGCAAATTTGACATAGAGTATGTTGAGAGAAAAGCTATCAAAGGACAAGTCATTGCAGATCAGTTAGCTGAAGCACCAATGTTTGATGATCAGCCAATGCAAATGAAATTTCCTGATTCCTCTATTATGCCCCTATCTTCCAAAACATGGTAACTATTCTTTGATGGATGCTACACATAGAATGGATCTGGAGAAGGAATATTGTTCATAACACCTCAAGGTTACTCCATTCCAAAAGCATTCAGAATCAAATTCCCTTGTACTAACAACATAGTTGAGTATGAAGCTTTATTGAATGGTATGAAGATGGCACTAGAATGGAGAGCAATAGGATTACACATTCATGGAGACTCACAACTAGTCATAAACCAAGTCAATAATGTGTATCAAACAAAGGATGAGAAACTTATTCCATACAAATGCATGGTAGATGACTTAAAGAAATACTTTATATCTATCACATTTGAATAGATTCCTAGAGTGGAGAACAAGGCTGCTGATGCTATGGCAACACTATCATCTTTACTACAACATCTGGAACATGAGTTATACTACGAGTTCCTAGTGGAATCACTGTCATTCCCTACCTATGATTTCCCATAAACCCACATGATCTACACCATTGTAGGTCATGATTCCTCTCGCTACCAACACCTATATTCCTACCTTCGAGACCAAATCATTCCTGATTCCTTTAATCATCATGAAAAATGTTACCTTATCTGAAATGCATCATAGTATGTCATCATTGGTAATTATCTATACAAACGGAGTCTAGATGGTACACTTCTTAGGTGTTTAGAATGTGAAGAGTCTCAACGCACATTAGAGGAAGTCCACAAAGGTATTTGTGGATCATATTCCAATGGTTTGATACTAGCTCAAAAACTCATTAGGGCTGGGTACTATTTGTTGGTGCTCAAAAATGCTGGACCATTTTTGGCCAACTGACAGGCACACACTAGTGCCTCTCCAATTCTGACTTGATTGAGCCAAGGCTGGTAGGCCTAAATTCACTTTAAACTATCAAATTATCTATGTCACACAACTGCGTACATAAATAAACAAAGTTATTCCCAAGGCGGTGAATGATCCTTGGAGGAAAGCAACAAATCCTCTAATAATCTCTAATCTATAAAGCTTGACTAAAGTGGATTAAACTAAGGACTCAAAAGTAATGTTTTTGAAATAATGATTATATAATCTACAAACCACAAAGTATGAACCAAATAAAAATTTCCAAATAATAGTTACATCAGTGCCTTCTAAATACTTGGGCTATAGAGTCATAAAACTTTCAATCCTACGTATGATCAGAGATGGTTTTAAAAAATTTCTTTAATAAGACAAGACCATCACTTCATAGGCTTCCACTTGACTTATAATTCAAATCAATCTATATAGCTAATCTTATCAAATTTAACTCAAATTAAGAGATCGATAAAAACAAAGGAAGATTCATAGATCTTTCAATTGATATTCAAACTATATATATTAATTTTGAATTATGATACTCATGGAATTTAACACAATGAAACACTCTATTAAATAGAATATCTGAAAGACTAATTGAAAACATATAACTTATAACCACAAATAAAAAGAAGAGCACTTATCTTTATTAATGTTGAAAAAATAGTACATTAGAGTTCATAGTGTAGTTGTGATCAAATTATATCCTATGAAAATTTATTTTGTATTGTCTTCTATCTTTTCATTTTACATTATGTATATATACATGTTTGAGTGGCTTTCACACCTCTTTAGGGTGAAAAGACACACTCTTATTACAAATTATTTTGAAGAAATAATAAACTAACTAAAAACTAACTACCTAACTTTCGGATTTGGGTCTGGTCAAAAAATAAAAAAACATCATGGAAAGCTAAGATTTTTATTGTAAATAGGAAATTTGATTTCCCGAACTGGGTCTTTCTTAGATTTTTAAAATTTGAACATCTTCAGCCTCTGTTGGCATAATCTTTGCATCAGGTCGAAATTCCAGCATTTTCTGAAGGCTTTGATCACAAAATTTTGATTGTTCCTGTCATAGAGCTTCCTTTCTTAATCTCTTAACTTTGAATTGAAAATTAATGTAATTTTTTCATCCCATTTCATGTACTCCATCATTAATTATTGGGCATGGAAATTAAGAGGCCATTTTTTAGGGTTTTATCACTATATAGGACTCCAAATTTTGCCCTAAATTTAGAGCTCCAATAGGCTCTTTCTGGGGATGTATGCTCCATGTGAGCATAGCAAGATTCCAGCTATCTCTGGAAGAAGCAAACAAAGTGTGAAGTCCATTAGGCTATAGAGTCACTGCATATTTCAATAATAAAATCAAATCTCATTCGATGGCCCTAGGCCACCAAAACATGGAATTAACATTTTCCCCTATCAAAAACTTGATTCTGATCATGTAACACTTTTGATTTCCTAAATACAATGCCATTATTTTTGTGAAGAATACTTGTTGCTTTATCAATGTATTTTTTGGTATTCTCTTTTTTTTTTTCCTTTGAGAAATCATCAGATACACTTTGGTCCTTGCTGAACATAAGCTCCCTATTGTCATGCATGTGACTAGTCATATAAGCATTAGAATAAATCTTCTTCGCATGATTGTCCTTTTGTATACAATTTTCTATGTCTCCATATTTAGAATGTAGATTATGTTTGTCTAATCCAATCTCTTCTTCAGGCCTATGGTGCAACACTTGTTCATATAATGGTTTTAAATATGAGTCATGTCGAGGAGACACTTCTTCACATATACCAGGACTATGGTCAGGTGTGATATTTGAGCAATCTTCAAGACTATCCTTTAATCTATTTCCCCCATCATGCTTGGATGATTCCATCTCATCTTCACATATTTGGTTTACCTTCGGCTCAAAGGATAAACTAAAAGATATCTCACCCTCTGAATGCACTTCATGAGTTTCATCAACTTTAAAATTTGGACTGCTATCTTTATTATGATGCTGATGGATTCCATTGCATAAAGGATCCTCTTCAAACAATGGATTCGATAACATAGAGAAATTAGACATATCTTCATCTACTTCCTCTTCAAACAATGGATTTAGGAACATAGAGAATTCAAGCATACATTCATGAGAATTTTCATGTGGATCATCAAGTTTTTCATCAACAAGACTAACATCTTCATTGACATTATCTCCTGAAACTTCCTCCTATTCATGCAGTTCTATTTCATCTCCACAATTTGAAATATGGGCTGATCCGTCTACCTCCTTACCATGGTGGATTGAGAAAAAAATTGGACCATTCTTCTCAGTGTGTCTTCGGTATTCTATGTCTAATAAGGCTGAAATATCTTCCACATGGAGAAGATCCTCTTCCTTATTTTCATATTCACTGATGTTTGATATCATACAAGTGTCATCATGGAAAACATTTTCCTTAGACTGTCCAAAAGAATCTTCTCCATTCAAATATGAAACCTCACTTGACTCATCTATTATTTTAGTTCTACACTCTTTCTCCTCTGCAACCAATTCATTATTCATAAGTTTGAGAAAGGTAAGGAAATGATGATCATATTAAAGACCTAGTTCTTGCACTCTGTTGAAAAGATCAAAGGATGTAGGTCTACACTCTGAAGGTATTTCTTGATAGATATGAAACATCCTTAGGAAGAATTGTACTGTAGATTCTTCTTCTTATTTCTTTAAGTTCAAAAATGTGTCTAAAGGGGATATATAATTTGGATCTTCTTCATCATCATTGAGATTTCCATCAAACACAAGGCCTTGTTCAATTTGATCACAAGTCTCCTCTTCTCTGTCTTCACTATCTTCTTCTAATATCTTAACAAGAATCTTCAGATCATGTTCATCTAGCAAGATTCCCAAGTTTTTGACCTTTCTCATTAATTCTTTTCGTGAAGGCATAATTGTTATAGGTATCCTCCGATAAATATCTGCCATCCTCAAGAATAAATGTGCACAAGAATCCCCTTCAAATCTCTCCAAATTGAAAAATGCATCAAGTAGAGACATACTATGATCCTCCTCCATGATGAAACTTTGGTCTTCACACTGTTCATAACACATGTTATCTTCATTGCTTGCATCATGGAATTCATATAGAAACCATTGTTCAAATTCTTTCCAAGATGAAATACTTTGTGTAGGTAATGATTCATATGCCTCTCTTGCATTATATTCTAATGTCTCGAAAAATAGTTTCATTGCCTGATCTTCTGCACAAATCTCATAGTTCTCTATAAATGCATAAAATGCATCCAAATGTTCAACTGCTGATTCATCCCATTCTCCATGGAACTTTGGTACAAGCTGTGAAAACTTAGGGAGCAACTTAAAAGGAATACATTGGAATCCCCTGAGATCCAATGGTCTGATGTCCACTAGAACAAATGGTTTTCTCTGAAATGGTTGTTTATTCTGATACATTCTGAATATCTAAATTGGTAGTAACTTGTTTCTTTATACATTAGGTTCTTGACAATAGAGTCACCACTTCTTTCAAAGAGTAAAAATTTACTTATCTCCTTCTGGGTCTTCTCGCTCAGTAGAGTCACTAATTGAAATGCTTTATTGAATAGAGTTGCCACCTCATTCAAGGAATGTCTTGCTTCTGGGTTCTTTCTTCTAGTAGAGTGTGCTTCCAAACAAACTAATATAACTACTTTTTGATTTTGATCTACGAAATTTGAAATTCTAGGTAACTTCACAATATATATTGTGAGAAAATCTCCCCAACAAAGTCACCAATTTGTTGGTGCTCAAAAATGCTGGACCATTTTTGGCCAATTGACAAGCACACACTAGTGCCTCTCCAATTCTGGCTTGATTCAGCCAAGGCTGGTAGGCCTGAATTCACTTTAAACTATCAAATTCTCTATGTTGCACAACTGCGTACATAAATAAACAAAGTTCCTCCCAAGGTGGTGAATGATCCTTGGAGGAAAGCAAAAAATCCTCTAATAATCTCTAATCTATAAATCTTGACTAAAGTGGATTAAACTAAGGACTCAAAAGTAATGTTTTTGAAATAATGATTATATAATCTACAAACCACAAAGTATGAACCAAATAACAATTTCCAAATAATATTAGATCAGTGCCTTCTAAATACTTGGGCTATAGAGTCATAAAAATTTCAATCCTACGTACGATCAGAGACGGTTTTAAAAAATTGCTTTAATAAGACAAGACAATCACTTCATAGGCTTCCACTTGACTTATAATTCAAATCAATCTATATAGCTAATCTTATCTAATTTGACTCAAATTAAGAGACCGATAAAAAAAAGGAAGATTTGCAGATCTTTCAATTGATATTCAAACTATATATATTAATTTTGAATTATGATGCTCACATAATTTAACACAATGAAACACTCTATTAAATAGAATATCTGAAAGACTAATTGAAAACATATAACTTATAACCACAAATAAAAAGAAGAGCACTTATCTTTATTAATGTTGAAAAAATAGTACATTAGAGTTCATATTGTAGTTGTGATCAAATTCTATCCTATGAAAATCTATCTTTTATTATCTTCTATCTTTTCATTTTACATTATGTATATATACATGTTTGAGTGGCTTTCACACCTCTTTAGGGTGAAAAGACACACCCTTATTACAAATTATTTTGAAAAAATAATAAACTAACTAAAATATAACTACCTAACTTTCAAATTTAGGTCTGGTCAAAAAATAAAAACACCTTGTGGAAAGCTAAGATTTTTATTGGAAATAGAAAATTTGATTTTCTGAGCTGGGTGTTTTTTAGATTTTTAAAATTTGACCATCTTGAGCCTTTGTCAGCATCATCTTTGCAATCGGTCAAAATTTCAACATTTTCTGAAGCCTTTGATCACAAAATTTTGATTGTTCCTGTCACAGAGCTTCCTTTCTTAATCTCTCAACTTTGAATTGAAAATTAATGTAATTTTTTCATCCCATTTCATGTACTCCATCATTAATTATTGGGCATGGAAATTAAGAGGCCATTTTTTAGGGTTTTATCACTATATAGGACTCCAAATTTTGCCCAAAATTT
This sequence comes from Chamaecyparis obtusa, assembly GCA_027943335.1. Lineage (NCBI taxonomy): Eukaryota > Viridiplantae > Streptophyta > Pinopsida > Cupressales > Cupressaceae > Chamaecyparis > Chamaecyparis obtusa. The sequence goes on along the minus strand of BSBK01000284.1, from coordinate 604,124 downwards.
AGAGCTCCAACACTATTGTCCAGACATGGAAAAAGAGGCCGTCAAATATGATCTCATAGGAGCTATTTATCCACATTCATCAAATGGTCACACCCATATCATCACTGCAATAGATTACTTTACAAAATGGGTAGAAGCAGTGCCTTTGACACAAGCAACTGGCAAACAAATCTCAATGTTCATCCTGAATTACATCATTTGTCGGTATGGTATTCCGCACTCCATTATCATAGACAATGGAGGCCAATTAAAGAACAAGGACCTAGACTCCTTATGCTCTAAATTCAATATCAATCAACATTGGTCATCCATTTACTATCCTCAAGGGAATTGACAAGCTAAGGCATCCAACAAAAACTTACTAAAAATCTTGCATCATACAGTCAAAAAGATAGGAAGAGATTGGCACCTGATGATAAATTGAACTCTTTGGGCATATAGAACAAGTATCAGAATGCCCATTGGGGCTACTCCTTTCACTTTGGTATATGGGGTTGAAGCAGTGTTGCCTATTGAGGTTGAAATCCCATCACTATGAATCAAAATGCATTGTCTAATAATCGATGATGATTACAGAGTGTCTAGGTTACAAGAACTTGAACTACTAGAAGAACAAAGACAAGATGCATATGATCATCTCATAGTATATCAGAAAAGAATGTCTAGAGGCTACAACAAGAAAAATAAACATAGAGAATTTCAAGTTGGCGATCTAGTCTTGAGAAAAAAACACTAAAAATCAATCCCATCAAGAATGCAAGGGGAAGTTTGAACCCTTTGTTATCACTCCTGATTTTGGCTCTAGAGCTTATCAACTCTCAATGACTAAAGGAGAATAGCTCTGAGAACCAATCAATGTTCTCTATCTGAAGAAATTCTATGCCTAAGGCATTTAGTCTATGGTTAAATGTCCTGAAAAAAAATCATAAAAATCAAAAAAATATAAAAGTACAAAAAAAATCAAAAAGCTAAAAAATACAAAAAAAGAAGAAAAAGAAAAAGTGCCTTGGTGAAAACCTGGTAAATAGGCGCCTTGGTAGAAAAAATAGAATCTCTTCCAAGATGATGAAAACTTGGCAAACGAGTGCCACTTATATCAAAATGATCCATCTATCAACACAATCTTGGTATTTCATAGCTTTCAATATTGCTTTAGTTTGTATATATGTCCTGGTTTGCTTTCACATCCTATTTTCAATGAAGTCAGTCTGAGTGTCATCCAGCCAAAGCGTCAATATCCTATCAAAGTTGAAAACTATGGGCAATCAGTGCCTTATCCCAAAAGTCCTCAGTATCTTTAGACGAGTCATATCTAGTCAAGGTCCTTCCAAAGCTATGTATGAGTCAGTCAGTCAGTCTCCTCACCAGGAAAGGATTTTGCACCTTACAACAACACAAACAAACAACAACAACCAACTAAAAACAATCTGTGTGACATGCTTATATATTTTTGTATGCTAACTGATTCACATTAAAATTTCTACATATTTTGTCCCCTCGAGCTCTTTGATGATGTCCTTCATAGGATTTAGAGAGTGATGACTAGGGGCATAATCTTTTATTTATCTTCTTCTTATATGTAAAAATCTAACAACTTTGGAAATTTTGGATTGAATTGGTGTCCATTATAAGTGCCTCCATCATGTATTGGATGGCCATGTGTACCTCAACCATCGATACCCAGATGCTTCAAGGAAGTTTAATCTAACTATTGTCTTTTTGAAAGATTTCTTAATCCTATTGTGAAACAAGCTACTACCCAAGGATGTGAACGATAAAGGGTCACTGCGGGTAATTCACATTGGAAAGAGAATGATTTCTACAACTGCTTGGTGTGTTTGTTCGCAAGGCATATTCAAGTCATCACAACATTTATGTTCTGATGCTTATACAAATTGCTATATCAAAATGGACATGATATTCAGGTCATCCTGGCTTTAGTGCCTTGATGCTTATATCTAAATCTGACATAACAAAATAAAAATCAATATTCATATGTTCATGTTTGCCTACCTAGTGAACATTGTATTGATTATTCAGTGTTACCTAAAAATATTCAGTGATGATAAAAGACCGATATATGATCAGTGACTAAGTCCTAGGTCCTGCATTTCATTTTGCATTTTGCACTTTGCATGGTTACATTTCTCATGACTTGAGTATCAATCAATGCTTGAATTCTCCAAATTAGCACTACTACATAATGTAAGGACTGGACATCATACAAAGGTATCCTTAACTAATCAGCAAGCAGTCACCGTTCTGGGTTACACATCCATTTTGACAATAACTAAGCACTTGTCTTCTTCATTTACCTGTAAAAACATATCATGTGTATCCTTGCATTTACTTTGCATTTCATTAATCATTTCATGAATCCATTACATGCATGTGCATTCATTCATCTACTATCTATCATTGCATTGCATATTCATACATTTGAAAGAAAATCATTCATTGCATAATCCATACATTCCACAATAAAAGAAACATTTCATACATTTGCATCACATGATATTACATCATAAAATAAAAATGACAAGTTCATATGAAGTCACAACCAAAAATTGATATTCATATATATATATATATATATATATATATATATATATATATATATATATATATATATATATATATATATATATATATATATATATATATATATATATATTAGAAGAGTACAAGGGGTGCACTAATAGCACTATATACAAAAGAATGAGCTACAATAAGCTATGAGGTATAATAAAAAAGACAAAAATAGAGAACTATAATAGATCAATTGTTTGCCTAGTCCTCAACATTTGGGGAAACTCCTCCTCTGGCAAGTGGATCTAGTGGTGGATCAGCACGAGGGGCCCTAGCTCCCTCAGAGTCTCATATACTGGGAGTAGGATGTCATCATTTTCCCAGGTGGCACAAAAAAATAGTAGGCTAAAACATAATAAGATGCATGACCCATCTGGTGAATCACCTCATCCTACAAGCATCTAACATCAACCTCTCACTCCCACAGTTATCTCTCATGATCTCAGAGATGGACCTCCAAAGTCATGCTATGAATCCTCTAATCCCGTAACTACTACTGGAGTCATCTGATAACATCTTGAGATGTCAATCTAGGATTTGCCTCAGCTGCTACTGCCTCTACCTCCTCCACAGGAAACTCTATTCTCACCTTAGTCCACACCTTGTGGTGAAAAACCTCTGCACCCAAGTCAAAATTAGGAGCATCTTATGCCTCCTCCATTAGAGCATCCTAATGAGCTCCTAGAACCTCCTCCACACTACCAACACCACCTAGTGTGCCACCCTCACCTATGGTATATCTATGATGTAAAGTTGCATGCCTCCCTGTTGGAACACTCTGAGGTATGGGAGGTCTCATCTATCCTGATGGCCTTAGTGGGGTCATCACTACTCTAGGCCGGGGTGGTGTTGGATGCACCACTGGTATTTGCACCTCTCTCCCTCTCTAGCCTTTTCCCATAGGGGCACCTGTGACATCCTCCGTGTCCTCCATAGTAAGAATGAGCTCTGTAGGATCAGAGAAATGCCTCATTAGATGCTCTGCTAAATATGAAATGAAGGCATCTGTGACTCCAACATCAGCCACTTGTGGCCTGTAATCCCAATCATGGCTAACAAGTCCCCTATACTTGAGACTACAATCTACATAAGACAACCTGGCTGACCATCCTAGTTTGATCTCTCACACCAATTGTGCATAAGCAACAAAATCCTAGGGTACATCCTAAATGATGTTGTACTACCGCTAGACACATGTAATGATGAATCTCTCCAAAATTGTGGTGGATTATCCTATCAAGATCTAGCTCTGACAAAAGTAACCAAACTGGACATGAGTAGCTAGCCATGCCTCAATCTGTAAATATGGTCTCTAGATGACAAAGGTCATGTCATCCAACACATGCCGCTAGTAATCGGTGTGACCCATGCGGACCTGTGTGATGTATCCAGAATATCTATAGATTAGTGGCTCCAATGGCTATCTCTCATCTGTACAAATTAGTTAGCATATCAGGATGTGCTCTCATGCCCAGATCTATAAAACTAAAGCACCAGATGCAAACATCTTCACCTCATGGTAGATGATCTCCTACATCTTAGAGAACATATGTGCCAGGAGGCACTGACCCCATCCAAGATCAGAAGGAGTCACCATCAGACATGAAACCATTGAGGCCCAACCCATCAAGAGACCATTTTTCTAATGGTTGGACATGATGATCCCTCCAATCATCCCTGCAATAATACAATCTAGTCGGTGAGTGTGTCCATATCTTTGAACTAGTATCTCCCAAGAGATCTGTTGTGCTATCTGCTCATCAGTGCCAAAAAGAGTTTGAAATGCCTACAAACCTATGTTACCCGCACTCATGTAATCTGGACGTGGGCCATGAAAGGGAATCCGTAAAATCCTATATACATCCTCAAGGGAACAATGATCTCCCCAGTAGGCAAGTAAAATTTCTGGGTCTCTAAATGAAACCACTCAATCAATGCAGTAAGAAGGCCATGGTTAACCTAAATATCAGGTAACTGGATCAGAAACTCAAACCCACATGCTACAAGGTGTACTCTCATAGGGTTAGGCAGCAACAAACAGAGCCTCTGTGTAGCAAGGTGTGAAATGCAGACATGTATATCTGGATAATGAAACTACACAATAAAAAAAAAGGACAACCTATCAGTAACTTGGTAAAAAATTAGGCTCTAAGCATGGAAAATGAGAAATTGAATACTTCATAAGGTGCATAAAAGACCAAGGAAAATAGTCATGAAATCATAAAATTTGAAAAATTGACCTAAGGACCTAAAAAATGGTCACTATTTTCCATACAAAAATTTAGACTGGTACCAAATGTCGTATGACAATATACTAGGTTCCATACGACACTTCATGGTCATACGACACTGTGCATGATCTCACATGACACAAAAGGGACCCGATGAAATGTCATATGACAAATGGCCCCCTCTCATACAAGTTACACATATGTCCCATACGACACTAAAAGTTGACTTGATAACTCGTACGAGTCCAAACAGACTGTCATACGAGTTCACGTGATGCAAAAATTAAAAATTTCTAAACACATCTAAAAGATCCTAAAAAGCATAAAAATATGCAAATTTGAATTCACAGTGAGGCACATAGGTCCACTTACCGAATTCCCATACTGTGGTGGTCTTTGGAATCTATGGCTGTGCTAAAATCGGTGTGAGGAGATAGGAACCTTCATTTTTGCTCAGAGGGCTCCACAAAGTTTATAAAAGTCAACGGTGAAAATGATTTGAAAATGACCCTTTTGGGCCTTATATAGGTTTTGACCTAATTTTTCAAAGTGCTCCATTTTGTGTGAAAATTGCACCCTTGGCTAATTTCAACTTTCAGAACCCATTTTTGGGATCAAAATCGAAACTTGAGATCATTTACTTTATCAAAGTCACTATTTAAAATTTTCAGACCCAGAATGGTCGACTGCTTGCATAATTGACCTTTAGAACATTAATGAAATCTAGTATTCAACTTAACTGATTATCTAAACATCAAACTATCAAAATTTCAACTTGGTCAACCATGGTCAACCTCATGGTAAAACCAAGTCAAACTTCATCAACAGGTCCTCCAAATGATGTAGAATGTGTCTCCAGATGTGTAAAACCACTTCAAAAATTGATTATATTGCCTCTAAAACACTTCATGCTGACTTTCTCGCCAGATTTCAATTTTCATCCCGAAGGGGGCATGGTATTACACATCATTAATAAAATCTGTCAATAAAATTTCTTTTAGTAATCAAGACAACAACCACATCTAGTTGTTGTTTCATCAAAAGACCTCATCGCTTGGGGCATATCAAATTCATCAAAATCCATATCAATCTGGTGTTCTCTCATAACTTGTAAATTATGTCAGCTCTTCGTAACCATCGGTTCATTAGTGTTATTTCCTTAGTTCTTCGTAACTGAAGGGTTCAAATTTGGCATCCTTTTGATTCCTTTGGACAATCAGGTCTGGAGTCAGGACAGTCATTTCTTTGTAATCATAAGGTTCAGAATCATGCATTTTGACACTTCTTCGTAATCATCGGTTCATTGTTGATATAGTTAGCATCATCTTGATTCTTTGGTCAATCACGACTGGGATCAACATCTTCAAATCTTTCAATTGATTTTTTTTTTCTCGGAATCGGTTAATCTTTCAGGATTAGTTTCTCCACCACATAACTGAGTTTGCATCATTATCAAAAATAGTTAAATCTTTGAACCACTGTGCTTCACACAGTAATTCAAAGAGGGGCAAAATGTAATACCCCCAAAATGGGCTATAGGACCATTGACCTCCTACATCAACAGATTGATCAAAATTGACATAAAAGTCCTAACCTAAGGAATGTCTGCACATCAAACTATCAAAACCCTAATCGATTTTATCTAAATTTTGCATCAAGGAATATTCCTGATATTCCTAATTTATCCTAATTACTTCTAATTAAACATTATTTGGTGATAAATGTCATTATTTATCCTAAAGTTAATTAATTGAATATGTTGAATATTTGATTGATTAAACTTAATTCTGCCACTTAATTATTTAATTAGATTTAATTACATTTATTCCTAATTAATATTATTTTTATTTGACAATAAATCAAATTCCTAGAGATAATTGATTAAATGTTTATTTAATTGATTAAATCAAGTTGTCAAATTTAATGATATAGTTTTGGGATAAAGTTTGATTAAATAATTGATGAACCCATAAATCAGTTATTTTTATTCAAAAATTAGTTAAGTTGAGAATAAATCACTTGAATTATTAAATAAATTCATAATTATCCATGCACATTCAAAAGAGAAGTTAAACTCTGAATCAAAAAATCAATTCAATTTGTTAACTTTTCAAACTCAACATGTGATTGTGAGTTGAAATAGAGATCTAAACTTTGATTCGAGTTAAAAAGTTGATTTTGCATGATTTTGTGAGTTAACTCTTTCTGATTTTCTGATAACTCAACAATCAATCTGAGTTGATCAAAGAGAGATTTTTGGGCTTTTGATGAGTCCTCATAGAACCTGTATTTCTATATAAATGAGGCTCAATCCTTCAAAAAAACACACTTGTGAATTTGGAGAATTTGGCTTGTGCGATCTGGCGATTTGGTGAGATTGTGCTATTTCTAAGATTCTTCTTTCATTCATTTTTCATAGTATAGCATATCATTATTAGATCAAATTTTCATTCCATTCAATTCATTTTTAGATCAATTTCATATAGTTTTCCATACATATTGCATAGAAAAATTTAAATAAAATATTAATCTGCATTCATCTTTCATCCATCTTTCATAATTAAATCCTTCATTTAGGTGTTGCATTTTCACCGGTCTCGATCTTATTCTAAGAATATCAAACTCATACCTACTAGAAGGTAGTAAATCGCCTGGTTAGCATTGTTTGTTTCATTTGCAGATTTCTTGATTTGCTAACCTCTAATGTTTTACTGAAGTGTTGTGCCTCTAGCTAGGTACAATTTTCACACACATAGTTAGAAGGTAAAAATTGCAGAGGGGATGACACCCAAAAAGCTTCACCAACTGCAGTAATAAAGTTTTTTAGTTAAGTTTATAATGTTTGATCACTTCTGATGATCTTAACCTGTTAGGAGTAAAAATTAAGATCTGTGAGGATCTACTTGGTTAAAGGATTTAAGAAACACATTTAAGTGTGCACTTAGTTAAGAGAATTACAAAAAAAGACTATTTTAATTATGTAAAAATAGGTTTTGAAAGGACCCGAAACCTTTTACATCAAAATTATAGAATAAGCATTAAAATCCCAATAGAAACAGTGCAACAACACAACAAAAAAATACCAAAAATTGACTAGTCCTCTAAAAATAGAGAAAAGAGGACAACAAAAAACAACAAGATAGCAAAAAGACAGCTAGATAGTCTTCATAAGTTTAGCCGCCTGATCAACCAACATCTGCATATTTTCTAAGGACCAAATTCTTTACTCTTGTTGGTCTCCAACTTTTTAAAGCTTTCTTTGGTCCTCTTACTATGCCCTTGTCCCTCCTTAACTTCCTTTGGCGCCTGCTCCCCTTTACCCTATTTCATCTTGTCCACAAGGATTTTGACATGCTGAACTGAGGCCTTAAGGATGGAAAATCTCTTGTCAACAATATTTCCAATAGTCTTCTCTAGTCACACAATACTGCTCTCCATTTTATCTATCATTTTCAAAAAATTCCCTCCCTTAGAAGTAGTATCTATCTCTTTCATTTTGCTTTCCATAAGTTGGACCTTCTTTGTCAGAATCATTACCCCCTCGGCATTGCCAATAACCTCCTTCAAATCATCAATACTCTGTCCCATAGTCTTATCACCCAAATTCAACTTACCGAGAGCCCCAGTCTCCTATTGTATGTTCTAAATTTGGTTTTTCATCACATTGATGTCATTTTTCATTGTGCTAAGGTTATTTAAAAAGGTAGTACAACCTAGATTATCATAGACATTATTCACACTGGCAGTTCCTCCTTAGAGCTCCCTGTCCTCCCCCTGGCATAGTTTTCTTTATCCTTCTCAATAGTGGCCACCTCTTGAACAATATCTTGCAGGATATTTTCCTCCACTAGCACAGTGTGATCAAAGTTATTAGGAACCCCCATATTGGGTTCCTTAATTTTGGGATTCTCAAAAATCTTGTTCTATTTTTCCTTAACATTCTCATGATAGGAAGAATCATCATCAATGTAAATAACGACCCTCTTAACCACATTCTTTTTCTTTTTCTTGGCTCTGGTGTGGCTCCCAATAGTCTCCATTTCTTTTTTACCCTTCCCCTTAGCACTGTCATCCCTACCTTCCTCATCCTCAATCTCCATTTCTGTAATAGATTCTTCAATCTTTGCCTTCCTTTTTTTATTTTGGATGAGGAGCCACAATAGTTGGAGGGCTTTCTAGGTTGAATAGATTCAACCTCATCATCTTCAGTCTCCTCCACATAAGCCTCCTCTGAATCCTTACCATCAATATCATAATCCTCAAGAGTCTTCCTATTAAAGTGAGACCTCTCAACCTTTTTGGATTTTAACACATCATAGAGAAGAACCATCAAACCTTCATGAAAGGCATGGTTTCCCTCAAGATCAACCTTCTACAGAATTTTAATGGTAGTATCCAAGGAAGTCAATAGGTAAAAGGGAAAGTTAACTTTAATCCCATGTGTGAAGTGATTCAACAATATAAGATGATGGTTATAAATTTTAGTGTACCTCCCATCCAAAGTGATGTAGCTAATAAGAATAAATAGAACCAACCTCCATGGCGTAGAGATCCACTTCAGACTGAAAGAGGAGTTGTCAATCTTCACCATTCTTTTCCTTTCCTCCTCTATCTCCACAAAATCATCTAGGGATTTGTCCGATATCTTTGTGTCTCTATAGAAGTTGATCCCTTCAATTTTTAGTCCCGTGGCCTCAACAATGATCTCCTCCATGATTTCCATGTATTGCATCCCAACCAAAATTTTTCCCTTATTCCAAGTGTTGAGAAATTTCCTAGTAATAGTAGGTTTGCTACCATGCAATCTCTCCAAGTAATCTGCCACACCACCATTCAACACAATACTCCAGACCTCTGGATTTGGATTCCACTCCTTGCAATTTCCCATCTCACACCTCTTCTTGTGACCCCCCATGGCTCTACTTCTCCAATTTTTTCTTATCTCAAATTTTCTTACAAAGCCCTTCTTCTTAACCTTGGAATCACAATCGTGCCCTTTTTCGCCTAAAATGACCCATAAATCATGTGAATTGAAGGTGATAGTCACATCATAATCACAAGTAGCCCATAAATCTCCTTTACATGGATCACTAAAATCATTAAACATTAATGTAATCTTCATTGAAAATTTTTTGTCTGCTTTGAAACTGATCCCTATTAATTAATGATGACCCTTCAAAGGGAAGGACAGTCCAATCATCCCATTCAATATCTAACTGACTTCTACAAGCCACATTGGTAGTCCAGTTAGCCACAAAGTTAGTCTCCCTATAGTTGTGGGTGATTACACAATCATCAAAGGTCTTAATTAAACTTTTATCCTTATGAATGATATTTAATATAGTCCATGAGGAAATCATATCATTATTAAGGCATTTAATGATATTAAGAGAGTCCCCTTCTAACCACACTTTCCTATAGTTTTTATTCTTAGCCAGCATAAGACCATAGAGAGAAGCACTAGCCTCAGAAACATGATTTGTGTGAATACCAATAGGAATAGCCTTAGCACCTTTGCATATCCCATTCTCATCTCTAATGATGATACCACACCCAGCTATCCCCGGGTTGCCCTTGGAGGCACTATCAAAATTAATTTTCATCCAACCATTAGGGGGACAGTCTCACTGGGCCTCATTTCTCAAATTCCTCTTGATTTTTTGATCCTTCATACCATCCAACTTACAGTTATTGAAGAATTTCACCTCCCAAGCCTCTCTAGGTTCTTGAAATTTTCTAGTCAGACATATTTTTTCCATCACAACTCTCTTGATTTTGTAGAAGATCAAAATACAACTAGACTCCTTATTTCTAAAAATCCTATCATTTCTCTCTTTCCAAAGACCCTAGCAGATGTAGGGTAAGAGAAAGTTATAGACAATAACCATAATGTTGTTATTAGTAGGGGACCTCTAGGAAGTGAATAACTCTTGTATGCCCTCTAGAAAGACCCACTCCATATGCATCAGATTAAAAAACTTCTCCCAAATTCTTCGAGCATAAGCACAATGAATGGTCATATGATTGATAGTCTCCTCATCATTCTTGCATAGACAAAACCTATTAGTTAAGAAAAACCCCCTTTTCCTCAAATTATCAATAGTCAGAATCTTATCCTGCAATAAAATCCAAAAAAAAACATTAATTTTAGGAGTTAGTCCTTTAAACAAAGTTTTCACCCAACAAGGTTCCAGGCAGTTCTCATAATTTTGGTTATACAAAGAGGAAACTGAGAATAATCCATTAGAGTTATATCTCCAAATCAAAGTATCCTCTTCATCAATAAAAAAGACAACATTCAAGATTTTGTTCAAGCTTCTAAGAGAAAGATCCACCCTAGACAAGTCAATCCATCTTTCCCCTTCCCAATAGTCAACCACATGAGTTCCAATGGCCAGCTTACATTGCAACATCCTATCCTTCCAATTAGAATCAAAACTAAGAGGATGATCTAGAAGCCATTCATCATCCCAAAAGAGAATAGTCTTTCCATTTCTAACCTTCCATTTCACACCCTTCTTAATCAACTCCTTATTTTTCAAAGCATTATTCCAAATGATAGAGCCACTTTACAAAGTCTCTTGATTTAGAAAATTTTGAAAGTTATTGTTGTCCTTGTTATATTTGTTATTCCAAATAGTACTCCATTCCCCCAAGTTATTGAACAATCTCCAAAGAAGCTTAGCCAGAAGAAAATCATTCATACTTCTTATTCTTCGCAATTGTAAACCCCCCTTATTAACTAGTTTGCAAACCTTTTCCCAAGCAATGAGAGCCATCTCTTCTTTTTCTCCATACTTGACCAAAGGAAGTTCTTTTGGATTTTCTCAATTGCATCCACAAACTTCCTAGGAATTTTGAAAATACTTAGAGTATAAAGAGGGATGCTTTGGAGAGTAGCTTCTGGCACAAGAATTTTACCAGCTTGACTCAAAAGAGTGCCCTTCCAACCAACCAAAGTTCCATGGAATTTATCAATCATCGAGCTCCAAAAAGAATCTAGTGGATCAAGACAAAGAGGCAGACCTAAGTAAGATCCTGAAAGACAACCCATGTCACAACCCATCAACCTTTTAATCTTATCTTTCCTTTGTTTAGGAAGATTTATAAAAAAGATAGAGCTCTTGTTCCAATTTATAAGCTGGCCAGTAGCAGCTCCATAACAATCTAAAGCCTTTTTTATGTTTCTACCATTTTTGACCAAGGCTTCCCCCATGACTATAGAGTCATCCATGAACTATTGATGAGAGAAGAGTTTCTCTTTAGAAGATGGTTGGAGGCCGATGAATTCACCTTTTTGGACCAAGAAACCAATATATCTACCCAAACATTCAGCCATAATAATTAACAAGATAGGAGACAGAGGGTCTCCTTGCCTAAGACCTCTCAAAGATTTGAAAAAAGGGGTAGGAGAACTATTCACAAGCACCTAGAAGGTGGTTGAAGAGACAAGACAATGAATACGCTCAATGCTTTTCTTATTGAAACCAAAAGCCTCCAAACCCAACTTCAAAAAGTCTCAATCCACCCTATCGTAAGCTTTTGAAAAATCCAACTTCAACAAAAAACCTTCCTTTTTAGACATAGTCAAGGAGTGAATTTTTTTATGAATAGAAATGATCAAATCTAGAATTTTCCTACACGAGATAAAACCATTATGCTATCCATAAATCAGAGAAGGAAGAAAGATAAGAATCCTAGTAGTGAGAACTTTGGAGATAATATTGTAAACAGAGTTATATAAACTGCTGGGTCTGAATGGGTCCAAACTAACAACACCCTCTTTCTTGGGGATCAATGTAATAAAGGTACCATTTAATTCTTTAAGAAGCCTTCTTGATCCAAAAAACTATTTGACAACATTAAAAACATCTTGATCAATGATGTGCCAATAATCTTGAAAAAAGAAAAGGGGATATCCATCCGGACCAGGGGCTTTGTCTCCTTGAAAGGAGAAGACGACTTTCTAAATCTCATCCTTTGAAGGAATAGCAGTGATAACCCCATTCTTCTCTTCATTTAGAATTTGGGGGATACAGTCAATCAACTCCCTTTGGTGCTCCATGTCTAGATTGTCATCTCTCTTTAGAAGATCAAAGAAAAACTTGCTAGCCTCTCCTATGAACTCTTCCTCCTTTTCACTAATGAAACCATCGATCTTCAATCTAGATATTTTATTACCCATTCTATGCTTGATAGTGGTCATGAAAAAATACATTGAATTTCTTTCCCCTTCTTTCAAAAAGCTTTTCCTAGACGTTTGTCTCCAAAAAGATTCTTCTTTAGAGATGATGTCACGATATTCCACAAGTTTCACATCGTCCTCTTCTCTAGAAAAAGTGACATATCCATCCTTTTGAATATTGTCCTGGATTTCCTTCAACTCCTCAGTAATTTTCCTTTTATGAGTAAATATATTCCCAAAGGTCTCCTTGTTCCATTTTTTTATATTGTCTTTAACATTTTTAAGTTTCTTAGCAATTTTGAAAATATTCGTTCCTTCAATCCTGATCTTCTACCACTCCTCAATGAGATTTTCTAGATTTAGATAAATAGTCCACATTTTCTCAAAATGGAAAGGGAAGTTCCTTTTCATACCAACTTGCTCAACTATGAGGGTAATCGGGTAATGATCCAAACTAGCTCTAACAAAATCCATTAAAGAGAAAGAATAACTATGAAACCACTCATTACTAGCCAAAGCCCTATCTAACCTTACTTGGATGAGATCTTTTCCTGATCTCCTATTGGTCTAGGTATACTTAATCCCCTACAAGTCAATGTCATGTAAAGTGTGCCCATCAATGAAGTCCATTAGATCAGTTCTTCTATCCAGATTCAGTTGACTTCCACCCAATTTCTCATTTTCCTTTAAAGGAGTGTTGAAATCTCCCATTATGATCCACCCTTCAGCAGAAAAATCACTTCTTTTTCTAGAAATTTCTATCCAAAAATATTTTCTCCCCCATTTAGTATTGGGAGCATAAACATTAGTCAAGACCCAAGAGGTACCATCCTTAATATGCCAAAATCTAACTCTAGCCATATTGTTACCTTATGAAATAACCTTCCCCCTGATAATTCTATAGTTCCACATAGCCACAATGCCCCTAGAGGCCCCTTCAACATCTCCACCTAAGGACTTTCCATTACTGAAAAAACAAAGATTCTCAATTTTTTCCTTAGACATTTTGGTTTCTTGAAGTAACACAATATCTAGTTTATTATCTCTAATCACGTTTCTAACCATATCCTATTTATGAGGATTGTTTAACCCTCTTACATTCCATGAGATAATCTTCATTGTTTCTGGAAAGGTCCTGACTCTAGGATGGTTTTTTTACTTCCATCCGCTATGTTCTTGTTGGCCTCTAACGCTCTTCTTTTTTTATTTTAGGGCCTTCCTAGGGAGACATGAATTGCTCCCACATCTCCATTTTTTCTACTTCTAGTGCTTCTAGTTGATACCATAACATCCTTAGTCACCTTCAGATATCCTTCTTTTTTCTTATTTTTCATTTTCTTTTTGTTTTCCACATCTGTCCATCCATATCCAGGCACATCATCGCATCCTAGTAAAGCAACATTTGTTAGGAATAGTCCCAAGAGGTAATTGAGAGGGGGGGTGAATCAGTTATCTACCAGATTCAATTCTTTATCCAATTAAGTATAGAAGAACATTAAGCATAAACACAATATAACAAAACTTAACAAAATACCAAAAAATTTGTTACGAAGAAACCCAAATAGGTAAAAACCCCAGTTGGAATTGACACCCACTAAGAACTGCACTAGTGTATTATGATCCCTGTTAGAAGATCTTACAACCCTGTTAGGAGTTGATCTTTACAATGCAATAAGTACAGTGACCTATTCAAGGGTCAGACCTTATTAGGAGTCTTTTACAATTAACCCTGTTAGGGGTAAGAACACACTGTCCGAGAGCACACTGCTCAAAGGGGGTGAAGGCTGCAACCTTCTGTTTAATAGATACACACTATATCTAGATCTTGGTGAACTGCGCTTAGAAATGTTGTCTTGATAAGTTCCAATGAATAGCATATACTTTCTACTTTTTCACATAGACCTTTTTCTGATGACTCAACACTTCACACCTTCTACTCTTCTCTTATCTTTCAACTCTCTACCATGCCTAGCAATCACAAATGACTGCTAATAAATATATTTCCTCTAAATCAAGTCAGCATGTTAGAACCATCTTGATATCTTATTAGAGAAACAATAAAACTCTCAAAAAACATCTTAGTCGGCTCTACTAAGAACACAACCCAAATTAGGACCACCCAACTCAATGTGAGTAGACGTGTCACTTTATACAATCGGCTCTTACCAAATTAACTCCAAATTCATCATCATGTGGAATCACATCATGCACTCTTAAGAAAACATTCTTAACTCTCTTCTAAACATAAATCCAAGCATGCATATTGATATGATAGGTGCAACTAGCACAATCATATAAACACTATTGGCTCTTCCAAATAGACTTAGGAAACTATAACTATCAACTAGAGACTTCATAGCTAAA
The DNA here is from genome assembly GCA_027943335.1 of Chamaecyparis obtusa. NCBI lineage: Eukaryota > Viridiplantae > Streptophyta > Pinopsida > Cupressales > Cupressaceae > Chamaecyparis > Chamaecyparis obtusa. Next base: position 588,755 of record BSBK01000284.1, on the reverse strand, counting down.
CCTGTACTACATATCTAACTCTATGTCCATGAACATAACACCATACATAGGTCTACAACATAAAGATAAATGTGCAAGGCTCTACTGCAACTGTACTACAAATCACATACAAAACTCTTCTTGGGACCTGTCAGGAACACTTATTGATACAAATTATTGTATTACTATCTATACTTAGAATCAACCTTGACATCTATGGTATTAGGCTAATAACATATCCATGCAACATATGCTCAAGGATCTCTCCATCAGGCTTCCACGCATGCTACTTACCATATGTTGTTGTCAATGACAAACATATAGTCAACAATCTGGCTTGCTGACAAATCTCCAATAATCTCCCCCTTTGGTATTGATGGCAACATATAGAATGAAAAACACCACCAATCCAAATGTACAATCTTTTTATAATATTCTCCATTTCCTGAAAAAAACTCCCCTAAGGATGAATCCTCCATCTCTTACTATTTTGTTCCTTCTTGCTAAGTACTCACTCCCCCTTGCTATAATTATTTTATAACATTCTCCATTTCCTCATCAAAACTTCCTTAAGGATGAACTGATGTATTATTTACTATTTTTCATGACTCTATACTCCCCCTTTGACATCAATGGAAAAGGGTGCCAAAAAATTAATCACCATTACTACTCCTAAAGTAGACTAGTCAACCTTTAATCAGTCACTGAGGACTGATGCACTCCTGCAATCTCTAATCAGATTTAGGGAAGGGGATTACTCCTAGATTCTCCCTGAGATACCCAAATGTATCCTTAGGTAAAGGATTTGTGAATATATTTTCTAGCTGATCTTTTGTGCTCACATAGTCCAACTTTACTTCTTTCTCTGCTACTTTCTCTCTTAGGAAGTGATATTTTATCTCAATGTGTTTTTTCTTTGCATGCATCACATGGTTCTTTGACATGTTAATAGTACTAGTGTTATCACAATGAATAACAATAGGATAATCAATCTGAATACCAAAATCCTTTATCATCTACTTGATCCACACAATTGTGGAATAATTCAATGCTGTTGCTACATATTTTTCTTTTGTTGTTGACTGAGAGATACAATTTTGCTTCTTGCTTGTCCAAGTGACAAGTATATTACCAAGAAATACTGCTCCTCTTGAGGTACTCTTTCTATCATCCACGCATCCTACCCAATCTGCATCTATATATACATGAAGCTCTACATTCCTTGAATTAGGATACCATAAACCATAGTCTATAGTTTCTTTCAAATATTTGAATATCCTCTTTACTACCATGAGATGACTTTGCTTAGGTTCTGCTACAAATCTTCCAACAATACCAACTGCATTGGAGATGTTTGGTATAGTTTGAGTAAGATATATAAGTTTACCAATCATAGACTTATACAAGGTTATGTCTACTACTGGTGAATCATCTTCTTTTGAAAGATTGCATCAAGTTATCATAGGAGTACTTATTGGCTTTCAATAATCCATCTTGAATTTATTCAAGATATCTTTCACATACTTAGTCTAATTTATGAATATACCTTTGTCTATATGCTGCACATTCAATCCCAAAAAGTACTTGATAGGTCCAATCATGCTCATCTCAAATTCGCTCTACATCTCCTTAGAAAATTTAGCACTGAGCTTGTCATTACCACCAAAGATAATGTCATCAACAAATATGGCAACTAATAATAATCCATCAGATGTTTCTCTTATGAATAAATTACAATATGCTTCTCCTTTATTGAATCCAATCTTTGTCAAATATCCATCAAGTCTTTCATACCATGCTCTAGGGGCTTGCTTAAGTCCATAGAGGGATTTCTTCAATCTGCATAATATGGTATCTCTCATAAGGTGAATCCTTTAGGATGCTTTATGTACACTTCTTCCTTCAACTTTCCATTTAGGAATGCTGACTTAACATCCATCTGGTATACCTTAAAATCTTTTAAGGTAGCATAGGCTAGAAATAACTTTATGGCTTCCAATCTACTTATATGGGAAAATGTATTTGAATAATCAATTCCTTCTCTTTGTGCATATCCTTTACACACTAGTCTTGCTTTGTTTCTTACCATTGTTCCATCTTCATTCATCTTGTTTTTGAATATCCATTTGTTCCAATTACATTCTTATCACTAGGCCTAGGGACCAATTCCCATGTGTCATTCTTAATTATCTAATCTAGCTCTTCTTTCATTGCTTCATGCCAATTTGAATCATTACATGCATATTCAACACTTAATTAAGGGTTCAATCTATGATAGTAAACATACCTCTTCATTTGCTATGGAACTCTTTTCTTTTTATCTTGTCATGAATTTTCTGCTCTGATCTTTGATGATGTCTTCCTTTGAGTGATATCTAGATGTGAATTTAGGAACATTAGGTGTGACTCTCTCATCTACCTTTTGTGTTTCTTCTTCACTTGTTTCAGGGTCATTGAATAGAACATCTATGTTGTCAAACATTTATTCAACAACTACTTCACTACTGGTAGGTCTAGGTTCTTCTTCAATCATAAGTGCATAATTATGATATCTCTCTTGAATCATGAACTTTTCATCAATCTTAACATGAGAACTTTCAATGATCTTATTCAATCTTAGATTAAAAAATCTATAAGCTTTACTTTTAGTAGAGTAACCAAGAAAAATACCTTCATCACTTCTTGCATCAAACTTGCCAATGACTTCATCTCTCTTTATGTAACACTTTCTTCCAAAGATTTTGAAGTATTTGACTGTAGGTACATTCCCAAACCACAGCTCATAAGGTATCTTGTCTGTGCCTAGCCTTAATTAAATTCTATTAATAGTATAGACTGCAGTATTGACCACATCTCTCCAATAGGTGTGCACCACCTTTCCTTCAATCATGATAGTGCGTATTGTGTCAAGAATGATCCTATTCATCCTTTCTATTATTCCATTCTGTTGAGGGCTTCTAGGTGCACTTAACTGTCTCTTTATCCCATGTTCTTCATAGTACTCATAAAATCTGTCAGAGGTGAATTCTCCTCCTCTATCCGATATTGTTGGAAACTACAATTGAAGCAATTGTTGTATTGTCATTGATGTCAAACCTTAACTGGTAAGATTGATGCTATCTAAGAAAGTACTATATCTATTTGATTGTTGTGAAGGGGATATGCAAGGTTGGTAACAATAGCACCTAAGGAAAGCTTGAGTTATCTTGATACTTCAATGAGTACTTGATTATGTGGCATAATGATAAGATAATGTATTGTCTATCTAAGTAATTATGAAGACTAAATTGGTAGGCTTAACCGAGCAAAAGTGAAGAAATCTAGTTTAAGCCGAGTGATGTTAGTGTCGACCGAGCTAGTATATGCCAAGTAAATTTAGTGTTGAATGAACATCAGTATTAGCTGAGGAAATAGTTTTTGAGGTGATCGAGCTTTCTAATGAAGACCAAGGAGTTGAACACTGTATTTGTGTGTGTGAAAATTGTACCTATTTGTAGACACAACACTTTAGTAAAACATTAGAGGTTAGCAAAATTGAAATCTGCAAGTAATTGAAACTAAGCTAACCAGGAAATTTACTACCTTCTAGTAGGTGTGAGTACGATGTTCTCAGATTGAAATCGAGATCAGTGACAATGCAACACCTAAACGAAGGATCTAAATGCAAAAGAATGAAAAACTGTATGAATGAAGATTAATCTATTTTTTTAGATTTTATATGCAATTAGAATAAAAATTTTGAATGAATCTAATCTAGAATGAATCGAAATGATATGCAGATTATTCTAAGAATGATATAAATGAATGAATGCTATGATATGAAAACTATGCAAAGCTATGACCAATAATGAAAGATCTCACAAATCGCCTATCGCAAGTGCTTAATCCTTCAATCAAAAATTCGCTAGAGTAATTGTGCAAATTCGAGGGTGGTTAATTGTGAAGAGGTAAGCCTTGATTTTATAGAAATCTAGGGCTTGAGGATGCATTGAGAAAAGCCATAAATCACTCTTGATGAACTCAGGTTGATTTCTGAGTTAACAAGAAATTAGAAACATATCAACTCACAAAATCATGCAAATCATGCAAAAACAACTTTTTAACTCAAATAAGAAGTTTAGATCAATTTTCAACTCAAAATAGATGTTGAGTTTCCAAAAGATAACAACTTGAATTGATTTTCTGATTTAAAGTTTTTAACTGCTCCTTCAAATGTGCATAGATAATTATGAATTAATTAAATAAATAAAGTGATTTATCTTCAACTTAACTGATTTTAAATTTAAAACAACTGATTTATGAGTTGATCAATTATTAAATCAAAATTTTTATTCAAAAACTATATTATTAAATATTGACAACTAACATTAATTAATTAGATAAGAATTTAATCAATTAGTCATGAGATTTTTGATTTATTGTCAAAATTAAATAATAAAATTTAGGAATAAATTGAATTAAATCTAATTAAATAATTAAGTGGCATAATTAAATCTGATTAATTAAATATTTAGAATATTCAATTTATCAAACTTTAGGATAAATAAGATTTATCGCCAAATAATTATTAAATCAAAGGTAATTATGATAAATAAGGAATATTTCAAGGAATATTCTCTGATGCAGAATTAGGATAAAATCAATTAGGTTTTGATGATTTGATGTGCAAATGTGCCTTAGGTTAGGACTTCGATGTCAATTTCATTCGATTTGATGATGTAGGAGGTTAATGAACATATAGCCCTTTTTTGGGGTATTACATTTTGCCCCTCTTTGAATCATTGTGCGAAGTGTAGTGGTTCAAAGATTAGTCTATTTTTTATGTAGATGTATGAAACTGATTTGAAAGATGAACTGATTCCGAGATAGAAACTGATTGAAAGATTTGAAAGAGTTGATTTAGGTCCTGGTTGACCAAGAATTGTGATCATGTTAACTATAGCAACAATAAACTGGTGATTATGAAAAAGTATCAAAATGCCTGATTCTGAACCTTATGATTACGAAGAAGTGAGTGACCTAATTGCAGACCTGATTATCCAAAGGAATCGTAGTGGTATCACATCTAAATCCTTCAGTTACAAAGAACCAAGGAAATAACACTAATGAACCGATGGTTATGAAAAGTTGATATAGTTTACAAGAAAGATTAGGATACCAAATTGATATGGATCTCGATGAACCTGATATGCCCCAAGTGATGTGCCCCAAGAGATGAGGTCTTTCTTTGAGGAATCAACAACTAGATGTGGTTGTTGTCTTGATTACTAAGAGAAAAATTTGATTTACAGATTTGATTGATGTGTAATACCATGCCCCCTTCGAGATGAAAATTGAAATCTGACAAGAAAAGTCAGCGTTAAATGGTTTAGAAGCATGTTAATTGATTTGAGAAGTGGTTATACACATCTGAGAATGCGTTCTGCATCGTTTGGAGGTCCTGGAGACCAAGTTTGACTAGGTTTGACCATGAGTTGACCAAGTTGGAATTTTGATAGTTTGATGTAAGATAATCAGTTAAGTGGAATACTAGATTTTTGTGATGATTGAAGGTTGATTATGCAAGTAGTCGGCCATCCTGGGTCCAAAAATTTTAAATCATGACTTTGACATAGTAAATGATCTCATATTTTGATTTTGATCCCAAAAATGGGTTCAACACATTGAAATTAGCCAAGGGTGCAATTTTTGTGGAAAATAGAGCACTTTTGAAAATTAGGTCAAAAGCTATATAAGGACCAAAAAGGTCAGTTTCAATTCATTATTCACATTTGACTTTTGAAACCTTTGTGGAGCCCTCTACATGAGAAAATGGCTGAGATTAAGGTACATGTGTCTTCCCACCAATTTGAGCATAGCTGATGACATCAGAGACCTCCACAGTATGGACATCTGGTAAGTGGACCTCTGTGCCTCTTCGTAAATTCCATTTTTGCATGTTTTCAAGCTTTTTAGATCATTTTTTCATACGTTAGGAATTTTTAATTTTCGTATGCATAGAAACTCATATGACAGTCCTCTGGGACTCGTACGACATTTGATTTTTCTTTAGAGTGTCATCCCAGAACCCCTATAAAATCATATGAGAGGGACCCAAGTATCGTATGACATTTCATCGGGTCCCTCAGTTGTCGTACGGGAATGAATACATTATCGTATAACCATGGTTTGTCATATGGGACCTTGCTGAAACTCGTACGAGTTTTGATACCATACTATATTTTCGTATGGAAAATAGTGATCTAAAAACACCCTTTTAGGTCAAATTTTTGAATTTTATGATTTCTTAGGCTAATTCCTAAGCATTTAAAGTATCTTTTGAGATAATCAAATTTTGAATTTCTATAATTTTAGCCTATTTTTCAACCAAGTTACTGATAGGATACCCTATTTCTATGCTGTGTAGGTCATCTATCTTGATGTCCATGTTCGCATCTCACACCCTGCCACTCAGAGACTCTATGTGTCACTACTTGATCTGATGAGAGTACATTTAGCGTCATGTGGTTTTGAGTATCTGATCTGGTTACCTGAGATTTGGGTAAACCATGACTTACTGACTACATTGATAGAGTATTTTCATTAAGAGAGGCATACCTTCCATCTACCTATTGGAGAGTTGATGGTCACACTAGAGGATGTGTATCATATTCTATGTATTCCATTCCATGGCCTGTGTCCTGACTATGTGAGTTCGGGGAACTCTGGTCTACATGCTTTTAGGAGAGTGTTTGGTGATGACACACAATTGACATAGTCAATCTCCTAGGAGTCCTTAGTGTAGAGATATGGAGATACTCATAGACTCGAGTGTATCATAGTTGGCATGATAGGTGGAATCATTATGTCTGACCGTTAGCAAAATGGTCTCTTGATAGGCTGGGCCTTGATGGTTGCTCATTTGATGGTGACACCTTCTGAGTTGGGTTGGGGTCAGTGTATGCTAGCTCATATGTTCTCTAAGATGCACAAGATCATGTATCAAGAGAGAAAGTCATTTTCTTCAAGTGCACTAGTTCTTTAGATTTGGGCATGGGAGCATATCCTAGTATGCAGACCCATATGTCAGAGTAAGTGCTAGCCACAGGAGCCGATGATAAATGTATATTCAAGTTATATTACAAAGGTGCGCATGGGCATTATAGAGTACTAGAGGCATGTCCTTGATGATATGATATTTGTGCTCTGGCATCCGTACTTACAGATAGAGGCCTGGCCTACTGCCCTGGAGCAGTTTAGCTATTTCTTTCAAACCCAAGTTTTGATTGGTCAATCCACCACAGTGATCGAGAGATTCATCATTACCAGAGTGTGGCAACATTATGGTATCATTCAAGATGCCCCACAGGACTACACCACCTATGCATAGATAGTCCAAGAGATTGGCCTAGGATGGATAGCATGATTATCTTATGTTCTATGTACACAGGAGTATAGCGGTATTGTTGGAAGAGACTGGGACTACCATCCTAATGTTGTAGATGCTAGAGTGATAGATGGGTTGATTGCTTGGCTCACAGAGCATCTGCTATATAGATTTTTAGATCCCACTGAGTTGATACCCTTGATGGAGGAGGCCATGGATGTGACATGTGCTCTAATGAGTCAAAGTCAGAGGTGGAGAGATGCATAGGTTCTGATGCCCTAGCCTACACCTCTAAGGCCAAGAGTAGTGATGAAAACTCCATAGAGACCATCAGGTCAAATGAGACCACCTCATCCTACTAGCTCTATAGTAGGTAGGCCTGCAGTTTTACAAAGGAGATCTACTAGAGGGGAGAGTGGTACATTAGATAGTATTGGCAGTGCTAACGAGGTACTCGATGCTGAGCAGTATGTAGGTGCTGGTCCTAATTGTACATAGGATGATACATATTTTTATCTTGGTGCTTAGGTGAGATGTCGTAAGGTGTAGAGGGTAGAGGTTGCTGATCAGCCAACTAGAGATACAGATATGCCTGTGGTAGATGCAGATCCTAGTGCAACACAGACTCCTTAGGAGATGATTAGGTGCTTGATATTATAGGTTAGGGACCTGAGAGAATGGAGTTCTCATTTTGAGGAGTGGTTCACAAAGGCTGACAGACAGTGACCAGAGCTCTGAGAGGAGAACAAGAGATTACAGGCAGAGGTGACACATCAGACGTCTCAAGCTGCATACTATGTTTCTACCTATTATGATGTTGTTCCTATTGGTCATAGAGTATTGACATACTCCCAGTATATTATAGCTTCAGAGGGAGCCAAGGCACCCCAAGCCAAGGCAGTGCCGGATGCACCACCACCACCTCCACCCAATGCAGAGGATCAGGTAGATAGTTGATCTATCTAGATATTTTGATATTTTTGTCATTTTGTTCATATATATTGATCTGACTTCTGATAGCTCACATGAGCTCATTCTTTTGTACCTTGTTCCAGTAGTGCACCCTTGACTATTTTGAGTTATATGATATATATGAGATCAAGATTTTGGTTATGACTTCATTTGTACTTGTCATGTTTTGATTTATGATGATATCATGTGATGTAAATGCTATGAGTAGTGTAGAATGTATGTATGGATTTATGGAATGAAATGATTTCTTTCAAATGTATGGATTTATGAAAATGTAGTTGATTATGGAAAAATGTATGGAAATGTATGATTTTGATTATGCACATGTATGCAATGTAAATGCAATGATGCACATGATATGATTTGCAGGTATTGATGAAGACAAGTACTCAGTCTTATGTCAAAAGGATGTTTAACCTGGGATGGTGACTGCTTGCAGTTCTATGAGGAAACCTTCATGTTAGATTTAGCTGTTCATGTCAAGTTTAAGTTTAGAAGAATCATTTAAGCATGTTGAGTGTATTCAACAATTTGTGAGATCATGCAATCATGCAAAGTGACATGCAGAATGAAATGAAAACCTAAGACCTAGGACCTAGTCACTCATCATGTGTCAATTTGTTTTCATCATTGAACTTTTAGTAGGTAACCGGATAAAACAATACAACATCCACTAGTTAGGAAACTATACACATATGAATATTGATTTGTATGTGCAAGAATCAATACAACGCCCACTAGTTAGACAACCATGGACATATGAATATTAATTTTGGTTTCAAAATGTCAGATTAGATATAAGCACCAAGGCACAAATGCTAGGATGACCTGAATATCATATCCATTTTGATATAGGAATTTGTATAAGCATCAAAACATAAATGTCATGATGACCTGAATATGCCTTGCGGTACAAACACATCAAGCAATCAAGAGATCATTCTAAATCCAGTGTGAATTACCTATAGTGACCCTTTATCATTCACATCCTTAGGTAAGATCACATTTCACAGTAGGAGAAAGAACTCACTCAAAAAGACAATAGTTAGATCAAACTTCCTTGAATTTTCTAGGTATCAATGGTCGAGGTACTCATGGCCATCCAATACGAGATGGAGGCTCTTACAGACGGACACCATTTCAATCCAAAATTTCCAAAGTTGTTAAATTTTCACATACAAGCAGAAGGCAAAGAAAAGATTATGCCCCCAATCATCACTCTCTAAATCCTATAAAGGACATCATCGAAGAGCTCGAAGGGACATAATATGCAAAAATCTTAATGCGAATCAGTAAGCATATGTAAAGCATAGATTGTTTTTCGTTGTTTTGATGTTTGATTGCATTGTTGTAGATACAAAATCCTTTCTGGAGAGGAGACTGACTGACTGACTCAGATGAAGCTTCAAAGGACTCTGACTGGATATGACACATCTAAGATACACTGGAGGCCATAGGATATGACTATGATTTCCCCCAAGTTTGAAATGTTGATAGGATACATACATTTTTGCAGATTGGTGTACAAATTGACTTTATTGGAAACAAGAATGCGGAAACAAACCAAGAGATATGTACAAACTAAAGCAGGACTAAAAGCTAGGAAAGACCAAGATTACACTAATAGATGGAGCATTTTGAAACAAGTGGCACCCATTTGCCGGGTTTTCACCATCTTGGTAGAGATTCTATTTTTGCTACTAAGGTGCCTGTTTCCAGTATTTCACCAAGGCACTTTTTCTTTTTCTCATTTTTTGTATTTTTCATTTTTTCAATTTTTTTTGTACTTTTGATATTTTCAATTTTTTTCGTGAATCATCAAGGTGCCTATTTGCTAGGTTTTCACCAGGATGATCATTTTTTTTAGGACTTTTTCTAATTTTTATGAATTTTTTCAAGACATTTTTTAATACTAAATGCATTAGGCATAGAATTTCTTCAGATGGAGAATGTTGATTGGTTCTTAGAGTTGTTCTCCTTCATTTGTTGAGAGTTGATAGGCTCCAGAGCCAAAAGTAGTAGTGATAACAAAGGGACCTAGCCAGTTGGGTTCAAACTTCCCCTTGTGTTCTCTATGTGATTGATTTTTAGGATTCTCTCTCAAGACTAGATCGCCAACTTGAAATTCTCTGTGTCTGACTTTCTTGTTGTAGCCTCTAGACATTCTTTTCTGATATACTCTGAGATGATCATATGCTTCTTGTTTGCACTCATCTAGTAGTTCAAGTTCTTGCAACCTAGACACTCTGTAGTCATCATCAGTCACTAGACCATGCATTCTGATTCTTAGTGATGGGATTTCAACCTCAATAGGCAGTACCGCTTCAGACCCATAAACTAAAGCGAATGGTGTAGCCCTAGTGGGTGTTTTGATACTTGTTCCGTAGGCCCAGAGAGGTGGATTGATCATGAGATGCCAATCTCTTCTTGTTTTATTAATTGTACGGTGTATAATTTTTGACAGATTCTTGTTGGATGCCTCTGCCTTTCCATTCCCTTAAGGATAGTAGATAGATGACCAATGTTGTGTAATCTTGAATTTGGCACATAGATTATCTAAGTCTCTATTTTTTAATTGTCCACCATTATTTGTGACTATAGAGTGTGGAATACCATACCGCCATATGATGTAGTTCATAATGAACATAGAAATTTGCTTGCCGGTTGCTTGAGTCAAAGGGACTGCTTCTACCCATTTTGTAAAATAGTCTATAGCTATAATAATATGGGTATGTCCATTAGAAGAATGAGGATGTATGGATCCTATAAGATGAAATACCCTTTGGTGAAAAGGCCATTGTGTAGTAAAGGGAATTAGATCTCTCCCTGGTGCATGAATTAAGTTTTCAATGTACTTGACACTTTTTACAGTTCTTAGCATACTTGATATCCTCTTTTTCCATTTCAGGCCAATAGTACCCAGCCCTAATAAGTTTTTGAGCTAGTGTTAAACCATTGGAATGTGATCCAAAAATACCATCATGGACTTCCCCTAATGCACATTGAGACTCTTCCCATTCTAAACATCTAAGGAGTGTACCATCTAGACCTTGTTTGTATAGATCATTACCAATTATGACATACCGGGATGTATTTTGGATAAGGTATTGTTTCTCATGGCGGTTGAAGGTATTAGGAATGATTTGATATTGGAGATAGGAGAAAAGGTTTTTTTATCAAGATGAATCATGACCAAAAATAGTGCAGATCATGCGGGTTTTGGGAGAATCATATGCAGGATAAGATAGTGCTTCCACCAGGAACTCATAGCGTGGCTAATTTTTGAGTTGTTGTAATAAAGTAGATAGCGTTGCCATAGCATCATCAGCTTTATTCTCTATTGTAGGAATTTTTTCAAAGGTGATAGAGATGAAATATTTCTTTAGATCATCTACCATTATCTTGTAGGGGATCAAATTTCCATCTTTCATTTGATACACATCATTGACTTGGTGTATTACAAATTGTGAGTCTCCATGAATGTGGAGTTTTGTTACTCTCCATTCAATTGCTATCTTCATGCAATTAAGAAGGGCTTCATATTCAACAATATTGTTTGTGTAAGGAAACTTTATTCTGAATGCTTTAGGGATCAAGTATCCTTGAGGCATGATGAACAATATGCCTGCTCCAGATCCATTCTGTGTATAGGAGCCGTCAAAGAATAACTTCCATTCTATAGAAGAAAGATTCATGATAGAGGAATCTAGGAATTCCATTTGCATTGGTGTATCATCAAACAAAGGTGCATTAGCCAATTGATCAGCAATGACTTGGCCCTTGATAGCTTTTCTTTCAACATATTCAATGTCAAATTCACTTAATAGCATCACCCATTTAGCTAGTCTACCCATGAGGGAAGCTTTTCTTGGTAGGTACTTTAGTGGATCAATCTTAGCTACCAAATGTGTGGTATGAGCTAACATGTAATGTCTCATTTTATATGATGCAAAGATCACAACTAGAAAATATTTCTCAATCATTGAATAGTTCTTCTCATATGCTACCAATGTTCTACTGATACAGTGTATAGCTCTTTCCTTCTTGTTCTCATCATGTTATGCTAGTAATGCCCCCAATGTTGCATCTATTGCAAAGACATATAAGATCAATGGCTTCCCTTGAATAGGAGGCATCAAAATAGGAGGATTTGATAGATATTTATTGATACGATTAAAGTTATTTTCACATTCCTCATTCCATGCAAATGTCACCCCTTTATGTAATGTTTTTGTAAAAGGTTGTGATATGTCTGCTAGCTGAGATATGAAGCACCTGATAGATTTCACTCTCCCTTGTAATGTTCTCATTTGACTAATATTCTTGGGAGGTTGCATCTCCATGATATCTTTAACGTTAGCTAGATCAACTTCAATACCTTTCTTTGAAACAATGTATCGTAAGAGCTTTCTAGAAGTGACACCAAAAGCACACTTCTTAGGATTCAGTCTGAGACTAAACTTTTCCATTTGATCTAGTATCTTGCTCAAGTCATTTAGATGTTTAGATCTTATCATAGATTTTTCCAAAGTATCATCAACATAATCCTCCATAGCTCGATGCATAATGTCATGAAAAATAGACATCATAGCTCTTTGATATGTAGCACCAGCATTCTTAAGCCCAAATGGCATGAAATTCCAACAGAAGGTACCCCACACACATGTGAAAGTAGTTTTCTCTTGATCTTCTGGAGCAATTTTTATTTGGTTGTATCCAGAAAAACCATCCATCAAAGAATACATCTCGAAGCCCACAGTCATGTCCACTATCATATCAATGTTAGGTAGTGGAAAATCATCCTTAGGGCATGCTTTGTTTACATCTCTAAAATCTATGCATACTCTTATAGATTTGTCTAGTTTTGATACTAGAACTATGTTAGAGATCCATTCAGCATAATCAATAACACAGATGAATCTGGCTTTTAGTAGTTTCTCTAATTCAGCTTTGACCAAGAGTGCAACATGTGGATGCATCTTTCTCAATTTTTGCTTAATAGTTTTGACACTTGGAGCTATAGATAAATGGTGCATTATAAGACCAGGATCCAACCCTAGCATATCTAAATATTTGCATGCAAAGTTGATCTTCTTTTCTATTAGGAATGTAGTAATTTTTTTCTTTTCTTCTTTTGATAAGTATTGTGCTACATGGATCAACTGTGGTTCTTCTATTGTTCCCAAGTTGATAGATTGAGTGGGCTCAATTAGTACTGGAGATCTATCCTTTAAATGAATCAGAAGGACATCAAATATCTCATCCTTAGGAACCTCAAAGAGGTTTTCACCTTCGGATACATCTTTTATTTTTACTTTTATAGGTTCTAAAACTGCCACAAAGTGGTTTTCACCCTCTGAACTCCTTTTCTTTTTATTTTTACTCTTATTCTTTTGACTAAGATATTTGATGTCTGACTCTATCATGCTAACGCTCAGTTCACTGATGGAAGTCATCATAGGCTCAATTGCATTGAGGTAGCAAGCAAGGGCATAATCATTTGGAAAAGTATAGATATCTTGGGTTTGGTCAAGAAGTTTAGGATGTTGGATAGTCAAAGTGGGGAAAGATTGGGAAATAGTGTTTACAGATATGGATCTATCATCATTGGTCCCAACCCGACTCTTGAGTTTGAAGGTGATATTACAACTCAAAAAGTTCAATTTGTGAATAGGCTCAATGTCATTATGGGAGTCCACTTCAGCCATCGGTGGATCAGACTCGTTAATTTCATTATTTCTCTCTAAACTTACATTGGGTTTAGGTGCATATTGGTGAACAACATCAATATGTTTTTCTATGATAAGCTCATCTTCCTCTGGAATGACTCCCTATTCATAGTCATTTGATTCCTCATCTATGCCTCTAGGAAATCTAAGAACATGTGTAAAGTCAGGATGGATACACCAAGAAGGGTTACCCTCAAATTTTGATTTGAATTCATACTCATGAGAATCTATCTCAGAATAGTTTCCACCTTCCTCCTTGTCTATTTGGTTTTCCTCAAGATCAGTTGGTTCTTGTGGTGCAACTCTCTTTTGTTCCATAGTAGGTTCTTGTGTATCTACTATATTGACATTCTCCTTAGTTTTCTCTTCATCTTTGAGGAGGTCTAGTATTTCTTTGGGAAATGCTCCTAAGGAATGAGCTCATCAGTAGAGTCTGAATCATCACTGTTAGATTGTGGTGTTTCTTCCTTTGGTTGAATTGTTGCTGATGGTTCAATCTGTTCTAAGACATGTGGAGAGTTCTTGCTAAGATAGAAAGGCTTCTTCTTATATCCTAGACCTGTTGTATTTTTGTTTGTTCAGCCACGATGATCAAGAGGTGATAGAAGACCTTTACCTTGTATTCCTAGAGGTCCTTTTCTAGTATATCCCATTTTTGTGATCAATTTATCCCCTAGTCCATATGACTTCTGAGGAATTTTGCTTGAAGTAGAGTCACATTTTTGGACTGATTGGGATTGAGACTCATCCTTGTATAACCATGCAAGCATGGCTTCTTCTTCTTCAAACTCTTGTTTAGATACTCATTCTGTGACAAAGCTTCCATTGAATATGACCTAGGATTCTTTAGCTGTAGGTTTCACTTTGTCAAATGGTTGTCCATAAGATTTTGGGGACAATGGGAGAGATGTGAGAGATAAAATAGGTTCCATTGTGTATTCTCCCATACCATTGTCTTTAATTTTGACTTCTTTAGCAAGTTCTTCTATCTTGGAAGTTGAAGCAATGTCTATCTGCTTAGTGGAGGATTCTCTATTATTAGGAACAAGTTTATCATCACTTTCTTTCAATGCATTGCAAGTGGTAGATAGATCAGCTGGCATTGTCACGTCTACTCCTTCATAAATAAATTTCACACATTGATGGTATGTGGAAGGAATAGCTCTCATTTCATGTATCCAGGGTCTCCCTAGAAGGATGTTGTAAGCCAAAGGTAGATCAAGAACTTGACATATGGTGTCTCTAATAATGGGTCATGTTCTGATAGGTAAGATAATTATTCCTTTGGAGGATCTTTCTTGTTCATCATATGCCTTGATAGTTATCTTCTTTTTAGGATCAATGGCAGCTTCGGAGAATCCCAATTGTGTGATCAAGCTGTAATAACAAATGTTGAGACCAGCACCTCTATCTATCAACATGTGTTTAACACTATGGTTTTGGATTAAAACTTCAATGTGCAAGGGTTGGTTATGTGGTTGACTCAAGGAGTTATCATCTTCCTCTGAAAATGAGATATAATGTGGAGACGTTAGATGACCAACCATAGTTTAGAATTAGTCTAAATCAAGGTTGTCAGGAACATTGGATCTGAGCAGAGCTTTGTCTAGAATGGCTCTATGAGCTGGAGATATCCAAAGCAACTCAAACATGGAGATTTTTGCATTTGTATGATGGAGTTGTTGGACAATATTATATGATGTTGGCCTCGTGTCTTTAGGATTTGATGATTTAGAGGTAGCCTTCTATTTAGAAGAAGATGAGAGATTGAAAGGCATCTTAGGGACATTTGATGAATCTAGGATTTGTCCTTGCAGATGCACCTGAGCTTGTGATCAAGTAATTGCATTTGCTGATTGATTTTCTCTATCTTTTCTTACAATTGTGATGACATTGCAATGCTCAATTAGGAATGGTTCCACCATATTTATGACAACATTTTTTCTAGATTAAGCATAATTGACTTTAGCATCCACATTAGGCTGAGAAGATGAATCTCCTTGACCATGTTTCAGAAATGGTTCTGTGAATGATGTATGATCATTATTGCTTTTGTGATTGTCAATTATAATTTTTTCATTATCAATTTTGTCTTGTATGATGTGTTTCAAGTGGATGCAATTATTATTTTTATGACCCTTATTATGATGGAAGTCACAAAAATCATTCTCTCTCCACCATTTTGGTTTAGGTTCAGGATCAAATACCTTTATCTCAGGCAAGGTGATGATGTTGTTGGCCAACAAAGTTTTCATGGTGGATTCCAAGGACTCTCCAAGAGGAGTAAACTTGTGTTTAGGATCTGTATCCCAAGGTTTATAGTCAGATGGCTTCTTGTTTGATTCTGATGCTTTTGCCTTTGAGGCTTTGATAGCTTGAGTACCAACAGTGAGATTGAAAGTGGGTGCCTTAGATGGGGCACAGATAGTATCAACAATGCCATTTGTGGTGACGCCTTTATTCTTGTTCCAATTTTTGTTCTTGTCTTTAGAATTAGATCCAGATTCATTCTTGTCCTTTTGAAGTGATATGTCTCCTTTTTGTACAAGCACTTTCTCAATTTTGATTGCATTTTCTACCATCTTATCAAAGGATGTATGATTTTGCATTTACAAATGGTAGTTGAGTTCTCGAACAAGATTATTGATGAAAATTTCTAGCTTCTTAGTTTTTGGGATAGGTCTAGCATATAGAGAAAAAAATTTCCTCCATCTTTTGAGAAAAGTCAGGAATGGTTCTACTGAGTTCTATTTTAGATTGTAGATGTCGATCATGGTGACCGGATGTTGGATGTTGTAGGAGTATTGTTGATAGAACAATTTGATTAAATCCTCAAAATTTTTGATAGTTGGAGACATTTTTGAGAACCAATGAATAGCTGACCCTCCCAGAGATCGAGGGAAAAGACACATTAGGTAGGTTGGTTCGTTCATGAAATCCATAGATTGAGTAAAAAATTCTCTGACATGATCTTGAGGATCAGAGTTTCCCATATTTATCATATTTAGGTATTTCCACTCATTTAGGGAATGGTGACATGCAAGTCTTTATCAAATGGAAAAGGGCATAGGGCCTCCATGGAGAACTCCTTAGGTTCCTTCTCTTTTTTGAGTTTGTTAAGTTTGACTTGCATGGAATGCATCTATTTCATCATAGTGGTGATAAGAGTTTCTTCCTCATGTGTGATGATCTATTCAACATTAAAGTTGGGAGGAAGTTTAGCCCCTTGACAAGGTAACTCTAGGAGTATGTTTCTCTGTCTTCCTTCAAGAAATGCCTCATCATTTTCTTGAAGTCATCATCATTTTGATATCAAGAAATTTCAAAAGGTGTGGGTTCTTGATCTGCACCATGTTGGGATTGATGTCCTTGGGACCCTTGGCTTGCACCTCCTCCTTGAGACATAGTGTTGTTAAGAGAACTACCAGGGATTGATTGATGGGGAGTTGCTTGATGACCTGTGTGGGTTGATGCAGGAGGGGTGACATAACCACCTATTAAGTAAAGATTGCCAAGAGAATCTTCTACAAATTTATTTGTGTTGAAAGGTTGATGAATGGTCTGGGCAATCAAAGAAGATGTCTCTGAAGAGATTTCAGGTTGTTCTCTTTGTTTTTGTGATGAAGCTCTAGTTTCCACCATTAACCTTAGGTGAAGCAAGAGAGCAAGATGAAGACAACTGAAGAATGGAATAATTCAAGAAGATCAAATGATGCAACCTTGCTAAGATTGAATTGATTTAAGATTAGATTAGATGTAAATGAAGGATATTGTGCCCTAGTAGTATGGGTAAACACCCAAAAGATGGCAAATGTGAGCTCGCAACACTTAGCCATTTTTAGACGAAGATTGAATTGAAGATAATTTTGACAAGGTTTTGACAAAAGATGAAAAAGACTCAAATTGATAAATTAGACTCAAGAGAATACTTTAGGAAATGATTGAATTCTTTCTAGTTTCTGCTCTATCCCTGACACAATAATTTTTTTGACAGAATCCAAAAGTAGGCTGTAAAAAGTGAGTTTCTGGCAATTTTGGCAAGTTTCTAGCAGTTTTTCAAAAATTCTCATATGACTTTCTACAGGCTTGTATGACAGTGAGTAAGCTCTGGCATGACAATTGACAAGACTCATATGAAAATTGCAAAGCTCGTACGATAGTTGCTAGCAGATTTTGACTTTTTGCTTGTGATTTTTGACAAAACTCATACGACAATATACAAGGTCTCATACGATAATCCAGGGGTTCTGATACAAAAAATGCTCAAAAATCATACGACTTTCTGATCCTATGGGACAACTTTTGACTCCAGAAAGGAAATTTGCATCAAATTTTGCAATTTCAGTTTTCAAAATCAGTGTGTTTTGCAAGGTTTTCTAGTCCAGATTTGAAGTTCATTTCGAGATTGTTCATTTTCAATAACCAAGTAAGTAAACAAGCATGAGAAAAACATGCAAGTGATTTCAAGCACATTTGAAAATAATGAACAGGGGACAAAGAAACCCTTTTCATGAACAATCAAGTGACTTAATGTGCTAATCCCTAGGAGTGCTATTTGTGTATGTTTCAAAAAGTTTTTCAATAATGCACATATTCCTAGAAAATGAAAAATTGTCCTCACTAGGGTTTGTAGTAATGGTCTGACTTTGTAACTTTTATGATCTCAAGAGGGCTAATTCCAATATAGGTGCACCAGGGTTTTGACACAGTTCAAGAATTTAATCAATCAAGAGCTCCTAGGGAGATCTAACAGCCCAACAAGAGACCACACCTGTGAAAATTTCCTCCACAAGGACATTTATATAGCGGTTGTTGCTGCCATAGTGAAAATGGTTATTATCACTTAAGGTTCCATCCATGTGGTTGACCCAATTAAGGGAATGTCCACTATGGTTAACCCTCTCTAAAGGTGACTCACAAAAGATACCACAGGGGGACTAGATCAGATTCAAGGATCTGGGTTTTTGGTACTATCCAAAAAGGAAGTAGAGCATAATCCCCTAACCTCTTCATTTCACCAAAACAAAGAAAATAGATTAATTCAACATGGTAAGATTGAAATTATCTCACCAAGATCTGTGATGTCAACAACTTATGCTTTATCAATCTCTCCAAAGAGAGAATGTATCGATCAAAAGCTGAAGACTCAAAAACCCATTAGAACACAAGATAATCCTAGTATCCTCCCTACCTACAAGGGGATCCTTTTTCAAGAAGAGCTTTGCATGCATGAACAAGTGAAAGAAGCCCACTCTCTCAAGATCATCCACAAGTAGTGTTCATAGGGCCTATTTACTATGTGTAATAGATATGCAAAAAGCAAATCTATGTTCATTTTATAGCCCAAAAACTGAAGTCTGTGATATGAAAGCAAGAAAAGTCACATAAGCTTGACACAAGAGAGTTTGTTTTAAATGTCCAAATCAAAGTGTTATTAGTTGTAGAAGAATACCTAAATTCCTCGCAACATGCTTAGTATATTTTACCTTTTTTAGCAATTTAGTTGCGCTTTCCCCAATCAAAATCAGGAAATATCAACCAGAAACAACAGAGTTCAATTGTTAGGGTTACCTATTAGTCCAAATCTGAAAATCAAATCTGACAAACTGCCTAAAAATCTGAAATGACAATTGAATCCTGGTATCAAAACTTGTATGACAATGGGTTACCTTTCATACAAAAATCAATACCTCATACAACAGTGGGTTACCTCTGGCACGACATTCTAAAAACTTGTACGATAGTGGGTATTTTCTTGTATGACAAAGAAGTCTCCAAATGATAATATATAGTTGCTGGTACGAACCTCAAAAATGTGAAATGTCGTATGACACTTAGAGGGTCCTGGCATGAGTTTCTGAAAAAACTCATACGAAAATTATACAGACAGAGAATAAAATCGCACAATTGATAAAAAAATGATAGAAAATAGATAGAAATTGATAGAAAAAAAATGGATACCCATTTCAGGGCCCCACGGTGGGCGCTAGAAATGTGTGTGAGAAAATTGTACCTAGCTGCAGACACAACACTTCAGTAAAATATTAGAGGTTAGCAAAATTGAAATTTGAAAGTAATTGAAACTAAGCTAACCAGGTGATTTACTACCTTCTAGTAGGTGTGAGTATGATGTTCTCAGATTGAAATCTAGATCAATGACAATGCAACACCTAAATGAAGGATTTGAATGCAAAAGAATGAAAAATTGTATGAATGCAGATTAATCTATTTTTTTGCATTTTATATGCAATTAGAATGAAAAATTTGAATGAATCTAATCTAGAATGAATTGAAATGATATGCAAATTATTCTAAGAATGATATAAATGAATGAATGCTATGATATGAAAACTATGCAAAGCTATGAACAACAATGAAAGATCTCACAAATCTCCTGTCGCAAGTGCTTAATCCTTCAATCACAAATTTGCCAAAGTAATTGTGCAAATTTGAGGGTGGTTAATTTTGAAGAGGTAAGCCTTGATTTTATAGAAATCCAGGGCTTGAGGATGCATTGAGAAAAGCCATAAATCACTCTTGATGAACTCAGGTTGATTTTTGAGTTAACAAGAAATTAGAAACATATCAACTCACAAAATCATGCGAATCATGCAAAAACAACTTTTTAACTCAAATAAGAAGTTTAGATCAATTTTCAACTCAAAATAGATGTTGAGTTTCCAAAAGATAACAACTTGAATTGATTTTCTGATTTAAAGTTTTTAACTGCTCCTTCAAATGTGCATAGATAATTATGAATTAATTAAATAAATAAAGTTATTTATTTTCAACTTAACTGATTTTAAATTTAAAACAACTGATTTATGGGTTGATCAATTATTAAATCAAACTTTTTATTCAAAAACTATATTATTAAATATTGACTACTGACATTAATTAATTAGATAAGAATTTAATCAATTAGTCATGAGATTTTTGATTTATTGTCAAAATTAAATAATACAATTTAGGAATAAATTGAATGAAATCTAATTAAATAATTAAGTGGCAGAATTAAATCTGATTAATTAAATATTCAATTTATCAAACTTTAGGATAAATAAGATTTATCACCAAATAACTATTAAATTAAAGATAATTATGATAAATAGGGAATATTTCAAAGAATATTCTCTAATGTAGAGTGAGGATAAAATCAATTAGGTTTTGATGATTTGATGTGCAGATGTGCCTTAGGTTAGGACTTCGATGTCGATTTCATTCGATTTGATGATGTAGGAGGTTAATGAACATACAACCCATTTTTGGGGTATTACAGTATTGACTGAGTGTCGGTAATTTACATTTGAGGAAGAATTCAAATTTCCAGCCAACATAGTTGAATTCTTGGATTATGTAAGACATGTTGACTTTATTTATTGATTGTATGAAAGCATTTAATGTACTATAAAATGTTTTATTGTAAATCTATTAAGAGATTTGAGATATTTCTAGAAGGATAGATGAAGAACATAAAGTTGGAAGGATTCGATGAATCTGACCTAACCCTAAGATCTACGAAGGAGATTAAGCGGCAAAAGATGTATTGAACTAATTGAGGAAGTATTAAGGAAACCTAAGCATGAGGTTGAAGATGAGAGGATGTTGGAAGTATTGTTGATGTTATTGACTATCTAAGCAGAAAAGGCTGAAGGAGAAGTGTTGTGATTGCTTGAAGAGATTTCTGAGCAGATCAGTGATGGAGATGGTAAAGGTTCACAGTCAGTAAGCCAACATATGTGTACAGAATTGGATCTAATATTTTCAAAGTGAGTTGTATGTTTTTCAAATCAATATTACTATTACTTTCTAACCATTGTATCAGTCAAAATCCTTTTAACAGAGGTTGACCTAACTCTCATTTGTATAAATCCTTTGAACAGGTTGCATTCTAATGGGATGTATATAAGTCCTATAACAAGGTGCACTTTTAACAGAGTGGTTGAAATCCTTTAACCGAGTCACACTTGACAGTGTGTTTGTAATCTTTGACAGGGTTGGCTTTTCACAGAGCTCACTTCAGAAGAGTGAAAATAATAGTAACATGTTACAAAGTAGTTTTTCCCTAATTGGGTTTCCACTATAAATCTTGGTGTTAATACTTGTGTGAATGTTTTGGTTTGAAAATTTATGTGTTTTACAAGTTATATACTATTGGATAGTAGACTGCACTATTATATGTTTCTGTTATGCAATCAGTAATGACCGACTAGCTATTGGTTGTTGGATCTGATTTGTTGAAGAGTTTTAAAGTTTATTTTATACATCTGGACCTGAGAAAAACTGATTTGCCCCCCCTCTCTGTTGTTCTAAATCATATTAACAATTGGTATCAAAATTGTTGGTGCTTACAGAGAACAAGTTTAAAGGTACTTGAAGTAAATGATCAGGATGTATAAGAAGGAGGTACCAAAGCTAAATAAGGAGAACTTCCCTACATGGAAAAGTTTGATGAAGCTACATCTGACTAGTATTGGTGATTCTGCAAAGTATTATGTTGAGCATGATTATGTCACACCTATTGCACCTCTGACTTCTAAGGAAATGAGAGCTAAACAAGAGCACAACCAAGAAATGTTGGAGATTGCATCTGCCCTAAGTTATCCAAAATTTGAAGACATCAAAGACTACACTAATGCAAAGAAAATATGGGACACTCTTGCAAACATCTATGGTGGTGACATAAATGTACTGAGAGAAAAAGTTGAGAGCCTAAGAGGTAAATTTGATGAAATGAGAATGCAAGAAGGTGAGAATATTGCACAATATTGTGGTAGAATAAAAGAAGTTGTGAATGCTATTAGAGGAGAAAATGGAACTATTGATGATGAAATTGTAATTGGAAAAGTATTGAGAACTTTGCGTTCTATTTATGCCATCAAAATTTTAGCAATTCAGGAATCTAGATGTAACCCTAACAATGCTCTTACTTTGGAAAGTTTGGTTGGTAAGCTTACTGCTTTTGAACTTTCTAACTATGATAACTTCACTGTTGCTAATGTTGAATCTTATTTTAAGTCACAAATGGTTTTGAGTAAGTCAAAGAAGGAAAAATAAAGATGCATCAATGAGAGTGAAAGTGAAAGTGACATATCTGATGAAAAACTTGAGGATCTAGAAGCTCTAATGGCTAGAAGACTGAG
Source organism: Chamaecyparis obtusa (assembly GCA_027943335.1). Lineage (NCBI taxonomy): Eukaryota > Viridiplantae > Streptophyta > Pinopsida > Cupressales > Cupressaceae > Chamaecyparis > Chamaecyparis obtusa. The sequence continues at coordinate 565,566 of BSBK01000284.1, read as the reverse complement.
AAGGTGAAAAGGAAAGTATAAAGGTAAACTCCATATTATATGTTTTTCATGTAATAAAGTTGGTCATATATTTGCTAGATGTCTTGATAGGGATGATAAGGATGAAGAAAGAGACAACAAGCATAAAGACAAAAGAGAAGATAGAGGTTACCGAAGGTACAAGGACTACAAAGGAAAAGGTAAGAAATCCTGCTATATTGCCGAAGAAGAACTAACACTGATAGTGATGATTTTGAAATTGAAGTTGTCTATGTTGCAATGAAAGATGAGTCTGATGAGGATGAGAAAATTGCATTTATATCTTATGTGAACAAAAATGATAAATGGATTATTGATAGTGGTTGTTCACATCACATGACTGGTGAAAAGAGTAAATTTGATACCTTAGATCATTATAAAGGTAGAAGTGTGAAATTTGGTAATGATGCACCATGTCCTGTTAGAGGTAAAGTATTGATTAAGATGACTAATAAGATCACTTGTGAGAATGCTTATTGGTTTGAGGGTCTTAACTATAATCTATGGAGTGTTACATAGCTTAAAAGCACTGGCTACCGAGTTGAATTTCATCACAAGAAGGCCAAAATATTTGATGCCACTGGTGAATTGATTGGAAGTGGAGAACAAACAAGAGGTAATTTGTTCTATCTAGACCTATTTTAAGAAACATGTATGATTGCACAACTTGATGATATTTGGTTATGGCATAAGCGGCTATGTCATGTTAACTTTCATAATCTGGTAGAAATTAGTAAGAAGAAGAAAGTGAGAGGTCTTCCTAGATTGAAGAAACCTGAGAATGTAATGTGTAAAGAATGTCAGTTAGGTAAGATGACAAAGTTTATTTTTAAGAGCAAGAATTTTACTTCTGAGAATGCTTTAGATTTGGTTCATACTGACATTTGTGGACCTATGGGTGTACAAAGCTATTGTGGTGCTAGATATTTTATCTTGTTTGTCAATGATTATACCAGAATGATGACTGTAATGTTCTTAAAAGAAAAATCTAATGCTTTTGAATTTTTTAAGTGGTATTTGGCTAAGGTTGAAAAGGAGATAGGTAGGAACTTGAAGTGTCTAAGATCTGACCGAGGTGGAGAATTTATATAAAATGAATTTAATCTATTTTGCAATGATAGAGGGATCAAAAGACAGATGTTTGCACCAAGAACTCCTCCATAGAATGGTATAGTAGAGAGAAGGAATAGATCTATCATGGATTGTGCAAGGACATTAATGATTGAAAAGATTGTTGCACAAAAGTACTGGAGGGAAGCTGTAAGTACAACTATTTATACTCTTAACCGAGTATAGACCAAAAAAGGTACAAATTTGACACCTTATGAGCTATGGCATGGGTATGGACCTAATGTAAAGTACTTTAGAATTTTTGGAAGAAAATGTGCTACATACTAAAGGAAAATAGGAATGGGAAATTTGATGCTAAAATTGATGAGGGCATATCCCTAGGCTATTCAACAAAAGTAAAGCTTATAAGTGTTTGAACTCTAACACTAACAAAATTGTGGAAAGTGTGAATGTCAAAGTAGATGAGTATGCAAAGAAAAATGAAGCTAACCACAAAAGATAACCAGAATATTATAGATCTTTTGTGTATATAGAGGAAGGAGAGGCAAGTGACAAACTTGCACCTGATGTAGAGTATCAGGTAAGCAATGTCGAACATTAGGAAAACAATGCCGAGAGAGAAGAAGAATGTGCCAAGTGATAGGAGGAAGCTACCGAGTATCAGGAAGAGGTTGCTGAGCATTTAGAAGCTAAATATAACAATCTTGTTGGTGAACCTGAAGAGCAAGATGAAAGGAGAGAAGAACCTATTTTGGCATAATATGTAAGGAGACATCACAAGCCTGAATAGATAATTGGAGACAAAGATACTAGAGTTTTGACCAGAAGCAAGACAAGAGATCTGACATGTTTACTATGTGAATTTGAGCCTAAGAAAACAAGGGAGGCATTGGAAAATGAAGACTAGATACAAGCAATGAATGAGGAGATAGACCAGATAGAGAAGAATGATACCTGGACTCTAGTGCCGAGACCTTAAAATAAAAATGTCATTGGAACAAAGTGGTTGTTCTAAAACAAGCTGAATGAGCATGGTCAAATCACAATAAATAAATCTAGGATGGTATGCAAAGGTTACGCACAAGAAGAAGGAATAGATTATGGGGAGACATTTGCCCCTGTAGCTAGATTGGAAGGAGTAAGAACCTTACTTGCATATGTTGCCTACAAAGATTTCAAGGTATACCAAATGGATGTTAAGTCTGCATTTTTAAATGGTATATTAGAAGAAGAAGTATACATTGAATAGCCAGAAGGATTTGTTGATCTAAACAATAGACACATGGTTTGCAAACTGAACAAAGCACTATATGGACTAAAGCAAGCTCCCAGAGCATGGTATGAGAGACTGCACAACTAGTTGATACAAATTGGATTCTCAAGGACAAATGACACAAGAAATCTGTACATGAAAGATGAAGAAGGTAAAGGAATCTTGTTGGCTAAGATTTTTGTAGATGATATTATATTTGGTGGACAAGATGCCTTGTGTAAGTAATTTTCAAATGAAATGCAAACTGAATTTGAAATGAGTATGTTTGGGGACATCAACTTTTTTGTTGGTTTACAAGTATATCAGATGGAAAAAGGAATTTTCATCACCTAGTCTAAATATGTTCATGAGATACTAAAAACCTTTGGTATGGAATATTCAAGGCCAGTAAGTACTCCCATGGCTATTGGACAAAATTTTTCTAAAAATGATGATGTTGCAGAAGTAAACCAGACTTTGTATAGATCCATGATTGGAAAGGTACAATATGTTGTACACAATAGGCCAGATATTGCTTTAGCTATTGGGATTGTGGCAAGATTCTCTGCCAATCCTAAGGAAACTCACATGATGGCTGTCAAAAGGATAATGAGATATTTGAAAGGGACTGCTGACTATGGATTGTACTACAAGAAGCATGAAAAGTTTGAACTGAGAGTGTATACTGATGCTGATTGGGCAGGAAATGTGGATGATAGAAAGAGTACTAGTGGTGGAGCTTTCTTTCTTGGATAGAGATTAGTTTCCTAGACAAGAAAGAAACAAAATTGCATTTCCAAATCTACTACTGAAGCCGAATATGTGGCTGCAGTAGTGAATTGTTCAAACTTGGTATGGATAAAGCAATTGTTGGTAGGCATGAAAGAAGAGATCATTGAACCAGTTGTCATCTACTGTGACAACACAAGTGATATCAACATTTGTAAGAATCCAGTGATGCACACAAAGACTAAACACATTTCCATCAAGTATCATTACTTGAGGGAACTGGTACAAGATAAAGAGGTCCGAATGGAATATGTGAATACAAAGGAACAAATAGAAAAAATATTCACTAAAGCTTTACCTAAAGAAGCTCATGAATATCTGAGAGGTCAATTAGGAGTTCTTCCCCTAACTGAGGCTACCTAGTCAAGCTAGGAGAACTGCATCAAATGTGTTGCAAAGAGTATCTGACAAATTGATGCAGAGACAAGTCACACTTTAGGAGTAGCCTAGAGTTGTGAAAAGTATAGCAAAGCCAAGAATTAGTCATAAGAAAAGATGACAGAGGGAGAAATACTATTACTGAATTGAAAAATGATATCTATATCTGTAGGATGTATGTTTTAGTTGATTCTTTGGCATTTTTGTCAAAGAGGGAGATGATCACAAATGAATACACATGTGGGATTTCATGGAAGATCAAGTAAGAGGGAGAGATTCAGTGGATGGTCATACAAGCATGGCTAATTGATTCTATATCATAATGAAGCTAAGGATATTATAAATATTTCTGATGGACAGATAAGTTTTGGATTGGTTGGTGATTCATGTGTTATTCATATGGTGTTTCCATCAATGCCAAAGAGGGAGATTGTTGGAAACTACAATTGAAGAAATTGTTGTATTTTCATTGATGTCAAACCTTAATTGGTAAGACTGTTACTATCTAAGAAAGTACTATATCTATTTGATTATTGTGAAGGGGATAGGCAAGGTTGGTAACAATAGCACCTAAGGAAAGGTTGAGTTATCTTGATACTTCAATGAGTACTTGATTATGTGGCACAATGATAAGATAATGTATTGTTTATTTAAGTATGAAGACTAAACTGGTAGGCTTAACCGAGCAAAAGTGAAGAAATCTAGTTTAAGCCGAGTGATGTTAGTGTCGACTGAGCTAGTATATGATTAGTAAATTCAATGTTGATCGAACATCAGTATTAGCTGAGGAAACAATTTTTGAGGTGACCAAGATTTCTAATGAAGACCGAGGAGTTGAACATTGTATTGACCGAGTGTCAGTAATTTACATTTGAGGAAGAATTCATATTTCCAGCTGACATAGTTGAATTCTTGGATTATGTAAAACATGTTGACTTTATTTATTGATTGTATGAAAGCATTTAATGCACTATAAAATGTTTTATTGTAAATCTATTAAGAGATTTGAGATATTTCTAGAAGGATATTTTAGCTCCTAGAATCACTGGACTCGATACTAGTGATTTCGGGATGCCAATTGATGGATTCAAAGCCTTTGCTTTAACTTGAATCCCTGCACTTTAGGTTAGAAACCAGGGCGGGTTTACCCAATAACAGAAAACTTGAAATAACTTAAGGACTAAATATTTTATCAACTAATGAATCTAGGTTAGGATTCTAACTTGAGAATTGAAACAACTAAATTACAACTAACAAAACTAAAATCTATGCACTAATACTAGTTAGGGTTAGAAAGTTAGAATATCAATGTAATCACTAACCAATGAAATACAAACTGAAAACTTGCAAACTAAGTCCTAAAGATTGATTGAAATGCTTTGAAATTGAGATGAGGGCAAAACCTGGAAACTAGTAAATGAAGTAATTAGACATGTAAAGTACAATACTAAATACGAGATCAGTGCCTATAACATTGGGCATCAGAGTCCTAACAATCAAAATGTGTTAGGAGACAAAAATGAAATCTAAATCACCAGTATAGACAACTTTATTGAATTTAACTCCGATGTTTATAGACCAACCAATTGCACAATTTGGAAGAGTTTAACTAAAAACATGTCCTGGGAGACCAATAGTTTCATCAAATATACTGATAACTAAATTCAAATTGATCACATTAAAGGAACTCAAAAGAATTCATCCACACATAAATATCATCAAAAACTCTGAATTATAACATTAAAGAAATTTAAACTTATCTCGATCCAGCAGTGTTACAGTACTGATCATATTTTGTCTACCAGCCCTCCAGATCCGCCCAAAAAAAATTACTCCATAATGAGCGTATATATCATCATAAATTTGTTTTAAAATATTTAGCCTCAAAAGAATAATAATTGTTTTTCGTCCAATATAAATATCCCCCCTATTTATAAACTTCTCACACCATTTGGGTGAAAAATGACACCCCTTCATTTAATATAAAAAATAAAACTACCCCCTTATACAAAAACCTAATCCATCTAACCACCCCCCAACACCTAACTATTACACATTTTAATTAATCTTTCCACCTCCTTCTCCTTTCATTCCCGACCACAAATCCCCTACAAAAGACAAAAGACAAAACAAAAAGTTAGCCGGTAAATAAAACCAATAAAAGTTAAGTAGAAATTAATAAAATCCAAAAAACCTAATTAAAAACTACCAACAACTAAAACATTTAGGTTAGAAAATACATAAAAATCATTCCCGAAAGCATTGAAAATTTAAAACTAAAAACATCAACAAAACTAAAGAACCTAAAAATAAACAAGTAAAAACCATAAGTAGGACAAATTCAAGGTTTTATTTTAGAAATAAAATATTTAAGAAACACAAACCCTAAATAGAGAAAAGAGATCAATTTATATTATATTCACAATAGATTACAATAATGTAAAATTAATAAAAGTCTTTTCACCTTACAAGATAAGATTATAAAAATTAAAAACACAATAAGGTAAAAATGTCAAATTACTTTTAGGGATATGAAAGCTAAAATTATTATCAAAGTATTTCAAAGTATTTGTCTAACTATTTACCTTATCATATTTTAACTTTAAGATTTTAGGGCAAATTTGAGGTGAAACAATAAAATTAAAAATAAAAACAAATCTTAGAAATAAGATAGAACATTGCATAAAAGAAATCAATCACTTTCATAATCCCAATAATTCATTTCAAAATTGTTAAAAATAAATAAATCAAAAATCTAATATTAATACCTTTATTTATACATATGTTTTCAAGAAAAAACATAGAATAATCGGTAAGGGGGGTAGAGTCAGGTAGTTAGGTAGGAAGAGGATGAGTCGAGAGGTCGAGTGTTCAACTCCCTCTCCTCATTCTTTTTCCTAAAATTAAAAATAATAAAATACACAAAAATATATAATAACCACATTATTAAATTGTAAAAAATAATGAGGGAATAAGCTATTAAATTGTAAAAAAAAAAACATGAGGGAAGAGGTGACTCCCTATGTTGGAGGTTGTTTTAATTCTTCACCTGCACACAAAAATGAAAATAAATAAATATTTTCTCCTAATCCTCTCAAGGAATATAAATAGACTAACTGGTTAGGGGGTAGGTAGGTAGTAAAATGGGGTTGGCTTGAGAGGTTGAGTGTTCAACTCCTGATCGCCACCCCTTTTAAATTTTTAAAAATAGGGAAATAATATTAAAATAAAAATAAAATATCATACTTCCCTGATGCGTTTGTAATTTTAGGACCTGAATTTTTAGGTGTCAACATGATAGATGAAGAACATAAAGTTGGAAGGATTCAATGAATTTGACCTAACCCTAAGATCTACGAAGGAGATTAAGTGGCAAAAGATGTATTGACCTAATTGAGGAAGTATTAAGGAAACCTAAGCATGAGGTTGAAGATGAGAGGATGTTGAAAGTATTGTTGATGTTATTGACTGTCTAAGAAAAAAAGGCTGAAGGAGAAGTGTTATGATTGCTTGAAGAGATTTCCAAGCAGATGAGTGATGGAGATGGTAAAGGTTCATAGTCAGTAAGCCAACATATGTGTATGGAATTGGATCTGATATTTGCAAAGTGAGTTGTATGTTTTTCAGATCAATATTACTATTACTTTCTAACCATTGTATAAGTCAAAATCCTTTTAACAAAGGTTGACCTAACTATCATTTGTATAAATCCTTTGAACAAGGTTGCATTCTAATGGTATGTATGTAAGTCCTATAACAAGGTTTACTTTTAACAGAGTGGTTGAAATCCTTTAACTGGGTCACACCTGACAGTGTGTTTGTAACCTTTGACAGGGTTGGCTTTTCACAGAGCTCACTTCAGAAGAGTGAAAATAATAGTAACATGTTACAAAGTGGTTTTTCCCTAATTGGGTTTCCACTATAAATCCTAGTGTTAATACTTGTGTGAATGTTTTGGTTTGAACATTTCTGTGTTTTACAAGTTAGATACTATTGGATAGTGGACTGCACTGTTATATGTTTCTATTATGCAATCAGTAATGACCGAGTAGTTGTTGGTTGTTGGATTTGATTTGTTGAAGAGTTTTAAAGTTTTTTTTATACATCTAGACCTGAGAACAACTGATTCACCCCCCTCTCTGTTGTTGTAAATCATATTAACACTCAAACATTTTATCTTCAATCCAGACTCATTTTCAACCTTAGCTTTGAATATTTTGAACTTCTTAAATGCTTCTAATTTGTCTTTTAAGAATGCAATCGACATCATTCTAGAATAATCATCAACAAACAAAAAAAAGAAGCTTTCACCATAGTATGATCTTGTTTGATTTGGTCCACATAAGTCTGTATGTATTAGATCCAACTTGTTCTCTACTAGATTGTTCTTACTTTTGAATGAATTTCTCACATGATTTCCCATCACACATTCCCTGCATATTGTATCAAATGGTTTTGCAATGCTAGGAAGGTCTCTTACTGCCTTTACGTTACTTATCATCACTATGTTGTCAAAATTGATGTGACATAGTCTCTTGTGCCATAGCCAACTATCATCTACTTTAGCAACAAAACAACTTGCTTCAGGATTAAGGTGAAAAACATTACCTTTAGTCTTTGAACCTAATGTAATCATCTCTCATTCTTTGTTATTGATGATGCATTTTTTGTCTTTAAATTCCAACTGATACCCTTTTCAAGCAACTATCCTACACTAAGTAGATTATGTTGTAATCCATCAATATAAAGAACATCATCAGTATTGTTCTTTCCATCCAAGGTGATAGATCCTCTACCTATGATAGGTTTAGGAGTGTTGTCTCCAAATATAACCATGCCACCTTTGTATCTATCCAAATATAAAAATCTATCCTTGTCTCCTATCATATGATGTGAGAAACCGATGTCAATGATCCAATCTATCCTGATGTCAACTTGTGAAATCAGTGCTAACTCTTGTGTTTTCTTCTCATCTTCAAGGTCCATTTCATCAAACATTTTCTCCATGTCTTCAAGAGAAATGAATCCAATTTCATCCTCTGCTGACTCTTCATCTGATACTCTATCACCAACATAGTAACATTCTTTTGTATACTTAGGTTTGTAGTTAGTCTTGAACTTTTTGACTCTTGTAGGACACTTAGATGCAAAGTGACCAATCTTGTTACATGAAAAGCATTTTAATGGTAACTGACCTTCATATTTTCCTTTTCCTTTCCTTTCCTTCTTAGAAATTAAAGCAAGGAAATCATTTAGATCTTTCTCTTCATCATCATCATCAAAATTACTAGAGGTGTTCAAATATTTCTTACCATGGACTGAATCTTTGAATGTTGTTTCAATTTTAGGTTATGTCTTCAATCTTGATATCTCAAAGGCTGAAACCTTGCTGATTAAAGTCTCTCTTTTGAATTCTTTTGTGGATTTCATAGTTTCATCTAAGATGCATATCTAGTTGTCATATTCTGGTGTCAAGGTAGTCATCAATTTATCCATTATGTCTTCCTCCGAGATTTCTCCACCATTGTTTCTGATTCCTACAACTTCTTCATTAATCCTTTGATTGTAGGCTCTAACATTCTCATTAGGTAGCATCTCTAATTTATTTTATCTTTTCTTCCATGTCTTTTTGCATGCATTCTTGGCTTGAATATCTCCTTCAAACATGTCTTCTAGGTATTTCCATATCTTATAGACTTTGTTTATTTTCTTGATCTCTGAAAACTCACTTTCAGATAGGGCGTTTATAAGGACTTCTTTGGAAATAGCATTTGAAGTGAACATCTCCTTTTGCTTCAAGGTTGCATCTTCTTTTGCAAGATCTGCTAGTGAAGGAATCTCAACTTCTTTGGTAGCTACTTCAAAAATCTCAAAGGCAATGCATTGCAAATGTGTCATCATTTTGTTCTTCCAATCTAGATAGTTATGTCCATAAAACTTAGGACTTTATTTTCTAAATAATTCCATCTGATCAACCTCAAGCTGTTAAAATTTCTCTCTGAGGCACTTTCCTCTCATACCAATTGTTAGGAATAGTCCCAAGAGATAACCGAGGGGGGGGGGGGGTGAATCAGTTATCTACTAGATTCAATTATTTATCCAATTAAGTACAGAAGAACATTAAGCATAAACACAATATAAGAACACTTAACACAACACCACAATTTTGGTTACAGGGAAACCCAAATAGGTAAAAACCTTGGTGGGAATTGACACCCACTAAGAACTGCACTAGTGTATTATGATCCCTATTAGAAGATCTTACAAACCTATTAGGAGTTAATATTTACAATGCAATAAGTACAGTGACTTGGTCAAGGGTTAGACCTTGTTAGGAGTCTTAAAATTAACCCTGTTAGGGGTGAGGACACACTGTCCAGGAGCACACTGCTCAAAGGGGGTGAAGGCTGCAACCTTCTATTTAACAAATACCCACTATATCTAGATCTTGGTGAACTATGCTTAGAACTTCTATCTTGATTAGTTCCAATGAATAGAATATACTCTCTACTTTTTCACATAGACCTTTTTCTGATGGCTCAACACTTCGGACCTTCTTCTCTTCTCTTATCTTTCAACTCTCTGCCATGCCTAGTAATCACAAATGACTACCTATAAATATCTTTCCTCTAAATCAAGTTGGCTTGTTAGAACCATCTTGAAATCTTATTAGAGAAACAATATACCTCTCAAACAACATCTCAGTTGGCTCTACTAAGCACACAAACCAAATTAGGACCGCCCAACTCAATGTGAGTAGATGCGTCGCTTCATATAGTCGGCTCTTACCAAATTAAATCCAACTTCCTCATCATGCGGAATCACATCATGCGCTCTTAAGAAAACATTCTTAACTCTCTTCTAAACATAAATCCAGGTGTGCATACTGAGATGATAGGTGCAACTACTACAATTATATAAACACTGTCAAATCTTCCAGATAGACTCATGAAACTATAACTATCAACTAGAGACTTCATAACTAAACATGTACTGCATATCTAACTCTACGTCCATGAACATAACATCATACATATGTCTAAAACATAAATATAAATGTGCAAGGATCTACTACAACCATACTGCAAATCACATACAAATCTCTTCCTAGGACCTGTCAAGAACACTTATTGATATAGACTACTGTATTGCTATCTTCACTTAGAATCAACCTCTACATCTATGGTATCATGCTAATAGCATATCCATGCAACATATGCTCAAGGTTCTCTCCATCAAGCTTCCACACATGCTACTTACCATATATTCTCATCAATGAAAAACATACAGTTAACAATCTGGCTTACGGGAAAATCTCCAACATCATCTATGTCTGCCGCATCTCCCCATTTTGTAGTATTAGCTTCAAGGGATAAATGCTTACTTGATCTAATAGGGGTAAATAAAGGTTTCTGGGAAGAACCCTTAGAGAAACCAAGTACAACATAATTCTAGGCATCCTGGAATACTTCATCATTCCTTTACATTGATATATATTTGCTAATGTATACTCCTGACATTTCTCTCTCAATAAGATTCACATCAAAAACCTCCTTGTCTTTCATGTTTCCCATTGACCTCATGTGCACTTATTCTACAAAGGAGTCCTCAACTCTCCTTTGAGGAGCTTCTACAATATTTTTCATGCTTATCTCCTTACTCGGCCCTAATCCAGAGGGAAAAGTCTCACTTCCCTCTCCAAGAATGGCCTTCTCCTCCTTTTTTTCTTCTGTCCTACCATTGACACTCTTCCCATCTATCAATTTGTGCCCATTGGAGTTGGACTCAGAATCAGATTTTCTCACCCACACCTTTTTTTGTTTCTTTGGTTGGGAAATTTTACTGGGACATTACTTTGCCAAGTGTCCAATTTTTTTGCAATGGAAACATAGAAGTGATGTAGACTCATACTTAATCTTATGGACCCAAAAACCAAGCTTGGACTAGAGGGTTATAGATTTTGGCATATCCACTCCCTGGTGGATTCCCACACAAATCCTAGCATAAGTGAGATGTCTTCTAGAGACCGTAATAGGGTCAATAGATAAAAGTTCACCAAAGACATTAGAAATCCCCTAAAATACATCTTCCACCCAAAACTCAAGCGATAGACCCAGAAGATTCACCTAGACTAGAACCTACATGTTTGAGTCATCCTGCATATTAAGGTTTGGACACCATTTATGGAGCACCATGGAATGCTTTCCTACCACCCACAGTCCACTACAGAGGGTATTCCTAAGATCTTCTTCACAAGAAAAGGAAAAGGATAAACAACCTTTGGGTAGAGCTGCCACCTCAACTTGTCCTTTCAAAACCCATTTCCTCTTGACAAATGCCCTAACCACCTCAATATTTGGGTGGGCTCTGAGAAACTGCCCAACAAGAGAATTAACCATTCTCAAGATATTAAAATCTATAATATGATTAGGAATGGTAATAGAAAAGGAACCATGCTCAAGGTTAGAAATATTATTCATAGGTGGGAGAGAAGACTTACCCGCAGGCTTAACACCAAAATGCCTTGACCAATTTTTGATAGTTTTGATTGCGGTCATCCTTTTTTGTGTAGATTCTTCAAGCCTGGGACCACCACCTGGGTCCCCAGGCACCATCAGAGCATTAGGATCCTTCCCTTGCAATCCAACCTCATCAGTCTCACCCTGTTGACTTCCAAAACCTGATGATCCAGCATCATCTCGTACGTTCCCTCCCTTGGTCAAGTTTGAATTTTGAATATCTCCTTTCCCGCTCGGTGCTCGATCCACTCGCTCCCTACCACAAAAAAATACTATTAGGTCTACTCTGTTAAGAGATTTAAGTTATGTTGCAATTGTTAGAAGGTAACTGTAGAATTGATCTATATATAGCAATTAACTTTTCCTAATTTTAGATCTAATAGGTAATTAGTTGTTATCACCTTCTAATAAGTAATTAGCTGTTATCACCTTTGTGATAGATTTCTCCTCTGAATTCTGCTCGGTAACCTTCTAATCTAATACTAATTCAATCCTTGAATACTCTCTCAATACTTTAACTTCACAACCATGTTTGAACTCCAGATGTCTGTACATGTGGCTATTTCATGTGGTACTTGTGAAAATGATATCTTGACAATTCTTATATCAAAATATTTTGACCTAATTAGGGTTATGGCATCATCTAGAAAACCCAAGATCAATGATCCAAATGAATAACCTAAAACATCATTACATAGAGATCATTAATCATTACATTATTACATCCATATTTAATCTTCACCTCGATCTCTATAAATTGTTTTCTAGATCGATGTAAAATATTTACCTTGTATTCTGTGCCATTACAAATATTCATGTCTTTCTTGGATTGCTCGGTATACATTGTATTCATCGCTTGGTAAATTAATAACGCTTAGTATATATATGAATGCTTGGTTATAATTGTACTCAGTGCTCAGTAATCATCTAGCTTGATGTATGTGCTCGGTCAAGTTTGTGCTTAGTTACTATGTTATTCTTCCTTGTGCTCTGCTCTGTTACTATACATAGAGTGTTGACCGAATAGCCTATTTCCTTCCTTTACCAACTGTATGTGTGACACTAATGAAAACATATAACTAACATTCTCCCCCTTTGGAATTAGTGACAAAAACACATATGTATGCCTTGCAATCAAAATTTCAAAATTGTATACTCAAAATTATAAACTCCCCCCATCTATGTGCCTCGGTATGTATAAATATTATTTATACATATTTTCTCCCTTTTAAGTATACATATCTTCCCCCTTTCTTGGTAATAATGTCAAAATTTATATATACTTATAGGTTATCAAAAATGTTTTGATGGGTTTTCTTCAAGTTGGCTAAGAGGTTTTCCCATTCCTGTTTCAAACTATCTAAGGCAATCTGCTCCAAACCAACTTGTGCATGCATATGAAATATATGATCTTCCACAGATAGCTCAAGCGTAGCTACTAGATCTTTGGCTTTATGTAGATTTCTCAACATCACCTCAACATGTGGTAAGAAATATGCTTGAAGCTCAGTTCTTTGATTTTGTATTCTGTCTACTTATCTTCTTAGCTCATTCCTTAACCTATGTATATTATTGAACTTAGCATAATGTGCTTTAAATGCATTTGGGTCTATAAGTAAACTTTATGCACTCTTCTATAGATCGTTATCTAATTTCTTCAACTTTTATGTTATCTCTGCAGTAAATGACTCGGTAGTGCAAAGATTCTTCCAAGTGGTGATTATCTATTGAATAATGGTTTTCATCTCACTTATGGTTTCAGATAACTCTACCTTATGTATTGCCACTGCTTGGCTGATTTTCTCTACAATCTTGAATTGAATCTTAGATTTAGCTCTCTCTTCAATTCTCTTTTTTGCATCAACATTTAGAGAGTTGATGTGCCCGGTAAGTGTTACGAGCTATTCAATGATGGGATTTTCCTCATCAACATTTACATCATGTACAACCTACATTAATATCTCTTCAACATCTTCTAGCACACATTTTTGTTTACTTTCTTACTTTAGCTTCTCCTAAGATACTTTCCTTGTGCATAGTTCTCCATATATCTTTAGAGATTCAGGGTCTAAGGTTCTCAAGTCACATGAAGGTATCTCAATGACTTCATCTAAGGTGACCAGACATTTGCCATGTTTCTTCTTCTTTTTCTTCTCATGTTTATTTCAAGTGAGGGATTTCCCATATGGTACTAGAGATTTCATCTCCAGATTTAACTTTTTTTTTGCAGTGGAGACACTTTCCTCCTTGTCTTACCCTTTTTCTATTCCCTCAGTTTGAGGTCCTTGGGCTTCTAGTCTTCTACCTGTTGTAGAATCATATACATTTTTTTTTTTAGTTTCTTCTCCTTTATCTTCTGCCTCTTTTGTTTTAGGATCAGTGGACTCCTCATTTCCTTCTTCACCCTGCTCTTTGGTAGTGTCCATTTGTTTCTCAAGTGTGATCTCCTCAGGTTTCTCTTGAGTAGAAATTGTTGGAAATATTCAGGAAGTAACCGAGTTACTGAGAGGGGAGGGGTGAATCAGTAACTCCAAATTTTCTTTCCATTTTAACATGTAATTTACTTTTTAACCTTTGCATACAGAAAGCATGAAACTTAAAAACATTTACAATAATGACACATAGATTTGGTTACCCAGAAACCTTCCAAAAGAAAGTAAAACTGGGGTGGGGATGAAACCCACAAAGCTTTAATACTGCAGAATAAAGTTGGCCGGTTAAGGCTTACAATTTGATCACTTCTGATGATCTGCCCTGTTAGGAGCAATAAGGATTGCTAAATCCACCCTGTTAAAGGATTTACAAACATACAATGAAGTATGCACTCGGTAAAGAGATTTTACAAAGACTGTTAGGTCTACCCGGTTAAAGGATTTAGTACTGATTCACCTGTTGGAATGAAACAGTAGATCTCTACTTTGCAACTGGATTGCTGATTTGAGATTCGCTGATGTACTGATCACCTTCTGTGATGAATTTGTCTTTGTTGTACCTTATACTTCTGAAGCCTTCTGTAATTTGCTTATCTCTGCCTTTCTTTCTCTTTCACATATGTTTTTTTTTCATTCATATATTTCATTACATCTTTTTATTTTTACAACATTGTTTATATACAAGTCTTAAACAATTAACTACAATTATAATTACACAGTCAGCTTGACAAGTAAACATAAATGCTACTAAGTCGGCCCAAGTATGGTTACACGGTTCCTGCAAACTGACTCGGTGACTTTTTGATACTCGGCGTCCACTGCATTACTCGGCATCATCATGCACTCAGTAGAAGTGAAGGCACGGTTCATACTGATCACTCGGTAGGTTTTGAACTCGGTAAGTACTGGTGACTCGGTAGACATGATGTTACTCGGTTTACACTGTCCTGTTCGGTTTGCTCGGTTTCCACTGTCTGCTCGGTTTGCACTGTCTGCTCGGTTTGCACTGTCTGCTTAGTTTGCACTGTCTGCTCGGTTTGCACTGTCTGCTCGGTTTGCACTGTCTGCTCAGTTTGCACTATTTGCTCAGTTTGCACTGTCTGCTCGGTTTGCACTATTTGCTCAGTTTGCACTGTCTGCTCGGTTTGCACTGTCTGCTCAGTTTGTATCCAAAATGCAAATAAGTTTTGTCACTAGTGGCAATTCTGCTTAATGCCAACAATCTCCCCCTTTGGCATTAGTGACAAAAACACTTATTGGCCAAAATTTATATACACGAATCATGCTGAGTTTTATTTTGATTTTTCAAAATTTGTCTTTGGTATAGGGCTTTATACATTGTCTCCCCCTTTCAATGTGCTAACTGTTTCTTATACAAATCTATACAGTATACATATCTCTCCTTCTATACATATCTCCCCCTTTTTGACGATAATGCCAAAGGTGCATATACAAGTTATTTACAGAGAGAATCCAAAATTTGATAGGAAATCAGAATGGACCTTCATTATTAGTGCCAGGGTTCTGTCCCAACTTTCTTGCAGAATCTTACATGTTTGTATAGCAATTTGGACTTCTGCAGAGAGTTCAATCATGTGATCTGCTATAGAGAATTGATTGTCATGAATCAATGTTTTGGAATGTTCAATGTGCTTATACATTGTATTCATGATGGGAAGGATCATGTGTTGGATGTCTAGCAGTGTGGACCGGATCCTTGAGTCTTCTTTCAGTAGATCAGACTGCATATTAGATAGGTGTGAAATTTTCATGTGATGAGCAGAGCTTGAACTTGGTTCAAGTTGCAGCTTCTGTATGCTAATCTTCATATCCTCATCCATTTTATTCATTTTATCTTTAACATCCTTTGTGAACTCGGCAATATTGCACAGTCTGGCCAAAAGAGAGGTAGCATTCAAATAGATAGATTCTATGTTAGACAAAACTGAAGACAATTCCACTTGGTTAATAGCTATGTGCTGAGCAATGTGCTCAAGCACTTTATTGTTGAATCTCTTCTCGGCTCTTTCAACTAACTTTTCTATCCCGGATGAGTCCTCATTGTATTTCTCAACTGCTTCTGCTAATTGTAACAAAACATGCTGGGAGGAGTCTACTTTAATGCCTAATGCATCAGACAAAATGTCCTTAGCATCCTTGATGATTTGATACTCCTTGTCTCTCTCCTCTTTAAGCTTCTTTTGTTTTGCTTTCCTTTGGAGGATCTCACCTATATTCTGCATTTGGTCCGCTGAGAGATTTGCAAAATCTAATGTAGGAATCTCTATCTCTTCATCTAGGTCTATATCCTCTACTATATTTTTACCCAAAAATTTTATACTCGGTAGAGCCTTAGGCTTATCTGTACTTAATGCTTTGGTAGTAGTGACATTAGATAAAGTAGGGCTGGCTATAGATACTGGCATACTTTCTACTGGAGAACTTAAAATATTTACACTTGAAGATTCAAAAGCTGGAAAACTTACTGCTGGAAAACTTGATGGTGCAGGAGACTGCAGCTCGGTAGAAGAAATGGTAGCTACTTCTGATGTTGCTAGGGATGATTGGACAAATGTGGAAGTTGTCACAACCATGCTTGAAGGTGTCTCCGGGCTGGATGTAGAGACTTTCACTGGAGAGGTAGGAAGGGATGCAATGACTTCTACTGCTATCCTTACAGTATCATCTACCTCAGTGTCTTCTTCTTGTTCATCACTGTCATCTTCAATATCTTTTATTATTACAGTTTCAATGCTTGGTTGGTGAAGGTGGTATATGTTCTTCCATGTGGCATTTGCAGCCTTCACAACCGATTCAATATTGTTGATCAAAATCAAACAAGTATTGAATTTCAATGTCATCTTATTTTCATTTTCTTTTAATGCCTTCTTTACTTCATCATTATTCAAGCTTGGCATCAACTGTCTTAGGTTTTGATCAAATATGTCTATCACAGTTTGCCTTGCATTGCTCCATCTCATTTTTATTGGATTCAATAGAACTGCTGGAACCTGTGGGGCAATTTCTTCAGGAGAGTATTTCCACTGTCCCATCTTCTCAACAACAGCATCTTCTATTTCCTTCTGTTCTGCTTCCGATCTGGTTTCATATCTCAAGGATTTTATGTTACTTACTCCAGATCCTGATCCATCTCTAAAGAGTTTGAGCTTTTCTTGAAGGCTTAGAGGAGGCCTTTTGAATACTATATCTTTATCTGCCTTTTCTGCCTTATCTGCCTTGCCTCTTGTATTTCTCCTTGTAAACACAGTAGTGGGAGGCACAGGTGCCTTAGTGATGAAAACTTTTCCTTTCTTCTTTGCAGGTTCTGGTTCCTCTGTTTTCTCATCCTTTTCCTCTTCTTTTTCATCTATTTCTTCTTTGTCCTCGGTTATCATTTGCATTTTGGCTATCCTCTTTTTTCCTTTGTTTACCGCCTGTGGAAGCTTTATGCTTAGTTCAATTCTCACCTTAGCTTCATCATATGTTCCAAAATATGGAGCTTTGGGATTGACAGGCTGATTTAGAAGAGCTTCAATGATATTCTTGGTTTCATCAATATTTACCTCATAAGGAAGAGGTTTTACATATACAGTTCTTGGTTTAACTTCTTGAATATACACATTATCACAATCTACCATAAAACAGATGTCATCTTTGTAATCTTCCACCAACTTCTGTGGAATCCAGAATCTGTCATTCATTTTCTCTTTGAAAGACTCGAAATAATTATCCATGATGCTTTCAAAGTTTTCACCCATTTCTGAAATGTATTCATTTATTTCATAGAGGATTGGCACATCTTTTCTCCATACAACTTTTCCTTTAGAAGGGAAGAATTTTTGAACATAGAAGAATAAACAGACCAACAAGGATCCAAACTTACATGGATTGTTTTTGGAAGTTTTAATGCTTTCCATGTTTTTGTTAAACTGTTTCAACAATAAGTCTGCTAGGTCAAATGTCAAGTTATTCTTGACCACTTTGTATGCTAGGTCAATAGCTTCACAGGAGACACTGTTCTGTCGACTAGAACTATAAATCTTATGGGCAATGATGTGTGTACCAAACTTCAGTTCAGCGTCGGTAATGCTGCTAACTTTCATGCCTCTACCGTCCCACTCGGCTAGGGTTTTCTTCTCTAGTTCCGTCCGACCTAGGGTTTTGGTAGTTTTAGCTTTGTTCAACATGGGAAGACCGGTGACTTGTTGAATCATTTTCTTTGTGATCTCAATAGGTTGCTCAATCCAAATCTTGCCATCATGTACATGGCTGAGAATATATCTAACCCATTTATCTCAAAAGTTTCGAGGTAGATGTGCAATGTGAACTAAACCTTTATCTTCCAGATGTTTGTACTCGGGTTTCAGAATACCATCCACACATAGTTCCTCATGCACAATGTCTAGTTCTAGGTTTCCCATTTCATGAATTGAATAGTTAAAATGATTGCGGATATCATTAATAAGCAGTACCTTAGGAGGAATCTGAGATTGAGCTCCGTTCAGATCTAGGGCTGCTGCAATTGCGGGCACAATCTTAAAATCTAGTGCTTTCCACTCCCCTTGGACTAACATATCAGATCCTTTCTTCGCTGAAGTGCTGGATGATGCCATGGTAGCTCACAGAAAATTCCTTTCGCAAAAGTATTAAATCGCTGGGTTGCTCTTGAAATTTTCTGCTCCCAAAGTGCTAAAGATTCACGGTGAAGAATGAGTTCGATTACTTGCTTTTTGTTTACAACTCTGTCATTAATGCTCATTTCAAATTAGGGTATGAGTTCTGACAGACTGTCACCCACTAAGAATTAATTGCTCGGAAAAGACTTCACAACTCGGTGAACTCGAGAATTCATAATGCTCCGACCTCGCTCGGTAAAGATAGGTACCGACCTTGCTCGGTGAAGACTGATACCAACCTCCCTGTGATCTCACTGCATCTTGCATGCTGATTTAGATCTTTCTTTTAATTTCAGTTCTGGAACTGCTTGAGATTGATCTATGAGAATATAGTTCCAGTGCTTCCTTGGAAATTTAGTTTGAGTCGGTAGAGCCATCCATTCCATTACTTGGAGTGGATTGCTCGGTAGCTTTAGGAATCCATTTTTGTCTCACCTGTTTCCTGACCTTAGTTGCTTCATTCTTCTTTCCTTCTTCAATTCCACTAGCATTCATGCAGTTTCTAGCTATGTGACCGAGTTTAGTGCATTTGAAACATCTTATGGTAGTATCTCTTTTCCTTAGATGATGTTTTATGCAATTCATGCCAATGTGTCCATATTCTCCACAGTAATGACATCTACACCAGGTGTTGTAGTCCCATCCAAACATTGCTTTCACAATTTGTTCTGCTGGATTAAATGTCTTGGATCTGCACTTGGATGCCTTGTGACCTTGTTTGTTGCACTTGTGACAATTACCTCTGAATCTAGGTTTTTCCCTGCATTCATTTGCTTTGTGACCAGGTTGATTGCAGCTATAACATTTTCCATTCAATTTTGCTTTTTCATTGTTCCAACATTTATTTGAAGTATGTCCTATTTTACCACAATGATTACAAGTAGGTTTTTGATTTCTTTGAGTACCTTGCTTAGAGGATTCGCCTTCTTCTTTGTATCCAAGTCCTGCTTTTCCTTTTTGCCTATGAAGATTTCGCTCATACAGCTGATTCAAGTCTTCTTGACTTTTCAGGATTCCTTCATTGATTTGTTTTTCAGCGTTTAGGTCATCCACCAATCTTAGATTGATTTCCTTTTCAGATCTTAGTTCTTCTCTTGTGTTTTCTATTTCTGATCTTAGATTTAGAATTTCTTCATTTGTATGAGAGATCTAATCAATTAGGTTTTCTAGCTGAAGGGTTTTGTTTTGGACTTCAATGTTTCTTTCATCTAATTCATCTTTCAACTTGTTTCTCTGTTCCAAGATCTCACAGAATCTTGTAGAGTGTAGCTCTTGTTCTCTTTTCAATTTTCTCACTTCTTCCTGCAGAGACCCATTCTTTTCTAGGAGTTCTTTGATAGCATTGTTTGCTTCATCTGAGTTATTTGAGGGAAGAAGATCTTCAATCTTTTCTTCAATGTAATTCTGATCATTCATCTGATTTGCAAGTTCCTTCCTTCTTCTTAGGGATTGGGAAAGATGTTCTTTTGCTTCTTTGAGTTTAGCTATGGCCATTTCCAGATCTAGCTTTTCATTTTCAATCACCTTGTTTAGTTTGAATACCTCCATTGTCCTGGATCTTTGCTCAAGCTAGTTAAGCTTTGTCTTGAGAACCAATGCTGCTCTGATACCAATTGTTGGAAATATTCAGGAAGTAACCGAGTTACTGAGAGGGGAGGGGTGAATCAGTAACTCCAAATTTTCTTTCCATTTTAACATGTAATTTACTTTTTAACCTTTGCATACAGAAAGCATGAAACTTAAAAACATTTACAATAATGACACAGATTTGGTTACCCAGAAACCTTCCAAAAGAAAGTAAAACTGGGGTGGGGATGAAACCCACAAAGCTTTAATACTGCAGAATAAAGTTGGCCAGTTAAGGCTTACAATTTGATCACTTCTGATGATCTGCCCTGTTAGGAGCAATAAGGATTGCTAAATCCACCCTGTTAAAGGATTTACAAACATACAATGAAGTATGCACTCGGTAAAGAGATTTTACAAAGACTGTTAGGTCTACTCGATTAAAGGATTTAGTACTGATTCACCTGTTGGAATGAAACAGTAGATCTCTACTTTGCAACTGGATTGCTGATTTAAGATTCGCTGATGTACTGATCACCTTCTGTGATGAATTTTTCTTTGCTGTACCTTATACTTCTGAAGCCTTCTGTAATTCGCTTATCTCTGCCTTTCTTTCTCTTTCACATATGTTTTTTTTTCATTCATATATTTCATTACATCTTTTTATTTTTACAACATTGTTTATATACAAGTCTTAAACAATTAACTACAATTATAATTACACAGTCGGCTTGACAAGTAAACATAAATGCTACTAAGTCGGCCCAAGTATGGTTACACGGTTCCTGCAAACTGACTCGGTGACTTTCTGATACTCGGCGTCCACTGCATTACTCGGCATCGTCATGCACTCGGTAGAAGTGAAGGCACGGTTCATACTGATCACTCGGTAGGTTTTGAACTCGGTAAGTACTGGTGACTTGGTAGACATGATGTTACTCGGTTTACACTGTCCTGTTCGGTTTGCTCGGTTTCCACTGTCTGCTCAGTTTGCACTTTCTGCTCGGTTTGCACTGTCTGCTCGGTTTGCACTGTCTTCTCGGTTTGCACTGTCTACTCGGTTTGCACTGTCTGCTCGGTTTGCACTGTCTACTCAGTTTGCACTATCTGCTCGGTTTGCACTGTCTGCTCGGTTTGCACTGTTTGCTCGGTTTGCACTGTCTGCTCGGTTTGCACTGTTTGCTCGGTTTGCACTGTCTGCTCGGTTTGCACTGTCTGCTCGGTTTGTATCCAGAATGCAAATAAGTGTTGTCACTAGTGGCAATTCTGCTTAATGCCAACAGAAATATCTATGGCTTACACCAAAATAGGTAAGTTACCTAGTATATGAACTGTATCTACCTCGGTGGTCTTATCTTCCTCGGTGTTCTCGACAGTAGCAACAATAACATATTCATCTTCTTTTGCCTCATTATTAGGATCTCCTTCGGTGATATCCTCAATTATCACTTCATCATTCCCAGTAATGTTAACTGTTCGAGAGTATCCTCTTTCTCTTCCTCAGTATAGCATGTAGGATAGAAGTCTTTTGCATAAGTTTCATCTTCTGGTTACTCAGTGTCAAATATATGTATAGGCTCTTCAATTGGCCTCTATGTCATAAGATCAACATCATCTAAATGTACACCTTTTCCTTTGACACCTTTCTCAGGATAACTACAAGTGCAATTTGATCTGCTTCAGCCTTGGACTTTAAAATATTAGTCCATTTTTATTTACTTTCTTCATCTAATTCCTCAAGTTTTCCTTGTAGTATATTTAGTGTTCTTCCTTTCATCAAAAATTTTCTACAATATTATTTCATCATATCCTTAATTTATGTTACTAATAAATTTGGCATTGCAAAAATTAATGATCGTTCCCTCATCTTCTTCTCGGTATGGAAGGAATAGGTCCATCTTTCTGATACCTTCTCATATAGCTCTTTTGGAATATAGCTTAAAAATTCAAATGGTAATCATTTGTACTTAATCATCATGTTGATGATTTATTCCTCTAGTTTTTCTTGATCCTCAGTTGACATATGTACATACTGATTCATTTTAGGGTGACCTAATCTACCCATTTCCTTTATGTTCTTTACCATCTCGTCAATTGATTGTCCCTTATTTACAACTACTTTAAATTTATTGTTATCCTCTTCTTTTGAGTCAATGTCATCTTTACCTCTTATTAGCTTTCTTGTCTTCTTAGGTAGCTCGGTAGAGGCTTGAGTACCTCTCTTCTTTTGGTATGTCTTTGTAGGTGTTGGCCTTGTGATATTTACAACTCCACGCATCAAAGGTGGGGAAATGCCTATAGAGGATCTTGTCCTCACTCATGTGGGGGTATCAACCTATTTCCTTTTTCCTTTTTTTTTCTTCACTGGTGCTTCTTGAATCTCTTTATCTGACTTGGTCTCTTCATCATGTTCACTATTTTTGATCCATAAATTTTCCTCGATTGCTTCTTCAACCAGATTCTCTATCTCTTCTTCATCATCACCAAATTGTTTTGCTAAAGTTTCCATCATTTTCTTTAATTTTCTGCTCACTTTTACTCCAGTAAGTTCATTTTGATTCTTATCTTTGCCTCCTCATAGGTTCCAAATCTATTTTCCTTCTTGTCTTTAGGCTCTATAAGTAGTGCCTTTATTGATTTGATGGCTCGGTCAATATCAATCTCATATTCCATAGGGGTAGCCCTGTAGTCCTTGGTTCAACTACCTTGATAAGAGTAGTTTCGGTGTCCACTAGAAAACATATATCATGTTTTTGTTGTTCTACTAACTGTGCATCTATCTTGCTTCTCTTATTTATTCTCTCCTTGAATTTCCCAAAGTAATCATTCATTACTACTTCAAAGTTTTCTCTTAGACTTTTTATGTATTCAGTGATTTGCATGATAATTAGTTTTTTGACATCCCATTGTACATTACCAACTGAGGAAAATAAATTTTACAGATAGAAAAAGATACATACTAAGAGTGATGCAAACTTACATGTGTTGGTCTTAGAAACATAGATAGTCCTAATGTTTTCTTCTAGTTGAGTCAGCGTCAACTCGATGAGGTATAACTGTAAACATTTCTTCATATTTTGTATGCTATGTCAATAGCTCTTCATGAGAAACTGTTGTAGGCTCCAAATCTAGTCTCGGGGTCATTGGTTGTATTGATTTGCATGCCTCTACCATTCCATTTGGCTCCTATCAATTTCTCAATCTCACTCCTCAGTGGGTGCCTTACGTATTTCACTTTGTCATTTTTTGTATAACTGGTGACTATGTGAATGACATCCTTTGTGATTTTAACCGGTTCATCCAACCACATTTTAACCTTGTGTACTTGGCTGAGTACTACCCTAATCTACTCGGTCTTGAATACCTTCGTAAAGTGAAGGGCATTAGTTAAACCTTTGATTTCAAGATGAGTATGCTCATCCTTCAACTTTTTGTCATTGAATAACTCTTGGTATGTGGATTGTAACTCAAAATCTCTTATTTCTTTGATCTTGTAGTGAATATAAGATCGAATGTCCTTTACCAAAAAAACCCTAGGTAGTATGCTCAAAAATGTGTCTTTCTTATCAACCTGTGATGCAAGCTCAGGGTGCAATTCGTACCTTGGTTCTTCATATGTTGTAGACTTAATCAGTGTGATCTTCTTCTCACTATTAGCCTTAGATTGTGTGGTCTTTGATGAGGATGCCATCATTTTAAAAAAATTTAGGGCTTCACAAAAAATGGTATGTAAATAGCTTGGTTTGCTTCAAACTTACTTTAATCACTTCCAAATGGTTCGTGAACTGCTTAAATTCTTGAAAAATGGCTTGGAATCTCTTTGAACAAATCTTTCTTTTTTCACTCTGGTTTTGCTGTGTGAAAAAATGAATTGTCTCAACTTGTATTTATACATAAAATATTTTCTTTCTCAAAGTTTCACAATAAATGCTTCACCAACCACAACTCAGTTACCAATAAAACATTCGGTTATTTCCTTTTGATACTTAGCTTGGTTAACACTAATATTGTTTGGTTGACTACACAACTTGGTTAACCTTAACACTTTTCATGGACTAACAAACTTTCACTTGGTCATGCTTTTACCGACTATACTCATTCCATGTTCAAAACATATAACAACCTAGTGCATCTTATTTCATGTTGATTTGGTATTCATGCAATAGATATAAGGAACTGTTGTAAGTTATAACTGATTAAAATTTAGTTCCCATACTTGATTTTCTTTAGGTGGAGGTGGTGAAATCACCTAACCCAAAGGATGAGGTGTCACTAATTGTTGTTCTTGTTCCTACATTATCTTCATTTGATCTTCTCCAAATTTGACTCATTTTCCTTCTGATTCCATCAATGGTATTTTCATTCATATCAACATTTAGTTTTGGTGCTCAGTCTCTATAATATTTACTTAAATGACCAACCTTGTGATAGTGTAGACATGCCATTGCAGAATTTGTCCAGTTTCTAGATTTTCCTCTCCAGTGTAATAGCATACAATTTTCTGCAATATGACCATATCTACCACATGTTGTGCAATTAACCCAAGTGTTATAATCCCAAGTATAATAATTACCTTTCCTTCTCAGTTGATAGGTGTTATTTTGTCTTTTCAGTTTCCAGACTTGTTTCACCTTTGTCCTGCATTCATGTGATTTATGTCCATGCATGTTGCAAGTTTGATAATGCTTTTCCATGTAGTGTCTCTCTGGTGACTTATTCAGTTGTGATCTACACTTGTATTCTTGATGTCCATGTTGCAATTATAATAATAACCATCAAATTTAGGAGTAGATTTAGGAATACCTTTTTCTTTGCTTCTGTAGACATTTGATGTGTGACCTGGTTTTCATAGTGATAGCATGCGAGCTTCTTCAACTTTGGATTTTCATAAGCATTCTTTTGTTCATCTTATTTTGATGACTCTCCCTACTCGATATAACCTAAATCGATAGTGTTGTCTAGTCTTCTTTGACTATTTAGAAATTCATCCATCCTTTTGGCACTTTCTTCATTTTTCTTTATCATCTCATTATGTTGTTGTTGCATCTTTAATTCATTCTTCAATCTTTCATTCTCTTCCCTTAATTCACCAATATCTTCCAATTTCCTAGCAAGTTCATTGTTTACTCGGTTGACTTCTTGACTTGTGGTAATCTTTTGATTGGAAATTTCAAAGTGATGCTCGGTAAGCTTCAATATTTTAGATTCTTTCTCTTATAACTTTTTAGTCATTTTTCTTCTATCTTCAATAGCCAAATTCATTTCTTGTTCAACCTGTCTTGCATTGTTCATGACATTAATAATTCTTACCATTTGAGTCTCTTGTCCAATTTCTAGTTCTTTCACTTGTTCGATAAGGTGTTGATTCTTTTTAGAAAGATCTGATATGGTTCCTTTAGATGCATTAGATATGCTTCTAGATCCTTTAGATAATTCTTCAATCTCTTCTTCCTAATAATCAGTCTCATTGTGTTGAAAGGATAATTCCTTCCTTTTGATCAGTGACTCTCTCAGTTTTTATCTAACTTCCTGAAGTTGTTCCATGAGAATTTGCATCTCCAATTTCTAATTTTCAATAGTATTATCAAGCTTATGTCTTTCCATCTTTAAGATCTTTTCCTCTTTAGTGATTAAACTTCTTCAACAAGAGAACTAGATCTGATACCAATTATTGGGATTATGGAAAGGTGAGTTACTAAGAGGGGAGGGGTGAATCAGCAACCCTAAAAAAAATTTCCCTTCAAACTTTAAGATAATTTCATTTATTAACTGACTGTAGTATTTACTGTCTCCATACATTCATTAACATAACTGAAATGTAAATACTTCTAATCTAATCAAATAATCATTCATGAAACTTCATATATATAACAATATGATTTTGGTATCATAGAAACCCTTGTTAGAAGGTAAAAATTGTGGTGGGGATGACACCCACAAAGCTTCACTAACTGCAGTAATACATTTTTTCAGTTAAGGATACAATGTTTGATCACTTCTGATGATCTTACCCCGTTAGGAGTAATAATTAAGATTTGTGAGGATCTACCTAGTTAAAGGATTTAAGCAACATAATTGAGTGTGCACTCGGTTAACATAATTATAAAAAAATACCGTCAGGTCTACTCTATTAAGAGATTTAAGTTCTGCTACAATTGTTAGAGAGTAATAGTAGAATTGATCTGTATATAGAAACTAACTTTTCCAGATTTCAGATCTGATAAGTTCTTAGTTGTTATCACTTTTTTGTGATAGATTTCTCCTCTGAATTCTACTTAGTAGCCTTTTGATCTAATACGGATTTAATCCTTGAATGCTATGTCAATACTTTAACTTCATAACCCTGTCTAATCTTCAAATGTCTGTATATGCGGCTATTTCATGTGGTACTTGTGAAAATAACATCTTGACAATTCTTATATCAAAATATTTTGACCTAATTAGGGTTACGGAGTCATCTGGAAAACCTAATATCAATGATCCAAATTAATAGCCTAAAACATCATTACATAGAGATCATCAATCATTAAATGATTACATCCATATTTAATCTTTACCTCAATCTCTATAAATTATTTTCTAGATTGGTGTAAACCTTTTACCTTGTATTTTGTGCCAGTACAAATATTTGTCTTTCCTGGATTCCTCGGTATACACTACATTCATCACTCGGTAAATTACTGACACTCAGTATTTATGAATTCCTGATTATAACTTTACTCGATGCTCGGTAATCATTTGACTCGGTGTATGTTCATGGTCAAGTTTGTTCTTGGTTACTATGTTATTCAGCCTTGTGCTCTGCTTGGTTACTATACATAGAGTGTTGACCGACTAGCATATTTGCATCCTTTACCGACTATATGTGTGACACTAATGACAACATATAACTAACATTAAATACTGCATTTAATCTAATTTGAGTACATGACTCCTAACTTTAACCCCTATCCTAACCTATCCTAACTACTTATCCTTGAATTCTTACTCAACCCAACCCATTCACACATACTAATACTCTTTAATTAGATAATCCAACCCTCCACTCATTCTCTCTCCTCTCATCACATTCTTTTAATTTTCCCACTTGCCTCATAATCCAAGCCTAATCATTCCCTAAACATTTGCACAATAATAATCCATGGTTTAATGAATCCTAACCCAACCCAAGTCAACCCTCATGTCACATCCTCACATCCCCCAACTCTCTCACCTCATGTCAACCTTAAATGCTCTTACATTCCTCTTACACACTCCATCTCCTTGTTGAACATTTATCCCCTCTTATATCTCCCAAAATGGTCACATTCCCCAATTCTTCTAAACCTCTCTCCTTGTGACACTTGTCACAATGAGAGACATTTGAGAAAGCACAATCCATGTGCTCTCTCTCAAATGCATCTCTACCCTTCCTCAGGTTTTCATCTTGACCATCCATTTCATCATTCTCTTGCCTATAAATTGAACCCTCTTCTTCTCACAAATAATCCACCATTCGAGAAAATTTATAATGCCCATTTGTGAGCCAAAAACATCAACCATAACCTCAAAATGCCAAAATCCTCTGAAACCCTTGAAGCTTGAGCATGGATAGTTGAGCACACATGTCCAATCTTGGACAAATCTATTCAAAAAAGGATCTCTTCATTTGGTCTAAGGAGGTTTGAATATTCTTAGGAATTCTTTTTTTTTTTTCTCTATTTTCATTGTCTACACTTATATGTTGGAATAAGGTAGTTTGTTGAATGTTTAACTTAGGTTGTATGTTCCCCACACACTAGTTTTATTGCATACATAGAAAAATTGACTATGAGAAAATTATCAGGAAAACCTAATGAATAGAATTGTTTTGAAAACGTGAACCCATGTTATTATAGTCCTACTTAATTTATTTTTGAGAAAGATATAATGGGAAAGGGTGTTGAATATGGATGAAGAGAGAAGGGTAAACTTATTTTTATTTTACCTACCTATAGAAATATGGTTATTAAATGCTTAGGCCTAAGCTATGGAAACACATAATAGATTTTATGTTGGCTATTTTTTCATTCTCTTTGCCATATCTATGTTAGTTCTAATTTTATGTATGGGAGAAGTAGTTAGTTCACAACTTGCACCAAATTCCTTTCTGATCCATTAGTGCTGAGTTGATAGATTACTCAAGAAGAGTCAGTGTGCTCTTCATTTCAGGATGAGCCCAAGGGGATTTAACCACTATGTGGTTGGGCAGATTAAGATCTTAGATCACATTTTCATCTCAAGATTTGTAGATAGATAGATGTCTGATGGCATAGGATACCAAAGCATGCAGATGGATGATGGATAGTCTAATGGCATATGTATTGATATCTTGTATCATTTCAACCTTTTGGTCATGTACCTTGTTGTATTGTATGCCCTTGATTTTTGATGTGCGACAATATGGCTGGAATATTTTACGTATTTATCACCTCATGTTGTATTATCGAATGATTCATGTACTCTTGACAATATGGTCAATTTCTTACTATTGTACTTTGAGGATATTCAACATTATTTACAAATTATTGTAATTTCTTAATTATGGAAATTTAATATATGTGGAAAATTCTTTATGTTTAGTAGACTTTGATTATGTGTTTGAATTTCCTATTTTTTCGTTGATGAGCTTACGTGTCTCTTGTGAGTTAGAATTGGTCTTTACATGTGGTATCAAAGCAATGTTTAAATACTCAGACCTTGGTCTACTATTGCTAATTTGTGTACTCATGCTTGGTGCAGGAATTGATCTGTCACCATGCAAAATTAAAATAGTAACAAGGATGGATCTAGCAATGATCAGATTAATAATGAACTAAATCCAAGGCTAGATGAGATCTTAACCCTTTTGAATGAATAGAGGAACCTTTTAGAATAAAAAGATTACCATATGGATCATCTTGAGTAGGACTTGAGAGGTAGACAAAATGAAGAAGCTCAAAGGAAACTGGATGAGGACCAATGATTGGAAGCACTCAAAAAGGAAGAAGAGGATAGGAGGAATAAAGAGAAGCTAAAGAAGAATGCAAATCATGGGGTTGTAGAAGTACCTAATAATAGGGAAAGAATGGAAGAAGAACTGAGTAAGGATGTCAAGAAGGTCATGCCTCCTATGTTCTATGGTAAGACCATTAGTGATGTTGTTAAGGCATGGATAGTATCCATGGAGAAGTATTTCTATGTTCACAATCTTTCTATTGAATCTAGAGCTATGTGGGGTTCTTTCTAGCAATTTTTTGAGGTTGGTACTTGGTGGGATAATGAGATGGTAGAAAAGAGGATGCAACCTACTGTGATCTCTTGGGAAGAATTTCTAGTACTTTTTCGTAAGATATGGCTATCTCAATTGTACTGTGATAGGAAAGTGGCTAAATTTTAGAACCTGATACAAGGAGTACTGATTGTTACCAATTACCATGATAAATTCTACCACCTGGTTAAGTATGTACCTTAGTATCAGCATGATGAGTAGTTTATAACCCATAAATTTATCCTTGGTTTACATCCTGAGATAGGATTTGAAGTTGATATGATTGAGCTTGAGACTATGGAATTTTATTTTAGGAAGGCCTTGAGACAAGAGAAGAAACTTCAGTAGGTGTCTTCAGTAAGAGTGAGTCAGAGGACTAGTGCTCCTTAGGGATTTAAGAGAAAGTTTCAAGATAACAAATAAAAGAATACTAGATGACAACAAGTGTAGAATATGAGGGGAAGATGAAAAGGTAATGCATTGAAGGAAAAACAAAATTGGTGCTCACAATTAGAATAGAGACAATAAAAATAATGATAATAGGAGGAATAAGCCAGATGGTAAATAGGGAACACAAGATGGTTGCTTCACTTGTGGAGGTGACCACTATACTAGTGTGTGTCCTCAATTATCAGGCCATAGAGATGGGAAAAGACCTCAAACTGAACACCAAATTCATGTAGCTGTTGACCATAGACAAGATGAATTTCAAGCTGCACCTATTTAGTTGGCTGGTAAGCTCTTTAGTCATGATATTTCTATTTTGATTAATTCTAGAGTAACATAATGTTTTATTGGTCCTAGAGTTGTTTCTAGATTGTCAATTAGAGAAGGTTTTATGTTATAACCTTGGATGGTAGAATACTAAAATAGGGAACAGAAAAAAGTTAAGAAATTTTTATCTTGTAGCAAGATTGAACTTCCTAATTTTCAAATGCAAGTAAAATTGTATGTTGCACCTTTAGGTTCCTATGATGTCATTTTGTACATCAATTGGCTAATAGAACATAAGGCTATAGTAAACTACAAGGACAAATCAATTGAATGCCTAGATGATTTAGGTCATCCTACAATAATTTTATGTATGAAAAGGTCTTTTGAACTGAGACATATTTCTTCCATGCAATTGAAAAAGGAAAAGAGGAAGGGTTGCATGATGTATGTGACTTATGTCAAGGATCTTGACATTCCTTGATGCAGGAGCATCCAAGAATGGAAGGGGATTGACAAAGACTAAAGATCAAATCAAAAGCATGGGGATGCCTCAAATAGTGAATTGGGGTGTTTTAGGACCTATTATGGCCTTTGAAGGCCTAAGAATTAATAAATTGGTAAATAATCCTAAAGGTCATGGTAAGGACCTTAGGATCATTATTGGGGTCTAATTGGAAAAGTGATAAATTGATGTAGCATGGATCCATATAGGTCTTAGGTGTATTTAATAATGATTAAAAATTTATTATGGATCCATTAGATAGGTGTGTGGATTTATTTTCATGTTTTATTCAATAAATTAGAAGTTGGCAAATTCAAATTTTAAATGCCAACGGCTAGTAGGCAGTTTGGAGGGAAAGTAGTTTTGTAGTGTTTAATAGTTGTTTAGGCAATCCAAATGATCCAAATAAGTTTTTATGGTTAGTAGGAAGTCTATAAATCCCATTTTGGGAGTCTATGTAGGAGAGAGCAATAAAAAATATAACTGGCGTGTACGGAAGAGATAAAAAACCCAATAAAGGTTAGATTTTCTCAAATTTGTAATGTATTATTTGGTATAATTTGTATCTTGATTGTTCAAAATGGTACTTAGATGTAGTAGGAGTATATTTTTTATCACTAAAACCATTTTTATTCTTTTCTAAGACATTTTTTCAAAGTTCTCTCCATTTACAATGATTGATCCTAAAAGAAGACTGGTTTTAGGAGACAGTTTTGAGTTTTAATCCAAGGAATGGACTATTCCATGAATGGCATGAATTGATTCTCATGGAGTGGTCATTTAATAACATGTAACATATTTTATAACAAGTTTTATGTAGAGGAGTGAAGGTACATGGCTGGTGATCACCGGATAAGGGGTTGAAGAGCCATGAAGTTGCTTGCTATGGTATAGCGGCAAATAAACTAATTGAAGGAAATAGTGTTTTAATGATTTTTATGGCCTTATATTGACCATATAAAGGTGAAAAAACTTCCAGTTGGATCAAGGAGTGAGTGGAAGGATGATTATGAAGAAACCCTTGGTGCAAGGGCTTATTTGAGTGCACATTTGGGATTTGGTGTTTGGATTGGTCTAAGGACCAAAGTAGTTTCATTTTCATTGCATTTTGGAAATTTTGGAAGGCTCCTAAAAGTACTAAGGGATAGGGGTTATTATTTCTACAACTTTCTTTGTAAAAGTGCCTAGTTTTAGGCTTATTCTGGGGGGTACAGTCAACAACAGGGTATCTGGTCCAAAACAAATCATTTTGAGTTTGAGGTATGTTGTGAAGTGGGGAAAAGGGTATCTGAATCCACTTTTATTTTGTGTTTTTTTTTGTAAAAATAAAGAGCAAAGTATCTCTTTACACTGATGGGGACCTAGTTGGAATCAATTAGGCCGGTTTGGGGATTTTTACAACTTCTGAGTGTTGGGTGTTTTGTGGGAACTCCAAATCACTTGAAACTAGTTTAATCCATTCTATATTAATCAATTACAACCATATTATACATTAGGAGTGGTTGTGTCAAGTTGTAAGTTATTCTAGGCTTGTATGGTGTTGGGGAATGGGCTTAACCTTGTTACCTTTTTGAACTTTGGAGTGTTTTGATCATCCCACCACCAAAAATCTACACTAGGTGGTATTAGATCCTAGGAGTATCCTAGGTTAAGTGGGAAGGAGATCATTTCTTGACCTTTGATGTATTAGGATTCTTGGAGAACCCTTAGAGTTGAGCATATCCTTTGAGGTGTGTTCTCGAGTTGAACCTTGAATTGAAGAGATAGAGATAAGGGAGTAAGGATATAGGATATGAAGATTTGATAGCATCAAGGAAGAAAGAAAAATAAATGGAACCTAATAATTAGTTGGCAAGGGAGTTGGAGATGTTAAGAGAAGAGTTAGAGAAAGAAAGGAGGGAGAAGAGGGAACTAGAGGCCAATCTCTTGTAGTTGATTGAAAGGATTTAAGCCTTGGAGAAGGAGAAGAGAGAGCCAAGGAGAGAATAGAATCATTAAGGATAAGAGAGAAACATTGAGGGACAAGAAATTGATCCCAACAAGACTAGGTTCATCAGATTAATCAAGGTAGTTCAAGGTACAAGCCACAAGGGCATTTCTGATTTGCCTTTGTATCAGGGAGGAATGGAGAGTGAAGAATTCTTGGGTTGGTTGGAAGCACTTGAAATTTTTTTTTGACCTAGAGGACATGGAGGAGGATAAGAAGGTTAACTTTTCAAAATCAAGGATAAGGGGTACAACCTTGACATGGTGGAAAAGTGTACAATCGGAGAGGATGACTAGAGGCTTGGGAAGAATAACCAATTGGGAAAGGATGAAAGGCATGGTTAAGAGTCAATTCTTACCTATGGAATTTTTGATACAAACCAAAAGGATGAGATAAAACTTGAAGCAAAGATAATTGGATGTGATGGCATATACTAAGTAGTTTCACAAGTTGAGGATTAGAGGAGGATATGAGGATGAGGATGAGAAGATATCAAGGTATATAAATGGATTAAGATTGAATGTTCAAGATGAGATTGGGCTAATCTTACCACAATGCATGGGATAATGCTTTCATATTGCTATGAGGGCTGAGGAAAAGATAAAAAGTAAGCAAGAGAGACAAATTAATAATAGGGGAGGATCTTCTATGAGAGGAAGAGGGGATAGAACCAATTCTGATTATTAGGAAAGTATGGACAAAGACAAGGAAAATACATCTACTTTTGAGACAAGGGGTGACTATAGTCATAGAGGTGGAATATTTGGAGGAGGAAGAGGAAGTGGAGTATTTACAGGGAGATGTTTCTATTGTAATGAAGTAGGTCATCAATCACTCAGGTGTCCTAAATGGATTGATTTAGGGTAGAAGAATAAGAGAGTGTACTTGTCGCATGAAGATGAGGGGGAAGTAGCACTAGAGCCACTATTGGAGGACCCTAGGGTAGGATAATTTATACTTATGAGGAAGGGAGAAGCATTTCCACAAACAAGCATTTTAAGCTCAAGGTGTTTGGTTAAAGGTAAAGTATGTACTCTCATTATTGATTCAGGGGCACATAATAACATGGTTTTAGTTTATATGGTTAACAAGTTGGGATTGACATTAGTAGATCATCCTAACCCTTACAAGGCCACTTGGGTTAATAAAGTTATGAATGTAGAGGTTAGTCAAAAATATTGTGTTAATTTTTCAATAGGACCATATACTGACCAAGTAATGTGTGATGTAATACCAATGACTTGTGGACATATGATTTTGGGTAGACCTTGGCAATGCGCTAGGAGGATTTTACATTATGGTTACTCTAATACTTATATTGTTCATAAAGGTAGAGAAAGGTACACAATTAAACCTTTGACTTGAAAGGAGACTAATAATATCCTCATGTGCTTTGGGGAAAATATTTTGTAGGGTAAAGAGAAATCTGATACTAGTTGGGGGCATAAGGAAGAGAAACACAAAATTCTGGTCATGACTAACTAACAGGACAGTCCTAGAAATATGAATAATTTTCAGTTTGAATGCATCAAGGTGGGAGAAATTGATTTCCCTATCCAAAGGGGTAATAACAAGGATGTTGAGAAGATAATGAAGGATAAAAAATGGCAAGGTGATGGTAGGAATGACAAGGTACAAGGAGCATAACGAACAAGGCAACAAGGTCCTAGAAGGGGACAGTCAAAGATATGTTTGCAATCTAAATTTTTGTATGATGAATGTGTAGGTTGGAATAGAAATAAGCATGTTACTTTGGGGGAATACATCCCTTATTCAAAGATTCAAATCAAGGAAGACATGTTTCATGGTCCTAACTCTTGGGACAAGAGTTTCTTTCAAGGTCGGTTGTATGATGTAGGAG
Organism: Chamaecyparis obtusa; assembly: GCA_027943335.1. NCBI lineage: Eukaryota > Viridiplantae > Streptophyta > Pinopsida > Cupressales > Cupressaceae > Chamaecyparis > Chamaecyparis obtusa. The sequence goes on along the minus strand of BSBK01000284.1, from coordinate 530,533 downwards.
AGTCCAAGAATGGAAGGGGATTGATGAAGACTAAAGATCAAATAAAAATCATGGAGGTGCCTCAAATATTGAATTGGGGTGTTTTAGGACCTATTATGGCCTTTGAAGGCCTAAGATGTAATAAATTGGTAAATAATCCTAAAGTACCTGAGGACCTTAGGAATGGGGTATAATTGGCAAAGTGATAAATTGATGTAACATGGATCCATATAGGTCTTAGGTGTATTTAATAATGATTTAAAATGTCTTATGGATCCATTGGATAGGTGTGTGGAGTTATTTTCATGTTTTATTCAATAAATTAGAAGTTGGCAAATTCAAATTTTAAATGCCAACGGCTAGTAGGCAGTTTGGAAGGAAAGTAGTTTTGTAGTGTTTCATAGTTGTTTAGGAAATCCAAATGATCCAAATAAGTTTTTATGGTTAGTATTAAGTCTATAAATCCCATTTTGGGAGTCTATGTAGGAGAGAGAAATCAAAGATATAACTAGCGTGTATGACACAGAGAAAAAGCCCAATAAAGTTCAGATTTTCTCAAATTTGTAATGTATTATTTGGTATAATTTGTATCTTGATTGTTCAAAATGGTACTTAGATGTAGTAGGAGTATATTTTTTATCACTAAAACCATTTTTATGCTTTTCTAAGACATTTTTTCAAAGTTCTCTCCATTTACACTGATTGTTCCTACAGGAAGACTGGTTTTAGGAGACAGTTTTGAGTTTTAATCCAAGGACTAGACCATTCCATGAATGCCATGCACTGATTCTCATGGAGTGGTAATTTCCTAACATGTAAAATATTTTATAAAAAAAATTATGCAGAGGAGTGAAGGTACAGGGCTAGTGATCGCCAGATAAGGGGTTGAAGAGTCATGAAGTTGCTTGCTATGGTAAAGAATATAATAAACTAATCGAAGGACATAGTGTTTTAATGATTTGTATGGCCTTGGCAAGAAATGGAGCTTTACCATTGATGTAAGATCATCAAAAGGTCGGAAAAAAATGTCCTTAAATGAAATGATGCTTTCAATTAAGCCTTAAGGCCTTAATGTATCGAGGTAATGAATCTAATGATGTCACACATATTTGTCATTGAAAACTAAAAGGTGCCATCTAAGTAGCCATTAATTGATAGTTACATTACTTTAATTTATGTCATCTACTCATCACCATTAATTAATAATTTTATCTAACATTACCAAAGATTGCCAACAAAATTCTACTTTTTGGTGTCAAAAAATGAGGTCACGAACTCACACGTCTATTGGATTACAACATATCAACGACCAAAGCTGAATTTCGGGCCTATTGTTGGTCTTCATAACTTATACGAAAAACTCTCAATGGAATCATGACACATGGTATGATTGATCATGGGCTTATTGGATAAGGATCATAGTGATGAGACCCACTTCACCCGCTAGTGAAACTTCAACATCAAATCAGAACCATTCGATAAAGAGAGATGAACGGTGGAAGGTGCATTTTAGACGGAATGTGGTGGGATAACTCCTTTACTGAAAACTCTCTCTAGAATCATCATACGTGTCATTCTTTGAGAATGAAAACTCAAGACCGAACTTATTAAATTTAAGTTAAAAACTTAAATCGCCTGGAATGTTAAATTTAATAATTATTTCCAATTATTAAATCGCCATACCAACTATACAACTATTGTATTAAATCACCAAGTTTATATGTATTTTTGAAAAACATTTTCCATGACAAATAAATTAATTAAAATATTTGGAAAATAGTTTCGCCATAATTTATCAGTATAAGTAAGTCTAATTCTCCAATTAAATTAATAATTTTCCTATTAAAAAAATTGTAGTCATCATATTTTTATAAAAATAGTATACGTTATTAAAAAATTCACCACCAAATATCCATATTTTGAAACATAATTCGCCATCAATATTAAAAAATTTTCCTTTAAAAAACATGTGATTCGCCATGATTTTATACTTTTCAAGAGGGGGGGTTTCTTAAAGTTATCCCTGAAGCTGAAGACATTACAAGAAGAAAAAGATAAGAGGATCACTACTTTACTAGATCTTGAAATTTATTTGATTCCTACAGTTGATGTAATGCAATAAAATGTTAGAGATTCAGAGGTAATACTTGGGTCACCAAACATGAGTACATCAGACATGATTACACTTGAATCTATGGAGGAGTTAGATTCTATATTACATGGACAGATTCATGCCACAGAGAACTTGTAGAAGTCATGAGAGAGCTCTTTTTAGATAGCCAAAACAAATTTTAAAAGTATTTTTGAATAGTTGTGATTGGTAAGATGATTTCATTTTTGAAGTTCATATTTGTACCTTTGTCATTATTGTCAAAGGGGGAGTGATCAGTGCAATGAAGATCAAGTTAATGATCTAGTTTAGTGATCAAAGGGGGAGTAGTTTGGTTATAGATGAGTTTGATTTATATGCATTTCCATGTGTATATGTTTTTAGTGTATCAGTGAGTGGAACATTTTTGAGGATTTTTGAGGAGTTAATGATTTTCACTGTCTTTCCATCAATGCCAAAGCGAGATATTTTTGGCATTATGATGGATTTTGGAGTTGAGATGCAGTATTTTATGCTTGTGAGTTTTTCATTGATGGAAAATCTATCAAATTTGATGAAAAGATTACATACATCGATCGAATGGATGGATAGGTAAAGAAAAATAATATGTGTTTTAATCGGTTAACCAGAAGACAGTTAAAAAAAAGTATTTTGAGTGACAATCGAGGTAGAGAGCACATTGGGTGGTGTGATTATTAATGGAGCCTCATTTTGGTTAGTCAAGTTTAGTTTTCCGACTGCAACTATTAACTCAATTTTTTGAGTGTGTTGGCATTTTTGTGATGTGTTTATGTGAACCGACCGAGTTACCAATTGATACTTGATGATTAGATGATCAAGTTAGTTGATTATTTGTTATTGATTGGTAATAAAATTTTGTATTACATTTTGGGCTGACATGTTAGGTATGTTTGGCATTGGTTTTCATGTGTTTGGTAAATATATTGGGTCAACTTGTGAAATGTTTTTCAAGCCCTAGCCAACTTAAGAACAATAGTATAAAGGTAAGATAAATCATGTGATTTAGTATGGAAAATCATGTTATCAGTGGTTGTAATGAAAGACAAAGATAGAAAGTTGCACTAGGATTCAGATATTTTATTGGATCTATCAGGAAAGTAGTGTTATTTCCAGATCATTTATTTGAGTTCATTGCTCAAGGATAACTCTAATAGGTTAGCAAGTTAAATCCTTTGATAGGATGGAATTTAATAGATCTTATTATATAAATCCTTTAACAAGGTGACTTCTAAGAAGAAGTTCAAAATCCTCTAGCAAGGTAGATCCTAATAGATATGATTGTACTTCTAACAAGGTACTAATCACTATTAACTAGGTGAGCCCCTAACTCGATATTGTAAGATCTTAACAAGACAACTCTTTTTACTGGAGTGAAGAGATTCATGGGTGTCATCCTCACCATAGTTGTATCCCTCTTACAAGGGTCTCCACAAAAAAATAGTGGTGTTATGTGTTATGCTTTTTGGATGGTTGAATTATTTTACTTCTATTGCATAATTAATCTTGCATGTTTGGTTGTATGGAAGTTATTTAAAAACATAATTGGATTACTGGTTGAATTTTTTTATTACCTATTTGCACTAATTCACCCTCACCCCCCCCTGCCTCTCCCCCCCCCTTAGTGCTTCTATATACTAATAAGAATGACATAGGTAACCAACAAGCTTAAGGTTATGAATACCCTCCAGTCCAATTCAATGCAATGATGTTTGATTCTTATGAACCATAAGTAGGAGAGGGATCTAACATTAATACATATGAGGAAGAGTTTTTTTCCCTTTTCAAAGATAAAATCAATCAGAATACTCAAAGGTTCATGCATTTCAAAATAAAAATTGGAATACTTACAACTTAAGAAGCCAGAAGGAACCTTTGACTGATGGTATTCCTCCTGGGTTGTAGCCTACACCACTGGATCCACAAGCTAGTAATAACCCAACACCTCCAAAATGACCTAATTTTTCTACTTCAATGCCTCAAAGTACACCTATTATGCATAGAAATCCAACTAGTTCTAATGATAAATATAGCAGAGTTGAAGAGTTAAAGAAGACCAAGGAAAATATATCGATGTTTGAGATGTTGCAAGGTTATCCATCCCAGAGGGAAGCACTGTTGAAATCACTTGATCATTCTAAAAAAAGTACACCAAACAAAACTACTCAGACTCCTACATCTAGTGTTAATGCTTCGAAATACTTCCCTACCATGTTGAAGGCTAAGTTGGAAGTACCCTTGCTCTTGTTGAGTTTACACATATTTGGAAAGAATTTGCATAATTGTTTGATTGAATTGAGAGCGTCATGTAATGTTATGCCACTCTCTATTTGTCAGAAGTTAGGAATGATTCCCAGTCTATGAACAAGGTGGTGATACAGTTGGACAAAATAGAAGTTAAAGTGATTGGTTTTTTGAAAGATGTGCATATCCAATTGGTTGTGGATCCAAGGGTACAAGAACATATCGACATTCATTTGTTTTCATTTCTAACATATATAGAATGTTGCTAGTAGGGAATGCACTAAGTGATTGAGAGGTTGAATCTCTATTGATTTCATGCAATTATGGCTTCCTTGGAAAGGAATGAACAACCAAATCAAGATTGATGTTGATCCAAAGATCAAGAAGATGATCATGAACTACAATGAACCTAAAGAAGTGTTATTCTCATAAGATAATTTTGGAGTGTACCGATTCAATAAAATCCTTATGTTTCAAATTATTTCATCAACAACATGACCAAGAACTTGAAACATCTTGGAAAGATGTTGGCACAAATATATTGATGCTACTAGGATACTATCATGTAAATCATGATAATTATTCAGAATTTACTTCCCCCTATTGTTAATATGTATCCAAAGTTCTAAATCAAATAGCTCAAACAAGCAAACATGTTCAAGATTTAGGATTTGAGGAAGAGAATTCCGGGTATGGATCATCTAGTGATGATTTATTTGATGGTGGTTGGATACCACCACATAGAATACCTTAAGGGATAGATCAAATAGTCATTAAAGATATTAATTCCAATGGTAAAGGCTCTTTGCAAGCAAAAAATAGTGAAAAGGATCCTTCTAATAAATATTCAAATTTTCTATCATCAAAGGGAGGACCTCAGTTTTTCAACCAAGACAAGTCTTCAGAAGAAAAGAGAAAGGAAGTTCAAGGGGACAATGATTGGTACCAAAAATCAAATGTCAATTCCCTTACTACTTAGAATAAAACACCATCAGGGAATTCTTCAGATAGTACCTCAAACTCAAACATGTCCATTGCCAAAATCAAGTCTCAATCTAAGTAGTCACCTACCAAGAAATGCCAATTTTGGAAGCTAAGATTTGATGGCTCAAAGTGTAAACAAGGAGCAAGAGTAGGAATTGAGTTGATCAATCCTCAAGGTAAGTCCTATTATGCTATCTATAGATTACAATTCATATGTACTAATAATATAGTATAATATGAGATATTGGTTTGCAGTCTACTCATGCAACATGAAAATAAAGTTAAAGCCATCACAGTCAAAGGAGACTCTCATTTGGTCATCAGATAGATATGGAGCCAATACTTGTGCAATGATAAGAGGCTCAGTATTTACGAGAATAGGGTATGGGACCTAATCAATGATTTCAAAGTATTCAATATAAAGACTATTACAAGAAGAAAGAATGTTATTTCAAATGCACTTGCGATATCATCTAGTTCACTACATCCTATGGAGAAGTCTAAGTTGAAGATATTTTCAGTAGAACTTGTTTCTTTCATGACAATTCCCAATAGCATCACCAATTTTCAAGTGTTCTAGGATGATCAACATATCTTAGAGTTCATTATAATAATAGGTGTGCTTGAAAATCAAGTCATTGAAGAGGGATTAGAAGAGTCTGAGGAACCAAATGATCAAGGGATCATCAATTTGAAAAATAATACCATTCCTAAGGATATGATAACATTGGAAAGGATTTTTGATAAAGATGACCCCGCTAGGGAGAGGAGAAAGACCTCTATAGTAGGATGAGATGATTACGAGGTCTAAAATTTGGGTACCAAAGATGAACCTAGCGAAGTCCATGTTTGAAAGGTTGGTTCAAGTGGAGAGAAGAAATGCATGGTCTAATTTTTTGTAGGATATAAGGATCTTATAGCATGGAGTTACAAGGATCTCAAAACTTATGACCCATCAGTCATTGTACATAACATACCATTGAAGCCAAATACAAAACCATTCCTCTAAAGGAAAAGGTTGATCAATATGATGATTGAGACATTAATATAGAAAGAGATATGGAATTTTGTTGGATTCAAAGATCATTTTCCCTATCTGACACTTCACATGGCTTGCAAATTTATTTTCTTTTTTTGGTTTTGTTTTGTGTCTTTATTAGTTTCTTTTGCTTCATTTTTCTCTTGGTGTCAGGGAGGTCAGTGTATTTTATCAGGGTTTTTCCTGACCAGAGGTCCATCCCAACTAGTCCTCAATGAGAAGAAGAGGTATTTCTTAGTCAAAATTTTAAAAGAGATGTATCTTGCAAGAAGCTATACTCAAGGATAAAAAATGGTGATACCTTTTGTTGGAAATTAAGGTAATGTTCAATGTTGATCATCCTAATCATATAATATATTAAAATAGAACACTAGAAATATTAGTTTCTTGGATGGTTTCTAGTTAGAACTAGTGCCATCATGTTGACTCAGGTACCCACCAGTCCTATAACCCTTCTCCATCTACAACCTAACTAAAAAAAGAGAGCAAGGAAAAGGAGGATAAAAGGAGAAGAATGTGAAAGAAAAGTGAATCATTCAAATTGATGGTCACTACGGTGATCAAAATATTATTCTAAGGTAGCATAATCTAAGTGTTACCTAGGTTTATCAAAATCAATAAAATGAATAAATTCTAAAGGTGACACACTCAAAGGAAAAGTAGCCCAAACCGGTCACCAATCAAGGAAGAAGAAATAATCCTCCAAGTACCTCAACTTCAAATATCATCAGAAGACAAAGAAGGGTGACTCTAGCAATCTTTACTAAGGCTATGGATGCTCGATCATAAGTAGAGAAAGATTATATTGGGACTCATGGGAAACTCTATTTAGGCTATGGATGCTTGATTAGTAGTAAAGATCTTCCAAAGAAGCCCTTTTCAACATTGTGAAGGTTGGTTTTGTCTAATATTTGTTTAAGTTATCCTTGTCAAAGTATCAAAGGAATGAACTCACAAGTGCACACACTAGAAGAAACAATAGAAGATTTCAATTTTGAGAGTTGGTGAAAGAATATTTTAGTGCATGGTACGTGTGTTTGGTTTATTGCACGATGGTCCCCAAAGGATTTTTTACAATAAAGAAATGCCTCAGTCATTTCTCCTTTTTCCAGGGCTATTTATTATGATTCCACAACACATGCCCCATTTAGGCTAGTTGGCCTAACGGGGACCCTCTTTTTGGGGGGTATTTTTGCCTTTTGAGTGGTTTAGAGTCTTTCTAAGGTTAAACAAGATTGGGTATCTGATGAGTCAAATTGTGGGGCCTTGGGGAGGCTCTTGATAGTTAGGTATCATCTTTGGTTTTCTTGTAAGTATCTTTCCCTCCTTTTTCCTTCTTGGTCTTTAGTTTTCCCTTTTTTGTTTGAGTTTTTAGGCTAAGTCCTTTCAACTTAGTATTTTTTAATCTCTTTTTAGATTTTCAAAGTTGTGAAGGTCTTAACACCTCTAAAACTTTGAAATGCCAAAAGTTTGAGCTCATTGTAGTTGACCAATGCAAGAGGTATCAGAGTTTTGGACTTTTGTAGTTTGAAAACTCCTAAGTGCTTACAACTGCTGACATCACCAAAGTGCCTATGTAAGAGGTTTTTTCATTCTTTTTTATCATTCTATGATTGTAGTTTTTTTAGCTTTGATTGCATAGTGACTCAGAGACCTTCAGTGATTTAGAGACCTTCAATGATTTATCATTTGGCACCTTTTGCACCCTATTTTAAGTTGTTTTGGCACTCAACTCGGGTTTTCCAAGCTTGATTATCATAGATTACCTTCATTTTTCCTTTACATACCTATGTTGTATTTAAAGTGTACCTGTAAACCTGCAACACCACAACTTAATAAACCTTTAATTCCATTAGTTAATTCATTAAATAATCATGAAATGCATACAAACTAATGAAGAATGGTTTATTGCCTTCTAATTAAGGTGAGTTTGATCTAAATTGACATAATTATCTCAGAATTTATCTCCTATCAGTGACTAAGATACCTTAAAATGGAGGATTTATCAAGAACAATACATCTACAATATAATTCTAATATGAATTCTATGATAACAATGTAAATTTAAGCTATGAATTGAACAAATTATGCTAAATGAATTATCCTAAATGATAGAGTTGAAATGCACTAAAATGCTCATGAGAAGTCTAAAATGATTTTAGCATAATCTCTTTACACAAGTTCTAGATAATGAATGAGCTTGAATTGATTTATTTTATATAATTTTAGGAGCAACTAGTGGTTGAGATTCAATTACAAAGAGTGGTGGAGATTCAAAGTTGCTTGATCCATGTGATGTCATGTGATTGGTTGATTTAGCTCATTTTTCTTTTAGTGGTGATTTGGAAATTAGAATCAATTCTTCATTTCATTTAATTAATAATTCTAGCAATGAGATTTTTGGACTTTTATTTAATTAAATGTGCTAAGACATTTTAATTAAATGACTTGATGTTTGATTAATTGACCTTTATTTGTCTAATTAAAGATGAATTATACAACTAGGTGGATCAACCTAATTATATAATTTGGTCTAGTGATTTAATTGATTTGATGATTTTGATTAGGTTCTAACCCTTGAATTAGGGTTTAGGGTTAATTAAATTAATTTAGGGGCACTGAGTTATACTAGACATTTTAGGGTAATTACATTTGCCCCTATTTGAGTTAATATGTGAGAAGTTTACATTGATTCAAAAGAATGATGTATGATGTTGAGCATAGTTTGAGATGAGTTATGATGAAACTACCCTAGTTAGCATTGATTTTGAGATTTGAACTAGATTTGATTGATGATGTATAGAGACCAGAATGATCAGTCTGATGAGATGCGATGAAACTAACCACATGTCTGAGTTTGATGATACTAATGAATAACCAATTTGACATGAAGTTCTGAAATTGATCATTATCAGAAAGATTTGAAACCCTAAGGTTGATTGGAACAAATAACTAACTCTATGAAGTGTAATAAAACTAACTACCATTAAGAGACTGATTGGGGATATTGACTTGATATGGGTCATGATGAAGCTAATTACTCGATTAGAAAGGCACTACCAAATTGATGTGGTTTGATGAAACTAATATGCCCTTAAAGATTCAATTGAGTTGAAATAGATTTGATGTATATCTAATTAATTTGATGTGAAGTGATGAAATTGATCATTGTCAGAAAGATCCAAAACCCTAAGGTTGATTGGAACGAATAACCAACTTGATGAAGTGTAATGAAAATGACTACCATTAAGAGGCTAATTGGGGAGATTGACTTGATATGGGTCGTGATGAAGCTAATTACCTAGTTAGGAAGGCACTACCAGATTGATGTGGTTTGATGAAACTAATATGCCCTTAAAGATTCAATTGAGTTGAAATAGATTAGATGTCTATCTAAAGTAATTTGATGTGAAGTGATAAATCAGTCGTTCAGACATATATGTTGGAGATAGTCAACTTGATATGGGTTTTGATGAAGTTGAGATGCCCTTAGTGATATGATCTTGTTTGGTTTGAAAACTTGATTTGATATCTCGATTTGACTGATTAATGAAGAAGTTTTGACAAGATTTCATGATCCAATTACCTTTGATTCAATTAGATTTGATGAATTTTGATGTGACCATGTCCCCTTAGGATCAAAATAAAAATGAGAAATGATTAGCATAATGAGAACTAATTTCGATTGATTTTTAACTGATTTAAATTGTTTAGGAATTGATTGCATCTTATTTTGTGTTATTCTACACATGATTTAACCAAGTTTGACTACCTATTTAAGATGATTTCAAGAGGTTTGACCAACTTTCACTAATGTTTACTTGAGAAAATTGATGTCAGTTTGATTTTGTCAGTTGTACATCAAAATTTGTGTCTTGATTTGACTTTGGTTGACTAGGTTTGAATTAGTTTGACCAACTTTCACATGCATTTTGACTTGGGTTAACCAAAGTTGAAAGTTGTAAAACTGATCTTGAGAGATTCCCTATTGATTTTGCATCATGTTTGACTAATTCTACCCTAGTCAACTGCACTCTGATTAGGGTTTTGATCCATGGTTGACTTATGGTTAACTTTTGAAAAAGTTGACCTAATTTCAATTTTGATCCCAAAAATGGATTTTTGCTAGTTGATTCAGTATGCTTTGTTGATTTTGGATCATTCTGCCAATTTTTTAAATTAGGTCAAAATTAAGTCTAATGGCTATATATAGGTCTATTTTTAGTTTCTATTATTCATTTTTACTATTGACTTTTGGAGTTGTTGAGACCTCTCTTGAGTAAATTTGGTGATTCTGATTGAAAGCCGTTGATTTGAGTGATCTAGGCATTATAGATGACCATAGTAGTATCCACCACTAGTTAGTTGACCTCTTAATCCACTTTGTTTTCCAATTCAATTGATTTTTTCCATGTTTATTCCATTTTTAGCATTTTTTTGCCCAAAAAATTAAATTTTCATATCCGATAGTATTATATTTCATACAAATTTTTGTTGTTCTTGTTTAAGTTTCACACAAAAATTTCCTACTTCGTAGCCCACTACTATTTTCTTTGTATAAAAGATTACCTATTATGCCCCTATCTTTGTACAATCCCTTATTCTATTTCATATTGCCTGAAATTTTTGTATCCTATCTTTATTTCTTCGTATGAAAAACTATTTAAATCTGACAACTATATATTTTCATATGGGCAACAGTGTTGAATTTTCCTTATTTTGGTTTATTGATTTAGTCATTTTGCTTGTCAATGTTGTCTTGATACCTAATTTCTAATGTCATATTGAACTTTTATAAGTTCTAAATACTACTGATTATGATCATTCTTTGATATTGATGCATGTGTTGTGTTTTCTGATGTAGACTCGATTTGATCCTATCTTCTTTCAATGTCAAAGAACATATACGATGAACATGATTGCATAGTTTTCTAATGCAAATTATAAGAGATTGATTGGATAGCTTGGATTGGGATGCCTTCTTGATATACCTGACATTTAGGTTAACCATGGTTTATTCATAGCTTTGGTTAAGAGTTTCCACAATGAGCATAACACTTTCTATATGCCAACTAGTGAGCTTATAGTTACAACTGTGTGCTATAAATGTGTCACACTTATATGAATCATTACATGCAAGGAAACTCAAGAATGAGCCCTCACTAAATCGATCCATAGCTCCCTAGGCATGGAGTGCAAGGGCTTTTAAGAATGCTCTCAGCTAGAGCTATTTAGCCTATAACCTTGCTAGTAAACCATGCAATGGGAGATTCAATGAAGACAAGGGCAAGAATACCAATATCCTCAAGAATCAAGAATGAAAATGCAATGCAATGCTATGCTAGAAATGGAAATGCAAGCTAAGCTATGAAAGGAAATATGCAAGTGTTACAACCCAAGCTAATTAATCTATGCGAGCTAATCTAGAGCATAGAAATGAAGCTAATCTAAGAAAGCATAAATATAAAGCTAAGCTAAGAATGCAAGAATGAGATGTAGATGCTAAGAATGCTCCAAATCTTCAAAAAGCTCCAAAGTGACCTAGAAATCCTACAGCATAAAGTTAGCATAAAAAGTTGGGGATCTAGAATGAAGAAGAGAGCTCTTCTTTTAAAGGAAATGAGAAGGAATGGACCATGGAAATTAAGAGGCAAAAGATTTAATCAATGGTGGAGCTTAAAAGAGGAGCAATCCATGTGCACAAATATCCTCTGATGGGAAAATAAGAGTTGACTTTTGTGTCCATATGAGACAAAAAGTGATTTTTCCTTTTTATAAAATAAGAATAATGCTTTATTTGTGCAACTTAGGATAAGAGGAAAAGTGGGGGTTTTTTATTTATTAAAATGGGAGGAAATATTCCTTTTAAATAAATAAAAACTTAGGATAAGATGGTTAGCCCATAGAAAATAATCGAATAAATGATAGAGCTAGGATTTGATCAAGAGCAAGTAATTGATGATTTTAGCAAAAATACTAGCAAGGGGCTAATAGTCTAGATGACCATTTTTAGGTGTATACAACAACTAATCATGTGTACCACAATCTAAACATCTCAATGATTGGCACTCAGTTATATTATGATTAGGCACCTACACTTGGCATAGTGGCTATGAGGAGAGTATTTGCAGATCTAGAGATAGATAGTCAATATGTGACTTGGGATCATATGGAGAGATAGTATGCCCCATTTTATTCTATTATAGCTAGTTTTATTCATGGGATCTTGGTAGATGAACACAATGAAAAATGGTTCCTATGTGGTTGGGGTCACATACTAGAGGACATGATCACACAACCTTGATTATTTGCATGGGGTGCCTATTTGTTAGCCCATTTGTATAGGGAGATGCATGAATTTGTATATAGGCATAGCCATAGTATGTCAACCAATGTCTTGGTTTTACAGTTTTATGCCTGAGAGCACATCCTAGTCACTCATTCGATTGTAGATAGAGATCAGCAAGTGTAGTGCCATTATATTGAGCATTATAGAGGATTCCTTCATTAGCCCCACTTGGGGAAGACAAATTATTGGCGCCGAGTTTTTTATGATAACATAGATATAAAGTAGAAACCATATAGGGGTGTAGAGGCCTAGTCTGATGTAGAGATAGAGCTTTACCACATGTTTTATAGTAGGTATTTTATTGGATTCTCTTCTGGTGTTATAGAGTGGTTTTTTATTTCTCGATTCATGTAGTAGTTTGGACATCAAAAGGATGTCTTAGTCAAGATGACCACTTATGCCAAGTTTTCTAACAAGGAGAGATTAGGATGGATGCCTCATCTTTTACATGTTGTACACTTGCAGGAGATTAGAGGTTTACATCCAATTTCTTAGAATTATATGACTGATGTTGTTGATGGCAGGGTGATAGATGCATACAAACAACATTTGAGTGATCATCCCTTCCCACAATTCATAGACCCTATTGAGGTGGCCCCTCACATAGAGGATCCAGATGATCCTCCTACTCATGGAGGTCAAGGAGAATGAAAAGGAGGAGGGTGGAGAGGTGAGGGTGGGGGAGTTGGTTCAATTGAGGGAGATGGAGATGGAGGTGGGGATGGTGGTGGTGGTGGTGACAATGGTAGGTGAGTTTAGTTTAGTGTCATTTCTCCTAGGGTTGATCCAGGGCCTTCAGTACATTAGTGGTTCTTATAGGGATAGGAAGTTTATCTAGGAGTAGGTCAGGAATAGGGAATACAATAGGATTTCCCTCTGCAATAGGATTAGAGATAGGGACAATAGTAGGGTGCTCCTCCATTGAGGCAACTAGTGCAGGGAGAATAGGGTGGACAAGATCCACTTGCTCGATGTCGTCAGGAGAGGAGGCATCTTAGGACCTAGGTTTCTATTTTATAGGCTCATATTGCAGAGTGCAACCCCTGCATCCAAGATTTTATTTCAAAGAGAGATCACAAGGTATCTAAGCTTACTACAGATAGAGACCAGCATGTAGCTCCAATTACAACAGAGAGAGATCATGCCCAACATATTGTTGCATACTAGAGAGTTAGAGATTCTTATTAGTATGCATTGTATATTGAAATTGTACCTATAGAGGTCATAGCTTCTTCTTATTATGCATTTATTGCTTAGTCTAAGGGTGACATGTCACCACCTCCTCTTACAAGATATGATGTACCACCTCCTCCCCCTTGAGATCATGTTGAGGGTGGTAATGAGTCTTGATTATGTTCCTTCCTTCTTGACATATACATGATTTACCTACATACTTGATGAACCCCTATATTATTATACTTGATTGATACTTACTACTAATGATCTAACATATAGATTTTTTTTATCTCATTGTACCCAGACACTGACATATATTTTATGATATATGGATATATGACATCTTTGATGACTATGAGATGCTTATTATGGATGCATTTTTCTTTTATATTTTATGGATGAATGAATGCACTTTACTTTATATGAGATGTTAATTCAAATGTATGCATGTTTTACTTAACATTTATATGGTCATGTGTATGTAATGAATGTTATGTTTTTTATCTTTTCTTTTTCATGTTATGCAATGCAATGATGATTATGTTTATGCAATGAATGTAATATTTCATATGTATGAAACTAATTATGACATGTGGGTTTCTTTTTTTTTTTCAGTCAATATCCAGAGTACTCAATCATGTTTGATATCTTGTGTGTAGTCAATGTGTTAGTGCTCAAATCTATAGATTATCAAATACTCATATAATCCCAATGGACATAATCTAGCAAAATGCAAACACTAAGGTATTAAGGTTAGAAAACCTTCTTCACTTCGAGTATGAATACTCAAGCGGGTGTACCTATATCAATTCACTATTTGATTGAGCTCTGAATTGTGAACTAGCTCCTTCACTGGTTTGTCCTTGCTTCCAAACTCAACTTAATAAGATGAGAGAACTCTAAGTATGGCCCAAATTATCTTGATACACAATATTATGATAGAAATCATGAAAGCAACAACATGAAACAATGGTTTAAGGATATTCATCCTTCTTCTTTTTAGAGTTGAACTCAAGGAAGGCTAACCTCATTCAGTGCTTCTACAAAGCATTACAAAACACATCTATGAACTTGTCATAGAATGATTCAGATTATGATTGTACAAGTAAAGTAAAATGAAACCGTTATTTATATTTTGGGTGGTAAATCAGTGTAAATGGATCCAAAACCAGTGCCTTATCCACTTGGGCGATAGAGTCAAACCCTACCTCTACATATAACTATCAAACAAGTACATTGAAACTCAGATGACATGCCTAACATACCATCCTTTTAATTCCTACTACTGTCATCAAATTCATACATGGATTATTTGTTCCCAGAGATCTCCCCTAAGATTTTACTCTTTCCTTGAAAGAAACTTAAGCTCAACCCCTATATTCACCTTGTGAATAATGCATTTAAGAAGCCTTGCAATTTAAATACATAAGAAAACTAAAACATTCCATACATAAAGACAACAAAATAGTAGTAATAGAGCTCCAATATTTTGTAATAATGGTCAAAATGCATTGATACAGTATCCTCTTACTTTTGGAAAAATAAGGTTTTGTATTCAGAACCTTTCTTACAGAGTATTTTCAACCACCTCTAAAATGAACAAAGACTTGCTATATATATATTCTCAACCATCTTGGAATCCTCAAAAGGATGCAACAAGCTTGGGATGGCTAGAAAGATCTTACACTAGAGACAAGATTACAAACTGACAAAATTTGATTGCTACAATAGATTACAAATATCTATTTCCAACAATCTTGCAGGTGACACCTTTGTCTAAGGATATTTCAGAGCAGTTGCTAAATTTATTGCATGAATGATGACCGCCATCCAGCTAACTTACATCACCCTCTATTTGAAACCGCTCTCCCTCAAATTCTAGATCAGGTGCCATGTCCGTGCCTATGATAACTGCTTGACATCTTCGTCCTTGTTTACTTTGATCTTCAACAGTTTGGAGCACTAACACCTGCCACTTCTTCATTTGATGCCTTTTCTTCTGAACCTTCTGAAAGATATGTTGATTCCCAAGTCATATAAGTTTCTTCACTTGGCCAATGAAAGGCAAGGACCTCATCTTTCTTTGGTGATAATTTGTCCCACTAAGCAACCAACTGGTGAACCTCTATTCTTACATTTGCAAAGTGTATCCTAGCATCTTGAAGGAGTTCAACAAATTGTATGAATGGGGTATTATCATCTGTACATAAAATAGAATCTACTTTAGGCAATACTTGTCTATCTATTTGCTCCATCCATTGATCTTTATCTTTGATTACCCCATCTACCTTAATAAGACCAGGAAAAATTTGGAAATCATCCTGGAAATATCTTGCCCTTAAGATTTCTGACCTTCTTCTTATACTCCCCCTATTTACCTCAAAGTCAAAAAGATCCTTAACAAACCTGTAAGTGTTTGTTAGCTCTATATTCACAATACATTTATCCTTATTTTCATCAAAAAATGACCTCAGACTATCTTTTCTTGCAGACCATCTTTCCAAAATCTTGTCCACAGTAGCCACCTCTTTCTAAAAAAATGCTAAGACGTCTGCCAATTATTTTGCAGATTTGTATATTTCTTTAGGCCTCACCTTTGCAACAAAATGTGAAACAACATCTTTTATCTTCTTATCTAACCTATCCTTTACTTTCTGATCAATGTCCTCCTCATCTATGGAAGGAGGAAAATGGGAAGGAGGAAGTTCAACAATAGGGCTTGATGAGGAAGGCCCAGCAGGGGAGGAAGCTATCTACATTTGCTCTGATAATTGTATTGGGCCATGCTCTCCCAATCTCTTTTTTAAGTCTGCAATCAGAATATCTCTCTCAAGAATCCCCTGTTTCATCTCACCATAAACCTTCAAAACTATTTCCAATTTTGCAGTGAGCTCTTCCTTCTCTTTAGTTTCCTTTTCTACCACTTTTGCTATTAATTTTGTTGTGGCCATTACCATACCTGATGCTTCCACCAAAGAAGTATCAGTAACCCTCCTTACAATTAGACTCCCTAAAAGGTCATCTTTGACAATTTGTTTTCCCTTGTTACTTTCATTCTTTCTTAAAGACCACATTACCAAAGCTTGATGATTGTTACTGAAAGTGACTCCCTTAATAGCCTGTTCTGCTTCCTCTGGAGTTCTGTGGAAAGGAGTGGTCTATTTTCTGACTGCATCAAACACTACTGCATTAGCTATATCCCATTCTAGGAGGATTAGCACTCTTGATACCTTTACCATATCCCTTCCCTGTTTTGGAGTGATTTGTTTAAATTTTGCAGTCATCTCTATTTTCATTTCTTCCTCTATGACTTGTAAATCCTTCTCCGGATTCTCTTCATGTCTCTTCTCACAGATTTCTTGAAATTGTTTGATGTTTAATTTCCAAAGGAATTGCATAAAGGCCCTAGTTTTAACAAAAGTATCATCACCCAAAAACTCTTCACAAGCTTGCTTGATTATAGGGTCCAATTCTATACCTACCAATTCCCCTACTATTAAATCCAACTTGGGTTCTTTTGGTGGCTCTGGCACTCCCTCATTTAATTCTTCATAGGTCATAAAGATTTGACCTAGAGCATCTACTTGCTGTACTTGTTCTGCAATCTCTTGGTCATAAAAAATTCTTAGAGGAGACTGTGATGGAGAGTACTCCTTTTCAACATGAGTAGGTCTTTCTTCCACTCTTTGTTTCTTTGATGGGGGTGGAGAATCAATTACATCCTCAGAAGTTTGAGGATGAGGAGAATCAAGGACCTCTACAATCTCCTTTTGTTTTCCAACCTGTTGTAAGGTTGATGGGATATCCCTTTTATCTATTTGCTTTTGCTGGCTTTGCTTTGGTATCACAACATTGTAACCAGTCTTCTTTTGCACCATGTACCTCCCTAGGGGTAACCCTTTTGCAAATATAGGCTTGCTCAACAATTGTTTAGCCTTTTCTAGATCATCTTTCATAACCTTTTCCTTCTTTTCATTAAGGGTTTGAAAAATATCTTGAAAACAATTCATAAGAGTATCTATTTTCTTCCCCATTGGAGTTATGCTTTTCAGGGGATCCCATCTAGAATCAAATTACCGGATAAAATCTAATGTCTTCCTGTATACTAGCCATTTTTCTTTCCTAACCTCTTGTTCTTGCAACTTTGCTACATTCTTGATAATATCTTTAGGGAAATTAAAAATATGGTTAATCATGGCACACTTGGCTCTCTTCTTAAACATTTCATTATAGAAACCTTCTGGATCTGTTGTTCTGGCAATTGCAGTAGCCATATGATATGGAGCCAGGATTTTATCCATGTAAACCCATCCACCCTTGGTAATTATGAATTGATGGGCAATGGTAACATTTAGGAATAAAGTTCCCTTGCTTTTTCCAGTGAGGGCACACTCTTCAATATCTCCCAATTGCCTAAAGAACTCTACCATTCCAATCCTAAGGGGTACCTGATAGGGAAATATAAAAGGGGTCCCCTTGAAACCATACAACCTAATGACAGTTGATACATTGTAGAAAATAACATCTCCCCAATTATGTACAATATTCAGATTCTTAGCAAACTGATTTGGCCTAATAAGCTGTGCCAATACTATTGGGATTCTTGGGTTGTCTAAGACAAACAACTTCTTGAGTCTGGCTGCAAAACATTTATCAAAATTAATGAAACTATGATCCTTCTTATCCCAGGTCATTGTGAGGCTCCATAATTGGACTAGCATATCTTCACCATCCTTCTTTCTCACTAATTCCATTTCTTGTTCAAAATAACTTTCTCCTTTAAACAAAACATGTACATTATGAAAGAGTACCAGCAAAAGGGCCTGTCATCTTCATTCTTTTGAATCTTCACTAATCCATTATGGATTAATTCAGCAATAAAAGGAGAAAAATCAAAAGTAATAGATACGTGTGCATGTAAAATTTGGATCACCATGCACATCAAGTGTATTGGCATCCTTTCACTAACATCCTCTCCAAAAACCTGACATAATGACCAATATGCACCCTTAGCTCTGAGATCAAAATATTCTATTTTAAAAGGCTCCTGAGTGTTCTGTCCCATAATAACCATTTTTCCAATTTTGGTGCAAAAATCCTTCAACAATTTGCCTTTGAAATAGTTCCTTTGTGCATCATACACTTGCCTTAGCTCTTCAAAATCAATATTCTCCAAACTGTCTGAGGGTTCACTTAACCTGAACACCTTCCTAATCTCTTCAGCAGAAATTTTAATCAAAAGTACTCCCTTTGCATCCCTAACCTCTCTAGTGATTGGATCATAACTCTTTGCAACCTGGATCATCAAATCCACATCTAAAAAGACATCGGGTACCACAAGTTTTCCTAGGTCAAACTGCCATATATTGCTTGCAGGGTGAGGGGCATTTCTCTGACTAAAACCTACTTTGAATAACTCCAATCCAGTGATATCAGAGTCACCACTTGTGTTGATTGTACCAATTTTGACCTCTCTAATAAAATTTGTTGTGTCATATAAACCCTCTGCTACTTTTACCCTAGGATCTTTGGGAATCAAACCATTGGTTTTCACCAGGTTAGTAGTAGAGCTGGGAAGTAATTGCAACAAATCCTCATGCAAACTTCTTTCACTATACTCAATTTTACCAGACAATTCTTTCCTTGGTGCCATTTTTAGGGTTTATCTTTAAAAGGAATCTTTGCAAGATAGACAAATTATAGAACTGTGATTCTTTTAGTAGGGAATCAATTCGCGCAAGTATTTCACCAACCTTTTTCTTGAAAACCACTGGGAGATAGCAGCCAGTCCTCGTAATTCTTCATGCCCGAGTCTCTGCAAATTTTTTATCTCTTTATGCTTTTGAGAGTGTGTGGAATTCTGATATATGAGCAATTAAAGCAGTCATGTCAACAATTTATTTAGCACGATTCAACAATTACTCCTCCAAAAGAATGAACTGTCACTTCTCAACGGGAAACTTCAAATTTGCATCACTTTATCTCCAGTTTGAATTAGAACCATTGATCCTCATTAGCATATGATCTAACGGCCTATCGCATGATCGCATAGCGTGAAAATTACTCACGCGAACATATGACTAACCGTCACTTTATCTCTCTATTTATGGCGGTCTCTTATAACTTCCACCATTAAGACAAAATGTTGTTTGCATGATCGCATAGCTTGAAAGAAGCTTATGTGAACATGCAAAAACCCGTTAGCATCAATCACCGTCATTATCTTTCTTCAAGTTGCTAGTCCCACTTCGCCTTTGTCAATAAAGAAAATCCACGCTTGCAACACCTGGCAAATTGTCATGTACTTTCTTTATTTCTGAGCACTGGTGTTTGAGAATCGCGCTGGGATTTATGCAAGATTGATGGCTTGTCGCATGATCACATAGGCCTCTAAGATCCCATTCGATTATAGGACAACTATCTGATCTTCCCCTTATTGCTTTTCACACTTTGGAGATTCCTCTACCACCGGCCCCACTGTCCTTTACAAATAAAAGGCCACCACTTGTGAAATACTTGTCAATGGTCCCACCTTGTTTCTGCATCAACCTTCATTATAAAATCAACGGCTATTTCGCATGTTCGCATGGCTTGGAAAGATTCCATACAAACATGCAACCACCGTTAGATCTTCTTTAAAGATTCACAGTTGAATGAAAATTGAAACATTAGAATATAAGGTAATTAGGATGTAGGATAAATTATTTATATCACCGGGTTTCTAGACTTAGGAAAAAAGATATAACCCCCGCATGAAAAATAAATGCATGTGCTCTTTAATGAACTTAAGTGACTTAAAAAGTAATGTTCAAATAGAAATGAAGAGAATGACTTAAGGTTTATTTGAAAATGGCAGACATTTTTAGGGTTTTGACATGAATTAAAAATTCTTCAAAGACAAGACCTAGGGTAAGGATTTTTGAACTTGGTTATGACAATTTTGAAGAAATTCCGACACCCGAACCCAAGAAAACTTCACAAACCAGAGGACTAAACCAACATTTGGACAAAAACCTCAGAAAATTAAGAATATACCCAACACAATGTATGATATTTGATATATAAATGATGCCAGTTCAAAATCCAATTTCACATATTAGAGCAACCCAAGCTGAATCCAATTGTTGATCGACTTATGCCAAAATTAATGCAAGATAAACAATAATGCAAGCTAACAATGCACCTAGACTTGTCATTTTTTATCTTTAGAGTTTTTTATCATCATCAAGTGGTTGGAAGAATGAAATAAGTACAACCCTCACTGGTTAATTAAAACCATGAGAATATGAATACTACTTCCATCAAATGTAATGTTGAAATTTAACCTAAGCATCAAGGTATGTAGAGCTAGGATGACTTAAGTATTACTTCCTTTTGATGTTGTAAGATCATTTTTTTCATGTGTAAATAAATGATGTTATACCTGCAATGACCCTTTATCATTCATATCCTTGGGCATATGTTACCAGTTCTATCTTACTAAGAAATCACTGAGAAAAAATGACAAGGAGATAGCTCCACCCTCACTATCATGTTCAAATAAAAAGAGTTGAGGTATGTGAAGTTTACCACATGAAATAGAGGATCTTAACATAGACACCCAATTTATTTGATGCTTTAGGCTCATCAAAACAATCATAGAAAGAATAAATCAAAGAAAACACCATGCCCCATGTCCTTGCTTCTCTAGTCCTATAGACATCCTTGAGTTGCTCATAAATACATGATAGGAAAAAACTAATGATAATAGACATCATACAAAGAAAATTTTACATATTCATCCTTATTTCTATAGACATCATTAAGTTGTTCAAAAAGACATGATCACCATAGTTTAAGCATGTTTCAATTTCAGTAGTGTGGTTTGTGTGTAGGTTTTTGTTTGAAGTTTTGATATCTGGTTGTGATTGAATGTTCATCTTTTTGTGGTGTTAAGAAACATCGTTGAATGAGTGAGTTTTTCCTTTGTTTTGCAATCTGATAAATGTTCATTTGATAAGTATTAATAAATATTGATTTTTGATTGTGTGGTTATTAAGAAACACTGTTGTGTGTTGTTTATTTGTGTCTGTTGTATGTTTTTGCAATAAATTATTCCTATAGGTGTTAAAATACACTATTGTGTTTAGTTGTAGTGTTAAGAAACATTATTTGTGTTAGTCGAAAACTGTCCAATAGTGAGAGACTTAGGATGGTTGATTCTGATTAGTGAGACAACTAACTGATAAAATGTTGACTTGTATGACTGAATTGTTAAGATGCTACCCCCAGTTAGGTATGATTATCTTGGGACTAAGACACAAACCGATTTCAAGCCATGATAGTAGGATTCTAAACCAATTGATTATGTACAAGGTCACGAAAGTGACTGATGGGTATTTACAAACTAATACCAAGCAATCTATTGATAGATGGAATGTTGATTACAAGTAGTGCTTCTTTACCAGGTTTTCACCACTTGGCAGAACTTTGTACTTTTCCTACCAAGGTTCCTATTTACTAGGTTTTCACCACTTGGTAGAACTTTCTATTTTTTCTATTGAGGTGCATGTTTACTAGGTTTTCACCAAGGCACTTTTTATTGTTTTTCAATTTTTTGTACTTTTTCTCTCTTTTTTTTAATTCATGAAGACGCTTGTTTGCCAACTTTTCACCAGGATGATCATTTTTTTAGGACATTTCCCACTTTTTTTTTCTTTTCTTTAGGATATTTTTCTATTATTTTTGAGTTATTTTAGGAACTTTTTTTGATGTTTTTTATATTTTAGGAACACTTTTTTCTATACAAAATACTGACTTCAGAATGTTAGGTGTAGAATTTCTTCAAGTGAATTGTATTGATTATATCCATAAGTGGATCTCCTTCTCCTGTTTAGAGATAATAAGCTCCAGAGATAAATGATGTTGTGATGATGATGGGTCCTAGGCAATTGGGTTAAAAAAATTTCTTCTATTCTCTAATTTGTTGATTTTTAGGATTTTCTCTCAACACAAGATCTCCAACTTAAAATTCTATATGGCGTAATTTCTTGTTGTATCCTCTTGACATTCTTTTTGATAAACTCTTGGATGATCAAATGCCTATTGTATGTGCTCATCTAACAATTCTAGTTCTTGTACTCTTGATATTCTATATTCCACATCTATTACCAGTCCTCTTAGTGATACTCTCAAGGATGGAATCTCTACTTCAATGGGTAATAGTCTTCTGAGCCATATATCATAGAAAAAAGTTGTTTCCACTATAGAAATTCTCATGCTGGTCCTATAAGCCTACAATGTTGGATTTAACTTCAAATGCCAATCTTTCCCTAATTTACTGACCATTTTGTGCAAGTTTTTTAGAATTTTTTTGTTTGATGCTTCAACTTATCCATTATCTTGTGGGTAGTACATTGATGAACAATGTTGTGTGATGTGAAAATGAGCACATAACTCATCCATATACTTTATTTTGAATTTCCCCCCATTTTCTATCACAATTGAAGATGAGATCCCATACCTATATAGATAATGTAGTTAAGGATGAGCATAAACACTTGTTTTCTTATCACCTTTATCAATGGAACAACTTCTACCCACTTTGTGAAGTACTCAGTGGTTGTGATAATAAACTTGTGTTTTTTTTATGATGAAGGATAGATTTTCCTGATGAGATCAAAGACCTACTGTTGAAATGGCCAATGTGCAATGAATGGTAATAACTCTCTTGTTAGAGTGTGGATTAGGTTATCATGCAGTTTACTTTTCTTGCAATACTTATCATATTGTATTTCTTATTTTTCCATGTTAGGTCATTAGTATCCAACTATCAAAAGTTTCTTAGGTAATGAAAGATCATTCGAATGAGATCCACAAATTCCTTCATGGACTTCTTGTAACACACACTTAGACTCTTTTCTTTCTAAACATCTAGGTAGATTTCCATCTAGACCACACCTATATAGATCATTAGCTATGATGAGATAATGAAATACATTTTGAATAAGGTTTCTTTTTTCATTTTTAGATAATCCATCAGGAATAATTTGGTCTATGAGGTAGAAATATATTTGTCTATATCTAGAGGAATCATGCCCCATAACTGAACATACTATTTAGGAATTTGGGGAATCATATGTAGGGAAGGGTACTTCTTCCACCAGGAAGTCATAGAAGAATTGATGTTCTTCTAGTTGTAACATTTAGGCTAAAGTATCCATGGCATCAACTACTTTATTCTTTGATATAGGAACTTGTTGGAATGTGATATAGACAAAGTACTTCTTTAGGTCATCAACCATTCTCTTGTATGGAATGAGACATCTATATTTTGGTTGATACTAATTATTGATTTAATCAATTATCAGTTGTTAATCTCCATAGATTTGTAGCTCAACAACCTTCCATTAAATTGCTAATTTCAATACATTCACTATAGCTTTGTATTCATCAATATTATTGGTGCAATAAAATAACATTTTGTGTGCTTTAGGAATTTTGTATCCTTGAGGAGTTATGAAAAGTGTGTGTGTATGTTAAACACCTTCATGAAATTAGGATCATTAACTAACAATCTTAGCAAATACAATGCAAATTTAAACTAAGAATTGAAACTAAGATCCATGACATCTCATGGTTCTCTAATTAGATGTGGTAAGTAGAGCTCTTAGCTTAATCTCCACTAGTGACACTTCTAAAATGAGAAATATATGATGCTACAATGCTAGCTCACAATTCTCCATTATGCAAAGATAAATTGAAATGCTAATGCTAATTGCTCTCAATTACTCTCAATTGCTCATAAAATGCCTATAATAAGGATGCTTTGCTCTTCAAATCTCTAATTGCTTTTATGCTCACAAAATGCCTCTTATTTATAGTAAATTCCCAAGGGTAGGGGGTAGAGTGAAGTAATCATGATTTAGCCTTGGTTGAGTGAAAAAATTTGCAATGTTTTTAAATGGGGGGACAATTTAAATGTTTGTCTCAAAGCTTTGGACAAAAGGACAAAATTGAGTGGATGAGATTCAAAGTTGAATTTGTGTGATTGAGATTCAATTATTTTGAGTGATCCATGTGTTTGCGTTCTCAATTCTCATTGGTTGCTCAATTTGTTGTTGAAAGATATTAAGATTTATTAAATTCCATCAATTAATTAAATTAGCCATGTAGGGAATAGGTTCAATTTGATTTTTGATTAAACAACTATACAATTAATTGATTAAAATCAATTATATAGTTTTTTTCACCCCTTTAAGCTTGTATTTAATTATTTAATGTCATTATTTAATGTTTCCTTTGATTTGATTGATTTTGTCTAATTTGATTAATAAATGTCCATTTTGATTTTGATTTGATCCATTTTGATGAGAATTAGTGCACTTTGATTAAGAATTTGCCATTTTAATGATTTAAAAGCACTTGCCCATTTTTGAATGTCTACAAATGCCCCTCTTTGAATTGATGTGTGAAGCTCATTGATTCAAAGAAATTTTTAAGTCTTGTTCACTTTTAGGTCCTGATTAACTGATACACTGATATGCCACTGATATGATAGTTGTGTCCTAATATGAAATTGATTGCTGCTTGATATGATATGCCTCTTATTTGATTTGATAAAATGATATGTGCCCCACTGATAATAGTTCAAAAATTTTGATGCCCCGGATTCACTAATATTTGATGTCAATTTGATACTCTGATGCCCCCTCAGAAATCAAACATATTGATCGCTTGATTTGAAAAAAAATGATGAAATTGATCAATTGATTGATTGATTGATTCAATATGTTTTCATTTCTGAAAAAAATTGATGAGATGCTGATTTCAACTAATCCCCCAGTTTGATTGATAGGTTGACATTAGGTCAATAGGTCTAAATTCACCTCTAAATTAGGTCAAATTAGCTTAAATAGGTTGAAAAACCTAGATTTACTATTCATTTTCACTTTTTACTATTGAGATTTTGCTCTGATCCTTGGCTTCCTGAGCACGATGGTTGTCCCGATTCGCAAGCACCGGTTTGAGAGAGGTCATCATTATCAGAGGCCACCAAACTATGGACCTCCAGTGAGTCATTTCTAACCTTTCTTGTGCATTTATTGCTCATTTATAGCATTTATTGCAATTTTTTCTTGCTTTCATAGTTTAGATTTTGCAAAATGGCGTGTAGGATAGATTAAATGCCGTGTAATCCTTTAAAACAATGCATCCGTGCTTTTTACTCATGCCTCCATGTAGTAAAATGTTGCCTAATCATTTTTAACTGCTACGTAGCAATAGGGTTTTCTTGCCATTTTAGATATGTTTTTCCGCGTATAAAACCCTATGTTTAAAATGTTGCCTAGGCCTGATTAAGTGCCGCCTAGCATTGTAAAATTCCATGTGAAATGTTAAGTGACGTGTGGTAATGATAAAGTGCTGCGTAACATATTTTCTGCACCACATAAGGTAAAATGCCATGTGGTAATAGGAAAATGACGCTTGCAGGATTCTGAAAAATTTTTAAACTCAAACTTGATTTTCTGATAAAAATTTGATAACTCTGACTGGTTGATTGATTTTCCAGATAGCTAGGTCTATTGTAGTTTAACAAAAAAAGTGATTAGGATATCATGATAGTGGTACAATTGAATGTGATTTGTCAATCTAATAGGATAGAAAAACTAATAGGTATGATACTGATAGGTAGTATTGATTGATAGGTTAGGTAACTGATAATTCGCTCTCAAGACATAGAGATACAAACAAATGGTACTAATTTGATTGCTTGATACTTTGATTCTGATAGAACTAATTGACTTAAAATGATTCACTGATACAAAAAACTGATATGATTCTCTTGATTTTTGCCAAACAGGCACATTTTTGTAAGTTGTATATACAGACCGTAGCTTCATGGGTCATTGATCTAGGTCAAGCTCTTACTCCAATAGAGTATCGTGTTATTGAGTTGTGCGGTCTTAGCTTTTTGCTTGACATCCTACAGTTCCAGTTGAACTATGGTCTCCTTACTGCTGTGGCAGAGCGTTGGCACTCTGACCACAATACTTTCCATCTACCTTTTGGAGAGATGACGATCACGCCAGAGGACATGTATCGATTGTTGTGTATTCCTTATCAAGGAGAGATGGTGTACTATGACTTTTTTTATGATAGTACAGTGTGTAGATGGGTGTTTGGAGATAACACCATCGATGATGATACTATTACATGGGCACAGTTC
Source organism: Chamaecyparis obtusa (assembly GCA_027943335.1). Classification (NCBI taxonomy): domain Eukaryota; kingdom Viridiplantae; phylum Streptophyta; class Pinopsida; order Cupressales; family Cupressaceae; genus Chamaecyparis; species Chamaecyparis obtusa. The sequence goes on along the minus strand of BSBK01000284.1, from coordinate 503,427 downwards.
ACTTCATTCCCCACATTGCCAGTAGTATTGGGTGCTCTGATTGGCTCTATTATTGCTTCCTGATCGGCGAGGTCATGGTTTCTCAGTTGGATGGGGCTAGATCTTGGAGGATTTTCTTACGTAGCCTCAATGGTTTGATTAGGTTTCTTATGTTCTTGCTCAGCTTTATCATGATTTGCATGAAGTTGTATACAGAGAGAGTACTTCTTTGTCGGTAGGTGTTGTGATCTTTCCGTTATGGGTGTGGGAGCATCTTCCCATCACTAGGCCAGTGTCAGATAGGATTTGGTGTTGAGGTTTTCCTTATGTTTTTCTATATGGTGGCATGGTTGTCCAGTATCATCTAGGTAAGCTTGAGTATTGGCATCGTCAGATTGATGATCTTGATTAGGTCTATTAGCATCCATATATAGGTTGTGAGAGATGGAGGGAGGATGATGAAGAGCTCCCATATATGTTTTATCCTCAGTGGATGATTGGTAGAGCTACTAGAGTGATCGAGTAGTTTTTCTTTAGCTGATTTTCCTAGTAGTATGGCAGGATTTAGGATATGCCATAGGGTACATCATTATATGCCAGAGTTTTGGTAGAGTGATCCATGTGGGGTGCTCAGATAGATTTTCAATTTTCCTATGACCAGATTATTTGTTTAGCATACTGTAGATGGGATTTTCTTGCCAATGTTGCATATGCTGGTATGTCCCATGAGTATCAAGACTAGTGGGCTCAGAATAGATTTCTTCAATTTACAGATCCAACAGAGCCTATCCCAAGCCGTGATGAGAGATCAGAGGATGACGGAGGTGATGATGATGGAGATGGTGGTGGTGGTAGGAGGAGACATCAAAGATGATGAGCTTAGAGAGGACAAAGAGCTCCTCAGGTCATGGGTCAAGGATGAGATGGGCCATGGGTGAGAGGTGGACATGTCAGGGATAGAGCTAGGGGACAGGTTCGATAGGATCATGGGGCTGAGTTTGTACATCCTAGAGCAGTAGCAGTTGATAGACAATAGAGGCATCAGAGATAGCAGAGGGCTTAGAGACAAGGACATATAGGTGTTGCTCGAAAGATTCCTGGTGGTTTGGATCCTTCAGTTTAGTTACAGCGGGTTGCATTAGCACACCAAGATTAGGTTCTGGTACAACAGGTTCAGATTTCGGCATAGCAGGTGCCTCCACAGGTTCCTAGATCATAGGATATGGGTCAGTCATCTTAGGCGGCTCCTAGTATTAACATTCTATCATGGGATGTTTAGTCATTACGGATAGATGTATCCACTATTGTTGGTAGATTAGACTAGGTGGCTAATTTGATGCAGCAGTTTATGACCTATGTGACTCAGAGGCCTAGTATGGCTAGCACTAGTCAGACACCTCCTTCACAGGATAGACAGGATGAAAAGGGTCCAGATGAATTAGGTGTTGGGGATGGATCAGGTGCTGCTATGGGATCATGATGATTTGATGATAGAGCTCTTCTATTGTTGATGTCTATTGTATCATGTTTATTATGCTTATTAATCAAAACTTGATGTATCACTTTGTTGTTGACATTGTCTCTTGCTATACTGATTTGATGGATCACTTGATATTTATGAACACTTTTATATGATGATATACCTTCCTTGATTCTCTTGATGTGTACCTGTGAGATCATCTTTATATGTAGCTATATGATCTTTTATGATGCATTTACTTTTGATTATGCTATAGATGAAGTGTATCTCATTTATGATATAGATAGATGGATGCAATGATTTATGCTCTTTTAATATGTTTTTTTGCTTTTCACTGTATGAATGCAAAGTGTTTTATTGAAATATGGATGTGATGAATGAAAATTTTATCTTTATCTTTGATGTATGCAACTCTTCTATTTAACTTTGATGTATGCAAATGATGTATGAATAATGATTCTCTTTTATTTTATTTTCTCGGATATATGGATAATGAATAATGCTATGAATGGATGCAAAAGATAATCTCACATTATTGATTAGAATCAAGGATAAGACATTTGATTGAGCCCCCCTTTTCTTTAATGTTTTGACCAACCAAGATTATAAATATACCCCCTTTTCCTTGAAAAAAAAAACCAGAAACAAATGCACTTAATCTACAATGATAATGCAATGCAATACAACTAAGTGTCACTAGCTTTTAGCAAAGAAATGCCATAGAGATAAATTTTCATCATTAAGAATTTGTGAGACCGAAAAGCTAGTACAGCCATCATTGACCACATCATGATGATATGAATACCACTTTTTATCACTTTTGGTAACCTCTTGGAAACTAGTACAACCCTCACTAGTTGGATGACCAAACTATGGGAGTATGAATACCGGTTTCAACGGATTCAATGTTGCAAGTGGATTTTGGTATTAAGATATAGAAGATCTAAATAGCCAAGGTATCTATTTGTGTAAACAAGAAAAGGTCAATTCTTCCTCTTTATGTGATAGTCCTCAATGGTTCTTTGATGACCATTTCGTTAGATGAATTCTCATAAATTGATGAATCTTCCTTAAGACAGTCACTCAAAGGCAAGAAAAATATCATGTCTCCATCATGGCCAATCTAGTCAAAACATCATCAATTAGCTAAAAAGATGTGATAAAAATCATTTCAATAAAAAAATCATCAAAAAGAAAAGCTTCAAGTGTTTTTCCATGTATCAAGATTTTCAAATAGGATTTCCAAAAATTCTGATCTTTAAGTGTTGTCAATTTTTAATCCTGAATAATAAAGTCAATGAAGGCTCACGGATCAAGTTGTGGAATCAGAATACTTGGTTGTGAACAATGATATCCATCAAAGGTTCAATGAAAATCTCTCTCTTCTGAAGCTCTAATAATTCCTTCTCTGATGTCGTGACCGAATGTAGCACTAATTGAATCCATTTGTATCAAATATCCAATCCTTTCCTGCCCCCAAGTGATAAATGCGATCGTGTGAAAAACTTAGGGCCAATAGACAATGCAACAATGCAACTAAAAGGTTTTATTATGACTATGCACAAATGACGGATGCAATGAAGATTTACAAGTGAGATGTTGGGAATGCAATATGTACACATGTAACTAGGAAATGACTTAAGGGAACAAAAGGAACTTGATTGCCAAGTTTTCACCTTTTGGGTCTTTTTCTCTTTTTTTTCTACCAAGGCGCCTATTGCTAGGTTTTCACCAAGGCACTTTTTCTTTTTCATTTTTTTATTTTTTCCTTTTTTTAAAATTTATTTTTTTCTTTTTTTCTTTTTTCTTTTTTTTTGTATTTTCAAGATCTCTTTTGACTATGTACAATAAATATGATGCTTCTCATATGATACTCTTTATACTCTTTTGTCTACCTCATGTATAGAACCTCTTTAGATGGATGCTATTGATAGGTTCTTATAGCTCTTCTCCATCACAATTTGCTAATTTATAAGTTCCCGTTCCAAATGGAGAAACAATGATGAACGGACCAAGCCAATTAGCCTCCCATTTACCTTTCTTCTCTCTTTCAGCTTGATTTTTAGGGTTTTCTCTTAGTACTAAGTCCCCTACTTGAAAGACTCTTAGTTTGATATGCTTATTGCAGTTTCTTGAGATTCTATTCTGATAGACTTTCAAGTGTTCATAGGCTTGCGTTTGGTGTTCTTCTAAAAACTCTAATTGTTGAAGTTGGGAAACTCTATAGTCCTCATCTATTATTAACCCTTGCAATGATACTCATAAAGATGGGATTTCAACCTCCAAAGGTAGGATAGCTTTAGCTCCATACACTCATGAAAATGGCGTAGCTCCTATGGGTGTCTGAATGCTAGTTCTATAGGACCACAATGCTGGATTAATTTGCACATGCCAATCTCTTCATGACTTATTTACCGATCTCTTCAAGATTTTCAAAATGTTCTTATTTGTAGCTTCAGCTTGTCCATTTCCTTGAGGATAATAAATGGATGAAGAGTGATGGGTAATATGGAATGTGCCACAAATTTCATCCACATCTTTGTTTTTGAATTGTTTTCCATTGTCTATGATTATGGCATGAGGGATACCATATCTACAAATGATGTGATTGAGTATGAACATGGAGATCTATTTGCCCATGGTGGTGATCAAAGGAACAACTTCTACCCACTTTGTGAAATATTCCATCGCAGTGATGATGTACTTGTGACCATTGGAAGATGATGGATAGATTATGCCAATCAAGTCAAACCCCCATTGATAGAATGGCCATGGTGTAACAAGTGGATGTAATTCTTGTGCCGGCACATGTATCATGTCACCATGGTATTGACATTTGTTGCATATTTTGATAAAGCGACAAGCATCTTTCTCTAAGGTTTTCCAGAAATACCCCATACGAAGGATCTTCTTGGCTAGGTTTAATCCTCTTGAGTGCAACCCATAAATGCCCTCGTGAACCTCACTTAAAGCTAACTTAGACTCCTCTTCCTCTAGACATCTAAGTAACGTCTAGTCAAGACCCTTATGATACAATGTTTCGGAAAGGATTATGTAACGGGCTGATTATCAGATGAAATTTCATTTTTGGGCTCGTGATTGGTCTATAGGTAACACTTGGTCTTTGAGATAGGTATAGATAGGGTCATACCAGGGTGAGTCATGTCCATTGAGTAGGGCAAAAATTTAGGTATTGGGGAGGTCAAATGTTGGTTTTTCCAACTCTTCCACCAAGAATTCATACTTCTCATTCTGATCTAGTTTTTGAAGTAAAGAAGCCAAGGTCACCATTGTATCAATTGCTCTGTTCTTCTCTCTTGGAATTTGTTCAAAGGTTATCAAAGCAAAGTAATTTTTCCATGCATCTATCATGGTCTTGTATGGCATTATTTTTTCATCTTTGGTTTTGTATTCATCATTGATCTGATTGATTATCAATTGAGAGTCTCCATACACTTGTAGCTCAGTGATGTTCCATTTTAAAGCCATCTTAATGCAAATGACTAAAGCTTCATATTCTACAATGTTGTTTGTACATGGGAAAAAAATCTTGTATGATTTGGGAATAGTGTACCCTTGAGGGTTAATCAATAGTATGCCAGCCCCAGAACCTCCTTGGGTATATGATCCATTGAAATACAACTTCCATGTCTTGGCCTCTATGTTGACAATTGCTGAATTCGAAAACTCCACTTGAATGGTTTGCGTAGAAATCAATGGATTTTTCACTAAGTGATCTGCTATCACTTGTCCTTTTATGGCTTTCCTATCCACATACTCAATGTCGAATTCACTTAATATCATGAACCATTTTTCTATCCTACCTGTTAAGGCAGTTTTTCTTAGCAAGTATTTTAGGGGATCAATTTTTGCAATAAGTTTCACCTTGTTCATCAACATGTAATGCCTCAATTTTTGGGATGCAAAAACAACTGCTAGACAAGCTCTTTCCATGAATGTGTAGTTTAGTTCATAATTGATCAAAGTTCTACTCAAATAGTAGATTGCTCTTTCTTTCCCTTGGTCATCTTCTTGTGCCAAAGAACTCCTAGAGACCTCTCGGTGGAAAATATGTACAGTAGCAATGGTTTTCCTTTGATTGGTGGCATTAGGATTGGTGGATTTATTAGATAAGTCTTCAATAACATGAAGGCTTTGTCGCATTCTTCATCCCATATGAAAATAGTGTCTTTGTGTAGTAACCTTGTGAATGAATGACATTTTTCTACAAGTTGAGAGATAAATCTCCTTATTGATTGAATCTTTCCTTGAAGGGACCTCATTTGGCTTATGTTCTTTGTAATCTCCATATCCATTATCGCTTGGACCTTTTCTGGATCTACTTCAATCCCTTTTGCTAAAACTATATAGCCTAACAATTTGCCAAATTGGACCCCAAAGGCACATTTTTTTGGATTAAGTCTCACTTTGAATTGTTCCAATCTTGCGAATATCTTTTCCAAAATTTTTAAGTGATCTTCTCTGTTGTGTGACTTTGCCAATATGTCATCCATATAAGCTTCTAGAAAGGTGTGCATCATATCATGAAAGATAGTTGGCATTTCCCTTTGGTATGTGGCTCTGACATTTTTAAGGCCGAAGGGCATTACGTTCCAACAAAAGGTACCCCAAGAGCATGTAAAGGTTGTCTTCTCTTGGTCTTCAGGTGTAATTTTTATCTGATTGTAGCTGCTAAAACCATCCATTAATGAGTACATGGAGTGACCCGCTGTCAAGTCCACTATCGCATCTATGCTTGGAAGTGGGAAGTCATCTTTAGGACATGCAAGATTCAAGTCTCTAAAGTTTGTGCATACTCGAATGGATTTATCATGCTTGGTGACCGGTACAATATTGGATATCCATTCAGCATATGCAATTGCTCTTATAAACCCCACCTTCGACAATTTATCCAATTCGACTTTGACTAGGAGAGCTATATGTGGGTGCATCTTTCTCAACTTCTTCTTGATGGTCTTAACCTGTGATTTAATGTTCAAATGGTGCATAATGAAGTCGAGGTCCAATCCTAGCATGTCAGCATAGGACCATGCAAAGTTCACTTGTTTTTCTTGAAAAAAATTGATAAAATCCTTTCTTTTTAAAGGTGTAAGTGACGCTGCTAGGTGTATGAATTTAGGATCCAATTATGTTCCAATGTTGACCTTTTCTATTGGCTGTATGAGAATCGGTGACCTTTCTTCCTCATGTTCAGGTAGGGTATCCAACCTCTCTTCCTTTGGTGCCACAATTGGGTTTTCACCATAGGAAACATCCTTTATCTTTACTTTTTTTGGTTCTAGTGCTGCCACGTAGTGGTTTTCATCACTAGAACTTTTCATTTTTTTATTTTTTTTCATTTTTTTCTTTGGATTAAGAGATTGGACCCCTGCTATTCTCATCATGTTTAGTTCACATTCGTTAGTGAAAGAGGGCTCAACCACATTTAAGTATTGGGTCATGGCTTGGTCATTTGGGAAATAGAGTAAGTCACTTGGCTCAGTTAGGTCCCAATCAATAAGGTCGGGATGCATCAAGGATAGGGATTTATTTGGTAAAGTATCATCAGCTAGAGTTATGGACATGACCTCATTGGATGGTTCATACATTGTATCATTTAGGTCTATGATGTGAGCTTCCTCGAGATGGCCCATGGAAGAAGGATCAAAATCCTCTTCACTTGAGTCCTCAAGGACTTCTACAGGAAATAGCATGGGAAATACAACACATGGATTAATCCTAATGTTTGAATCATCCTCCTCTGATGGTTCCCAAAATTCCTCTATCCATGGTCGATTAACGGGTGCTTGTCCTATATTTATTTCTTATATGATGGGATCTTCATTTCTTGGAGTTTTTTGCCTTGGAACATTAGCATAAGCATGTATTGTGACAACCTCTTTATCATGGCATGAGTCATTGGATAAAGTATCCCACTCATAGTCTCAGGAATCATCACTATCCACATCAGATTCCACCATATTTACTTGAAGATATGAATCATGCATGGGGCTAGAGATTTCTCCTTTGTGTTGGTAGCCTACCCCTGATCTTTCTTCTTTTGACCTCCAAGAAGGTTCAATAGGCTCTAGCAAGCCTCTATTTCTTTTCCCTAAGGGTCCTCTTCCTTTGTATCCCATTTTTTGCATTACTTCAAATCCTTTCCCATATTGATCAGTTTGAATGTTAATATGTTGAATTCTCTCTACGGGAGTATTCAAAGTATCATTTTCATCTTGATAAAGCCATTGGAGAACTTCATCTTCTTCTTTGTCAAATGTTGTCTTGTCACTTTCTCTTACAAAATAAGAGTTATATTTATGAGGAAGATGTTCCTTGGATGGTTTCCCATGTGTTCTTGGAGATGTAGGTAAGTCAAATAGGGAAACAAAATATTCCCCTACTCCTTTGGACTTGATTTTACATTGTTTTTCAAATGTATGCATCTATTCACTCATTTTTTTGTATTGGTCCTCTTTAGCTTTATCTTTCTCTGCTTTGGTGGGTTTGAAAGTTCTACTTCTGGTATAGATGCTTTATCTAAATTTTCATTTAAAGTTGGGCCCTCATAACTCACTTTCTCCTTTCCTTTAGTTGATGTAGTTGAGTTAGTTCGAGGAGGACTTGAAGTAGAAGTAGCACTTAATGTTAACTTAGGATTATCCACTTTAATGTCTTCAATGGTAGCCCTTTGGATAATCCCTTCTCTGTTATGCGGAATAAATAATTCATGGAGAGGCTTTAGTGCATTGCAATATTGGAAAGGATTTGAATCCCCTCCAATCATTATTTCCTCACCCATATATGGAAATTTTATGCATTGATGATAGGTGGATGGAACCGCTTGCATCTCATGGATCCACGGCCTCCCCAATATGATATTATAAGTTAGTTTCATATCTAAGACTTGGCATTTTGTGTCCTTTTTTACTGGTCCCACTTGAATAGGCAATATAATCATGCCTTTTGAAGCTCTTTCTGCTTCATCATAAGCCTTTATGGTAATTCTTTTTGTAGGATCAATGCATGTCTCAGATAATCCTAGAGATTTGACAAGGCTCAAAGTGCAGATATTAAGACCAGCTCCCCCATCTATGAGAGCTCTCTTGACCCTATGTCTTTCAATAAAAACTTCTATATGCAATAGTAGATTTTGAGGATGAGTAATGGACATGTCATCATGATCTAAAAATGAAAGGCAATGGGGTGCAATGAGATGTCCTACCATATTCTGAAACTTTTCATCCAAGTTGGTAGAAACATTAGTTTCCACTAAAGATTTCTCTAAAATTTCCTTGTGATTTGGTGATAACTTTAATAACTCCAAGATAGAAATTTGTGCTGGAGTCCTTTGTAGTTGATCTACCAAACTATATGGTTTTGTTGTTGTAGCCAATTGTTTTGCCAAAATGTTGGATTGTGGAGGGCCAATAGTTTTAGGATCAACCCCTTGTAGAGTAATCCTTGAATTCTACCCCCTAGTGATAACATTAGATGTATCTTTTTGGGGCTGTTCTTTGATCACAATAGTATTGACAATATGCTCGTGACTAGATAAAGTATTGATGATTTTGTCATAATGAGGCACAAAATTGATATTGTTGCTACTTTGCTTGTTCCCATTGGATGATTCACCTTTTTCATGATTATAAAAAGGTTGTTTAAACGATGTGTGATCTTCATTACCTTGAGGCCCCTCTATAGTGATTGTACCACTATCAATCAGGTCTTGCACCATGTTTTTCAATTGTAAGAACTCATTGGTCTTATGCCCTCTAATTCTATGATATTCACAATGACTATTCTCACTCCCCCAGTTGTGTTTATTCTATGGCTCATAGGGTTGAATGCTAGGTAAATTAATGATCTTGTTAGCAATGAGAGTCCTCAATGCTTTCTCGAGAGGTTCACCCAAAGGTGTGAAGTTCCTCTTGGGAGTTGGTACCAAGAATTTTTTAGATTTATTACCTCCTTGAGTATTGTTATTGTAAGGCACTTTGGGAGCTTGATTTGCATTGTTCACCTGATTAGGTGTTCTTGTAAGAGAAAAGGGAGTCACTTTTAAATTACTAGAATTGACAACACCGTCATTGACCACTCCTTTATTGTTGTTCTTCAACCCAAACCGATTATAGTTGTTAGAAAAGTTCTTATTTTGGTTGTTATGGTTGTTGTTGGAGATATTGTTATTGTAATTATTATTGTCCTTGTAGAGTTTCAACTCTCCACTCTTAACTAATACCTCTTCCATGGTTACTCCATTCTCAATAAGGTCTTGGAAGGTCTTAGGACATTACATTCTCAACCAATAATTCATCTCACTACTCAAGCTATTGATAAAGATATCCATCTTCTCTTTTTCGAGTACACTTTGAGGATATCTAGCAAATACCATCCTCCATATTTGTAGGAAAATTAGGAATCCTTCTCCATCTTTTTGCTTGGTATTACATAAGGTGATCATTGTGACTTCGTGTTTGATATTGTATGAGTAGTGTGCCACAAATTTAGAGGCTAGCTCTTCAAAAGTTTTAATGTCGAAAGGTAATTTTGAGAATCATTCCATGGCCATACCTCCCAAACTCCTAGGGAATAATCTCATTAAATAAATGGTATCGTGCATGAATTCTAATCTCAATGCACAAAATTCCTATAGATAATCTTGAGGATCTGATGTTCCTTCATACTTATCATACTTAGGAAATACTACATTGATAGGGAATGGTACCATGACTAGACTCGTGTCAAAGGGAAATGGACATAATGCTTCTATATAAAAAGGCTTTGGAGCCCCACTTTGATTTATCATGTCCAATTGCATTTGAAATAACTTAAATTGTTTATTCATGATATCGATCGGGCTCTCTTCAACTTCTGGTGTTCTAAGTTGATTAACATCATAATTGCGAGGGAGTTTAAGACCCTTTTGGGCTAGATCTAGGAAGTTATTTTCCTTGTCTCTTTCCATTGCTTTCTCCATAAGTTTCAAGAAATAAGGACTTTCTATAGCCTCACTAACCTTCTCATCAGTGGCATCTTCGACAGTTGGTTCACCATTAGCCCTAGCGTTAGTGTTATCAATTCCTTGAGTGATAGGGTCTATTCCTCCATTATTGGTATTGCACTGATTGTTTGGATCAATACCTCCATTGTTGTTATTACCCAAGCTACCAGAGTACATCATGTTGGTTTCTACTTCTTGAACGGGTTGTTCTTGTGGTACTTTTAGGATGGTAGAAGTATCACTTGGGAAGGGAAGCTCTTATCTCAGATAAGTTCCATCTACTTGTAAGGCTTGCTTTACGTAATATGATCGAGTAAAAGCGGGCATGAACACAAATCACTTGAAAATAGACTTTATCTTGCTGGCTTGTGGTTGAATCCTTGTGAAATTTTCAAAATTGCTCAAAACCAGGATTTCTGACCAGGCAAGGTACTGGAACAAATAAAACAGGCAAAAGGGTATCTAAATCTAGAACCAAATTTTTTTGAAACCCTCGGGAAATGCTCACTGTTTTCCCTTTTTTGTTTCTGGGCATCACTTTCCTACATGTAGGCATGACTTAAAGGTTGATACGTGTCGACTGGAATTAATTTAGGTGACACTCTGCAGATGTGCAGACGGTACTTTACTGTTGATAGGCATTTTTTAGTTTTTACAAGTGTTACTTAATATTTCTCAAGCATGACTTTATTGTTGACAGACATTTTTTGAACAGTCACAGGCATGACTTTACTACTGACATGCAATGTTTCTCTATGCACAAGTGGCACTTTGCAGACCAGGTTGTAAATTTTAGATTTTAAAAATAGTAAGATCAGGTCTGTGGAATTTTCTTTCTTGAAAATGAAGTACAAACGCAACACACACATCAAGTTTGCAACAAGTCCCTAAAACCACACTAAAAGTGTATGTTCTCGGTCATTTTTCACAAGTATTTGAACAAGAAAGTCTTCCATGCAATCTACTTATAGTCAAATTTTTCTTTTTAACATGTTTGGCTCTATAAGGTAGATTACTACTTATCAGGTTTTAATGAATAATTTCATTCTAAACCATGCCAAGTTCTTTTTCCCACTTGCGGGCTCCCACACGCACAAAAGCAAAATTTGGCACAATCCAAAAGGACTACTAGAGGAAGTGAAGAAACTTGCACACAATCTAGCCACTTCCCTTTTAAGGAAAAGTGTATTTTTTTTAGAGTGGGTTGGATAGTACCATGGAAAAAGTGATTGTCTCCCACTTGGGTCATTCCCTCTCACCGTCCTTGTAAGGAAAATCTCAGGAGGTAGGCCCTCTATTGCTCTATTTTAACTAGCATGTATAGAAAACAAGAAAATTGAACTTAGTCTGACAAGTTTGGGAATTTGGTTCACTTAAAAAGTGAAGAGCATATCCCTATTGTCTTTCTTTGTTCCAAACACTCAAGCAACAATGGTTCTTTTTCAATCTCTTGACAATGAGATTCTTATAATTGAGGTGTTTGTGTTAATTCCTTATTTTAATTAAGCTAGATTCAATGAATGCCACAATTTAAGCAAGTGCAAGCTTTATTTGATGAATACCTCTCCTTTGTAGCTAGCAAAAAGGCTAGGCGCTTTTATATGGTTTTTGATTGCTTGTTTTTTCTTTCACTCACCTAGTGGTGATCGTTCCCGCTCCCTCCTCCAACAAGTTAGTCAACAAAGCCATAAAAAATGAGGGAAACCATAAAGGAACAATTTGAAGTACAATTAAGTATTTTCACAAGATTTTTCAATGAAAACTTCAACAACTTAATGTAAATAAATTTCAATTTAATGTAGGAAATTTAAGCTTGTAAGCCTCTAACACCTTGATGTAATGAGCATACAATTTCTCTTCTAAGCCTAAACTCTCTAAAATTAAAGCATTATGCAATTCCTTTTCATGTTTAGCTTGTACTCTTACCTCTTTTCTTGGTTGTGTGACTCTGCTCTCTGGCTTTTGAACCTTTCTGTGTTTTCCCATCTACAAGAAAAATACAGACAGAGAATAAGAAAATAGAATCTATAGATTGGACAGAAAATTAAAGCAAAAAGTAGTAAGCGTCATTAGTCATCTAATATGCGTGATTTAAAGATTAGTAAGTGTAACTTTAAAAATAGCAAGTGTCACTTTCTAGTGACTCGGGCAACATTTAAAGTTCAGTAGGCGTAACACTTTAATTATTAGGTGTGAAAAGTAATGAAAATTGCATATGATAAGCTATTTAAAGTGGCAATTAACAAAGACCAGTCGTCAATTAAGAGATACTAGGTGTGACAGTTTGCAGTAAATTACATCGTAAAGGTTGTCACAGACAGTAGAAGACAGTGAATACGCGGTACTTCTCAAGTCTCAGGCATCACTTTACACTCCTGTGCATGACACTTTATCTCACAAGTGTCACACTTTATCTTGTAGACGTCAATTACTTGTAGGTAAGCGTCAGAATAGTGATCACAGGCGTCATTTAATTCTTCATATGCGTCATTTCTCCTATTTTTTGCAAAAATTCACAGAAAAGTGACAACAAAAACACACAAAACTTGATGAAAATGTTAGAAATGAGGCTTAGAGACCCACGGTGGGTGCCATTTGTGTGTGAATGTTAAACACCTTCATGAAATTAGGATCATTAACTAATAATCTTAGCAAATACAATGCAAATTTAAACTAAGAATTGAAACTAAGATCCATGACATCTCATGGTTCTCTAATTAGATGTGGTAAGTAGAGCTCTCAGCTTAATCTCCACTAGTGACACTTCTAAAATGAGAAATATATGATGCTACAATGCTTAATCTAGCTCACAATTCTCTATTTTGCAAAGATAAATTGAAATGCTAATGCTAATTGCTCTCAATTACTCTCAATTGCTCATAAAATGCCTATAATAAGGATGCTTTGCTCTTCAAATCTCTAATTGCTTTTATGCTCAAAAAATGCCTCTTATTTATATTAAATTCCCAAGGGTAGGGGGTAGAGTGAAGTAATCATGATTTAGCCTTGGTTGAGTCAAAAAATTTGCAATGTTTTTAAATGGGGGGGCAATTTAAATGTTTGTCTCAAAGCTTTGGACAAAAGGACAAAATTGAGTGGATGAGATTCAAAGTTGAATTTGTGTGATTGAGATTCAATTAGTTTGAGTGATCCATGTGCTTTGTGTTCTCAATTCTCATTGGTTGCTTAATTTGTTGTTGAAAGATATTAAGATTTATTAAATTCCATCAATTAATTAAATTAGTCATGTAGGGAACAGGTTCAATTTGATTTTTGATTAAACAAATATACAATTAATTGATTAAAATCAATTATATAGTGTTTTTCACCCCTTTAAGCTTGTATTTAACTATTTGATGTCATTATTTAATGTTTCCTTTGATTTGATTGATTTTGTCCAATTTGATTAATAAATGTCCATTTTGATTTTGATTTGATCTATTTTGATGAGAATTAGTGCACTTTGATTAAGAATTTGCCATTTTAATGATTTAAAAGCACTTGCCCATTTTTGAATGTCTACAAAAAGAACCCCATCTGATGACTCCTATTGGGTGAATGAACCATCAAATATTGTCTTCCATGTGTGCTCTGTTAAATGTAGTATTGCTTCATCAAGAAATTCTATAGTCAATAGTTTGTTGTCCTGAAGTGGTGCATCAACTAGTTGATCACTGATGATTTGACCCTTGATGGCCTTCCTTTCTACATACTCGATATAAAATTTTCTCAATATTAGAACCCATTTTTCTAACCTTCCTATCAAAGTTTCTTTGTTCAACAAAAAAATTAGAGGATCATTTTTTGCAATTAGCTTCACTGTGTGAGATAGCATATAATGTCAAAGTTATTGTGATACAAATACCACTACTAGGAAAGCCTTTTCAATAATTTTGTAGTTTAACTCATAAGATATCAATGTTCTACATATGTAGTATATGGCTCTTTCTTTCTTTGTCTCATCTTGTTGTGCAAATAAAGCTCCTAATAATGTTGTTATAGTTGAAATGTAAAGTAGTGGTGGTTTACCTTGAATAGGAACCATAAGTACCAGTAGATTCATCAAGTAATCTTTTATCTGATTGAAGTTTCTCTCATAGTTGTCATCCCATTTGAAGGTAACTCCCTTGTGTAGTATTTTAGTAAAGAGTTGAGCTTTGTTCGCTAATTGTGATATAAACTATCTTATTGATTAGATCTTTCCGTGCAATGTTCTCCTTTTACTTACGCTTATGGGAGGTTTCATCTCTAGGATTGCCTTAAATTTCACTAGACCTACTTCAATTCCTTTTTGTCGATACAGTCTATCCCAAGAATTTCCCTAAACTTACTCCAATTCTGCACTCTTTCAGATTTGTCCTGAGTTGAAATTTCTCCATTCTGTCAAATATTTTTCTTAGATCTTTTATGTGGGTTGTTATGTTGACTGATTTTTCTAGTTTATCATCTACATAGTCTTCCATACTTTTTTGCATCTTGTCATGGAATATGGCTATCATTTCCCTCGTATATGTTGAACCTATATTTTAAGACCAAATGACATGATGTTCTAGTAGAACGGGCCCCAAAGAACAAGTGAAATTTTTCTTCTCTTGAAGCTATAGAGATATGATGCATAATGAGATCACGACCTAGGCCTGACATATCTAAATAGGACCATGCAAAATTGATCTTCTTTTCTTTGAAAAACTTTGTGAATTATTTATTTTCTTCCTCTAACAAGGATTGTGCAATGTGTAATATTTGTGGTATTTCATCCATTCCCAAGTTGATTGGTTGTGTTGGTTTGATGAGCACTAAAGATCTCTCCTGAAAGTGATCAGGTAGGATATCAATCTTCCCATCCTCAGGTGCCTCTGGGAGGCTTTCACCTTTGGATACGTGATTTTTTTTACTATTTTGGGATCTGATACTACCACAATGTGGTTTTCACCATTAGATCACTTTTTATTTTTATTTGTGCTTTTAAGACTAATAAACTTGATATCCCCCTCTTTCATATTCACACTTGTTACACTGGTGGAAGAAGTAAAGGGTTCAACTTTGTTTAAATAATATGCAAAATTATAGTCATTTAGAAAGCACATTAGGTTCATGCGTTCATTCTGACTCCATTCAATGATTTTATGGTATAATAAGGTCAAGGATTTAGATGGTTCAATGGATAGCACCATGTTATCATCAAAGCTCGTGACCAGTAAGACAAGTTCCATTAATTTTGTCTCCAAATGATTTTTTAGACCGTAAAGATTCATAACATCATCACTAAAGTCATTCTTAGTATTATGTGAACCTAATTCAATTGACCTAGCATTGGATCTTTGTCCCTCCTCTAGTTGATAAGCATATTTTTGAATCACATCTATCTTTATATCAATTATAGTATCAGAATAAGAATCCCACTCATACTCATTGGAACTTGTTTCAGCATCATGTGGCATATTTAAAACATGAGTAATAGTTACTAGATGTCCCTAGTTAGGGTGTCCTTCTTGCTCAATTTCAGAAAAATGAGGTATATAAAATTCATACTCATGTTAATCTATCTGACTATCATCTGATCTACCCAAGAAATGGGCTATAGTCAGTGGTGTTTCTTCTTCTTCAAAAATTTTCTCTTCTTGTGGATTCTCAATTTCTTGTAGATATGCTTATTGAAATGTGGATGTCTGACTTTCCCATATTTCTGAGGAGAGAGTTCTACATTTTTTTACTTATTTTTTCAGTTCTTCTTCTTCTCCTTTGTATAGCCATGCTAGGACAACCATTTCCTCATTTTCTTCAGCAAGAGATGCATTATCTTTTACAAATCCTATTTCTTCATGAATAGTTAAAGATTTAGAGCTAGAAGGTGGAAAATATGATGAAAATTTTCCATAAGACTTGGGAGATGTAGGGAGATCAGCCAAAAATGGAAATGGATCTAGTCTGTATTCTCTTATATCCTTGATTTTTAGTTTCTTCTCAAATTTTCTCATAACAACTGCCCTAGATCTTTGGGGTTCTTGATCTTTTTAGGCCTCTTTGTTGTGTGGGGCCATGATATCAACTTTTTTCAATGTGTTACAAGAATAGCTAGCATCTGATAGTATAGTGACTTCTATTTCATTGTGTGGAAACTTTACACATAGATGATACATTGATAAAACAGTCTATTGTCATGTATCCATGACCTACCCAATAAGATGTTGTATGCTAGATTCAAGTCAAGAACTTGGAAATGACATCTCTCTCAATGGGTCCCACCCTGATAGGTAGTACAACTAGTCCTTTTGATGATCTTTATTCTTCTTCATAGGATTTTATTATGATTTTCCTCCTTGGATCTATAACATGTTATGAGAAACCCAGTGCTTTGACTAGATTGAATATACATATGTTCAAACCAGTGCCTCCATCTATCAAGATGCACTTAACTTGGTGTTTATGGATCAATACTTCTATATGAAAAGGTTGATTATGAGGATGATTCAAGGTTTTGTCATCTTCATCAGAGAAAGATAGATAGTGTGGGGAAGTCAAATGACCAACCATAGCTTGGAATTGATCTACATCTAAGTCCTCTGGAATGTTTTCTAGAAGTAGGACTTGTTCAAGAATATCGCTATGTGTAGGACATATCTTCAGCAATTCCAAATTTTAGATTTGAGAAGATGTACATTTTAATTGTTCCACCAAGTTGTACTTAGATGATGATGATGAAGGTACTAGTTATTTTGATGTAGAAGGCTTTGATATTGAAATAGTCAGTTGTTTTGATGAGGATTTAACTCCCTTGATAGTGACCTTGGCTTGACTTAATGTGACTACATTATAATATTCAACTTCTTTCTTTTCACTTTTGATGATAATAACATGCATCGATTGTTCACTTGGTTGTATAACATTTGATTCATCATCCCATTATATCTTTTGATCAAATATGGGATTGTCATGAAGTGTAAGAATCTTGCTAGTATATTGATCATGGATGGATTTCTCGTAGGGTTCAATCATGTGGATCACATTTTTCATTGTTAGTATAAGTGTAGTTGATCTTATTACCCTTGGTATTTGAACTTTCACCTTTCTCATAGTGGGGTAGCAGTTCTTTGAATGTGTTATGATCATTGTTGGATTAATGACCATCCACTTTGATTTTATATTTGTCAATTAGATCTTGGATTACATGCTTAAACTTCATGCATTCATTCATCTTGTGTCCTTTGTTTCTATAGAAATCATAGTAATGGTCATCATTCCACCACTTTGATTTGATTTGTGGTTCACACGAACTTGATTCTGGCAGAGTTATGATGTTTATGTCCAATAGAGTCTTTAGTACTACTTCAAGAGGTTCTCCAAGAGGAGTGAAATTATGTCTAGGTTTTGATAACCAAGGTTTATCTCTGTTTGATTCATTACCTCTAGGATTTTATGTCATGTTGGAATTTTAGTTGCTTGAAGGTTACTCAAGAGATTGAAGACAATTGTTGGTTTTTCTTTTATATTGGATTAAACAAATATTGATTAGATCTTGTGTTAACCATGAACTCCAGATAGCCAAAATATGATCACAAGTTGTAATTGGTGATGCCCTCTTTGTTGATAGAATGTTTATTATTTTCCTAAAGATTGATTTGATTGATTTAATATAGGTCTAATGTGATTTTGGAAAGTATAGGGTTTGATGATCCATGATGGAAATTCTCACAATCAGCTGATAAGATTGCTGAGAGAACACAATGACACAAAGGATGATTTTTTTTTAACAACAACAAAGATGAAGATATGACAATAGTGGGGGTTTAAAGTGTCCAAATTTCACACTCTAAATGATTTGACTTAAAATAGGACCTAAATAATTATTCTAGTTATAAATATAATTTGGCATTAAAGGTTAGAAAACACACACTTTTTCTGATACAAAATAATAGTTATGATACGAAAAACCTCACTCTGTGATATGAAAGCCCTAAGAAAGCCCTAATTTTTTTTGTACAAAGAGAGATGTCAGACCATACAAAAATATAATCAAGAATAACCCTTAAACATTGTTTCGTACAAAACAAGACTATAGCTTATGTGAAACGTTTTGAGGGGAACAAATTTTTGTACAAAGAATTATGGCAATCAATATGAAAATTTACTAATTGGACTAGTTTACCACTAACTTGATTGTAATTTTGATTTGTCTGAACATGTTTGGATAAATTTTGGAAGTATTTTAGGTATTGAACACACACATTAAGCACATGAGTGTAAGGTAGACCAAGCACACACTATCCCTATAGGAATTGGCATAGAATGAAAATCCTTTCCTACAACTTAGGTATCGTCAAAAGAGATAATCAGAATATGACCATTGAAGACCATACAATGTGTCAAGAAATGTCATATTATCCAACTCCAAATTCTCAATGAAGGAATGATATATTGAGTGATCTTAGGGATGTATCCTCCTTGCACAAGGTTAATCGAGCTTTTGGGGGTGATCTGGGTAGCTTCTTACACTATGGTTTCTAGTTAGGGGTTCCGTTCAAAGATATCTTGTGTTAACAATATAAGGAAACATGGTCACACAAGCATAATTGAGACCTATAGTCCTGCAAAACAAGGCACAAGATAAATATTCCCTTTAAGACATTAATCTCAAAGAGGCATTTTATTATAGTGGGTCAGAATGGCTAGTTTTTCCTTGTTCCCACTTGAGTCACTCCCATGATATTTTCTCATCAATGGTAGACTCGCTAAGGGTAATGAAAAAAATGAAAATGGATAGCTAATTTGAGGTCTAGATTTTTATTTTCCCTCAAGGAGAAAATAGCATACTCTCCTACTCAATTTTTTTCTCCAAAGCACACAAGACACACAATTCATTCCCCATAGATAATTTTCAAATGATAAGTCAAACACTTCTAGGTTTATAATTTTCCAAAAATGTAAAAGAGAACAATCTCCTAATATTTGATAAGTCAAAGACAAATCACCACTAATTAAGCTAAGTGCCTAGAAATCCATTAAATGAAAACACATGAGTTTGTTTGGTTGAAATTTCAAAGGCAACCTACAACCACAAATAGATCAATAGTTTGGATTCAACAATCTTCCAACAATGTCCTCCAACCATAATGCATTAGTAATTTGTCACAAATTGTGTGAGATAAGAGACTTTGACAAGAAAAATCTTCAACAAACAACCCGCACAAACTAGTTATGCTGCAAAAGTGAAGAAACAAAGAAGCAAAAAGATAGGATTAGTAGTTAGAAACCAAAATCCAATTGAAATTAAATGTAAAAAATCTCTCTATTTTCTGTACGAAACTAGAAACCAAACCACAAATTTTCATACAAAAGACTTTACTACGGAATATGAAACTTTTTCAATCAATAGACTTTCATACGAGATACTTTGATGTTCAATATGAAACAATATTCTATATGATCAAAGATGCAAGACAATACGAAACAAGACTTGCTAACATATTTTTGTGCGAAAAAATTTGTTAGCTAAGATTTTTGTATGAAATAATTTACCTGTCCATGTGAAACAAGGTGAACCAGAGCATGGAATTGATCAAAATTTGGGGCTAAATCTTCTATTCGGCCCCACAGTGGGCACCAAAATGTGTTCTATTTCAAGTGTACTTATAAACATACAACACCTCAACTTAATAAAACTTTAATTTTATTAGTTAATTCATCAAATCATCATGAAATACATACAAACTAATGAAGAACAATTTTTTGCCTCCTAATTAAGGTGATTTTGATCTAAATTGGCATAATGCTCTCATATTTTAGCTCATATAAGTGACTAAGCTACCTTAAAATAGAGGATTTATCAAGAACAATGCATCTACAATGTAATTCTAATATGAAATCTATGATAACAATGCAAATTTAAGCTAGGAATTGAATAAATTATGCTAAATCAATGTTCTAGAATAATAGAGTTGCAATGCACTCAAATGCTCATGAGAAGTCTAAAACAATTTTGGCATAATCTCTTTACATGAATTCTAGATGATGAATGAACTTGAATTAATTTCTTTTATATAATTTTAGGAAAAACCGGTGGTTGAGATTCAATTGCAAAGAGTGGTGGAGATTAAATTTTTCCTAATCCATGTGATGTCATGTGATTGGTTGATTTAGCTCATTTATCTTTTAGTGGTGAGTTGGAAATTAGAATCACTTCATCATTTCATTTAATGAATAATCCTAGCAATGGGATTTTTGGACTTTTATTTAATTAAATGTGCTAGGACATTTTTATTAAATGACTTGATGTTTGATTAATTGACCTTTAATTGTTTGAATAAAGATGAATTATACAACTAGGTGGATCGACCTAATTATATAATTTGATCTAGTGATTTAATTGATTTCATGATTTTGATAAGGTTTCGATCCTTATATTAGGGTTTAGGGTAAATTGAATTGATTTAGGTACACCAATTCATACTAGACCATTTTAGGGTGATTATAGTACCAAGGTAGGGTTTTTTGTTCTTCATTTTTCCTTAGGCTTTTCTTTTCTTTTCTCTATTTTTCCTTATGGTTTTCCTTGTCTCTTATGCTAGGGTTTTCTTTCTTTTTTCTTTTTAGTTTTCAATCTTAGATTTTAGATTCAAGTTAGATTGAAACCCTCATGAGTCAAAACCTCCATGAATCGAAAGGCCACAACATCAAAATGGGTTTTTTCCTACAGAATCAGCCAAACTCCAAAAATTTTGGAGGTTTCATATTTTCATACTCTGACACCTTGAGAAATCCTTCAAACAACGATAGATTGACAATTTAAAATATCTACCTAACTATGAAAACATGTTCAGTTTTAGAGTTGTACACTATGAAAAAAATCATCGCCTCTGATCCACCGCAGATCTGAGCGACCCCAACTCTAGTCTTCCAAAAATTTTGTTAGACCTTTCAAAGTTTCACACTCTGAATTGATAAAATATCTTCTTACTTTTGAAACCAAAGATACTAGTAGTTTCATCAATGCTTTATAGCATCGGACTTTTGTAGTCTTATCACATTGTCAGACTACAAAGGTCCAAATTTGTGAAGAAACTAGAGAGTTGGGTTTTTGATCTATTTAATGGGTTTTCCTGCTTCTTTAAGTTCAAGGGATATAGTACCCCCACCAAGATGGGAAATTCACATAGCAAGATAATTGATATAGACATAGGCCATATGGACTAGGACTCATTCTTGAGATAGTGTGCAAAAAGTGAGTCCAGATCTGTAGATTGCACTACTTTGGTATTGGTGGGATTGGTAAATGTAGTTTCTCATCATGTCTCCATTATTTCACCATACCTAATCCTCACACTAGAAGAGCATTATGTAGAAGATGAGAAGGTAGTAAAGAAAAAGTTTGGAGACATTGTATTGTACTTAAGGTCAGATATCATTGAGGAAGTCTTCCATTTACAGAAGGTAGATCACTACTACCCAACTATCAAAGAGAGAGGTTTGAGATGGTTTGAAACTAGTCCTAAATTGTATGACCTCATTAATGAGAAATACTTTATCAACCCTCTAAAAAAGGATAAGTTTGACAAGATTGACATGAGAAATATAGTGACACTTCTGAGAAGGGTATATGGCCTACCTATAGTATAAAAGTTGGAACCATGTATGGTTGACATGATAGAGAAGATAAAAGGAAGAAAGGTACATATTGATTGGGCCACTATCATTAGTGATAATCTTCATGATCAAATGAGGCAATTAAATCATAATTTGAGGTTCAACATGACCTCACACATTATCTATCTCTTAGCTACAAGAGCAGAGTACCCTAGGATCACCAAAAGGATATCTTTCTAGGACCAGAATGCAAGGATGTACATTATATACCCTTAGCTAGTGAGGAAGGAGAAGTTGAAAGATGACGGTCCCAAGTAAAAAATTATAAATGAAGCCTTCATCTTTGCAATCATCAGATCTATCAAAGGTGATTATGCAAAGAGATTATTAGAGGAAGATGCATCTAAGGTATGGTCCATTGGGGCCTATTACATTCAATTCAGGACCTTTACATATATATGGGGGTAGGAAGCAACCTTAACTCCAAGAATTTTCCATGCTACCAATCATACATGATATTATTAATATAAATTGGAAGACAAATTTCAGATGCCTATGAGGTCATTAAGAACATGAAGAAGTACTATTGGAATTTCCCCATCTCTATCGGATCCCTCTCAGTGTAGGATAAAAAAAGTTTGCAAGTCAATAGCAATGGAATGGGATGAATTTCCTCTACAAGATTTCCAATTAATAAGGCATAGGTTTGAACCAATTGGGACCTTTATCCATATTTTAGGAAATTTCTACAAGCATGAGCCTCATCTTGAAGATCACTGGATGAATTTTATTGATGATTATGAAGTAAGGATTAGGGACTATTATAGGATGGACTTGGATCTAGCACAAGAAGTAATAGAAGTCCACATTCCTCCTAGGGTTTGGGAATAAGATAAAGATAACATCCTTGATCCCCTTTATAATAAGGATAAGGTATACAATAATTTAATTCTTAATCTTGAGGTTAACAAAGGTGAGAATGACCATATCAAAAAATGAGCCAAACACATAATGGACTTAATAGTGACTTGGATACATAAACATTTCAAGTTGGATACACTCCCCATGAAGCCTTAGCTAGAATAACTTTCTAAGGTAGAGAAAGAGAAGGGTAAGAAAATGATTATCCCAACCTTCAAGGAAACAAATCCTATAAGGATGGAAACGGTTTACAAACATGCAAGGCCTACTACCTATGGTCCTCAAGAAAGACAGAGGATAGAGAAGGGGAGAGGAAAAGATGATAATGCACCTCCTCCTACAAAATAAATAGATACTCCATCTCAGGCATCTGAGGAACCTTCCACATTTTATCAAAGGAAGAAAAATGTAGAGCCCCAAGAGAAGGGAAAGTTTTACAAGAGAAAGGAGGCTTTGGTGTCACCTTAATTGGCAGACTACTATAGATACCCCCTTGTTTAGAAGAACTTGGAAGACTACTATAGCTACCAAAAGGGAAGAACGGGTGGAAGTTTCCCAACCTCAAGTGAAAAAAATGATTATTGACTTAGAAAGAAGAATAGAGGCCAAGACGGGAACCAAGGGTAACTTAGGATTGAAAAAAATTGAGTTATCAGACTTTGAGGATATCCCTAGATTCTTCAACCCTCCTAGTCAATATTTCAATCCTAATTTTCATCTTACAGTGGCACTAGTACAAGCACCCTTTTAAGTATAAGGATATGTCAAATTTGTGGCCCTTCGAACTCAAACAAATGAAAATCAGATGCAAGGGGCAAGTGGGGATCAAATTATTGATCAGAAAATAGAGGTGTAGGTACCTGTTCACCCATCCTTGGATGAAGAACCTAAAATAGAAAAATGGACAAGGATGGAGGGATAAGGAGAGAAATTAGCAGAGAAAGTAGCAGAGCTTGAAGAAGAAGAAATTGATACTAACCTAACAATTGAGAAACACAAAGGTGATGACTCTATACAAGATACTTTAGAGCCATAGATTTTAACTTTTCCACCTATATTAGCTTCACAGATACAATAAAAATATGTGCCACTAAAGAAGAGATATAAACTAAGAACTGGAACTATGGGTATAAATAATGGCTAGCTTGTGATCTTTTGGGGAAGAGGGAGAAGATTCTCCTAAGGAAGTAGGTGATAAGGAAAGAACACATGAATAAGAAGATCAACCATAGGCTTTCCCATCTTCCCTAGAAAGATAAAAGACACCAAATCCATAACAATAGAAATCTAAGCATGAAGTAGGAGAACGAGAGGAGTAAACTCCTGAAAAGTCATAAATCAAGGAGGCCTTGGAAGGGGAAAGACATGGATAGGAAGAGAAAGAAGATGAGGATCAAACAACAGGTGATTCAATAATGCCATATGAACCATTGAATTCTTCCACCAATCCCACCCAGTTGGCTAAGGAAATCTAAACTTGGAGAAGAATAAATATTGAAGAAGAGGATGTTGGTATGCCCACATTAGGGTAGACATTTCATAGGGGAGAATCTAGCCAAATTATTTAAAGGATTCCATATGTGACACCAAATTATCAAGGGATATGGATGGCTCATGTTGCAATACCTCCTCTAGCACAAGTATTACAAAGATAACTCTAGAAGATTACATAATGGAGGAGGTCGACCTAGGTGACCCTACTCATGAGGGTGGTAAGGCATTAGCAGCATTGGGTTTGAAGCAGTTGTTTAAATATTTAGATAAAGATGAAATAGAGATTCAAGGAAAGCATAGGTTGCAACTTTGAAGGACTATGTAACAAAAATAGTCAGTCCAATTAACCAAGATCATCCAAAGGCCACATTATAGGAAACATTAAAAAATAAAGCACCCCCAGAATCTTCAAATCCTTTTGTAAAAGCATGCACATATTGGAGGTCCAAATTTGAGAGATTTAGAATTGAGGCCATTTGTATTGTTTTGAAACATTTTGAAATAATCCTTATTGAAGTGACACGACTCATTGACCTGATGGAAGGAGAAAAAGGGGTTGATAATAAAATGGAACAATGGCTAAGAGAACTATAGGATTTGAAGGTGATAAGAAAGCAATGCTTTCAAATCTTGATGAAATTATATGAGGGTGTAGAGTTGAATAATTTTGATGAGTGGGTCAACGCCATTGGTGTCGCCATTAATGGTATGTTGTATGTAGAATGGGTAGAGAAATTCTTTGAGGGAATTGACTTGGATTTATATGAAGATGAGAATAAATAAATATTATACTCCATAAAGAATATTGTCCAATAATTTGAAGGAATTGTGGTCGAGGTAAACACTAAGGAAGATTTTCAATGGTTGTTATATTTCAGAGAGGACGTGAGAAAGATGATGGAACACATAGATGATATTTAAGGGTTCGCTTCCAAGCTCACTTCATTTTGAGAAAAGCAACATAAGAAGTTGGAATCCATGGAGTTACCCAATTTTGATGAAGTACAGGAAATCATAAAAAGCCTTCATAAAGCTCACTTAGACATTCTTCTAGAAAATTAAGTGTCATTTTGAAACCAATTTTTTAGACTTCAATCATTTTTTATACTGTATGCAATGAAATATTAGTTTCAAAAGGGAACAAAATAAAATATTTAAAGCATTCACTACACTAAATCAATACAACATATATGATAAGACCTAAAAAATAAAGCTTATAGTTATCAAGACCTCAAGCTCCAAATATCTCCAATGTAGCTTAGATTTGTCCAAATAGAGGGATGTGTTCTCAATGATACTCAAGATGCAATGGTATATGAGTATGGATTCTAGGATGATTTTGGAATTAGGATGTTATGATTATTTCTTTTGGATCTCAAAGGGGCATCATAAGTTTGTTCTAGATGGTGGATTATTTGTGAAGGGAAGAGGGCTCAATTTATAGGCAAAGAGGAAGTTAAATGGATGGTTGAGATGTAAACTTGAGGAAGGGCCAAGATGCATTTGAGGGGAAGCAAATGGATTTTTATTTATAAAAATCATAGCCTTGTGACAAGTGTCACAAGGGGAGAGATTGAGAGAGGATTAGGGTTTGAGAGAACATGTCATAAAGGCACATATTTTCTCATACCCCAAAGGTCAATTTTGGAGGAATATGACCATTTTGGGAAGTGGGAATGGGGGACAAAGATGTAGGAATGTGGTTGAGGGTGTAAGGGATGTGTAAGAGCATTTAAGGTTGAAAAGTGTGATAGAGGTTGGGATTGGACTTGACAAGACATGATGTTGACTTTGGGGTGGTTTAGGATTACTTAATCCTCATTATTAAGGTTTTAGAAATGTTTAGGGATTGATTAGGCTTGGATTAGAGGGCAACTGAGAGAATTAGGAAGATGTGATGGGAGGAGAGAGAATGAGTGGAGAGTTAATTAGCTAATCAAGAGGTGATTAATTAATTAAGTGAGGTTAGTATGTGTGAATGGGTTGGGTTGAGTTGGAACTAGGGGTTAGGTAGTTGTATGAGGTTAGGGTAGGGGTTAAAGTTAGGAGTCGTGTGCTCAAATTGATTAAAGGGGATTTATTTAATCAAAAATAGATTTTAGAAATTAATTTAAATAGGAAAATTGCATTCATTTAAATTAATAGAAGGATGATTTAATTACGTATCTAACGATGGCTTTCTATTTGATAATTAATTGGACTATAGTTAATTAATTAATTTAATTAACTAGTGGGATGTGTAATCATCTAAAAAGGTCACCAAAACCATAAGCCCCTAAATCTTGATTGTTCATCAAGAAAGCCTTAATTTTGATCAAATCTCTTAAGTCCTAACCTAAGGCAATTCAACTCATCAATCAGATTCAACCTATACCCTGAGTCTCATCGCGCTTGATCTTATTTGATTAATTAATTCCTAAATCCTAATATTATTGGTAATTAAATTAACCTTGTACCATTTATTTAATTAATATTTTAGGATGTTGATTAAATAAATAAAGAATTGTCAATTAATCACAAAAAGGGAATTAAATTAATTACGTCATCACATTTTGGAGAAAAATTCATAAAATCCTTTAAATATTCCAAAAATGCATTTATGAAGTCATCATCCAGTCAACTGAAAACAATTTTGGAAATAATTTAATTAACTAGAAAAACAAATATGTTAACTCATCTATCAATTTAGAAACTTCATTTTCTCCTTGGAAGTTTCCCAAATAACCGATTCTCTCAACCAATCAAATCAATTGCACGTGGATTGTGATAGTTCAAAATGAATCTCAATCATTCATCTCGAATCAATCTTGTCTACACATTCTCAAGAGGATTTCTATATAATTAGGCCTCTATTCTCACAAGAAAGAACCCAGTATTTTTGCTTAGAGTAATGTTGTCATTGTGTTTATTGTAATCATTGTTAGCCATTTTAATTGCATAGTTAATTTAGTTTAATTTATTTTTATTGCATTTATCAAAATCTAGGAACACTTCCATTTTTTTCTTAATATGGATTAATCTTAAATCAAGCATTGGATGAACTTGCATTGCATAATATATTAGTTGTTAAAATACTTCATTTAGATAGATTCTAAAGTCAGTGGATTTTGCAATGATCTGAGAGAAAAATCCATACTCATGTCTACGAGAAAGCAATGAGTCACCTTGACTAATTTTGGTTTTGTTAATGGTATTTCCATTATTTAAAATTAGTTATATAATGATTCATTGAAGTGTAGTGTAGCCAATTTTCACACACATTTTTGGCACCCACCTTGGGGCAGAAAATTAATTTATGTCTTCACATTTTTGCATTTTTTACAAATTTTTGATATTTTGTCTATACTTCGTACTCTGATCCTATTTTCTCATACGAGCATCCTCACAAGACAATACGAGTCTAGGTTGATACTCATATGGGATGCAGTATATTCTTGTATTATTCCTTATAGATTCTTGTACGAGAATCTGGCTAGTTTTTTTAAATTGAACACAACATAAATTCTTCTTGGTTTTTCTGATTTATGTAGTTGGATTTTCTACTAATTCTGATAAATTTGTTATTTTTATTTCTTTGGTTTTTCTAGGCAGCTTAACAAGTTTATGGAGGACATTTTTGGTGAATACATTCATGCTATATCTAGACCCTTGCAGGATGTGTGTCAAAGAATAAGAGAAAAAAGAGACTACTGATGTATTTGGTGCAAGTTGCCTATGATGAAAACAACTAGACATTTTGTTTGCTTTAATATTTCTTAGGAACCTCACATGAAAGACATTTTTAAAAGAACCATTTGTTTGCGTGTTTTGAGATAGTGAAAAGGATAGGAGATTATGCTCTTTTCCCCTTGAGGGAAAATCATAAATTCAGACCCTTGTAGCTATTATTTTCCTTTTTGCACTCTTTTAGATGGGCTTGTCCAAGTGGTAAAAAGTACTCACCCTTGGAGAATGTGTTAGAAATAGGGAATACTGAGAGGAAGGGGGGGGGGTGAATCAATATTTTACAAACTTTATCTTTTGCCCAATTATGGATATAACAGATTATCTTTATACATGCATAACATAGGAAGCTAAATAATATGCATAACAATAAAGAACTCATAACACATTATTTGTTCTCGAGGAAACCCTAGCCAAGGGAAAACCCCAATGGGGATGGTACCCACAAAGATCCACTAATCAAAAGTATCTTGTTAAGGATGTTGACCCTATTAGGAGTATATTACAAGCATATAGTGTATCAGTCCTGATTAAGGGACTATAGGCCTTGTTAGAAGCCTCAACCCTGTTAGGATTTGTAGTACAAAATGTGATTACTAGATGAGCCCACTACCCAAACAAGTAATGTACAATATACATTGATTAAAAAATAGTTTAAGGTACATAACCTTATACTGCTTGCATCAATATCACTTTGCTACTCTTTCACTATCACTATTACATATGCTTCATATACTTTGCATCATACTTCTACAATTACTTGCTGCTTTTATGTCAATTACTACACTTTACAATTACAATTACATTTACATTTATACCAATAGCTTTATCAAAGAGTTAACATCTAGGATGTCATCCCTTTATATTGTTAAGTCATTATTTTGATAAACAAAATAATCCCTTAACTCTTTACTAGTTCTTTCTTCATATTCTGTCATGTCGGCTTCACACTGTCTTCGGTAAAACTATCATAACTTCTTCCGTACATGTCATACTAACTTGCACTCTGAGATGGGTGATCAATAGTCATCATAGAGTCTATTTTCAAGTGTGAAAGCACTGAAATTACTCCAATCAATGTCGCAAACAAAAATTGTATCTAGGTTCACTGGTAAAACACTATCTCACACTTAGACAAATTTGCAATGCACTCTGTCATACTTTCTCTCTGACTTGTGCAATCTTCATGAGGATCATATGTTTCCATAATGACAACATCTATGCAATCAACTCAGCCAAATTGCCAACAATCTCCCCCTTTGTCATTGGTGGCAACATATGAGAAAATTGGCTAAGTGTATAACTCAAAATCTCAAAAATGTTCAAAACTGTGGCCATAGTATAAAATACATACTATCCTTATAAATCCCTCAAAAATTATTTCCTCTAATATAGTACTCCCCCTAAGAGTAACAACCCTTATCATATACTATCAATTTTCCTCTATATATATCTCCCCCTTTAACAACAATGACAAAATAAGGTAAGGAGGGTCACAAAATTGTATCACAAAAAGTTATACCTCAATTTATTTATTGCAAAGCCAGTAGGCTTGCAACACAATCTACAAAATCTATCTTCATGGATTCTATCTCCTTTTCCCATGATTTCTTAATGGAATCTACCACATTGAGTAGTGCGCTCAGTCCATAAGAAGCAATTTCACATGCTTGGAGGTTTTCAAAGTTAAATTTCTGAAAAGATGTCTTTGCTGAAAGACAATCTTCCAACTGTTCTTCAATTATGCTCAACTTCATAGAAACATGCTCTCTCAAAAGAGTATATCTTCTTAGTTTCCTATCTTTCTCATCTTGTACAATTTTGATTTCATCATACAGTTTTTTAACTTTCTTCTCAACATCACAGACCTTCACATTGGGGTTAGATAGAAGGTTTGTTTCATGTAGAATCTCTGCTTCCTTCAACTTTATCTTCTGATCTTCCTTAGTTGTCAAAGTCTCTAATTTTGTACACTGTATGCACAAAGATTTTCCTATTTCCAAGTGTTTCCTCAAATTGTTGATGTACTGACTGATGTTCAAAAGAATTCTAGCCTCATAGTCTGCTTGTGCTTTCACTTTTGCAATATTAGCTAGGTGTGTGAATTCATTATCAAAGGTACTCATTACCTTCTTTGCCTTCTCCATAGGGTTTGCTTCTAAAATTTGTGTGGTCACAATACTTTGTAACTTCTCAGTTAGTTCCTTCAGACATCCTTCAAGACTCTTCACCTTCTTATTCTTACCAATTATTTTTTTTAAGGATGTAATTAGTTCCAACTGATCATCATCATCTACTTCTTTTCCCAAATGCTCAATCATAGAGCCAGTTAGAGTCTTCTTTCCTGTCTCAGGAGTAAGACTGATGTCTTCTTTGGTGGGAAGGGGAACTTGTTCTTCTACAACTGGTGGTTCCACAATAGTGGTCTCTGTCATCTCTTCTTCTTTTGTAGCTTCCTGTTCCTCAAAGGATGAATTGTCAACAATGTTCTCCAAATTCTTGAATACATTTTCATCAGTATCCAAGGTGATTTGTGTACCTTCTACATTCATTGTTTCATCTTCAATATTAATAGCTGGAGAAGAGGGAATGTCCTCTTGTACTTTCTCACCAGCTTGCTCTGCTGCAACTGATGATTCTCCAACATATTCTGCCATAACCTTGATAATAGCCTGTCCAATCTTAGAATTTACTTCTTCATACCTACCTCCCATAATCTGAATTGTTCTCCTTTTGGTTCTTAGATGGGTGCTTAGGGCCTTCATAATCTGGTTGAAATGGGCTTCATCTCTTATCTCACAAAGCTTCCTCACAAGCTTTTCTCTAATAGATGTCTCTTCATCTGATGCTCTCTTCTTTTTGTTCAGAAGTTTGTTATAAAGATCATCAAGTATTTGTCCTTAAATAGTATCAAACTTCTTGCCAGTCAAGATCATATGCTTCACAACTGCATTCTCTAGATTAAGTCTATCGGTATAATCATAAAGATCATAATATTTTTTCATTCTTGCAAAGTCACCATTCTCAATAATCTTCTCATTAAGATTTTCAACTTTTGGTTTCCAAGCTTTCTTCTTTGTAGTGACATCATCTTTAACCTCTGCAATCTTTCTTGGAATAGGTTGCACTAGAGTTTTATGCCTCTTTCCTGGTCTAGTGGCACTCTCCTTAACTCTTTTGCTAGGTGTGGAGGAAGTGGATCTAGTAGACATCTTTGTTTCTATGTCCTTCTCAAGTACTTCCACTTTCACCTTTACTTGTGGTTCTTCCTGTGGCACTGCAATTGATGATAAAGGAGGGATAGACAAAACTTTCTTTTGTCCACTCTCTCTGATTGTTGCTGCTATCTATTTTGCTACTAAAAAATCTCTCTCTATCATTCATGTATCCTTTAAGATTTTCTTAATGGTGCTCTCAACTCTCTTCTTAGACTATTTCTCTTCAATTAGAATCTTTGTGGAGTTGAAGTTCTCCTCAAAGGTTCCAAACATGTTACACTGAGTGTCCAACTTACACTTCAATAGTCTGCTAACATACTCTTCAGTTTCTACTTTAGATATTTCATAGCCAAGAGGGTCTATGAACTCTATTCTAGGCTCTACTGCTTCAATATAGGTAAGGTCAGTATCCACCATAAAACATATATCATCTTTATATTTCTCAACAAGAGACTTAGGGATCCTTGATCT
Organism: Chamaecyparis obtusa; assembly: GCA_027943335.1. NCBI lineage: Eukaryota > Viridiplantae > Streptophyta > Pinopsida > Cupressales > Cupressaceae > Chamaecyparis > Chamaecyparis obtusa. Next base: position 471,557 of record BSBK01000284.1, on the reverse strand, counting down.
GCTAGGCACAATATTTTGAAATGTCTTAATAACAAGTACTGCACTTTCATTAACACTGTCAATAAAATGCTTTCTGTATACTACATTAATCCTTTCCATTGTGGTTTGTCCATCTTTCCAATCATTTCCTATGGTGTAAGGAAATCTCCTCAAAAGATGAAAGAACATGTATGTGATTAGGGATGAGAACCTAAACTGTGTATACTTAGTTTTCTTGATCTTCTCCAAGTTCTCAAATAATTGAATTCTAAGAATTTCACACATATCAACTGGTACCCTATCAACACACATAAGATAAGCTAAATGTACCATTCCAATTTCCATGTCATCTTCTCTTGAATTAGCACAAAACTTAGTAGTTAGGATCTTGCATATGTATCTCACATCAACTTGTTTGATCTCGCTAATCACAATTCCTCTACCATTATAGGATGAATTAGTGTTTTCAATGACTATTTTTCTCATGTTTTTCTCATTAAAAGGAATATCTCCAGTCTTAGATAATCCAATGACTTCATTAATCAAATCAGCTGTAATATCTATTACTCTATCCTCTAGCCAAAATTTTCATTACAAATTCTACTCAAAATGATCTTAGTGCATTCTTCATTATCAAATTCATACTGTAATCCATATTTGACAATTTCATTATGTTCCAATTATTCAAAACCTTGTTTCAGTGTCATATCCTGATTGTACATCTTCTGATATTCATCTATAAAATCACTATCATTTACTGTCTCTAGTTTGCATCCAAGATAACTCCTGACATTCTCTAAATGTAAAACTCCATCTGGTACAGATGATAATGCAAATGTAGGGTCTTCTTCCAATGGTTCTACTGGTTCCCTTTTTACTTTAGGTCTATTCTTATCTCTAACATTATGTATTAATGAAACATCCTTGATTTCTTCAAATGCCTTTACTGATTCAAAGATTTGTCAAGTAAAATACCTCAATTTTGTGATTTTAGGGCTTGCGTAGATTTGGCATGCAATTCTTTTCCAAATCCTTGCAAAATGCTTTCTATCACTGCTCTTTGATCTCCTTGAAACTTTAATTCACTTTGATGATCAAATAATACTGATCATAACCTTTTATTAATTCAATCTCACTTAGATCTGACATCGCATTCAATTCTTTTGCTGCTTCTTTCCAAAAAGTTGTCTCTGCTATCCTGCAAAACTTAAAACTTCTTGCGATCTCGCAAAACATAATATTTTTCTTTTCACTCTTATTACAATATCATAAACTACCTTGCATTAACTGTGCAAGACTCAATTCATCATTTATCTACTTCTATACTAAATCTAAGTTCCTATTCTACTACAATTTACATGAATTAAGTACTTTGAGATAGGTCAGGTAAAGATTCATTCTTACCTTTCAATACTTCACCTTTCTGATTACCTTCAATGTTGAGTATGTCTCCTTGATCTATGCTTTTGATAAACTTCACTTCATCTGAATTACTACAACATGCTTTCTGACTGTTACTAGCATCTTCATTTCTTCTTGCATGATTCTTGGGGTTAGGATTAGGATGAAAAACTCTATTGTTCATTTTGCAAAACCTTGTTGTATGTCCAATCTTGTTACATATCTGACAAACAATTCCATTGTTTCCATATCTCAATACAGGCTGATTGATTTGTGATCTGCAGTTTCTAGCAATGTGTCCAACCTTGTTGCATCTATAACATACTACTCCACTTCTTATGTTCATATCTTCAGTAGGTTTCTTATCTGCATTGTTAGTATTCCTAAACATTCTACTATCATCATTATTCTCAATGAATTTAGGTTTCCTACAATCAATAGCTCTATGTCCAAAACCATGACAATTTTAACAATAACCATTAAGAGGTTTAAATTGTTTACCTGTACAATCTCTCTTCATATGACCAATGGTATTACAAGTAAAACATCTACCTTTGAATTCTCTTTGCATACCTTTGGGTGATTCCTCTTGCTTCGGTGATTCTTCTTCTTTAGGTGTATCTTCAGATTTTTTGATCTCATCAGGCTTCTTCTCATCTATGCTTTTAGATATCTTCAGATCTGGTTCCTTGCCTTCATCATTTGCTTTGAAAGTGTTGAATCCAAGACCAGTCTTATCATAGAATGGTTTTTGATATGATATTTGTTCATCAGTCTTCTCACTAGTTGAATATAGCCTTTCAAGTTGTTGTTTGGATTGAGTCAGTTCACCTTTCACAATCTTATTATATTTCTCAAGTTCATCATACTGCAAATTGACTTTCTCAAGTTCAGATATACTTTAGAAAGTTTAGATTTCAGTCCTTCATTTTTAGTCTTTAGACTTTCATTCTCAAATTTTAGATTTCCTTCATCCTTGCCATTTCCATCTTTCAAAATAAGCTTCAAATTTGCTATCTTCAATTCATGCTTAAGGATCTCATTTTCTTTTTCCATATTGTCATCACAATCTTCAATAAAAACTTTAGATTCTTTTTCAAATCTCAGATCTTCCAATTTTTTTTTCATTTTCTCAATGAGGTTCTTCACATCATCATACTTTCTTTTCAAAGTATCTTTTTCAATAGTAAGCAAGTCAATCTATTCAAGAGCTTCTTCAAGATTCTTTTGTAGTTGATCCATATCCATAGAGATCTTACTCAAGCTGCTAGGCTTTCCTTGAATGATTCTTTTCTGAGTAACTAAGCTCTAATACCAATTGTTAAAAATAAGGAATACTAAGAGGAGGGGGTGAATCAGTATTCTACAAAGTTTATCTTTTGCCCAATTATGGATATAACATATTATCTTTATACATGCATAACATAGGAAGCTAAATAATATGCATAACAATAAAGAACTCATAACACATTATTTGTTCTCAAGGAAACCCTAGCCAAGGGAAAACCTCAGTGGGGATGGTACCCACAAAGATCCACTAATCAAAAGTATCATGTTAAGGATGTTGACCCTATTAGGAGTCTATTACAAGCATATAGTGTATCAATCCTGATTAAGGGACTATAGGCCTTGTTAGAAGCCTCAACCCTGTTAGGAGTTGTAGTACAAAATGTGATTACTAGATGAGCCCACTGCTTAAACAAGTAATGTAAAATATACACTGATTACAAAATAGGTTAAGGTACATAACCTTATACTACTTGCATCAATATCACTTCGCTACTCTTTCACTATCGCTATTACATATGCTTCATATACTTTGCATCATACTTCTACAATTACTTGTTGCTTGTATGTCAATTACTACACTTTACAATTACAATTACATTTACATTTATACCAATAGCTTTATCAAAGATTTAACATCTAGGATGTCATCCCTTTATATTGTTAAGTCATTATTTTGATAAACAAAACAATCCCTTAACTCTTTACTAGTTATGTCTTCATATTTTGTCCTGTTGGCTTCACACTGTCTTCGATAAAACTATCATAACTTCTTTCGTACATGTTGTACTAACTTGCACTCTGAGATGGGTGATCAATAGTCATCATAGAGTCTATGTTCAAGTGCACAAGCACTGAACATACTCCAGTCAATGTCGCAAACAAAAACTATATCTAGGTTCACTGGTAAAACACCATCTCACACTTCGACAAATTTGCAATGCGCTCTATCATACTTGCTCTCTGACTTGTGCAATCTTCATGAGAATCATATGTTTCCATAATGCCAACATCTATGCAATCAAATCACCCAAATTGCCAACAAAATGACCCATGTGAGCATGAGGTGTAAGCCACACCACTCCAACTCATGTTAAAAAAATTACTTCTTTGAGGCCAAAGCCTCAGAAGTTGGATTTCATTAGACCTTATACTCAGCTCTCACCTGACCATATAAAAAGGTTGTAGGGTCTAAATCACGTTTACGTGACTATTGGTGCAAAGGTGCTTTATGGGGCTATAGACCTAAATTTCTCTTGCGCAGACATAGATATTTTATTTGAATGGATACCCTTACTAAAATCCATAGAGTAGAAGCCTACCTGGTTCACCCCTGAAAGTGGGATAATCCAAGTGCAAGGGAGATAGTAACTCCCCTGAGATACTCATCATTTCATGCCCCCGTTAGCATTTGGAGTCAGATAATACAACATCATTATACCCATTGCATGGTTGGTAGTTGTTTTATTTTGATTAGCTATTGGATGTGTACCTAAGTCAACGAGAAAGGATTTTCTCACTCAACCAATTTGACATTAGGGCTTAGGAATTGTTTCTTTTCACGTGTGCTTGCAGCTATCATTGAGTCTTTTCACACATATGTTTGTTGTGTTTGTATACTTTGAACATTTGAAAATCAAATCTTGAAGAAAAATTTGAAAGGTGACTGGTAAAAATGGAAAAAGAAAAGAAAACCTTAATAGTTGGCAAAAATTCAAAATTGATGCCGGGACTTGCGACAGTCATAATTTTTGTCTTGGTTGTCCATTTTTGTTGAAATTTTATAGGTAGATTCTTTAGGAGAATCCATTTGGATTTCCAACCGAACTCAACTAAATAGGTAGTCATTTTGACATCTTTTTGAGATCCATAAAGTTCCTTTGGGCCTCCAAAGTTGGCTTTTAGTATTTTTAATTTTTTTAAATTTTTATAAAGTTGTTTTTTTATTAAACTTCGAAATCATGTTTCTAATTTTGAAGATTAGTTGGCAATTCTTCTTAGCTTAGTTTAGGGTAACTTGAGGGGAAAAATCAATTTTTTAGGAGTTAATTAAAAAATTACCAAAAATGGCAAAAAAATGGATTTTGTGAAAATCTACCAAAAATGGTAATTTTTCAAATTTGGTTAAATTGGTGTTTCTTGTTATTGTAATATAAAGAGTAGTTGGATGAATAATGAAGAATTGAGAATTCTGAAATAATCTATTGTGTCTTCATGTATTCTTTATGATACTTGTTCATGGTTAAAATTGGGTTGCATCAAAAACTCTGTCAGTCTTTTCCAAACCTCTGGTTAGATTTTATCATGTATTTTGTAGTTCTTCCTTCCAAATGGTGAGCTTGTCATAGCCATATTTAGTCATAATCTATTGATAGTTTGATCTCCATTTTCATGAGTCCTAACTTGTTGGTCTAGTCCTTTGATCAGTTCCATCATCATTAATACACTCTTCCTTATCTCTTGTCCTTTTTCAAGTCGTGAATACATTATCATCTAGGTTTCTTAACCTTGAATCAAATCTGAGTCATTTGCATCTCCTTCTTGATTGGACATTATCTTGTTTGCATCATCATTTACCTTGGACTTGTTCAACATGTTAGTTTTACTTCAGCACTTGTCAGACAATAAAATGATTCATGCCTATGCAAACCAAGAGTCAAAAACATAAAGTTGATCTCAATAAGAATTCTCACATCATACCTTCTCTCCAATCTTCTAAAAAAATGCATCAAGACAATATTACAATGGCTAAAAACAAATGGGCTAAATCCTACATTCCTAGCAAGGAAGAAGAGATTCTTCTTGCAGACATGTAAAAACAAATCCAATCTTTGAGATCTCAACTTCAAGACCTAAAGGAATAAAATGATACATCATCCAACCAGTACTCATTGAGATCAATTTTACCTTCCTTCTATGATCATGATTCATCCATATCTTCCTCTTACTCAAATAAAAATTCTACTTCACAATCTCACATCAATCTCATCTTTGATCAAGAGCCTACTTCACAATATCAAGAGAATCCAATTTTTTATCAAGAATATTTTCTGCAAATTCATGATACTCTGATCTATGATCAAGAACTTGAAGAGGACATTACATCACATTAAATTGAGAGTCTTTTATATCATTCCTATGAAAACAAAAAATCAAATCCCCATGATCTTGAATCCAACATCTCTCCAAGTCCTATGGATATATCATTTACTCCTTTAGGACAATCCATTGAATCAGCTTTGGAATAACTTCTTGAACACAATCTCATCACACTACCTCAAATCACTTCACATGGTTTTTTATTCTTCAAAAACTATTGTGCCTATCATCAAAATAAAAAACATGAGACTTCAGATTGCATGGAGTTGAAACATAAAATCCAAGATCTCATTGACGATGACATCATAGAAATTGAAAATCCTAATGAAGATACTACTCTCAAGAAAGATCAAATTGATGAACCTATGTCTAGTAGTGCTTCTCATTCCCCATCTACTTCTTCCAACACTCATGCATCTCCTAAAGAAGAAAATCTAGCCAACATGCCTACATCAAACAAAGAACCTAATGCTTTTCATACTATCTATGTTTATCCTCAACGGCTACCTCTAAAAGAAATCCAAGCTAATCTGCATCTAACTACAAAACTTTTTTATGCTTCTAAAATTAAAGATCCAAAACCCTCATGAGATTCCATGCTTAGTTCTTGAGCAGCTCTTAAATAATCTCCCATGCAAATCAAAACTCCTACCTTGTCCTTAGAAGTGGCTCTATGTCAAGAGGACAATCTAAAATATGAAGAAAAAAATCAGCAATTATCAAGATCAAGGTACCATCCTTCCTCATTCAATGGTTGACCCAAGTTCCATATCCCAAGAAATCTATGATGATATTGTCATACCCTTCCATTTCTTTCAAGAATATATCCCTCTATCTCAAGAGCCACATAGCCCTCCACTTCCTAAGAAAGATCAAGCACACAATACTTTTCCTATGCTATCCAAAGATCCTTGTCAAGATCAAATTATCCCATCACCCTCTTTTCATACTCCTCCATATACACCTCAAACCATCATTCCTCCTAAGTTATTTCATAAAAATAAATCTCATCAAGCTTTTGTTTCTCCTATCAAAGCTACTCATGCACCTATTGATATAAAGATGAATTCTAAAAAGAAGAGTCTTGGCCATGCAGCTCATTCTAAAGATGTTGATATCCCTTTCACACCTTATCTCCCTCCATTTGCACATAAGCATCAACCTTCTCCATCCTCTAATTCCATCCTTGGTCCCTATATCCCAAAGTTGAAACCTTCATATCTTCCATCTATATTGGGTCCTTATATCCCTCCATCCATTATGCCTATCACTCCTAGCTTGATATCCACTTACCCTATCCCTTCTCAAGATTAAAAAAAAAGACATGCATCCTCGAATCCTCTATGTCAACTCATCCATATGAACCATCTATATCAGCCCTATTCATTCATAATTCCCAAGTCTTTTGGAATCAATTTGGATGTACAACATAAAAATTAGAAATACAAGAATCCACTTACATATGAAGATTACCATATCCTATGTAATCTACATGTGACTAAAAAGAAAAATGAAATATTCAAGAGACCACAAGGGTCCACTAAGAAAAGAATAAAATCAAAGAAAATATGGATTCCTAAATTCATCATGGAAGAATTGTGTTCTAAAACATCCAAAAGAAAAGAAAAATCTCAATTTATGTGGATTCCCAAGACTCTCTTAAAGGACTTGAATGCAAAATAAAGATCAGAGTTGACATTCAAGCTTCCAAAGGCTTCCACACCATCTCCTTCCAAATAACTTTCATCATCCCCTACATCAAAGCCTCGGGCTATTCTATCCATTTTTCCTCCATCCGTCCACTACCCTTCAAGGTGTGTGTCGATAATGATCTTATCACCCTTTCCACATACTCCTACACAAATATTTCAATACCCTATCCCTTATCCAACACCTTTGTATACTTCTTATCCTCCCTTTCCCTGTCCATCCATCCCCTTCATCCAATCCATCACATAAATCCTTAGTCATCATCTATCCTTACCCTCCATATCATTTCCCTTCCATCACCCTATCAACATTCTTGAGCATAACTTTTTGCAGCCTTGGCCCATAAAAGTATATATTTCCAAAGGAGCATTATCCAAAGAACATCAGGCTTGAGTTCCTCCAAAAATTAGAAAAAAAGAAATAAAAATTTAAAAAAGTGCCTTAGTGAAAACCTAGTAAATAGACACCTTGGTAGCAAAAATAAAGAGAAATAAATTTTCCCTATGATGAAAACCACTACTTGTGGCACCTTGGACAAGTACCATGATGAAAACTTAGAAATAAAGCATCATGCATAATTCATCGCTCTTGTATTCTATACTTGGGGGAAATATTCATCCACACTAGCTATTTCATATGCATACATACTTCCTCTTTTCACCTTTGATCTTGACAAGGTTGAACTTATTCATGAGCACCATATATCTTGACATCTTCTATCCTTTTCATCAACTTACTCTTTTGCTTCCATCTATGCAACCCTATTATGATCTTTCTTATCCAAAATCAGCCATCATTATTCCTAAGCATCCTTTCCATTATCTCAAACCATCCACTCATAATCTCCATCACCCCTTATCCTCATTGTGTGATCCTATACATGGTTTATCCAAATCAAACCCTTTCTCTTGATCAAAATGAAGAACAAAAAAAATGTAAAATTTGTTAATAGGAGTCTCTTGACATGTCCACTCTTTTGGACCACATTCTTTCTTGACACCAGGTCATTATCCTATATGTCATCTAACACCACTTTATCATCCTACATTACTATATTCCCTTTCCCTAGCTTGGGTAATCTTGAGGAGACTATCCCTAAGGGTTGCATTCACTCGCTTCATCCCTCATTATATTTTTGACTCATCCATTAGCTTACTAATCCATCCATCATTTCCTATACCTTTCTATACATTGGAAGCAAACCAATGTGATCTAAAAGTTGCAAAAAGTCTTGACAAAAAATCATAAATATTGGAAAGAGTCTTGAAAAAATGATCATCTTGGTGAAAACCCAGCAAAAAGGCACTTTGATACATCAACCAAAAAAATAAAAAATCTCCAAAATTAAATAAATTAAAAATGAAAAGAGCAAAAAAATTGAAAAATGACAAAAAGTGCGTTGGTTAAAACCTGGTAAACCTGCACCTCGATAGATTAAATAGAATCTCTGCCAAGTGGTGAAAACCTGGTAAATAGGTGTCTATTGTACTCAAACACTCCATCTATCAACATGAGTCTTGGCATCCTTCATTTGCTTTAGTTTGTACATAGCTTTCAGTCACTTTCGTGACAAATCAGTTGTTTCATGCAACACTGCCATGGATTGGAATTGGTCTTTATCTTTGTCCTAGGACATTCAAATCTTGCTAGGGGGCAGTTTCCTATTATGACAATTAGTTAGAGAATCATCCAAAGTGAATCAAAGTCAGTTTTCCAAAAAATACTAAAAGGTTAATCACTGACACACATTGGTGTTTTGTAACACCCCACAACATGAAGACATTAATAAAGAGTGTTTCTTAACACTTACCAGATAAGCTTAAATCAAAATCCAAATGAATGGAAGACTCGATAGATAAAACATGTGTTTCTTAAACACTACACACTTCAACAATCTAGAACACAAAACATAAACAACACCCAAAACTTTTTGAATTAATGTTGATCACATCTCTATTGCAACTTGATGATGTCTAAATGAATAGAGAAGCAATAAAGGTTCTAAATTTTCTTGGTATGTTGTTTATTATCATTTGATTTACTTATTATCCCTTTCTATGCAACTCAACTATGTCTAATGACTAGAGGAACATAGACTAGGGAATGATCATTTTTATTTGACTTCTGCTTGTCGGTGTAGTTTTGATGATCCTAAACTATCCAATAAATTGGGTGTATGTGGTAAGAGCCTTCATCTTTATTGGAATGCCGCACATACCTTGACTCTTTTTATATGGATACTAATGTGAGGTTGAAACTATCTCCTTGTCTATTATTTTGTTTGTTTACACAAGAACCATTCGGGTCATCCTGGCCTCTTATGCCTTGATGCTTATGGTTACTTGCAATATCAACTGGAAATGATGCTCAAGTCGTCTCGCCCTTAATGTCCCAATGCTTGTGTTAGTTCCCCGCATTTCTCTGATATAGGCTATATTCATATTCTCATGGTCATGATGGCACTAGTGAGAATTATATCATCTTTGATGTCCCACAACTTTCAAAGAAAAATCCAGTGACAAATTCCTAGGGGTGCATTCATGTTAGTTTTGCATTTAGCATTTGAATAGCATCACTACTTCGCAATATTATCTCCTGAGTGGAGAAAATGCCTGAGTTCAAGATGATCATTATCTTCTTTCATCATTAGCCAACTACAGATATTATCCTTAACCTAATAAAATAATCAAATTATCCTCAAACTATTTTCGGGATCAAAGTCAAAATTTGAGATTATTTTATCTATCGAAATCACAGTTCAACTTTTTTCTCTTGACCGCTTGCATAATCAATCTTCTGTCTTCCAAAATAATGAGATTTATCTATCCTCAAGTAATCAAAGTGTCAAAATATTGGTCAAACATTATCCAAATTTTGGTCAAACTCAGTCAACGAGACCTAATATAAGTGCAGAATGTGACCTACCCACCTATAATCTCATCAAAATCAGATCTATTTCTTACTGCATTATTCTATCAAATCAAATTTTCTTCAGAACACTAGGGCACCTAGCCATATTTTGATTTTTCTCCTGAGAGGGCATAACAATGACATCAACAATTCAGTGATCACATCATCAAATATTGAGAATCTTTAATCAAGCAATCAAATCTTTAAATCAAACAAGACCTCATCGTAAGGGACATCTCAGCTTCATCGCACCACCTCAAGTTGATATTCTTTGTCATCAACAAATCTATAGGGGCATATCAATTTCATCATTTCACATCAAACTAATATTGTTCTCATCAATCCAATTGGCTTCATCACATTAAATCAAGTTGATTTCGCTATCGATATCTTAATGATAATCAATTTTATTGCTTCACATTAAATTGGTTATTCATTCAAACCAATGGTTTAAGAGTATTTTCTTACATTAATCAATTTCATCACTTCACATCAAATTTTTTAGTTGTCATCATCAAACCAGACAGGTGTTTCATTTCATTGCACCACATCAAATTGAATATTTTTGCCTTCCTATCAGTCTTCGTTCAATCAAATTCAGAATCAATATCTTTGAATCAATCAACTTGAGAGTAGTTTCATCACTTCACATCAAACTATTCTTAGTCTCAACATTAATTGTTCTTTGAATCAATGTGTTGATCGCACATCAAATCAAAGAGGGGCAAATGTAATCAAATAAAAAAGGTCACCAAAACCATAAGCCCCTAAATCTCGATTGTTAATCAAGAAAGTCATAATTTTGATCAAATCTCCTAAGTCCTAATCTAAGGAAATTAAACTCATCAATCTAATTTGACCTGTACCCTGAGTCTCATCGCATTTGATCTTATTTGATTAATTAATTCCTAAATCCTAATATTATTGGCAATTAAAACCTTATACTATTTATTTAATTAATATTTCAAGATGTTGATTAAATAAATAAAGCATTGTCAATTAATAAAAAAAATTTGAATTAAATTATTTACGTTATCACATTTTGGAGAAAGATGCATAAAATCCTTTAAATATTCCAAAAATGTATTTATGAAGTCATCATCTAGTCAACTAAAAACAATTTTGGAAACAATTCAGTTAACTAGAAAAAAAAAATTGTTAACTCATCTGTCATTTAGAAACTTCACTTCTTCCTTGGAAGCTTCCCAAATAACTGATTCTCTCAACCAATCAAATCAATTGCACATGGATTTCATCTTGAATCAATCTTGTATGTTCATTCTCGAGAGGACTTGTATATAATCAAGCCTCCATTCTCACAAGAAAGAACCCAATCTTTTTGCTTAGATTAATGCTACCATTTTTTTTTATCATTTGTTTATTGCAATCATTGTTAGCCATTTTAATTGCATAGTTAATTCAGTTTACTTCATTTTTATTGCATTTATCAAAATCTAGGAACACTTCTATTTTTTCTTAATATGGATTAATCTTAAATTAAGAATTGGATGAACTTGCATTGCATAATAGATTAGTTGTTAAAATCCTTCATTTAGATAGAGTCTAAATTCACTAGATTTTGCAATGATCTAAGAGAAAAATCCATACTCCTGTCTACTAGAAGGCAATGAGTCACCTTGACTAATTTCGGTTTTGTTTATGTTATTTCCATTGTTTAAAATCAGTTGTATAATGATTCAATGAAGTGTAGTATAGCCACTTTTGGCACTCATAGGATGACATAAATTAATTAAACATTTAACATTTAATTAATAAAGCCCTAGGAGAGAACTAAATTAGATTTCAAATTTATGTAATCATATTTAAGTGTCTACATTTTTTACCTCTTTGAAATAGTGTTAAAATAATGCAATATCAAAGACATAAAATTTTGACAACGTGAAGAATAAAAGGCAACATCATTGCCCCAAAATATGGGAAAAGGATATTGGTTAGACTAGGTGATGCCCCTCAAGAGGGTGGATAGAGATGAAATAAGGGGCTCAGGCTGTGTCTCAAAAATAAATTTTCCTAGGTGGGAGAGAAGAAAGGGGAAGGGTAACAAGCGTAAAAAATAGAATCAGGATGAAAAATAAAGGACCAGGGAAGAAATTGGGAAGAAAAGGTTGCCCAAGGGTCAAAATGATGAAAAAGGATTTGTGGGAGGGGCCTATATAAGGGGAGGAGGGCCAAAAATAATCTCATTTGCACACACACCCCTAAAAATTTATAGCTCTGAGTGGATTTTTTAGCACCTTTATAGCATTTGAGCGTGATGGCACACTGAGGATAACTGAGGCACTGGGTTGACGTGGTGAGGAGCGTGAGGAATCACTGAGTGGAGAATAGATAGTTAGGCTCAAGAAATGGCCTTGTAATTTTTTATTTTTTAGTTATTTAAGTTTTTAGGAAATTTTTAAATGATCTCATAAATGCAGGATGGGTGGGAATGGAGTCACGGCCAGTGGGATTGTGATCTTGCCGGTCGATGGGGAACTAGTAGTTTAGGGTTCTTTGGTTGCATTTTTTATAGAAACACAAAATTTTGGGAGGACTTGGGTTTTTTTAGTGGGATCTCATTCCTAGTATGAATTTGTTGCAGGAACATGATCCCTCCCCAAATAGGTGGGAAGGGAAGAAAATTATGCAGTCCCATGAGGGATCGGGGGGTAGTTTAGGATGGTCGTAGGAATACATTCCCTTAGCCTAGTGGGTTAAATTTGGATAGTAGGATCATGGTGACTCGCGCTATGGTAGGAATGTAGGGAGCGATGGCAGGATCATGGGAACTAGGATTAGGCTTAGGAAAGAATGGATTGGGGGAAAGGGGGAAAAGAAAAATAAGGTTTTCTAGGATATAATATGACAAAGAGATCTTACATGGATTGCATTTTTTGTTTTTTGTAGTGGTATGTGGATAGATTGACCTCTTGTGAGAGGCATGAAGCTATACTAAGAGAAGGAGATCAACTTACACCTATTGATTGGGCACGGGTCTATTGGCTTCAGATACTTGATGAGGATTCCCCATCAGAGGGCATGCATAGAAATGGTGACTACCCTATGCAAGTAGTGGTGATTAGAGACCACCACATTCTACCTTCCTACATGGGACATGACCATCACTCTAGAGAACATGTATACTATCTTTAGACTACCTGTGAGGGGGACTAAGGTGATGGCAAGGGATACGACCCAGGAGTAGGTGATACACACACTCTTCAAGTAGCATGTTTGACTAAGATTGAGACATGGGTAGATCGCTTTGGATAGTTCCTTAGATCAGGTGCCCATAGCCAAAAAGATATATTTTTACGTAAGTGGGCTAGTAGGGGGTTATATTTCCCCTGATACATGAAGGACAAGAGTCACAATGGGACTTATCCCAGTGATTGTTAAGATCATTGACTTAGGAGTACCAACATCCTGGGGGAGCTTGATGCTAGAGAAGTTCTATAGAGACTTACATCATATAGCATATCATGGAGGAGAGGAGCAGGGTCATAGTTTTGGTTATCTGACCCTTTTACAGGTGTGAGGTTGGGATCACATTGTGTTGCTTCACCCCATTAGGAGATATAGGTAGATCGAGGAGCTTGTGGTCTATAGTTGGGCAGAGCCTTTGACTTTCCATCATGTTGATGATATAAATCATTGGTGGGAGACACTAGATAGAGTGAGGTATGGCATCACATGGAAGCCCTACTAGATAGTTGGTCCCTAGGAATAGGATAAGAGGGAGCTATCATTTACCATGATACCCACATTCATTTTTGAAATATGGACCTACATAGTAGAGAAGTACAAACCTGACAAGGTAGCTAGGTAGTTTGGGTATATTCAGGGGGTACCAGATGTAATCACCTAAAAATGGGCTAATAGAACCTAAGGCCCTAGTTTCCCTAATTCAGGATAAACTCCTAATTATGTAAATTAAATTCTTGATTATTAACATAATTCAACAAATTTTATAAAATCAATAAAACATCATGAATCAAGTATTAATCATCAATAATTGAGCAAAAATCATATTAAATACCTCTAGGCCTAATTAATTAAATCATTCCCATTAAATGCATGGCTAGAGTAATTAATTTAAAAAAATGAATAAAAGACTCAAAAATGACATGTCACCTCTCAAGGGGACATAAAAGACACTTTTGACCAATAAGAGCTCATCACATGGATCACTCACATGGATCAAGTTTGGAGGTATCTCAACCATTCCTCATGGATGCATCTCAACCGTCCAAATTTCTAAAGTTTTATAAAAGATGAATTTTCAAACCTCAAAACATAATAGTTAATTGAATTTACACTTGCATGCTGCATATTTCATTTCATAGCTAATTAGAGAACACTTCAATTTACATGCTTAATAGTGAATGAATTAGTGGCTTTTATGAATGAATCTAGTTTCTTAGTTGCATTTGATTTGAATCTCTCATTCTAACATGCATTGTCACTGTTTAGAGTTTAAATCTGAGAGTAAATTTATATTCTTACATACTTGTGTTAGTTAGAGAGTAATAGGATGATTTTTCTTAGTTTAATGGCTATCAATTGATTTTAATTTGATTCAAACTAACAAGATAATATTCTATTGAAGTGTTGTGTTGCAACATTACATTGACCACAAAATACACATATTTTTGGTGCCCACCATGGGGCCGAGCCCTGAATTTTTGCATTTTTAACTAATTTTTTGTCAACGAAAGATCACATCTAGGAAATTGAATTGCATCTTGAAAATAGGATTGCATCTAAGATTTCTTGGATCTAATATGGGGTTTCCTAGATTGCATCTCATCGACTATAGCATCTTGTTCCCTTTGGATCGCATTTGGGATCCTTAATCATATTTGGGAAAGGGGATCGCATTTAGTTGAATTCAAGATCGCATCTGGGGTATTTTTTTATAAATTTGGTTTTGCTGAGGTCTAATGGGTGATTTTTGTGATTTTCATGGATTATGATAGCTTAACAGTGGTCTGCAGGTCGAATTGTCCAAGACATCAACAAAGATAAGACTACTAATGGTGTTTTTGTAGGTTTCCTTGAAGAAGATATCAACCAAACTTCATGCTTGCTATTTCTAGGAATTTAATAACAATGTGAGGTGAATTTGCAAACTAATCAGAGGATTATGCTCTTTTCCCTTTGGGAAAATTAGAAACTCAAAAGTTAGCTTGCAATTTGGGGTAAATTGGTTAAATTGCATGATGTGTTTCATATGAAAGATGGTTTGAGATAGGAGATTATTCTCTTCTCCTTCATGGAGAATCAAAAATATAGAACTCTAATCCATTAATCCTCATTTATTTTATTGCATTCCTAATTAGAGGGCCTTCCAATTGAGCAAAAAAGCTCCCAGGAATGACCCAAGTGGGGACAGGTTTTAAGCCAACCCTTCCACCCAACTATAAAATTTGATGCTTCCTTGAGATGAAAATTTCAAAACACATGATTGATCTTGTTCATGGAACCTTGAGTTGATCTTTCCATGAACATTCTTAGATCTTGTGTAGATAAGAACTGCTTGAATCTTGCTTGCGAGACTACACAGATTTGAGTACCCATAGGGCTATAGGCCTCAATCCTTCTTGTGGGACTATGGGAGACAATTGTGAATAGATTCCCTTATTAAAAACCCTAATTTAGATGCTACCCAGACTACCTCTAAAAGGTTGGTAATGTGTGTGCAAGGAAAATATCAAGCCCTCATTGACATTACTACTCGGCTAATATGGCCTCCAACATCCATTGTGTGTTGTTGGATTGTCATATTCTGAGGATTCATTAAGTGTGTTCCTAAATCAGTGAACAAGTATTTCCAATCTCTACCTAGTTTAGGAAAGGATAGGTGTGTTTTCTCCTAAAAATGATTTCTTGATGTGTTTGAAGTACAAATCTAAGATAAATCCCCTAGATGAATAAATCACAAGCACTTTTAGACACCTACAACTCCATGGAATTGGACACAGAAGATAATTTTTTACAAACTTGATAGAATTTTGCCTCAGAAAAAACATCAGACAGTCACATCTGGTATCTTGTGTCACACCCCGTATCTCGGATCACACTTGGTAAAAATAAAATCGCACCCCGTATACCCTAGGTCGCATCTAGATTAGGGATCACACCCTGTATTTCCTATGTCGCATCTAGGACCAAAAACTATCAATTGCATCTAGAGGATCGCATCTAGGATCGTAAGCATTTATGTACATGTTACAAGTTGGATTTTTGTATTTCTAAGTACCCTTTTTGGTCTTTTGTCATAGTATGTTGTCAGAACTAGTATACCTGCAAGCCTGAAAGAGTTATTTCTTGAGTGTGTCTTGTCACCCTTACTTGGTCTATATCCTGCATTGTTCAAGTTGTGGAGTTCCCTTGTCCCATCAAATCCAATCAAGTTCCCAGCTCACTATTAGGGCACTCTAACCCTTTGACACTAGAACTTTAAACATTTTCAAACAAATCCACTTACACTTGGTTCCCAAAACACTATCAGGGCACTCTGAATCTTTGACGTTGGATCCTAGAACATTTCAAATCCACTATTACAACCTTGGACTCACACTTGCACATTTTCAGACCCACTTACACATAAGGACACTCAAAAATTCCTTAATCAAGCTTTCATGGTTAATACAAGACATAAGTCTTACAAATTGGAAAGAAATCCATTCTTGAATGAAGTGCCATTAATAACATTTGAAAGAGGGGAAACTTCATGAATTAATCCCTTATTTGGAGCTACTCCTAGCACTACCCACATGGTAACTCCTAACGCTACAAACATGTCTAATCAAAATGAATTCCATTGGGATGAGAGACAAAATGAACAAAACAACCAAGATGAACAAAATAACTAACAGGTTAGAATAATATCCTAGTAACTCAAGGATTGGACATCCTTAGATAGTGTTTCATTGCTTAAAATCATCATGTATCAACTTAGAACATCATGCTAGATTTCATTAAATGTATCAATCCGAGAATGTGAACTTGAGATGATGGTTGCAAAGTTTATGCTTTAGTTCTCCTTAAGAGTCATCACTACTAAAGTAAAAGCTATTGCTACAGGAGATTTATACTAGAAATTGAAACTACAGATTAACTCTTATCTTGAAGGAAAAACTTAATAGTAAATAGATAATGCTTGAGAAGTAAATCTATGATGCAAGAAATAGTCAATGGTTCTACTGCCAGTGGCTGCAGGAGCAACAATACTTAACAACTTCAAAGAAACTTAACTGAATCCTAATTTAAGCATGAACAGGGGATTCACCTCCCATGTGGGCCCCCACGGAAGTATGAATGAATTATAACTCAAAGATTGAAATATGAAACTATCATATATTCATTTAACAAAACATAGATATAATATAAGATATCAAAGTATTTCACTCTATTGCTGGATTACAGTACGAATTCCTCAAAATGTCTAACTAGCTTGGAATCATAAGCTCCAACTTATTTAAAAGAAACTAAGAAAAATAGAACACCTATAGACTAGGTCCTTCATTACATAGCATAACAACTTCAGTTACATGAATGACAACATCATTTATGCAAGAAGATAAGCCATATTTAGTGCTTCGAGAATATAGGAACACTTGGTAACTAGATTTACTTGGTCTGAATCAGCAACCACAAAGTTATGGAGGAGTGGAGCTATGATGAGATTTGAAATGGTTACTCACCTTAAAATACCCACTCATCCTTGAGTCCGTGCTCCTTTCTGACTTATCTTCTCCTGCAAAAGGTTAACATAACAGAATCCACAACATGAATCCAAGGCGGAGATTATAATAAGTTTTCTTATTTTAACATAGCCTTGTCACATGGCTGCAGGAGGTCTACCCATTAAATCTAGAGAAGAAAAATACCAAATTTTATCATAACATTCATTAATCTATATATATATATCCAGTCTTGTCCTTTAGTTTCAAAAGTATCAAATATACATATGGCTAAAGCTTAGAAACATAAAAGGCTATATAATGTTTATGAAAAACCATAATATATTTAAGTCTGAACTTAGAAAATCATAAACAAAACATCCCATAAACTTGACTCATCATTCCCCCCAGCTTAGCTATTTGTTGGTCCCATAGAAAATAAATTCTTCAACCTGGCTGTCAATCTATAATCAGCAGTTGTTCTCTGTCCAGCACCTCCCTCTACAAGACTCCAATAAAATCCCTTTGTTTCCCTATGTTTCTTCCATCTGTCCTTTTCCCTCTGCATATCAAAACTATCCAGATTTTTTGAGTTTGCAAGTAAAGGAGACATCAGTAATGGAGGCTAAAAGGTTAGTGGAATCCAAAAACTTTCTCTCTCTCTTCCCAAGGAAATATACCAAGGTGCGGGTTGGGTTGCCATAGCAAAATTGAGAGGTGAATGTGGTTCTTTGTTTCTCATCTCCCTAGATAAACTATTCCAGCACCACTGAATAGCATTTCTAGCCTTAGGCAATTTAGAATCTATCATCTATTCATATGCATTAAATGCTTCATTTCTCATTGGATAGATGATCTTGCTACCTGAGTTAGAGGGGGCAATCCTTAACCAATTATAATAGTAGGTTCGAGGATCTTTAGCTTCAGGTCTTAGAAACAAGGGAATTTTTTACTCCAAATCCCTATACACTTTGGCTTGAGTGTCCCAACTAATTTCATTCTGTACCTGGGACATGAGGGCTCTGAGTTGAATATCCCCAACATAAAGCAAGGGATTCCAAACTCGGTCATTAGGGACTGCTAGGTTGTGGAGATAAAATTCACATAATAGATTTTGAATGGTTGTAGGAGAGTTATGGAAGGCTTGGGAAAACTAAGTAGGCTCTTATAATGAGGAAGACCTATCCTACATAATACAGGTCATCTGATAGTTTAACAGTTATTCTTTAAGAAACAAGGCATAGACAGGTGATGGGGATCTACAACCCATCAGGTCAGGAATTAAAGATGTAATTTTGTCAAGTTTCATACTTAGTTGTTTTATCTTTTCCTCCTGAACAAGTTTTTCTTGATAATGATAGTCTACTACCCTATTTAGTTCATTCCATTATTTTTTCCACTACTCTCTTTCAAAATTTAATTAATTAGACAATTGGAAGATAATAAATAACAAAGTTGTTGAACTAGATTGATCTATTTTTGAACTAAGGCAAGAATTGTTTGCTGCTTGAGGAACAGATGACTTACCATTGTTAGCACTTCTCCTTTCCAAAGGATCTATCCAAATGATCATAGCCCTCTCAGTGTTAGAGCATTGTTGAGCCACTGAAGCTAATGTATCTAATCCTTCATTCAAAATTTTCTCTACTACCTTATTCACAAGGTCTACATCAATATCTGGATTTTCTTCATAAGGATCCCTTTCTGCTGTAGGAGACCCTGTTGTAGGAGAGAACACTCAGTCATCTACTTCCCTTATGTAACTATCAGAGTCATCACTTTCTAAATCATCTTCTTGAGGATTCCCAGAGGTTGATCCTCTCCTTCAAAACACATAATCTTTCTCTTCTGAGCTAGAGTCATCTCCGATTATAATGACTTCTACATTTACTAGCTTACCAAGAACCTGCTCTATTTTAACATTAGGAAATCCCTCAAATGTTTCCTTCTCCATAATCTCAGTCCATTGTGCTTCCTGTTGAGAAGTTTTAGGCTGTAATTCAGCCTCTTGCTGAATTTTTTCATCCTCTTCTTCCTTCTACCCGGAATCTTGTTCTACATTTGGCTCATCAACTGGAATCTCTACAGTTGTTTTTGACCTTCTCCTAGCACTTCTCCTTAATGTATTTTCCTCCTTCTTTTTAGGAGCTTTCCTTTTTCTGGAAGTGTTTGTGGCTGCGGGAGATGCCTTAGCCTGCCGAATAGTACTAGGGTTAATTTTATTTTTCTTGTCCTTAGGGGAAACTGTTTCCACTGCAAGAGAAACTTCAGTCTTTTCTACAAGAGTCTCTAATTCCTCTTCATGAGTTGATCTTGAAGTAGAGGAATTAGGAGAATTAAGGGAATTAGGGGAATTAGGGGTCCTAACCCTAGATTTCTTTTTGGACGAAGAACATTGTCTGATTTCAAAAAAAAAATTCCTAACCCCTTTAGCAGTTTTAATCCTTTGTCCCACTCTACGCCCAATTGGTTCTAGGGTAGGCTCCTTAAACCCCTGTAGCAAAAATTCCTCCCAAGAAATTTCTAACTTCTCCCTTAAGGATTTTTCCACTATTAACTTGATTAAACAGTGGTGAGAGATAGAATTTTGTTTACCCTCTTGAACTAGAATGGTCTGCTTTGACAAGATGCCAAACACAAAACTAGGGACATTGATAGGCCTATTATCATGTCTTAAAGAGCTCAAGAATTTAAAGTGAATAGCATGTAGGAATGAGTGCCGCCCTTCATAGGTGAAATGCCTAATGATATAAACCGCACATTGTATAAATGGCTCAGGAAGAGATAGTCTAAATGTACCTTGTTTCCTATCAACTTCAAGCAGCGGGTCTGCATGTAGAGTGAACTAAGCTCTAGAAGTATTTGGGTCAAGTTTCTCTGCAAATTCTTCACCCTCCTGTGGTAATCCCATAACCTCTGCCATAATTGACAAAGAAAATGGAACCTTCAGTCCTTTAATCATAGCCACTCCATCTTTTAAGGAGTTAAGAAACTGAAGTGTAACCTTGTCATCCCAGCTAGTTAACTTCTAGATATAATCCATCCACCCCCTTGCCTGAAAATACGGCCTACAATTTTGGTCTTTTACCAAAACATTATACATAGTAGGCTCTCTTTGAATGAGGTCTCCTCCCATCGTCTAGTTTCTAAGATACCCAAAATAGAGTTGCAGGAGATAAACACAGACAACCAAGATTTTGAACAAGAAAGCTTGAAAAGGAAGGTTGCAGGATGAGTTCAAATTTGGAAATTTCTAGCAATGCAGCTCGAGAAATGATCTTATGAGTAACATAAATGCAAATCACTATATTATTGTTTCATAATTACCCATAAGTACTCTCTGCAGAACTCGTACTCAACACAACTTGCCACCTTAGTTTATACATTTGAAAAATAACATTGCAGCATAATGATTTTCAAAAGTGTCTAATCATGGTAGAAAAATACAAGTACAATAGGAGAAAGGAATAAATATAAAGATTGCATAAACATAATGACAAAATAAATTGATATAACTCCCCCCCAGCTAAAATATTGCAAGTGGGCCCACACTGGTAGTGATGACAAGGCATACAATAAAAATAAGAGGAAAACAAATTAAAGTTGCATACCTTGAAATGTGTGCTAACCTGAAGTGTTGTTGAGGTGGCAGTTGCTATCCATGAATCAAAGAAAAGATGAGGTGGATGGGTGATAGATTAGAAATGGAGCGGATTTTTATTATGGAGAAGTGACTTTTGTTAAAAAAGTGTTTATTATGAAAGTGAAGAGATCTTTTTAGAGTGAGGAAGGCAAATGAGCAAAAAGCTCATTACGAGTTGTTGCAGGAAGTGTGTTGCCAATGGTAGAAGTGAATTACTATAGGAACTCATCCTTACTCTGGGGTTTTTGATATAACTTCAATCTGTGACCATTAACCAGTAGTTTGAAATGCACTGGATCAAATGTGGAGAGTTGAACCACACCATTTGGAAAGACTGCAATTATCTCATATGGTCCAAGCCATCTAGTTTGGAATTTCCCTGGGTTATGCTAGTATCGAGAGTCATAGAGGAGTGCCCAATCTCCAACTGAAAACACTTTGTCCTTGACAAACTTGTCATGCCATTGCTTGCACTAATGTTGGATCAATTTTGTGTTATGCAATGCAGATTTTCACCACTCATCAAGGCCATTCAAACTTAGAATCTTGTCTTGTTGTGTTGCAATGAGATCCATCCCAAGATCAAGAGTTATCCTAAGTGTCTTATGTTCAAATTCAATAGGCATGATTGTAGAGTGACCATAGACCAACTCAAATGGTTTGAAACTAGTTGTAGACTTTCATGTAGTGTGGTATGCCCAAAGCGCTTCAGGAAGTTGGATAGCCCAATCTTTCTTATGGATGGCTACTATTTTAGTGAGAATATATTCCAACTCCCGATTGGTAACTTCTACCTACCCATTAGCCTGGGGCTGATAGGGTGAATATTTACCATGCCTAATGTTATATTCCTCCATCAGAGTAGCAATCAAATTGGAAGTAAACTGAGGACCTTGATCAGATTGAATCTCCCTTAGTACTCCAAATCTGGTGAAGATGAATTCATAAAGGAACTTTGCAACATTTTTATCCCTGGGGTGCTTTATAGGTTTAGCCTCGGCCCATTATGTAACATAGTCAGTGCAAATAAGGATATAGGATTTACCTTGGGAAGAGGGCTCAATAGGACCAACAAAGTCAATCCCCCATTTGTCAAAGGGTGGGAAAACTACCTGTGGTTGTAGGGGAATTTCATTTGTCTTTGTAGGTCGTCCCATGTGTTGGCATTTGTCACACTTTTTGGTGTACTGAGTAGCATCCTTGTGTAGACTGGGCCAATAGTAACCTGTAGTCAAAATTTTCAATGTTATTCTTTTGGCAGCAAAATGTCCACCACAAGGTTCATCATGACATGCCTTGAGGATATCATAGGTTTCATCCTCTCTAATGCATCTTCTAGTTACTTGGTTAGGACCAGTATAAAACATGAATCCAGAAATCCATGAATAATTAAAGCTCTTTTCAGTTAATAGCCTTCTTTCTTTAGTAGATAAATGAGCTGGTGTCTTACCAGTTGTGAGATAATTGGCAATATCAACATACCAAGGATTGTGTACAATCAGCAAGAAAAGATGTTCATCGGGAAAACTATCATCAATGGCTACAGGATCATCAGGTACATGCAACCTAGAAAGAAAATCAACTACCACATTGGTTTTATCAGGTTTATCTATTATGGTAATGTCAAACTCCTGCATAAGCAGCAACCAGCGAGCCAATCTTCCAGAGATTGTAGGCTTGTTCATGAGATACTTAATAGCAGAATGGTCAGTATGCACATAGCTCTCATAGCCAGTAATGTAGTGTCTAAATTTATTTAGGACATAAATGACTGCAAGAAGTTCTTTTTCAGTGACAGTGTAATTAAACTCAGCACCCTGCAAATTTTTACTGATAAAGTAAATTACATGCTCAACTAAGTCCACCTTCTGACCAAGCATAGCTCCAATAGCATAGTCTAAGGCATTAGTGTGGATGTGAGAAGGCAAGCCCCAATTAGGTCCTCTCAAAACTGGTGTTGTAGTGAGAACTTCTTTAAGCTGCAGGAAAGACTTTGCACACTCAGAATCCCAAACAAATTCAGCATCCTTTTTGAGCAAGTTATACAGTGGTGCTACAAGCTGACTGAAATCCTTTATAAACCTTCTATAATACCCGACATGTCCAAGAAACTTCGTACATCTTTTTTTTTTTGCTGGAGTAGGTAATGTTCTAATCACTTCAATCTTGGCAAGGTCCACTTGAATACCTTGTGAAGATATGAAATGTCCTAAGACAACCCCTTCTTCCATCATTATGAAGCACTTTTCACTATTGAGAGAGAGGTTATAATCATGACATCTCCGAATAAATTTCTCCAAATTTTCCTTGGCCTCATCAAAAGTATGCCCATAAGTGGTAAATTCCTCCATGTAAATCTCTATGCAATCAACAGATATATCTGAGAATATACTGATCACAACTTGCTAGAAGGTAGCAGGGGCATTACACAACTGAAAAGGTAGCACTGAATAGGCAAATGTGCCCCATGGGCAAGTGAATGTTGTCTTCTCCTGGTCTTCAGGGACTATTTGTATCTGATTATAACCATTGAATCCATCCAGAAAAGAGAAATATTTCTTTCCAACTAGGTTATCAAGGACTTGATCTATGAACAGTAATGGAAAGTGGTCCTTCTTAGTGGTAGTGTTAAGCTCCCTATAGTCGACACAAACTCTCCACTTCCCTCCTTTCTTAGGTACTCTAAAAAGAGGGGAGACCCATTGACTATCAAAAATGGGATAGATGAAGCTAGCATTTAACAACTTCTGCAGCTCATTCTTAACTATATCCCTTAGAGCTAGGTTAACCCTTTGCTGAGGTTGGCAAACAAGTCTAAATTCAGGACTGATATAAATTTTGTGAGTGCAAAGCTTTGGATCTAAGCCTTTCATGTTAGTATAATCCCAAGCAAAAGCTGATTGATGTTCTTTTATAAGCTGTAGGACATCTTTCTGCTGAGAGCAAGTCAAAGTACTATTTACAGTTAGCTCCCATCTTGAGCTGACCTCGAGCTTAGTGACCTTTTCTACCATGGATAGTTGAGCAATTAGGGAACACTCCATTTCATGAGGCAATAATGTATGAAGAAATTTGGAAGTTTCTGAATACTACAGAGCATCAAAATATGGTAACAAAGTTTCAAGAACATAGTCCTTTTGGGAACACACTTGGGATTGCACACCATACTCATTCATAATTATGGAGGAAATGATTTCATCTTCTCCCCTAGAAGCTACAAAAGGTTCCCTGGATATCATCATTAACTGATGAATGGAATTGATGTCAGGTTCAGTATCATCCAAATCTGGCTAAATTATCTGATCATCTTGCAACAGAGGTTGAGCTGGGGAATATAAAGTTAGATTTTTAGTGTTGACTCCATTGGAGATAGTCATTTTTCCTGACTGACAAGCTATATAGGCATCTACAGTAGCCAGCCAAGGTCTGCCTAGAATTATTGGATATCCTCTCATGTTAGCCTTTTGAGAAAGGACAACAAAGTCAACTAGATATTTTGAAGAATTCAAGGTGACTATTACATCCTCTACCATCCCATCAGGTGTAATGGTGGAACTATCAACAAGCTGAAAGATGGTTGGGGTTTCCCTAAGACTGATGATATGAAACTGAAACATTACTTCCTTGGTCATGACATTTATGGATGCACCTTAACTCAACTAGAGCATTTTGGACTTGCAGTCCTTGAATAGTGACTATAACCACAGGGCTACCAGGATTAGAATACTTGGGAACTATCAATTTCTCCAACATTAGATCAGATAACTAGCCTAGGACATGTATGGTTTTAGGATCCTTTTTCTTCCTCCTAGGCTGCTTGATACAAGCTTCCTTGATGGCTTTAATATATGCAGGTACTTCCTTTATGGTGTCTAAAAAGGGAATTTTTACTGTCATTTTCTTTAGTTGGGTAAGCAAATCCAACACTGCTTGATTTTTCACTGGCTTAACTTGTTCCTCCAACCTATGAGGAAATGGGGGTTCTTGTGCTGTAGGAGCAATAGGATGGACTAGTACTTTAGTTGGTTCTATCGAGGCATCCTCAACTTTGGTAATGATAGGCTGTTGTGGAGGAGGAAGGGTTGTGCCAAATTTTAAATGGATATTATTCAGGGAAATTGCATAGCTCTGCTGCTATGTTGTTGGTTTAGCATTGTTGGGATTAGGAGTAGGCTGAGTAGGCAATTGAGTCTATTTAGGGGAAGTAGTGTTGGTTGCAAGAGGAGGCATCAAAGCCTGCTACTAAGGTGGTGGCATCAAAGCTTTCCAATTTGATTGGTTCATCCAATTCTATGGTTGTTGCCACCCCTACTGGGGCTGTTGCCAGGGTTGCTAAGGTTGTGACCAACCGTGTTGAGATTGCTGCCATCCTGGCTGATGTTGTTGCCAACCTTGCTAAGGTTGTTGCCAACTTGGTTGATGTTGCTACTAGCCTTGCTGAGGTTGTTGCCAACCTTGTTGAGGCTGCTGCCAACTATTATACCCACTAAATCCACTATGTTGTTGATTTTTCCATGCATTATTATTATTAAAATTTTGAAGAGGATCTTGGAGACTACCTGGTCTCTGAGCCCATGGCCTTTTCTGGGAAATGTAGAGCACCTCTATGTTCTCATCAATGGCTTTGAACTCGATAGGCATAGGTTGGGACTCCAAGCTTGCAACAAACTTACACTGACAATTCTTTTTCTTCTCCCTACAGTGTGGACAGTACTCTACTAACATTGCATCAACTTCATCTTTCTTTCTCATTGCCTGCATTGTGTCCAACTAAGTAGCGACATCATTAATGATGTCTTGCTTGAAATCTGACAATAGATTGGATAGCTCCATTTTGGACACCCCTACACTATTGGACTTGTGAGGCAAGGCTCTCAAGCCTCTTCCTTTCTTGATAGTAGCTCTAGAATAGTTCATACATATGCTCTTTATGTCATTCCATGTCTTATGAGTAATGTCCCCCCTACCATAAGGTCAAGGGCTTCTATGCTCCCATCATTCACACCTCTCAAAAAAAAATTCTTTTGAGATTCTTCATTCAGCTCATGTTGTGTGTTACACTATAGGTTGAACATGAACCTAGAGACATAGTCTTCCAAGGTTTCATCTTCCTTCTGTGACATTTTAAATATGTCATCCCCTTTTAAGTCCCCTCCTTTGCAATAATCTTTATACTTCTCAAGAAACATGGTGCACATTGCATTCCAATCTGCTACAACATCAACACCCAAACTCATAAACCACCATAGAGCAGCCTCTTTCAAAGTGGAAGGGAATAGTTTGAGCTTATGGCCGTTAGTGGTGTAGTCATAGCTTCTATAGAGGACATCAAACTCAAAGAGGAAAGTCTTTGGATCCTTGTGATGAGTCCATAGAATTTAGGAAGTGCAGCTATAGGAATGGTCTTCAAATTTTCGTTACCTTGTTGAGTAGGAATAGGAAAAGGGAAGGTAGGATGACCCATTATGTTATCTAGATATTCTGGGTAAGCAAAGAGGGCATTTAAATGGTAAGACTCTTCAGATGATGGTGGTGAAGGCAAGTGATCATAGGCATCAGCAAACACATTATCAAATGGTTCTTCTTCTTGTGGGTTCTCTAATTGGAGTTCCTCAAACGTTGGATTGAAAACCTCAAATGGTTCTTCCTAATTAAGGTTAGGTATGAATCACCCAAGATGATCTCTACGTCTATGCATACAAAATTATGTAGAATGAAAACTAACTTAATGACTTCTGGGTCGAACTAAATTGACACCATCCCCGGTAACAGTGCCAAAAATGACGGGTTAGAATAATATCCTAGTAACTCAAGGATTGGACATCCTTAGACAATGATTCATTTCTTAAAATCATCATGTATCAACTTAGAACATCATGCTAGACTTCATTAAATGTATCAATCCGGGAATGTGAACTTGAGATGATGGTTGCAAAGTTTATGCTTTAGTTCTCCTTAAGAGTCATCACTACTAAAGTAAAAGCTATTGCTACAGGAGATTTATACTAGAAATTGAAACTACATATTAACTCTTATCTTGAAGGAAAAACTTAACAGTAAATAGATAATGCTTGAGAAGTAAATCTATGATGTAGGAAATAGTCAATGTTTCTGCTGCCAGTGGCTGCAGGAGCAACAATACTAAACAACTTCAAAGAAACTTAATTGAATCCTACTTTAAGCATGAACAGAGGATTCACCTCCCATGTGGGCCCCCATGGAAGTGTGAATTAATTATAACTCAGAGATTGAAATATGAAACTATCATATATTCATTTAACAAAACATAGATACAATATAGGATATCAAAGTATTTCACTCTATTGTTGGATTACAATACGAATTCCTCAAAATGTCTAACTAGCTTGGAATCATAAGTTCCAACTTATTTAAAAGCAAGTAAGAAAAATAGAACACCTACAGACTAGGCCCTTCATTATATAGCATAACAACATCGGTTATAGGAATGAAAACATCATTTATGAAAGAAGATAAGCCATATTTAGTGCTTCAAGAATATAGGAACACTTGGTAACTAGATTGACTTGGTATGAATCAACAACCGCAAAGTTATGGAGGAGTGGAGCTATGATGAGATTTGAAATAGTTGCTCACCTTAAAAGACCCACTCATCCTTGAGTTTGTGCTCCTTGCTGACTTATTCTTCTCCTGCAAAAGGTTAACATAATAGAATCCACAACATGAATCCAAGGCAGAGATTATAATAAGTTTTCCTATTTTAATGTAGCCTTGTCACACGACTGCAGGAGGTCTACCCATTAAAGCTAGAGAAGAAAAATACCAGATTTTATCATACATTCATTAATCTATATATATATTCAGTCTTGTCCTTTAGTTTCAAAAGTATCAAATATACATATGGCTAAAGCTTAGAAACATAAAAGGATATATAATGTTTATGAAAAAACATAAGATATTTAAGTCTGAACTTAGAAAATCATAAACAAAACATCCCATAAACTTGACTCATCAATAACCACGAAGAAGAATGAGATCATGAAGAAGCATGTTATGACTCTGATGATGATGAAGACCCTATGAAACAAGAATACCAAAGGCGTTTGAGAAGCAAAAGATTCAATAAAATCCTTGAAAGAACATTGGATGAGAACAAGGAAAAATACTTCTTAGAACTTGCATCACAAGGAGTAAAATTACCTAAGGACTATGATATGAATCAACTCAAAAAAAAAGATCTTATTCTTATGTCTATTTTGACACAAAAATTACTTGCCATGCAAGCAAAAATCCAAGAGCTAAAGAAAGAAAAGGACAAACTGATAAAAAAACTCATTGGAGCACATTTTTCCTTTCGCCTTTGATAAGGGATTAAAGATGATACCATTTCCTCATCATGTTACAATTCCAAAATATGAAAAGTACACTAGAAATTCAGATCCATAAGACCATGTGAGGGAATTTTGCACATCAAGTATCAAATTCATGCATGATCAAACTTACTTAATGAACTTATTTCCTCGAAGCTTAGGTGGACAAGAAATGGACTGGTTCTCAAAACTGCCCATAGGAATCATAACATTTGAGGAACTACTGGAGAAATTTATCCAACAATACTCCTACAATATCCAACACACAGTGACTATGTTGGATTTATGCAACACAAAACAAAAAAGTGGAGAATCATTCTTGACCTTCTTACAATGATGGAGGAAGATATTCTCATGATACACTCAACAAATACCATAAAGAAAAAAAATAGACATCTTTATCAATAACTTGGTACTTGAGATGAATTTTCCTATACAACTACAAGGTCCACCAAGCTTTGACAAAATGATAGATAGTGCCATCAAGATTGAAGAAGTCTTGATAAAAAAAGGGAGAAATCACTATCAATAAAGAGAACAAAGACAAGTACTATCCCAACAAAGATAAGTACAAGTGTGGAAACAATAACAAGAACGTGGTTAATGATGGAGTTGTAGATACTCCTAATACTAAACCAAAACTGAAATTCTTCAATCTTACGTCAAGTCTCCAAGAGAGAAAGAATTCGAATTTGATAGTGACACCAACGGCTAATAAGACTTTTAATAAACCTAACACTTGAAATGAGCCTTGGTTAGCAAGACCCAAAAGGACATTTACACCTTTGGGAGATACACTAGAAGTGGTCTTGAAGTCACTCTTGGATAACAAAATTATCACAATTCCTAATTCCAAACCTTGGGAACAAGAAGTAAAACCAAGGTGGAAGAATGATAATGACTACTATGATTTTCATCATAATAAAGGACACAAGACTAATAACTATATGAAATTTAGACATGTTATTCAAGACTTAAATGAAGAAGTAAAAGTTAAAGTGGATGGACATTATACCAATAATGATCATAAATTATTCTAGACTCCATTTCCTAACTATGAAAAAGGAGAGTCCTCTAAGAGTAAAAAAAATCAATTACACATATACTGACGATGATAACGTGATCCATATGGCAGAACCATGCAAACCATCCATCCATGTGATTACTCTAAAAGGAGTACAAAATAAAATTGAATCCTCCAATGTTGTGATGAGGAACCAAGATAAGCTCACTCTCAAAGGGGCTTCAACATCTGTGAGACCTACCTTTGACAGTCATAGTTTTATTGCTTTTCTTTCCATGCTTTCAGTGAACATTTCATAGATGTACTTATACTTTTGAGATACTTGTGTATTTGAGGATCTGTTGAATCCTATGTTATATGTTCAGTACCTAATTATGTAATCAGGGTACACTCAAGATACCTTATGTTTTGATTCAGCTCAGTTTATGATGATGTCATATATGATGAATTATGATGTTAGATGCTATTGTGATGAAAAAAAATTGGTTTAGGAAACTGATGATATGTTTAGTTAATTCAATCACATACATAGTTTTATACCATGTAGTATTGATGATGTATTATGTTTTATATCATGTTGTTTTGGACCTACTGATGTGTGCAATGAGTGTGTAGGGATGGTTGACCATGGATCTAAATCAGGGACCCAGTATTGGAACCTATGTTATATGTCATGCATTCCAAGGTACTCTTTGTATAAAGAAATATGGGCCTCATTGTATAGTTGTTTATTCATGGATGTGGTTTACATGTGTGTATTTAATTCAGTTAATGTGTATGTGATTAAGCCATGTCATTTGTTTAAATTAAATTGTGCCAATTTTGGCAATTGTTGCATAAGTGTTAACATGGCTAGTTAATTATATTTTGGTTAAGTAAAGGGTTAACTAGGGGTTAACCATAGTGTAGTACCAAGTTACCATGGGTTGGAAAGTTTCTAGATAGTCAACCTTGACTTGAAATCCGTGGGTAAACTTTAGATGGGATTTAGGAGGGTCTTTTGGGCTCCCATGGGGTAACTAGCATCACTTTTAGCTACCCAGGTTGGTACCCTAGGGGTTAGGGGTCATTTTCAACCCATTAAGAGCCTTTAATCACACTTATGACACCCCAAAAGTCTCCATTTCTAAGTTGTGCGACGTTGAGAGTTGAGAGGAATTGGTTAACTCTCTCTTCTTCCCAAATTTGTATTCAACTCCATTTATGGAGAAGGAAGGCAAGTGGAAAGAAGGGGATGGAAGTTTCTCCCTCACTTGTGATTGGTTCCTAGATTTTAGGAGGTTTTCCTATATAGGGAAATTTTTAGGAAAGGCTTGAGTATTCACCCACTCTCTAGTTTTAGAGACCATTTCAGATTTGGAAGGAGCTTACGAAGGCTTGCTTGGAAGGAGAACTCAGTTTTCAGAATTTCAACCTTGGCTTGGAGTAAGGTTGGCCTCTTGTAGATTAATTGATTTTCTTGCATGTAAGTGATCTTGGAGCTCCATTAATGGAGTCCATGGCTTTTTATGGTTTATGCTTTAAAATAATTTATATGCAAAATGTTGTTTTTCCTTTGTAAAGTTTAATTTTGAATAGGATTCTTCAAGGTACACTCACCCTAGGGAGGGTAGAGTAACCTTGAAGGGGGAAGTAGGAAGAGACCTAGGAATGTGCAGAGTCTCCCATGTGTTGAGGGATAAACATGAGATTTCACGATACCTATGATGCCAAGTATGGCCTACGGGCACCTAGAGAGCATAAGGAGTTTTTAGACCGCATCTTTTTGGTGATGGTCTTTCCAAGTCCATGTGTGGCTTGTGAAAATTGTACTTTATACTCTAGATTCTCCTCTTGTTAGTACACCACTACCCCTATTTTAGGAAGGTCTCTTGGAGACTTTCCCCTTTTTAAACCATGTTGGAAATTCTCTTAAGTGTCTTTGTGATTGAATGTGTTCATGCATACTTTTTTGATTCATGTTTGTATCTCATTCTAATATGGATCCCCTAGCTTGGGGATAGCCTTGAAAAGGCCTCAGTTTGGAGGTGAGCCTTTGTGGTCAACCTCATTCTATTAGGTACCCGCTAGATTCAAGACCTGGCAGACTTGTTGAGCTTGGAAATTTGAACTTGTTAATTTCATTGAAAACCTTGTAATTCTAGTTATGTTTGAAATTCAGAAATCAAGGATTTCCTTGTAAATCATATACTTTGAATTTTGTAAGTTATATTGTTAAATAATGTATTGGAAGAAAAATTATGAATTATGATGCAATGTAAATTTTATAGTTTCCATTTAATTTTAAATATTTGAGTTATTTGAATTTAGTAATTTAAGAGCAATTTGGAGATTTTAATGTCATTTTAAGTTGGATAAATTTCATGATCATCAAAGGCATCATTATGCATATTTATGGCTCGTAATATATAAGGTATATTCTAAATTCGATAGGATTTAAATTATCATAACTTGCTTGTAAAATGCTAATTTAAATAAATTTAATTAGAATGTTACATTGACCAATTTTATTTCAAAATTTATTTTTATACTTAGACAAATTTCAAAATTATTCAAAAAAAATTAAATACCTATATTGGAAATTTGTTTCCTACAAGTTGTTAAGTCATCAATATGGAAGGCATTTATGTATTTAAAATTTAAAAAAAACAATTCCTTATACCCGTTATTTGGGTTTTCAGGAATTAATTTTCACTAGAAATAAAAAAATATTAATCCCCTTTTGGTTAATTATATATATAGTATTGTTTATAAATATAAATAAACCCCTTTAAAAAAAAACAATGAGCGAAATGGTTTTTAAGCGTTGGGCACTTGATTCATTTTAAATAAAAAACTTTGTTAAATGAAATAGGGTGAGGGTTGGGAGTGGCCAAAACCACCCTGCCCCCTCTCCCCTTTCCCCTTTTGCAGGGTGGTGGTGGGTGGTGTTGACACCGCACACCACCACTACTAAGGCAGTGGTGGTGCGAGGTGTGGTGCCGCACCAAGCCCCCCCCCCCCCCCCCCCCCCCACCCCCCACCTCCTACGTGTGCCCTTCCTCCACCCTTCCTCTGCCATATGCAACACGCGACCCTGTATAAACAAAAGAAAAATGCAGGGGTTAGAAAATCATAAAGTTTAAATTGTTAGTTTATAAATTGTTATTTAGATTGTTTTTTATATTTAATATAAATATGTTTTATATTAATCTAGATTATTAATATGAGTTTGTGTTAATAGACTTACTTTATTATAGGTTTACTTAGATAGATTTATTTTATATAATGTTTAGTTTTAAATATTATTCAAATTAAGTTATTAATTTAATTTATTAAATGAGTTTGTATTTAAAGTTTTAAATTTGTTAATTAATTCATTTTCTAATGGTCTATTTTTATAGGTTGTATTGAAAACTTTGGTTTTATTTAAATTTTATTATAACAAGGACATGTTTGAATAAGGAATTACAATAGGATGAAATTCTTATTTAAGTTAGACTTTAAGATTAATTTCTAAATCAATGCATATTATTTTAAAATTAATCTTATATTTGCTTATTCTTTTATCTTAATTGGGGAATTATTTAATCTAAAATTGAATTTTGGTTTATACAATAAAATGGTCTTTAATTAAGTTATTGCTTTGATTAAAAAGGATGTATTAGCCTTTAGAATAATTTCCTCTTTCTGACGTTATATAGTTATTGGGTCAATTTCTTTTTTGAACGTTAATTAATTAAACTTAAACATTTCGAATCAACTTAGTGGTTTCTCAGATGAATGTTATCATCACCTAGGGTCATTTTGATCATATTAGTCTAGTTGACCTTTTCATGCATCATTGAATTTTTGGTCAACCTTTAGTCAAACCTTGCGCAAACACCTCTATTTGCATGCACAAATAGTCTATGTTTTGTTTTAAACCTTAGTTGAACATCGTTGGTTATATTTGGGCACAGTTGACTTTTGTCAAACCTAGGTCAATACCTTAGTTTGTGTTCCCAAGTATCTCTTGTTAAGTTTGAAACCTTTTTAACTTTGTTGCACATTGTTTGATGCATGGTTGACTTTTTAGTCAACTCTGATTAACTTTAGTCAATTGTCTCAATTTGCATGCCAGTCGAAGCATGCAGTTTAGGAAACCCTGTAGGATATTTTGGGAGTTATTCGATGGACTTTTACTTTTGGTCAAACTTGGTCAACCTTCTCTGGTTGACCCTTGTTGAGTTTCTGGACCACTTAGACTCTTTCAGTTATCTGATTCTCTTTGCACCATTTTGTGTGCACATGGAATCTTGTGCCAGTTAGTATTGTTCTCATAGTTGTGTTTGTTTGTTTGTAGTTGTTTAGTAGGTTTTAGAAAAAAAAATTATAGTTGTGTTTTGCTCACTTTTTGGGCATCACAACATCAAACCTACCAGCTACAATAATAGGACCTAAACAACTGGCATTACCTCCAAAGTTCAATCTAGTAGACCAGTTGCAGCACACGCCAACCCAAATCTCTATTTTAGAGTTGTTAAAATCTCTCCTAGTCATAGAGAGATCCTTGATCAGGCTTTTCTAAATACCAATGTACCTAAAGACATAGATGTAGATAGATTACAGACTATGGTTGGTCACCTAAATTCCCCACACTACCTATCTTTCTCTAAGGAAGATGATAATTCATTAAACCAACCACATAATCAACCTTCGCATCTAGAAGTTCTCATTCATAAACATTGTGTTAAGCATGTCTTGATAGGTGGAGGCACTAGTTTGAACATATGTACCTACAATTTGGTGAAACAATTAGGATTTTTTGAACATACAATTGATCCAAGAAGGAAGATAACAATCAAAGCTTGTGATGAATAAGAGAGATCCTCCAAAGGATTGGTTGTCTTCCCTATTAGAGTGGGACCAATAGAAAGAGATGTGATATGTCAAGTTCTTGACTTGCCACTTGCTTATAGCATTCTTCTTGGAAGGTTGTGTATCCATTCAATGCAAGTTGTGCCTTCTACTTACCACCAATGCATAAAGTTCCCTCACAATGGAGTGGAGGTGACTATTCTAGCTAACACAACATATCCCTATAACAGTCTCAAATAGATAGATAGCATGGTCCCGCACAACAAAGAAAGTTCTAACAAAGTAGAAACATCCAAGGAAATGGTCTTGTGAAGCTTTTCTAAGAAATTCAACATTCAAGAAACAAGCATGGTGGAGTACAAGATAGATTATGCAATGTCCCTAATAGATCTCCCAATATCTCCTAGGTCTCAAGGATGGCCTTCATCTACATTTATACTTTATAAAGGTAATTCTCTAAAAATCTATGAAGGAACAGGGATGGTAAAAGAAAAGGTGTCCCTTGAAGAAGAAAACAAAGAAAAAGTTGTCTTACAATGGCTATACAAAGAGAATGAACAAGATGTAAATGTCAAGAAGGTTGAGATAGACACTAATAAATATGGAAAAGGCTATGAGATCATGAAGAAAATGGGACACAAAGACAAGGGACCATTGGGTCGAAGAAAACAAGGACTCGTGGAGCTGATACATATGGATTTTAGAAACCCAAGGGACAAAACTAGAGTAGGCTTCAAGAAAACAACATCTCATCTCGTAGCAGAAAATGGTTATGTGTTTGATAGATCAAGAGACTCATAAGATGAAGAAGAAGTGGAAGGATAGTTTATTTCTTATGAAAGGTTTCTACTCTTGCAAGGAGATCCATTATCATAACTTGGTACTAATCTTGAACATGAACAAGAACTAGAAGAAGGACCAACAGAAGAACTTGAAAGAGAAAAATAACAAGGACATCCTATTTTTGACACACCTCACTTTGATGAAGAACCAAACATGACATCTTCACAAGCACCTTTGTAGGAGAAAGAGAAGAATGTTAATGAGGAAGTTGAAGTGCCAATGACTAGTGCCCACTTCTTGGGGATTCTAGATTATAGTCAGGTGGACTCACATGAATATGAATGAGATATTCTTTTTGATGCTACAATGGATATAGAGATATATGTGATACATAAATATGCTTCTAGAGTCCTAATTGAAGAGGGAGAGACTTATAATGCTAGGTCGCTAGAGTTAGACTTACATAACATTAACATGAACTCTAATAATAACGATAATGAATATAATAATCCTAACATCTCTTTAGAAGAAAACCTAATGGAAAATATCTTACAAGTTAATGACATTGATAATAATGCATTGTTGTCTCTTGAACCTAATGAATCTTTGTCCTTAATATATCTTGAACTGATAGACTTGAATGAGCCTACATCCACAAGCATGTTATCTTTTGACAATGACTATTCACTAGCATGTTATCTAAATGCTTGTGAATCTTTCTTTTCTTCCACCATTGTAAAGAGAGACACCATGACTGGGGAGGATATCAAGTTTCTCGGTCTAAATATAAAAAACAAAAAGAACAAGAAAATTGATGGTGAAAACCACGTAGTGGCAGTATCAAATTCTAAAAGAGAAAATGAAAAAGATTCATCTGATGGTGAAAACCTCCTAAAGGTGCCTAAGGATGGGATTCTTGATATCCTCCCAGATCATTTTTGGGAAAGATCTTTAGTACTAATTGAACCAACACAACCCATCAATCTGGGAATAATAGAAGCTCCTCGACTAGTTCACATTGCTCAGTCATTGACAGAAGAATAAAAAGTCCAATTCACCAGCTTCTTTAAAGAGAAGAATATCAGTTTTGCCTAGTCTTATCTGGATATGCCTAGATTGGAAATACATTTGATAATACATCACTTGTCTATTTCTCCTGATGTGAAATCGGTGAAGCAAAAACTAAGAAAAATGAATCCACATGTGGCATTGCTAGTCAAAGCAGAGCTGGAAAAATTATTGAAGGTTGGATTCATAAGAGCCATTGACTATGCGGAATGGATATCAAACATAGTTCATCTTTCCAAAGCACATAAATCCATAAGATTTTTCACGGACTTTAGAGACTTGAACAAGACATGCCCAAAAGGTAATTTTCCACTTCCAAATATAGACACGATTTTAGATCTTACGGCAGGCTATGAGATGTATTCATTGATGGATGGATTTTTGGGATATAACCAAATAAAAATTTCTCCCAAAGATCAAGAAATGATTGCATTCACATGCATGTGGGGAACATACTATTGGAATGTGATGTCATTTGGTCTCAAAAATGCAGGTGTAACCTATCAAAGAGCAATGACTACAATATTTCATGACATGATGCATAGAAACATGGAAGACTATGTAGATGATACACTAGCAAAATCAAAGATAAGGACAACACATCTAGAAGATCTAAGGAAAATATTTGATAGAATGGAGCAATTTCAATTAAGGCTTAACCCTAAGAAATGTGCATTTGGAGTATCATCTGGAAAGTTACTAGGATTCATAGACTCGACAAAAGGAATAGAAGTTGATCCATAAAAAGTGAAAGTGATTCTTGAAAT
This sequence comes from Chamaecyparis obtusa, assembly GCA_027943335.1. Lineage (NCBI taxonomy): Eukaryota > Viridiplantae > Streptophyta > Pinopsida > Cupressales > Cupressaceae > Chamaecyparis > Chamaecyparis obtusa. The sequence continues at coordinate 434,010 of BSBK01000284.1, read as the reverse complement.
GCAACCACCTAGGAACATTAGTCAAATGAGGATGCTCCAAGGAAAGCTACAATCCATAAGAAGATTTATATCCCAATTAGCAGATAAGGCTCAACCTTTCACAAAGCTAATGTGCAAAGGAACAACATTCACTTGGGATGAGAAATGTGAAGCAAATTTTGCACAAGTCAAGGAATATTTGATGAATCCTCCAATTCTAATGGCTCCAATATATGGGAAATCCTTGTTGTTATACACATCAGTGACATATATGTCATTGGGAGTATTTCTTGCACAAGAAGATGAAGCTAAGAAGGAGAGAGCTATATACTACATCAATAGGACTTTGGTCACATATGAGTTGAACTATTCCATGATTGAAAAAGCATGTTTAGTAGTAGTATTTGCATCCCAAAAGCTTAGGCATTACATATTGGCATATAAAGTGAATCTAGTGGCTAAGATAGATCCACTTAAATATTTGTTGAGTAAAGAAACATTGATAGGAAGACTAGCGAAGTGGGTCTTGGTTCTAAGTGAATTTGACATTGAATATATTGACAGAAAAGTCATTAAAGGACAACTGATAGCTGATCAACTTGTTGAAATGCCATTAATAGATGACATGCCATTACATGTTGAATTCCTTGATGAATCCATTATGCACTTAATAGAACACTCATGGAAGATTTATTTTGATGGCTGCTTCACACAGCAAGGATCGGGACTTGGATGCTTATTCATCACCCCATAAGGATACAAAATTCCAAAGGCATATAAAATGATATTTCCATGTACAAACAATATGGGAGAATATGAATCTCTAGTGAATGGATGAAATCTTGCAATAGAATGGAAAATCATTGAATTACACATCTATGGAGATTCACATCTCATTATCATGCTCATCTCAAATTCAGTCTTCATTTCATATACAAATTTTTCACTAGCTTCATCTTCTCCTCCAAAGATAATATCATCAACAAATATAACTATAACCAACAAACCATTCTCAATTTCTTTTGTGTATAAGTTACTATCTGTTGTTCCTTTTATAAATCCCAATTTCAATAAATACTTATCCAATCTTGCATACCAGGTTCTAGGTGCTTGTTTTAATCCATATAAAGCTTTCTTTAACTTACATACCATATCTCCTTCTTGTGTCAAAGGAAAACCTTCAAGCTTCTCAATGTAGACTTCTTCTTCCAATTCACCATTCAAAAATGTTGACTTCACATCCATCTGATACACTATGAATTTCTTGTAAGTTGCATATGCTAGAAACATTCTCATTGCTTCAAGTTTGGCCACAGGTGAAAAAGTTTCTTCATAGTCAATTCCTTCTTGTTGTGAATATCCTTTACATACCAATCTTGCTTTGTTTCTTATCACTTCTCCTTGTTCATTCATCTTGTTTCTAAATACCCACTTTGTTCCAATCACATTCTTGTCTTCAGGTCTAGGGACCAATTCCCATGTCTTATTTTTTTCAATCTGCTCTAGTTCTTCTTTCATAGCATTAATCCAATGTTCATCTTCACAAGCTTCATTAGTAGTCTTAGGTTCAATTTGAGAAATCAAACATAAATGTACCTTATTTCGAGTCAAAACTCCTCTATCTAAACTTCCAATAACTTGCTCAATAGGGTGATGTCTTGAAGTATACCTATTAGGTGTCATAGTTACTGATCTTGTTCCAACTATAGATTCGTCTCTACTTTCTTCTCTATTTTCTTCTTTGTTTTCTTCTCTATTTTCTTCAGTATGACTTTCATTTAGCAAATCACTGTTAGTTTCAAAAAATAATTTTTCATTTTCAATGTTAGGCTGAGGTTGTGCTTCTCCATCAGATTCATAATCAGGCATTCTTTCCTGAATTTTAAACTTCTCATCAACTTTTACATTTGCACTTTCAACAATAGTCTTAGTTCTCTTGTTATAACATCTATATGCTTTGCTTTTTAAAGAATATCCAAGAAATATTCCTTCATCACTTCTAGGATCAAACTTTCCTATATCATCATCTCTCTTTATATAACATTTACTTCCAAAAATTCTAAAATACTTAACTAAGGGTGTATGTCCAAACCATAATTCATAAGGTGTCTTGTTTGTATCTGCTCTGATTTGTACTCTGTTCATAGTGTATACTGTTGTGTTCACTGCTTATCTCTAAAAAGTCTTAGCCAAATCATTTTCAAACAACATATCTCTTGCTACTTTAGTTATTGACCTGTTCCTTCTTTCTGCAATACCATTTTGTTCTGGTGTTCTAGGGGCTGAAAGTTGTCTCTTAATACCATTTATTTCACAAAAGGTGTTAAACTCTCTAGATGTAAATTCACCACCTCTATCAGATCTTAGACACTTAATCTTCATTCCAGATTCATTTTCAATTTTGCTTTTCATGATCTTAAATTTATCAAATGCTTCAGATTTTTCTTTCAAAAATGCAATCCACATCATTCTTGTAAAATCATCAACAAGAATCATAAAATACCTTTCTCCATAGAATCCTCTAGTCCTAGTAGGACCACTCAAGTATGTATGAACAATCTCCAGCTTCTTTGTTGATGTGAACTTCTTGTTGGGAAATGAACTCCTTTTCTGCTTTGCCATCATACATTCTTTGCAAATCATGTTAGTAGGTTTCATAATTCTAGGTAAATCTCTTACCACAAGTGTAGTGCTCACCTTGACAATATTATCAAAGTTTATATGGCAAAACCTTTTATGCCATAACCAACTGTCATCAATCCTAGTTATCAAACATGTCATCTCAGTAGGATTCAACTAAAATACATTACCTCTGGTTCTGGATCCTTTTCCAATCAGATTTCCATCTTTATCTTTTATCACACAAGTTTTCTCAGAAAACCAAACTTGATAACCCTTATCAGCCAATTGTCCAATGCTTAGTAGATTATGTCTCAGTCCATCAACAAAGTAAACATCATCAGTGTTAGTATTTCCATCAAGAGTAATAGATCCTATACCCTTAATCAAACAAGGTGCATTGTTACCAACCCTAACAATTCCTCCATCATAATTATCTAACTTAACAAACTTTCTTTTATCTCCAGTCATATGATGTGAACAACCACTGTCTATAATCCAATCAGATTTCTTTTCAACTTGTGAAACTAATGCTTTTTCTTCCCTTTTATCAGATTCAGAACTTTCTTCTGTAATTGCTACAAATCCTATTTCCTCAAAGTTATCATTATCACTATCACTTAAATGTTTTTCAATTCCTGCTTCAAGATCTTCATCATTTGCATAATAACATTCTTTAGATCTTCTAGGTTTAAAGTTGCTTCTATACTTCTTAACTCTTTTAGGACATTTAGATGCAAAATGACCATATTCTTGACAAGTCCAACATTTAAAGATTTTCTTACCATCTTCTTCTCTTTTTACAAGTAATGCAATACCTTCTTCAATCTTCTTATCTTCCTCAGATCTGCTACTGCTGGCATAGTCTCCATTCACACTCGTACTTCTTCTAGGTCTAATGTTAAGAGCACTGAATGTTGTTTCTATTGTAGGTAGCTCTCCTGATAATCTCAAGTTCATCTCTAATGTTTCTAATCTTCCAAGAAGAGTCTCTCTTGAGAAGTTTGATGTACAAGGTATCACTTGTTCAATCATCTGCGTTGTCTGCTTGAATACTGGTGTCAAAGTTCTTAGAATTTTCCATATCACTTCATTATCTATCTTATCACCTCCACAAGACTTTATTCCTGTTACAATCTCAGACATCCTACCAATATAGCTTCTAATAGATTCAGCTTCCATCATTCTAATATCTTCAAATGCACAAATCCAATTATGTAATCTAGCCTTCTTTGCATGTTCATCACCTTCAAAAGTAGAATGTAAAGCTTTCCAAATTGCATGAGATGTTTTCAAACATCTTACCTAACTATATTCATTCTCCGATAGTGCTGACAAAAGTGCTTCTCTTGCAAGTATGTTACACATGAATAGATCTAGTTCATCTTTAGTTCCTGCCTCTAGATTGTCTTCCTCAATGATAGTCTTCTCATTCTTTGTAATAAACCAATAACTTGGTCCTAAACACAATAGATGTGTCTTCATCTTTTCTTTCCAGCTGTCAAAATTTACTCCATCAAACTTAGGGCTTTCTTTTCTAAAATTCGTCATGGATCTCCTTAAGTTGTTAAACTTTTCTTTCAAGGACCTGCTGCTCTGATACCAATTGTTAGAAAGTAAAGATCCCCAAGATAATTGAGAGGGGGGGGTGAATCAGTTATCTGATAATTTAACCATTCAACATCTTTAAACAATATAAGTAATGTACAGATCAAACATAGAAACATAACCATACACAATTGCACAGTAACACAAGATATGTTGACTAGGGAACCTCTTGAAAAGAGTAAACCCCAGTGGGAATGATGCCCACAAAATCATGCACTAATATGAAAGTTCCTTGTTAGAGGATGGACCCTGTTAGGAGTCTTATAAAATACATTCGGTACATATAAATCCCTATTAGGAGATTTTGAATCCCTATTAAAAGATTCTAACCCGGTTAAGAGTTTATGGAAGACAAAAGGACCCACTGCCCAAACAGCTTCAAGGCAAGATCTCTGAACCCACTGTCCAAAAGATCTTAGAATTATTCAATAGAATAATATGAAATATATTACCTCCTTCACACTATGCCAAAACTGCACTCTCTGCTACACAAGATCACAATTCCAGATCTCTATACTCACAAGTCTTCCTTCATCACTGAATTAGCTCTTTTCTTCACTTCATGCATATATTCACATCACAATCTTCATAGTAAAAATTACAATAAGGAAAAAATTCCTTCTTATATACCAAACTCAAATAATTACAAATGAGTCGGTCCTCAATTACAAAATAATAAATTATACATGCTACACACAGAATTCACATAAAACTGTCGGCTTCCAGATACTATAACTTTCTCCAAACATATCCTCAAAGTTTTCACTATGAACCACATCATCATTAATGAGTCTCCAACATCCCTTTAACTACACAAAATCATTTTCCATCCCTGCTAAGAGATATCCTCTGATTTCTGAACATCGCTTCACAGAAACACTGTCTAAACACTGCTTTCACCAAAAATGCTCATAACTCTCACAAATGAATGAATTTCTTTTTGCGTTGTTAACCATAGGTTAATAACACACAAAAGAACATACCATCAACTACAAAAAATCAAATCTACAATATAACATGTGCATAAAACAAAACTGTACCTACTTTCCTACTAATATCTAGAATATCATTGTGTTGACATCAATGACAATCCAAGTCATGAATGCAACAACAACTGCTGTAGAATGACTGCCAAAATACTTTGCATTCATTCCTAATAGAAGATGTACCTATAGAAGTTATAGAATTATTGAATGAGTTTTAGGATATTGTATCCGATAATGTGCCTGATGGATTACCACCAGTAAGAAAGATCATTCATCAGATGGACTTGATTCTAGGAGCCAGTTTGCTAAATAAGGTAGCACATAGAATAACACTAGCAAAAAGTGAAGAGTTGAAGATAGATTTGAAGTTTAGTTCATCACATCATCCACAGATTGTATATGGAAGTAGTCCCAAAAATGCATCTGAGTTGAGGAAGATAGATAAAGGAGAGATAAGTAGTGCTAAAACTAAAGATTTTGCATAACATTTGAAGAACATCCATGAGGAGGTGAGGAAGCATATTACAAAGATGAATGTGTAGTATAAGGCTAAGGTAGATGAGAAAAGGAAGCATAAGGAATTTGAGGTTGGAGATGAAGTCATGGTTCATTTGCAGAAGGTGTGATTTCCAGTTGGTTCATATCAAAAGTTGAAAATGAAGAAATTTGGGCCATGTAAGATACTGAAGAAGCATGATTCAAGAAATTCCTATGAGGTAGAATTGCCTACCGAGCGGAATATTTCACTAGTGTTTAACATTTTAGATTTGACAGATTATCATGAGGGAGGTGTTGAAGATGAGATCACATATCCTTCAGTCACTTTCGTGACAAGCCAAATCCTAAAGCATAATATCAAAAAATCATATCTTTCAAAGGATGGAATCTGTCTATATCAATGTTTTAGGTAAACTATTTTCCTAGGGGGAAATGATCAAAGTCATGCATGTCGCAAAGTTTTTTAGTCTCTATTAGGACTTTTTGCTAGGGTTTCTCTTATCCCTAGTCTACAATAGATGTTAAACTATGAAAACAAAGGTATTTCTTAATGCCACCAGCAATAGTATTTCTTAATACTTGGACCTAAAAAGTGTTCTTAAACACTACGTCATGATGATAAGGGTTTTTTAAAATACTAAATAGGTGAGACACTTACTGATTAAAGATAATTCTATGATTGATAAATAACTTCTATGTGTGTTTTCAAATTAACCAAATATGTTCCTAAACACTATAATCATAATTGTCTTCTCTTAAAGAAAATACACTAGTCTTAATTAGAGAAACTAGATAAAGGAATAATGATTTTTTCTTTATGACTTATAATCAATTTGTGATTGTTATTTCTCCTTGAGTAACTCAATGGTGTCTAAAAATGGACTAGAGAAGCAAGGACTAGGGGTATAACATTTTCTTTGTCTTTTGTTTGTGGTAATAAATCTGATGATTTAAGGTGATTATAGGGAATGGGTGTCTATGATAAGTGCCACCATCACAATTGGAATGCCACATATACCTCAACCTATTTCCTATGAAAGCTTTAGTGAGGTTAGATTTATTTCCTTGCCTATTTTAAACTAAAATGAAAACTACTTCCTCATAAGGTGCATAACAAATCAAGAAAATACCCAAGGATATGAATATAAAATAAAAGGTCATTGCGGGTATATATACATTTTGCACAAGAACAAAAAAGGTTTATATTAATAGGAAGTGACTGACAAAACATTCAATCCTATATGCTTTAATGTTTAGGTTAACTTTTGACATGACAAAAAGCAAGGGAGGTATTCATATTTTCATGATTGCTAAATCTATCAATGAAAATTATACTAACCTATGAGGTCCCAATTACAAACACTCTATGATGATAATAGACTCAATTTGAATAAATAGTGACTGTCCTAGGTATCTTAGTCTAGGTGCATTTAATTGTTAATTGCATTTAGATTCGTTTTAGTTGCATTTTCATATAAATTTGCATTAGATTCATTTGAGATGCATTCCATGTTTTAGTTTCATTGAAGCTCATTTTAAATTGCATTCATTTTAATAGTTACATTCATTTTAAATTGCATCAGCATGAATGTGTGAATCTAATTAACCAACATTGATATAACTGAAAATTCTAAAAACCATAAACATTTTCCAAGTTTGACTAAGTACATCATATGATCATCATAAAATTTTTAAAGCAATGACTAAGTATTTATCAGTGATATCAATTCACCTACATAATCACTTCAGTATCATAAATATGTCTACATAATGTATCCATGATCATTCATAAATAAATGAAAGAGAGATGTCCATACATTGCATCACATTACATCTCATCCATACATGTGCATGCATAAAGTAAAAAGAAATACATTATCATAAAGCATCACATAAATCTTCATTCATACATCCATAAAGTGTTAAAAATACAAAAAACATATGCATATATCAATGAAATAATATAATGACATCAACATATCATCATTTGTCTAATCTAATCATCATAACCAAGAATCCACATGACAAAGATGAGATCAATATCCAAAACATGAGAAACATATCAAAGATTACAACACGTGCAAAAATCAAAGAACATCATATGTAAGTAACAAGAAATCAGGTGGTGCATCAACATCATATCAATGAATCATCAGTATATCATAAAAATATCAAGGCATCATAGTATCGGTGAATCAGAGTATAAAGAGTATCAGAGCATCAGTAATTCAAAGTATCAATGTATCAATATAAGAGTCCAAAACTCTATCACAATGTACATCGATCAAAAATAGTACAAGATACAATATATATCCATGAGGTACAAATGTCTATTTGATAAAAAAATGTGAAATATACAAAAGATCACATCTGACTGGCACCCTCATCCTCTCAAGGAGGGTTGGGAGGAGGAGCGTCCACTCTTGTTGGAATGGGTGGAGGCATAGCACCCTCAGACTGTTACGTAATAATAGAATATAAAGGAGCCCTCTATGCAGAAGGTACAATAGCAAAATACAAAGAAAAATAATAAGTGGCCCTCTATCCATGATGGGTGGTCATATGAGCGTTATTGTCTCACTCTGCTCTGATATCTACCAACTATGTATCCCTCTTTGCTAAGTGGGCTCTCAATATGGAAACCTCGAGGCACAAGGATTCTCTGTCCTACTCACATCATGATAATGGATCCCCATCAAAACCACCTACGGGAGGACCCCTAGGAGGTTGCTGATCTCCACCACCACCACTACCCCCTACTGCTCTCTACTACTGAGCATGTTGATCCCTATGTAACAAAGGACCTATATCTCTTTGAGGTGGGTGAACTCTAAGCCTCCTTTGACAACTCTATTGGCCACCATCCCCATTAGGTTCTCATCATCTCCCTCCATCTCCTCCTCCTCCTCCCCCTCCTCCCCCTCCATCTCCTCCTCTCACTCCATCTCCCCCTCCCCCTCCTCCCCCTCCTCCCCCTCCATCTCCTCCTCTCACTCCATCTACCCCTCCCCCTCCTCTTTCACCACCTCCTCCTCAAGAATCATCTATAGCTTGGCCTCTTCCTCTACCCCTATCTCCACCTCGGCCAACACAACTTCGACTAGGACCATCATCAACAGGATCATAATCTAATGCATCCTTGAGGTGAGGAGTGATCTCATCAGGAGATGTGAACCAAGGAAAGGGATGTTGTGAATAATGGGCATGGAACCCATCTGTGATGCCACCATCAGTAACCTCTAGCAGATAATCCCAAGCTACTGGAACCATTTGGAAAATCTCATGTAAGACAGTCTCATAGATCAATTGGGATCCCCATTGTGCCTCCTCATCTCTAATACTATCATATACACTTGTCTCTTGGGGCATGCCCTAAACTCAACCATACTATCGCATAACTCAGGTGACAATAAATCTCTCAACTATGTATCTGGTCTACCCAATGAGATACTGTGACTAGAAGAAAAAGGGCATCTGTTGAGCATCTGACCTCCACTCCTCACAGTCCAAGTATGGTCACCATACAACATTTGTAACATCATCGAGCATATAGCTCCAATAGTCCATCTTTCCTAGGTGGGGCTTCTAAATACATATAAATATAAGGGAGCTCTGGATCCCTTTGTCTCTCCACTAAAAGTTGTGTAATTGGGATGTGCTCCTAGGCCCAGATCTGCAAAACTAGTATACCAATAGTCATGGTCTATGAGTGCTAGTATACGATCTCATGCAGCTCTTTGTACATATGGGATAAGATACAGCTACACCAAGAAAAATGGTGAGGTTACTGGTTCATCTCCTCTATCACACATGACTAGCCACACATGAAACTGTGTTGACCACGATCGGGCATCATCAATCTACCAATAAAACCCACAAGATATACTGGCATTCACTCATAGTGAGACACGATATGATCCCATGAGAGGTAGTGTCACACAATAGTATCATCTTGGAACAAGCATCATGCATCTACCATCACCACAGTGGCTTTGTCCTTGTACTCTATTCATGAGCCCATCACTGGAATATGCAAAATCCTCCAAACATCCTCTAGAGTGACAGTCATCTCACCAATAGGCAGGCAGAAGGTGTTGTGCTCTAAATGCCATCTCTTGGCAAGTGCATTCAACAACCCTCAATTTACCCAAATATCAGGAAAAATTACAAGACTCCATAGTCCACATCAAGCAATCACTTGCATCTTGGTAGGAGTGAGATGCTCGTAAAGATCTAACACCTACATCAATCTAGGAGAATGGAAAGATACAATGTTGTACTGAGACTTCACAACAGAAAAAAGGGGCACTATGTCAGCATTAAACATGAAAAATTGAAGTAAAATTGCCTAAAAGGATCAAGCAAACAAGTAAAGTTGACACAAATTTCAAAATAGACTAAATGTGATCTTCGATCCCAGATGCAATTCAAGATATACAAGATGTACAAAACTTTGCATATGGGATACAATGTAGGATACAAGGGATGCCATCCTTAAAGCATGTGTGACTCTATTTTGACCAGATGTGACAATCTGGTTGACTGGCTTTAAATTTGGACAAAAATCACTGAATGCAACCCAACAAGGTGCGATCTGGGAAATTTGAGATGTGATCCATAATTTGGTAAAAAAATTGGATGCGACATAGGATGGACCAAGTGTGATCCTTGTTGCAGGATGCGATCCTAAACTATTTTGAGCATAAAAAGCATGAAAAAAGCTAAAAATTAAAATTTCAAATTTGAATGGAGGTGTTATCAACTACTCATAGGCGTCGCATAGTGTGTTGGTTGGTCGTGATTTCGCGCTAGCTCAAATTGATGTCACTTAATAGGGAACACCATTTTGTTGGTCAAAGCTCATAAATTACTATGGATAAAAGTGAAAATGAATAGTAAAATGATCCTTTTGGACCTATTTAAGGCTCTCACGGAGCTAGGGCACATTCATGGTAGGATGTCACAGAAGCTTCATATCGGGACCAAAATTGTAATAAGTGATCTATATCACTTAAATATAGTAAAAATGAAGTTACAAAGTGAAGTCAACCTTCAAAAAGAAAAATTCAACTATTGTCAATTTGCAATCAAACAAGGGCAAAATGAGCAAAGATGACACCACAAACATGGAAAATAAGTTTAGTGATGATTATCAATCAGATGTACAGTCAACAAAAGTCAAATTTTAGTCAAACACAAGTTATGAAAGTTGTGTAAAGCGTAATTAATGCATAAAAATCTTGTCAGAAGCTATGAAAAGTGAATTTCTCACTCACGCATCAAATTTTCAAACCAGGATATTGGTCAAACATCAGTTAAACTTGGTCAAATAGTGTTTCTTTGACACTAAAATTGATCTTAATTGAATTCTAATACATTCTAAATGATTTGTACTTGATCTAGATTCATGTCAATCAATCGCATATCTCATAAATGCTTGTAACACCAATTTTATCAAAATGTATTCTGATTTCGGTCCCGAGGGGGCATAATAATACCAAAATTTAAATTTTTTAATAAAAATTTTTGAACACTAGGGGCATGACAGTTATCTTTGATCAAGTTGATGTTGTTGATCTTTCTAACATTTATCAATTTCATCGCTTCAAATCAAATTGGTTATTTTTCATCATGTTTAGTTACTGCAAATCAAATTTAACTAAAAATTTCTATCCAAATCTCTTATCAATTTTCGTTCAATCAACCTTGGAATCGGTATGGTCAATTCTCGTTCAATCAAGATAGGATTGATGACTTTTGAATCATGTGAGAGTTCATTTGATCAAGTTCAGACTTCTCAAATTCAATTAGTTCTCTGTACTGCTCTCTAAATCTTTCAGAGTGGATTCACTGCTCTCTAAATCTCCTCAAAATCAAAGTGGTCCTCACTGCTCTCTAAATCACTTGAGTTCAAAGTGGCTCTCATTTCTCTCTAAATCTCCTAAAATCTATCAGTTCTACTAAATCATATGCCAAATCAATTTTATTTGAATCCCTGTGTTGTTTGTAGAGCAATTCAAACAGGAGAAAATGTAATCACCTAAAAATGGGCTAATAGAAGCTAAGGCCCTATTTGCCCTAATTTAGGATAAACTCCTAATTATGTTAATTAAATTCTTGATTATTAACATAATTCAACAAATTTGATAAAATTAATAAAAAAATCATGAATCAAGCATTAATCATCAATAATTGAGCAAAAATAACATTAATTACCTCTAGGCTTAATTAATTAAATCATTCCCATTAAATGCATGGCTAGAGTAATTAATTAAAACAAATGAATAAAAGACTCAAAAATGATGTGTCACCTCTCAAGGGGACATAAAAGACACTTTTGACCTATAAGAGCTCATCACATGGATCACTCACATGGATCAAGTTTGGAGGCATCTCAACCATTCCTCATGGATGCATCTCTACCATCCAAATTTCTAAAGTTCTGTAAAGGATGAATTTTCAAACCTCAAAACATAATAGTTAATTGAATTTACACTTTCATGTTGCACATTTAATTTCATAGCTAATTAGAGAAGACTTCAATTTACATGCTTAATAGTGAATGAATTAATGGCTTTTATGAATGAATCTAGTTTCTTAGTTGCATTTTATTTGAATCTATCATTCTAATATGCATTGTCATTGTTTAGAGTTTAAATCTAAGAGTAAATTTAGATTATTACATACTTGTGTTAGTTAGAGAGTAATAGGATGATTTTTCTTAGTTTAATGGCTTTTAATTTCTTTTAATTTGATTTAAAATAACAAGCTAATGTTCCATTGAAGTGTTATGTTGTAGAATTATGTTGACCACAAAATATACACACCAGATACCCAGTGGTGGTACTAGCAGGTGATGAGGGAGAGGAGAGAAGATTTTGGTGGGCCTTTAGATAGGTAGGGACTCGAGACAACATGGAGGGGATTACAGGTGGTACAGTTGGATTAGAGAGGAGGTTCAGTAGATGCAAGGGTTACCACTGAGTATGAGGCATGGTTTTAGGCCCCATGCATTGTAGGGAGATTGGGACCGCCTTGCCTAAAGAGGTAGAGAGTTTTAGTCACAAGGAGGGTTGGAGGAGGGAGCATTTGAGGAGGAGGGAGAATAGGTAGAGGATGAGGGAGAGTGGCATAAGTTTTGTAGTTTTGTAGTGAGTTCATGACGCTTCCCAGAGGAGGGTGAGGAGAGATCGAGGAGAGGCAGTGAGAGCAGGGGATGGAGTTGGAGTTGGAGTTGGAGTTGGAGGGAGAGATGGAGAAGATGGATTTGGAGGAGGAGATGTTATGGATGTAGATGATGGATCACAAGTTCAAGGGGCACCACCCTTAGACACATAGGTACCATATACACTAGTAGTAGGGGGTGGAGGAGGTTCATCTTTAGGTAGGGGGACTCTCTAATAGTGTAGTATTATTCCTTATAGGTGATCCATGTGGCCACTAGTCAGTTGTTGTAGGATACATAAAGAGAGATCAAGTAGTGGGGAGGGTACATGAGTTACAGGGTTAAGTGGATGATAGGAACTGAGAGAGGGATAAGGCTAGGGAGGAGAGGGATGAATTCCAAGGAGAGTTGGCATAGGTGCTACAAAATGGGTTGGAGATGGTGGATGAGAGGGATACCCTGCATTGGGAGAGGGACAACTGCCAAGCGGATAAGGGAAGGCTCTTGAGAAGACAAGATACAATCCTACATGAGCAAGGGGAATTGAGAGAAGAGGTGGCAAGTGGGGCTAGGGGAGGTAGTGATGAGGATAGGTCCATGACCCTTAGGATGAGAGGGGAAATAGTAGATCTATAGGAGTAGGAGGATTGGTATAGGTCCATGTACCATGCAATGGTGCCTAGAGATAAATAGGATTCATATGGGAGGGCTACAAGATCAGGGGACATAGCCATATGTTCAAACAAATAAATTGTTGGGACTACACATGGGGTAGGATCCTCTCATAGTACATAGGGATAGAGATAGAACCACCGACAAGGGCACTATTAGAGTTAGAGACAATTGGCCAAGGGTTTGGTTCAAATGGAGGAGGAAGAGGGGTCGGATACAAGTTCCTTGAGGAGGTAGGAGACAAGGATGGGGATAGGGACATGGACCATTACTGGTGTTCATACTTATATAAAGAGGTTGTACCCATAGGTGATGTAGATTTAGATGACTATTAGTGCCCCTGCATAGGATCCCCTTTAGGCTGCCCCAATCCAAAACCCCATATAGGACTCAGCCTCAGCATCCACCCAATATCTAGGGATCGAGCCTCCCAAAGGAGGGAAAGATGTGCAGTGATATACTGCATTTGTATATGATATGATTATGATTCATTTTTTTTGGATCACATGAGCCATGTTGCACCATTTGTTTTAGATACATTATTCTTTTGATGGACATCCAGACATTCAAACCAATTATTCTTTCATGGACATTTATGGGATATTCTTTTTGTGCGACAATATATATATACTACAGAGTTGGGGGGATTCATGAGTCATGTGCCCATTTTCTTATTTTTTCTTTATGGATGGATATGCATATGTACATGTATGGATACGATGGACTAACACGTGTGATGTAGAATGGTATATGAGTTATTTTATTTATGACATGATGTGATGTGATACTAACATGTTTGTGATGTAGGATGAATGTGATATATACATGATTTATGATGCCTATATGATTTATATATTATGTTCTTATTGTGTGTGTGTGTGTGTGTGTGTGTGTGAGAGAGAGAGAGAGAGAGAGAGAGAGAGAGAGAGAGAGAGAGAGAGAGATTTAATATAATTATTGTGATTTATTTGAGATGGTTTTATCTATATGCAGATGTACATGTGTAATGTGGTGGATTTTTATTTATGTGATGTCTATATGATTTATGAGAGGAAACTAAGTAATACACAATGTTTTGACATATGGAATTTAAAAATGCAATCTAAATGGTTAATCATGCAATCTAATTAATAATGCAAGATCATTATTATGATACTAGATGGATGCACATTAAAATGATGACTTTGATGAATGTAAATTTATACATACTAAATGCACCCTAAATGATAGTATATGAATGAAAAAGACACAACATAATAAATAAACTTATCTTATGAAACTAGGTGATTATTGTACACTAACAAAATGCACTTAAATGAAATTGACACTTAAATAATGAGATACTTAAAGATGTAACTAAAATGGATGTAAACTGAGAGATGTAATTAATGCAACTAAAAAGAGACACTAATGTAAATGAGATAATAATGATTTAACTAATGCAATTAAGGAAATCTAATAATGAGCTGACGAACGTAATTTAATGCAATCTAAAATGATTATGAAATGCACTTTAGAATAATTTTAACAAATTCAATTAAATGAAATCCAAAATGATTAATGAAATGCAATTTAAAATGATTTTAACAAATTCAATTAAATGCAATCCAAAATGACTAATGAAATGCAATTTAAAATGATTTTAACAAATGCAATTAAATGCAATCTAAAAATATTAATGAAATGCAATTAAATGCAATCTAAAATGGTTAAAAAAATGCAATTAAATGCAATATAAAATGGATATGATATTAGGATGCAAACTAACAGATGCAATCTAGATGCATGAAAGTGTGTGAGAGGAGTGAGTCAGAGATGTAGCGAGGTGTATGGATGGGATGCAAATGGAACATATTATTTCCTGATAGAACCCTTTCTATGAGGTGTTGACTAGGGGAAGGGGGAAAATATTTGCACAATCTTATCCATGAGGATTAGGGGATAGGGAAATGGGGGTTTGGAGAGATTGAGAGTTTGGGTTTGGTGGTTTGTGTTGCTTTTGTTGTGAGATTGGGAAATTTATTTGATTTCTTTTTCTAGGATTAATTTTAAATATTGTTGGGATTTTGATTTGATTTTGATGGGGGGGATTATTTTTGAAGCTTGAGCATGGGGTATTCCAAAATGGAATACCACCATGTAGTTTCAGCACTTCATTTGATATAGAAATATCAGAGACCTATCAAGGTTACTAGGAAATCAATGCCTTGCCACCAATGTTACATGGGACTGACAAAAAAAGCACACAAGGATTTCCCCAGCATCACACATGAGCCCCAAAAGATTCAAGGTGGAACCGATATTGGGTAACCCATAAACAAATGAAATTTCTAAAGTGCACCATGCAACCTCAAAACGATCACATGTTGAGTATGCAAGGGTCACATTTGACTAACTCACAGGTAGAAAAAGAGATCAAGACCTTGTTCTATGTGCAGCCATTCACAACATACCATGATATAAAGGATTGTCACAACTTTGAGGAGGAGAACAACCAAGAATTCTAGAAATGATAATCAAGAATAGAAATTAAAATTCAAAACCAAAATAAGTATCCATAAAAATGCCTTTTATCAGAGAGATCGACTAATAGATGATATGATTTAGGTCAGACATGAGGAAGGATGCATCTTGCAAGGACTTGTTGATGGGGTAGACTGTAAATTTGTGTTTGGATAGAAAAATATTTATCAAGGACAATGAGACAATCATGAATCTTTTCTATGGAACTTTCTGAAGCACTGGACAAGAGGAACATAGAGTCTAGATCAATTTTATGTAAGACGACTGATCTAGGATGAGGGTATGTACACCAAGACCTGAACAAAGGTCTGGATTGATGCTATGATACAACCAAATGACCAATATATACAATAGTATGTGCAAAGCTCAAGAATTGGGATAGATCGTTATATACAAATGATTGACATGAAGCTCAAGAATCAGGATAGAAGTTCATTTCTCAATGTGTACGTGCGATAATGGAACACCTAGAGAATATGGGTTTCTGATAGCGACTTTTCAATGGGGTTTGGTGGATTGGTGGATGAGAGTGGATGGGAATGATATTTTTATAGATAATGGTTTGGTCCAGAATGTGTGATGCTTATTGCTAGGTTTTCACCACACATACTTGTCCAAGGTGCCTGATTGCCAAGTTTTCACCTTTGGACAATTATTTATCTTTTCTTTTTCTTTTTTCTTTTTTAATTTTTTAATTTTCTTTTTAATTTATTTAATTTTTATTGTATTATCACAATGCCTATTTGCCATGTTTTCACCATGATAATGACTTTTTAGGACTTTTTCTATTTTTTATGATTTTCTCAGATACAAGGGGTACACTGCATGACTCAAGCATAGAACTTCTTGAGGTGAATGATATTGATGGGATCATTCAGAGGTTCTCCTTCTAGTGTAGACAGTTGATATACCCCTGAGCCAAAACATGTTGTGACAATATAGGGACCCAACCAAGTAGGTTTGAACTTGCCTTTCCTCTCTCGATCTGCTTCTACCTTCTGATTTTCTTCAAGACCATGTCTCTCACTTGAAATTCTCATGGGAGGATTTTTTTGTTGTAGCTTCTCTTAAGCCTATTTAGGTATATAGCCAGGTGATCAAATATTTTTTTCCTCTTCTCATCTAATAGATCAAGTTGTGTCAAGTGTGCTACGATGTAGTCTTCATCAATGACCAAGTTTTTGAGTATCACATGCAATGATGGCAATTCAACCTCAAATGGAAAGATGAATTTTGTACCATATACGAGATAGTATGGTGTGGTTCATGTGAGATTTCATTAAGAATTATGGCATGCCTAAAGAGAGGGTTTGATTTGGAGATGCCAGTCATGACCAGAATCATTGACAACCTTTTTGAGGATTTTTAAGATGTTTTTATTTATTGCCTCATCTTGACCATTCCCTTGGGGAAAATATGGACTCAAGAAGTAGTGGTGAATATGGAACTTGTCATATGGATCCTCCATATGTTGGTTCTCAAATGGTTTTCCATGATCTTTATATGGTGGAGGGGATGTTGAAGTGATATATGATGTGGTAGAGGATGAATTTGGATATTTGGACATCTGTAGTGAGAGTGAGTGGATTGCTTCAACCCACTTTGTAAACTATTTAGTAGTGGTTATATGTACTTGTGTCCATCTAAGGAGAGGGGAGTTATCTTACCAACAAGGTTGAAGCCCCAATAGAATAAGGGCCATGGAGGTGCAATGGGATGTAGATCTTTTGCGAGAACACAAATCAAGTTTCTATGTTGCTAACATGGTAGACATTTCTTCACAAAATCTCATGCATCATGTTCCATTATGGGACAATAATATCCTTCTCTAAGAAGATTCTTGGCTAAGACCTTGCCACTCATGTGGGAACTACATATTCCAACATGCACCTCCTATAAATCCTATGCAACCTTGTTTGATTCCAAACACCTAGAGAGGACATTTTGATAACCTTAATGATATAGGGTGTTGGCTACAAGAGTGTAGTGGGAAGCTCTATGAATAAGGTTCTATCATTGGGTGTTTGTGAAGTGAGGGATATGATACCATTTTATAAATAAGTGTGAATATTGTGGTACCATGGGGATTCAGGACCAACCAAGATGCACACTATTTCAGAATCGACATTCTCATAAGCGGGTGTGTGGAGCTACTCGACCAAGAATTCATATTGTGTTGCATCTAGAGAGATTTCTAAAAGGGATCCAATGGTGGCCATTCCATCTATTGATTTGTTCTATAGTTTGGGAACTTGTGTGATTTGTAGGCTCATAAATTGTTCTTACATTTTTTCTACCAACTCTTTTTAGGGTAGCATCTTTTTGTTCTTCATCTGGAACTTGTTTAGTACTTTCTTTATGATGATGAGAGTCACCAAATACTTTTAGCTCTATGATGTTCTATTGAATTGTCATCTTTAAACCTAAGGTGAGGCCTTCATACTCCACAATGTTGTTGGTGCAAGGAAATCCCAATTTTAATGACTTGGGAATATATTCTCCTTGAGGGGTGACAAAGAGGATTCCTTCCCCTAACCCACGAGATTTGTAGGATCCATCAAAATAAAGCTGTCAGGTGGGTTGATCTTCAGCCATGCATAGATGTTCATTTAGAAATTCCATGACTAAGGGATATGAATCTACTAGTGGTTCTTTTTCCAAATGATCAGTGATGAATTTTCATTTGATGGCCTTTCTATCCACATACTAAATATCGAACTCACTTAGGAGCATCAGCCATTTAGCTATGCAGCCTATAAGCAGTGTGCGGGAAAGTAGATACTTGAGAGGATCTATTTTGGAAATGAGTTTCACAGTGTGACTAAGCATATAGTTCCAAATTTTCTGAGTGGAAAAAACAACTATTAGGCATCTTTCTCCATTGGTGTGAAATTTATCTCATATCCAATAAGCGTACGACTGATGTAGTAGAT
This sequence comes from Chamaecyparis obtusa, assembly GCA_027943335.1. NCBI lineage: Eukaryota > Viridiplantae > Streptophyta > Pinopsida > Cupressales > Cupressaceae > Chamaecyparis > Chamaecyparis obtusa. Next base: position 415,027 of record BSBK01000284.1, on the reverse strand, counting down.
AACTCTTTCTTTTCCATTTTTATCAAGTTGAGCCAAGAGTGCCCCCAATGTTGTAGTAGACGCTAATATGTACAAAATGAGAGGGTCCCCTGGGGTACGTGGTACAAAGATGGGTGGGTTTGACATATATTCTTTGATTTTTTCAAAACTTCTTTGACATAAGGGATCCTAATTGAAATTGGTATCTTTGCATAATAGATGGGTGAACGATTGACATTTATCAACAATTTGTGAGATGAATTGATGAATGGACTATAGCTTTCCTTATAGGCTATGAAACTTCTTGAGTTTTCTTGGTGGAGGAATTTCCATTATGACCTTGACTTTCTTTAAATCAATTTCTATGTCTCTCCTTGATACTATGAAGCCCAAAAGTTTTCCAGATGTGACTCAAAATACACATTTCTTGGGGTTGAGTTTTAATCCATGGTGATGGAGGAAATCAAATACATATTCCATAACATTGAGGTTATCCAGGCCTTTTTTTACTTAGCCAGGATATCATCCACATAGTCCTCAAGGATCTTATGAATCATGTCATGGAATATGACAGTCATGGCTCATTGATGTGTGGTCCCTGCATTCTTTAGACCCAAAGACATCATGTTGTAGTAGAAGGTACCCCATGGGGTTGTGACTATTTTCTTATGCTAATATTCTTCTATGATGTGTATCTAGTTATAGCCAAATAAACCATCTATGAGTGACAAAATCTCATGTTTGGTCGTAAGGTCAATGATCATATCAATGTTTGGAAAAGGGAAGTCATCCTTAGGACACACCTTGTTGAAATCTCAAAAGTATGTGCATATTCAAATTTCTCCTAATGGTTTGGAATCTGGCACCATGTTGGAAATCCATTCTAAATAGTCAATGGCACATATGATCTTAGCTTGTAGGCATTTTTCCAATTCTTCTTTGACTAGTAAGGCCACCTTAGCTTGAATTTTGTAAAGCCTTTTATTGACTAGCTTGGCATTTGGGTCCCCTGTAAGATGATGTACTACTAGGTTGGGGTCCAACCCAAACCGCGAGCATAAGACCATGAAAAGTTGATTGTAGCTTCTTAAAGAACTGTAGTGAAAGATGCTTCTTCAACTTATGATAATGATGTTGCAATGTATGTGATTCTTGAGCACCTTAGAGAGGTTTTCATCTAGAAGGTATGCCCTTTGTTTTTAGTTTTTTGGAGTCAGAAAGTTCCCCAAAGGGGTTTTCACCAAAAGACTCATGATTTTTATTTTTATTTTTATTTTTACGGATAAAGGCTTCATTTTGCCAAAAGTATTCCTTTGGGTCCAACTTGTAGACATGTGTTGAGACATACCCCCAGTATTTTTGTTGTTTTATTTCTCCTATGAATCTTAGAAGTGTGTCTTTTCTTTGGAAATCATCGATATGTGCAACACTTGGTTGATCCCAATCTATGAGTTTGAGGTGGATGAGTGGAAGGTGAGGTTTATGTATAATAGATGACTACTATGGATTGTAATCATGAATAAGAGGAAGAGGTGATTATTCATCCTCTGGTGCCTCAAAGAGGTTTTCACCAGAATATATGCCCTTTGTTTTTACTTTTTTGGAGTCAGAAAGTGCCCAGAGGGGTTTTCACTAAAAGACTCATGTTTTTCTTTTTTATTTTTATTTTTGTGACTACAAGATTCCTCTTCCCTAAAGTATGCCTTTGGGTCTAGCTTGTAGACATGTTCTAATCCATGCCCCCAGTATTGTCATTGTTTTGTTTCTCTCATTAATCTTAGGAGCATGTCTTCACTTTGGAACTCATCGATATGTGCAACACTTGGTTGATCCCAATCTATGAGTTCGGGGTGGATGAGTGGAAGGTCAATGAGGTTTATGGAGAGTTGGTGAAGGATGGAATTGCCTAGGAAGGTTTCATCATCAAATATATCATCATAGGATATCTTGCCTTCCTCTTTAGGGATGTCTTCAACCTCAACAATTTCACCCATGGTATTATGATAGGTGTAGCTAGTTTCGTTGGTGACCCCATTCATGTTTAGACCAAATCTAAGCCCTTGATTCCTTTGATGAAGTGAGGGTTCAAGTGGATCCTTCATGCCACTTTATTCATATCCTAAACCACCTTCTTATTAGTTCCATTGTTCAGTATCCAGTGGGTGATATTTGGGGCATTTCTCTTTAAAGTAACCAAGGAGTTTTTTGTTAGGCGATGGAGCATCTCAATATAACTTGTTGGTGTATTGATGAGATAGATGATATTTATTATGAGTATGAAGAGCATGGTTGTCATTTTTGGAAAACCATTCAATCAGTGAGATCATTTTATTAAGTATGTGAAGTTACACCAACCGGTACATGTGTAATCAACTAGTAAGCAGTATGCTAATTGATGAGTAGCATCATAATTGGTACATAGGATGGTAACTGGTGAATAGGAAAATAGGTGAAGGTTAGAAAGGTAAAGGGAGTAGATCATTAAAGGAAAATTGGTGAGATCCTAAATTGGTACAGGTAAAATTCAAGACACTAGAAACTACTCAGAAAGGTGAACATGTATAGACATAGGTTATTAAATAGTTTTACTTAATTAGCCAAATATGTCATGACGGTGGAAGATTAACTGTATCTGGACAACAAAGAAAATGTAGTACATTATTCAAGGAGATGATTGAGTTGATTTATAAGGAATTAGGCACAAATATTTTCATGATTACCAGGTATGTTTGACAAATAAACTTGAAGAAATATTACACCTTGGAAATGATAACATATTTTATGATTTGGCCAATGGAGTAAGGATTTTATGTTTTTGTGAGTTAAATGAGATTTGAGAAACATGTTTGGAGAAGAATGAAAACCCTAATTAGGTTTTACACTTGGCGGTGAGGACAGTATATAAGGACAGAGTTGCAAGAAGAAAATAGAAGGAATTGTTGTTGTTGTTGTTGTGAAAAGATGATGAAGATTTGAAGTTTCCATCACAAATTTGTTTGAAGAGATGTTATAGAGTTGAAGTTTTAATGCCCCAAAATTGGCATCTTGCAACCCTAACCAATTTTGTTGCATTTAGTCTCATTCTATCAAATTTTTGAATCATCAAAGTCCTATTGTACTAGGCAATTTTGTCATCTTAATTGACTCTACTTGACTTAGTGTCAAATGTAGAAAACCTTAAATATACATTAATCACATGCTATATTTAATTCCTAAATATCAGCAATAATTGGCTAAATAAACCCTATGATTGATTAATTTAATTATAAAGTCCTAGCACTTTAATTAAATTAAATTCACCCTCTTTAGCTAAAATACACATAAAAAGGAATTAAATAATATTTGTTTTTTTAAATAAATATCCTCATTCCAATAATTGAATTTGATTATTCAAATAATTGAGAAAATCTATTTATGAGGCAATATTGTATTTATTTAATCAAATATTCTCTACAAAATTCTCTCTTCAGTTCAAAAAAGGAAACTTTGAGTTAACTGGAAATTCAAAAGTGCAAAAAATCAGTTAACTTCTCCACTCACTCAAAAGGCAAACAGTTGACTATCTCTCTACAGGTTACTTTCTATTCTGAATTGAACATCCTTTCGATCTCCACCATTTGTCTCATTCAATCTCAACCATCAGTTGAACCCGAGATTCTATAAAAGAACTCTTGTTTCTCATTCAAGAGGAGGCAACTTTTGAGTAACGAAGTGTTGTTGCAATCAAATCTCAATTTGTTTGCATTCAAAAGCTTTAGCTAATCTCATTTTTCATATCATTTTAATATCATTTCTAGCTTAAATCATGTTTAGATTAAACAATGCAATTCATTAAAATTTGGTTTGCTTTCAATGTTCTTAGATTAATGCCCATATTTCATTTCTAGATTAATCTTACATTCTCATCTTAGCATAGTTGCATTTTACTTTCTAGTTAAATCCTCCATTCTAGTGCTAGTCTATGGTTGTTGGACTCTTGATTCTGAGAGAAATCCCAAACCCTACCTAGATAGGAGGCAATAGGTCGAATCATCCAGGCATGCAAGATGAGTTATCCCACATTCATTCTTGTGTGTGACTGATGAACAATGACTATGTTGAAGTGTATAGCTAAGTTAGAGGTCCATATTTAGCTATCACATTTCTAGCACCCACCATGGGGCAGAATATTCAATTTCTAGCCTCATCTTCTTTTCATTTTCTGTCAATTTTTTTTTCTATCCATACGTTTGTACGTCTCTGGTACAGATTCTTGCATGAAGTTTCTCACTATATCATGTGAATTTGTGCTTGTATTAGCACTTCCTCATGTGACAAAAGTGTTTTCTCGCATGAAGCCGTCCATTCTCTTAGGTGGAATTTAACACTAGAGATCTAAATTTTCATATTTTTGTACTTCCTGCTTCTTGTTTTCTAATATTCTCTATTTTGCTATGATTTTCTAGTTTTGATCTTCTGATATAGCTTAACAGTGGGTTGCAGGACATTTGTCAAAGGCTCCCCAAAATATGAATATGCATACTTACTAACAGTTTTATTGCAGGACACTTGCCAAAGACACTTGTCAAATCCATCTCAAACCCACTCAAACATTCTATCTTTTTCATGTTTTCTTTACATAGTCTAATTAGGGCCTTGTTAAAATTTCTTAAGGGTCTTGATAGCATAATAGGGTAATAGGTTCTTTAATACATGAAAGTGATTCCCATGGATGAATCTGAGACCTAGATGCTACTAGCATGAAAGATACTTGGGGGAGCAAGGAAAGGTAACAAATCGATTGACACGTTCACTAGTGAGGGGATTATGCTCTTCTCTCTTTGAGAGAACCAGAAACCAAGAAGCTCTTAAATATATTGAAAGAGTTGTTAGCTTAGTGATAAACATGTCTGGTGTGTTTGGGTAAGGTGTAGAGGTAGAGGATTATGCTCTTCTCTCTTTGAGAGAATCACAAACTCTGACCCTTCAATCTGAACCAAGTCTGAGTCACCTTTAGTGGGCTTGTCGGAAGTTGAACCTCCAGGAATGACCCAAGTGGGTACACACCTTTTTCCAGTGATTCCACCCCACTATAATAAAGTTTCTTTGTTGAGCGAAAGACTCCAAATCCATGTTAATTTATTTCTCTTGATCCATGATGTCAAACATCTTGAGAAATCTTTGTTTGTTGTACTGAGCAACACCGCTCCTAGCCCTGCTTGCAGGCATGTAAACTTTCAAATGTTGGTGTGGCTGAGAGGCTCTAGCCTTTCTTGTGAGGGCATCAGAGATTAATGTGAATGAAAGCCTATTAAACACTCTTTTAGTTAGTTTCCTACCCGGTTCACCTCTGAAAGGGGACATAATCTTTACGCAGGGAGAGGGAAGAATCTCTCCCATAGATTCTCACCATAGGCATGCACCTTGACATCTGATGGTGGTATATGACATTAGCCCCTACTTCAAGGGTAACCTTTGAACATATACTATTGAGTCCTTGGAAACACCAAAAACACAGGCACCCTCTAGGGGGTGACATGGCTGTGTGAGGTGAATGCATGCACATAAGCTATGAGGCACATATTTTGTCTTCTCTACCATTTTCTATGTAGGGATAACTGAGTGTTTGTTTTGAGTCTTAAACTATCCAAAATGATTAAAAATTGTCAAGACTCCCATGATTCTTCCAAGTTGCTTTGTCCTTGGTAGACCTATTTTCAACTACTGATTGTTTCACTACTGCTTGAAAGTCCAAAACTTTGTGCTTGTTAAATGATTGATTTCAAACCTTCAAACAAAGATTATTTCAAAACTATTTGAAATTAGTCTGTAAACTGAGCATTCTATCAGAGAGTAGCCCACACTGTGTCTTGAAACTTGATTTTGTCTCGAAAAATGATCTGAACTATCTGATTTCATACTTTGTTACCTAGTTATGTGCACTTTCTCGCACAAAATTTTGCATCCTGTGCACTTTCTCGCATGGGATCTCACATCCTCACGTGAAATTTTGTAACAGTTCTATTAGAGACCTCTGCCTTTTTTTTTTAGTCTAATCCAACACTTCTTTGCATGAACCTGGCATATCCTCACATGAGTCTAGTATATCTTCATGTGGGACTACACTTTCTTGCATAAAACTATCCCATAGTTTGTCAAAACAATGAGCTATTTCAAATATGATGGTTGTCTTTCTACCTGGTCTAATTCATGTTTAGGGTCTTCCTACATATCTTCCAGCTTGTACACAGTGAAACTGGATGTCTCGGGATGAGAACTACATGATGATCACTTGAACTTACCTTGTCTCTCTATTATCCTCTTTTCCTATTGTGTTATCATACCTCACGACATGATAGTCATCTCTCGATTGTTCTAGCCTTACTCTTGATGACTCGTGTTGGGTATAGCTCACCTTTGTCACTCTTTGCTTCCTTTTAGAGATAGAGTTCCAAGTGTAAGTCCTAGTTCTTTCTTTGTCTATGACTATTGCAACTTGAAGTAGCAACGTATTCCCCTTACACATTTCTAGATGAGGTAGAGGTAGACCTTACAACTGAGGAAGAGGTCATTCCCAACCCATCATGCAATCTGAGTTTTGTAGAGGATCTTCACATTCCTCCTCGTTAGCTACATCTAGAGAGGGGCCATCTCAGTCTCCTCTCCTACCATTCAACCTTATGTTAGGCATGCATTCCAAAATCCTTTTGATCATGACTATACATGTTGTGCACTTACCCTCTAGCAAGATGGAAAACCCTAGTCCTACCCAGGGAAGTTCCATCCAAACTATTGCTTATACTACTGATCGTGATTGGGGGCCATTAGCAGATATCTCCCACATCCTAAATATGCCTTGGGGTATGCCTATTCTAAACTACTCCACTACTGTTGCTATTGAATAAGCTCCTGCTACTAAGAATACTCCTATAACATATAACAATGATGAAGAAGGTTTACCTCCTACAATGTCTCTATCTGACTACATTAGGTAGTACTGAAATACTGAGACATATTCAAAGGAATATGAGTGGGATTCCTCATTTGATGTTACTATGACAATACAAGTTGATGGTGTACATCGATATGCTCCTCCTACTAGCATTGAAAGAGGAGAAAGTTCAAACTCTCAAGATCAAGAAACTGATGATGATCTTTTACACCCCTCTGTGGAAATCATCCCTATGGCTCCTAGGCCATCTACTTCAAGCTACACTTTAGCTACTCTAGAAAATCATGGGTACATAAGACCCCATCTATTATGGCTCCATGGAACATTGGCAGATCCAGAATTGAAATGGTTCCTATTCATGCACTATTTCCACCTAAGGAGGGACCTACCTCTCAAAATTGACCATCTCAGTTAGGCTCACATAATATTCCTCTAAACTTATCTAACTCCTCTAGGATGACTTGTGATCGACAACATTTTATGGAAGATAACTTTCTTGATCTATCTGATTCATTCATGAATATGAGGATGATGTTGATATCTTTTCACTTGATCCCATCCCATTGACTTATCTTCCCTCCTCCTCCCTGAGATAAGTAGCTCACCCACTTCTCACTCCATCTCTCCACCTAAACTATTCATATCATCCTCTTTCATCCATAATTCCTAAGTCTTTGGAAGTAACTTGGATTTGTAACATAAAAAAAAAATTAAAATCCACTTATATCTCAAGGTCACCATGTCCTGTCTAATCGACATGTGACTACAAAGCAAGGAAGCGTTCAAAAGAATACAAAGGTCTTCAAAGAGAAAAGAAAATCAAAGTAAAAATGGATCTCAAAATCCATCTTACAAGAATTGCAATCAAAAACATCTCAAAGAAAAAGAAAGATCAAAAGCTATGTGGATTCCTAAGAAAACAAAGGCTTGGATATCAAGAGAAAATCAAAGTTGCTATTCAAGTTTCCAAATTCTCACACCTCCCTCCATTTCACCATCCTTACCTCTCATACTTTATACTCTTCATTCCATCTTGCCTATCCCTAAAGTGCATATTGGTATCTCCTCATCTCTAATGACATGACTAAGAGAAATCTAGAATGTACTCTCCCTAAGTGTTTAGAGTGTGGGAGATTTGACAAAGAGTTAAGATGCATCTACGAGGATATTTTTGGGTCTCTCTTAAGTGATATTTCCTTGACTATGGATCTCTCGATAGTTGGACACTACTGGCTAGATCCCCTTATCACTACTACAGCATCTCTTTCTACTCCTGAAATTTCTCAAGTTGACTACTACTACTTCCAATCAAGGTCGAGATTCCTACTTTGTGAGTCTCTCTAAAAGGGCCTCATCACTGATGATGACAATAGAATATCTCAGCTAGAAGAGCTAAAACTACTGGATGAATGTTGAAAAGTGGTGTTCGATCATCTCCAAGCATATCAAAAGATGATGCAGGAGCATCTTGGGTCCTTGGCAATCATGTGTCACCAAAAAGATATTTGAGTTTGTCTGTGTTGCTCGGTTCCTACTTTGACCAAGTTGGTCAGTATTTGGTCAATTTCCTTTGCTTACCAAGTATGGTTGGTTATCTCCTAGGTGTTCGGTTGTTTCATTAGCGCTTGGTGATGCTTGTCTATTGCTCGGTCATCCTTGCTTACCGAGTAGTTTATTTTGAGTTTCTATTGAGGCTGACTTGTGCATTCATTATGGGTCATAGATTTAATGTTGGTATCTATCATTGGGAAGTGTGTGGTCCCATATCTAACTATTTCTTTCATTGATTGTGGATCTGAAGGCCGACTCAGTTTGGTAGCCTCTTGTATAAGTATAGTTGTTTGGTTAGAGTTTAGGGAGGGAGTTTTGGATAGAAGATAGTAGAATCAAGATTTTTGGTAGATCCTCACATGTTTGAGGACTTTTGTAATTCATTGTAATATCTGGCCCTAACCAAGAAGGCCTTATAGCCTGACATGTATCAATTAATTTAAATGAAAGAATCTATGAGTGATCCTACTTTCTCTCTCTCACTATGTTGTTGTTGCTTCTATGATTTGTTGAGAAGGGTTGGATCTATAGGGTGTGCCATCCTTTGGCCCCTAAGGTCCTTGCCCCTTGCGTCAGGTGGTATTAGAGCGAGGAGAGATCTAGATCTAGGTCTACAGATCTAGGTTTGTAGGTTCCTACTTGTGAAGCCCTAGTTTAATTGTTGTGGGTGGAAGATTATGATGTGGCCTACAATTGTAGAGGGTTTCCAAGATGGTTCGTTGGAGGTGAGAAGTGGATCCAGGATTGGCAAGCATGTTGAGACAACTTGCTACTAGATTAGAAGCTATTGAAACAGCCTAGAGAAGAGGCAAACATCTTGAATATGTTAGTGATGATGAAGTTGAAGTGGAACAAGGTGAAGCAGAACCTGCACCTATGATGGATCAAGGTGAGGAAAGATTCTTGAAGGCATTGACAAGTTTGAAGTCAACACCACATTTCAATCCTCCTGAATATAGTGGAAAATTGGATTCTGATGAATTGATAGACTGGATCACCGAGATGGAAAAATATTTTGAGTATGAAAATGTATCTAAAGACAAGAAGGTGAAGATTGCAGGCACAAAGTTGAAAGTTCATGCATCCTTGTGGTGGGAATATCTGCAATTGGATCAGAAGAAGAAAGGAAAAGACAAAATCAAGGTATGGAATAAAATGGTGAATAAGTTGAAAGGAAAGTTCTTACCTTGTGATTATCAGATTAACCTAGTTAGACGAATGCAAAGTCTAAAGCAGAAAGATAGCTCGATAAAGGATGATACTAAGGAATTTTATAGATTAGATATCAAATCTAGACATGATGAGGATAATGTGGAAAGAATTGCTAGATACCTGAATGGTTTGAGAGTTTCCATCCAAGATGAAATTAGTTTGGTCAAGTTGGAGAACATTGAAGAGGCTTATCAATTTGCATTGAAGGCCAAGGAGAAATTGAATAAGAGACATGAACAGAGACAAAGAGGTCAAGGTGGTAGATTCACTAGAGGAAGAGGTATATCTTATGGTGAAATTAGTAGATCTGAACCTGAAAAGACAAATCTAGACAAAGGCAAGACCGAGTGGAAAGGTGAAAGTTCATCTAGAGGCAAAGGCAGTAACTACCGAGGTGGTTATAGTAGAGGTAATTTCTAAGGAACTTGTTATAATTGTGGAGAGGAAGGACATAGATCTTTTGAATGTAAACATGCTAGTAAGAAGGCTGGTAGTAGTAGAAATGCTTTGGTGCAAGAAGAGTCACTGAAAGAATCTGAGAAGGAAAATAACTTGATGGTAAGGAGAGCACTGTGGAATGAAAGTAAGAAGGAAGATTCAGTAAGGAAAATTTTGTTCAAGACCAGAAGTAGAGTTTTTGACAAAGTTTGGAAGGTAATCATTGATAGTGGTAGCTCGGTGAACCTAGCATCTGAAGAGATGGTCACAAAATTGCAGTTGGAAAGGTTGGAACATCCGAAGCCCTATCACATTTCATGGATAAAAGATGAGCATACACTCTTGGTAAGTGAACAATGTTATGTGAATTTGAAGATTGGAAATTACTATGATATATTGTTGTGTGATATCATGCCTATGGATTGTTGTCATATTTTATTGGGTAGACCTTGGAAATATGATAGACATGCTATATATGATGGAAGATTGCATAAGTATACTATTGTGGCTGATGGAAGAAAACAAATTTGTTACCTTTGATGGAAGAACCTATTAGTAATGTTTGCACATCTATGAAAGTTTGTTTGATGGAAGGAAGAAAGTTTGTTAAGGATTTGAAAAAGAATGATGTATGTTTTGTTGTGATTACTAACAAATCGATTAAGAAAATAGAGGATAATGTCCCTAAGGAGATTGATAAGTTATGCACCGAGCATAGTGATATCATTTTTTATAATGTACCTGATGGTTTTCCATCGAAGAGAAGTATTGATCATTGCATGGATCTAATCCCTGGAACTAGTTTACCGAATAAGGCACCTCATCAATTGACACCTACCGAGAATCAGGAATTGAATCGACAGATTCAAGGGTTGCTAGAGAAAGGTTTGATTAGAGAAAGTTTGATTCCTTGTGTAGTACCTGTGGTATTGGCACCTAAGAAGAATGGAGAATGGTGAATGTGTACTGATTCCAGAGAAATCAATAAGATAACAATCAAGTATAGGTTTCCTATACCAAGAATGGATGACATAATGGACAGTTTGACTGGAGCAAAGTATTTCACAAAGATTCATTTGAAAAGTGGGTATCATCATATCACAATCAGAGAAGGTGATGAGTGGAAGACTGTTTTCAAGAAAAAAGAAGGTTTGTATGAGTGGTTGGTTATGCCTTTTGGTTTAACTAATGCACCAAGTACTTTTATGAGGCTGATGAATGAAGTTTTGAAGAAATTCTTGGGTAAGTTTGTGATTGTATATCTTGATGATATTTTGATATTCAGTAAGACTGGAGAAGAACATTTTTTGCATGTTAGACAAGTTTTGTAGAGATTGAAAGAGGAAAAGTTGCTGATAAATCTAAAAAAGTGTTCATTCATGAAAGAGGAGATTATGTATTTGGGATTTGTAATTTCAGCTAATGGTTTGAAGATGGATCCTGAAAAGGTTGAAGCTATTCTAAATTGGCCTACACCTATGAATGCTAGTGAGGTAAGATCATTTCATGGTTTGGCAAGTTTTTACCAAAAGTTCATAAGTAATTTCAATTATATTTTTAATGCTATGACTGAGACTATGAGAGGAGATAAAAGAGAATTCAAGTGGACACATGGAGCTGATAAAATTTTTGAGACTCTGAAGCAGAAGGTTGTTGAATTCATTTTTTTGGCATTACCTGATTTCAATAAGGTATTTCAAGTAGAATGTGATGCAAGTGGTGGTGCAATTGGAGCTGTGTTGAGTCAAGAAGGTAAACCTATTGCTTTCTTTAGTGAAAATTTGAATGATGCTAGAAGGAAATATTTTTTGTATGATCAATAATTCTATGCTATTGTTCAAGCACTAAAGAAATGGAGACATTATTTGATACTGAGTGAATTTGTGTTGTATATTGATCAAAAGGCTTTACAATACTTGGGTAGTCAGAATAAGTTGAATCATATACATATGAAATGGGTTGAGTACTTCTAGAGTTATACATTTGTGATAAAACATAAAAGTGGAGTCACTAACTGAGTTGCTAATGCATTGAGTAGAAGAAGATCTTTGATGACCGAAATGAAAATTGAAGTTCTTGGTTTTGATGAGATGAGAGATTTGTATGAAACTAATCCTAATTTTTCTAAGCCATGGACAAAGTGTAGAGCACCTATTCAAGATCAACCAAGTACAAAATGGGAAGAACATAATATTCAAGAAGGTATGTTATTTAAAGGTATTCAGTTGTGTATACTGAGAGGAAAAATGAGAACTAATTTGATGAAGGAGAAACATAGTAGTGGTTTGGCTAGACATTTTGGTATTGATAAAACTTTGAATTTTCTTAAGGAGAAATACTTTTGGCCACAGTTGTATAAAGATGTTCAGAAATATGTGAAAAGTTGTGGAATTTGTCAAGTTACAAAAGGAGTAAATCAGAATACTAGGTTGTATACACCGATTGTTGTACCTAAGAAACCTTGGACTGACATCAATATGGATTTTGTTCTTGGCTTACCGAAGATAGTAAGAGGTAATGATTCTATATTTTTTGTGGTAGATAGATTTTCAAAGATGGCACATTTTATACCTTGTAGAAAGACATCAGATGCAGTACATGTAGCAGATCATTTCTTTAAGGAAATTGTCAGATTGCATGGATTACCAAGGAGTAGTATCTTTAACTGAGATAGTAAATTTGTTGGATACTTTTGGAAGACTCTTTGGAGAAACTTTGGCACTGAGTTGAAATATAGTTCTACATTTCACCCACAAATCGATGGATAGACAGAGGTTGTAAACAAAAGTTTGGGAAATCTTTTGAGATTTTTAGTTGGAGACACACCTAGTAATTGGGATTCTGTGTTGGCACAAGCAAAGTTTGCATACAATAATTCAGTGAATAGGAGTACTAGAAAGACACCCTTTGAGATTTTTAATGGCATATAGCCGAAAGGTATATCTGATTTGAGAGACATTGCTGATGAAAGTAAGAGAAGCGCTAAAGGAGTGAAATTTGCTGAGTACATGAAGACATTGCATGAAGATGTGAAAATCAAGCTGGAAGAGAGTAATCAGAAATACAAAGACAAAGTTGATAGATCAAGGAGACATAAGACTTTTGATGTTGGTGATGAAGTGATGGTTCATTTGAAGAAAGGCCAATTTCCTGTTGGAACATATGGGAAGTTGAAGATGAAGAAGTTTGGACCTTCCAAGATTTTAAAGAAATTTGACAATGGAAATGCATATGAGATTGAGTTACCTAATGACATGGACATATCACTAATACCGATAGAATATCCTAAGAAGCAGAATGAAGAAGTTGAATAGATTTTGGAACAAAGAATTAGCAAGAGTACAAGAGGTAAACAGTATATGGAATATCTGGTAAAGTGGAAGAATAGACCAATTGAAGATAGTTCATGGATTTCATAGTCTAAGTTGGATATAGCTCATACCAGACCTACTAAATGATTTGGAGAATCATTTCTAAATAATCCCAGGTGTTTGATGCAAGAGCATCTCGGGTCCTTGGAAATCCTATGTCACCAAAAATATATTTGAGTTTGTCTATGTTGCTTGGTTCCTACTTTGACTGAGTTCGTCGGTAGTTGGTTAGTTTCCTTTGGTTATCGAGTATGGTTGGTTATCTCCTGGGTGGTCAGTTTTTTCACTAGCCCTTGATGATGCTTGTCTGTTGCTCAGTCATCCTTGCTTACCAAGTAGTTTATTTTGAGTTTCTGTTGAGGCCAACTTGTGCATTGATTATGTGTCACAAATTTAATATTGGTATCCATCATTAGGAAGCATGTGGTCCCAGATCTGACTGTTTCTTCCATTGATTGTGGATTTGAAGGCCAACTCAGTTTGGTAGCCTCTTGTATAAGTATAATTGTTTGGTTAGAGTTTGGGGAGGGAGTTTTGGATAGAAGATAGAAGATAGTACAATCAAGATTGTTGTAAGATCCTCACATGTTTTAGGACTTTTTTAATTCATTGTAATATCTGGCCCTAACCAAGAAGGCCTTATAGCCCAACATGTATGAATTAATTTGAATGAAAAAATCTATGATTGATCCTACTTTCTCTCTCTCACTATGTTGTTGTTGATTCTGCGAGTTGTTGAGCAAGGTTGGATCTATAGGGTGTGCCATCCTTTGGCCCCTAAGGTCCCTACCCCTTGTGTTAGAATAAATTGTCCAAGAGTTACAAAAAGAAAGTTGAACCAAGAGACTTCCAAGTGGGTTATCTCATCCTGAGAGAGAACCCTAAGAATCAGAAATAATAAATCCAGAAGGGAAAGTTTGAACCAAATTGTCTTGGTACGTACATTATTACTGCAGTGTTTGGGTTTGGCACCTATCAACTCTCTACTACTGAAGGAGAATAGCTTAAGGAGTTGATCAACACTCTACATCTAAAGTGATTCTATAGCTGAAACATCTTCCAAATGCTCCATGTACATACTCAATTCTAAAAAAATCCTAAAAATTGCAAAATGTCCTAAAAAAATCTATTTTCCTGGTGAAAACCTAGCAAACATGTGCCTTGACAATATAAAAAAAAATTAAAAATATTTTAAAAATGAAAAATAAAAAAATGTGTCATTGATGAAAACCTAGTAAACAGGTGTCATGGTAGCAAAAGCAATAAATTTATGCCAAGAATGTGAAAACCTAGTAAACAGGCACCTCTTGTTCTGCAATGTTATGCCTATCATAGCACCTCTTGGCTCTATATAGTTGCTTTCCCGCTTTCCTGCTTTTATTTACTTGCTCATACACTTACTATCAGTTACCTTTGAGACTATGTTCGACTCTACATGGATTGAAACTAGTCATACTTGGGGGAAACCTTCCCAGTCTAGGGGGAACTGTCCTACTACTTTTGAGGATCTCTCTAGCATCAGTCACTAGTGGTTCTCACTTCATCTACCTACTAATGCTTAGCTATCACTAAGATCTCTCTCCTTGAGGATCTTCCTTGTATCAAACACTAGTGGTTCTCATTGTGTCTACCTGTTGATACTTAGTTAGCACTATGATCTCTCCTTGAGGGTCTCTCTTGTGTCAGTCACTAGTGGTTCTCACTGTGTCTGTCTACTGTCATTGTCCTATTAAGACTTTTTGCATACAATGTATACTTCTGATTTGACATCAATCCACTTAAAATTGAAACTGACTTTGAAAATATCTGAGACATGCTTAGCTTTTCTTTTGAGTGCTTGTCTTTTCACTTTATCATTCCTCCTCGAGTAACTCCAAGACATCTATCTTGACCAAGAGATGTGAAGACTGTGGGCATGATCTTTTCTTTGCTATCTATTTGTTGGTTTAGTTCCAATGATCCACTGGATCCATACAAAATGGGTGTCCACTGTGAGAGCCTCTCTCTCATGTTAGATGGCCATGTGTACCTTGACTCCTTTTATATGGAAACTTTGGTGAGGTTGGTTCTTCTCCTACTCTGTTTGAGTGATTTCTTTCTACTACAAGTGAACTTTCAAATGCTCATCCTGCAAAGTGAACATAAGGGTCACTGTGAGAATTCTTAGTATACTTATCAATCACTTAGAAAAATAAGGAACTCTCACATGTCTGGTGTGTTTTGTATGCAAGAAACATTCAAGTCATCCTAGCAACTGTGCTTTGATTCTTATGTTGACTTGCTAGATCAAAAGGAATAGGTGTTCGGGTCATTCTGGCTTCTTGTGCCTGAATGCTTACCCCTCATTCTAACAAATCTAAGACTAATATCATATTCATATTCTCATGATTTTCATTTCAGTGAGAGTTGTATGACATCCTATGACCATCCTATACCAACAATCTCTATGATGAAAACTATCTAATGGGTCCAGCAACCAAGTCCTAGGGATTGCATCTAGCTTAGGCTTGCATTTTCATTCTAGACTTGCATTGCGACAGTGTTTGATGCTCACTTCATTGTATTCTCTTGGATTTGTACACTGAGGGTTCTCATCTCACATCCCAACTTTTTCATGACTACACACATTTTTGGGATCAAAATCAAAATCTGACACCTCTACATAGCTCAAAATCATGTTTTAAGATTTCTAGGACCGACGTGATCGAATGCTTGTGCAGTCGACCTTCTGCGTATTCTTGACAAAATCACATCTGATCATTATTTTCTTGACATCTCCAACATTTTCATCAAAATTCAACTCTAGTCAACTCTGGTCAACCATGGCCAAACTTGGTTAACCAGACCTCCAAATCACTTCTGAATCTTCTCGATTCTTAAGTAATAAGTTATGAGTTCTTCTAGACCTTCAATCCTATCTCTATCTGCAACCTATTGTTGTCAATCACCTTTATGATGTTTCATCTTTCAATTTCACTCCTAAGGGGGCAGGATGATTGCATCATTGAATATCACTGAATCAATTCTCAAATAAATTTGATCTAAATCAAAATTCCTCATTGCTAGGGGCATCTCATCACTTGGGGCATGTTTAGTTTCTCATACCTCATGGTCAAAATTGGATGTTCTATGATCTTGAATCACCAAGGTATCTCTGTTCCTTGCATCTTGTCATCATACTGCTAGGTATCTGAACAATCTAACTCAGATACCTGGGAATCAAGCTTTGTTATGGAGATGGTTCTCTAAATCTCTTTAGGTATCTGAACAATCTAACTTAGATCCCTAGAATCAAGCTTCATTTGGGAGATGGTTCTCAAAATCTCATTATGTATTGGGGCAATCTAACCTCGATCCCTGAAAGTCAAGCTTCATTCTGGAGATGGCTCTCGAAAGATCTTTTTAACTGGTATTTGGGAAATCTAACCTAGGTCTCAAAGGACTAAGCTTTGTTCTAGAGATAGTCCTAAAAATATGCATCAGTTATCATTCAATAAGTGGGTATTGGGGGGCAATCTAACCCTGACTCCTAAAGATTGAGCCTCATTCTGGGGATAGTCTTACAAAAAGTGGTAATCTGACCAATGTCTTTGCAATCTAACCTAGACTTCAAAGAATCAAGCTTCATTCTAGAGATGGTTCTACAACTCGATTTGATCGGTGTCTTGTCAATCTAACCTTGAATTTCAAGGATTAAGCTTCATCCTAAAGATAATCCTGAAACTCCCATCAATTATCACATCCGACTATTCTTTGAATCAATGCACTACTCGCACATCAATTCAAAGAGGGGAAAAATGTAATACCCCAAAATTGGCATCTTGCAACCCTAACCAATTTTGTTGCATTTAGTCTCATTCTATCAAATTTCTAAATCATCAAAGTTCTATTGTACTAGGAAATCCTATCATCTTAATTGACTCTTCTTGACTTAGTGTTAAATGTAGAAAACCCTAAATCTACATTAATCACATGCTATATTTAATTCTTAAATATTGACTATAATTGGCTAAATAAACCCTATGATTGATTAATTTAATTATAAAGTCCTAGCACTTTAATTAAATTAAATTCACTCTCTTTAGCTAAACTACACATAAAAGGGAATTAAATAATATTTGTTTTTTAAAATAAATATCCTTATTCCAATAATTGAATTTAATTATTCAAATAATTGATAAAATCTATTTATGAGGCAATATTGTATTTATTTAATCAAATATTCTCTACAAAATCCTCTCTTCAGTTCAGAAAAGGAAACTTTGAGTTAACTGGAAATTCAAAATTGCAACAAATCAGTTAACTGCTCCACTCACTCAAAAGGAAAATAGTTGATTGTCTCTCTACAGGAAACTTTCTATTCTAAACTAAACTTCCTTTTGATCTCCACCGTTCATCTCATTCAATCTCGACCGTCGATTGAACCTGGGATTCTATAAAAGAATTCTTGTTTCTCATTCAAGAGGAGGCAACTTTCGAGTAATGAAGTGTTGTCGCAATCAAATCTCAAGTTGTTTGCATTCAAAATCTTTAGCTAATCTCATTTTTCATATCATTTTAATATCATTTCTAGGTTAAATCATATTTAGATTAAACAATGCAATTCATTTTAATCTAGTTTTCTTTCAATGTTCTTAGATTAATGCTCATATTTCATTTCTAGATTAATCTTGTATTCTCATATTAGCATAATTGCATTTTACTTTCTAGTTAAATCCTTCATTCTAGTGCTAGTCTATGGTTGTTGGACTCTCAATTCTGAGAGCAATCCCAAACCCTACCTAGATAGGAGGCAATAGGTCGAATCATCCAGGAATGTGAGATGAATGATTCCACATTCATTCTTGTGTGTGACTGATGAACAATGACTATGTTGAAGTGTATGGATAACATAGGATAAGGGATATGATTAGCATTGTAGAGTGCATATCACATGTCAATTTTTTTTTGTATTCCTAATAGTTTCAACAAATTGTAAATCCCTTAATTGGGTAGTCTTTAGTAGGACTCAATTGTAAATCCCTTAACAAGGTGAACACTATAATAGTGGGATCAAATCTTTTCATAGGGTAGTTTTTAATTGGACTGTAGCTACTTCTAACAAGGTATCAATCACTTTGTAATGCTCCTAACCGGGCACTATTTTCTATTGCAATGAAAGGATTGTGGGTTTCATCCCCACCATGGTTTTTCCCTCTGACCAAGGGTTTCCATGATAAAAATAAGTGTGTTATGTGTGTGCATGTATTGTTATTTGGTTTATTACACTTTTACTTCATATTTTGGATTATAGTCTTGTAGACACGAAAAATTGGCAAAAGGCTTAAATCAATCAAAAAGTGCAATCAAATCATCAAAATAGCACGAAAAATCAATAAATGGAACAAAGGCAATTCAAATCAAAGGAAAATTCAATTAAATGATTAAATGATTAAATAAATCTTGAAAAGGGGAAAAACACTACGAAATTGATTAAATTCAATTAATGACATAGTTGTTGAAAGCAAAAATCAAAATGAACCTCTTACCCTTCATGGCTAAATTTAATTACTTTAATTAATTAATAAATCATAATTTCCCTCAACAAAGCAAATTGGAGACAAAATGGACACAAATCACTCACTTTTGTTGAAATGGTCTAGCCTTTTGAAACCATTTAAATGATTGTCCCCCCATTTATGGACAAAGCAAAGCCAATTGACCTTACCCAAGCATAACCATGGTTATCTCACTCTACCCCCTACCCTTGGGAAAATCTTATATATTGAAGGCATTTAATAGCATAAATCATCCACTCCATATCTTTGAATTGCAGCAAAGCTCTTGCAATTTGCATCCACATCACTCACTTATCATTTTTCATTGCTAATTAGCTTAAATTGCATTGATCATAGTAGATTGTTCATCAAATAGAGCTAGAATTTGATAGAATAGATCTAAATTTGCATATCATATAGCTTAATTCTCATCTTTAGAGTGTCACTAGTGAGGATCATAGCCGAAAGCCTCATTTACCACTTTATTTTAGAGATCCATGAGATATTTAGATTAATTGTGCATTATTTAGATTAGTTTGATTTGAATAGTGTAATTGTCTTTTAAATCTTGTTATTTCATGAAGGTGTATAACTCACACACACAAGTCTTTACGATATGGAAGTTTATTTTAATATTACTTAAGGGTATGAGTAAAAATTTGAAAAGTTTTATAAGTATTGATTCACCGCCCCCCCCCCCCCCCCCCCTCTCATTACCTATTGTTTC
Source organism: Chamaecyparis obtusa (assembly GCA_027943335.1). NCBI lineage: Eukaryota > Viridiplantae > Streptophyta > Pinopsida > Cupressales > Cupressaceae > Chamaecyparis > Chamaecyparis obtusa. The sequence goes on along the minus strand of BSBK01000284.1, from coordinate 395,281 downwards.
CAACAATTGGTATCAAAGCTTAGGCTCTCTAGAAGAAAATCTTGACAAATTGGCGAGTAGATCCAAGGAAATGGAAAGCTGTAGGTATGAAAGATAGTTGGAAGAAACAAATGAGATGATTGAAGAGTTGAAGAACAAGCTAAGGGCCTCATTAGTAAAAAGAAAAGAATTGTCTGAACACCTAGGAGAAAGTCTTGATAGCATTGATGAACCATCTGAAGGAAGTGTTAACTCTAAAGAAGCTAATGTAGCTATAGCATATATGATGTAAAATAACAAGATCTTGATTAAAGAAGAAACCAAAATGAAAAGAGAATAATAAAGTCAAGCCATAAGGATGTGTGAAGTGCTTGAAGGCATGAGAGTTGTTGAAGATGCAAAAAGAAGTGTTGAAATTGCGAAAATGAATGTTGAAGATCTGATCAAAGAAAAGGATGCTATACTTCAAAGGTTGGCACATGAGAACCATGCACTGAATAAACAACTAAGTGACACCAGTGATGAAAATATACAAATGCATACTGAAAATGAAATACTGAGGTAGGAAAATAAATAATTGAAGAAAGACTTAAATATTGAAAGAGATATAAATGAGAAACTTAAGAAATATGAACAAAGCATGAAAAATATTGATGAGATTATGAACAATCAAAGGTGACATAAGGATACTTTTGGCCTAGGATACACCGATGACAAAAAATTTGGAAAAGGAAAATCATCCAACTCTAGTGTTGAGCAACAATCCCAGATTCCAAAGGGTAATACTAGTCCACAAGGTAAGAATTCTACTAAACCCACTTTCTACAATAGTAGAAATATGGATACACTACTAATGTATGTAGAAGAAAATGGTGAATGTTCCAAGAACTACTCGCTTTGATGGTTATTGTTACAATTGCAATAAGTATGGTCATCAAGCTTATGAGTGTAGATCAAGAACCAGTAGTAGATCATCCAAAGGGAGTTTCAATGGCTACGATTACACATGAAACAATTATGGACACAAGACAAAACATTTTAGATCAAGAGAACCATCATAAAGATTTCCTAACAAACCAGTGCGTGTTCTAAGAAGAGAAGAAAACATGAATGTCACATGCACTATTTGTGGGAACTATGGACACATGGTGATGAAATATTAATTAAGGAACACTAGAGGTAATGCTAGACCCTAGAGGACAATAGGTATGACATGTTTTCATTTTCACAAGGTTGGACATCTAGCAAGATATTGTAGGTACAGGAACCGTTCACAAAGCAATGAAGAAAGGAAAAATAAAAAGATTATTAATATGAAAGAAATTAGGAAGCAAATAAAGATAATATGGATGAAGAAAGTTGAACTCAATTCTTCTAAACTAACAAAGAGCTCCACAACACCTAGAAATGTGGAGAATTCATCAGCAAACTAAGCCTTTTTTGGCTTAGGGGGAGCAATTAAGGAAAGATCAATATGAGACCCCTAAGAATAATGAGCAGTAATATCTATTTTCATAGTGAGATGCATTGATTTTAATTTTGATGTATTACATTGAGTCAAGTTGTTAAATACATTTGGTCATCGCCAACTTTATCATTTGCAAAATTTATGTACTAATGCTACTTTTAGCATTAACTGGTGGAATTTGTAATCGGTAAAAGTATGATATTAGTGAACTGCATTAAATGTTTGTACCTAACTATCTTTTGGAGAACTCTTTAGGAAAATAAATTCTATATTAAACTATTCATTATTCACCTTTCATTTTTAAGAGCATTTACAAGAGAAGAGAGCGATTATTTATTGCGATTGATTGTGTGAATTATTTGGTGTTGAATATTTACAAAGGATCAAACTATGAATTTGAAAACCCTAGTTGAACTGTTGAGAAGAGAGGTGATAAATTGTGAAGATATTTGTTGTGATTGAGATTTAGAGTAGAAAAATTATAGATATATCATGGTTTCAATGGTTATGGCACCTAAATTAATCAAGATAACAAATGAGAAAGAACTAGAACATAAGTTATGTTTATTGAAAGATGTAGAAGTAGATAAAACTAGTGCCCTATCCCTAATTCCACATCGAGTGTTACTAATTGAGGATGTGAGAATATTCATTCACTACAAATTTTTTGAATTAGGATATGAGAAGATGCAAGAAGAATACCTAGCAATGTGTGAGAATGGAGAACTAAAGGATGAGTTCAAACATCTTTGAATGAAGGGTTTGAGGCACATTCATGGCCTACCAGAAATATTCAAGGAGGAATGGATTCAATATGTCTAAGCTGATTCTATGATCAATTCATTTGGATGGAACAACTAATTAAGGTCACAAAGGAATTGATTCATTTGATCATAAGATTCTTAGTAGATGAGGAACCATGTACCCTAAGGAAAATATCAATGTAGATGGTGGAGAAACTCACCAAGTCAAGACAAGATCACCGAGTGATGACAATAAATGACATTGAAGATCAAGAGGTTTGATTTTCTTCAATGTTTGTCAGATACTTGAGGTCTATTAATCAAGTCAGTTGAACGGTGTTCCATGCAGAGCTATTGATGTCGCATACAGAATTGTGAAGGAAGGCATTAGATATGACCTAGTGGAGATGGTTAGAAATTAGTTGTTGGATAATCTAAAGAGGATCCAAACTGACAAGAAGAAAGCTTTAAAATATGGATCGCTATTAGTATGTATATTTTTCTGTCCAGAAATTTTTTCCAGTAAAGGAAATGTTACTTGAAAAAATAATAGGCCTGCACTATATCAGATTAATGAATACATAGGTGAACTAGGTGAAAACCTAAATAATGTAATGTGGGGATACTTCAAAGACTTTCAAGATAGAATGCATAAAAGATATACGATTCTACCTCACATAGTAGATAAGTGCATGGACATAATTTTTTTTCTAGTTGATACTGACACATGCAAAATTCAAGTAGTAGAACTAAGAGTTTCATGGATACCAGCAATGGCTTATGAAACAGATGAGCACTTGTTAACCCTACACATAGATGCATTATTGTGATTACCAATTAACAAGACTGCTAAGAGATATGGGATATATGAATAAGCATATCAAAGAATAACCATAGAACTCAAAAATCCTAGAGTGGAGAGGAAAGTGAAGAAAATAATAAGTCAATTGGAATAAAAATTTAGAACAAGTGAAGGTAGAAGTTCCACTGTGGAGAAGAAGGAAATTTTGGAGTCTTATGCAAAGAGGAAGGAAAAGAAGTTAGAAATTAAAACATCGGAACTACCATCGGTGAAGTAAACAAAAGTGAAATAAATTGAGGGAGGTCAATCCTCTAACCCTAAGACACCAGAGGAACCTCAACCTATAAAAAAAAAAATATATGAGAAGATAAAAACTAGAGGCCAGACCAAGGCCTCTCTGAGAAAAAAATAGAAGCAAAAGATAAAAAAGAGATAGTGAGAAAATATATTATGATAAGGAGATTACAGACTTAGGTAAGTCTGGGAAAATAAGGTTCAACATTCCTAAGGTTGCAATAAAAGTTGCACAAGTAATTAGAGAATAGGGAATGATCAAAAACATCAGTAACTTTAAGTTTGCTAGGTTATCTGATAAAGATAAGAAAATCATTAAAGATGCAATTGTATTTCATTTTCATAAATTCATTAGAGTTCCAAAATAACTTAAAGGTCATATACCTGATGAATTGTTTGAAGCAGTCAATGTTAGATGGGAAGCTATAGTCAAGAATGAAAAGAAAATAAGAGAAAGAACTCTTATGTATACTATGCCACATTTGACAATAAAAGAAGTTGATGAAGAACTTGAAAACTACAAAGGTAGATTTAGTATTGGTAACAAGATTGGAAAATTATTAGCTAGAAAAGAGAAAGAAGTTGTGTATGCACCCTAAAATGGTCGCCTAGACTATGGGCCCCCATTCTTCAATTTATCAAATGCCGGAATCAATTTATCAATTTCTTGAGTCAATGCCTTTCAATGTTTTCAATTCAAATCAATTTCCTTGATCAAATCGTAATTAATTTAATTATTTCAATATTTTCCTAAGGTTTGATCATTTTATCCGAAGCCTTATTTAATTAAAAGAAAACTTCCCTTTTAATTGAATAAAATAATCTTATTAAAAGAAAATCCCTCTTTTAATAAAATCCCCACTTAAATCTCTTTTTGTGATGAAAAAGGAAATAAATAAAATAAAAAATAAATAAAATCCCTTTTTCTCTACACTTTAAAGGCACATATTTCTAAGTGGTGGGCATTTTCATCTCTTTTTGCCTCTTAACCATGTCCATTGATTTTGCCTCTTAATCTCTACTGTCCATTTCTCTTTAAAAGGAGCCCTCTCCTTCTCATTTGGGGATCTAGATTTTTAAGTATTGTTATGTTGCAGGTTTGGAGAGCAATTTTGGAGGAGATTTTGAGCATTTGAGGTTGAACATTTCAACTTCTCTTTTCTTGTCTTCTTCTCTCATGCTTCCATGGCAATCTATTTAGATTACTCTTGTATTTTCATATTAGATTAGATTCATATTTCATTTCATAGAATAATATTGCATAAGCATTTCCTTTCATAGATTAGTTTACTTTAATGCATTTTTATCATATAGAATAGCTTCCATTTTAATTTGCATGCATACTTGATGATCATGGAGGCTAGCATTCTTTCTTTTCCTCTTTGAATCTCTCATTTTATGGTGTACTTGCATGGGCACAGACTAGGTCTAAATTGAGGGCCTCCATTACAAACCCTTGCACTCCATGAATAGAGAGCTATGAGTCACCATTTGATACCTCATTCTTGAGAAATCTTGGATATAATGACTCATAGAAGTGTGTCAACATTTTAGCACACATGTTTGGAACCCACCGTGGCATGGAACATTCCATTTCTGGCCTCATTTTATTTTATTTTATTTTTCTATTGATTTTCATTCGCTATCTGTACCTCCGTACATCTCTGGTATGGATTCTCACATGAAGTTTCTCGTTGTATTGCACAAATTTGTGCTAGCATTAGCACTTCTACACGTGACAAAGGCATTTTCTCGCTCGATTTTGTGTACTTTCTCACGCATGATCGGCTATTTTCTCACATGAAACTCTGACAGCAGAGACCAAAAATTTGTAGATTTGTACTTTCCGCTTGTTGTTTTCTGACATTTAATGGTTGTTGTGATTATTTCCCTGATTCTATTTTCTAAGGCAACATAGCAGTGGGTTGCGTTACTTTGGACTTGAGGTATTTTGTTTCATCTCTATAACACTTGTATTTTGGAAATAAAAATGAACCTCTCATGTGCTTGACTTGAGTGTTTCTTGCTTTCATAGATCACATTTCAATTTTTTCTCTAAAGGAAGGAATGAATCTAGATTTTCTTTCTTGCATATATGTTTCACAAAGTAATTAGGCCCTATGAACACTATTTGTGGCATTCCTGAGAGAGAGGGCTTCATTCGCTTGTCTTACATGAAAATCTCTTCTCGAAGATAGATCCCCTTGTAGGTAGGGAAGGACTTGCTATCATCTCATGGTTCTACTTGGTTTGGTCTTCAACATTTGATGGTACATTCTCTCTTGGTCCCATTTACAGAGATCGGTAGTCATTGTTGGTTGCACACAAACCTTGGTTTAGTCTTCAATCTTTGATGGTACATTCTCTCTTGGTCCCATTTAGAGAGATCGGTAGTCATTTTTGTTGGCATATAAACCTTGGTTTAGTCTTCATCTTTGATTGTACATTTTCTCTTGGTCCCATTTAGAGAGATAGGTAGTCATTATTGTTGATATACAAACCTTGCTGAGGTGATTGCAACTTAGCATGTCAATGAATTTGCTTGCTATGTTTGGGTGAGGTGAAGAGGCTAGAAGTTATGCTTAGTTCCCTTTTGGGTGCATTAGAAAATCAGAACCCTTGAATCTGAGCTAAGTCCCCATGTGGTCCATTTTGTGAGTCTTCCTTGTTAGAGAGGGTTAACCATAGTGGACACTCCCTTTATTGGGTAAACCACATGGATGGAACCTCAAGCGGTATTAGCCATTCCTATTGTGGTAGAAACAACTGCTATATAAATGTCCTTGTGGAAGAAATATCAATAGGTGTGGTCTCTTATTGGGCTGTCAGATCTCCTCAGCATCTCTGATTGATTAAATTATCAGAATGTGTCAAAACCTTAGTGCACCTGGATTGGAGTTCACCCACTTGAGATTGCAAAAGTTACAAAGTTGACCATAACTACGAACCATAGTGCAACCAATTTTTTCTTTTCTAGGACTATGTGTGTGACTGCAAAATATTTTGAGAACATACACAAGTAGAATTCTTAGGGAGTATAATACTATGTCACTATTCTTGCTCATGCGCAAGGTTGCTTTGTCCCTTGCTCATTGTTTGAAGACAATTGTTTGCTTGAACTCCCTGATTACTGTCTTGCATGCCAGATTAATGGTAAAAATATATTAATGCATCTAGTTGGTTAATTAAAATGAACAAAATTTGAGTTCCTAAGTTTACAACTTGCTTTCAAGCGGTCTGATTCTATTTTGTCACCTGGTTCTATGTGCTCTCTCATGTGAACTTGTGTTTCCTTGCATGAACTCTGCACTTTCTTGCACGGGATTTCATATCCTCATGCAAAGTTTTGCTACAGTCCTATCAGAGACACCCTCTATTATTTTCCAATCTAATCCAACACTTTTTCACGCTGATCTTGGCATATTCTCATGAGCCTAGCATTTCTTCACACGGGACTGCAGTTCCTCGCATGAAACTATTCCAGAATTGTCAAAATAGAGAGTTGTTTTATGTCTATTGGTTATCTTTTTTCCTAGTCTAGTTCCTATTTAGGGTCTACCTACTAATTTATTATCACCTAAAACTATCAACTTGCTTGATTTGTTGTCCTATCATTCTCATTCTTCCTCGATCGATCCGGGTCTGATGGGGTCACTTACCCCACTGCTATAAGCTTTTTTGCACCTTGGTTTCTTTTGTTTTGACCTCTTAAACTAGTAATCTTTGATTTCTTGAGTGACCTTACTTGCAGTCGGTGAGCTAGAAATCATCCTTGTTGAGAAGATAAACCTTTGGATCCTTTGATAACATGCCTAGAGATTTTTAGTAATCTCTTGTCCATTCACTTGCATACAAAGTCAAATTCAATTAATATAACTTGGATAAATCATCCTCCTGATCCATATGTGTTAGGGTATTCACTTGTTCATTAGGCACCTCTATGGCAGTGTTGTTTTACACCTCTTGCAAAATCCTATCTTATCACCTCTCTTTTGGACAAGTGAGTTCTTTTACTATCCTAGTTTGGTACCAATGTTTCTTAGGGTCATCCTATCACCTAGTACCTTTTCTTTCATGTTGGTTACAACAAGATATCAAGTAAATCAAGAAAAATGACCCCAAGTAGTCTTTAACCAATTACCCTTACTTCAAACTTGCCAAAAACATAAGGGAAAAGAACACATATTTGATCAATCACCCAGGAACAACTCAGAAGTTTGGTTTGATCCAAAGAGTAACCTTAGTGAGTTGAGTACACCCTTAGCATCTTCTCACTCAGATATTGATATGAGTTACATAATGACTTGATGTGAGAGAGAATAAATGGATAAAAGCCTTGATGACATATTTGAAAGGCACAGATATACCATTTTGTTTGGTAGTTCCTCTCATGAAAATCGACTAGTCTCATCCCTTATCTCAACTAGATATCTAGATGCACACCAAAGGGATGAAAGAGATAAGAAGCAATCCTATCAAGAAGAGCAATCACAAAATGAAAACCAAGATGAGGAACCCTATGATACTCATGTGAATGCAGTATACACCAATGACTTGTTTAGACATTTAAGACCAAGTTCACCACTCAAAGTACCTTCAAGATACATGAGTGAAAGACTTAAGATAATTGATCATGAAAAGAAAGCCTTCCTAGACAAAAAGTCTGAAAAGGAAGAGAAATTTAGACTCCTAGAGTTGGAGAGACAAGCCTTGTTGGAGATAGAAAGGAGAGCCTCCCAAGAAGAGAAAGATGTACTCTTGGCTCAACAACTTAATGATCAATTCAACAACATGTGTGTTGGTGGTGGAAACAACTCTACTCCATCCACCCCTCCCAAGACTCCATGAAGTGGAAGACATTCAAGAACACCTTCATGATCTCCTAGTCCTAGAGGAAGAAGGGCTTCACAACATGATCATTATAGGAGACGAACACCTCCTAGGAACTCAAGACAACCTTCACAACATGCTCACCATGGTTCACAATATGGGGGTAGTAGCTTGATTTTTGACCTCAACTCCCAAGATTTCATGAAGATACAACAATAACCACTCTTCTAGCAGTATGTGGAGAGATACTTGGAGCAAAACAAAGACAAGTTCCTAGAGATTTTAATCAACAAGGGCGCTAGAGTCCCCTACAACTTTGATGTGGAAAAGAATATTAAGAAGAAAGGTCCATCTCAGGAAGAAGAGATCAAACAACTTAAGAGTATGATGAAAAATATTTTGGCACCCAAGAGTACATTCTCACTTGATTCAATTTGTCCTAATCCTTTTAACAAAAGTGTTAGCATGAAAGACTTTCCTAGAAAGGTTGAGATCCCTCAATATGACAAGTATGATGGGAATGGAGATCCATGTGATCACGTGCATCAATTCTATATCATGAGTTTTGAGTTCTATCAAGATGACTTGTACCTCATGAGATTGTTCCCAAGGAGTCTTAAGGGTCAAGTGATGGAATGGTTCACCAACATAATTCCCCCCGTCAAGACTTTCAAAGAGCTTGTGCATAGATTTTTCCAACACTTTGCATACAACCTTTCAAGATCTATCACCATGTTGGACTTATGCAACTTAAATCAAAATCAAGGGGAATCCTTTGTCACTTTCTTTCAAAGATGGAGATGCAAATGCTCTTGCTACTCTAGGACCATCCCTGAAAATCAGAAGATTTCCATCCTTGTTAGCAACTTGATTCCCAAAATGTGGTATGATGTTAGGAAGATGGTTTTTTATTCCTTTGACACCATGGATGAAACCACATGTAGGATTGAGGATGTTTTGAGAGAACAAGGAATTTTGACCAAACATGGAAACAACAACAACAATGGTCAAAATAACAACAACCCTAACAAGGATAAGGGAAAGAACTCACATTGGAATAGGAATAAACAAGTGGTCAATGATGGAGTTGTGGACTCCTCCAAACCTACAGATCAAGTTTTTTTACACTTGTCTAGTTTTGTTCAAGCCATGAAACTCAATGTATCTAATCAACAAGAGCACAAGCCAAGATACCAAGATAAGCCTAAGAAAGAGAGATGTTAGTTTTCAAAACTTGGTGATTCATATGAGGATGTCTTGAAAACACTCATTGCTAACAACCTTGTGCATCCTCAAGATCCCACAAAGCATTATATACCTAATTTTAAGCCACATTGGTGGGATGAGAAAGCCTTTTTACAAATTTCAAAATGGCATTGGACATGATATTGAAAACTGCTGGAAACTCAAACATATTATTCAAGATCTCATTGAGAGTGGCAAGCTTAAGGTATATGGATTGAACACCAACACCGATCATAAGGCATTCAAAGAACCTTTTCCCAAGTATGAAAAGGGGGAAACCCATAAACCTAAGAATTGTAAGGCTGAGGTCAATTACACTTACACAGCTATAGAGACTGTTGTCAACATGCTTGAAGTTGTAGAAGAGAATGTTAACATGATGAGGAATAAAGATCCCTATGGTTATGATCTAGACATGGACTCTCCTCCTATATTTGATGAAGAACCTGTCCTAGTGCTAAGGGGTCCTAACTCTAGAATGTCATCTAAAGCTCTCAATGTTGTCACATGAAGTTAAGGTCCCATTGTCATTAGAGGACCTAGTTCAAGTCAACCAAGTAAACCAAAGGAAGTGGCATCCAAGAATGTCACCTCAAAACCAGCAGTCAATCCTAAGTCAAGCTATAATCTTGTTGATTAGTTGCAAAGAACCCCAGCTCAGATTTTGATCTTTGATCTCTTAGAGTTGTCCCTGAGACACAAGAAAGTCCTTGAGGATGCTTTGCACATAGAAAATGTCCCCAACAACTTAGACATTGATCAATTCCATAACATGGTTAACCATATTGCTAGCCCTCATTACCTTACCTTTTCAGAGGATGATGATAAAGATTTGATTCACCCACACAATATCACTCTTCATATTGATGTCATGATCCACAAAACCCATGTTGATAGATGGGGGTGTTGGGCTTAATATTTGTTCCTTGAGTCTCTTGAAGACGTTGGGTTATTCTAAACAAGTCATTGATACCAGAAAGAGGATCACTATCAAAGCCTATGATGAGGTAGAAATAAGTTCCAAGGGGTTGGTTGTCCTTCCTGTTAGGATTGGCCCTATTGAAAAAGATGTTTTATTCCAAATAGTTGATGTTGGTCCCCTAGCATACAATATCTTACTCGATAGACCATGGATTCATGATATGCAAGGAGTGTCATCTACCTATAATTAGTGTGTTAAGTTACCCTACAATGGAGTAGATATTTGTATACCTAGGGATAACACTTTATCTATTAACTCAGTTTCAATGAGTGCTCATGTTCCCCTCAATAGAGAAGCAAAAGACTTCAATGCAACCTTAGCTAAATGTAAAGACAAGTTCAAGTTAGTAGACCTTGGCATGGGGGGTATCAACTCAACTCCCTCACAAATCTACCAGTTTTAGCCAGGTCTTATGGCAAGCCTTCACAAGAAATGAGACCTTCCTCTTCAGCTATGACTTTATTTGGCACGTTTGTAGAGTCCTTAGTGCCCATTCAAGATGAGAAAGAAGAGGTGGTTGTTAAAGACTAGATTTATAGAGAAGAGAAGTACATGCAAAATGAGAACTTCTCTCCCCCTCCTAAGGATTATGAAAGAGGGTATACTTTTGTCAAACAAATGGGCTATCCTGGACATGGCCCTCTTACTCATAGATTGGATGCTAGAGCTAAACCCCTTGATCATGGTCTTTTTGGATGCAAGTCTAAGAAGCTGGTTGGCCTAGGATTTGTGAATTGCAACAAGAACACTACTCCTATCCTTGATGATTTGGATAGTGAAGATGAACCAGAATACATACCTAATTTGACAAATCAGCAAGATATGTGTGAAGATTGGGTCCCTTCCACTAATCTCCTTTTGGGAGATTCAGATAATCCAGTCACTCATAAGATAGTTATACCTTTAGAACAAGATGAATCAAATGTAGAAGATCCTATCAGAGAAATTCAATGAAAGAATCTTGTCCATTTGATGGAAAGAGAAGGTGTTACCCTTAATGACATTAGAACTTCCACATCAAGACATCCCAAACCTTCATGGTGTAAACAGCCTAGTCGAAGTTCATAAACAAGTTCATATGAGTACAAATGGGACTCCTTCTCAGAGCCTTCCATAGTTGACATTGTTGGAAAGTTGACTATACTATTATGATTTAGTTTTTTCATTATGGAAAAAAAGTCATATGAAGTTTTGGAGTCAGCGCATTACTTAGAAGATTAGGAAAATGGCTAAGTATGGAAGACTGGACAGTTAGCAGAGTACCAGATGAACAGAGCATTAGTGCATGTCTGTATGACCAAGTTATGGCATGTGCCCATGAAGATAATCTTCTAAGTATTTAATCATGCTAAGTCTAAGAGCACATGATTATATAATTTAGTATGAAGAAGTTCCACCCAGATGAAGTGACACAGACAATGAGCGGCAGAACAAAATAGAGCATAGGGCCGACTGTTGGTATTTTGGCTAGCGCTTATAATATTGTTTTGTAAAGGCTATGAACCTAATGTATTTAGGTTATAGATATGTTAATATCATTTTTTTTAAACATGCTTGAGCCAATTCATTTGGAAGCATTGTATGTAATAGGTTGAAGGCCGACCTAGTGAATAGTTTTGTTAGCGCATATAAATAAGACATGTGCCTTTTTAATTAAGTATGTATGAGATAAAGAGTTTATTGTAGTAGAGAAAAAGTATGCGAAAGGTAGTTATAATGTTTTAGTTCTTTACAAGAGGCTAAAGCATCAGCGCAAAAAATGAATTGATTAGACAAGCAGTGTCACAGCAGTAATTCACCTTACAGATATAGTGTGTATCTAAGATCCAGAAGGTTGTAGCCTTCACCACTTGAGAAGTGAGCTCTAGGATAGTTCATCCCCACCCCTAATAGGGTTATTTTAAAAGACTCCTAATAGGGTTCGACCCTTGACCAGGTCACTGTACTAAAAGCATTGTAAAGATCAACTCCTAACAGGTTTGTAAGATCTTCTAATAGGGATCATAAAATAGTAGTGCAGTTCTTAGTGGGTGTCAATTCCCACCATGGTTTTTACGTATTTTGGTTTCCCCATAATCATATTTGGTTTTATGTGTTATGGTTTTTTATCTTAGTTGCATTAATATTCATTTCAGTACTTAAGCAATAAAGTTAAACTTCAAGATATCAGAAAAAGTAATAATATATAGAACACTGATTCACCCACCCCCCTCCTCTTAGTGTTCCCACTCCTAACAATTGGTATCAAAGCTCTGGTCCTTTGAAGATAAGTTTAACCACTTGAGGAGATCATGGATAAGGGAGAAGTGAAACATCTAAAAAATAATCTTGAAGTAGCTCTTGAAGACCTTGACAGATCTGAAAAAGAAATTGAAGAACTGAAATAAAAGGTTAGTGATTCTCAAGTAGTCATCAAAAAACTAAGAAAAGGCTTGAAAGACTATTCCACAAGTGATTTGGGAAAAATGGTTAAAAAGATGAATGGGGAAAACACATCTCTAAAAGATCTGATTGAAGAGTTGGATGAAAAGCTACTTAACAATCAAGAAGCCTATGAAGAATAGGTCAAAGAAAACAAGTAGTTGGATGAAGAACTAAGGCAAGCAAACATGAAAATCTTGGAGTTAGAAAACATCAAGAAGCAAGAGGAATCTGAATTGAATGAAGCAAAGAATCATATTGACAAATTGCACACAAGCGAGGATCTAATAGAGTCACAGTTGTATGCACAGAAGATTAAAGGAGACACCAGCGGTATTGGATTCAATGAAGCACAAAATCAGATCAATGACATGCGGGCAAGAAAGAAAGCATCAGAAGAATCTATAGAAGCTAAGAAGATAGGAAATCATACAGAAGCTAAAGCTAAACCATCTAAAGATGAGTGCAAGCCAATAAAAAAAACTTGTTATGCTTGTAACAAGCATGTTCACATAGCAAGAAATTGTAAAGAGGTAAGACCTTTCAATGGTTACTATTATTCATGCAACAAGTTTTATCATAGAACTATGAATTGTAGATCAAATCAAAGAAATTAGAATCAACAAAATTAGAGAAGTCATCCACAACAAAATGTAAGAAGTCCTAGAACATTACATGTCAGATATGTAATTATAATGGTCATACAGCTAGAAAGTGAAAATTGGTAACTCGCATGAATGCGCTAAGGAATATTAGGCCTCTAGTTATTTGTCACTCATGCAACAAGGTTGGACACATCTTAAGGTTATTACATTTTGAAGCTGATAGTTTTGTGTAATTTTGATGTAGCATATGGAAACTTTTATTTTGTAATTATGTGCCGACTCATTTGTAATTATTTGAGGGTGGTATAAAGGAAGGAATAATTTTCCTTATTGTATAGAGATGTAATGTGAATGAAGTGTGAGCATGGTTTGGTTGCATGCGAATGTAAGCATGAAGTGAAGAAAAGAGCCTAAGAGGTTGTGAAAGTGAAATTGTGAAGGAAGACATGCGAAGTACAGAGATCTGGAATTGAGATATGGTGTAGCAGTGAGTGTGGTTTGGCATAGTAAGAAGGTAACATATTATTCTACTAAATAATATCAAGGTTATTTGGATAGTGTGTTCAGTGATCTTACCCTGAAGTTGTTTGGGTAGTGGGTCCTTCTATCTTCCATAACTCCTAACAGGGTTAGAATCTTTTAACAGGGATTCAAAATCTCCTAACAGGGATTTATATGTACTGAATGTATTTCATAAGACTCCTAACAGAGTCTATCCTCTCACAAGGAATATTCATATTAGTGCATCTTTTGTGGGCATCATTCCCACCGGGGTTTACTCTTTGATCAAGAGGTTCCCTAGTCAACATATCTTGTGTTATTGTGTCATTGTGTATGAATATATTTGTATGGTTAGTAATTGCATTGCTTACATGGTTAAATGTTGTTGAAGATGTTAAAATTTATAATTATCTAATAACTAATTCACCCCCCCCCCCTCTCAATTATCTTGGTGGACTTTACTTTCTAACAATTGGTATCAGAGCGGCAAGTCCTTGAAAGGAAAGTTTAACAGCTTAAGGAGATCCATGGTGAATTTCAGGAAAGAAAGCCCTAAGTTTGATGGAGTAAATTTTGATAGCTGGAAGGAAAAGATGAAGACACATCTATTGTGTTTAGGACCTGGCTATTGGTTGATTACAATGAATGAAAGAACTATAATTGAAGAAGACAGTCTTGAAACAAGTTCTAAAGATGAGGTAGATCTATTCATGTGTAATATACTTGCAAGAGAAGCACTCTTAATAGCACTTCCAGAAAATGAATAGAGTCAGGTAAAATGTTTTAAGAAATCTAATGAAATTTGGAAAGCTTTACACTCTACTTTTGAAGGTGATGAAAATGAAAAAAGAGCTAGATTACATAATTGGATATGTGCATTTGAAGATATTAGAATGATGGAAGATGAATCTGTTAGAAGCTATATTGGTAGAATGTCAAAAATTGTTGCAAGGATAAAATCTTGTGGAGGATCAAAGATAGAGAATGAAGTGATATGGAAAATTCTGAGGACATTGACTCCTGTATTTAAGTAGATAACACAAATGATTGAACAAGTTATACCTTGTACTATAAACTTTACAAGAGAGACTCTTCTTGGTAGATTGGAAGTAGCAGCGATGAACCTGAGGTTATCAAGAGACTTACCTAGAATGGAGACAACATTCAGTGCTCTTAGTATTCATCCTACTTTGTCAAGAAGTACCAGTGTGAGTGGAGATTATGCCAGCAGTAGTAGATCTAGAAATGAAGAAGATAAAAAGATTGAAGAAGGTATTGCCTTGCTTGTGAAAAGAGAACCAGATGGTAAGAAAATTTTTAAATGTTGGACTTGTCAAGAATATGGTCATTTTGCATCTAAATGTCCTAAGAGAGTTAAGAAGTACAGAAATAATTTCAAGCCTAGAAGATCTAAGGAATGTTATTATGCTAATGATGAAGATCTTGAAGCTAGTATAGAAAGAACTTTGAGTGAAAGTGATACTGAGAATAATGATGAAATAGGATTTGTAGCAATTAAAGAAGAAAATTTTGAATATGATGTTAAAGAAGAAAAAGCATTAGTTTCCCAAGTTGAAAAGAAAGCTGATTGGATTATAGACAGTGGTTGTTCACATCATATGACTAGAGATATGAAGAATTTCATAAAGTTTAACAATTATGATGGAGGAATTGTTAGAGTTGGTAACAATGCACCTTGTTTGATTAAAGGTATAGGATCTATTACTCTTGATGCAAAGACTAATACTGATGATGTTTACTTTTTTTATGGATTGAAACATAATCTTTTGAGTGTTGGAAAGTTAGTGGATAAGGGATATCAAGTTTGGTTTACTGAGAAAACTTGTGTGATAAAGGATAAAGATGGAAATCTAATTGGAACTGGATCTAGAACCAGAGGTAATGTATTTTAGTTGAATCCTACTGAGATGACATGCTTAATTACTAAAATTGATGATAGTTGGTTATCGCATAGAAGGTTTTGTCCTATAAACTTTGATAACATTGTGAAAGTGAGTACTACACTTACAGTAAGGGATTTGCCTAAAATTATGAAGCTTACTAACATGATTTGCAAAGAATGTGTGATGGCTAAGCAAAAGAGAAGTTCATTTCCTAGTAAGAAGTTCACATCGGCAGAGAAGTTGGAGATTGTTCATATAAACTTAAGCAG
Organism: Chamaecyparis obtusa; assembly: GCA_027943335.1. Classification (NCBI taxonomy): domain Eukaryota; kingdom Viridiplantae; phylum Streptophyta; class Pinopsida; order Cupressales; family Cupressaceae; genus Chamaecyparis; species Chamaecyparis obtusa. Next base: position 379,238 of record BSBK01000284.1, on the reverse strand, counting down.
TCCTACCAAGACTAGAGGATTATATGGAGAAAGGTATTTTATGATTCTTGTTGATGATTTTACAAGAATGATGTGGATTGCATTTCTAAAAGAAAAATCTGAAGCATTTGATAAGTTTAAGATCATTAAGAATAAATTTGAGAATGAATCTGGAATGAAGATTAAATGTTTGAGATCTGATAGAGGTGGAGAATTTACTTCTAGAAAGTTTAACACCTTTTGTGAAGTGAATGGTATTAAGAGACAGTTTTCATCCCCTAGAACACCTGAACAAAATGGTATTGCAGAAAGAAGAAATAGGTTAGTAACTGAAGCAGCAAGAGCTATGTTATTTGAGAATAACTTGGTGAAGACATTTTGGAGAGAAGCATTGAATACAGCAGTATATACAATAAACAAAGTACAAATTAGAGTAGACACAGATAAGACACCTTATGAATTATGGTTTGGACATGCACCCTCAGTTAAGTATTTTGGAATTTTTTGAAGCAAATGTTATATAAAGAGAGATGATGATATTATAAAGTTTGATCCTAGAAGTGATGAAGGTATTTTTCTTGGATATTCTTTGAAGAGAAAAGCATATAGATGTTACAATAAGAGAACTAAAACTATTGTTGAGAGCACAAATGTTAAAGTTGATGAGAAGTTTAAAATTCAAGAAAGAATGCTTGATTATAATCTGATGAAGAAGCTAATCCTCAGCCTAACATTGAAACTACTGAATTATTCTATGAGACTAATAGTGAATTGTTGAATGAGAATCATACTGTAGAAGAAACTAGAGAAGAATCTAAAGAGGAATCTATAGTTGAAGAAAGATTTGTGACTATGACACCGAACAGGTATCTATCTAGACATCATCTTGTTGAACAAGTTATTGGAAGTTTCGACAGAGGAGTTATGACTAGAAATAAGGTACATTTATGTTTGATTTCTCAAATTGAACCTAAATCTACTAATGAAGCTTGTGAAGATGAACATTGGATTAATGCTATGAAAGAAGAACTAGATCAAATTGAAAAGAACAAGACATGGCAATTGGTTCCTAGACCTAAAGACAAGAATGTGATTGGAACTAAATGGGTATTCAGAAACAAGATGAATGAACAAGGAGAAGTAGTAAGAAACAAAGCAAGATTACTATGTAAGGGATACTCATAGCAAGAAGGAATTGACTATGAAGAAACCTTTGCACTAGTAGCAAGACTTGAAGTAGTAAGAATGTTTTTGGCTTATGCAGCTTTTAAGAAATTCAAAGTGTATCAGATGGATGTGAAGTCTGCATTTCTAAATGGTGAATTGGAAGAAGAGGTCTACATTGAGCAGCTTGAAGGTTTTGCTTTGACTCAAGAAGGAGATATGGTATGTAAACTAAAGAAAGCATTATATGGACTAAAGCAAGCACGCAGAACTTGGTATGCTAGATTGGATAAATATTTGTTGAAATTGGGATTTACTAAAGGAACAGCAGATAGTAATTTGTACACAAAAGAAATTGAAAATAGATTATTAGTTATAGTTATTTTTGTTGATGACATTATCTTTGGAGGAGAAGATGAAGCTAGTGACAAATTTGCTGATAAAATGAAGATAGAATTTGAAATGAGCATGATTGGTGAGATGAAATACTTTTTGGGATTACAGATAACATAGAACAATGATGGTATTTTTGTTAGCTAGAAAAAGTACTTGAATGATTTACTGAAAAGATTTGGAATGGAGAACTATAAACCAGTTGGAACACCTATGGTTACAAGACACAAACTATCAAGCAAAGATGAAACACTAGCAGTTGAGCAAAAGAAATACAAATCCATGATTGGAGGATTACAGTACTTAACACACACTAGACTGGATATACAACATTCAGTTGGAATGGTAGCAATATTTCAAGCTGAACCTAGAGAATCACATTATGTAGTAGTAAAGAGGATATTGAGATATTTAAGAGGCACAATGGACTATGGATTGTGGTATGAAAAATTTGATGATTTCACCCTATGTGCATATATAGATGCTGATTGGGGAGGTAGTGTTGATGATAAGAAAAGCACCAGTGGTGGAGCCTTTTTTCTTGGAGGAAGATTGGTTTCCTGGTTGAGCAAGAAGTAGAATTTTATTTCATAGAGTACAATAGAAATAGAATATGTAGTAGCAGTAAACAATTGTAACCAGATAATTTGGATGAAGTAGATGCTGAAGGATATTGGAATTAAATTTTTTGAGCTTGTTGTCATACATTGTGACAACACCAGCACAGTCAGTATGTCTAAGAATCTTGTATTGCATTCTAAAACTAAGCATATAGAGATCAAGTATCATGTTGTAAGAGAGAAATTTGCTATGAAAGAAGTCAGACTAGAGTACATAAGCACAAAGGAATAGATAGCAGACATATTTACAAAGCCTTTGCCTAAGGATACATTTGAGTATCTGAGAGGTATGCTTGGGGTTATGCCCCAGCCTACTTTTGAGTAATGATGCAGTTGATTGCATCCATCCAGTTGTATATGAGCCCTATCTTTTTCTGGATTGGATGTTGGTACTTCCTCTATGGGGGAGTATGTGTATCTGAGCTGAGTCATGAGGACTCTTGTGAATGTATTTTCTGAAACAGTGTCTTTGGACATTGAGTTGTTGACATAGTGATGAAATTTCTATCATTGATGTCAATGGGGGAGAAGTATACATGAAAAACAATATAGAACATCTATTGGAGACAACTTAATAGGATAACAAAGCAAGATTTGATTGATGAAGAAGATTTGAAGAACTTTTAGAGTATCAGTGCAGCAGTATTGGATTTTTGGAACATTGGATGTTTTTCATCTATGTTGCCATCAATGCCAATGGGGGAGATTGTTAGGAATGAATGTTGGATGTTGGCAGTCATTCTGTAGTAGTTTTTGTTGCATTCATGACTATGATTATCATTGATGTCAACACAGTGATCTTCTGGAAAATAGTAGAGAAGCAGACAATGTTTTGATTAGCGCACGTGGGATATTGTAGTTGGAGCTATGCAATGTTGAGGTTATATTCTTTGATATGTTATTTGTCTATGGATAAGAGTGTAGATAGTAATTCATTGATTCATGAAAGTTATGAGCATTTTGGTAAAAGCAATATTCAGGCAGTGTTCCTGAGTAGCGGTTTGTGGAAATCAGATGATATCTCCTAATCGGGATGGAATCTAGTTTTGCGTAGTTAAAGGGAATTTTGAGACACATTGATGATGACGTGGTTCATAGTGCAAACTTTAAGGTTCCATGAGTGAAGATTTATTGCATTTGGAAGCCGACAGTTTTGTGTAATTTTGATGTAGCATATGGAAACTTTTATTTTGTAATTATGTGCCGACTCATTTGTAATTATTTAAGTGTGGCATAAAGGAAGGAATGATTTTCCTTATCATATAGAGTTTTAATGTGAAAGAAGTTTGAGCATGGTTTGGTTGCATGTGAATGTAAGCATGAAGTGAAGAAATAGCCTAAGAGGTTGTAAAAGTGATATTGTGAAGGAAGACATGCGAAGTACAGAGATCTGGAATTGAGATCTGGTGTAGCAGTGAGTGCAGTTTGGCATAGTATGAAGGTAAAATATTTCATATTATTCTACTAAATAATATCAAGTTTATTTGGACAGTGTGTTCAGTGATCTTACCCTGAAGCTGTTTGGGCAGTGGGTCCTTCTATCTTCCATAACTCTTAACAGGGTTAGAATCTTTTAACAAGGATTCAAAATCTCCTAACAGGGATTTATATGTACTGAATGTATTTCATAAGACTCCTAATAGAGTCCATCCTCTCACAAGGAATATTCATATTAGTGCATCTTTTGTGGGCATCATTCCCACCGGGGTTTACTCTTTGATCAAGAGGTTCCCTAGTCAACATATCTTGTGTTATTGTGTCATTGTGTATGAATATCTTTGTATGGTTAGTAATTGCATTGCTTACATGGTTAAATGTTGTTGAAGATGTTAAAAGTTATAATTATCTGATAACTAATTCACCCCCCCCCCCCCCCCCTCTTAGTTATCTTGGTGGACTTTACTTTCTAACAGTTACGAAACCCTTGTTCAGATGTGACAGTTCAAAATTCATCTGGAAACCTATATAAGTGTGATCAAGTAAGTTATGGCCACTCCTATTGTATTTGATGTTGCTAAAAGGAAAAGATATGTGTTTAAGATACATCCATTCAAGTCTACCCTAGATGATTTGGAAGGAGCATTTTCTAGGACTCTTATGGGAGTTATGCACATAGAGAACATACACACATATATTTATTGCAAGAAGGAACCTGTTGGAGTAGATAGGATTAGGTCACACCTAGAAACCATGATGAATCTAGACAAAACATTCATTGATGAGTTCGCACACCTAGAAGACAACCCTATTATTGAATATGCCACAGCTTATGAGTTCTATGAATCTGAATGGGTAAAGATTCTATTAAGTAGAATTCATGATGACCTATTCTGGATAGGTGAAGTCCCTGTTAGAATTACTTCTGATCTCATTTATGAGATGATTGGATTACCTAAAATAGGAACCATTCTTCCTGTAGGCAAGGATGTCAGGAAATTGGTTGAGCAGGCTTGTAAGTCCCATAGTGACAAGCGCAGAATGATAGTTGAACCTATAGAAGAGAAAGACATTAAACTGATGTCTATAATACTAGGATACAAGTTCCAACATGCTAACAGGGTCAATAGTGTGTTCATAGCCACTATTCTAGGAGCCATCAGGATTGTGAAAGAAAATGGTGAATTCAATTTGTGCTAGATCTTGTGCACACAATTGATGGACAATATAAGAGCTATCAAGCATGATAAAAGTAAGATATTCAGGTTTGGGTCATTGATAATATACATGTACTTCCATATCCTTGGGAAAGTATCAAATTTATACCTTGAAAAAATTTTACCTGCAATGCCACAAATATCACTTAAGGCATCAACAAAGAGTACCTTGAAGGACTATATGGAATTGGAGATCAAAATATTCAGGATAAGGATGCAAAGAAGGTATAGGATACATGAAAGTGTAGTTGGAAGTATAAAGATAGTATTTTGTTTATGGTTGGGATTGATATAACATGCATGGAAGTAGTGGAACCTAGGGCTAAGTGGATTCATCCACTTGGCTATGAAGTTGAGGAACACATTTTAGAAGCATATGTGCAAGTCCTCCTATCAGTACCAAAGGATCCCAATGAACCAAGGTGGGGCATCTATGAAGAAAAGACTAGACATGTTGATTTAGTCCTAAACAATGCTCCAATCAAGAGGAAAGCCTCTAAGATCACCTCTAAGATATTAAAGATTCATGGTGTGACACAAGATGAGAAAGATAAGGCAAGGGAAGCCAAGATTGCAATGCAACTTGAGAGCGTACCCTCTTCTGAAGCAAAAACTGAGAAGATTGATGACTAAAGTAAAAATTGAGAAAATAGATTATCTAAAGGAAAACAAGAGTAAGATAGATGATATCACTCCTACGGCCACAGATACAATTGACGGAGACCACACCACCTCCTGATTATAGTAGGATTTCTAAGAGGAAGAAGCAAACTGGTGTAAGCCATCCATCCTCTAGATCAACCAGAAGTCAAAGGAGAAACACTCAAGCACCTCCTAAGGTAGGTTTCAGATCGAGTCTTCAAGTACTAAAAACAAGGATAATAGATGAAGGGAGGATTGATCAAGTAGGGAAGTTTTATGATAAATACAGTGAGATTGATAAATCATAAATCCATAGTATGATTATCCAACACATGATCAAGTTCAAGAAAATAGTCTTGGAACTTAAGACAGTGATTCCTGATCAATTATGAAATATACTTGACTCCTTAAAGAGACAAGCTATAGAATAAGACTTCAGGTTAAGGGAGAAGATATTGGATGAAAGCCTTCCTATTTGTTCAATTGATGAGAAAACATTGTTGTTAGGTTTGATGAAGCCTCACCTAAGAACCAAACTAAGAACTCTGTAGATCATGAACAAAGACTATGAATTGGTTGCTAAGGAAACATAGAAAGCATTTGAGAAGGTGTTCTTAGAGAGACACATGTATCCTCCCACTATTCCTAAAACTCAATTAGCCTCTAAGAAAATAAAAGAAGCAAAGATCCCAAATGTACCTATGACAGGTCCACAAGATTCAGCACCCAAAGTGATAGTGCCCACCAATGAAATGGAATCTGCGTCCATGCTTGGAACACAAATATGACACAATAATGATTGATAATGTGGAGATATCAATGGAGGCTATTGACAAAGACTTGGACAAATTTGAGGAAGCCTTTGTGAGTACATAAGAGGTAGAAATACTATGCGGTGATAATTCATCTAAGCAGCAAGAAGATGTGTTGATTGATGATCTGACAGGACATGAAGATGAAGAGAAGAAGGAATAAGAAAAGGAGAAAGATGATAAAGAGAAAAAGGATGAACCTACATGTATACCCACTATTGTAACTCTAGTGTCTATAAAGATTGAGGTAATGGATTTTATTCAAAGTTTACTCCTTACCCTTAAGCCAGCATTGTTGTCAAGTTTGACTCCTGACACAACAATTTTAGACTCATGGGGAGAAGAAGACTTGATTAAGATCAGTGTCCTTGCAATGGAAAAGGCAAAGGAAAAGCAAGTGATGAGAAATCCATTATTTGTTGAGTCAATCAACATCCGAAATAGTTTACTACCAGAAGAGAAGAAGGTAACAAAAATACATTTTGTAGATGATGTCAGTACCATCTTGACAAGCTTCAAGGAAAACTTCTCTAGCCTAGAAGAATCAGCAGCCAAAGTAGTAGAAGATAAGTATCTAAAGAAGAGGCTAAGTGAGATAATAAGTAACTTCACACTTGACCTTAGCTCTTTAAAATTTGGTTAAGCATTGTTGAAGGAGATAGCAGCTAAAGGTAGAAAAATCATTGTTGACTATATGGATAAAAACAAATTAACTACAGACCTCTCCAAGAAGATTCAGCATGTAGAATATATGATAAAAACAATAAGAAAATTTTTAGAAGATCCCTCCATAGATGTAAATATGTGTAACAATGTCTACCAATGACAAGTGGATAAAATTAAGAAGGTAGAGTAAGAAATGGCCAAGATAAGGGATAGGCAAGCACAATTAAGACATGCACTTGTGCCCCCATTGGATGTGATAAATTAGAACATCAAGGAGATCGATGCCACTATGGTGACATATGATCAAGGTCTAAGTTCAGATTTGAAGAAGATGGAAAAATTGACTTATGCTTTGTGCGCCCATCTCCAAATAGTAGATGCACTGAAGGCATTTTGGCAACAAGAAATTGTAAACCTTCAGACTGCATATCATGATGTATTATTAATGTAAGTACTTAAAGTTTAGTTTTTGTGCACCTTTGTAATTAATTTCAAAGGGGGAGTATAGTATATAGTAGAAGGGAGAAAATTAAGCTATGTATATGATGTAAAGGGGAGTAGAGTAGAAGGGAGATATAAGATAAAGTACATGCTAGAAAATTTTGTATAAAGATATAGTTAGTAACTTCACCATATTTTTTTGTTACCATTAATGACAAAGGGGGAGATTGTTGGAAAGTTGACTATACTATTATGATTAAGTTTTTTCATTATGGAAACAAAGTCATCTGAAGTTTTGGAGTCAGTGCATTACTTAGAAGATTAGGAAAATGGCTAAGTATGGAAGACTAGACAGTTAGCAGAGTACCAAATGAATAGAGCATTAGCGCACGTGTGTATGACTGAGTTATGGCATGCACCCTTAAAGATAATATTTTGAGTGTGTAATCATGCTAAGTCTAAGAGTGCATGATTATATGAGTTAGTATGAAAAACTTCCAGCCAGATGAAGTGACATGGATAGTGAGCGGCAGAACATAACAGAGCATAGGGCCGACTGTTGCTATTTTGGTTAGCGCTTATAATATTGTTTTGTAAAGGCTATGTGCCTATTGTATTTAGTTTATAGACATGTTAATATCATTTTTTGTAAACATGCTTGAGCCAATTCATTTGGAAGCATTATATGTAAAATGTTGAAGGCTGACCTAGTGAATAGTTTTGTTAGCGCATATAAATAAGACATGTGCCTTTGTAATTAAGTATGTATGAGATAAAGAGTTGATTGTAGTAGAGAAGAAGTATGCAAAAGGTAGTTAGAATGTTTTAGTTCTTTCCAAGAGGCTAAAGTATCAGCACACAAAAGGAACTGATCAGACAAGCAGTGTCATGGCAGTAGTTCACCTTGCAGATATAGTGTGTATCTGAGATCCAGAAGGTTGTAGCCTTCACCACTTGAGTAGTGAACTCTAGGAAAGTGTCTCCCCACCCCTACTAGGGTTATTGTAAAAGACTCCTAACAAAGTCTAACCCTTGACCAAGTCACTACACTAAACAAATTGTAAAGATCAATTCCTAACAAGGTATTAAGATCCTCTAACAAGGATCATAAAACACTAGTGCAGTTCTTAGTGGGTGTCAATTCCCACCACCACCAAGGTTTTTACCTATTTGGGTTTCCCTGTAATAATATTTGGTGTTATGTGTTATGGTTATTTATCTTACTTGCATTGATATTCATTTCAATACTTAAGCAATAAAGTTAAAGTCCAAGATATCAGAAAAAGTAATAATATATAGAACACTGATTCACCCCCCCCCCCCTCTCAGTGTTCCCATTCCTAACAAACATGGACGTTGATGTCATCCACACTTATAGTTCTCAACCTGAGGTAACCAACGGTTCACATGTAGGATTAGAGGATTTAAACCCACATGTTGCCTTAGTGGATGATTCTTCAGTTGTTAGGACAAATCCCAATTTGGGTAGCTTAGAAGGATACTTGATAGAATCTGACTCTTCGGTCACTAGAGATGATATAATTCACATCCACGACCTTGAATCAGTCATTTACTTACCTCTTGTTCATCCTAACCTCCTTGATTGGTCCCAATGCTATCAAGAACCTGAGCTCTTAACGTTCCAAAATGATTATGAGATAGTCTGTTACTTGAATGCCATTGAACCCGTAGGCTCTTCCACCAATGAAACGGCTACCAGCATGACAAAGCCAGACATCAAGTACCTTAGTCACAAAATAAAAAGAAAAGAAAATCAAAAGAATAAGAGTTCTGATGGTGAAAACCACTGTGTGGTGGTGTTAAAACCAAAAAAAGTAAAAAGAAATGACGTATCCAAAGGTGAAAATATCTCTGAGGTGCCTAAGTATGAGGTACTTGATCATCTCCCTAGCTACTTTCAAGATAGATCTTTAGTTCTTATTGAACCAACACAAATAGTCAATTTGGGTATAGATGAGGCTCCACAGATAGTGCATTTGGCTCAGTCCTTATCAATGCAAGAAAAAGAATCTTACACTATGTTCTTACAGAAAAAGAAGATCAATTTGCATGGACTTATTCAGATATGCTAGGTTTGGACACTAATCTTATCATGCATCACTTGTCCATAGCTCTAGGTGTCAAACTAGTTAAATAGAAATTGAGAAAGATGCATCCTCACATAGCTCTTCTAGTCAAAGTAGAATTGGAGAAACTCCTTGGTGTAGGGTTCATAAGAGCTATCAACTATGTCGAATGGATATCAAACATTGTACCAATTTCCAAACATGACAAATCCATTCAAATTTGCACATATTTTAGAGATGTCAATAGAGCATGCCCAAAGGATGATTTTCCACTTCCTAATATAGACATGATAGTGGATATGACATCAGGTTATGAGATTTATTCCTTGATGGATGGTTTTTTTGGATACAATCAAATTAAGATAGCTCCTAAAGACCAAGAAAAGATTGAATTCACTTGTGCATGGGGTACCTATTGTTGGAACGTTATGCCTTTTGTATTAAAAAATGCAGGAGCCACCTATCAATGAGCTATGACAACCATTTTTCATGACATGATGCATAAAAACATGGAAGATTATGTGGATGACACCTTGGCCAAGTCTAAGAAAAGACACACACACTTAGATGATTTAGAAGTCATTCTAGATCGTATGAAACAATTTCAACTAAGGTAAAATCCTAAAAAGTGTGCATTTGGTGTCACCTCTGGAAAACTACTAGGATTCATCATTTCAGCAAAAGGAATAGAGGTGGACCCTGAAAAAGTCCAAGAAATCATATATATTCCTCCTCCTAAAAACATTAGTCAAATGAGGAGTCTTCAACGACATCTTCAATCCATAAGGAGATTCATTTCACAGTTGGCAGATAGAGCTCAACCTTTAAACAAGAACTTAAACAAATGAGTCAAATGTGTTTGGAATGAGGATTGTCTAAAGAGCATAGATCAAATCAAGAAATACTTGGCAAATCCTCCCATTTTAATGCCTCCTATCCTAGGGAAACCACTTATTCTATACATTTCAACAACAAAATCTTCCTTGGGGGCATTACTAGCTCAACTGGATGAACATGGGAAAGAAAGAGCAATATACTACATTAGTCGTACTCTTGTTTCATATGAGGTTAACTACACTAGCATTGAGAAATATTGCCTTGTAGTTGTGTTTGCTTCCCAAAATTTGTGACATTACATGCTTGCACACACTATACACCTCATAGCAAAAATAGATCCACTCAAGTATTTACTAGGTAACGCTGCCCTCACAAGTAGACTTGCTAAATGGACGATGATCCTTTCAGAGATTGACATAGTGTACATTGAGCGTAAAACAATCAAAGGACAAGCAATAGAAAATCAATTGGCTGATTTCCCAATACAAGATAATGCACCTATTCAAGTTGACTTCCCAGATGAACATCTCATGTATATGACTGAAAGAACATGGAAGATGTTCTTTGATGGATCCTTTATGCAAAATGGTTCAGGAGCTGGTGTGTTGTTTGTTTCTCCTCATGGGTACACGATTCCTAAGTCTTACAAGTTATTATTCCCATGTACAAACAACATTGTTGAGTATGAAGCTTTAACAAATGGACTTAAGATAGCCATAGAATGGAGAATCACAAAGCTACACATCTATGGGGATTCACAATTGATAATCAACCAAGTCAATGATGAATATCAAACAAAAAATGAGAAACTAGTACCTTAAAAGAAAATGGTTGATTCCTTGAAATGATACTTCACATTTGTCATGTTTCAGCAAATCCCTAGAGTAGAAAATAAAGTAGCTGATGCTATGGCTACACTTGCTTCACTCCTTCAATTAGGGGAACATGAATCCAAATTTGAATTCCTGGTGGAAGAGCTACATCACCCTATCTATGACTCTCAAGAAAGTCATGTCATTTGTACCCTTGTTGGTTTTGAGTCATCTCGTTATGGTTTTGTGTGTGAAAATTGTACCTAGCTATGGACATAACACTTCAGTAAAACATTAGAGGTTAGAAAAATCAAAATCTACAGATAAATGAAACTAAGCTAACCAGGTGATTTATTGCCTTCTAGTAGGTGTGAGTATGGTATTCTTAGATTAGACCGAGATCAGTGACAATGCAACACCTAAATGAAGGATTTAATGCTAAAAGATAAATGTAGAATGAATGCAGATTAATCTATTTTTTTGGATTTTTGATGCAATAAGATGAAAAATTGTATGAAACTAATCTAGAATGATTGAAATGATATGCAGATCTAATCTAACAATGATACGAGTTGATATGAAAAACTATGCAAAGCTATGAAAAATTATGAATGATCTCACAAAGTCGCCTATTCTCAAAAGCTTGATTCTTCGTATGCAATTTCACCAGAGTAATTGTGCAAATTTGAGAGATGTAATTGTGAAGAGCTAAGCCTTGTTTTTATAGAAATCCAAGGCTTGAGGATGCATTGAGAAAATCCATAAATCACTCTTGATAAACTCAGGTTGATTTTTGAGTTAACAAGAAATCAGAATTAATTAACTCATAAAATCATGCAAAAATAGATTTTTGACTCAAATCAGAAGTTTAGATCAACTTTCAACTCAAAATAGATGTTGAGTTTTAAAAAGATAACAACTTGAATTGATTTTCTGATTTAAAGTTTAATTGCTCTTTGAATGTGCATAGATAATCATGAATTAATTTAAAAATAAAGTGATTTATTCTCAACTTAACTGATTTTTGAATTAAAACAATTGATTTATGGGTTAATCAATTATTTAATCAAACTTTTATTCAAAACTATATTATTAAATATTGACAACTTGATTTAATTAATTAAATAAGAATTCAATCAATTATTCATAGGATATTTTGATTTATTGTCAAAATTAAACAATATAATTAGGAATAATTAGAATTAAATCTAATTAAATGATTAAGTGGCAGGATTAAATTAATTAAATATTCAAAAAATCAATTAATCAAATTTTAAGATAAATAGGATTTATCACCAAATAATATTTAATTAAAGATAATTAGATAAATTAGGAATATTCAAGGAGTATTCCCTGATGCAGAATTAAGATAATCAATTAGTGTTTTGATAACTTGATGTGCAGATGTGCCTTAGGTTAGGACTTTTGATGTTGATTTCATTTGAATTGTTGATGTAAGAGGTTAATGAACCTATAGCCCATTTTTGGGGTATTACATTTTGCCCCTCTTTGAATTAATGTGTGAAGCGCAGTGGTTCAAAGATTAGTCTATTTTTGGCATTTGAAACTGATTTGAAAGATAAACCAATTTCAAGACAGAAATCAATTGAAAGATTGGAAAAAGTTGATTCAGGTCCTGGTTGACCAAGAATCGTGATGATGTTAACTATAGCAACAATGAACCGGTGATTATGAAAAAAGTATCAAAACACCTGATTCTAAACCTTATGATTACGAAGAAGTGAGTGTCCTGATTCCAGACCTGATTGTCCAAAGGAATCGAAATGGTATCACTTCTGAACCCTTCAAAAATAAAGAACCAAGGAAATAACACTAATGAACTGATGGTTAAGAAAAGCTGATACAGTTTACAAGATTGATTAGGATACTAGATTGATATGGATCTCGATGAATCTGATATGCCCCAAGCGATGTACCCTAAGCGATGAGGTCTTTTAGATGAATCTGAAACTAGACGTGGTTGTTGTCTTGATTACTGAAAGAAAGACTTGATTGAGTTACAAACTTGAATGATGTGCAATACCATGCCCCCTTCAGGATTAAAATCAAAATCTAACAAGAAAAGTCAGTGCTAAATGGTTTAGAAGCATGTTAATTGAGTTAAGAATTGGTTGTACACGTCCAAAAATACATTTTGTAGCGTTTAGAGATCCTGGAGACCAAGTTTGACCAGGTTTGACCATAAGTTGACCATGTTTGACCAAGTTGAAATTTTGATAGTTTGATGTAAGATAATTAGTTAAGTTAAATTCTAGATTTTTGTGATGATTGAAGGTTGATTATGCAAGCAGTCGATCGTCCTAGGTCCAAAAATTTTAAATCACAATTTTGACAATATAAATGATCTCAGATTTTGATTTTGATCCCAAAAATGGGTTCATAATGTCGAAATTAGCTAGGGGTGCAATTTTCATGGAAAATGGAGTACTTTGAAAAATTAGGTCAAAACCTATATAAGGCCCAAAAGGGTCATTTTCAATTTATTATTCACTTGACTTCCATAGAGCCCTCTAAGAGAAAAATGGCTGAAATGAAGGTCCCAATCTCCTCAAACTGATTCAAGCGTAGTCGGCGACATCAGTGACCTCCCTAGTATGGGCACCCAGTAAGTCTGTGCCCCTCTGTAAATTCAAATTTTTGCATGTTCTTAGCATTTAAGGATTTTTTTCGTACGTTTTTTAATTTTTGAATTTTGCTAGCATAGTTTTCATACGACAGTCTCGTGGGACTCATACAATATTTGAAATTTATGTAGAGTGTCATCCCAGGTCTATAGGAAACTCATATGAGAGGGACCCATGTGTCGTACGATGTTTTGTCGAGTCCCTCAATTGTCGTACAGGAACATATGCTTTGTTGTATACCCATGAATTGTTGTATGGGAACTTGCTAAAACTCATACGAGTTTTGGTACCAGATTGAAAAGTCATATGAAAAATAGTGAGCTTATTTCACAGTCTTAGGTCAAAAAATTTATTTTTCTGATTTCTTAGGCCAATTCCTTAGTATTTATTTCACCTTCTAAAGTGTTCAACCTATCAATTCTTGTGCGTTTAGCTTGATTATTGACCAAGTTACTGATAGGATTCCCTATTTCTGTGTTGTGTAGGTTATCTATCCTGACATGCATGTCTGTAAATCACACCCAGCCACACAGAGATTGTGCATTTCACTTCCTAATCCTCTTAGAACTCATCTAGCCACCTGTGGGTTCAAGTATCTTATTCATTTACCTAAGATTCAAGTGAACCATGGGCTACTGACCGCTTTGATCGAGCACTTTCATTCAAAGACGCAGACCTTCCATCTGTCGATGGGAGAGATCACCGTCACACCTAAGGACATTTACAAGATTCTACGTATTCCCTTCCATGGTCCTCATCCTGATTACATCAGTGCAAGGAATGCAGGTCTCTATGCGTTATGTACCCTATTTGGAGATGCTGAGCAGTTGACTCAGTCTATATCATGGGAGTCATTAGTACAGAGATATGAGCAAACCCATAGACTTGAGTGTATTATAGCTGGGATGATCTGAGGGATCATCATGTCTGACCATCATTAGAATAGTCTCTTGATGGGTTGGGCCCCTATGGTTGCTCGATTGATGGAGACACCTTTTGAGTTGGGCTGGGGTCAGTGTATGCTTGCCCATATGTTCTCAGAGATGCATGAGATCGTGTATCAAGAGAGAAAGTCTTTTACATCTGGAGCTCTAGTTTTACATATTTGGGTATGGGAGCACATTCCCATATGTAGATCAGTATGTCAAAGTCAGCAACAGCCATAGGAGCCCATCATTTATGTTTATTCAGGATATATGACACAAGTTTGCATGGGTATCACTGAGTACTAGAGATGGGTTCTGGATTATATGACATATGTTATCTAGCATTCATACTTACAAATAGAGGCCTGGCCTACTGCATGGGCATAGTTTAGTTATTTCTTCCAGAGTCAAGTGCTGATAGGGAGGTCTACCATAGTGCTGGAGTGATTCATTATTAATAGAGTATGGCAACAGTACAACATTATCTAGGATGCCCCTTAGGATTACGCCACATATGCATGATTGGTCAGAGAGATAGGACTTGGATGGACCAACAAGTTATCTTATGCACTATGTAGCTAGGATTATATAGGTATTGTTCCCAGAGAGTGGGACTATAGACCATAGGTAGTAGTTGCCGAAGTGATAGATGGTTTCATTTCTTGGCTCGCGGAGCATCCCATTCCTAGATTCTTAGATCCTACTGAGTTGATACACTTGATGGAGGATGCATCATATGTGACAGGGGCTCCCATGGGTAGGGGATAGAGATGGAGGGATACTCAGATTCTAGTTATGCTGCCCACACCACCATGACCTAGGGTAGTTGTGACACCGCAGAGGCCAACGAGACACATGAGACCACCTAACCATCCCAATTCTTCAGCAGGTAGACCTACAGTGCTACAGATAGGATCCATAAGAGGAGAGGGTGGTACATTAGGTAGTATAGGTAGTGTTGATGAGGTGCTCAGAGCACAGTAGGATATAGGCCTTGATACAGGTATTACCCAGGTGGATATAAATTTTGACTTAGGTGCTGAGGTGAGATGTCACAAGGCGCGCAGGGCAGAGGCTGTTGATCAACCAACTAAGGATGCTAAGATGCCTACTGCAGATGTAGATCCTGGATGGGTGCTGACTCCCCAGGAGACCATTAGATGGCTTAGGTTACACGTCAGAGACCTTAGATTACAGAGTGCTACCCGCGAGATATAGTGGAAGGAGTTAGAGAGGCAGCTTTTGTTGCGAGAGGCCGAGATTAGTCGATTGCAGGCAGAGGTGACACATCAAACTACATGGGCCTCTTACTATGTACTGACATACTATTCTATTGTTCCAGCTACACAGAGGGTTTCGACCTATTCTTAGTATATGATAGCTTCATAGGGAGCCAGAGCACCATGAGCTGAGGCAGTGCTAGATGCACCACCACCACCTCCACTAGATGTAGAGGAGTGGGCAAACAGCTGATCTATCTTGATATTCTATTTTTGTTAGTTTGTCCATAGATACCGATCTGATATGATAGCTCACATGAGTGCATTCTTTTGTATATTGTGCCAGTAGTGCACCCTTGACTTATTTTGGTTTTTGATATAAATGAGATCAAGCTTTTGGTTATGACTTCATTTGTACTTGTTGATTTGAGTTATGATGATATCATATGATGTAAAAGCTATTGGTAGTGTAGAATGTATGTAATATGCAATGCAATGATTTCTTTCAAATGTATGGATTAATGGAAATGTAATGGATAGATGGAAAATGTATGACAATGTATGATTTTGATTATGCTATGCAATGATAAATGCACATGTATTCAATGTAATGGGATGAATATGATATGTAAATGCAATGATACACATGATATGTTTTGTAGGTATTGATGAAGATAAGTACTCAGTAATTTGTCAAATAGGATGTCTAACCCAGGATGGTGACTGCTTGCGGTTATGTGAAGAAACCTTCATGTGAGATTCAGCTCTTGGAGATGTTTAGCACTTGTTTGAAGAATCGTGTAAGCATTCAAGTTTATTCAGCAATAGTGAGATCATGCAATCATGCAAAGTGCAAAAATGATATGCAAGATGAAATGCAACCCTAAGACCTAACACCTAGTCACTGATCATGTGTCGGTCATTTTCATCATAGAATTTTTAGGTAACTAGAGAAATCAATACAACATCCACTAGCTAGGAAACTATGAATATTGATTTGTATGCGCAAAAATCAATACAACACCCACTGGCCATACAACCATGGACATATGAATATTGATTTTGTTTTTGGAATGTCAGATTAGATATAAGTACCAAGGCACAAATACCAGGATGACCTAAATATCATGTCCATTTTGATATAGCAATTTGTATAAGCATCAAAACATAAACGTCGTGATGACCAAAATACACCTTGCGGTTGGAACACATCAAGCAATCAAGAGATCATTCTGAATCCATTGTGAATTACCCATAGTGACCCTTTATCATTCACATCCTTAGGAAAGATCGTGTTTCATAGTAGGAGTAATGATTCACTCAAAAGGACAATAGTTAGATCAAACTTCCTTGAATTCTCTAGTTATCAATGGTCGAGGTACTCATGGCCATCCAATACAAGATGGAGGCTCTTACAGATGGACACCATTTCAATCCAGAATTTCCAAGGTTGTTATATTTTCAATCAAAGCAAAAAACAAAGAAAAGATTATGCCCCCAGTCATCACTCTCTAAATCTTGTAAAGGACATCATCGAAGAGCTCGAAAGGACACAATATGCAAAAAAAAATCTCAATGTGAATCAGTAAGCATACAAGGAGATAAAAGCAGTGAAGCATATAATTTTTTTAGTTTGTTGTAGATGTTTGATTGCGTTGTTGTAGATGTAAAATCCTTTCTAGAGAGGAGACTGATTGACTGACTCAGATGAAGCTTCAAAGGACTCTGACTGGATATGACTCATCTGAGGTATATTGGAGAGCATAAGATATGACATTGATTGCCCCCAAGTTTGAAACACTGATAGGATACAAATGCTTGAGCTTATCGGTGTACAGATGGACATTATTGAAAACAGGAATGCGAAAACAAATTGGGAGGTATGTACAAACTAAAGCAAGACTGAAAGTTGGAAAAGGCCAAGATTGCACTGATAGATGGACCATTTTGAACAAGTGGCACCCATTTGTTGGGTTTTCACCATCTTGGCAAAGATTCTATTTTTGCTACCAAGGCGCATGTTTCCAGGTTTTCACCAAGGCACTTTTTCTTTTTCTCATTTTTTTGTATTTTTCATTTTTTTCAATTTTTTTGTACTTTTGATATTTATTTATTTTTTTTTATATTTTTCAAATTATTCAATTTTTTTGTGAATCATCAAGGCGCCTATTGCTAGGTTTTCACCAAGATGTTCATTTTTTTGTGACTTTTTTAGATTTTTAAGATTTTTTAAGGACATTTTTTAATACTGAATGCCTTAGGTGTAGAATTTCTTCAGATGCAGAATGTTGATTGGTTCTCAGAGCTGTTCTCCTTGATTTGTTGAGAGTTGGTAGGCTCCAGAGAAAAAAGTAGCAGTGATAACAAAGGGACCCAACCAGTTGGGTTCAAAATTCCCCTTGCGTTCTCGATGTGATTGATTTTTAGGATTCTCTCTCAAGACTAGATTGCCAACCTGAAATTCTCTATGTCAAACTTTCTTGTTGTAGCCTCTAGACATTCTTTTCTGATATACTCTGAGATGATCATATGTTGCTTGTCTGCGCTCATCTAGTAGTTCAAGTTCTTGCAACCTAGACACTCTGTAGTCATCATCAGTTACTAGACCATGCATTTTGATTCTTAGTGATGGGATTTCAACCTCAATAGGCAGTACCGCTTCAGACCCATAAACTAAAGTGAATGGTGTAGCCCCAATGGGCATTTTGATACTTGTTATGTAGGCCCAGAGAGCTGGATTGATCATGAGATGCCAGTCTCTTCCTATTTTATTAACTATTTGATGCAATATTTTTAACAGATTCTTGTTTGATGCCTCTACTTGTCCATTCCCCTGAGGATAGTAAATTGATGACCAATGTTGTGTAATCTTGAATTTAGCACATAAATCATCTAAGTCTTTGTTCTTGAATTGACCACCATTAGCTATGACTATAGCATGTGGGATACCATACCAATATATGATATAGTTTAGGGAACACCCCACAACGCAATGGTAAGTTGGGAGCCTCTCATTTGGGAGGTCTTGGGTTCAAGTCTTCTTGAGCCTCTTATTGATCTTGGCTTTGGCCTATTACCCATAAAAAATATATATATATGATATAGTTCAAAATGAACATTAAAATTTTCTTGCCAGTTGCTTGAGTCAAAGGGACTGCTTCTACCCATTTTGTGAAATAGTCTGTAGCGGTAATAATATGGGTATGTCCATTAGAAGAATGAGGATGTATGGCTCCTATAAGATCAAATGCCCATTGGTGAAAAGGCCATTGTGTAGTAAAGGGAATCAGATCTCTCCCTGGTGCATGAATTAAGTTTCCATGTACTTGACACTTTTGATAGTTCTTAGCAAACTTGATTGCATCTTTTTCCATTTCAGGCCAATAGTACCCAGCCCTAATAAGTTTTTGAGCTAGTGTTAAACCATTGGAATGTGATCCACATATACCTTTGTGAAATTCCTCTAATGCACATTGAGACTCTTCCCATTCTAAACATCTAAAGAGTGTACCATCTAGACCTTGTTTGTACAGATCATTACCAATGATGACATACTAGGATGCATTTTGGATAAGGTATCATTTCTCATGGTGGTTGAAGGTATCAGGAATGATTTGGTCTTGGAGATAGGAGAAAAGGTTTTTGTATCTGGATGAATTATGACCAACAACAGTGCAAATCATGCGGGTTTTAGGGGAATCATATGCAGGATAAGATAGTGCTTCCACCAAGAACTCGTAGCGTAGCTCATGTTTGGGCTGTTGTAATAAAGTAGATAGCGTTGCCATGGCATTAGCAGCTTTGTTCTCCAATCTAATAATTTTCTCAAATGTGATAGATATGAAATATTTCTTTAGATCATCTACCATTCATTTGTATGGAACTAGCTTTTCATCTTTTGTTTGATACACATCATTGACTTGGTGTATTACAAGTTGTGAGTCACCATGAATGTGTAGTGTTGTTACCCTCCATTCAATTTCTATCTTCATGCCATTAAGAAGGGCTTCATATTCAACAATATTGTTTGTGCAAGGAACCTTTATTCTAAATGCTTTAGGTATTGAGTATCCTTAAGGTGTGATGAACAATATGCTTGCTTCATATCCATTCGGTGTATAGGAGCTGTCAAAGAATAACTTCCATGCTCTAGAAGAAAGATTCATGATAGAGGAATCTAGGAATTCCATTTTCATTGGTGTATCATCAAACAATGGTGCTTTAGCCAGTTGATCTACAATTAATTGTCCTTTGATAGATTTCCTTTCAACATATTTTATGTCAAATTCACTCAATAGCATCACCCATTTGGCTAATCTACCTGTGAGGGCATCTTTTCTTAGTAGGTACTTTAGTGGATCAATCTTGGCTACCAAATGTGTAGTATGAGCTAACATGTAATGTCTCAATTTTTGTGATGTAAAGATCACAGCTAGACAAGCTTTCTCAATCATTAATAGTTCTTCTCATACGCTACCAATGTTCTACTGATATAGTATATAGCTCTTTCCCTCTTGTCCTCATCATGGTGTGCTAGCAATGCCCCCAGTGATGTATCTGTGGTGGAGACATACAGAATCAGTGGCTTCCCTTGAATAGGAGGCATCAAGATAGGAGGGTTTGATAGATATTTCTTGATGTGGTTGAAATTCTTCTCACATTCTTCATTCCATGCAAAAGTCACACCTTTATGTAATGTCTTTGTGAAAGGTTGTGATATGTCTGCTAGCTAAGCTATGAAGTATATGATAGATTGTACTCTCCCTTGTAATGTTCTCATTTGACTGATATTCTTGGGAGGTTGCATTTCCATGATAGCCTTGACTTTAGCAGGATCAACCTCAATTCCTTTCTTTGAAACAATGTAACCTAAGAGCTTTCCAGAAGTGATGCCAAAAGCACATTTCTTAGGGTTTAGTCTAAGACTCAACTTCTCCATTCGATATAGTATTTTTCTCAAATCAATTAGATGTTTTGATATTATCATATATTTTTCCAAAGTATCATCAACATAATCCTCCATGGTGTGGTGCATCATATCATGAAAAATAGATGTCATTGCTCATTGATATGTAGCACCTGCATTTTTTAGACCAAATGGCATGACATTCCAATAGAAAGTACCCCATGCACATGTGAAAGCAGTTTTGTCTTGATCTTCTGAAGCAATTTTTATTTGGTTGTACCTAAAAAAAAAATCCATTAAAGAATACATCTCAAAGTCCGCAGTCATGTCCACTATCATATTGATATTTGGTAATGGAAAATCATCCTTAGGGCATGCCTTGTTTACATCTCTAAAATCTATGTATACTCTTATAGATTTTTCTGGTTTTGATACTGGAACAATGTTAGAGATCCATTCTACATAATCAATAACTTGGATAAATCTAGCTTTCAATAGTTTTTCTAATTCAGCTTTGACCAAGAGTGCAACATGTGGATGCATCTTTCTTAATTTTTGCTTAATAGGTTTGACTCTTGGAGCTATAGATAAATGGTGCATTATAAGATCAGGATCTAATCCAGGCATATCTGAATATTTTTATGCAAATTTGATCTTCTTCTCTATTAGGAATGTATTAAATGTTTTATTTTCTTCTTCTGATAAGGATTGTGCTACATGGATCAATTGTGGTTCTTCTATTGTTCCCAAGTTGATAGATTGAGTGGGCTCAATCAGTACTGGAGATCTGTCCTATAAATGACTCGGAAGGACATCAAATATCTCATCCTTAGGTGCCTCAAAGAGGTTTTCACCTTTAGATACATATTTTATTTTTACTTTTGTAGGTTCTAAGACTGCCACAAAGTGGTTTTCACCCTCATAACTCTTTTTCTTTTTATTTTTATTCTTATTCTTTTGACTAAGATACTTGATGTCCAACTCCATCATGCTAACGCTTGGTTCACTGATGGAAGTCATTATAGGCTCAACTACATTGAGGTAGCAAGAAAGGGTATAGTCATTTGGAAAGGTATAGATACCTTGGCTCAACTTTGTGGAGGTTTGGTCAAGGAGTTTGGGATGTCGGATAGTCAAAGTGGGGAAGGATTGAGAAATGGTTTTTACTGATATGGATTTGTCATCATTGGTCTCAACCTAACTCTCAAGTTTGAAGGTGATATTACAACTCAAAATTTTCAATTCATGAATAGGCTCAATGTCATTATGGCAATCCTCTTCAACCATAGGTGGATCAGACTCACCAAGTTCATCATTTCGCTCTAGACTTACGTTGGGTTTAGGTGCATATTCATGAATAACATCAATATGTTTTTTTGTGATAAGCTCATCTTCCTCTGGAATGACTCCCCATTCATAATCATTTGATTCCTCATCTATACCTCTAGGAAATCTGAGAATGTGTGTGAAATAAGGGAAAATTTCCCAAGAAGGGTTTCCTTCTGATTCCGATTCAAATTCATACTTGTGAGAGTCTGTCTCAGAATCACTACTGTATCCCAAGTGTTCATCTATTGTGAGAGATTTACCTTTTTCTTTCTTAATAGTAGGTTCTTGTGTATCTACCACATTGATATTATCCTTAGGTTCATCTTTAAGGAGGTCTAGTATTTCTTTAGGCAAACGCTCATAAGGAATGAGCTCATCAATGGTGTCTGAATCATCATCCTTAGATTGTTGTGGTTCTTCCTTTAGTTGAATTGTTGTTGATGGTTCAATCTATTCTAAGACATGTGGAGAGTATTTGTTAAGATATAAAGGCTTCTTTTGATATCCTAGACCTATTGTATTCTTTTTTTTTCAGCCACGGTGGTCAAGAGGTGATAGAAGACCTTTACCTTGTAGTCCTAGAGGTCCTTTTCTAGTATATCCCATTTTTGTGATCAATTTGTCTCCTCATCCATATGACTTCTAAGGAATTTTTCTTGAAATGGAGTCACATTTCTGGACTGGTTGGGATTGAGACTCATCCTTTTATAACCATGCAAACATGGCTTCATCTTCCTCAAAGTCATGTTTAGATACTTTCTCTGTGACAAAGCTTCCATTGAATATGACCTAGGATTCTTTAGCATTAGGTTTCACTTTGTTTGAAGGTTGTCCATAAGATTTTGGGGACAATGGGAGAGAGGTGAGGGATAGAAATGGTTCCATTATGTATTCTCCCATACCCTTGTCTTTGATTTTGACCTCTTGTGCAATGTCTTCAATCTTGGATGTAGATGCAATATCTATTTTCTTAGTGGAAGATTCTTTGTTATTAGGAACAAGTTTGTCAGCACTTTCTTTCAATGTGTTGCAAGTTGTAGATATGTAAGCTAGAATCATTACCTCTACTCCTTCATAATTAAATTTCACATATTGATGGTATGTGGAAGGAATAGCTCACATTTCATGTATCCAGGGTCTTCCTAGAAGAATGTTGTAAGCTAAAGGTATATTAAGAACTTGACATGTGATATCTCTGATAACTGGCCCTGTTCTGATAGGTAAGACAATTGTTCCTTTGGAAGCTCTCTCTTGTTCATCATAATCTTTGATATTTATCTTCTTTTTAGGATCAATGGTAGCTTTTGATAATCCCATTTGTATGATCAAGTTGTAAGAATAAATGTTTAGACCAGTGCCTCCATCTATCAACACGTGTTTGACTTGATAGTTTTGGATCAAAACCTCAATGTGTAAGGGATGGTTATGTAGATGACTCAAGGAGTTATCATCTTCCTCTAAAAAGGAGATATACTAGGGAGACATCAGATGATCAACCATAGTCTGGAATCTATCTAGATCAAGATTGTAAGGAACATTGGAACTGAGCAGAGCTTTATTCAAGATGGCTCTATGAGGTGGAGATATCTGAAGCAACTCAAACATTGAGATTTTTGCATTGGTATGCTGGAGTTGTTGGATGATATTGTATGATGTTGGTCTTGTGTCTTTAGAATTTGATGATTTAGAGGCAGCCCTCTATTTAGAAGCAAATGAAAGATTAAAAGGCATCTTAGGGACATTGGATGAATCTGATATTTGTCCTTGTAGATGTGCCTGAGCTTGTGATTGAGTAACTGCATTTGTTGATTGATTATCTCTATCTTTTCACATAATGGTGATGACATTGCAATGTTCAGATAAGCAAGGTTCCACCATGTTTATGACAACATCATTTCCAGAGTAAGCATAATTGACTTTATAACCCATGTTAGGCTGAGAAGATGAATCTCCTTGACCATGTTTTAGAAATGGTTCTGTGAATGTTGTATGATCATTATTGCTCTTATGATTGTCAATTACAATTTCTCCATTATCAATTTTGTCTTGTATGAGATGCTTCAAGCATATGTAGTTATTGGTTTTATGACCCTTGTTGTGATGAAAGTCACAGAAATTGGTCTCTTTCCATCATTTTCATTTAGGTTCAAGATCAAATGGTTGGATCTCAGGCAATGTGATGATTTTTTTGGCCAACAGAGTTTTCATGGTGGATTCCAAGGACTCTCCAATAGGAGTAAATTTGCATTTAGGATCTGTAGCCCAAGGTTTGTAGTCAGATGGCTTCTTGTTTGATTCTATCGCTTTTACCTCTGAAGCTTTGATGGCTTGAGTACCAATAGTAAGATTGAAAGTGGGTGCCTTATATGGGTTGTGGACATTGTCACAACACCATCTGTGATGATGCCTTTATTCTTGTTCCAGTTTTTGTTCTTGTCTTTGGAACTAGATCCAGATTCATACTTCTCTTTTTGGAGTGATATATCTCTTTTTTTCACAAGGACTTTCTCAATTTTGATTTCATTATCTACCATCTTATCGAATGATGTGTGATCTTGCATTTGTAAAGGGTACTTGAATTCTAGAACAAGATTGTTTCTAGAATGGGTCTAGCATATAGAGAAAACTTCTTCCTCCATCGTTTAAGGAAAGTCAGGAATGGTTCTCTCGGGTATTGTTTCAAATAAAAAAATGTCGATCATGGTGACTGGATGTTTGATGTTGTAGGAGTATTGTTGATAGAACAATTTGATTAACTTCTCAAAAGTTTTGATAGTGGGAGGCATTTTAGAGAACCAATGAATGGTTGTTCCTCCCAGAGATCAAGGGAAAAGATGCATTAGGTAGGTTGGTTCATGCATGAACTCCATGGATTGAGTACAGAGTTCTTTGAAATGATCTTGGGGATCAGATTTTCCATCATATTTTTCATATTTAGGCATTTCCACTCTCTTCAAGAATGGTGGCATGTACAAGTCTTTATCAAATGGAAAAGGACATAGAGCCTCCATCGAGAACTCTTTAGGTTCCTTCTCTTTTTCTAGCTTGTTGAGCTTGACTTGCATGGCATGCATCTATTTCATCATGGTTGTGATAGGAGTTTCTTCCTCTTGAGTAACGATATTGAATGGGGAAAAATGGAGCCTTAACAATGCACCTAACATTCAACACTATTCAATTGTAATATTGTTTATTGTTTTTGAATTGAAATAGCATAAGTAAATTTGGAAATATTAGAAAATTAATTAGGATAAGATACATACCTCATCATGAAATTGATTTAGAAATACCTATTTTCTGGAGCCTGTGTGGAGTTTCAGAAGATTCTGCAACCAGATCTAGGATCAGGAAGCCGAGAAAGAGAAAACCCAAAAAAAATTTATCTTTCCGGCAGCAGGTAGTCTTTGACCCTCATAAAAGGTCAAAGGCTACATTTTTATTCTGAAGGTCAGTTCTGACTTTGTTTGCAGATCTCAAAAGTTCGGTGAAAAGGGTACTTAGATCTGTCCTCTAATTCTCAAAACAGCGACTGTAGATATCTTAAAAAGGGGGTTTTTGGGGTGGCTATATAGGGTTTTGCCTTAGTCAAACCCCTGTTTTGGTAATCTCCACCTCCAGGAATAGCCGATTGAAATAGAATGTGTGTGTGTATGTATTGAAAGTGTAATTCCAAGATCTAATCCTCTAGATCAAAACCCTAGCATGAATATGTATGAAACAACAATGCATAGATTTGAATGAGATAGAAAAGCATACCAAGCCCCCAAGGCTAAAGTAATTACACCAAAATCACAATCCATAATTGCTACTCCATGATTGTATCTTTGAATGCTTGAAAGTTGATAATGGTGGATCAAGGGAGAAAGGATCTCTCTTACTCCAAGTATGTGTTCACAAAGATGCTTGATGTCAACAATGGCTTGATCTTCTATATCATCCTCTTGCAATCTTGCATATTCACCATTCCTTTCTTTCTTTAAATCTTCTTGTTCATGAATTTGTCTCCTTGAGAGAACTTGATCATGAAATTTCTTGGTGAAAATGAATGCAAATGAGAGTCTTTATATAGAGGTTTCAAGGTGAGGCTCCTAGAGCAATGCAAGGACCCATAATTCAAATTTCACCTCAAATTAAGGTCCAATCATAATAACCAACAAAGGAGGGAAAATAATTAAATGAAATTTGAATTAAAACCTTTTCACACTCAGATCTGAGGGCTGACATTGATTCTGGGGCCTGTTGGGACCAAATTTGAGAAAGGGGCATAGATTCTAGAGGAGGTCAAAAATGAGCTTGATTCTGACCTAGTTAGGTACGAGCTTGATCCTAACCTAGTTAGGGTCAAGCTCGATCCTAACCTAGTCAAGATCAACCTCGAGTTTGACCCTATGGGCCTAGATCTAGCCAGAATCAGGATAGGAGGTCCTAGGGATGCCCGGAGACCTAAAAATGAGACTAGAATGGGATAGAATGTCAGGGATAGGCATAAAATCCTATGATGACTGTGATGAAGGCTAGGAGGACCTATTTCTAAGACCTACCTAGAAATTAGAGCCATGGAGAGGGAAATTAAGGAGAGTCCTTGGGATCCTAACCCTAATTTCACCTAAAATGAAGAAGATAAGTGCAGAATGCATCCTAAATGCAAGTCTATCATGATAAATGTACTAAAATAGGGTGCTAAACCTATCAATATGGAAGTGCTTCCATTTTAAGATGATACATTTAGCCCCCACTTTAGCTTAGATATGACACTACATGAATATGCAAGCTAAAGTAAGAAGACATCATAGTAAATAAAAAGGATATAGGCAAGTCCTCTATGTAAAGATCCTGCAGAAAACTGTCAAAACCTGCAACACACAAGATTAATGAAAATCTATAAATCACCTAAATCTTACTATATGATAATCTGAGAAGTGTATATATCCCCTTATGCCCCCCCTGTTTCGGCTTTCTACTTCGGAAGGGTGAAATAGGGTGATAAGAAAAACTCTATATACTAGAAATGCAGAGTGTTGAAATGTCCTTTCCTAAACCAATTAGAAGGATTCCCAACCTTCCTAAACTAGTTCAACACCACTGATAGCACTGAAAATGAAGTTAGCAAACTCAAGTTATGATGAAAAGAGTGGATATCTATTTAAATGTAAAAGAAGGGAAAATCTAAGTTTACCCTAAGGAAACCCTAATAAAACCCTAATTTGAACTTATAAATAAGAAAAAGAGAGAAATACTTACTCAGTCTTACCATTTGTAGATTCGAAACAAGGAAGCAAGATGTCGAGAGAAATACTTACTCATTCTTACCATTTGTACATCTGACGAGATACTATCAGAGACCCGGCGCCATACGCCAACCATCGATAGCAGACATAGAGGATAGTGATGCAGAGGAGGAAAAGGACATAGAGGTACCATCAGATGTGACCTATTTAGGCATGAGCCAAGATTACATTAGGTACTAGAGTTTGCAAGGGATCCATCCTATCTTTCCCGAGGATTATCCCACAGGTGACCTAGGCTTTAAAGAGGGGATACACCAAGATAGTGGAGCCACAAGGGAGGATGAGGACATCAAAGATGAGGAGGAGCACATCTCTGAGGGAGATCCCATGGAGGAGGAGAGAGTAGATAGAGTAGAGGAGAGAGTGGAGGACATGCCCCCAGCTGGTGATACTGGTGCGGATATACCTATTACTCATGCATCACCACTGAGATCATGATGGCCCCCATGGCCCCACATGGAGACACCACCATCGAGACCTAGATATAGCAAGCATGGAGAGAGTAGTCACTCTATGCCCCCACCATCTAGACATTTTAGTGACGTCTAGGAGAGAGACCCAGGTATGAAATTTGATTGAATATGTGATTTGATAAATAGAACACTAGACTAATAAAGGTTTTCTTTCTACAGATAGTGTAGCGGAGTGGAGGAGATTTGTATCTGAGGTTCTCAAGGATACAATTATATCCTACCAACTACCAGATGACAAGTGAGAGTCTTCCATCAGTCGTAGAGATCCTAGTAGGCATGCTGACATCTTTGTATGCATCTAGCAAGAGCTGAGAATGTGTAGAGAAAGAGAGGAGAAGTTGATGGTAGAGGTACAGAGTCTCCGAGGATGCTCACATGGTATGAGCATATCCAAGAGCCATACACAAACACACGAATCTTCATCTTCCTAGCACAAAGTAGAGAGATCCAGGAGTCATTGGCCATCAGAGCAACGTAGTGATAGATGTAGTGATCAATAGGGCCATTGGCCACATATGTATCAAAACTTTGAGAACTCCTTTTTAATGAATGAAAAACTTTCTCTACTAATTAGTTCTATGTTTGATTACTATGCTTTCATCAATATAAAACTTAATAGAAAGAAAGGAAGAAAGAAAGTGCATAAACATACTCAATATGTAATTTTTCTAAAAATATATAACCTATAAAATGAATCTTTATAAGGAATACATAAATGCACATGGAATAAATTAGATTAAGGGTAATAAAATTTAAGATGCATAATATTAATGGGTTCCTTAAAAGAAACACCATCCGTATCAGCAAGTTTGTAAGCACCCAAACCAAAGTCTTTAATAAAAACAAAAGGTCCAAGCCAATTAGGGCTAAATTTTCCTTTTTCGCCCGGTAAAGCATTCACATTTCGTTGGTTCTCATAAAGGACTAAATCACCAATTGCAAATGTTCATTCAATTACCATATGATTTTATTATTTCTGAAGAGATTTATGATAAGCTTTTATATGTTCTAATGCATGTATTTGTTGTTCATCCAAAATTTCTAATTCTTGTAAGTGTTGTTCATGAAAATTATCTTTATCAATTATCCTATGAAATGAAAAATGTAAAGAAGTTATTTCTAGTTCTGAAGGCATAATAGCATCAGTACCATAGACAAGGTTGTAAGGAGAAGTACCCATGGCGATATGAACACTAGTCCTATAGGCCCATAAAGCATAAGTCAATTGAGTATGCCAATCTTTTGCATGCTTATTAACTATTTTTCTCAAGATTTGTTCAATAATTTTATTTGATGCTTCAGCTTGTCCATTAGATTGAGGATAGTAAGGAGTTGAAAATCTATGTTGAATCCTATATTTCTCCAAGAATTTTGTGACTTCTTTGTTTTTAAAAGAGGTTCCATTATCTGAAATTATCATCAAAGGAATACCAAATCTTGTTATGATATTATTAAGGATGAAATCACAAATAACATCTGTCATTGTTGAATGAAGAGGAATAGCTTCAACCCACTTCATGAAATAATTTGTAGCAATGAGAATGTAAGTATGTCCTTGAGAAGAAGCCGGTGAGATTTTTCCAATAAGATCAAAACCCTAAACACTAAAAGGCCATGGAGAAACTTTATTACGAAGATCATAAGCAGGAGCATGAATCAAATTACTATGTTGTTGACATTGAGGACATTCCTTAACAAACATAAAATAATCTTGTTCCATTGTTTTCCAATAATATCCCATTCAAAGAAATTTATTAACCAGAGATTTTCCACCAAAATGTCCCCCACAAGAACTAGAATGAGCTTCTGCTAAAGCTACAGGAATTTTAGTTCTATTGAGACATCTTAATAATAATCCTTCATAAGACCGTTTGTAAAGTGTATCTCCTAAAATGATTTAATGTGCTGCAAGTTTCCTAATATGATTATGCATGTTCCTTGTTGCTGATTTAGGAAAAGTACCATCCTTCAAAAAATGAAAAATATGTGAATACCATTCATCCGAATGCAAATTGAAATAGTCAAAGGTAATCTTGTCAGAAATTGCAGGGCTTTTAAGAGTTTGTATAGTAAATTGAAATTTTTTGGCATTGTTCTCAAGAAAAACCAAGGAAGCTACACTTGCCATAGCATCTGCATGTCGATTATCCTTCCTAGGTAAAGTATGAATCGTATAAGAGGAGAATTGTGAAATCACATCAAGAGCTAAATCTCTTTATTGTGTCATTTTAGCAATTTTAGTCTGATATCCTCCTTTAATCTGTTCAATAATCAATTGTGAATCTCCATATATTTGTAAATGTTTGATATTGAGGGATGAAGTTTCTCGTAGTCTAGCTATAAGAGCTTCATACTCCGCAATGTTATTAGTACAAGGAAAGGTTAATTTATATGATAGAGGGATGGGTTTTTTTGTAGGGGGGATCAAGATGATACCCACACTAGAACTTGTCTTACACTTAGACCCATCAAAATACAATTCCCAAATATCCTCCTATTGAATAGCTAGGATATTATCATTAGGAAATTCTATTGAAGTAGAACTTTTTCTAAGTGAGGACAAGGAGCTTCAGCTAGATAATTTGTCAATGCTTGTCCCTTAATAGACTTCTAAGAAATAAAATTAAGATCAAATTCTGTAAGCAACATCACCCATTTTTCCAACCGGCCTGAGAGATCAGTTTGTGAGAAAATATGTTTCAAAGGATCAAATTTGACAATCACATTAACTTCAGCATTTATGAGATAATGCCTGAGTTTTTGACATGCATAAACTACAGCTAGACATTGTCTTTCTAAATCCGTATATCTTGTTTCGTAATCAAGTAAAGTTTGACTAATGTAATACACAGGTCTTTCTTTACCATTATCATCAATTTGAGCTAGCAACACACTCACGGTCTGTGGAGTCACTGAAGTGTATAAATGAAATGGTTAATCAAAATTAGCAGGCTGCAAGATAGAAGGATTCGCAAGATACTCCTTAAATTTCTCAAAAGTTTGTTTACACTCATCATTCCAAGAGAAAGTGGTATCTTTTCTAAGTAAGGAAGTAAAAGGGATAGTTTGGTCTGCTAAATTAGAAATAAAGAGATGAATAGCTTGTATTTTTCCTTGTAAACTTTGTAACTGAGAAATATTCTTAGGAGGAGGCATATTAACAATAGCTTCAATCTTTTCAGTATCTACTTTGATGCCTCGCTTAGAGATTATAAATCCTAATAATTTACCAGAATCAACTCCAAAGACACATTTCTTAGGATTCAATCTCATATTATAACTTCTAATTCTTTCAAATATATATCATAAAATAGTAACGTGATCTTCTCTTTGTATAGATTTTGCCAAGATATCATCCACATAATCTTCAAAAATCTTATGAATGTAAACATGAAAAATCAAGGTCATAGCCCATTGATAAGTTGCTCCTGCATTTTTTAATCCAAAAGGCATCATGACCCAACAAAAGATTCCCCAAGGTGTTATAAATGCAGTCTTAAATTGATCTTCAGGAGGGATAAAGATTTGATTATATCCCGAAAAACCATCCATAAAAGATAACAAGGCATGACCCGATGTTGAATCCACAATCATATCGATGTTAGGTAATAGGAGATCATCTTTCAAGGATGCCTTATTTAAATCTCTAAAATCAGTACACATTCTTATCTTATTTTTTCCTTTGGACACATGCACAATATTTGAAATCCAGTCTGAGTAATCAATAGAATGGATAAATCCAGAATCCAATAATTTCTCAATTCCTCCTTTGACTAATAAAGCGATTCGTGGATTCATCTTTTGAATTTTTTTGTTTCACAGGTTTCATATTTGGCTTTAAAACAATGTTATGAGTAACAATCTTAGAATCTATACCTGGCATATCTAAATATGTCTAAGCAAAAATATCCTTAAATTCATGAAAAAGGGAAACCATCTGATCACATTCATCCTAATTCAAACATTTTTTGATTTTTATCATCCTTTCAGAGTTGTTTTCATCTACTCGAATATCAATAGTTTCAATGATTAACAAATCACTTCTTATCAAAGAATCCATTGGTAAAGGAAGAGTATCTTGTTCTTCATGCTCTCCAAAATAAGCATCAGTTTTTAAATAATAAGGCTTTCCTCATTTGTGATGAAACTTAGGTAAATCCTCATAAACCCCTAAAAATTTCATTAAGGCTTCATCTTTAGGAAAAATATCCAAAGAGGATTGTTGATTAAGATCAACAAGCAATGGGTTAACCAACTTCAATTGTCCACTACAAATATGATTAACATTAAGAGGAAAAGCCGATGGTTGTCTATAAGGATTGAATCCTAATCCATATGTATGATCATAAACTTCATTATCCAAAGGTACTTGTATATGTTGTTCATATTTACCACATCCTTTCCCATTAAATCCTAATTTCTTAAGCAAATGATAACCAGGACCATATCGATCACTCATGTCAGAAAGAGTCCAAGGAGTGGAATATGTCACAATTTCATAACAATCAGGCTTTATAGTTTCAATCGTTTCATTAATCGAAGTGGAAAAAAATTACTTTTTAATTCTTTAGAAAGCGACGAATAAATAAAGACTTTTTTCTCAAATTCATTTTGTTGCTTCATGAATTCCAAATCAGAGACCTTGTATTCTCCAATAAAAGTAGGATTAAAATCCAATGTCCCCCAATCATCTTCATTTTTCTTCGAGGTTCAACAAATTCATAAGATGAATCTGCACCCGATCCTCACCCTCGACGTATTGATCCATGAATCTCAAGATTGGTATTTTTAGGTTCATCAGAAAGACGGGTTGAAAACCATACACTAATTGGTAGGGAGAAGTCCCCAGGGCATTCTTGATTCTGACCCAATCTGTCCACAGAGCATATTTCAACTAGGTGTGCCAGTCTCTAGGATTATCATCTAACAGACATTTGATTACTGTTATCAGGTTCTTGTTGGTGGACTCAGCAACTCCGTTCCCTTGTAGGTAGTAATTGGATGGGAATTTAAGAATTACCTGGTTCTCAAAAGCCCATTGAATGAGACTTGCGGATGAAAAGTAAGGAGCATTATCACATACCAGAAAAAAGGGCATGCCGAACCTCGTGATGATGAACTCTTCTAGGAACTTGGTGATCACTTCTGTGGTACAATTTTTCATAACCTGTGCCTCTGTCCAACGTGTGCAGTAATCATTTGTAGTTAAGATGTATTGGTGGCCTGCTAAGGATGGGGGATTGATCATCCCAATGAAATCTAGCCCCCATTGGGCAAATGGATGCACCTCATATACTGGTTGTAAGGGCATCGCTGGGTGTCTCTCTCAAATGGTGTTGGTTTGGCAAACATGGCAAGAGTGCACATGTTCATGGGCATCTTTGAACAAAGTTGGCTAGTAATAGCTAGATCTTAGTATCTGATGAGCTATGGCTTCTACTAATCCATGCCCTGTACCATAATTATCATGAAATTCTATGAGAACTAGCTCCACTTCTGTTCGGTCCAAACATCATAGATATAATCCATTGTAATTGCATTTGTAGAGCTTCCCATTTTTTATCATGTATGAACTACTCTTATTCTTAAGGGCTCTCCGTTGGGAACCATTCAATCCATCTGGACAATAGTTTTGTAGCAAGTATTAGACTATGTCTTGATACCATACATCAGTGATTATTCCTTCGCTAGTGTACACTTGGCACACCAATCCTTGTTCTATTTCAGCTATCATCTTAGTGAGACCTTGACCCCTCACCAATTTCATCAGTTGTATCTCAATATCAAACTCTTGCAATATTGCCATCCATTTGCCTCTTCGTTCCCCAAGTTCATTTTGCATTAATAAAGATTTGACTATTGGATCTGGAACAATAGCAATGACCTTACTTCGTAGTATGTAATGTCTGAATTTCTTGATAGCCTTGACCAAGGCAAAAGACTGTTTGTCCAAACTAGGATATCTGAGCTCTGCATTCTTCAATGGGCAGCTCATGAAAGCAATTACTCTTTCATCTTCACCTTCTTTCTTTTGTGTGAGGATCCCGGCACATGAATGTTTTGAAGCAAAAGAGTAGACCTTAAATGGTAGCAGATAATCAGGACTGACCAAGACTGGAGCCATGGTAATGGATGTCTTGATTTCCTTGAACACCCCTTTAGCTGGAGCACTTCATTTGATTTTAACATCCTTTTTTAACATATCATTCAAGGGGTGTACTATCTCTGCAAAACCACTGATAAATTTTTGGACAAAGTTGATTTTCCTGAAAAAAGACTTCAATTCCTTCCTGTTGTTTGGTGGGACCAATTTAAGGATAGCCTCAACCCTTTTAGGGTCAATTGAGATACCTATCTTAGATATAATGTGCCTGAGGATTTTACCTTGTGTCACCCCAAAAATGCACTTCTTAGGGTTCAGGGAAACCCCATAGCATCAACACCTCTTCAAAACTTTTTGCAAATCTTCGATGTGGTCCACCCGGTTCCTAGAGAAAATTGTGAGGTCATCCATGTATATAACGATGCACTTGTTGACCAGACCCTTGAATGCCTCATCCATAGCCCATTGGAAGGTAGCTCCTACATTGATTAGGTAGAATGGCATGTGGCAGTAGACAAATGTTCCCCATTTCATAGTGAAGGCCATCTTCAAGTGGTCTTCTTCTTTTACCATGACTTGGTTGTAACCTGAGTAGCCATCCAGGAAGGACATCATTTGAGAACCATTGACTACTTGTAACACTTCGTCTAGAGAAGGCAAAGGGTAGTTGTCCTTCTGAGAAGATCTGTTTAGATTTTTTAAATCCATGCAGAGCCGAACCTCTCCACTTTTCTTTCTTTCAAGGACCAGGTTGGCTACCCAAGTTGAATTTTTTATGGGAAAAATTATCTTAGCATCAAGCAATTTTTGCACCTCCTTTTGGATTATTGGTTCAATCACAGGGTTGACCAATCTTTGCCTTTGGCGAAAAGGTTTGGCGTGTGGGTTTAGCAGGATGTTGTGGGCTATGACATTGGGGTCATAGGTCTTTAGCTCTTCATAGCACCATGCTATGACATCCTTGTACTCAGTGAGTAGCTCAACCATCTATTTCTTTTCCTCTAGTGTGCCAACCTTGCCTATATAAACCTCCCTGGGTTTGAGTTGTGTGCCCAGGTTGTAGAGCTTGTAATCATCTCCATTTACTATTGGGGTTTTCCCTCTTTCTCGAGCATGTTCATCTTTATAGAAGATCCTTTCTAAAGCTACCATGCCCTTTGGAATGGAATTTGTTTTTAAGTTCAAAATCCCCAAGTCATCGGGCTCCTCTGTTTCACCTTCTTCTTCGTCAATGTTCTATTTTTCAAAGATCCTAGCGTTCATAATGAATTCAAGGATTTGTTGATTGTCATGAAATACTTGGAAATTTTTTATGTTGTCAGGGACAATGTGCATAGCCATGAGTTCTACAAAGAACTTTTTCAACTTAGACTTCTCTAGTGGTTGCAAGGAACTTGCAGACACTGCCAAAGCATCGGCAATAGTGTTCCTCCTCCTTGGGACGCTTTGAATGTTGAAGGATTCAAAATCTTTGATTAAATCCCAAATGTGGTTGCGGTATGAGATCAATCATTTATCCATATAGGAGTACTAGATTTTGATCTACCAAATGATCAATTGTGAATCACCTTCCATGACAATTGCTTTTACCTTTCTCTCATGCGCGAGGAGGAGACCCCAAACGAGAGCCTCGTACTCAACAACATTATTAGTGAAAAGGAACTACAATTGGTAGGCAACATAATATGAGCCCCCACAAGGGTTGATTAACTTGATCCCTGCCCCTGCTCCTAGCTTACATTTTCATCCATCAAAATGAAGTTTCCAGACCGAGTGATTCTTATTGAAGGATCTCTTGATTTGGGGTTCTAGAATCACTTTTGATGGAGGTATCTTATTTTGGGGTTCCCTAGAAGCTGAGGGGGAGATAGGTCTTTTGGTTCTGGGGTCCTTGATGTCTCTTCATTAGGGTGTTCCTTTCTCGACAGAGGGACCCATTTCATTTTTTGCTTTTCTCGGGCCTCGCGCCATATTTCATCACATAGGGGCAAGCATCTATCATTAGAGGAACTCCATTCTTCTTGCAAAAAACCTTCTACTGTAGGGACCTTAGGTTGTTCATGAAGGGGGGGATCCTCCTCCTTTAAACCCTTCATTGTGTCTTCAATAAGCTAGGGTGCGTCTGACATCTGGCTGACTACCTGAATAACTGCCTGCTGACAGTCTTGGCAGGTAAATTCTGAATGATTGGTCAGGTGTAGGCGACAATAACCTGGCAACATAAGTATATTTGGGTTGGTGTCTTTGCCAAGGTGTCTCATGTTCTTTGTCATGCCTATTATGAATTTCGCGAAGACTTCATCTAAAATCTAGGCATCTATCAATCCTTGCACTGGGCTGTTATCAGAATCCTCTTCACCTTTGAGGCTGAATGCGAAGGCTTTGTCAAAATGATATACTCCTAAATCGGCTTGTGAGAAAAACACTTCATTCAGGGTATTATACTCTATTATCATCTACTTGAGTTTAGGTTCTGCATCAATCTTAATTTTATTGTTGAGCCCCTTCCATGGCAGCTAAAGTTGGGTAAAATTAGTAGAGAACCAACCCCTCAATGATCATGTCCATTCTCGGCTGAGTAGCATGTCATAGGTTTCTGGGATGTCCACCACATGAACATTGATGCAATCCTAGATCCTAGGGTCATCCGTTAGTTCAATTCGCGTGTCCTTCAAAACCCCAATGACTTTGACCTCCATTTTATCAAGCTGGATTACCACACGATTAGTTGGTTGAGGATTCATTCCTAATCTCTGGCATATAGACAGTGGCATCACATTACATGAAGCACCTGAGTTAATCAAATAGTTGTGTAGGTTTTTCCCAAATATTTTGAGGTTGAGCAAGAATGGAGGCACTTTGACCCTATCTTTGAACGTGGTCGGCATTGCCTATGTTGCATTCACATTAGACACATTGTTGGCATTATTGCTTGGGGAAGCTGGCTTGGAATGATCTAAGGTCTTTAGGAGGGCTTCCCTTTGAGCGGGACAACTCTCCAACATGTCATACATTGACATGTTCATTCTAACCCTTTTTAGTTCCTCTATCACACTATACCTTTTGTTGGCCCCGACTGGGCCTTTTGATGCGGTCGGTTGATATGATGTTGTCTAGACAACAGTGGTATTAGGTCCCCTCGGTGGTATAGGGTTATTGCTGGCCCTTGGATAAGGTGGAGTGGGCTGCATACTTGGAGGAATGCCATCTGCCAGGGGCTCCCTTCTACTTCTCAAATTGTGGGTATTTCTATTGCTATTTTGGAAAGCATGAGCCTTAGAATATTCTAGTTGGCTCTCTTGGTTGAATGGGAAAATGAACTCTTCCTCTGAAATGCTATTGACTGGAGTTCCATCCACACTTGGATCATATGACTCAAATGCCATGGCACTGAAATGAGCCTAGGAGCTCTCAGGATCCTGGGTTTCATTATCATACTCCCCCCTATACTCAAAATCTGGTTGATGCATACTGGGACCTTGGGTGTAGCTAGTTTCTGATGAACTAAAGAAATTGGCGTTATCTATAGGGATACTACCATTATTTGAGCATGTATTCCAAGTCCTATTCATCCTTTTCTATCCAAATTGCTTATCTTGAGAGCCATTCCCATAACCTCCTCCATTATTGTTATTGTTGTTGTTATAATTTCCATAGCTACAATTCTGATTCTGAGAGTAATTATTCAGGGCCGTAGCTGGTCATGGGGGATTTCCTTGATTTGGATTTGGGTTGAGCTTCATCCATGTGATCTCCCCAATTAATTGGGATAGTGTTTTCTTCATGGCATCCAACTCATTGACTAGGGCTTGGTCTGGTTCATTTGGAATAGCAACCTTTTGCTCGCACAAGGCAGCCCTATGTGTGTCATACCCTAGGCATGTGATGGTCAAAGGTGGGGCAGCAACATATGGAGTTGGCACCAGGTTGATCTTTAGGGTTTGGTGCATTGGTACTTGATTGTTTGCTGCGAAAGGACCAGTTGTGACCATGTTTGTCAACGTAGGTGGGACACCATACCTTCCTCCTGCTTGCGGATCCTTTTATTGAATGAACAAGATAGCTTCGTTACACACTTTCTCCAGAGTGTCGATGTCTCCTGGAGGCAATCTCTTCAAGAATATGGATGTTAGTGGGTCCAAGGTGCGCAAGTATACTTGTATGGTGACACTGACTGGCACCGTGTATGGAGCCTCAAGCTTCTGATACATTGTGGGAAAATGGTGGTTGAACATGGTGATAGATTCATTGAGGTCTTTTCTTACCAAAATGAACTGGTGATGGAGAGTTTCCAGATCCACATATAGTTTGAATTGATTAAGGAATTTTTCTTCAAATTCCTGCCAGGTAGTAATGGATCCTCGTGGTAAGTTCAGGTACCAATTATATGCAAACTCTCCCAGTGTGTATGGGAAGAGGTGGCACATGACGTCTTGATGAGCAATCTCTTTCTGATTGCATAATTCTTTGAATGCATGGACGTGTTCTTCCACGGTCTTGGATTCTCCATAGATGAATCGTGGGCAGAACTTTTTAGGATTTTTGGGCAGCTGATGGAGCTTTTCCTGCAAGTCCAGTGGTGAACTTTGGGCATTTGCAAAAAATGCCATCAGAGCTGGTGGTGGCAGAGTAGCAAGCGGGGCAACAATGGTTGGAATTGGAGGAAGATCTGAATGATCTGAGGTGTCCTCTCTATGCTTTGTTTTGCTACTACGAGGTCTGCAAAACTCTGTAAGTTCAAGGAACTCCCCTTTGTTGGGTGAAGATCTAAGGACTCGTTGGAATCTCTCAGGGGAGAATGATCCTATATTCTAGGGTGTCCCTTTTGAGGGCCTTCCTTCTAGTGCCACTTCTATTGAGGGTCATTTTTGCATGAAGACAACAGCTAGGAATCTGTAAGAACAAACCCCTCTCTTGGAAGATTGATGGAATCAATCTCAAGGTTCTGGATGGCTGGGTCTCAACCGCTCGGGTAACTCAATAGAAGACAAATGTGAATTTGTTATCAAGGAGGCCTTTGCTGGTTCTTCTCTTAGGGGAAACTACAAAACAAACTTTAGGATTACACAATATCTCTCTTTTTTTTATTCAATTTTCAGATTTAAGAAATGAAAACAATATATATTTAAATTATCCTATTGAAAGTGACTTTGCAAGGAAGGTTAGAAAGAGTAAGGTAACAAGAAACTTGAAAGGAAATACTTGAAAGAAACCTAATGGACATATGCTAGTAAGCACACCACCATGAAAATTGAATGACTGAGAAGATGAGGAACCCACACAACAAAGATCAGATCATGTCACAATCTTTAGCTGAACAGATGCAATCATCAACGGAATTCAAACAATGTAGATGTATGATAAGTCAAAACTCATCAGATCATGAAGCCACTCTAGATGCGCACACATGTGAGACAAGTTAATCTTTAGGCACCAAAGAAATATCTTCTAAGAGATTTGTCACAATAGAGAAATATGATACCAGCAAACACCAAATTAAGAGATCACAGACTTGAAATCATCAAACAAACAATCAGCTCTTTGAAATAAAGAATGAGCAAATCACACATTCATAGATTTCACATAGACAGCATAAAAATCACACTATGATGAAGCACCAATTGTCTAACTTGTATTAATCATTCAGTCGACCCTCATTACATCATTTTATTACAATTTATAGAGCTCTGCTCTTATTTTCATAGCTATGGTTTTGCCGCAAGTAAAACTTGAAAGGAAATCTAAACTAGAGATTGCATTAAAGAAACTACTACTAAAGCTTAGTTAAACTATTCTAGCATGGAATTAAACCTTGTGCATTACAAGAATTTGCATAAAAACAAGCATTAGATATCTCAAAAATGGGTTGGAACTGGTTCATGCGTGTGGTAATCTTCATGTTTGCCCCCTGGATCATTGGCTTTAGTTGCTCTACGTAGTCCTGACTGAAAGAGATCCTGCAATCATGCCCAAATGATCCCAAGAAAGAAGCCTAGATGACTGAGAAATGATCTCTGAGAGAACTGGAGTCAACTCTCAGATGTGCCCAAAAAATGACCAAAACCTAACACTTGGTCTGAAAATGCAACACCCAAAATTTGCTAAGTGCTAACCTTATCTCTACTACTGCGGAGTTGTCGGAGTTGTTGGAGGTCAAAAAATCCCTATGGCTGAAAGGGCCAAAAATCTTATACTGAAAAAATGACTAAGTATCAAAACTGCACTTTCTATACATGGGAGCTGACAGATCTTGAGTTGGAGGTCCACTAGCTAGAAGGTACTTCTGGATGTGCCTTCTTAAATCTATCTACTACCTCCAACACCTCATTGAAGTCTGGCATCTTAATGCCTTGGAGAATTTCCTTCTGTCTATCTCCATAATCTTTCAATCCCCTGGCAAAGGCTTTTATTTCTTCTTCACGAGGTAGCATTTTCTGAATCTCCTCCCTTTGATAAAACATTTGTTGAAGATCCTCCTTTGTCTTTACCCATCGAAATATATTCAAGTACTGATTGACAATATCATTCATCAGGTGCATAGTCTTATCATCATCATCTTTGAACAGATCCAAATCTAACCCCTCAAAGAACTCTTGTAACTCATTTGCAAATAGCATGCCCTCATCCCTTTTATTATCCAACCTTCTGAGCACCTTCTCAAGTATGGCCAACACCGCTATTATCTCTTGGATCCATTCTTCGAAGTTATCTAATTCCACCCCTTCATAAATCTTCATTAGGACATGGAAGTGCTACTTCCTTATCATTTTCAGCTCATCTAATACCTTTTGCCAATTTAGAATAGTTTCTTCTACCCCATTCTCCTCACTCATGATCTCTACCAAAGAAACTATTCTTGCCAAAATGCCTCGAAAGGGCCTTAAAATCCACCTAAGAGATAAGCTAGTGAATTGCTCAAAATCTAGCTTCCAATCTACACAAGCCTGTACAAAAGAATGTGGAATGTTAGTGTCTATATCCCCCTTCTTCTCCAAAATTGCATGTAATGAGGCTTCAAGGTTATTTGGGTCAATTGGACCCGCCATCTTCAAAATGAATTTCTTCATTGCTTCATTTTTCTCTTCCAATGCTTTTATTCTTTCCTCATCTTTACTCATGAAACCCAAAGCATGCTTCAAACCCAAGGTAGCCAAGGTTTTGCTACCTTCTCTAGTTGGTTCTCCCAAGTCCACCTCTTCTAACATAGTCTTCTGGAGTGATCTCCTTCGCGCTAATATCCATCATGGGGATAGCCACCTGTGCTTTCCACCTTCCTACCTGATCTTGCATTACATAGGACATTCTCTTTGCCTAGGGAACTAGTGCCATTTGGTGGAAGGCATGTCCTAGCATAGTCATATCAACCTCTTCATCAGTATATACCCTTACCCTTGGTTGCACTTCTTTGGTAAACCAAGTGGGCTTTGAGGATGCACTCAATGGCTCATAGGGAGCAGCCAAAGTAGTAGAAGT
The DNA here is from genome assembly GCA_027943335.1 of Chamaecyparis obtusa. Classification (NCBI taxonomy): domain Eukaryota; kingdom Viridiplantae; phylum Streptophyta; class Pinopsida; order Cupressales; family Cupressaceae; genus Chamaecyparis; species Chamaecyparis obtusa. The sequence goes on along the minus strand of BSBK01000284.1, from coordinate 337,768 downwards.
GCCCACGTGTTCAGTCCTTATCTCTACTGTAACTTCTTCTTCTTCTATCTCCTGCTCATTCCTAATACCTTGTTCTAGCTCTCCCTCAATAGTTGTATGTTTCCCATCAACTGTTTGCTCCTTAGTATCTGTTTGAGGCTTATCTTATTTTGTATGTAGCTCCTCTTATGTCTATGATTCTCCCTTATCACCCTCTTCCTCAGATCCAATATGAATTTCTTCTCCCCCTTCTCTGTCGATGACTTCAACTTCTTTCTCTAGTTCTTGTGAGCTCTGGGGTATTGACTCCATATGAACTTGGGGAGGAATTTTGAGAGGGGGAGGTGTAGAGGATGGGAGGGGAGTGGTAAATTGGGCTAGTGGAGTTGGAGTTGGGAAAGGAACATGGGAAGAAAAGGGTTGCTAAGGTGGTGGAGTATCTAGCACAGGAGTGGGAAGCAGGACAGTGGGAGGCTCTTGATGTGGGATGGTGGGAAGTGTGGAAGGGTGAGATGGGGGTGGAGGTGGAATAGATGCATCCAAAGGTACTTGTGTACCTATTTCCTCCTTCGAGGTGATCTTAATAGATGATTCCTTCTCAAGTCCTGCAATTCCCTCCTGGTCTTTGGCCATTTCAACCTCACTTTGCCCTTGAGGTGCATGTGGTAACTCCTCTCCCATGCTACTAAAAAGGCTAGTGAACTACATAGGAACCTGTTGTTTAGCTTCTTTGAACCCATGCAAGCCTGCAAAATTGGAGATGTTGAATTCATCATCACCTAGGGCATCCAAATTTATTGGCTCTACCTAAGTAACCCCTCCATCATCCTTAGGATCATCTTCCATTATTCTCCTTTTCTTTAGGAATCCCACTAACCGTGTTCTCCTAATGAGGGGGGTTTCATCCAACAAATCCTCATCACCTTCTTCCAGAGTATCCATCTGAGTAGGGGTCGAGCCTACTTTCCTTTTGTAAACATGGCCTTTAATTACTCCGGTCGACTTAGGTCCAACTATTTTGAACTTTGTTCTCTTTTCTAAGCTAGGGGAACCATGGTCACTTGATGAAGGTGCCTCTGGTGGAGCAATGCTCCTAGTCATCCTGGTTTTCACCTCTTTGGAATGTGTGACCAGACTATATGTGGTGGGATGCTCGTGTTGATATATGGTCTCAGGCTTTAGAGGGGCAGCCCCTTTAAACTAAGGTTCCAGTATCTTTTCCCCCTTCTTTCCTCGAGATGTCTTCTCGGGGAGTTTCTTTATAAGAAGTGGTTGCATTGGAAAAGGATGAGCAAGTCATGATCTTGTCAGCTTTACCACATGTTAGGCCCTGAAGTCCATACTATCATTCTCATCCCGATCTATTTCTGCATTTAAGAATGCCCTATTATACACCTTATCCGTGTTATATATAGAATCCATGATTTTATCAAAATCTACATCTAATGCCTTCTATGGAATCTTCAGGGAAAGGGCACCTTGTGCCAACTCTATGTTCATCCGAAAATAGTCACAGATTCTCACCTCATAATCATCCACATAATTGGCCCAATGATCTTCAACATGCGGCTCATGGATGTAGTGTCTTCCCATTATGTGGCTATAAGTACCAATGGGGTCGAAATGTGGCCTTACTAGACTATAGGTTACCAGTGGGAACTCATCCCATTCTCTGACCAAAGACTTGCAAACTTTCATGTCTGGAACATAATGAGGACCAACTAAAATAGGGAAGGTCTAGCAGTGTTTCTTCTTATGCTTGATATGCTCATGAGCATCATACAATTGCCTAGCTATCTCCAGTAGAACCACCCTATTAGGAGGGTATCTTGGGAGCTTCTCGAGTGCTAAAGTGCTTCCTACCACCCAAATGTATGTGAAAGTTCTTAATTGAATGTAGAATGCCCCAATGGCCTATACTTTGGCCACTGCTTCTGTTGATAACCTTTTAGCAAAATCACCCTCGATGGAGCAGATGATTGCGAAAATGAAGGCATCATTAACTATCCTGAATTATGGGCTATTGTGTGTGAGGAAGTCCTTTTGCACCAGTTGAGGATACAATGTGAAAGGCTAAGTGTTTTGTTCCCTAATGTTACCGACCTTAGTCAATCCTAGATATACTACCCTAGTGGCTAGTAAGTACACAACATAAGATGTCATGTAAAAGTGTGGATCTATCTTTACCCAAATTAGCTTCTCATCCAATTGATCACTCAGAATAGAGGCCCAATTGAACCTTGCTTGTCTTTCTTTAATCTTTTGGATGAGGAAGATCATCCAAGGTTCTAGCTGATGGGACTTGGGCAGGCCATACACCCTGCTTATCATTGTGATAGTGGCCTAGATATCTTCTTTCATATAACCTCTCCTCATGTCAATTCTATCCAGCCTATTCTTGGGCAGTGGCTACATTAGGTATTCATTGTTGATAATGTTGTGTGCCCTCTGGGTATCTTTGTTATAAAATTCCATCCCCTTGTTTATATTGAAGTTGAAGAACTTGTCTACTCCCTTTGGCAGGTGGAAAACATCCTTGATGTTGTCAAGCCTCAAGTCCAGGACCACCTCCCCCATGCTATTCCTGACCATGCATTCATCTGGCACATAGTGACTAGCAAGTGTATTTATGAGCTCCGTTGACTAGATAGAGACTAGATGTGCCGCTATGTTCACCAGGGAATAGTGGACAAATGACGTGCAATCCTCTGAATGGCCCACTGGTTGAGCACACTTGTTCAGATATTCATTCCAGCTTACATTCCCGATGTCTGTATTAATTATTCTAGAGTGCAAGTCCATCACTTTAGAAGGTGGGTGGTATCCTTTAAATTGGTATTTCATTACTGGTGATGTGAGTACCTTCTCAACCATATCTACAAATAGTACAAGTTTGGAATCAGTAACATTGTGTGAGAAAAGAAACTAGAAAGTATCACCACTTACTGAAAACATGTTTCAAAAAAAAAAGAAGAGATCTCAGCCTTTTTGTTCTTTTGAACAAGATAGACATTTCAAATGCCACAAGGTTCGAAAGGTCCGACAAGACCAAAACAACCACAAGCATGAAGTGAGGAGCGTAGCCTTTGGCAGTTTCAGGGTTGCAAGATGTTTTGGGGTGCGAAACCTCTAAAATGCCAACAGCTTGAGGACTTGGTGAGAATGAGGAAAAGGTGCCCCCCTTCGATGGTTTCAGAGATGTATGATGTTTCAGGGTGTGAAACCTTTGAAATGCCAATAGCTCAAGGACTTATCTTTTTCATCCTGGTGTACTCCATAGTTTTTTAGACCCTAAAGGTCTGAAACTAGGGTTTAGGGCTTGAACTCGAAAATGGGTCCAATGGTGAGATTCAACCATGAACTCACAAAGGGACACAAGGGGACTACCTTGCCAATCCCAAAGGCCAAAAGAGGCTGACTTGACAGACCAACAAACTGATGACCAGGCTGAAAAGGGCCAGAAACAAAACCATAAACCTAAGACAACACCTAAAAAGCTAAAATAGAGAAAGGAAAACAAACCAAAACAAAACAAGAGGGGGAAAAGATGCCTACCATGAAGACAACAAAGACAGCAATGACCAACGAGAAGATGAGAGCAAACCATGTAGAAAAGCACTCGAACAGAGAAAACGGCAAGCAACAGGCACAAAAAGGTCAGAGGATCGAGAAGGAAAAGTGAGGGTTTAAAAACCCTCACTTCCTTTTATAGGCTCATGGGGTTGCTAACGTCAGCGACCCTGTGCATCGGCCTTTCCGATGTTTCAGTGTTTTGAAACTCCAAAAGGTCGACAACGCCGAGAGGTCTGACTCAGCGAGAGGTCCGACTCTCGCACGAACTTACCTTTCAGACAATGTCAGTGTCCGAAAGGTCTGAAAGGCCTTTTGATCCACTCCCCCTATTCTTCGTGCTTTTGGACCTCTGAAAGTTCAAAAGACACACAAGGTCGAAAAGGCTGAAAGGGCAGAAAGGGTCGAAAACCAACTAAAAGGAAGGAAAAAAACTAACTCCCAAAGACCAAAAAAAAACAAGTAGAAAATAGAAGAGGGGTCCCCTTTTGAGCCATAAAGGCCATAAAGGGGGGTGTGGTTGTTTATCAATTAAGGTTCTTCGAATGATACTCTGATTAATAGAGACAACCACCATAAGAGCATCATATTGATTCTGCACCTCTAAGGAAGGTAAATTATTATCAGAAAACACAATGGGAGGTACAGAAGGCATAGTATGCATACAATCCAAAATAGAATGAATTTTCTCTTGATTAAGAGGCAAAGAAAGAAGAGTAGATAAAGCTTTTTGCAATGCCTAATGATATGTTAGGGAGGTTTGAAGTAATTCCCATAAAGATAGCTTAGGAGGAGTAGTAGGTAATTGGTCAACTAAGTTATACTCCTTAAAGGTAGATGGATACCTAAGTGCTTGAGGAAGCATAGGTTGAGAAGGAGGTAAAGAAATTGGAATGGTAGGTTGAGGGTTATTCCATGTGCAATAAGCATGTGAAACAGAATCATTTTTATCAAATAAATCCAAAGGATCTCTAGGTCTACCCTTAATTGTTATACGAGGACATCCTTTTACCGTCATCAAAGGCGTAGGATATATCATTTTAGGTTTATCAATGTTACAAATAGTGGGACATGAAGGTAACCATGCACATAGCCTATGGTAAAGGTCAATATGAGAGGTTGTGGAGGAGAGTGAAATAGGAATAGGATCCATGGAGATCATATTCAAACCATTTTCATCCTCACTTCCATGTACCTCATTAGGGAATCTATCCTTTTGTACAATAAAAGCCTCATCAAAGTACTCAAAACAAGAATCATGCATGTTGAATACAAAGAAAGAACTAAAAGCATGATTGTACAATAAAAGCCTCATCAAAGTACTCAAAACAAGAATCATACATGTTGAATACAAAGAAAGAACTAAAAGCATGAAAATGTAAATATTTTTGTAGTTTTAAAGGAATTTTGAAATGTTTTTGTATTTTCATATATAAATGCAAGAAATCTAATCTTATAAGCATACAAGATTTAAATCTAACACCATAAAAGAAAGAGTTGTCGTAAACGGGTTCACCAAAATGAATAGGGGAAAAATGGAGCCTTAACAATGCACCTAACATTCAACACTATTCATTTGTAATATTGTTTGTTATTTTTGAATTGAAATAGCATAATTAAATCTAGAAATATTTGAAAATTAATTAGGACAAGATACATACCTCATCATGAAATTGATTTAGAAATACTTTATTTTCTGGAGCCTGTGTGGAGTTTTGAAAGATTCTGCAACCAGATATGGGATCAGGAAGCTGAGAAAGAGAAAACCCAGAAAAAGTTTGTATTTCTGACAGCAAGTAGTCTTTGACCCTCATAAAAGGTTGAAGGCTACATTTTTATTCTGAAGGTCGATTCTGACTTTGTTCTCAGATCTTAGAATTTTGGTGAAAAGGGTACTTAGATCTGTCCTCTAATTCCCGAAGCAACGACTGTAGATATCTAAAAAAGGGGGTTTTTGGGGTGGCTATATAGGGTTTTGCCTTAGTCAAACCCCCATTTTGGTGATCTCCACCTCCAGGAATAGCCGATTCAAATAGAATGTGTGTGTGTGTGTGTATTGAAAGTGTAATGCCAACATCTAATCCTCTAGATCAAAACCCTAGCATGAATATGTAAGAAAAAATAATGCATAGATATGAATGAGATAGAAAAGCATACCAAGCCCCCAAGGCTAAAGTACTTCTACCAAACTCACAATCTATAATTTCTACTCCATGCTTGTAGCTTTGAATGCTTGAAAGTTGATAATGGTGGATCAAGGGAGAAAGGATCTCCCTTACTCCAAGTATGTGTTCATAAAGATGCTTGATGTCAATAATGGTTTGATCTTCTATATCATCCTCTTGCAATCTTGCATATTCACCATTCCTTTCTTGCTTGAAATTTTCTTGTTCATGAATTTGTCTCCTTGAGAGCACTTGATCATGAAATTGCTTGGTGAAAATGAATGCAAATGAGAGTCTTTATATAGAGGTTTCAAGGTGAGGCTCCTAGAGCAATGTGAGGACCCATAATTCAAATTTCACCTCGAATTAAGTTATAATCACAATAACCAACTAAGGAGGGAAAATAATTAAATTAAATTCAAATTAAAACCTTTTCGCACTCAAATCCAAGGGCCCAACATTGATTTCGGGGCTCGTCGGGACCAAATTTGAGAAAGGGGCACAAATTTTGAAGGAGGTCAAAAATGAGCTTGATTCTGACCTAGTCAGGTACAAGCTCAATCCTAACCTAGTCAGGGTCGAGCTCAATCCTGACCTAGTTAGGATCAACCTCGACTTTGACCCTATGGGCCCAGATCTAGCCAGAATCAAAATAGGAGGTCTCGGGGATGCCCGGAGACCTAAAAATGAGACCAAAATGGGATAGAATGCCAGGGATAGGCATAAAATCCTATGATGAATGTGATGAAGGCCAAGAGGACCTATTTCTAAGTCCTACCTAAAAATTAGATCCATGGAAGAGGGAAATTAAGGAGAATCCTTGGGATCCTAACCCTAATTTCACCTAAAATGAAGAAGATAAGTGCAGAATGCATCCTAAATGCAAGTCTATCATGATAAATGTACTAAAATAGGATGCTAAACCTATCAAGATGGAAGTGCTTCCATTTTAAGATGATACATTTGTCCCCCACTTTAGCTTAGATATGACACTACATGAATATGCAAGCTAAAGTAAGAAGACATCATAGTAAATAAAAAGGATATAGCCAAGTCCTCGATGTAAAGATCCTGTAGAAAACTGTTAGAACCTACAACACACAAGGTTAATGAAAATCTATAAATCACCTAAATCTTACTATATGATAATTTGAGAAGTGTATAGAGCCCCTTACACCCCCCCTATTTCGGCTTTCTACTTCGGAAGGGTGAAATAGGGTGATAAGAAAAACTCTATATATTGGAAATGTAGAGTATTTAAAAGTCCTTTCCTAAAAAAATTAGAAGGATTCCCAACCTTCATAAACTAGTTCAAGGAGTTAGGTATCTGAATCATGATTCCAACGACGCTGACAGCACTGAAAACAAAGTTATCAAACTCAAGTTATGATGAAAAGAGCTGTCTAAATGCAGAAGAAGGGAAAATCTAAGTTTACCCTAAGGAAACCCTAATAAAACCCTAATTTGAACTTATAAATAAGAAAAAGAGAGAAATACTTACTCATTCTTACCATTTGTAGATTTGAAATGAGGAAGCAAGATGTCGAGAGAAATACTTACTCATTCTTACCATTTGTACATCTGATGAGATACTATCAGAGACTCGGTGCCATACGTTGACCATCAATAGCAGACATAGAGGATAGCAATGCAGAGGAGGTAGAGGACATAGAGGTACCATTATATGTGACCTATTTAGGCATGATCTGAGATTACATCAAGTACTAGAGTTTTCAGGGGATCCATCCTATCTTTCCTGAGGATTATCCCACAAGTGACCCAGGCTTTACAGAGGGGATACACCGGGATAGTGTAGCCATAGGGGAGGATGAGGAAATCAGAGATGAGGAGGAGCACATCTTCAAGGGAGATCCCATGGAGGAGGAGAGATCATATAGAGTAGAGGAGAGAGTGAAGGACATGCCCCTAGCTAGTGATACTGGTGCGGATATACCTATTACTCTCACATCACCACTGAGATCACAATGGCCCCCATAGCCCCACACAGAGACACCACCATCGAGACCTAGATATAGTGAGCATGGAGAGATTAGTCACTCCATGCCCCCACCATCTAGACATTTTAGTGACATCCAAGAGGGAGACCCAAGTAGGAAATTTGATTGAATATGTGATTTGATAAATAGAACACTAGACTGATAAAGGTTTTCTTTCTACAGCTAGCGTAGTGGAGTGGAGGAGATTTTTATCTAAGGTTCTCAAGGATACAATTATATTCTATTAACTACCAGCTGATAAGAAAGAGTCTTCCATCGGTGGTAGAGATCCTGGCAGGCATGCTGACATCTTTGTATGCATCTAGTGAGAGCTAAGAATGTGTAGAGAAAGAGAGGAGAAGCTGATGGCAGAGGTACGGAGTCTCCAAGGATGTTCACATGGTATGAGCATATCTAGGAGCCATACATGGACACACAAATATTCATCTTCCCAGCACAGAGTAGAGAGATTTGGGAGTCATCGGCCATTGGTTGATGACCTACATGAATCGATGCAGCAGGGGTGACGTAACCACCTTTCAAGAAAAAATTGCCAAGAGCATCTTCTCCAAAGAGATTTGTGTCGTAGGGTTGATGAAATGTCTTGGAAATCATAGAAGATGTGGATGAAGAGAGTTTAGATTTTTCTCTTTGTTTTCATTGTGATGAAGCTCTAGTTTCCACCATTAACCTTAGGTGAAGCAAAAGAGCAAGAATAAGACAACTGAAGAATGACTTGATTCAAGAAGATCGAATGACTCAACCTTGTCAAGATTTGATTGATTGAAGATTAGATTGGATGTAAATGAAGGATATTGTGCCCTGGAGGTATGGGTAGATGCCCAACAGATGGCGGACACAAGCTTGCAACACTTAGCCATTTTTTATGAAGATTGAATTGAAAATGATTTTGACAAGGTTTTGACATAAGATGAAAAAGATTCAAATCGATAGATCAGAAGGCTAGATCAAACTCAAGAGACCACTTTTTGGAAAATAATTGGATTCTTTCTAGTTTCTGCTCTATTCCTGACACACTAATTTTTTTGACAAAATCTAGAAGTAGGCTGTAAAAATTGGATTTCTGGCAATTTTGGCAAGTTTCTGGCAATTTTTCAAAATTCTTATACGAGTTTATCCAGGCTCGTACAAGTCTAGGTAAGGTCTGGCCTGACAGTTGAAAGGACTCGTATGACAATTGCAAAGCTTGTACGATAGTTGACAATAGTTTCTTTGATTTTTTGCTTGTGATTTCTGTCAAAGCTCTTACGACAATCTGGGGGTTCTGATATGATAATAGGTCAAAACTCGTATGAGTTTCTGAGATTGTGGGATGACTTTGGACTCTAGAAAGGAATTTTGCTTCAGATTTTGCAATTTTTTCAGTTTTCAGAATCAGTTTGTTTGTAAGATTTTCTCTGTCCAGGTTTACAGATTCATGTAATAGTTCAGGATTGTTTGTTTCCAAAGGACCAAGTAGATAGAAAACACATAGAACAAAAAGCAAAGGGAAGCACTCAATTGTCCCAAAATAATGAACAAGGGCAAAATCAACCTTGTGCATGAACTAGCAGTAGTGACTTATTGTGCTAATCCCTAGGAATGCTACTTGTGTATGTTCTCAAAATTTTTCCAATAACGCACATAGTCCTAGAAAATGAAAATTTGGCCACGCTAAGGTGTTTAGTAATGGTTTGACTCTGCAACTTTTTTGATCTCAAGAGGGAAAACTCCAATCCAGGTGCATCAGGGTTTTGACATGGTCTGAGAATTTAATCAATCAGGAGCTGCTAGGGAGATCTCACAGGCCAACAAGAGACCACACTTGTGGAGATTTCTTCTACAAAGACATTTATATAGCAGTTGTTGCTACCACAGTGAAAATGGCTATTACTGCTTGAGGTTTCATCCACGTGGTTGACCCAATAAAGGCAATGTCCACTATGGTTAACCCTCTCTAAAGGTGACTCACAAAAGATACCACATGGGGACTTGGTCCAGATCCAAGGATTTGAGTTTCAGATACTACCCAAAAAGGGAGTAGAGCATAATCCTCTAGCCTTGTCACTTTTACCCAAACACTACAAATAGATCAATCCGACGTGCCAAGACTGAAATTATCTCACCAAGATTTGTGATGTCAACAACTATGTCTATCAATCTCTCTCGATAGAGAATGTATCGATCAAAAGTTGAGGACCAAGCCTAGTAAAACTGTGAAATAATCTCAGTAACCTCCCTACCTACAAGGGGATCCTTTGTCAAGAAGAGCTTCACATGTAAACAAGTGAATGAAGCCCACTCTCTCAAGATCATCCACAAATAGTGTTCATAGGGCCTATTTACTATGTGTAACAGATATGCAAAAAGCAAGTCTATGTTCATTTTATAGCCCAAAAATGAAGTGTATGATATGAAAGCAGGAAAATTCATGTAAGCTTGACATGTGAGAGTTTATTTTATGTCCCAAAATGAAGTGTTATCAGATGCAACAGAATACCTGAGTTCCTCACAACGCACTTAGTATATTTTACCTATTTTGCAATTTTGTTGCGCTTTTCCAATTAGATTTAGCAAATACCAATCAGAAATAGAACATCTCACTTTTCAAGGTTAGCTGTTAGTCCAAATTCAAAAATCAAATCTGGAAAACTGCCTAAAAATTTGAAATGACAATTGAATTCTGATGGCAAAACTTCGTATGACAATCAGTTACCTCCTGTATGACAATTTGGAAACTTGTATGATAGTGGGTGTGTGCCCACACAACATAGTAGCTCCCAAATGAAAATGTGTAAGATCTAATATGAGTCTCAAAAATGCCAATTATCGTACGACAGTCAGGGGGTTCTGGCATGACTTTCTGACAAAACTCATATGAAAAATGTACGGATAGAAAATAAAAGATCGTAGTTTTGACCAGAAATTGATAGAAAATTAATAAAAATTGTTATAAAAGAAATGGAAACCCATTTCAGGGCCCCACGGTGGGCACCAGAAATGTGTGTGTGAAAATTGTACCTAGCTGTGGACACAACACTTTAGTAAAACATTAGAGGTTAGCAAAATCAAAATCTGCAAATAAATGAAACTAAGCTAACCAGATGATTTACTACCTTCTAGTAGGTGCCAGTATGGTATTCTTAGATTAGACCGAGATCAGTGACAATGCAACACCTAAATGAAGGATTTAATGCTAAAAGATAAATGTAGAATGAATGCAAATTAATCTATTTTTTTGGATTTTTGATGCAATAAGATGAAAAACTGTATGAAACTAATCTAGAATGATTAAAATGATATGTAGATCTAATCTAACAATGATATGGATTGATATGAAAAACTATGCAAAGCTATGAAAAATTATGAATGATCTCACAAAGTCGCCTATTCACAAAAGCTTGATTCTTCGTACACAATTTCGCCAAAGTAATTGTGCAAATTTGAGAGATGTAATTGTGAAGAGTTGAGCCTTGTTTTTATAGAAATCCAGAGCTTGATGATGCATTGAGAAAAGCCATAAATCACTCTTGATAAACTCAGGTTGATTTTTGAGTTAACAAGAAATTAGAATTAATTAACTCATAAAATCATGCAAAAATAGCTTTTTGATTCAAATCAGAAGTTTAGATCAGCTTTCAACTCAAAATAGATGTTGAGTTTTAAAAAGATAACAACTTGAATTGATTTTTTTATTTAAAGTTTAACTGCTCTTTGAATGTGCATAGATAATCATGAATTAATTTTAAAATAAAGTGATTTATTCTCAACTTAACTGATTTTTGAATTAAAATAATTGATTTATGGGTTAATCAATTATTTAATCAAACTTGTATTCAAAACTATATTATTAAATATTGACAACTTGATTTAATTAATTAAATAAGAATTCAATCAATTATTAATAGGATATTTTGATTTATTGTCAAAATTAAATAATATAATTAGGAATAATTAGAATTAAATCTAATTAAATAATTAGTGGCAGGATTAAATTAATTAATTAAATATTTAGAATATTCAATTAATTAAATTTTAGGATAAATAGGATTTATCGCCAAATAATATTCAATTAAAGATAATTAGATAAATTAGGAATATTCAAGGAATATTCCCCAATGCAGAATTAAGATAATCAATTAGTGTTTTGATAACTTGATGTGCAGATGTGCCTTAGGTTAGGACTTTTGATGTCGATTTCGTTTGAATTGTTGATGTAAGAGGTTAATGAACCTATAGCACATTTTTGGGGTATTATAATGGTGTCATTTACTCATACCTTCGTGATGGCATTATCCCTGAAACCTTTAACCGATCTGAATGTGGAAACCTTTCCTAAAATGCCTCTCGCCATTCCCTTATCTCTAGTGATTTGTATAGGAGGGGTCTAGATGGAACACTTCTTAGATGCTTAGAAAAGGAAGAATCTGACCAAGCGTTAGTTGACATCCATGAGGGTATCTGTGGGGGACATTCCAATGGTCTTGCCATAGCCCGAAGGTTGCTTAGGGTGGGGTATTATTGGCCTACGATGCAGATTGATGCAGTAGCTTTTGCAAAGTGATGTGAAAAGTGTCAAAAACATGGTAACTTGATACATGCTCCAGGCAGGGAGCTCATTCCTTCTATATCTCATTGGCCATTTTAGCACTGGGCCTTTGATCTTGTTGGGTAGATTCATCCCAACTCATTAGGTGGACACAATTTTATTATCACTATTACTGATTATTTCACTAAATGGATAGAAGTTTTCTCACTTTATGTTGCCTCAGGCAAGACAGTCTCTCTATTCATTCTGAACCACATCATCTGTCGATATGGAGTACCTTCTAAGATTATCACTGACAATGGAGACCAGTTCAAAAATAAGGACCTTAAACAACTCTACAAGAAGTTCAAGATTAAACAATATTGGTCCTCCATTTACTTCCCGCAAGGGAATGGTCAAGCAGAGGCATCAAACAAAACCATTCTTAAAATCCTACATAGAACAGTTTGTAAGAATGGTAGAGATTGACATTTACAGATAAATCCAGCTTTGTGGGCCTATAGAATGAGTATTCATACTCCTACTGGGGCTACTCATTTTTCCCTTACATATGGTGTTGAAGCAGTGTTACCTTTAGAGGTTGAGATTCCTTCACTTAGATTTTCCCTCAAAGGTCTAGTTATAGATGAAGACTACCGTACCATGAGACTTCAAGAGTTAGAACTTCTAGATGAGAAACGTCAAGCATCATTTGACCATATGAGGGTTTATCAAAAGCACATGTCCAAAGCCTTCAATAAAAAGGTTCATCCCAGAGAATTCAAAGTGGGATATCTTGTCCTACGTGAAAATCCTAAGAATCAACAGCATAGAGATCAAAAGGGAAAATTTGAACCTAATTGGCTTGGACCTTACATCATTACAGCAACTTTTGGGTCAGGTGTTTATTTACCATCTACATCAGAGGGAGAGTAGCTCCTTGATTCTATCAATGTCTTGCACCTGAAGAAGTTCTATCCATGATGCTCATTCTTTCTGGCGGCATCCTTTGTACATACTTATTGATCCTTAAAAAATTCCAAAAAAATGATATATTGTCAATAATTCTAAAAATCAAAAAATGTCCTAAAAAAATATTCATCTTAGTGAAAACCTAGCAATAGGCACTTTGATGTATCTCCAAAAAAAATTATATATTCCAAAAATACCAAAAAAATTTAAAAATTCAAAAAAGTTCAAAAAAAAAATAGTAAAAGTGCCTTGGTGAAAACCTAGAAATAGGCGCCTTGGTAGCAAAAATACAAAAAAAATATAAAAAGTCCTAAAAAAAAATTGCAATAAAATCCAAGCGGTGAAAACCTAGAAACAGGTGCTACTTGAGGCCTTTGCACCCCTGTTTCTTAGCACGCGTCCTCGACACTTAGTCTTTCTCCATCATGCCTTGTCCTTGTTGCCTTGGTTTGGAAGTGGTCTTCCTCTTTGTCTAGGGGGCATAACTATGTTAGCTTTGGTCTCTTGGATGCATTAGTCTTTAGGAAACCTCACAAATGGTGTTTTTCAACACCATTTGAACTATGTTTTTCAAGACAACCCCTGACATCGAGTGTTTTTCAACACTTATCGATTTGGTCTTACCCAGTTTTTTCATGTGATCTTACCTACGTGCAAGCATTTGATCCTTATCCTTAAAACTCAGTATCAGTTAACACACTTAAATTTTTAAACACAACACTTAATGCTTGAGCTATTTCATGATCTTTTCTTTGTGTGTTGACTGTTATTGATTTTCGTTGAGTGTCCTTGTCTAATAGGTCTCTCCAATATGCATAGCTAGAAGACTTGGGACATGGGGCATGTTTTTATTTTATTTTTTCTTGTGGGTGTGGTCTTGAACCTTTTGAGTGTCTCTTTTTATCCCTTTGAAACACTTAGGAGATTTGAGGCATCATCCTTGACTATTTTTGCACAACCGTTCTTATGGTCATCTCAGCATCTATGCCTTGATGCTAGCGTGGTTTTGCTACATTAAATTGGGTAAGCTAACATCGAAGTCATCTTGACCTTTATGTCTTTGATGCTTATGTTAGAATATTTTCACATTCCAATCTGATATAAATCACATTCATATCTTCATAGTTGCGCTTGTGACTAGTGATGATTGTGTGATTTTCCGATGTCTGTTAATAATGGCCCAATGATGAAAATAAGTTCCTTAACCTTATCTAATGAATGATGAGCACAAAATCCTATGTTACAATTGCTCTATTGCAAGTGCACCTTTGCATTTTCATGTAGCTTGCATTGTTAGACTTCATGTTAATTTTCATTTTTAGGCTACATTATGAGTTTGAGAGCTTTTTCCTTCATCTTTCTTTTGGACTTTTAATCAACTGTGGTCATGTTTTGATCTTCATTTCCTTATATTCTTTCATGATCTCAATCAAAATTTTCTATCTTAAATAGTTGATTGATTTTGGGGCATTCTCTTTATTAAGGCAAATTCTCTTTCTTCTCTCCATTTATTTCCACCTCTTCCAAACTTCTATCTTCCATTCACTTTCACCCCACTTCTTTTCTTCTAATTCAACCTTGGGGCATAATCTTTCATGCTTGATGATCTACCTTGGTTCTATGATTCTTATATCTTTCATCTTACATCAAGAACCTTATTTTTAGTTCTATTTGATCAAATTTATCAATTTTTTGTTTCTCCTCTATCTCATTTCAATTTCAATCACGAGGGGGTAGTACCTATCAAACTTCAATCCTTGATTCAACTTTATCAATCCTATCAATTGCTCTTCTTGGGGAAACCTTGCTTGAGATTCTTATCCTAGCCATGTCAATTACCTATTTACAGGAGTGTTAACCTTGTCTTTTTCAATCATCTTATCTTTGTCCTGATGTGTTCCCGTCCATCAATCACACATCTGGGTTATTTTGTGATCCCAAATCAATCTCACACTTCAACTGCATTCTTTGACTACATGTGTTCCCATGAAGATCACACATTAGTCAAAGAGGGGAAAATGTATGCACCCTAAAATGGTTGCCTACACTATGGGCCCTCATTCTTCAATTTATCAAATTCCGGAATCAATTTATCAATTTCCTGAATCAATACCTTGCAATGTTTTCAATTCAAATCAATTTCCTTGATCAAATTGTAATAAATTTAATTATTTCAATATTTTCCTAAGGTTTGATCATTTTATCCAAAGCCTTATTCAATTAAAAGAAAACTTCCCTTTTAATTGAATAAAATAATCTTATTAAAAGAAAATCCCTCTTTTAATAAAATCCCCACTTAAATCTCTTTTTGTGATGAAAAAGGAAATAAAATAAATAAAATCCCTTTTTCTCTACACTTTAAAGGAACATATTTCTAAGTGGTGGGCTTTTTCATCTCTTTTTTCCTCTTAACCATGTCCATTGATTTTGCCTCTTAATCTCTACTGTCCATTTCTCTTTAAAAGGAGCCCTCTCCTTCTCATTTGGGGATCTAAATTTTTATGTATTGTTATGTTGCAGGTTTGGAGAGCGATTTTGGAGGAGAGTTTGAGAATTTGAGCTTGAACACTACAACTTCTCTTTTCTTGTCTTCTTCTCTCATGCTTCTATGGCAATCCATTTAGATTACTCTTGCATTTGCATATTAGATTATATTCATATTTCCTTTCATAGAATAATCTTGCATAAGCATTTCCTTTCATAGATTAGTTTGCTTTCATGCATTTTTATCATATAGAATAGCTTCCATTTTCATTTGCATGCATACTTGATGATCATGGAGGCTATCATTCTTGCTTTTCCTCTTGGAATCTCTTGTTTTATGGTGTACTTGCATGGGCACAAACTAGGTCTAAACTGAGGGCCTCCATTACAAACCCTTACACTCCATGAATAGAGAGCTATGAGTCACCATTTGAGACCTCATTGTTGAGCAATCTTAGATATAATGACTCATATAAGTGTGTCAACATTTTAGCACACAAGTTGAAGATGAATTAGTCATGATTTGGAGAAGCATATTCAATTTAGACCAACCAATGGTATAGGATACTACGAGTACATCTCAAGGAGATGACACATTTACTGTGCGTGAGATAATATGAGGCATGTTAGGAAATGTACCAACACATATTGACCTAAAAAAGATACAATTGATGATGAAGATGACATAATTGATACTCTTGATTCTCCCGTGATTGGAGATGAAGTTGAAGATACACCACTCCAAACACCACTTGAGATGAATCCTATTGAGATTGATAAGGATGTAGTTAATACTGAAGTAAATAAAGTTGATGAAGAAAAAAAACAAAGAAACAAAATAGGTAAATGAGACCACAAACTAATCCAAAGATACTGATAAAGAGGACACTCAAGATAAACAAACTGAGAACCACTAGGAAAAAGAATAGGAAAAGGAAACTGATAAGGACACACAAGGAGACAATACCAAAATAAGGGAACAAATTACTAAAGATACTACTAGTACACAATAGGTACCCCCTACAACGAATATCCCTTTCAATACTCAAACTGTTAATCCAATTGATATGAGGAAGATAGATGATAGAAAACAAGGTGAAGAAGAAAAGACACAAAAGGATAGCACTCGTAGTGCTTCACAAACTACAACACAAGATACTAGTGACAGAAGAAGAAGAAGAAGAAGAAGAGGGAGAGGGAGAGGAATAAGAGGAAGAGGAAGAAGATGAGGAAGAGGAAGAGGAAGAAGAGGAAGATGAAGAAGAGGAAGAAGAAGAAGAGGAAGAAGAAGAAGAGGAAGAAGAAGAGGAGGAGGAAGAAGAAGGAGGAGGAGGAGGAGGAGGAGGAGGAAGAGGAAGAAGAAGAGGAGGAAGAAGAAGAGGAAGAGGAAGAGGAAGAGGAAGAGGAAGAAGAAGAAGAGGAAGAAGAGAAGAAGAAGAGGAGGAGGAGGAGGAGGAAGAAGAAGAAGAAGAGGAAGAAGAAGGAGGAGGAGGAGGAAGTAGAAAAGGACGAGGAAGAGAAGGAGAAGGAGGAAAAGGATGAGGAAGAGGAGGAGGAGGAGGAGGAGGAAGAGAAAGAAGATGATGACAATGAAGAAGAAGAAGAAGAAGAGGAGGAGGAGGACAAAGATGAGGAAGAGGGGGAGGAGGAGGAAGAGGAAGAAGAAGATGACAATGAAGAAGAAGAAGAAGATTCTAAGGAAAACAATTTATATTATTTTTGACTTAGTACCTAAAGTAAAGATTGATGAAAAAGAGTCACAAATTGATCAACTTAAAACCTTAATTGATGCAATCACAATTTTAGACCATGACATGGAATACAAGATGATAATGAGGGATGAGAAGAGGTTAGAACAAGAAATGATGGAGAAGCTGCTACAAAAGATTGAACTTGAAAAATTTTATTTATTTCAACTAATTATAGAGCTTAAGGACTCACTTCTTGATGTTGGTAAATTGTTCACCAAGATATCCATACTCACTAACTTCACAACAAACATAAAGACCAAGAAGGAAGAGTTATAAACTGAGTTGGCTACACTTGCAAATCAATTGGACCCCTTGAACAGTCCAATAAATAGTTCAATGATGGATCATATTGCCAAACTAAAAGAGCTAATAGTCAAGGAGAGCGAAATCAAAGAGGAAGATGAAAAAATAAGAATGACATTGCTAGAGTTATAGGTATTTGTGACCCCTCACATTAATATAATCCAAGCATACATCAAGAAGGTTGAAGCATTGATAGGTACTCTTGATATGAGTACAATTGATAGTATGGAAGAATTGGCATCTAGACACCATGGATAACATATTGTACTATCATCATTGAAGGAGTCATGGGAGCACTCACTTGCTAGTGCTAAGGTACACCTCAAATATATATTTGATAAGCTATAAGCCACCCTTGTACATACAATTTTGCTTATAGTCTTTGGAATTGTTACCAAAATAAGGGGAGTATAAGTAATCCAAGAAAGGGGGAGTATAGCATATAGAGTTTCCAGTACATAGATGATTATCAAAGGGGGAATATAGAGAAGTATAAAGGAGAAACTGATTGAGGGGGAGTATGTAACTTAGACATGGAGTATGTAAATTTTCACAAGTTTTTGAAGTTTTTTCCATCAATGTCAAAGGATTGTTGTCATATTGATGAGATAGATGAAATTTATGATGAGTATGAAGAGCATGGTTGTCATTGCTGGAAAACCATTCAATAAGTGAGATAATTTTTGTAAGTATGTGAAGTTACACCAAATGGTACACGGGTATAATAAAATGGTAAGCAATATGTTAATCACTAAGTAGCATGGTAATCGGTACACATGATGGTAACCGATGAACATGACAACAGGTGAAGATCAGACATGTAAAGGGGGCATATTGGTAAAGGACAACTGATGAGACCATGAACTGGTACAAGTAAAATTTAGGACACTAGAAATTGGTTAGAAAGGTGAATAGGTACATATAGAGGTTATTATATAGTTTTACCTAACTAGCCAAATTGGTCATGACGGTGGAAGATTCACTGAATCTGGACAATAAAGAAAATGTAGTACACTGTTTGAGGAGATGATTGAATCAATTTATAGGGAATTATGCACAAATATTTTCATGATTCCAAGGCATGTTTGACAAATAAACTTGAAGGAATATTGCACAATGGAAATGACAACATATGTTGTGATTTGGTCGATGTGTTAAGGATTTTATGTTTTTGCAAGTTAACTAAGATTTGAGAAACACATTTGGAGAAGATTGAAAACCCTAATTAGATTTTACACTTAGTGGTGAGGATAGTATATAAGGACATAGTTGCAAGAAGAAAATAGGATTTGTTGTTGTTTTTGTTGTTGTTGTTGTGAAAAGTTGATGAAGATTTGAAGTTGTGATAACATAGTTGTTTGTAGAGATGTTACAAAGTTGAAGTTAGAACAAGAATAAAGCATAAGGGATCTGATTAGCATTGTAGAGTGCATATCATAAGTCAATTTAATTTTTTGTTTCCTAATATTTTCAACAAATTGTAAAGCCCTTAACTAGGTAGTCTTTAGAAGGACTCAATTATAAATCCCTTAACAAGGTGAACACTGTAATAGTAGGATCAAATCCTTTGACATGGTAGTTTGTAATTAGACTGTAGATACTTCTAACAAGGTATCAGACACTCTTAACAGGGTGAGTCACCTAGAAAGTGACAAATTGTAAGCTCTTAACCATGAACTCTTTTCTATTGCAGGGAAAGGATTATGGGTTTCATCCCCACTGTCATTTTTCCCTCTGACCAAGGATTTCCACTATAAATATAAGTGTGTTATGTGAGTGCATGTATTGTTATTTAATTTATTTCACTTCTACTTCATAGTTTCAATTATATGCTTTATGATATGGAAGTTTATTTTATTGTTGCTTAAGGGTATTAGTAAGAGTTTGAAAAGTTTTATAAGTACTAATTCACCTGCCACTCTCATTACCTATTTTTCTCTTTAAAGTAACCAAGGATTTTTTTGTCAGGTGGTGGAGCATCTTGATATAATCATTTATTGATGTTGGGCTCCATTTATTATTTGTTTAGAATACCATTGGAGAGGAATGTGGAAGAACCAATTTGTTTAGGTTGTGGATCTTTATGTTTTGATGGACCTTGATGGGATGTATGTCCCCGTATGTGTGGGTCCAATGGTAGGGCTCCAACTACAAAAGCATCTGATAAGATATATTCCCCACAACCCCTATTGTTGATCTTGATGGTGGAGAGGGTGGATGCAAGAATGGTTTTTGGATCTGAGTGGGTTATGGAGGAACTAGCAACATAAGTACCAATGTCAATTCCTTGGCAATGAGTGGAATGTGGAAATGAAGCCTCTAACGTATGGAAGTATGCAAAAAGTTGGAGATTGGCGTGAATGTTGATTTCAATACCATTATGTGGAAATTTAATGCTAGTGTGGAATGTGGAGGGAATGCCCTATATGGAATGGATCCAAGGGAGACCAAGGAGAATGTTGTATGGAAGGTCAAGATCAACAACATGACATATAATATCTTGTACTCCTAGTCCCAACTTGATGGGTAAAGAGATGGTACATTTGGAGGTACATTTTAGGTTGTCATAGGCCTTGATGGTGATGACCTCATGTGATATGTCTAATTTAGTGTACCCCACCTAATTTATAAATTTTAAAGTGCATAGAATTAGGGTTGAACCATTATCTATCATGAACCATTTGGCAACAAAATAATTAACCATGACAATGATACAAAGCGGTAGGTTATGATCTGATTCAATGGAAGGCATGTCATAAGGTTTAAAGGATAGGCCACAAGATGCTAATAAGTGGCCAAAAGGGGTCTGGAAATATGTTGGGCCATTTTATTGAAGACACATGATTCTTGTAAGGCCTTGTTAAGGATCTCTTGATGGACAAGCAAGGTACAAAGGAGATCCAAGATGGATATTTGGGTGGGGGTATTCCCGAGGTGTTCCAAGAGGTTATACTATGCACCAGAGGAAGAAGTAGTAGTGGCACCAACAATGGATATCTTTCCTTGATGTGTGGTTACTGCACATTGACTGTCTATACCCTTGACATGGATAATGTTAACCATGGGTTCGACGTGGGTGATGTAAATGACAAATTTATTATAGTTGATATAGGTAGTGGTATAATCTTTTCCATCACCATGGTCACCTTGTTTACCCTTTCCTTGATTTCAGATGGGTGGGTTTGTATTAGAAAGGCATTTTCCAGTGTTGTGTTGAGGGAACACATTTTTGTAGATTTGTAGGTTTACATTTGGTGAAGCCTAGGTAGGTGCATCAACTATGATCTCCTTCTTTTCTGATGAGATCTTGAATGTAATGTTTGAGTTTCATGCACTTCATGGTGGTGTGTTCCTTAACATGGTGATAGTCACAATACTCATTATCTTTGTACCACACAGGTGTTGGAGTTGACTCATCAAATGGTTGAGTCTAAGGATACATGATTAAATTGGCTTTGGCCATCCTTTGTAATGTTACATCTAATGGTTCACCGAGAGGAGTGAATGTGCACTTTTGGTTATTTTGGATGTGTGGCTTGGTTTGTCCTTGTGTGACTAATATATCATTGGTTTGGTTTTTTTAAGATCGACAATTTTGCATGGGTGGATGATAAACTACCTTGGATTGTTGATATATAGGTGTGGGTTTCTGGTATGCTAGTGTGGTTGTTTTAGGATTGGACACAATAACCTAGATGTGTTTTTCATCGGTGGCCCCACCAGTGACTACATTCTTGTTCTTATTCCAGTAATGAGGATAATCATTATTGAGCCTATCATGATGGGTTTCTTTGTAATGCTTGATAGTATTATCGTCCAAGAGGCATTTCTTGATGTCCATTCCTTTTCCCTTGATGTCTTGGTATATCTGGATATAATTCATGTGTATGAAGTGAGATAACTTTGGATGAAGGTTGTCAATGAATATCTTTGTCAAATGCTTCTTCAGGGGTTGATATGATAGTCTTGTGGTGAGGTTTTTCCACCTTTGAAGGTAGTCAGCTAAGCTCTCACCTCCCTTCTATTTTTTAGTTGAGAGATTCAGGAGAGATAGTTCATTCTCAATTTTATATGCATACTATGCTACAAATTTTTTGGATAACTTTGCAAAGGTTGAAACTAATCCATAGGGTATCTTATAGAACCACTCAAGAGTGGTACCTCCTAAGATTTTGGAAAAAAGGTGCATGAAAAATTTATCATTATAGGAAACCTCTTGACAAGCCATGTAAAACTCCTTAACATGACTGACTAGATCTCCCTTCCCCATGTATTTGTCAAAATTGGGAGTTTCAAAGTGCTTGGGGAAAGGAATTGTTGTGATAGAGTGATTGAATGGATAAGGAAAAACCTCCTCAAACTTGAAGGTCTTTCTTTTAAGCCCAACTTTTAGTTCCTTGAGTTCATTCTTCATGTATTCCCATTCAGGGTTGGAAGGTGGTGGAGTGGGTGCCCCCAACATGTTGGATCTCAATGCTTGGTAGGGGTCTAGGGAATATGGGGGATTTTGAGGAGGATACTAAGGAGTTTGATAAGGGTATTTTCCTATTTCACACATGGGAAGCAATAGGTGTTGAGGTGTTGGTTGATCATGATATTGAGGTGGAGGTGGTGGTAGGTTTTATTGGGTAGAGTAGGTGTGTTGGGGTTGCATTAGTTGCTAGTAACTTAGATGTGTGTCAGCATCGATGTAGGATGAGTATGCATTTTGTGTGTTTATATTGCTAGCAGGTAGGGCTAAGCTAGTTTATGAAAGTGAATTTGCTAGGTTGACATGGCAGAGGTAAGGTTCGAGTGCTGACAGACTAAGGCATAGCCAAATAGTTGGTGAATGTGGGTGTTGCAAAAGCTGAATGTTGAGGTTGAGTGGTTTGTCCTATGAATTACATGGTAGGTTGTGGGATAGTGGGGTTGGAGATGTGTGACTATGTTTTAATTCTAAGGGTGTATGTTTGTGCCTGAGTGAGACCCAAAGAGGAGCCTGACCTTGAAGTGGGTTGTGATGTGGCAATAGTTGGAAGTGTGTTTGTGACTACAGTGACTTCTAGTATTAATGGTTGGTTCAGGGGCCCTTTATGAGTTATTCTTGTTGTGTAAAATGGTTGTTGAGCTTGTGTTGTGGAGATGAAAGGTGGGAACGAGACTTGTGCATATATTTTTTGGGTAACAGATGGAGTTGATGCTTGTGTGGGGATTTTTTGAGTGATAGATGATGATGCTTACATTGTTCCTTTTTGTGTAGGGAGGGAGGTGGCACTTGAGTGAAGACTTGAGACATAAGGGGTGGAGGTGAAGCTTGTGCAAAGACTTGTGTTACCTGAGGTAGAGGTGGTGCTTGTGAGAGAGTTGGTCGTGAGGACTGAGGTGTTGGTCTCATGGTAGAAAAATGTGTTTATTGTTGCATTGTATACACTATGAGATGGGAGGTTTTTGGTTGGATTAGGTGGGGGATAGATGAGTCAAACTATGTATACTTTTGTTGTGGATCAAAAATTTCTTCCACATATGTGTCAAATATTCTCTTTGAGAGGACTAATGGGCATGTAGGACTGAATTCTAGAATCTCTGATGGCATGGGAGTGCCTTCCCATACAAAGTTAGCAAGGATAGTGTTGCAATTTTGGCCTATGATTTCACTAACCATCTTTTCATATCCTAGGTGATTCGTGAAGGCTTCCATATAACCTATGGTAGGCACTTTGTCTAGGTCAAACCATACATTCTTGATTTGTACTTATTTTTACGGATCAAAAGAGACCATAGCATTGTTGGGATTGATTATTGGAGCGGAAAGGTTAGGATCTATATCCTTCCTCTTATTTGAATGTATTTGGGGTGGCATGAAATGTATGACCTAGGATGACGAGACTAAGACAAGGTACCTAAAGATGATGAGGATAATGCAAGAGGAGATGATGTGCAAGATGGTCCTAAAACATCTAAGGACAACTAATGATGATGATTATGAGATACTTATGAATGGATGAATCTAAGATACTTAAAGATGATGGTGATGTCCTAAATACCTAGAGGATAACTTGGTGTCAATAAGATGTGAGTTTCTTTTCCAGATGTAGGTTCAAATGGATATGACTTGTCAACCTAAGAAAAACTTGTGGTCATTTGGAAGATGCAATTTTTATCAATGTCAACCAACCTTTGGATCAAGGTGATGAGGTCACAAGGACAAAATAAGATACTCTAGACAATTCTTAGTCAAAGAGTGAAGCTATAAGGATGGGTTTGATTTAAGATGTAGGTTATAAGAAACTCAAAAGGGTGTGACACCGAGTGGGGGGATGTTCGATTTTGGGATTCTTGACTTGGGTTTTGGATGAGGTTGGATTGGTTAATTCTTCCTAAGAGGATTATTGAATGTGTATGGGTTACCTTAAAATGCAATGGTGGTAATGTAAGATTTGTGTTGAAGAAGAGTGAAATAATATGTTTGTTGTGTGTCAACTAGACGTATCTCTCAAAGCTGATAAAGGTGCGGTTCAAGTGATATTTTCTCATGAAATGTGAAATATTGTTGTTGAAGATGATCTTGTCGAGTTTCTTATGCTCTCAAATTTCTTGTTGGATTAACTTTACAATGTTTTGACCTTTCTTAATTTCTTGATTGACTATCTTATTTTATTTGTACACACAAGGTAATGGGAGCTTCACTTTCTATGTTTCCCCGATTTGGACATGTGCTCAGATTTTTGCCTTAAAATTCAAAGTATGAATGGCCACAAATTTAACAATAGTGACAAGGTCTTGACTAGTTTTGGATATATCCAACTAGGTAGTGACTACACTAAGTGTACCTTAGCTTGATTTTGGACATGATTTTTTGGGGATTCTTTGAGGATCTGTAAGCAATCAATCCCTCAAGAGACAAAACAATCTTTAAGGAATACTAAGTTTTAGACTTTAGTTTTTGATCTCTTTGGAAAAGGAATTTGTTTGTAAAAGACTTCAATTGTGTGTGTTCGAAAGATGACCTTTTCAAGTCACTCTATGTTTTTATTTGGCTTAGCACATCAAAAAAAATTCAAGCACTTTTTATCCTAAGGAATTAGCTTATTCATCAAAACCTTTTCCCATAGCTTGATATCCCTTCATCTCACTCAGTAGTGTCACCCCCTAAAGGGTGCCCATGTTTTTTACTTTGCAAGAGCTAAACAAAATATGGTCAAGGGAGACTATAAAATGAAACCTCCAATGTTTTATTATCCACCTCTAAATGCTCAAGGGGATAAATATGGTGGGTGTGTTCTTTAGGAGAGATTATTACCCCTCCTTGCACAAAGATTATGATACTTTCAGAGGTAGATCAGGTAAGTTTCTACTCTAAGGCATGTCTAGTAAGGGGCACTGTTTAGTGATATCTTATGTTAATCATACAAGGCAATGTAGTCCCACAATCAAGATTGAGGCTTATAGCCCTACAAGACTAGGCGTAAGATATCACCATCCTTTGAGACTTTAATCTCAAAGAGGCATTTATTTATAGTGGGGTGGAGTAGCTAGATTTTCTTTGCTCCCCACTTGGGTCATTGCCAAAAGATTTTTTCCTCAAATGGAAGGCCCTCTAAAAAGATAAAATTTGAGTGGTCATAACCATTTTTCTCTTGCACCCAAGACCGCGATAGCCAATGGGAGAGGATAGTGTATGATGTGAGGTTGCGCTCTAATAGACTTTGTGCAAGTGCACCAAAGACTCAAAACACATGATCCATTTTCCAACAACTTAGGCAATGTTTACATAATTAAACTCGCAAGCGAGTAAATTTCATGCACCAAAACCAAAGATGTACATTTTTTTGTTCAATTCTTAAGCCCAAAATGAAATGTTTTGTTTGCCTTATTCAATTTTAATGCACCAAAATGAAATATGAGAGTTTCTTGTTCAATGTTAAGCCCAAATTGAAGTGTTGATTTTAGTTGTTGAATTTTAATGCACCAATCCAAATGTGAGACTTTATTGTTCAATTTTAGAGCACTAAGAGAAATATAAGATTTATTTGTTCAATTTTAGTGCATCAAATCAAATGTGAGATTTGCCTTGTTCAATTTTTAGAACACCAAAACAAAATGTGAGATTGATTTTAGAACCCAAATGAGATGTTTGATTTTCTTTGTCACATTTTAGTGCACCAAAAGAAAATATGAGATTTCTTTTCCAATTTTTAGTGCACCAAAATGAAATGTGAGATTTCTTATTCAATTTTAGCCTTTGTTTGTTTTAGAACCCAAATAGAAATATGATTTGTTGGGATTACAAGCAATGTTCCTTTTAGAGCACCAAAATAAAGTGATTTATATTAAAAATTAAATATGTGATCCCTCTGACTATTCCATTGATCCTGCTAGCCTGCACATCACATAAAATACAACTCTAGAAATAGTGAACCCATAGTCTGTACCAACAATCTTACAGGTTTGTCAGAAATAATAAAATATAGTACATGCAAAAAAAGACAGACAGTGAGTTATACCTCACAACATTAATCCTACCTGGTCAAACATCAATCTCGTAGGGTCTAACATCAAACCCACAAGGGCATAGATTTCAATTTTTTTACAAATGGGTAATAAATGCCTTATGACTTACAAAAGTTATGTTTGTGATCCTACATAGTCAAAGTACATTCTCATGAGGTCAAATATCAATCTTGTTGACTGTTAGAAAAGAAAAAGATAGAGGATAGAAAAGGTCAAGATAGGGAAGGCCAGGTCTGCGGGTTCGTGTTCCCATGAGTCAAAGAAGCATCCACATGATCCTGCCAGGTTTTATTTTTTACTGCTGTGCAAATCCCATGAATGGGGTTGATGGCATAGATACCTTCACTTCTACCTTCCAACCTGTAAAAACCAAAAATTCCTTGAAAAAATACTCAAACAACACAAAACATTATTTTTTGGTTAATTTTGCAAAGAAAAAGAGAAGAAGATGAGAAGAATGACCCTTGAAGTAGGCCCCACCGGACATGCCAAAATGTATGCAATAAAATAGTAGTAGAAAAAGGGAACACAATAAAATATTTAAAGCATTCACTACACTAAATTAATACAACATATATGATAAGACCTAAAAAATAAAGCTAAGAACTATAATGCAAACCTTAAGCTCTAAATAGGTCCAATGTAGCCTAGATTTTTCCAAGTAGAGGGATGTGTTCTCAATGATGCTCAAGCTTCAATGGTATATGAGTATGGATTCTAGGATGATTTTAGCATTAGGATGTTATGAGTCTTGCTTCTGGATCTCAAAGGGGTGTGATAACTTTTCTCTAGATGGTGGACAATTTTTTGAAGGGAAGATGGATCAATTTATAGGCAAAGGGGAAGTGAAATGGATGGTTGAGATGAAAAATTAAGGAAGGGTCAAGATGCATTTGAGGGTAAGCACATGGATTGTGCTTTCTCAAACTCATAGCCTTGTGAAAAGTGTCACAAGGGGAGAGCTTGATAGGGGATTAGGGTTTGGGAGGACATTCCATAAAGGCACATCTTGTCTCATACCCCAAAGGTCAAGTTTGGAGGAATGTGGCCATTTTGGGAAGTGAGAATGGGGCACAAAGATGTAATAATGTGGTTGACGGTGTAAGGGATATACGAGCATTTAAGGTTGATAAGTGGGATGAAGGTTGGGATTGGACTTGACAAGACATGAGGCTAACTTTGGGGTGGGTTAGGATTTCTTAATCCTCATGATTAAGGTTGTGCAAATGTTTAGGGAATGATTAGGCTTAAATTAGAGGACAAGTGGGAGAATTAGGAGGATGTGATGGGAGGAGAGAGAATGAATAAAGGGTTAATTAGATAACCAAGAGGTGATTAATTAATTAAGTGAGGTTAGTATGTGTGAATGGGTTGATTTTAGTTAGAGCTAGGGGTTAGGTAGTTGGATGAGGCTAGGTTAATGGTTAAAGTTAGGAGCTATGTGCTCAAACTGATTAAAGGGATTTTAGGAATTAATTTAAATGGGCAAATTATATTCATTTAATTAATAGAAGAAGGGGGATTTAATTAATTATTTGACTATGGGTTGCCATTTGATAACTAATTGGACTATAGTTAATTAATTAATTCAATTAACTAGTGGGATGACATAAATTAATTAAACATTAAATATTTAATTAATAAAGCCCTAGGAGAGAACTAAATTAGATTACGAATTTATGTAATCAAATTTAGATGTAGATACATATACTTAGCCATTTTTTAGTATCCAGTTTTTCAGAGTTCCTCAGCCCCAAAATTCCAAGGTCATCAAATTTTCTAGACTTAACCATTTTTTAGAGTTGTATTTTTCAAAGGTCCACAACCCTGAAATTTTTGGGCACAAATTTTTCAATCATGTTTTTCATATAGAATCATTGTTTTGAGAGGATTGCATGCAAGATGGAGGTCATATTTACATATCAAGGGGTCTTTGATAAGTTACACATCAGAAGAGTAGTTAGATCCATATATTTAGGGCATGAATATCAAGGTGAAGATCAAACTGTGTGCATATATGGAGGATAAATGGCATAACTATAGCTCAATTTTCTATATTTTAGGGGTTGATTCTAGTCCAATTTTGCATGTATTTTATGTAAAAATGGATGGGAATCCATGCAAACTTGTTAGCAATAATTTTAGGAGTAGTTTTGCATTATTAAATAATAAATTTACTTTTATTATGCCATGTTTTGTGTAGATGAAACCCTAGCTACAACTTTCTTATTTTCCAAGTTGAAGCACTATATAAAAAGAATCAAATGAGGTAATTAAGGTTGATAATGTTAGAATAACTAAGGGGGGGTGAATCAGTTAGATCAATTATCCTACAGTCCCAAATACAAAGATGTACCCTACAAAATAATTACAACAAATTATGCAGCTCGGTAACATAAAATATCAATATGTCTGTTCACTTTACCGATTACTAGTAAATTTCTAACTGTGATTACTGACCAAATCAACTATGCAGTTGTAAAGAATGATAGAAAAACAATCATCACAAATAATACATAACACAATGATTTAACATGGAAACCCTACTAAGGGAAAAACCACCTGGGATCGGTAACCCAAAATAATTCACTCTTTTGAAGTGAGCTCGGTGAAGAGCCAACCCTATTAAAGGTTACAATACACACTATTAGGTGTGACCTGGTTAGAGGATTTATCACTAATAGTTAACTTTTGACTAGCATTCACTATGGGGTCAACAAGATAACACTTTACATTCAACGAATGTCATAGGGTAGAACATAAGACTGTTAAGTCCACTCGGTTAAGAGATTTTTTGAATCAATGGTTAAACTGATAAAGTACTGATCTGATTCAAATACAACTCAATTGAAAATATTTCGATCTATGCTAAGCCCATACAAATCCTCTAATCATTAATCAATTTCACTTCCTCAATATACTTCAACTTACTTTTACTCGGTAAATGGTTCTCTGACGCTCAGTAAACTCTACAGCTCGGTTCTTTCAATAACCAGTCTGATCAGGCATGCATGAATAAAGTCTTCACATGAAATCTTTGCAGTCTTCTTCTTTATGTTGGAAAGTTGACTACACTATTGTATATGACTAGATTTAGTGTTGTCATTATGGCAACAAAGTCATATAGTGTTTTGGAGTCAGCGCACATTATCAGAAGATCAAAATTTGGTTAAGTATAGAAGACTAGACAGTTAACAAAGCACCAGTAGATTAGAGCATCAACGGATGTGCGTATAACCAAGTTATGGTATGTTCCCTAGAAGATAAGTTGGTAAGAGTGTATTCGTGCTAATTATAAGAGTGCATGATCAGAAGATATAGTATGGAAAAGATACAGACAATTGAAGTAGCATAGACAGTGAATGCCAGAACAGAACAGAGTATGCAGCCGATTGTTGGTAATTTGATTAGCGATGATATTATTGTTTTGTAAAGGCTATGTGCCTATTGTAATTAAGTTGTAGATATGTAATTATGTTTGTTTGTAAACATGCTTGAGCCAATTCACTTGGAAGCATTGTATGTAATCGGTTATAGGCCGACCTAGTTAATTATTTTGGTAGCGCATATAAATATTAGATGTGCCTTTGTAATAAAGCAAGGATGATGAAATAGAGATGAGATAAGAAGAGAAGAAGTGTGCGAAGATTATTTAAGATGTATTAGAGCTTTGCAAGAGGTCAAATCATTAGCACATCAAAGGAACTGATCAGACAAGCAGTGTCACAGCACCAGTTCATCCAGCAGATATAGTGTGTACCTAAGATCAGAAGGTTGTAGCCTTCACCACTTGAGTAGTGAGCTCTAGGAAAGTGTGTCCCCACCCCTAATAGGGTTATTGTAAAAGAATACTAACAGGGTCCGACCCTTGACAAGGTCACTGTACTAAAAGCATTGTAAAGAACAACTCCTAACACGGTTGCAAATCTTCTAACAAGGATCATAAGACATTGGTGCAGTTCTTAGTGGGTGTCAATTCCCACCGGGGTTCTTACCTATTTGGGTTTCCTCGTAACCATATTGGTGTTATGTTTTGTGTTTATGTATCTTTTTTATGTTGATGTTCAATTCAGTACTTAAGCATTCAAGTTAAGTTTCAAGAGTAAAGTAAAAAGATTAAATATAGTGAACATTGATTCACCCCCCCCCCCCCCACCTCTCAGTGTTCCCATTCCTAACAATTGGTATCAGAGCTCTGGTCCTCTAAAGAGAATTTTAACCACTTGAGGAGATCAATGGGTTTAGAAGAAGCAAAACATATGAAGAAGAATCTGATGGTAGCTCTTGAAGACCTTGATAGATCTGAGAAAGAAGTTGAAGAACTAAAATTGAAAGTAAGTAGCTCACAAGTATTCATCAAGAAACTGAGACAAGATTTGAAGGATTGTACAAACAATGATTTGGGAAAAATGGTTAAGAAGATGAATGAGGAGAACACATCTTTACAAGATCATATTGAAGAGTTGGATGAAAAGCTAACTAACAATCAAGAATTTTATGATGAAGAAATCAAAGAGAACCTTCAACTGAATGAAGAATTGAGGCAAGAAAACATGGAAATCTTGGAGCTAAGAAATAGCAAAGAAAAGATAGAATATGAACTAATTGAAGCAAAGAATCACATTGATAAATTACACAGAAGCAAGGATCTGATTGAATCTCGGTTATATGCTTAGAACCTTAAAGGAGATACCAGCAACATTCGATTCAATGAAGCACAAAATCAAATTGACAACATGCGAGCAAGAATGAAAGCACTAGAAGACACCACAGATGCCAAGAAGACTAAAAATCAGCCTAAAGACAATACTGAACCAACTAAAGATGAGCGCAAGCCAGTAGACCGAACTTGTTATGAATGTAACAAGCATGGACATATAGCAAGGAATTGTAAAGAGGTAAGACCTTTCAATGGTTACTGTTACTCATGAAATAAATTTGGTCATAGAGATATGAATTGTAGAACAAGTCAAAAGAACAAGACTTAGCATAATCAAAGAAATAAGAATCAAACAAATGCAAGAAGTTCTCAAAGTATTACATGTCAGATATGTAATTATAATGGTCACTCAGCTAGACAGTGTAAAATGGTAACCCATATCAATGCGCCGAAGAATTTAAGGCCTCCAGTTATTTGTCACTCTTGTAACAAGGATGGACACATCTCAAAGTTTTGTAGATCAAGAACACAAAGTCAGGAAAGGCCTAAAAAGCTAGAAGAATCAATATTAGATACCGAAGGAGAAGTTAAGTTTGTGAAAGTTGTAGAAGATGCAAGATTGATTTGGTCAGAGGTAAAGAAGGATAAGGTTGATGAGTATGTATTGGATGCATCCATAGTGGATGCACCCTCTACATCTAGATAAATGACCCTTAGGGTCATAGGGGGAGCTAATTTAGCTCTAGACCCCTACGTGGCTGGTATACTCACCCTCAGAGTATGTGCCTTTGGATTTAACCCTTTCGAGATTATTTGAGGCTATGTGCAAGAACACACTACCTGATTGACTATAGAATGAAAGTTTGAAATTCTCAATAAAAGTTTGGTTTATGCGGAAAGTATTAATGGTGGAATTTTCACTTTAAAGTACATAGAGACTTGCGGATCACTCATTGCATTCGAATTAGAGCGATTGGAGATCACAGAAGCCCTAGCAATTGATTGTGAAGTATTGAAGCTCGATTCACCAATGAAAGAGTGTGTTTGATCGATTGTGAAGCCCTAATCTGATGCGATGATTCAAAAGTTCTTAGAAACCTATTTGAAGCGATAAACAAGTAAGTTATGGCTACACCTGTTGTGTTTGATGTAGCGGAAAGGAAAAGATATGTTTTCAAGAGGCATCCCTTTAAGTCTACCCTAGATGACTTAGAAGGTGCATTCTCCAGAACCCCTATGGGTGTCATGCACGTTGAAGACATCTATGCATACATTTACTATAAGAAGGAATCGATAGGACTTGACAGGATAAGAGTGCACATTGAGACTATGATGAAACCTGATAAATCATTCTTAGACGAGTTCGCTCATTTGGAAAACCATCCCATGGTTGAATATGCTACAAAATATGAGTTTTATGAGTCTGAATGGATAAAGATATTGCTCAACAGGATTCATGATGACCTATTCTAGATAGGTGAAGTACCAGTTAGAATCAAATGAGACCTCATTCATTAAATGATAGGCCTTTCAAGGACAGTTGTCATTCTTCCAGCGGGTAAGGATGTAAGACAACTAGTTGAACAAGCATGTAAGTCAAGAAGTGATAGGTGCGGAATGAAAATTGAGCCTATAGAGGAGAAAGACATCAAATTGATGCCTATGATATTAGGTTATAGGTTTCAGCACACCAACAGGGTGAATAGTGTGCCTACAGCCACTATTCTTGCAGCAATAAGACTTGTGAGAGAAAATGGTGAGTTCAATATGTGTGAGATCTTGCATGCACAATTGATAGATAATATTAGAGCCATCAAGCATGATAAGACCAAAATATTTAGGTTTGGGTCTTTGATTATCTACATGTACTTCCACATACTTGGAAAGATCTCAGACTTGTATCTAGACAAGATTTTACCTACAATGCCACAAATATCTCTTAAGGAATCTACTGAGAGTACATTAAAATACTACATGGAGTTGGAATTAAAGACATTTAGGATCAGAATGCAGATGAGGTATAGGATACCAGAGAGTATTATTGAGAAATACAAGGATAAAAATTTCTTTATGGTAGAAATTCATATAACCTGTATGGAAACAGTTGAGCCAAGAACAAAGTGGATCCATCCACTTAGGTATGAAGTTGAGGAACCAATCTTGGAAGCCTATGCACAAGTGATACTATCAACACCTAAGGACCCTAATGAACCTAGATGGGGGACTTATGAAGAGAAGACAAGAGAAGTTGATGAAGTATTTAATAGTGCAGCAACAAAAAGGAAAGCATCAAAGATTACTTCTAAGATACTTAGAATTCATGGAGTAACTCAGGTAGATCTTGACAAAGTAATAGAAACAAATATTTCTTTGGAGATTGAGAGCGCATCTGCAACAGAAGCTAAGGAAGATGATCCTAAGTTGAAGAAGATCAAGATTGAAAAGATAGATGATCCAAAGGATAAACAGGGCAAAACATATGTCATCTCTCCTATGCCCAAAGTGACAATTGATCTAACAT
Organism: Chamaecyparis obtusa; assembly: GCA_027943335.1. Lineage (NCBI taxonomy): Eukaryota > Viridiplantae > Streptophyta > Pinopsida > Cupressales > Cupressaceae > Chamaecyparis > Chamaecyparis obtusa. The sequence goes on along the minus strand of BSBK01000284.1, from coordinate 304,345 downwards.
CACCTCCTAAGTATAAGGAAATGGCCAAGAGGAAGAAGGAAACCAGCACAAGTCACCCATCCTCATGGGCAACCAGAAGCAAGAAAAACTCTCAAGCACCTCCAGAGGTAGGTTTTAGACCTAGTCTTCAAGTCTTGAGAACAAGGATTGTTGATGAAAGCAGATTAGATCAGATAGGAAAGTTTTATGAGATGTATAGTGAAATTGATAAATCAGAGATTCATGGCATGATCATAAAACATATTATTAAGTTCAAGAAGATAGTCTTAGAACTTAAGATAGTCATCTCGAACAGTGTTTGGAATATCTTGGAATCCTTGAAGAAATAGGCTATTGAAGAAGATCTTAGAATAAGGGAAAAGATTCTAGATGAAAGCCTATCAGTGTGTTCCTTAGAAGAGAAAATGCTATTGTTAGATCTGGTAAAGCCACATCTAAGAACAAAGCTAAGAACATTACACATAATGGACAAAAACTTTGAGTTGACAGCCAAAGAGACAGAGAAAGCCTTTGAGAAAGTTTTTCTAAACAGGCACATGTATCCACCTACTACGCCCACAATTCAAGTACCCTCAAAGGAAGCTAAGGAGTCAGAGACCACAATGTACAAGTAATAGGTCCTTGGGATCTAGTGCCTACAGTGATAACACCTACAAAGGCAGTAAACTTTGCGCCCATGACTGAGACACAAAAAGACAACGCTATCATTATTGATGATGTAGAAATTGAAATGGCGGCCATGGACACTGACTTGGATAAGTTTGAGGAAGCCTTTGTGAGCACACAAGAGGTTGAAACTCTATGCGGTGACAATTCACCCAAGCTACAAGAAGAAGTACTAATAGAAGATCTAACAGGTGAAGAAGAAGATAAGGAGACATAAAAAGAGGAAGAAAAGGTAGAAGAGGAGGAAGGAGAAGAAGAGGTAAAAGGAAGTGAACCAATAGATGAGCCATCTATTGAAATACCTATGAAGATAAAACAAGAAGTGATAGACAACACTCCTATCACACCCTTACGCTCAGCATCATTGTTGATAAGTTTGACACCAGACACCTCAAACTTAGACTCTTGGGGAGAAGAAGACCTGATAAAGATCAGTGTCTTAGCTATGGAAAAAGAAAAAGAGAAATAGGTAATGAGGAACCCTTTGATTATTGAATCAGTCAACATTTTGAACAACCTACTACCTTCAAATAAGAAAGTGTCCAAGGTCCATACATTTGATGATGTTGGCACCATCCTTACAGCCTTCAAGACTAACTTCTCTAGCTTGGAAGAATCTGCATCTCAAGTAGCAGAAGAGAAGTACATGAAAAAGAGATTAAGTGAACTGGTTAGTAACTTTGCACTTGACCTAAGTTCATTAAAGGTTGGTCAAGCATCTTTGAAGGAGTTTTCTACAAAGGGAAGGAAGATCATTGTAGATTGTACAAATCAAGATAAGCTAACTGTTGATCACTACAAGAGAATCCAAGAGGCAGAAGCAATGATTGACAATGTAAAGAAATCATTAGAAGACCCCTCTACTGATGTGAACATGTGCAAAAATGTATACCAGGGGTAGATAGACAAGATAGAAAAGGCTAAGAAAGAGATGTCTAAGATAAGGGCAAGACAAACACAGCTCAGGAATGCTCTTGCGCCCTCTCTAGATATACTAAATCAGAACATCAAGAAGATCAATGCCACTATGGTGACATATGATCAAGGTCCAAGTATAGACTTGGAGAAGATGGAGAAGCTAAAATATGCCTTATGTGCCCATCTATAGATTGTTAATACACTGATTGCATTTTGGAAACAAGAGATCCAGAACCTGCAGATTGCTTATTCGAATGTACTTTCTTTGTAAGTACTTATAGATACATTTTTGGAGCACCTTTTTCATTAATGTTAAAAGGGGATAATTGTATAGAATATGGAGTCTTTTATATATATAAAGAAGATGCATAGTACAAAATATAAGGGAGATATAAGTTAGAGTATGTTAAATAGTTTTTCTATAAAGGTACAGTTAGTAACTTTGCCATATTCCTTTGTTGTCATTAATGAAAAAGGGGGAGATTGTTGGAAAGTTGACTACACTATTGTATATTACTAGATTTAGTGTTTTCATTATGGCAACAAAGTCATATAGTGTTTTGGAGTCAATGCACATTATCAGAAGATCAGAATTTGGTTAAGTATAGAAGACTAGATAGTTAACAGAGCACCAGTAGATCAGAGCATCAGCGCACGTGCGTATGACCCAGTTATGGTATGCACCCTAGAAGATAAGTTGGTAAGAGTGTATTTATGCTAATTCTAAGAGTACATGATCAGAAGATACAGTATGGTGAAGATACAGATAGTTGAAGTAGCACAGACAGTGAATGCCAGAACAGAACAGAGTATGCAGCCGACTGTTGATAATTTGATTAGCAATGATATTATTGTTTTGTAAAGGCTATGCACCTATTGTAATTAAGTTGTAGAAATGTAATTATGTTTTTTTGTAAACACACTTGAGCCAATTCACTTAGAAGTGTTGTATGTAATCAGTTATAGGCCGACCTAGTTAATTATTTTGGTAGCGCATATAAATATTAGATGCACCTTTGTAATAAAGAAAGAATGATGAAATAGAGATGAGATAAGTAGAGAAGAAGTGTGTGAAGAGTAGATAAGATGTATTAGATATTTGCAAGAGGTCAAAGAATTAGTGCATCAAAGGAACTAATCAGACAAGCAATGTCACAACACCAGTTCATCCAACAGATATAGTGTGTATCTGAGATCAGAAGGTTGTAGCCTTCACCACTTGAGTAGTGAGCTCTAGGATAGTGTGTCCCCACCCCTAACAGGGTTATTGTAAAAGACTCCTAACAGGGTTTGACCCTTGACAAGGTCACTGTATTAAAAGCATTGTAAAGAATAACTCCTAACAAGGTTACAGATCTTCTAACAAGGATCATAAGACACTAGTGCAGTTCTTATTGGATGTCAATTCCCACCAGGGTTTTTACCTATTTGGGTTTCTACGTAACCATATTGGTGTTATGTGTTGTGTTTATGTATCTTGTTTATGTTGATGTTCAATTCAGTACTTAAGCATTCAAGTTAAGTTTCAAGAGTAAAGTAAAAAGATTAAATATAGTGAACACCGATTCACCCTTCCCCTCTCTCAGTGTTCCCATTCCTAACACTTGCTGGCATGTTTCAATAATGAAACTCATATCTCTTATATAGACAAGTAAATCATTTTCATATCAGCCATTAGATTTTGCCACTTAATCTCCTTCATCCATTTTGCCTCTTAAACCTTCCTTGGTAGATGTGTCATTAACATGTTTCAATCTCATCCTTTAGATCTTCTCCGAATTTTGTCAGTCGTGGATCTCATAACAAACTTCATCCTTAACCTTGAAATCAAAACAATATCCAGCTCATCAAATCCAGTCGACTGTTCTTAGCATTTAATGTTTTCATCCACACTCGGTTGATATAGAAATGCATCGATGATAACTAGTTAAACTAGCTCGGTTAATACTGTCAATCGGTATACACTACACTGGCTTGGTGTATACATAAATCTTCAATTACCGACCATGTTGACTTGTTAAATTTCAAATCTCTTCTTCATAATAGATTAATGTAACATGCTCAAGTCAAAAATATAAAGCCATAGACTCGTCAATAAGTTACCCAATGTTTATCTTATCCTTATCTGTCATATCCATCTTTTCCTCATGTAGATATCTTAGTTCTTCATCTTTTCCTCCTTCAATAGATGTTCAGATGTTGTAACTAACATGATAAGTACTGTCAAAACTAGTTGACAACAATGACAACATATTGATTGATTTAATCATCTTACATATCATTTCAGTAGCTCGGTGATCTCTAATCACTGTTTCTTCAGTTCATTCAGATATTCAATCAGTTGTAGTTCATCAATCTTTCCCTTTGGCATTGATGACAACACAAGAAATATGAAAATATTCCATAAACATACCAAACATATATTCTACAACTATGTAAGTAAATGTTATATCTCGGTAAGCTCTCCCTAGCTCTCTCTGTGGATTTGATCTTTTTAATTCTTAGATTTCCTTTGTTCTCAGCAACAAATATTCAAGTCTCTCCCTTTCTACAATCTCTTTCTATTTGTGATCTCAGTAACTGATTTTCCATATTTATTTTCTCTCCCTTTGACAACAATGCCAAAGAAAATATACAAACAACTCTGCAGTAGCCAAGTATTCCTCTATTGTTCGGTTCATATCAGTTTGTCAAGTACCTTCAATGTACAGATAAACAAAATTTTGTTCCAGCTTCTACAATCTTTCACAACCTTAGACAAAATCCAAAGTGTGAGCTATGTGCATCAACATGAATGATCTTTTGATAAGTATAGGTTGATGTAACCTCCAAATCACCTTAGTGACTGGTAGATAGGGGACGGACCCCAAGTCTAGTCCTCAAATATTCAAACGTGTCCTTCGGTAATGGTTTAGTAAAGATATCAACAAGTTGTTCCTTAGATGTTACAAATTCTAGTTTTACATGCTTCTCTTGAACTTGTTCCCTTAAGTAGTGATACTTAATAGATATATGCTTTGTCTTCAAATGCATCACAAGATTCTTAGAAATATTTATAGCACTGGTGTTGTCACAATATATAATCACCGGGTCAATGATTACCTCATTCATCCCTTCCAACACTTGTGTGATCCAAGCAATATTTGAACAATTTACAGTAGCAGCAACATACTCTGCTTCAGCAATAGACTGAGAAATGCATGCTTGTTTCTTGCTAATCTAAGTCACAAGCCTTTCCCCTAAAAACAATGCTCCACTGGTTGTGCTCTTTCGGTCATCTATGTTTCTAGCCCAATCTGCATCGGTGTAAACTCTAAGTTCAAATTTGCCTTCCAATGTGTACCATAATCCATAGTCCTCTATTTTCTTTAGGTATCTCAAGATTCTCTTTACTGTAACCATATGTGAATCTTTAGGATTGGCAGAAAATCTTGCCACAATCCCCAGAGCATGTGTAATATCAGGCCTACTGTGTACAACATACATCATTTTACCAATCATAAATCGGTACAGAGTCTGATTTACCTTGGTAGATTCATCATCCTTTGTCAATTTTCATCCAGTGACCATTGGTGTTCCTACTAGTTTAGCATCTTCCATGCCAAAAGTTTTCAATACTTCTTTAATGTATTTTGATTGAGTGATGAAAATACCATCTTTTTGTTGTATAATTTGCAAACCTAGAAAGAATTTAATCTCTCCAAACATTGACATCTCAAATTCCTTTCTCATTTCATCAGCAAAGGATTTGCAAATCGGATCTTGTCCACCAAAGATTATATCATCAACAAATATCTTAGCAATCAAAATGTTATCATTAGAATCTCCTTTCATGTACAAATTACTATTTTCAATAGCTCTTACAAAGACAATACTGATAAGATAAGCATGTAATCTTTCATACCATGCCCTCGGTGCTTGCTTCAGTCCATATAAAGCTTTGTGCAATATGCATACCATGTATTTCTGATTTAGATCAAAAAACCCTTCTAGTTGTTCTATGTAGACCTCCTCCTCAAGAATTACATTCAGAAAAGCTAATTTCACATCCATTTGATATAGCTTAAATCCCTTATGTGTAGCATATGCAAGTAACATGCGGAATCCTTCCAGTCTAGCAATAGGTGCAAAGGTTTCACCATAATCAATACCTTCTTCTTGTGCATATCCCTTGCAAACAAGTCTTGCCTTATTCCTAGTGACCTCTCCATTTTCTTTCAACTTATTCTTGAATATCCACATAGTACCAATAACATTTTTATCCTTTGGTCTAGGTACCAATGTCCATGTCTTATTCTTTTCAATTTGTTCAATTTCCTCATTCATAGCATTTATCCATTCTTCATTTTCAAGTGCATCCCTAACATTCTTAGGTTCAAACTCACAAACTAAGCATGTGTTTTGTCTTAACTTACTTTTGGTCAACATTCCAGCTTGCTTATCTCCAATGATTTGATTCTCTGGATGGTGTCTTCTAACAAATCTTGCTAGCACTTGATCTCTTCTCTGCTTATCATTCTATTCAGGTTCATGTTCCTGCTCGATAGCTTCTTCCTGATTCTCAGTTTCCATTTGCTGATTCTCAGTAGGATTTTCCTAATGCTCGGTGGACTCATCCTATGGCTTCAGTAGATAATCTGGATCTTCAACATAAGGAAACCTACCATAATCTTTTGGTTCCTTGATGCTTTCTTCATCATTCTTATCAGCAAACTCATCAACTTTTACATTAGCATTTTCTATCATCTTATTAGTAACTTTGTTCAAACATTTGTAAGCTTTACTCTTAGTAGAATATCCTAAGAATATTCCTTCATCACCTTTAGAGTCAAATTTTCCATTCCTATCATCTTTCAGAATATAACATTTGCTACCAAAGATTCTAAAATAACTTACACTTGGTGTGTATCCAAACCATAACTCGTAAGGCATCTTTTTTGTGTCTTTCTTCAGTTGAACTCAGTTCAGGACATATACAGTTGTGCTAACTACCTCTCTCTAGTACATTTGTGCAACAATTTTCTCAATCATCAATGTTCTAGTACAATCAACAATAGATTGGTTTCTCCTTTTAGCAATTCCATTCTGTTGTGGTGTTCTAGGTGCAAATTCCTGCCTTTTTATACCATGCTCATTACAGAAGTTAGTGAATTCATCAAAAACAAACTCACCTCCTCTATCAAACCTTAAGCATTTCAATTCTTTTCTAGTTTCTTTTTCTACTTTAGCCTTATACCATTTAAACAGTTTCAATGCCTCAGATTTTTCTTTCAAGAACATAACTGTCATCAATCCAGTATAGTCATCAAAAAACAAAATAAAGTATTTATCACCATAGTAGCTTTGAGTTCTCATAGGACCACATAAGTCGGTGTGAAACAACTCCAAAATTCCTTTAGATGAATAGTCCTTACTTTTAAAACTAGATTTTATCATCTTCCCTTTCTGACATTGATGACACATAACATGATCAAGTTTGGTTAGACTAGGCAATCCTCTAACTTTTCTCTTTCTACTGATCTTAATCATGTTATCAAAATTTACATGACATAACCTCTTATGCCATAACCATGCATCTTCATTTTTCACTAGCAAACAAGAAGTTTCAGCATTGTCAAGATAGAATAAATTACCTTTTGATTGTCCTCCTGTTCCGACAAGATTTCCATTTTCATCATAGATTTTAACCTTCTTGCTTTCAAATGCAACTCGGTGACCTGATTTATTCAGTTGTGCTATAGTCAACAAATTGTAATTAAGTCCTTTTACCCATTATGTATTTTCACATCTAATTGTATAATTCAATAAAATAGATCCTTTTCCTTTAACCATGCAAGGTGTGTCATTTCCCATTTTCACTGATCCTCCATTATAATGCTCAAGATGATCAAACTTATCTTCATCACCAGTCATGTGGTGTGTACAGCCACTATCAATGATCCAAGTATCATGCTTACTAACTTTAGAAATAAGTGTTATTTCTACATACCTTTCCTCCTCTTTTGAATCATCTTTCATTGCAACAAACACTACCTCTATATCATCATCAATGTCAGTGTCAATGTTATCTTCTTCAACAAGATAACATACATTTTTGCCATTATCTTTTTGATCTTGGTTGTCTTTGTTGTAGCATTGGTAACCTTTGTTATTCCTTCTTCCATAGTTCCCATCACCAGATTAGTCTTTGTCTTTATCTTCCTCTTTCATATTAGGACATCTAGTAGCAATATGACCAACTTCTTTACAATTAAAACAAGCTAAAGGAAACTTTCCCTTATATCTACCCTTACCTTTCTACAGTCTCTGGAACATAAGTGCTTCAATCTCATCAAGCTCATCATCAGTATTACTATCACTTTCATTCCTTATATTATGCTTACTGCTAGATTTACCAATCTTAAGAGATGACATAAAAGAAGACTCAACACTCGGTACAACACTATTATCAAAATTATTCAACTCAAAAGTTGTTAACTTTCCAATTAGATTATCAAGAGTAAGAGTGTTATTAGGTGCAGAACTCATTTCACGAATAACATGTATTTTGATTACGTAGACAAGAAACAAGGTTCTCAAAATCTTACTTACCACTGTATCTTCAGAAATGATACCACCAACTCCTCGGATAGCATTGACTACCTCTTTGATTTAGTTTGTGTACTATGTAATCTTCTCTCCTTCCTTCATCTTCATATCATCAAACCTACCTCTCAAGCTTTCAACTCTAGCTCTCATCACATTTGCATCACCACCATAAACTAGAGCAAGTTTATCCCACATTTCCTTCATTGTAGTACAATCCTTGACATCCTCAAATTCAACATCAGATAGAGCAGCAACAATCTCTATCATAGTAATATTGTGTTCATGTTGGTCTCTCAACTGATCAAGAGTCAAAGGTCCAACAGTTGGTTGTAAGTAGCCATTGTCCAGTAAATGTATAGCAGATTCTCCAATTCTAGATATGTGAAGTCTCATCCGACTTTGCCATGTAGTAAAGTTGTCTTTGTTCAACTTCAACACTTCCCTCTTATACATCTTGTAATCTTTATGCTCAAGTCCTTAAAAATTTCTTCCAAGTAACCTATATGCTCTGATACCAATTGTTAGAATAACTGAGAGGGGGGATGAATCAGTTAGATCAGTTATCCTATAGTCCCAAATACAAAGATGTACCTTACAAAACAATTCCAACAAATTATGCAGCTCGCTAATATAAAATATCAATTTGTCTGTTCACTTTACCGATTACCAGTAAATATCTAACTGTGATTACCAACCAAATAAACTATGCAAAATTTAAAGTATGATAGAAAAATAATCATCACAAATAAAACATAACACAATGATTTAATGTGGAAACCCTGCTAAGGGAAAAACCACCTGGGACCGGTAACCCAAAATAATTCACTCTTCTGAAGTGAGCTCGGTGAAGAGCCAACCTTGTTAAAGGTTACAATACACACTGTTAGGTGTGACCTAGTTAGTGGATTTATCACTAACAGTTAAATTTTGACCAACATTCACTATGGGGTCAACAAGATAACACTTTACATTCAATGAATTTCATAGGGTAGAACATAAGACTGTTAAGTCCACTCGGTTAAGAGATTTTCTGAATCAATGGTTAAACTGATACAGTATTGATCTGATTCAAATACAACTCAATTGAAAATATTTAGATCTATGCTAAGCCCATACAAATCCTCTGATCATTAATCAATTTCACTTCCTCAATATACTTCAACTTACTTTTACTTGGTAAATGGTTCTCTGACTCCTGGTAAACTTTGCAGCTTGGTTCTTTCAATAACCAGTCTGATCAGGCATGCATGAATAAAGTCTTCACGTGAAATCTTTGCAGTCTTCTTCTTTCTGGCATGTTTCAATAATGAAACTCATATCTCTTATATAGACAAGTAAATCATTTTTATATCAGCCATTAGATTTTGCCACTTAATCTCCTTCATCCATTTTGCCTCTTAAACCTTCCTTGGTAGATGTGTCATTAACACATTTCAATCTCATCCTTTAGATCTTCTCCAAATTTTGTCAGTCATGGATCTCATAACAAACTTCATCCTTAACCTTGAAATCAAAACAATATCCAGCTCATCAAATTTAGTCGATTGTTCTTAGCATTTAATGTTTTCATCCACACTCGGTTGATATAGAAATACATCGGTGATAACTAGTTAAACTAGCTTGGTTAATACTGTCAATCAGTATACATTGCATTGGCTCGGTGTATACAGAAATCTTCAATTACCGACCACATTGACTTGTTCAATTTCAAATCTCTTCTTCGTAATAGATTAATGTAACATGCTCAAGTCAATAATATAAAGCCATAGACTCATCAATAAGTTACCTAATGTTTACCTTATCATTATCTGTCATATCCATCTTTTCCTCATGTAGATATCTTAGTTCTTCATCGTTTCCTCCTTCAACAGATGTTCAAATAACTAACATGATAAGTACTGTTAAAACTAGTTAACATCAATGACAACATATTGACTAATTAATCATCTTACATATCATTTCAGTAGCTCAGTGATCTCTAATCATTGTTTCTTTAGTTCATTCAGATATTCAATCAGTTGTAGTTCATCAGATAATTTATGCAATAAAGCTATATGTAGTTGGTGCTTCATTCATGGTGCGATTATTCTACTATCCATGTGAAATTGAAAAATGTGTACATGCTTGTTCATTTATTTCAGAGATCCAACTATGTTTTATTGTGAATGTATCAGTGATCAATTAGTTTGGAGTTTATTGTTATTGTATCATCTTGATGTGATGAATGATTAGAAATATTTGTTCTATTGATTTAAAGATAAATTTATCTTGTGTGTGTGCACATTTGGTTGCTTCACGATTTGATGAGTTTTGAAAGTCTTGCATCTAGGTAGAATTTCTTCAAAAGATTACATCTGCTTAACATAGAATTGCGAGTTCATCTAATTCATGTTTTGTGGGTTTCCATATTTTCATCATTTAATTCGCAATTGTGATTCAATGATGGTTTATGTCCATTAGATTTCATTTCTAGAAAATTTGCTTACAATTCTTGTTACTCAATCTTTTGATTTTGATTTTTTTTGGAAAATTGGTTAAGTTAGGAAATCAGTAAGTTTTAAAATTGCATTCATTGAAAATTGAGAAAATACAAAAAAATGGTTAAAGTTTATTTTGCAGCCTTCAAACGATCGAACCAGCAAAGGCCTCCTCATGAACAATCACATTTATCTTTAGTTGAGCTATTCAGACGGTTGAAAAATAGCCTTACAATAACCTTGGTGATAAATTTGTTATTCTTTCAAGAGGCAAATTTGGATATGGAATTCCTATTAATTGACCCGTGTAAAAACAACACCCACCTTGTGTAGTAAAAGAAAAATCCCTAAATTTGAGACTTTAACTTCTTATTCAAACACACACACACACACACACATATATGTTGATTGGGCCACTTTAAATTTAAATCTTTTTCAACCTTAGAGTTAAATTGATCCTCCCATCATTTTAAGGTTTAATCCTAAAGATTACAATGGAAATGGTTTAGGATTCTTGAAATCTACAACACACTCTTCCAAAGAAGGTCTATGTTTCCAACCTCCCCCTTTGTCCAATCAGTCTAGAAATTAGTCTCCTCATTTTTCATCACAACAAGAGAATAATTTTATTGAGATTTTTAAAGCCAACTTAATTACTCTTCCTTTGAAAAAAATGAAAAAATAATAGACAAGCGAAAGTCAATCCTTCTATTTGTATGTATAATCAAATTTATGACCCTAAAACTAATGAATGTCATGATTTGAAGTGTAAAAGTCAAGAATTCGTTGAGAGTGGTATGATTCAAATGGAAAATAACAATGAATGGAACCTTTAACATGATCATTCTAAATAACATCTATGTTCCTATTATGTTTCTCCACACTATGTGACATTGCTAACCTAACCTATCCTTTAGGGGCTCATTGTCATTCATGGCAGTGTAATTTTAGGTGCAATCATACTGTATCATTGGAAAATGGAAACACTTCCATTTGGGACTGGTTTAGCCCTCTGAGTAAGTGGTTTGGGGTCATGTCAAACACCTTGAATGGGTCTTTGGCTTAGATCTAGCTTTTTCCCATGTCCTGCCCTATTTTCCACTTCTCTTCTACCTATTTCTGGCATCTTGCTCTGAGAATTTGAGGTTCTTGACCTCAAGGTCAAGGTCAACCTTTTGGGTCAAGGTCAACCTCGACCCTGCCCTAGGGTTTAAATTTCAAATTCAGAAGGTTTCTAGATGTCAAGTTTCGGAAAGAATTATTTCCCGCTTTCGGGTCGGCTGTTTCGGGCTTCGAAACGGTAAACTCTTAAATGATATTTAATTTAGGTCCACTTCCAATAGTATAGGCTTAATGGGAATTTATTTCTCTTATGTTCACCTCTCTAGAAGTTTGTTCCCTAGACTAGTATATAAGGAAGCTTTCTCCTCTCATTTTAATGGATCTCTCAATCCATCACAACACAAGATCCATCAAAAATAAATTATCTCTCAAGCATCATCAAGCATCCTTCAACTCAATCAAGGAAGCATTCAAGCATTCAAGTTCTCCATTGAAGATCAAGGGTTCACTTATTCAAGTGTTTGAAGGGATTTGGTTCAAGCATTCAAGATTCGTCATTCAAACCGTAGATCTATCCATCATGGTAGTGTGATCTTCCTTCAAGATCCTTTGTTCATCTTCAAGATCTATTCATTCTTCCTTCAAGATGGATTCCAAGCATACAATCATGGAGGTTTTGATTTACATTTATGGTTTTTAGTGTTGATTCCAATCTTTCATATTAACATACTTGTTTACATTTCAAATACAATTGCATATCTATTGAATATCATAGCTTTTTTGTTAGATCTACTTCTACTACTTGCTAGCATTCTCTATTTCAATTCTATTTCAAGGTTAATTCCAAAACCAGGGTTTGACCAAGGCAAAACCCTCATCCAAACAACAAAAGCATTTTTCTCATAGGAACAGGTGTGGAACAACAAATTACAAAGTAGATTCAGACACCCTTTTTGACAAACTTTCAGGATTCGTGAATAGAATTTTCGTTGGAGCAATGCAGGTCAAGGTCGACATAAAGGGGTCAAGGTCGACCTTTATTTGGGTCAAGGTTGATCTGGTTCAGAAAAGCAAAAGATTTATGGGTTTTCTCTATTTCTTTGTTTCCAGGCTAGATCTAGTTGCAGAATTTCCAGAAACTGAGTATAGACATAAGAAAATTGGTATTTCCATATTTGCAACCCTTCAATATAAGTGTTTTATTTGTTGCTTTATAATTAGATCCCCTTTCCCTCTTTATCCATAACTAGTTGATTCTTTTTTGCATTGATCATCTCCTTTCGGTTAATCAATTGGGATCTCCTTGTCTTGGATTAGGAGGTGATATATGTCCACAACATTTTCCACATTACACACAACCACATAGATATAAAAATATATTTTTATATCTTACACATACTTTGTGAGAAATATAAGTCTTTCTTATCCTTGTTTCCATGTACAGGGAACAAGAGTAATGTTTCAATCTCCTATCTCTCCTTAGGAACCATTTTCTCTTTTTTTATTTGTCTTTTATAACATGATATTCCTTATTGCATAGAATTTTTTTTTTCTATATGAGGATTATTTCTCTTTTTTCGGTGAGGTTTACATCCTTTTTTACAATAATATCCTTTCTTGAAAGTGCATGTCTATTATAAATGACCTTTCACTTTGTTTCATTTTCAAATGTCTATTATATTATCTATTCCATCATTGCACCACCTATATTTTGGGTGAGTGGAACTGGCATAAAATATCTTGCTATACTATCTTGTCCTCTCCCTCATGTTTCCCTCATGGATCACCTAGCATAATGCATCTTGCTAGCTTGTGGAATCCATGATTTATTTTTTCTCTTTTCCATGATCTCATAGCTTTGCTAGTAGATTGTATAATTGAATCATGTATCATCATTGATGTGTTCTCTTAATCTTCATATGGGACAACTTATGTTCTTGCAATAGCATTTTGAGCATGAAACTAGTGGTTGGGACAATTGGTTCATCGAGGTCTCTTTAACTAGTTGACTTGAAGCCTTAGTAAGCTTTTGGTCTTAGGTTTATTTTTGGTTTTTTTGTGCCCTTGTACATGGTTGCGTGAGTTAAGATCCTTGGTTTTAGAACTTCTCTTGAACTTAGTGATGTCTTACCTCTTTAAGTCTTTTCCATGCGCACGCTCTCTCTCTCTCTCTCTCTCTCTCTCTCTCTCTCTATATATATATATATATATATATATATATATATATATATATATATATATATATATATATATATATATATATATATATCTATTTTTCTACTTTACCATGAGTATGTGTTTAGGCTCACACTCCTGCCAAAATAGTGGCTAAATGTAGTGTTGTAAATTGTAAGCACCTTGCTAAGGTATAAAATTTATACTTATTTAGCACCCATTTTAGTGTTTGATCATTCTTCTATGCATCATTAAATATTAAATTATGTATTTAATTAATAAATATTTAAATATTTAACCTTTTATCAATTCAATATCATCAATCTCTATGAGGGCTCCTTAATTATGTGTGTCCCCCTTTACTTATTTCGTACATTCAATACTCGTTTGCATATATAGGCCCTATTATCATGTGTGGCCTATTTCATACATTTCCATTTATTACACCTTGATTTCACACAAGTTTTTAGTGCCCCCTATCCATATTGACTCCAATTTAAATTTGAGCCTTGATCACCTCGTAAAGGGTAGCTCAGGATGTATGGGGCAACCCAAGTTTCCCTTACACTAGGAAGGACCTCTTATGTTGTGAATGGGGCCCAAATATAAATTGAAGAGATTTTTTTTAAATTTTTAGTGGGATTCCAAGTTTGTGTAGGTGTACTTTGAGTTTTGAGCCCTAAAATGGCTAGGTGAGGTATAAATACAAGGCCGCATCTCTCATTTTGGGATCCATCAATCAATCAATCAATCTCATCAAGACACAAGAACTAAAGTATCCATAATCTCAAGAATTTAAGGAGAAGTCAAGAATTTCATCTCATCAATGTATCTAATAGTCTATTATAGATCCCCTAACTTGTCATTCTTTTTTGTCTGATCGAGGGTGCCTCCCACAGTCAAGGGCAAGTGTAGTCACCCCGTACACTCTAGGTTTCCTCATAAAAACAATTTTGGATAAAATTTGGTGTAAAAGTCAATCTCTACATTTTATTTCTTGATCCAATCCAAAAATTGAGTTCTTAGTATGTTGACTATCTCTATTTTACAAAAGGCTCCTTTCTCTTTCTTCCTATCCCTAGATTTCACATTTTCACAATCATCTTCTATAACAATGAAGGATAACTGCATTCACTTAGTGCTTGAGTCTCTTCAATCTAGGTAAATCATCTCCCTTCAAATGTAAGAGGAGATAGACTTGTGGTTCCTAGTTTGGTCATACAAGCTAGTGAACATTATTTCCTTCATTAAACACAAATAGTAATATACATTTCAAGGTTGAAGGTGATAAATTTTTTATAGTAGTTGCATATTTTGATGGTATCATTATTAGTGGAGATGTTGATGTATGCAAGAAATTTTATGAGTAAATATACAAGTAATTTGAGATGTCAATGATTGGAGAGTTGTCTCTATCCTAGTCTTCAAGTTACTCAAATGAAAGATGGATTTTTCATTTCTTAGATGAATCATATCAAGAAGGTGTTGAAATTTTTTAGCATGGAGAATTGTAAACTAGTTAGAACCCCCATGATCACTGGTTGTGACTTGAGCAAGGGTGACGAGTCTATGGAAGTGGATCAAAACTTTATAGATCTATGATTGGTGGATTGACGTATCTGAATGCTTCAAGATATTATGCATGCAATATGTTTGGTTACAAAATATCAAGCTAATCCTAGCAATCTCGTGATAAAGTAATAAAAATGATATTCAAATATTTGAAGGGAACTCTATATTTTGGATTGTGGTATAAAAGCAATGATGATTTCTCTCTAAAAGCTTATAGAGATGATGATTGGACATGATATATTGATGATAGAAGAAGTACAAGTGGTGGTGTATTTTTCTTAGAAGACAAAATTGGTCTCTTGGTTGAAAAAAGAGCAATATTTAGTGTCATAGTTTACAACATAAGCATAATACATAGCAATAACATTTTGTTTCACTCAAGTGATGTGGATGAAGTAGAATCTCAAAGATATTAAGGTGATGCATGATGAGGCAATTCCTGTGATAATACAAGTGCAATTAAAATTTGAAAGAATATGATGATGCATTCAAGAACTAAAAACATTTGTATATGGTATCACTTCTTAAGAGATAAGGTTGCAAAAATGGAAGTCAAACTAGAGTATAGACATTTTCACCAAAGACACTTTTGACTATCTCTAACATAATTTAGGGGTTATTTCCCCTCCTTCAAGCTAGATTCATAAGAGTGGTGCATCTTTATAAGGATGATACTTAATGTCTATATTTTGTCTCTTGGATTGATGTGGTTGCTTATTTTAGGAGGATTGTGAAGGTTGTGTTGGAAAAAATGGTCAGCGCTCCTCTTAGGATTCGTGACATGGCTTGACCACTTCTTGTGTCTTCTATAAGTCTAGTGGTTGTATTAGGCATTAACAAGTTGATCTTTTGGTGTAACGGCAACCACTACTTATAACAAGTGGTATCAGAGCTTGGTCACAGGTTCGAATCCCCTTAGGTAACATTGAGGGGGAGATTGTTGGAAAAAATGGTCAATGCTCCCCTCAAGATTCGTGACATAGCTTGACCACCTCCTGTGTCTTCTATAAGTCTAGTGGTTGTATCAGGCATTAATAGGTCAATCTTTTTTTAGGTCGATCTTTTGGTGTAATGACAACCACTACTTGTAACAGGTTGTGATTTCTTTGTTACAAGAAAGTATTGTAGAAGTATGAGAGATCACTGATAGGAGGAGTGTTGTAGTTGTAAAAAAATGTACCTAGAAGGTGGAGAAGTGTTTATAAGTTTTTTGTATTTCACCTTGTGTCCTTGATGTCAGAGAGAGAGAGAGAGAGAGAGAGAATCATGCAAAAAGTTGTAGTGTTGGTGGTTTAAGTGTTGCTATCAATGACACAAGGGGATATTATTGGAATTTTGCATTATGTTATCATTAATGTCAAAAAATTTGGAGGTATTTGTTAGTTGTGTTTTCCATTAGTGTTATGGAAGATGATATAGGTCTAGAAATGAGTGTTTAGATGTTATTCTAATGTCTAGTGATGATGTCGAGTTAATATATGGTATTTTTGGAAGATGATAGTATGAGAAGCTTGAATATGTAGGAAAGAGTATTTGAAGTCCTTATGAGAGAATGCTTTGTATTATTTTGCATAGGAATTTGATGACTTTTAGTTCCCATCATAATGTCTATAGTCCCCCATAATTTATTGATTGTAAATGTTATGAGTTACTGTTTGCTGACAGTAAGGTTTTCTATTAGGATTGGTTTGAGATGTTTCAAATTGCTCTACAATATTGTTTTTGAGTGTGTGACTTAGTGGACATATTCAGAAGGCTTATGGGGTCTTGTAGTTCAAAATTCATGTGTTGGTTTGCTTCACAAATGAAGTTATGTTGTTCTATTGTTCACAATTTTATTTGTGTTGGTCTCTAGTTGACTCAGTGGATAATCTTTATTAAATTATGATCTTTCAGTCAATATATGAATTGGAGATTGAGTTAAGAGGTTGTAATGGGTCTTTCAATGATGTGCTAATATCCACATCAAGTAATTTGCATGGTATGATGTTTTTCTAGTCTGATTGGTTAACGCAATTTATTTATTTTCTACGCATTATGTTTGATGATGACTTTGGAGGATATTGTGTTGTATGAAATTCATTTGAAACAATTGAGGAAGATGTGTTGTGATGTATTTAGGTACCCTTCATGGGGTGGACCACATTGAGCTTAATTGTTCTTGATGTCTAATTTTGTGTATATAATGACTATTCTTATTATGGTCGACCTAATTGAGGGTTTTGGTGATCACATTGATATAAATGGATGTATGGATGTTTGAGTTGAAGTGTGAATTGAGAATTAATGATGTGGAAGAGAAATTAAAAAAGTAGAAATCTGAATATCATTTGTGATGTAATTTGATGATTGTATCTTTTTGATTGACAAAGTTGTGAGTTGTGTTTTGCATGATATTGGTCACTTGACAAAGTGTTTACGAATAATTTTATGATAAGGAGAACTTATTCATTTCATTTCATCATATTCATGTGCCTTCTATAATACAATGAGTCCTTTTAGAAGCTTGTGCAAACCTGTATCTTGTGCTAGAATTATGCGCTTCAATCTACACATCCCTTTCTATCTTGTCTTGAGATTGTGTGTCTCAAAATTGCAAGTCCATTTTATCTTGCCCTAAGATTGTGTTCCTTAGCCTATAAATCCTAATTAGTAGTAATGGGCTTTCATGGTCTTTGGCCTAACACACTGTATTTAGTTATTCATATAGTGAATGTGATTCCCACTGTAGTTTTTCCCATATTGGATTTTTCCACATCAAAGTCTAGTGTTCATGTGTTTGGTGTTTATTGTTCTATCTTTTGTTGATAGTTAGTTGGATTATAAAGATAATTAATAAGTGTTTGTGATAAAAAAAAAATTAAGGATATTCTCAAGACTAATTCACCCCCCTTTTTATTTTTATGGCGTGTTCAATAATACAACCAACATTTTTTTGTAGCTAGGATGTACTTAAAGGTAAAATACATCTTTCTAGTTGGACATAATGTATATGTGAGTTGACAACTATGTACTTGTGTAAATGGACCCACAATTTGTACTCATTTTTATTCTAATGCCCTTCCTCGTGACAACAAGATATAGTATGAGTTATTTACTTGTCATCATATATGGGGGTAGAAAAAAAATGAATGAGACTCATGGTGTAGTATGGGATGCACTATTTTTTTAAAAATTTTATTATGATGCACTTAAGGGCTCACATGTTAGTGAACCAAGAAGAGGGGGAGATGCTCATAATAAGGTCACAACAACTTCCTCTTTTCAACTAAGCTCTATGTGGACATGTGATGTTTAGGTTACTCACTCTGTAGATATGTGTTGGGTGTATCGGCTAGGCATATTAAGTATATTGGATACATGCACAAGCTATCATAGTATATATTATATACAATGCATCCTAACTTTTTTACTCTATGTATATGTGATGCATACCTGAGCTAGTCACTATGTTTATTAGTGACTTATATATAAGAGTTAGTCACACTAGGTATATGTGGCACAAGTGGGAGTTAGCCATGTTGTGTACAGTTGAGGTATGCTTGAGCCAACCATTTTGTGAACATGAGATGTTAAAATGACATGGTCTCTATGTAGTTTTATGTGTGTTCATATACTAGTGTTGGCATGCAACTAACACTTGATTGGAGTGTTGGTATAATTAAGACATCTTACCTTGGTTAATTATCACCTAGGTCCCAATTAAACTTTACTTAAGCTTACTCAAGGACTGCATAAGAGATTTTAGGATAGTTTCAAGTTAATGTAAACTTTTCATGATATTATTTTATGATATCCATTTATTTGGATGGAGTTTTCCACTTTGGAGGGTGATCCACCTTTTGTGTTGTTATTACACTATCACCTATCAACCTTTTGTGGAGAGATAGCTTTTCATGTTGATTATCATGTAATGAAACAATGAAACTTGTTATTATCTCATTCACTCCTTTGTCACCTTGGCTATATAAGTAAGGGGTCTCTTATAAAACAATAATCTAAAAAGAGGGGCAGGATGAAGAGGAAATTGAAACTGGTCAGAACTCCCCTATCATTGATGACAAAGAGGAGGAACAAATGGAGGGGTAGGATGAAGAGGAAATTGAAACTGGTTAGAACTCCCCTATCATTGATGAAAAATAGGAGGAACAAAAAGAAACAAGTGCTAGTACTGATCAGAATGCCACTGAGGAGGAAAAAAGTCAAAAAGATGATTTTATCGCTCCCCTGGAGGTTGATATGAATCTAGACAAGGCTAACAGCGGTGAAGGTCAGAGTATTCCTCAGGATTGGATCAATCATGAGATACAGGAGATTAAGCTCCACCTTCATTCTCTGGAGAAAACTACGGAAACCCTGAATATGAAGCTGGAGAAGCTGGAGAACAAGATTTTGGATAAGGTAAACAATAAAAGTTGGAAGGAGGAGATAACTACCGAAATCAAAAAAATCATCGGCAACAAGGTGAAGGAAATTAAGGTCAAAGTTAGCAACAATGGGAAAATGATTAACGAAGTCCTGAGCTACAACAATGAAGGACTCAATGTGGTTGTCATCAACTTGAATATGCTTCACAACTACCTGGAGAAAAACTAGTTGGAAAACACGACCATAACTACTAATGATTATTCTGGGAGTGTAGGTCCAGGTACTAGAACCAGAGGGCATACTTAGAGGAAGATCCATGAGAAGCTGAAGGACCTGAAAAAGCAATCCAGAAGATGGAGGAGCTGAAGATGAAGGTGGACAAAATGATAAGCAATTAGTTTTGTCCTGTTCGTTGCTGGGTGCTACTGGTAATGTTGCTAGATCTGTTTTCTTTTCTTTTGTTGTCGTTTCTAGTGTTTTTTTGGGTCCTGCTCTATTCTTTCCAACATGCATTTCATCTTGGAAAACTTTAATGCTTTATCTTTCTGCTATGATGTAAATGGTTTCGGGTTCCATTCAAAACCTATTTTTACCTTATTCAAAAACAATAATCTAATTCCAAACCAAACCATACACAATAAAATGACTATGAAAGATTGTGGAAAATTAATATTCTTAATCTAATTCTCATTGAATTCAAATTGGTTCCAGTTGAATCATTCCAATTATTCTATTGCATTCTTGATGATAATACAATTTTTTCTTATCATATTCATTCTCACTCATAATTGTGATTCATTTTCCTAATCTTGGGTGGTTACCTTCATAGCCAAATCTTACATGGTATCAAAGCACATAGAGTACCATTGGTTTCCCATTGTATAAATATTTTGGTGGGGTCTTCTTTGTGGCTTTCTATTATAGGGAAAAATTAGATCTTGTTGGTATAAATCAAGGCTAACATCACATTGAGGAGGTCCAAAAATCCCAAGTTCAACTTTTGTTTCATTCACATCGGATATCAGAGGCCAAATATATAGCCATTTGAATTTTGGAGGTGCAACAACAATTTAGGCATCACAATTATGTAGGTGATTTTAAAATAATGATATCTAAGTCATCTAGACTCCTTTTTTTGAGCATTTGTTTTTTCGATTTGGGATAAAATTTTGTGCTCTACACATTGGTATTGGTGATTTTTAATTTTAGTGTTTGAATTTTTTTGAAAATTTCATAATCTTATTTTTGCAACTTCCAAGGTCTCGTTCGGGTTCATATAGACTCCTTTTTAGGTGCAATCTTTTTGGAAGTGCATGATTTTTTTTTCTATTTTATAGTAGTACTATTAATTTATTGTGATTGTGATTAAAAAAAATGTACTTTCAAAATTTGGCTTATTTTTGCAATTGTAATGCATAGACTTTAGTATGGTCTTTTGCATAGTGATCTAAGTTTATAATAGCCTATTTGTGGCAATTGTGATCATTGAAAAGGAACGTCCAAGAAAATTAAAAAAAGATCATTTTTTATTTATTATTTAATAAATTTTAATAGTAATAAAATATTTTTAATTTTTTATAAGTTTTTAAAACAAATTTCAAATAAATAAAAAAATTTAAGAGATAGATTTTTTTCCACCTATCCTACTTGTAATGGAACATTCCTCCAACTAGCAGCTAGGGGACTAGTTGTCCTTTATGTTTTCTTGGTACATCAATCCAATTAGAGGGCATCATTAGATATCATTTGAAATAAATCCATTGTGGCTTCACTATCTATTTCTAGCTTTGCATCGTTGTTATATCACGCAATATTCTCCTGCATGAGCTATGTTTTACATGCACTAATATAAAGTGTTGTTATTCTTTGTACTTTGTCATTGATGAAATATTTGATGTAATCCTTATATTATTAGTAAATTGAGAATTATCTTGTGAGACTCGGTGCATGGATCTAGTTGAGACTTAAAATGTATTAATATGGCATTGGAAAGTATCTATTTGATGCTCAAGAAGGTGTCTCCATGTCTGGTTTCTATCATATTACAATGATTGATTCATCATCAGTTCTTCATTGATATTAGTACCTAGTTTTGTCACACTTTGACATTCTTTGTGCAACATTGAATCTATTTTCTTCCTATGGAGGAGAATAATTGGTCATCATCTTGGACCATATTTATAGGAGATTTGGCATTGGGTGGGGCTTCAAGATTTTTCCTCTTCTCTTTTATGGGGGTGACTTTTTCCTCATATAAGGCTTTGTTCTTCTCCTTGAGAGAATTGCCTATTTTTATCTCTCCTCTGGAGGGGAGTTTTCTCTCATGTGGTTTTCTCCCTTTCTCTTCTTGTGAGAGATTGCATTTGCATTGTACATGGGTACCTAACATGGCCTTGTCATTGAGACCCATTATGTATTGTTAGCTTTTATACATTCTCCCTAAGCTGCACTTATGGGGGGTGTTGGTGTAGTAATTAAGGCATTATAGACTTTACATAAGCTTACTTAGAGAATTACACAAGAGTAGTCGGAGCATTTCCACTTTATGTGGACTTATCATGATATTATTTTACGATGTCCATTTATAATGGATGGAATTTTCTACTTTAGAGGGTGATCTTCCTTTAGTGGACATGTGATTTCACCTTTGTTGGGTGATCCACCTTTTGTGGTGTTATCACACTATCACCTATCCACCTTTTGTGGAGTAATAAATTTTCATGTTGATTATCATGCAATGAGTCTCATTCACTCCTTTGTATTCACCTCGACTATATAAGAAAAGGGTTTCCTATGTAGCAATCATTTAATTTTAGTTGAATTCAAATTGATTCTAGTTGAATCATTCCAATTATTCTATTTCATTCTTAGTGAGAATACAATTTATTCTTATTATATTCATTCTCTCTTGTTATTATTCTTTCTATTGCCTCTAGATATGGGTTCATAGCCAAATCTTATATTTAATGTATTTATTACCATTCCATTCTAATTAGATTCAATTGAAACCATAAGCTCAATAAACAATACAATTTAATCAAATATAATCCCATATGTGAGATTTTAAATGGGGATACATAATTAAGGCCATTACAAATGAGCCCTTAAGGTTTAGGTCCAGGTCTAGGGATGACATTGACATGGAGAGCTTACTTCTTTGCAATATGCTCGTATATGATTTGTGGATTACATTTCATGTCATAATTGTGGCAGGAAAAATTATTGGCCCTTCTAAATTAGATGGAAGATGCTTGGTCAATTAAGGCAAGTTTGTTAGACTTGAAAAAAATAGTAGCAACTAAGGGGTGGTTATTACAAGAATGTTCAAGCTTGCATACTACAAGTTTGTATAAAAGGACAAACCTAATTCATTAGAGATCACAAACAAGATCCATCAATAAAAAAAGATTTATCATTCAATCATTTGACAATCATTTAAATAAAAACTACATATTAGACATCTTGTATAATTTCTTATCTTGTCTTCAAATTATTCAAAGCATCAAATAAATTTGAAAATTCTGACTGAAGATATTATCTTAATTTAAAAACTCTAATGATAACTCTAGACATTATCAACAAATTTTAACAAGAGATGCAAGTGTCAAAATTCTTTCCTATAGTGTAAAGATATTAGGGGTAAGATATGGTGAAATGAGAATGTGTTTAAGATGGAGTCAACAAATTATGTCACATCTGACATGTGGAAGTCATATATCTATATTGAATGAGGCATATTGGTTTTAAGTTAAAATTTGTATGTAAATTTGAATGAAGAATTTCAGTTTGCATGTTGAGTGAAGCATGCTTAGTGCAAGTATGAAATAGTTGAATATGATGCAAAACATAATCATTTAGAATAACACATTGTAAATTAACCCTTGTGAATAGACCACCGTTTAAAAAAATTATTCATTAGATATTCATAATAAGGTAGGTCCTTGTAGAAGACAAACAATTAGAGGTAGCTTGAAGACAACAAAATTTACAATTGTCAATCACGTTGAATGAATGCAATTTTACATAGAAATTTGTACAAGCAAACTGGAATATGCATGTCTTCCTAGTTTTTTCAGAAGTCATCAGCCTCTTCAAGCTTTCTTTTGTCATGGAAATCTCTGGTTGCAGCTATTAACAATTGTAAATTAAATGTTAATTGATGATGCAGACTAAATGGCCAATCTTCTTGATGAAGGGTGCTCCCCTTAATACCACAAACACATAACAGAAATAGAGAAACAACAACAATAATATGCAAGAATAGAAAATTGGCTTCTTATTATCTCCACAAATGTGGAATTACAAACTTTCAGAATTACAATATGCAAAGCCACATGGGCATTCCTTACAACATTCTGTAGGACAAAGCCTCCAATCAATACCCAGATCTACTACCCAGAACTATTCCCAACTGCCTAAGACAATAATACAGCCTTCCTCATATAGGCAATTTTCCACCGCCTGGAAGGTTCCAGAATTTTAGCCAATAAGGCCGACCAAACTTAGAATTATTTTATTTTACATTTTATTACATCATAGTCGGCTCATGATAACCTTTGAAACCTGAACAGAAATTTTGAAGAAAATTATTTTCCGTCATTTCGGGTGGTCCAACTTCCGAAGACCATAAGTCATCACCAGTTGACCCGATCGGCTATTATAACCCCATTTCGGAAATGCCATGAAGCGCTCTACAAGCTCAACTAGTGCAAGTGCCTGTCACCCAATTTTTTGACCTCATCCGGGGCCTCTAAAGCCTTCAAAACTGAGTTCAAAGTTTCTGTACCCTGCTGCCAATACCGAAAATCTTCAATATCTTCCAATATACACTTGATCTGGCAATGAAACTTTACTGGCAGGCTTATATGACCAAAATGAACCTCCAAGAAAGAAATCAGATCATTCTGAGCACATACGAAAATTACCAAAAATAGTAACTTTCCATAAATAGCAGCTCTGCACAAAATAGCCCTTATTGAATATAAAAAAATAGAAATATTTTTGGGTGATGCAAGATTGCTCTTACACCCAGGATGCTCCTGCATCACTTCTTTGCCTATTAATTATAACCCACAGACATGAGAATAAAATTATAGAGAAAAGAAGAGAATTAGATCAAATTTGCAAGAGACTTTGAAGGGCAAGAAATCAATCATTAACTATAAAGTGAAACAAAAAAGATGTTACATAAACTATATCCTGAAGAGTCAATATTGATTACCTGCTTTGTCAGAGTGTGTGTGGAAAAACTTTGACTTGACATCCTTGGTAGAATAGGACATGTGAAAGAGAGAAAAGATGAGCAAATAGACATTGAAAATCTACAGTTAGCAAGTTGAAGAGTAACAATAGGATAAGCTAGGTAACAATTTCATGTACACATAAAGTGCATTGAAGTGTTAAGTTATTGATTACCATGTACACATATTGATTACCATCTTTTATCTCTTTCATGTACACATATTGATTACCATCTTTTCTCTCTTTCATGTACACGTATTGATTACCTGCTTTGTCAGAGTGTGTGTGGAAAAACTTTGAGCTAACATCCTTGGTAGAATAGGACATGTGAAAGAGAGAAAAGATGAGCAAATAGACATTGAAAATCTACAGTTAGCAAGTTGAAGAGTAACAATAGGATAAGCTAGGTAACAATTTCATGTACACATAAAGTGCATTGAAGTGTTAAGTTATAGTTTAAAAATCTATTTAAAAAAAAAAAAATCATTAATGTATTATTTTCTTTGAATACAAAAAATGACAAAAAAATTTAATGATGAAAAAAAGAATGAAATTCTTTTCAATAATTAAACATGGATGGTAAGTTATCATAAGAATTGTCATACTCAAACGAGATTATTATTAACAAAAGTAGTATCCTCAACTTAAAGTTACAAAGTAAGTTGGCAATTTGTCCAGTTTGATTATAGTTAAGTTGAAAAAGAGAAAATAAGATAATTTGAACAAATTTGATATTGACTTTCAAGGACAGTAAATCAATCACTAACTGTAAAGTGTAGTAGAAAAGATGTTACATGAAATAGAGCCTGAAGAGTCAATATTGGTTACCTTCTTCATGAGAGAGAGTGTGTGAAAAAACTATGAGCTCTCATCCCTAGTGGAATAGGACCTACGAAAGAGAACAAGATTGGGCTGATAGACATTGAAAATCTGCAATTAGCAAGTTGAAGAGTAACAATAACTTAAGCTAAGAAACAATGTCATGCATAGCAATTTGAAGAGTAACAGTACCATAAGACAGGAAACAATTTCATGTACAACACATAAAGCGCATTGAAGTGTTAAATGTGTTTGTTCTCAATTTGGTCATAGTGAAGTTTAAAAAGAGTAAACATTCATGTTAGCTAAAAATGCTTTATGCAGTCATTGTTGATGTTTTTTGAAATAAAATAAATGTGTTAGTCCAAGTAAAGAAAAATAGCAGAATCAAGTGTTAGGAATGAGAAATAAGAAGCTTACCTCATTGGATATATGAAATACAAAATCGTAAAAGTAATGATTAATTTTTTATGCAGTGGACCAATAAATGCCTCATGAGAAAAAGGAACAAAGTTACACTTTGCTAGGAGAGAATAACCTAAGGAAGCATAATGTAAATAATAAACACAAAACTTGTAAGTGACCCATAATCTTATACCCCACCAACATTTCAAGAAGGTTTTTCAGAAGTCTTGATAAACTGTTGTCCTTAACATCAATGTGGCAAGGATTGGAGAAGGCTTTTTTGTTGCGGGAAATTATCCTTCATAAATTTCTTTATTGAAGCAATAGTATATGCGCTAGTGGCACATTTTTTAGTTTTTATCTCATGTCTTGCTAATTCTTGCCTTATTATTAGGCTTGACATATGGACATTGTACAGTAGGATCATTAGCATTATATATATTTTTAAAATTGTTTTGTCAACGACAATATTGTAGACGCAAATTGCAATTGATAGTATTTGAGACATTGTATTTGAATATAAAGAAAAATGACATTATATGAAATGAGACAATCTATATATTAATGTGAAATGATGACATGTACATTAGCAATGAAACATTAGATACATTACGAAGAAAAGGAACATAAATAATAGCGAAGTTGTAAAAGCATAACTTGCTTTAAATTTATTTTACAAAAATGCTGAAAGGAACACCTTTGAAACAACAAAAATAACAGCTGTTTCTAACTATTACAAGCATTTAAATCAGTGTGTGTTTTCTATGTAATGCAAAAGGAGACAAAGTGGGGAACTAGAAAACTTGTAGATGTTTGTGAGCATGAAAACCATTATGTGCATTACGAAGTGGTTGTAGTATATTGATGTAAACAACATTTGAAACATAGTATGACACTGCAAATGTTTTGAATGTAATGCAAAAAGAAACATGTTCAAAATAACAGAGATAGTAGATGTAAGTGACAATTATAAACATTTAATACAGTGAATCTATTTTATGTAATGTTGTAGACAAGTAGCAAACAACAAAAATAGTATATGTTTGTGAGCATAAAAAGCGTTTGGAACGCAGTGTTCAACTTTAAAAGTATTCATCAACTGCTATTAAATAACAAAATTTTGAATGTGGCAGCTGAAAGACAATATAAGCATATAAAGGAGCGTTCATTAGGGTGAGATGTATGCACGATTCCTTTTGTTTTCAAAATCTGGGACATGCACAGTAATCTGGTTACTGCAGCACAGTTAGTATTATATAAAAAAGGTCAATGAATATTAGATTGCGAAGCATAAAGAGTAACAATATACTTACCTTTGTCACAACAGTTTTTGTCTATTTCATATTTTTCAACATCTACAATTTCCTATTGTTGCATCTTGAGTTTATTTGTTGAATTCATTTCTTATACAAATATGCACTTTTTGCAGTAATCAATACAAAATAGGATCTTTTTATTTGGAAATGGTAGGGTATAGGTATAGTTTCTTGCTCTTGGGTTTTCCTACTTGATCAATGATGTTATTGCCTTCTATAGCACTAAACATATATTGTTACTATAATATATCTGAAGTCTAAATTATTTTGATATTATTACTATTTCATATTTCTATAAATATATGTTTATTCCTATTTAATCTCTTAATCAATGAGCTAAATAAATATTTTCAATATGTCTTGTACCAAATATGTGTATATATATTGTGTCTAATATTTTAAAATATTGACAATATATATCACAACAAATGACATAAGATTCACAAAAAAAAAGTAAGAACTATAATGGTATATTAGATCATAATACTCATAAAAATTAATGTGATACAATGAGGAAAATTCAATACATGAAGAAAAATGAGAATCACAAGTAACTCATGCTATAATGTCAAATGAAAAAATAAATAAATTAATAACTATAAGACATATCAAAGTATAAGCCAAAGTAGCTCAAGTACATGCATTCAATTTTAATAATCATGTATATAAGAATAATACAAGGATAAAAATGTTTATCATGTAAATTTCATTTATGTTTTCTTGGACACTAATGGCTCTATTAAAAATTTAACTCTTAGAATACCTTGGAAGTCTTTGAACAAGGCTCCTTAAACTTGCATTGACAATCTTTATCAACTTGCCTCAAATGTCTTTGTTGACTTGTCTCAACTAACAACTATATTATAGTTGTATTTCCATTCAACTAGAAGGAAAAAAATGTTAAATCAAATTTAGAATTTGAAATAATAAACAAGCATGAGATAATTCAAGGGAAAAATATATGCATCTTAATAAAATTATACGAAGATTAATAAATAAATAAAGTACAATTAACCAATGTGCTGATATCTTCCTATTAGAAAAATATATAAAAGTAAATGAAAGTGATGGTACATTTCTATTAGAGAAATGTAAAGTATAAAATATTAAATTGATTAAATTTAATTGATAAAAGTAATAAAATATTCCTTGCTTGTGACATACATCATGGTTTAAATTATATGAAAGAAATAGTAAAGAAACACTCAAATGAATATTATAGAATCTTGAGAAAAAAATTTAAAAATGTATATTTAAAATGTGTCTTTTGTCAAATAGAAGGGAAAAATAAGTCTTATTAAATACACAATTCTTATTTAATACATAATTCTTATTGTGTGCAACTATTTTATCCAATGCTTAATAATATTTTTATTATACAAATCAATTTTTGTTTGACATTCTCTATTTTTTTATTGGCTGAGGATATTTTTCCCCAATTGAAAGGAGATTTGTTTTCAGTTCCTTCACACTCTGTATGTGTTATTGCTTGTTGGTAGGTTGTGTTGTCTAAAGTGATTCACGTGGCTCCTCGTTGGTAGCACATTTTGCATACATGCATACTTAGCTCAGGAATCTATTAGCTGTAAGGACCTAGTTTTTTCTCTACAACAGTCTTTGCATTGACAACATTTAATTTTATAATTTAAATATTAGGTTTTCAATCACTTTCAAGATTTTTTTTAAAATAAAGGACATTGGAAAAAGGCTTTAGACAGTTTTGTTGGTTTTACTTAAATTGTTTGGAGTTTTTAGTTTCAAATCTATATTGCACTAAAAGCATGTGAAATTAATCAAGAAAAAAATAGGTTAGAATTAGAAATAGTTCTTTGTTAGGGTTTGGGATAAAAATAGAAAAAAAATAGTCTACATAAAAGTCACAATTTATTGGAAAATTTAGAATCTTTGTCTTTGATACTAACTTCTACTTGTCTAACAAACCACTAGAATGATATGTGGGCACAAAAAATAATAAAGTTGCAAATGTAGAACATTAACAAAACCAATTGTAAAAGAAGCACTAAGATGAAGAATGCGGAGAAAAAAATACATCAAGAATTGGGTGTATAAACTATTAAAGTATAAACTCTCCAGCCGAAGTCCAATAAATCTAGACTCATTGTAATTTATACCAGAACCTCCTTCATTGAATCTTATACTTATGGATAGCCTTGTTAGAGTTTTGGGTGGCATTGTGAAACAATCATCCCTTTTTTCCATTCTTGATTACTTGGTATGTTTGGGGTGAGGCTATGGGATTCCTTTGAGACAGTGTTGGTAATCCTAAAGAGTATTCAAAGCAAAACCCATGAAAAGCTAAAAATAAAAAACAACAAAAATAAACAAGAAAACCACCCAAATGTGATGAGGATGATCTGGTAAACCATCAAACTAGAAATACTGGCAAAAAGAGGATTTGGGGATTTTATAGATAGAATGAATGACAAAAGGAATGCTAAAGTTTAAACCTATTGTTGATATTTGAGAAATGGCCTCAGTTTGGAAATGTGGGAATTCTAACTTAGAGATCAAGGCAAAAACACTAAGGGAGATAAACACCCTATGCACTTCTATGGTGAAGTAATTTTAAATTTTAAACATAGAGAATATTTTAGATGTGATAAGATCTGATCATTAGGATAGAAATAAGGAAGGATTTATGAAAACTCTTACTTGTGAAAGCCTCACATCTTTTTGCCTCCCCACTACGAAGCCCTTTTTGTGTTGGGTACTGCACGAAGGGAAAAATCACAAATTAATACTGGTAAAATTTGAAATAAATATAAAACAACCAAAAAGCATAAGAGGTGCACTGTAATAAAAAAAGTGGGGTTTATAGAAAATACGCTACAAAATTACATTAGCTTAGAATGCCAAACACTAGGAACCAAGGATAAATGTAGAGAACACACCAAGAGCCTATGTCAAACAGAATGCCAAGGACCATAATAAAGCGTAATAGAATGCGAAGGACCAAAATAAGGTAGAGAAGAGTTGTAACATTTACGCTGGTTAAATGAGCTTGCATGATCAACATTAAATTTGAATTAAATCACATAATAGCCTGAGAAACACGTGCCTTTTTCAATTTCTGTCTAACTAAAGTTTAAAAATTTGATTTTTCTCCTTACCTTCTTTGGTGACAGCCAATGGAAATATAAATAAATAGCATTATTTTAATTTCCTTAAATATGCTAAAATTATTGAACTTTGGGAAATGGAAAAGATCTTTAAAATACACAAATATGATTGGTGCAATTGAAAAATATTTTTGCATCTAATGGATGGAATATTTACCTGCCATATAGGTAGGAACTAATAAAACAAATAAAAAATTAATCTTGTAAATATAAAACTAAATAAAAAACTTTACCATTTCAAATCTAGTCATAAAAAACCACTTTAAATCAATGAACATAATTTAAACTAAAATATCTCATCAAATACAAAATTAAGTACATAAATCTCCTTTTATCACTTTTGTAAAATTTAGTTTATTTATTTATATGGTGTCACTTTCTAAGCTCTATCATATGATTTATATTTGATTAATGGGTCAGTTTGTTTGGTGGAATTACCCCGGAATTGTAATTTTCTAATACCAAAATTTACATATTCAATGTTTGTTTCTCAAAAGTGAAAATGGAATAGGTATTTCTATATTCTAATTTAACCCCAAAACCAGCATATTAATCTTCCACCTAAAACCCTGGAGTTGGAAAACGAATTCAAATTCCACTTAAATGTGAATGTGTGGTAAACCAAATTTTATAAAATATGTCAAGTCCGTGATTATCTTTGTGCATTCCAAACTAATGAGGTATTTGTAACACTCTAGAACATTATGGTTTTTTTATTCATCATGGGCTAGAGTTTGTCGCCATGGAGTTTGTCTGTTCACCTTATTAATTTTGCAGGTAAGCTTATGATAATAACACTTATGAGCTCAATATTTTGTAGAGGAAAAATAAATAAAGGAGGAATATCTTTTTTCTTTGTCTTATCTCAGCTGCGGGAGCCTAGATTTGTAAGATCCACACTTTGAATCCTTGCAGTGCCACCTTTTCTTTACATGTTAGTCTTCATAGTGCTCTTAATATTTCTATTTTAATATTGATTTCATCTATTTCAATATTAAAAATTTCACTTGTAGGTTAGGTTTTATTTATTGTCCACAATGTCAATATTGACCCAGGGTTTTGGTTCTTTTTGTGTATTTTTTTCGTTTCTTTGCTTTTGTTTGGAGTAGAAAAATTACATTGTTGTTAGACTTTTGTGGTTTTGGACTTCATTATTATCATTTTAGTTTTATTTTTTTAAGTGGCCAACGTGATATTGATATGTAATCACCAATGGTTGGTCTCAATTTGGAGTATTTTTTGGAAGAACATTGTAGTCTTTTTGGAAGCCCTTCCATTTTCACGCATTTGAAATTATAAATTTGAAATATTTTTTTTGGTTGAAATTGAGTTAGGTATGAAAATAAAATAGAACGGTTTCTCAAATCAATACTTTTAAATTTATTAGTCTCCGTTTATGGATTCACAAGGCCTTCAATTGTTTGGTTTCACCGTAATTACGAAGGAGGGATATAAAATATTTGTTGTCAGTAGAGTGCATGCATAACAATAAACGTTGAAATGTTTTATTTTGTTAAAAGGTACTTTAGGTATAAGCTAAGGAGTCTCGATGGTGTAAAAAATGTTAGTTAATATTAATATATGGATAGGTTACAAATTTTGTAGGTGCATTGTGTTATAGCATTCCCAAAAATTATAAATGTATATGCATACTGATCCAACCTGGTTATGGCAGTGGCCTACATGAATGCAACAACCAGCTTAAATTTATATCCCACTTGTATCAATGCACATTAGTTTTGGTTGTAATTTCTGGAGCAACATCATAGAGCAATCTACCAGACAATAGCTTCAAGAATAACATCTTCAAAGAGGAAAAAACCTGAAGGAGGTTGGGATTTACATTAAACTGGAATCTCAATGGTAGTAGCC
This sequence comes from Chamaecyparis obtusa, assembly GCA_027943335.1. Lineage (NCBI taxonomy): Eukaryota > Viridiplantae > Streptophyta > Pinopsida > Cupressales > Cupressaceae > Chamaecyparis > Chamaecyparis obtusa. Next base: position 271,726 of record BSBK01000284.1, on the reverse strand, counting down.
TTGCCTTCACTTGGTTCTATATTTTGTACCATGGATGGATTTTTCACCTATCACTATTTGTGTGCTTTACAAGCAGTTTTCCCATGGCTGTGACTGGAAGGTATTTATAATCCCCACAACATTATATTTGACTTGTAAATCAAAACAAACATAATGAAAGATACTCCACATATAAAGCATCTTGCTTCTAATGTTAGTTTACACATTGCTTTGAGTTGCATGCATACCAAGTTTACAAATCAGAGAATTTTTTTACACAACCTCCCCCATAGCCTGTTGTTGCTCTTGCCTATGTTGGAGTGGCAAATGTTAAAGAGTCTAGGCTCATTGTAATATCTATAAATTTCATATCAAAATCCACTTGATACATCATGCTGACTAATCTTTGGATGTTTGCATTATTGCTATAAAAAAATTGTATGTCAAATGTCTGGAAGAGCAATTATATGTTGACCTTACTGGATGTGTATTAACTTTCATCAACATCATGCTAACTGCCATCAGAGTTGGTCAACATTCATTTTGATCTGGCAATATGCTATTTACATTTTGACTTCATATTTGTATCATGCCTACTCATTGTTAGTAGTTAACTATCCATTTGATAAAAAAAACATTCTACAAGATTTTTAACTCACTTTTATATACTCTGTAAATGTTGCATTCTACTGTTGTCAAATGATGAAAACACCACTAGATTCTTACCGTTTGTTGTTATAAAGTCCTTTTATTTAACTTAGAGTTTAGAAATTGACAAAAACAATTATGTCCATCATGTATATTGGGAAGGCAGACAAAATAAATTGTATTTGTTGTCATGATGTCAACATGTGTCAAACCATATAAAGGAAACATGACAATTGTTCACTCAAAACAATCCTTACTATCAATGATGGTATCTGTCTGCCTTCTTTAACTATGGTTCAATTAAAAAACTCTATACTATATCAAAGATATTATCATTGTATGTTCCAAAAGTTGTAGCTTGCCAACTTTAGGATCTGGTCAAATGTACATCAGATACTATGAACATTGATTTTGTGACCTCCACCAAATGATAGACACTAAGGTGGCTCAAATTTCTAGCACATGGAATGATGTATATTTGTCTTAAAGTTGCTTTGAATATATTTGTGTTGAAGGAAATGAGTGCAAGTTGTGTAAGGCTCAAGATGTGGCTAGGGCCGAGATTGCTTCAATGGCGAAAGCTGAAATTACCTTTCTACAATGCCTTCTTTGTGTTATAATTGAACTTGTTTGTTGGGACCATATGTGTAAATGTGGTTAAAAGAGAGGGAACTTTCCTAAGGAATTTGGCTGCTCTTTTCATTTTCTATGGCTGTTGGCACAAACCTTGGAATTTTTTACTTGTTTATGATTTTGTATAGATACGTTGGACAAATTTATGGTCATGTCATGACTATTTTGGAGTTTTTACCCTGTTTATGATTTTGTATAAATACGTTGGACAAATTTATGGTCATGTCATGACTATTTACAAATTAACTTGGTATTTTTTGGAATCATTTATTTTCCTCTCTAACACGATATAGTCAAGAAAAATCACATTTAAATCACATTTAATTCCTCTATGTATTCAATATTTCACTTGAAAATGACAAATAAATGTTTCTTTTTGAAGGAGATGGTAAGAAATACACGTGAATAAAGGTTGGTTGCTTGTTCTATTTTTAAAGATTTCGTTCTTATTAAAAAAAATTAAAAATTAAAAAAAAAATCCTTATTCAGATGGTATTCCAATTCCAGATTTATGGAACCAATCCATCTTCTCACTCATCTTCCAAATGAACCAAACAGTTCCAACAATATTCCAAAAACTATTTTCAAAATTTAAAACTTCTTGAAGTTTCAAATTCAGTATTTGTAAATTCCAGTAGCATCCAAAAGCATCCTATCACTAGTAACCTCAAGGTCAAGTCTACGATTCCCTATGAGATTCTCTTGGCAGAGGCTAGTATGTTCCCGATTGAAGCCTCAGCAATTATTCGCATGCCATGCTACTTAAAAAAAGTGGGTAATATGGATGTGCACCACTGCCCTAGGATGGTAGTGGCGGAAGATCTAGAGTGGAGGAAAAAGACTTGGAAGAAACAAAATAGCAAGTGGTTAAACAAATGGAACATAAACCCCCACGAGTGCCCAAACACTAACATTGAGATACAAATGTGGGTGTTAGAGAAATTCAAAATTGCCATGTGGACGAAGTAGGAAGGGAGAAAAAAAGCTCACTATGTCAAAGAATTTAACCCCAAGTGGGACAATGGCGATAAAGAGTATTTAAGTTCCACAATTAAAAGCAAGACAAAAATTCTGATTGCTCAGCTGAGAACCAGCTCTCACCATTTATGGTGCGAGATTGGTAGATGGAAAGTTCCCAAAGAAATGTGGGAAGAAAGAACGTGCAAATTTTGCAGTAAAGGGGTGGTTGAAACGGAGTGACATTTTATCAAGGAGTGTGCTGCTTATGAGGACATTCGCAGTCAGTATGAGGATAATTTATAGGGGAATACTTTGACTGAACTTTTTGATGAGGCAAACTTACACAAAACAGCTACTTTCCTAATGAGAATCCACATCAGAAGGGCCTACTTAAAGAAACTTCAGCAAACAGTTTAATTTTTTATTCTTTCGTCCCTTAAATCGCTGGTCTCATGAACGTCATTAAAACTTCTTCTTCATTCATTTATTCAATATTCTCTAATTCCAACAAACAACTTAATTCCTGCGGCTAGATAATTCAGAAAAGGACTATTTTTGTTTGATATGTACAAAGAAAAAAAAAAGTGTTTCCATTCACACTTACATAGCCACGTCCTGCAACCATCTTACGTGTACAATATCTGATAAGTTTTTCCTTTTGACTTCATTCTCTGCAGGCCGACCTGCATTTTCTTCAGAGGCACTTCTGTATGTGAAGTAGTGGGATCCAAATTCCAAACTTCACGGTATCATCGATTTGGACATAGCGTTAATTGTGCCAATAAAGAATATTCCAGGGATTGTGATGGCCAAGCAGTGGAGGGAAATGATGAGAATGCTGTGACGGTGCAGGTGAATTTCCGTTGGTCCAGATTCAATGGAGGGGTGGTTAGCAGGCGAGTGGAATGCATGGCCGAAGTCGATAGCGGTCGCGATTTTGCTGCTAGGCTACTTGATTCGTCTTGCTCTGAACAAGTTATGGCCCATCAACAGGGAGACAAAATCAAAGCCTCAGAAACACCCGCCATCCTCTAATGTTGGGTCGGTCTCCCAGCTCAATCACCATCCGCAGTTGGTATTTGCAATGTGAAAGATATGCATTTTGATCTTTGAAGGGCATATTTTTGGTTTAATACATTTTCCCGCCGGTTAAATTGTAAATTTTTGCTATTTACGATGTGAAATTTCTGACATTTTAAAGAAAACAAGCGCTTAACCTTTCGTGTTTCAGTAGAGATTTTGGAAATAGGGTTTGTGGTAGGTTTCCTTTTCTGTCAATGAAACCTATTTTATGTAAAGCCATGTCAAAGAGCTTAGCTATATGCAGAGAAGCTAAGATATGAACAACTTTCGATCACTTACTTACTACTGTTGTTCTGTCCAGGTGACCGTGTGCAGAATTATTATTTTTAGTTTTTGATTATAGGGTTCACTGCTTAGTTACCAGATGCGAGAAATGAACTAATAGAAAATTGGGTCTGGATTAGGGTGAGCATAAGAAATGAATTAAAAATGGTTTTGGAGACATACATATATTTGTATTTTTATGATTTTAAACATTATATTTATTTATCAGTAAATAAACACATAAATTATAAGATATAATATTGAGAACTATATTTAATGAAAGAAAAAAACATACTTAACTAGAGGTACATTCGGTAATTAGCATCATCTAAATTAAAGGAAAATAAAAATTACACATTATACGATGTTATTGGGAATCATTTCAAAATCAAAACTTACAAGTTTTCTTGTTCAATGTTAGAACTATGCATCTTTATCCATGTGCTGATGGATTATCCTCTTTCTCCAATGCAATGTAATGTGTTTCAAATGAGCATTCAATAGTATAAATCCCCTAGTTGTGGAGGATTTCTCTAGGATCTTTAGTGGAAGGAATAATAATTCTTACCAGTGTTCCATGTGATTTGAAAGAACATTCGAGGCCATTTTTTTTTTCAGAATTTTGGAATTCTTGTTGCCAACGCCTTGGGCATAAGGAAATGTAGCAACTGGGATGTCAGGTATGCCTTGCTTCATTGTTTTTGCAAGAACTACTATTATATTTTTGGCTTGTTTAATTGCTTTAGAATTGTGTTTGTTCTTGTACCCATTCATCTAAAAATTCTAGTCAGTTGAGAGATTTCATGATCAATGGCCTCCCAATCACAAATTTAGAATGCTACAGTAGCTAGAGTTTTTAAGATGCTTGCTTTTTGGGTAGTATGGTAATGGAAACGTGTGTAGAAAAATGGTCACTGCAGGTGGCTTTTGTATATAATTGATCCATAAACATGAAGGATGTTCCGTAAATAGCTTTTTAACAACGGATTTTAATTCTTAGTCTAAGAGAGCACACATAAAAAACTTAATTAGAAAGAAATGAGCAAGGAAATAACACAAAACCAATCAACATCATAATAAGACAAATTTACCTTGGAGAAAATCCTTGTGGTCAAAAACTCTAACAACTGTGAATATAGACTCAGTGCTTCAAAATGGCATTACAATGAAAGAAGAGCCCTTTGGCTCAATCAACAAAGCTTTGAAACAACAAGGAGAATGCCCAATGACCTCCAAATGCCCTCAAAAACCAACTCCCCTGCTGCTTCTAGTTTGATGGCACCAAAATCAGAGAGTTTACAAATAGAACTCAGCTCTCTTCTCTCCAACATCATACAATAACACTAAAAACTTCTATACACACCTCAAAGGGACTGCAACTAATTTTTCAACACCTTTGGGAGCTAAAAAGTCTTGAAAACCGCACCAAGAAGAGGAGGGATTCAGAATTGGAACATCATTGGATGCACACAACTTGTCATGATGATTTCACTGCTTCCACTAGAGAGGCATTTGTGTTTTCCCTGTGTGGTTTTGTTTTTGGCATTTTGTTGCCTTCTGAGATTAGTGATTTCACCGAAGTGGGCAAAATACTCAGTTTTGAAGATATTATTGCACACCAAAGCCTTGACATGGATGCACTATTCCACCTTGAACATTGCCCAGCATTAAAGAAGATGTCCTATTGCCAAAAATATGCCATGAAGTACAAAAATCAGATCAATACTTGTCGGTCCAAAGATCCATCAGGTTTTTCCTATGAAGAAGAACATCAATGAGTGGGAGTTTGTTATTGTGTTCAACTGTTTTGGTGAACTTAATGCTCTATGTAACATTGTTAAGTGGGAATGTAATTCTTCTAATTTGACCAAACCATGTTGCTAGCATAGGTTAGTATCGTTCACATAATGTTCCACCATCTTGGTAAAGAAAGGAATTAAGAGTTGTCTCCTCTAAATGTTTTATGAAAAAGATTGGTTACTAAAGGAGATAGTGGAGACCCCATAGCAATGCCATTAGACTGTTCATAGACAACTCCATGGAAATTGGAAAAAATTGCCTTGAAGCACTACTCCATAAAGGAAGTTGTTTCATCACTAGTTTTGTGTTTTTCAATTTTGATAGCTGTATCAACCGAGACTTTGGTTAACAGGGGCACAACATTGGAATTGACTAGGATTTCATCTGTTACCTCCTTTTATCCTTAGGGAACTCAATAAAAATGGGAGGAATATCTGACAAATGAGCTCGACTTTACCACACGCATGGTGGTTTTGTTTGCGAGGAAAGCTGCAATTTTTAAAGGTGGAGAGTCAGTGGTTTCAACTGTAGGCCCCAATGGAATACCGATGGGTCACAAATCTTGGGGGTGATCTCCTTGTTTGGGATGAGATGTTTCAATGTTATCATTTGAGGAATATTGACTAATGGGATTTTTCAACCATTTTGTGAATCTAGAGACGAGGTTGAGGTCCAAAGCTGTGCTATTGCCACTTTTGTTGCAGTGGTCTAACATTTTTGAAACATAGTCATGTTTGTTCATGACTGCCATGGCATTCCCTTTGTCTTCTTTGAAAATGACAATATCATTATTGATTATTCCTAGTTAATCTCGTAGAGGTAGCTAGAATATCTTTCAGAATGCTACACTTGGGGGATTTGGTGTGTCTTAAGGTGACCACAGAATGTTGTTTGATCTCTTCTATTGAATCATCAGGTAGAGATTTAACACCATTTTCAATCACAACCATGAAGTCAACCTTGGGTATGGAAATAGGAGTGTTAGCAAAGCATAGACACCTTTTCAAGGAAGATATGTTGATAGGAGATTCAGAGAGGTTAATAACAAGTTTACTCTCCCACTCTTCAAATTTGTTAGGTGATAACCATTTGGTGAGAGTGGTTTAAAACTTGTCGGGAACCATATTGGTCTTCTTCTTGGGGGTTATATGGTTAGTGTGAGTTGTCAAGTAGTGCAGAATAACTAGTTATGTCATTGTATGTATGCTTTTCTGGGTTGATGATGTGGGGAATCATGTGGTCAAAATTCAGAGCAAGGGTAGGTTCAGAGGACAGATGTTGGGAATCATGTCTACTAAGGAAGAAAAATACGAAGAGTCCCAAGCAAAATGGAACACAAGCAAATGGTCCCTGAATGGATAGAATCGATTAAAACCATAGAGACCCAAAATCCTATTGACACTGGTTGCAGAAATGCTTTCCAAAGGACACCTGCAGTCCAAGAAAGCCCCGGCACCATCTAAAAAATAATATGGTTGTCTATGGAACAAAGAGTGATTGTGTGATATTAAAATATTGTTTTATCAGATTAATTTATATACAACCATCAAATAGAAAAAATTCCTACTTTAATCAGCTGACATTTAATGTAAATGGACATCCATCTGCTTAAAATAGAACATACAAATCACTAGATTTAAGAGACGAATTTGTAGGTGCACAATTTGACACAGAATCTTGCATTATTGAAAATCCTAACCGCTTGTAACTGACATATTAATACTTGCATTTTTTAACTAATCCAAAATGAATCGACATGCAGTGGTAGCTGCTATTTACAATCAATTTCCATATTTTTTTACAAATTACATGTATTAGACACTAACCCCATTAATAATTAAGGTAACATCTACACTTGACACAACTTATTGTAGTCATTTAACAGTAATTAATATGTAAATTCATTGAAAAATGATTGTGAGTAATGATATATATTCATCCATGCTGGTGAAGCTTTTGCCTAGCATTAAGGTGGAATAGTTATGGCCACAAAGATCCAACCACTGATTGGTCCTTGTTTTTTCACTTTTTTATTGGTTGGACTGTTGAAGACACTTGATGTTCTGGGGCTGGGTATAGTCACGACCTTTGCCTATTGATTTCATTGTTAAGACACTCAATCTCTAGGGCTAGAGATTTTTTGCAGTAATACCAATATATATTGAAGCAACTGAAGGAGAGCCTTAAATTGATTTAAGTAGGTGGAATCCTTAAAGGACCAGCACCACAAGGAGCAAGAATTCAAGGTATCAATAGGGTCTTCTTGAGATTTCAGCCTCAGAAGTAGAAGTGGCTTGAGTAAAGGGTGGTTATAGGGCTCATAAGGAGGTAGATGTGTTGTAGATTTGTGACTAATTGTGAATGGTTGCAACTTGCTGCATTTGTTATCCTGTTTACCAAGTTTTTTAAACAGTGGGTTTGACATTTGTTTTATATACCTATCCACTTTTTGCTGTTTTTTAATACACAAAAAATAAAGCACATTGAAGTTCATGGGCACTTCAGAAGGGAAATGTGTCCATCATATAATTACTCTTTGGTTCTATTAGACTGAGTATTAGGTGGCAGATATGTTGTGATCAAGGAGAACTGGGCTTCAATTCCAACAATCATAAAATAAATACTGTAACAGCCAGCATTATTGGAGCTAGTTAACAACCTATTAAGCATGCAATATAAGTTTAAAACTTTTAATATTTTTTTGTTAATGTTTAAACTCAAAGTTGAACAATGAGATTGAGGATATTTTTATTAGTTTAGATGCATTGGAAAAGGTCTGGTACAAAGTTGCCAAATCTTTAGGTGATTGCAATTTGTGACTTGAGTCAACCATGTAGTACTTCAAGATGTGAGCACAATTGGGGTATGATTGGGCACATACACCCCAAAAGGTGCAATAGGTTGTTGGTACAAAGGTTGAACAATCTTGTTTGTGTTTGTTATAACCTTAGCCTTTGTCACAAGCAAATCTTGGGCAGTAAGCTATCTCCCATTACTCTAGAGGAGGTTGATCCACAATTAGATTGGATCACCGAGGTAGAGAATCTTGTTTGCAATGAGGATGATCTTGTATGAGTTGATTAAATAGATCTAGAGGTAGAGGTAGCAGCCATGCTAGAGGAGAGAGCGTGAGTAAACCCCTTGGATGTTGGTATCACTAATATATGGGTAGATTACATGGCTACATCATCATCGAGGACCAATCTTATACGCTTGTGCAAAACTTCCTATGTAGCTATGGATGTTGGGTTGAATGATGCAGGCTCCTCTGAGTTATAGTTTTAGTTTCAATACATATTTTGATGCTATGGATTTCACAATCCATGGATTTTGTACACTCTTGACAATATCTATCTATTTAAAAACATTGTTTCTTTCAACTAAAATCCACTTTTGTAGTCATGTAATTGATGTATACTTGTGTATGTGATCTAATGGCATCTATTTGATTAGTGTATTGTATCCTTAATGCTTATTTATTGAAGGGTGATGATTAAAGCTTTAAATTTGTAAAAACCCATGTTTCATAGTTTTATCAATTTGCTGAGTCTTGCTTGAGTTTGAGCTCTAAGTTCAATAAAAAAAATCAGCTTGTTGAGTTCGATTCAGATTGGAGTCTTGTAACTGTGACTTGGATTCTCATCTCAAAACTATCCACTGAGATCATAACCCTCGGGCCTCAAATTAGATATCTTTGTTGTACCATTGAGCATTCATTATTAGTCAAGGTTGAATTTACTCCCAAGTTTGGTCATGGAGTTAAAACTGAGTATAGTACCTTTTTATTTTGGTCATTTAAGTTGAGATTATTTAGATTAGCCTTGCATCGGTGGAGGTCACAAGGGGGGCCTACTCCCATAGCATTAATAGCTCTAGAAATTCAAATTCAAGCTCAATGGCCTAGTAAGGATACAAGTGTTACAAACACAATGGTCTAGTGGGAGTTTTAATAGCTGCCAATTTCCAATGATTAACATACTTCACCATGCAATTAAATCAGATTAATTAATTAAGGATTCATAATATATTTGACAGTTTTCACACTGAAGCACCAAATTCCCCACTTCTCTCCTAATTATCAACCTTAAGCAGGATGGGGAATCACTTGTCCTTAGGGCGCTTGGAAAACATTCTACAAGTAGGCTCCCTCAAGGTTTCCAAAACACATATTCATACCTGTCTTGGGACTTCTCCCTCAAGGTTTCAGTGATACATATCCATGCCGTATCTTAGGATTCCCCTACCCTGTGAGAAATTACTCTGCCTCTCCTTGACAAAATCAGCCTATCCTCTTAACAAGCATTAGTGAGTGATTGAGGAATGGGCTAGGAGTGTATTAACTACGAAAAAATTAAGTATAAATATGAATATGTATGTATAAATAAAATAAAACATAAGTGATACACACACATATATTTTTCTGATTTCACTATTATAAACTGATATTGAAACTACAGTACATATACTGGACCATATATTGGTCCCTTATTCTTGGTAGCATTCATATGCAATATTCTATGACTATCAATCGGTGTCAATGCATAGATGTGTTACAGCTTACCAACTTGCTGTTACACCTTGTTGCCAGTCAATAAATAGTGACTTAGCTATCTGATGAGTACAATATGTAATTCTTCATTCGATGCTCCTGGAATGATTTGGGCATGTTTTATATACTGTAGTGGAAATGACAGGTCGCGTGGCAAGAGATATGACCCATGCTTGTCTCTAACAACTATCTTTATCAATTGCACCACTTCATAGTAGATTGGTCAATTATCTTTATCACACCCTTTCATGAATAGTGATGATTTCTTATTCCTTTAATCGTTCTTGACTAACTGCTATTTCTTATTGATTCTCCAAGTCATCTATAACATGCCAAACTATTCTAATTACCCAGCTTTTACTATTCTTTACATAGACAGCAATAGTCTTGGTTTTACTAAAGTTTTTACTACGATAACAGTCTGTGTTTCGGCGGCACCATATTAATCACAGATCTGTACATTGTGCTTAATGGTTTATTAGATATCTTTTACACCAATCGTTTTATATTAGTCTATGTTCCCATATGTCCAATCAGGGGCCATGGCAACCTAATGGGTGTTTGAATCTTGGTGGCAACAATCACAATTCCAATATTTAACCAACACTCCATGCCATTAACGACATGTATACAATATTTTAATAACATAAGGTAAACTGAAAAGAAACAAATCTCCTTGTGGAGTTGCAGTAGAGGAATCCCATGCTTCAAATTGGTGTCTAGTTTAGGTGTGACCTAAAAAACTTAGTGTTTGTTTGAGTTTTAAATACAGAAATTTTGAGATGTGGTTTTGGAGATGCCAAATTTTTTCCTTGCATTTTAGGGATGGCAAAGGTGTGGTTACTAAAATAAATTGAAGTCATTGAAATTTCAAAAGCAAATACAAAGTGTTGAATTTGCAATGACAATCTTGTGAGAACAATGGCCTAGCAAGGGCACAAATTCTGTGATCTCAACAACTCGGGGGGGGGTTTGAAACTTGAAGGCGACAACCACAATGCCAAAATTTAATCAACACCTTGCCATTGATAGCAAGAATATGATATTTTAATAAAAGGTAAAATGGAAAAAAAATCCCCTTGTGGACATACGCAAGAGGGATCTCATCCTTCAAATTGTTGTCTTTTTAAAAAGTGACCTATACAAATTAGTGCTTGTTTGAGTTTTCAAGACAGGGAAATTTGGAGATGTGATTTGGGGATGGAATTTTTTTTCTTGAATTTTAGGGATGGTGAGGGGGTGGTCATTAAAATAAATTAAACAAATTGAAAGCTGCTGAAATTTCAAAAAGTAAATACAATGTGCTGAATTTGTAATGAGAATCCTCTCCCTTTTAGAAAGTTACTTATTTAAATATTTTTATGCACCAATCATAGCAGGCTGTCCTGTCTTGAAAAAAAGGAGTTCTCTCCTAGTCCCAAACCCCTGTGAAGTTTGGGACATCACTTGGAGACCTGGAAATGCTGATGAACACTACCTGTGACTCTTATTTGTGCAGCTAATACTGTAAATTTTGAACAAGTGTTTCTCTAATTCTTATGATACTTCATGCCTTCCTTCAGCTTCTCATTCTTAAGTTCCTTTATAACGAAGAATAGAGTTACTTTGTATGGGTAGGTACACAGAATGCTGCTATTGAGCTACTTAAGTAGTCTGTCCCTAGAGATCATGATGGTAACTGTTATCCAAAATATAAAATCAGACTGCAATTGTGGTCGAAATTGGCATTTCTCAAGATGCTTTGGCTTCATTCAGTAGTCAATTGAAATGATGCAGAGGCTCGGGTTCAAACACAACAACTCTTCATTTAGTGGAATTTAAGGGCAAATCATTAAAGCGACAGGAGGTCATTCTAAAAAGGCCAACAAGAGTGAAACAAGTAAACGACCCTTCATACCCTGGGATCATTAATCTCTGATTATTTTTAGCAATAAAGGACTTCAAACACCCAATTACAACAATTGGCAGGGACCTATACAATCTCCAATGATACTTCCTTCTTTAAGTGCTTCTAGGCATATTAGGCCTACTCAACCAATTTTTGGACCATAACTTGCGAACCATTGATCAAAACCACAAAAGAAAAACTGATTTGGATACCCATTTGGAGGTTGTATAACATATCTCAAATTAGCCCTATGTTACTTTGGAACAAAACCCTCAAATCTTGACCGTTACACTGGATTAGGCCTCAAGCATGTGATCAGCAAAAACGTGTATTTTGATCATCACTTTAAATATAGGAATGATAACAAAACTATAAACACAGTTTCAAATACCCATTTGGTCCTTCTACAACATATATCAAAATGGGATAGGTTGTTTTGTACAGAACAGTTGAAAAGTGGACTTTTACAGAGTTGGAAACCCTAGTGAGGGTTTTGACCCGTTTTCACTAAAACTGTCATAAAATGCTTAAAAACTTCATGAAAACTCATGAGACCACTTGCATTGGGAAGATGATTCAATGCTCTATCCATCCATACCAAACTTGGTTCACTTTGAGGCTGTATCACTTCATACAAAGCACTGCAACATGACTGTTACCTGAAAAATCTGGAGATTGCAGTCACTAAAATGACCATAACTTTCATAATACTCAATGAAATTGAATGAAACCACCACCAAATAAAAGCTAGTTCATAACCCCATCCATTAAAATAGGTTTCAGATCACCAAGAGGCCGTACAGGGCTGTACAACTCACAAAAACAACAAAGTAATGTTCAGAAATGCAGAGAAAAACATGATTTATTATGGTTTCATTCTACAATCTCTATGGCCAACCTTTGGCTCAACCATACCAGGTCCTTATAAGGACTTTTAAATCCTTCTTCAACTGTTACAACTAATTTTTAAACCTCCCTTGACAATTGGGATTACATTAGTGCAATTTTGCACTTTTGCAACCTTTGCAACTTTTAACAACATTTGACAATTTGAGTAACTTGTTCAAAAAACTCACTCAATTGACCCTAAAACATGATAAATGATTCTAATACATATCAAAATGGACAATATTAGTTTTTGCAGACTTTACGACAACTTTGAAAATTTGTTGTAGGACCCGGGCCGACTTTGGCCAAAAATCAGACTTTCTTGACTTTTTTAAAGTTTGTTTTTGTATATTTTAGTCAACTTGACCCTCCAACCCTAAAATAGCCCTCTAAAAAGATCAAAAAGGTAAAACATATCATTTGTGCATTAAAAAGAAAACTTCTTGCCTCCATTACTAAACTTTCTTGTTTAGTTGCCATTGCTCAAGGAGTGTTGAAAGGTGATTGTTGCATGCTCTAATCTGGTTTGTGAGCTATTCCTATGTGGTTGCAAGTGTAGAGAACTCCTCAAAGACATTGAAGAGGAAAATTTCAACAAAATAGGTAGGCTTATGTTGATTTTGTTTGTTTTTTAAATTTTTCTTTGAATGTTTTTTACAAAATGAAATGAACTCTCTAGTCTTATTTTATTTTTTTAATTTTGGTTTGTGGCTTTGTATGTTATTTATAGATTTATGGAATGGCAAGTGCTTCTAGCATTGGGAGCTCTCAGTTCAAAATAGACCTGGGCGCTCCACACTGGAAATATGTGGAAATGGTTCAGCAAATGCAAGGTGGAGGTGGTTTCATTTGGGTTTGCAGCCATTGCGATGATGAATATAGTAGCTCTTATAGTAGAGTGAAAGCACATTTGTGTTTTATCCATCAGAAAGTGGTGCAGGAGCACCAGGGCCGAGGACAAAAGGCCTAGAGGAACTAGGGTCACCGAATAGATCCTAGGGGGGAGAAAAGGATGAACATGACCTTAAAGGGTCATTTGATTGTAATAAGACCACAATGGTCATTTAATAATGTTTTGTTTATGTTTTAAATGTTTTGATTGATCACTTTGTAAAAGGATCAATGATGTAAGCCTTAATGGCATTTTGAGAGTTAGAATGTACGTAGGGATCACTTGGGATCCTAGGTGTTGATAAGGGTTTAATGACCTATGAGGTCTATCATGAATGTAAGATTTCCAATAAATCCATTAAAAAGGATGTAATGCACTTAAAGTGCCCAAAAATGTAAATTGCCTCAAATTAGCAAAATAGGGCTTTGAAGGCTAGTATGTGGTTTATGGGGTTTAAGAGTGATTTAAGGGTTTTGAGTGTTAGGATAGAGTCCTAATATCCTTTTGAAAAGGTTAATACAATGCAAAAAGGTAAGGAGTGGTCGAATTTACAACCATGTTGTCAACTAGACAACAAAATATAAACAAAAACTAAATGCTAACAGTCATAACTGACTGTAACCGGTTAAGGGGAGTTGCAACCGGTTTGGGAAAGGCTTATTTGCCTTGTGAGTACGTGATTTTGGTAGTAGAGGAGTGTAGGGGAGTTTTTTTGTAGTCTTCTGGTGTTGAAAGACGTTTGTAATGAAGTTTGAAAGTAATAAATTTTAATTATTTGCAAACAGCCTGCTTGCTGCCGTAAGGGTACAGTCAGCCTTTTGTGGTGTTAAAACTTCTCTTTTGTATTCAATCTTGAGTGGGAATGCATTAGATTGAACATGGATTAGGTTATTGGTCATTTAAATGCACTATTGAATAGTTTTGTTGAGTTTTGAACCAAGAGAAACTATCAGATTTTTGACTGTTCCTGTCATTGTTTAAGTGCAATCAGAAAATTCTTTTGAAGAACCTATGATGATCTAGGTTCTCCCACTTTCTATGGTGAATGTGTCTTGTGGGAGAGACCTAATATATGTATAATATGTGCCATTAGATGTTTGTATGCAGGGATGGCAAGAAAATGGTGAAAAAGATCTCTGAGTGAAGGGATATGTTGATTGAGGGTTACTAGTTGTTTGGACCAGTCAAGGTCTGAGAGTTCTACCCAAAGGAGGGCCACATTTTATTGCATAGAAGGTCAAGATATGATGCTTAGATGGTGTTAGATCCACTGGGAGGGTCTGGAAGTGATTGGAGAGGTTGGGTTGACAAAGCCCCATGCTTATGCACCTAGGAATGAGGGATTTGTGGTTTGGGTAGAAGATCTTGGTGTTACCTCCTTTGAGTGTGAGAATCCATTGATTTGGATCATAGTACAACTCTGTTTTGAGGTTAGAAGTTTTGGGGATATGTGCAAATGATACCTGCTTTGTAAATGGAGGGCGAATTAGAGGGCTAGTTACAAGGCACCAGCAATTGTTTGGATATTTGGCCCAAAAGAGTAGTATATGATTTTGAGACGTGTAACTTAGAAAAGGGTATCCAGATATACCTTTATATTCTTGAGTGTTTTGGATAAGTTGGGAGAAATCCTTGAAAAAACGGTCTGGCAAGGCTACTAGGGAAATAGGCCTAGTGAGCAACCAATAAGGGATAGTTTGGAGATTTGTTTGTTTAGATGAATCCATTGGATGGATTGAGGGACATTGGAGAATTTAAAATGATGTAGAGCCTATGGTGGCACAAGACATTGTATGTGAACTCTAATAGTGATGGTGTGGCTTGGATCAAGGAGAATGATCCTAATGAAGATGCTAGTTTGGTGTTGCTACAACACTTGTGACGTCCCTCTTAATCTAACTGATTGATAGACCACCTAGGGCCTCTGCATCAGAAAGGCATCGAGTTTGGTCTAGGAAAGCCAAGAGTTGAAGGGCAACCTCCACCTAAAACCCTTCTTGCAAATCATTTGTACTAAAATGTATTGAAGAGCAAAAACAAGCAGATGAAGCAGTTGGGAATCCAATTGTTCATCCTTTGCAAAGGTCTAGAACTAAAAAAGCATCAAAGGCATTTGGCTCCATGACTTCAATTTCTACTTCTAGTGAACAACCCACAAAGGGCCATCCATTCTTGCGTGTTCAAGAATCAGTGACAAATAAGAGAGCAAAGGGACCCTTGGAAATGTCATTTCACAATGAGGCTAGAGACATTGCTGAGAAAGACATAGCAAGATGCATCTATACAAATGGATTGACATTTAATGTTGTTTGCTCACCGTATTGGCAAAAATGGTGAGATCAAAATAATGAGGCTTCAAGGGGGTCAAGGGCCTGAGTTATGAGAAGGTGCCACTTTAGTTGACAAAGAGGTAAAACATGTAGAGGCTTCCTTGAAGCCCATTAGGGATTCATGGATCAAAATAGGTGTCCATAATATTTGATGGATGGAAAGATGCAAGAAATCGCCCTTTGGTCAATGTTATTGCAGTGTCCACAAGAGGTGCAATGTTTTTAAGAGCAATAAATTGTGAAGGAGAAGTGAACGATGGTCCATTCATTGCAAACATTTTCATCCAAGCCATTGAGTAAGTTGGTTGTCAAAATGTTGTTTAGGTAATTACAGACAATGCCAAAAATTGTAGGGTTGTCGGGTTATTGGTTGAGGAGCACTTCAAACACATTTTTTGGACACCTTGTGCTATCTGCTCACTCAACCTAATGCTGTAAAAAATTGGCAAAAGATTTGAGTGGATCAAACAAATGTATAAATATGCCCAAGAGATCCAAATGTTCATCACAAACCACCATGTCACAAGCCATATTTAGGCAATTCTCAAGATTGGAGCTCTTGAAGGTAAGTTAAACTATTTTAAATTTAAATGTTTTAGACTTTAGTATAGTAAAATTTCTATGTTTTTAATTTTAATTTTTTATTGTTTTGATCTTGAAATAGGTTGCTGAGACCTGTTTTGCCTCCAACGCTATTGTTTTGAGACGCCTTGTGAAGGTTAAAGAGGCATTGTCTAGAATGGTAATTAGTGCTAATTGGAGCATATGAAGGCAATCTAGTAGTACAAGAGCAGCTGCCATTAAGGCAATGATACTAGATGACTCTTGGTGGGATCATGCTGAGTACCTCCTGTCATTCACTGAGCCTATATTAAGCACAATCCAATACACTGACATGGATATGCCTTGCTTGGGTGAGGTAAATGTATTAGACAAACAATTGGTAAAATATTAGATGGATTAATGAATTAGCAAGACACTCATTATATAGTTTACAAAGATGATGTTATTAGAAACATTCTAATAACGAAAGATTAAAAGAATATTAGAAACATTCTAATATTTACAAGATAGTTTGCAAAGATTAATGAATTAGCAAGACACTCATTATATAGTTTACAAATATGATGTTATTAGAAACATTCTAATAACAAAAGATTTAAAGAATATTGGAAACATTCTAATATTTACAAGATACACAATATTGACCATTAAAAGAATAATATTGGAGATATTATTCTAATACCCTCCCTTAATGGTCAATCTGTCAACTACACCAAGGAGCCCCCTGAACTTAACAAATGTATCTAGAAAGAGTGACTTGGTGAGAATATCGACAATCTGGTTCGTTGTAGGACATTACTACAAATCCACGGATCAATCTTCATCCAACTGTCAGATGAAGTGAGAATGAATGTCTATATGCTTGGTTCACTCATGGAAGACTAGATTTTTGGCACCCTTGATTGTCATAGAAGAGGGGTGACAAGCTTGTCGCCTGCCTGAGACATATGGATGTTGGAAAGCATCCTGCGAAGCCAAACTGCCTCACAACTTGCTTTGATTGTTCCCTGTTATTCAGCTTCCGTTGAGGAAAGAGATATTGCCTGTTGCTTCTTACTGGTCCAAGTGATAGCACCGGTACCCAAATTGAAGACATACCCGGAAGTGAACTTTTTGTCATCAACAGATCCTCCCCAAACCGAGTCTGTGTAACCAATGAGTCAGGGATCTTTGGTTCGTCCATAGAGGATACCAAAGTCTGGTGTGCCCTTGACATAGTGTAGTATGCACTTCACTGCAACCCAATGATCTGAAATAGGAGCTATCATGAAGCGAGATATGTAACTTACTGCAAAGCTAAGATTAGGTCTAGTGGTGGTGAGATAGATCAAACTACCTACTAGTTGCCTGAATACGGATTCATTCTCAACAAGAGAACCAGATTGGAATGACAGCTTTAAACCAAACTCCATAGATGTAGATGCAGGTTTGTAGTCCTGCATTATGAATTTGTCAAGTAGAGCTTGGGCATACTTAGACTGAGAGATAAAGATGCCATGTGACTGCGGCCGAACCTCAACACCTAGGCAGCAGTGTAGAAGCCCGAGGTTGGTCATGTCAAAAGATTGGCATAAATTATATTTGATTTCTTGAATCATAGATGCCGAACTACCAATGATGATTAGATCATCAACATAAATAACCAGAAGGATGATGTCACTGCCAATAGTCTTGACATTCAGATTTGAGTTAGGAGTCCATTGGAAACCCTAATTTGTGAGGTACTTATCAATTTTCATGTACCATGCCCGAGGAGCTTGTTTGAGGCCATAGAGTGCTTTCACCAGTTTGAGTACCTAGTGTTCTTTATCGACAACCTTGAATCTAGGAGGTTGCGTCATGTACACCACTTTTTGTAAATCACCATTGAGGAAGGCACGTTTGACATCCATTTGATGGACCTTTCAGTCACACTGAGCTATCATGGCTAGGCTAATCTGATGGTGCTCATCTTTGCTGTCGGGGCAAAGATCTCCTCATAATCAATAATTTATGCTAAGAGAAGCCGTTGGCAACAAGATGAGCCTTGTACTTGTCTAAAGTACCACCAGCCTTGTATTTGACTTTGTAGACCTATTTGCATTCGATGGATTTCTTTACTGAAGGAAGATCTGACACAACCCAAGTGTTATTTTTCAACAAACTATGATGCTCAGTTTTCATAGCTTCTTCCTACTCAGGTATCCCTTTCGCCTCTGTGTATGTTTGAGGCTCATATACACTGTGAATGTTGGCCATGAGAGCAAAATTTATATTGTCAAAAGGTTTTCTCTTCTTCTGAGTAGTTCGACCCTCAATGAGCTCATCATCATGAAGATCGCCAATCGTCTTATCCCACCATTTAGGCCAAAGAGTAGAAGTGCCAACATCAGAAGCAGGTGGTGCAATGAGATCATCATCATCAAACAGAAGAATGGATGAATCCCAAGGAAAATCAGGTGGTGTGGTTGAATGTCTGGGGGAGCCTGCAGAGAAAGGAATTGGTTGAGAAGCAGGAACATGAACAACTGAAGCCTTCTCAGCTGAAGCCCTCCCATCAAGTGGACCTAATGGAAGACGGATCCCCAAGTCTTGAGTCTTGAGAGATTGATCCTTTGAAACCATAACTAGAGAGAGCTGAAATGGTCTGTGTTCTTTGTCAAAGACCGCATCACGACTAAATATGAGACAATTAGTCTCGACGTCAACCAGGCAGTAGGCTTTGTTATTATCATTATAGCTAGTTAGCATGAGTTTCTGGCTCTTGGCATCTAACTTGGTGCGTTTATCATCAGGGATCCAGACAAAGGCAATGGAGCCGAAAACTTTGAGATGACTGATTCTAGGCTTATGACCTGACTAGGCCTCTTTTGGAGTTTGCTTCTTGACAACCACTATAGGAGAGCGGTTGAGAAGATAGACACGAGTGTGGACAGCTTCAACCCAAAATTTCTTTGGAACACTCTTGTGTTCAAGCATAGATTAGGCCATTTCGATGATCGTGCGGTTTCGACGCTCAACAACACTATTTTGCTGAGGGGTGTAGTGTGTTGTTAATTGGCACTTTATGCCATGTTCATAGAAATGAGAGAAGGTAGAGGAATAAAATTCTCCCTCGTTGTTAGTTCTCGACAAATGATTTGAGCTTTTGAAACGCAACAAACACCTTTGATTTTTGACGAAGGAAATACACCCACATTTTATGACTGAAATCATCAACAAAAAGTAAAAATTACCTGGACCCAGTAACATAGGGAGTAGCCATAGGTCCACAAACATCAACATGGACTAGTTGTAATACCTTAGAAGCTCTCTAGGAGTCGCCATCTGAAAAAGGAGTGTGATATTGCTTCCCAACCTGACATGCTCCGCAAACTCCAAGGTTTTAGGTCTGAATCTCCGACAGTCCAATGACAAGATCTTCTCGAACAAGCTGAGAAAGTTAGTGCACATACAAGTGCCCATACCGCTAATGCCAAAGTGTACTAATAGAGGAACATTGGGCTGCCATAGCAAGCTCCTGAGAATCCCCAGAGTCGACAAGTCTGAAAAGACCATGATCCTCAACACCTACGACAACTATAGACTGAGTTTCCCGATCAATGATACTGCACTGATGTGAACTGAAGGTCATGTCTAGCTGAGGAGAATGTCTCAGAATTTGACTGATTGAGAGACGGTTGAGTTCTATTCTTGGAACATAGTACACATCAAGGAAAATCAGTTTCCTTTCGCTAGACTGTATTTGCATATTGCCTTTTTTGACAACGGTGTTCTTTTCTCCTCCAAAAATGACTGAATCTGAGAATGGTTGAAAATCTGTGAATCAATCTCGGCTATGAGTGAAGTGGCGAGAGGCACCTGAATCAATGTACTAGGTAGAGGATTTGACATGATCTTTAGGTCTTTTAGCCATGAAGGCGTAAAAGGCAGACTCACCCTACTCAGTATGCTCCGCAACATGTGCTTTAAGCTGTGAACCAGATTGCTTGGCTTGAGCAACTAAGTGTTTACGACACTCCAACTTCATATGACCAAACTTATGGCAGTAGTTGCACTGAATATTTTTCTTTCGCGAGCCTTCTGATGACTGAGTAGAGGGATTACGCCGAGAAGACTAAGAGAACTGATAGTCGCTTGTGTCCTTATGAATGGAGATAGTTGAGAAAGCTTTTGTGTTTCAATATGAGTTGGTACCATTGCCAATTTGTTGTTTCCAATGATCTTGTAGAAACATTATGTAGAGATCGAAAAATGAAACATCAGAATGAGTGGAAGCAATGTTGAGAGTTTTAACAAAGTGCTCTTTGGAAAACGGAATACTCTTTAGAGTGATCACCACCATGTCTTCCTTTATATTGCGTCCAATGGTTCCCAATTGATCTCGAATATCCTTGATTTTATTGATATGATCCTGCAGGGATACCTGGTCATCCATTATGATTGAGAAGAGCATGTTCTTTAGGAAGAATGCACGACTCTTATATGAGTTTTCATGCAAACCTTTCAAATGGCTCCAAATTTCTGCAGCTATTTTACGGGAAGTAACTTGCGGGAGCTAATCATCGGTGACTAAAAGTTTGATGAGCATAATAGCTTCTCGATTTTTCTCATCAAATTGATCCTGCTCTTTGCCTTCTTCCTCGGGACGATTAGTCTTGCCCAAAATAGTTTTTGCCGTTGGATTTTTGACTCCCCTCAAGCAGAATATTCGTCAGAGATGCCATTGTAGAAAATTGAGGTCAAAAGTGGTTGACTAGATGGTGACACAAATATTGGGGCATAGTAACATGTGAAAAATGATGTTATTAATAAAACTAAAGTAGAAAATAGGTACTGAATTTGATACTTAACAAGAGATTTTTGGGCACAAATCCCAAGGCAGAATTTCCGAAAGACCCAAAAAATTTGGAAGAGACTTAGAAAAGATGTCAAAAAACCCACCAAGAATTTGCAATTTGATTTAGAATCCGAAAAAAAACCGAAGGATTTTTTAAAAAAAAATCTAGTTAGTTGGTTGAAGGTTGTCCAAATGTTGAAAAAATGGTGGAAAATTGCAGTTCTGGCCGCGGAAGAAATACAAAGGGTTCGTAGAAACCCTAGGTGGCAGAGATAAGCCTTCTTTTTTTTGTGCAAAGACAACCACAATACCAGTCGAAAATTGCAGGCAAATCAAGAAGGTTGCAGGATCCCATAGGGAGTAGAGATTGGTCGGCGAACATAAAAAGAGAGGTTGGGTTGTAGAAATCGTGATGAAAGATCTTGTCGATGCAAGAAAAATGAGCCATTGCGTGGGTTTCAGGAGAAGGAAAGAGTGGTGATGAGTGTTGCAGAGAAAAAAACGACCACAAATAGAGATCGTGGGAGCCAAAGACACTATTTTGAGAGGATACAGTCATCGTTTTGTAAAAAAATGATTAGAGAACAAAAAACGCTACAAATCGTGACTGAAGATCCGAGAGAAAAGAAAAACGATTGCTCAAAAAGCCATATGCAGGTAGGAAAATATTCCTTAGGACAGACCCACATTCTTTTGAAAAAAAAATGCTCTAAAAAATTTCCAAAGGAAAAGATATTAGGAATGAAGAAATTTTTCAAAAGAAAAAAACTAAAACATCCCGCTCTGATACCATATTAGACAGACAATTGGTAAAATATTGGCTGGATTAATGAATGAGCAAGATGCTCATTATATAGTTTACAAAGATGACATTATTAGAAACATTCTAATAACGAAAGAATAAAAGAAATTAGAAACATTTTACAAGATACACAATATTGACCATTACAAGAATAATAAATAAGATATTTAGAGATATTATTCTAATAATATGATGGTATAGACTCCATGATTGAGGATATTACAAAATCATAAATGAGAAAGAGTAAGATCCTGAAGAAACATTCCTCAAGGAACTACAAAAAATCATGGCGGCGAGATGGAACAAAATGACTACCCCTTTGCATCTCCTTGCCTTTACATTGAGCCCTAGGTACTATAGTCAGTCAGTCCTTAAGGAGAGTAGCACTAGAGTTGCCCCATATATAGATCCTGAAGTTGGTCATGGGTAGAAGGCGGCCCTCTGTAGACTCTTTCTCAATCCCATACGGCCTACGGTGAGGGCTGAATTCATGAGTGTTGCAAGCACCGATGATTGTGGTCTTGACACTCTTGAAGACAAGAAAAATGCTGATGCTCATAAATGGTGGTACTTCCATGGAGAAATGTACCAGCACCTACAACCTGTTGCCATCAAAGTTTTATCATAAGTAATTTCATGACTCTTAAGATTCTAATTTCTAAATTCTTGTTGATGAATATTGAACTTATATTTAAAATTTTTATTCAAAACTCTTAACTCTGATTTCAAAATTGAAAATCTTGATAGGTTGTTAGTTCATCATCATCTGAGAGGAACTAGAGCAC
Organism: Chamaecyparis obtusa; assembly: GCA_027943335.1. Classification (NCBI taxonomy): domain Eukaryota; kingdom Viridiplantae; phylum Streptophyta; class Pinopsida; order Cupressales; family Cupressaceae; genus Chamaecyparis; species Chamaecyparis obtusa. Next base: position 248,842 of record BSBK01000284.1, on the reverse strand, counting down.
ATACTCCATCCATTCAATAAAAAACAATAGAGTACTTTTCAAGAAGGCGGAAGACTTGGTCTATGTGCATTCAAACTTGAGGCTCCTAACACACAAAGACAATACCTACAAACATGGGGAGGCAAAGCATTGGGATTTTGAACTAGAGCATGTGGAGTTGGATGATTCGATTGCCCGCGTTGATGCACTTGCAGTTGATGATGTTCACAAGCTACCTAGTGATATTGAGGCTGCTCTTGGGGCTGACATTGCTAGTACTGATGCCAGTGGCATTGTTTGTGCTTCTAATTTGCCACAACCGGAGGATGATGATATGTTTGATGACTTTTGATGTTATTTGATCAGTTATGGCTGATTGTTAATGTTGACATTATTATTTTTGAACTGAAACATTGATATGGTGGTGCATTTTGCTATGTTGCTTTACTATTAGCATAGTGGTGTTTGAACTTATTTGCTGTTGCACGCGCGCCCACACAGATATATATTTTTAAAAAAACATATGTTTTTGTATGGATGAACCCAAAATGAATTTGAACCCACCCAAAAAAAAATTTGAACGAATTTCAAACCCGATTCTGAATCCGAACCAGGACCGGCTACTTAGATATAGATTCATAGATTGTAAAGGAGCAAGAGCTGAGAGGAGGACCATTCTTGGAACAGACATACCTAATCTTTTGCCAGATTACTGAGTGTATATTAAGTAAAATTTTAAATGAGCTTCATTATAGGTTAAAACCATTTGTTGTTTCCACACAAAGTCTACTATAAACATGGTGCATACAGAATTTCTGATAGACTCAGGAAAGCTCATACAAACATTACTGTTCTTAACCATGAAGTGGGAACATGAATGAACTGCTCTATAACTTAAGGGGCTGGAGCATGTCATACTAGTGTTATAAATGTACTAAACTACTCGTGTTTTCTTCAGAGAGGTGCTTATATATCTTTGCTGATGATGATGATCATGTATTCATGGATTACAGGAAACTTAGTTATGCATATATGGATTTGTGGATTGTACTATAGCAGTAGCTGAGAGGAGGAACCTATTAGGACATGCATGGCTTATAAATAAAAAGGAACACAATCCATTCTTGGAACAGACACACTTAAACTTTTGCTGGATCACTCTGTGCATATTAAGTTAAATGACTTTTATTATAGGTAAAACCATTAGGTGTTTCCATGCAAATGCTACTAATGTCTGCCCATCTGCTTGTATTTTTAGGAACAGCTAGTTTTACAGTCTGGCATCCTTCATGATAGATGCAGATTGTGATTGTGAATCAATGAACTGGCGCATTTCAGGAGATTTCAGAAAACCTGTTTGTCATGATGTACATATTGTCATTGGGGTACCCTGATTTGAATGGCATCTCTGAGTTCATACTGGAACCTGCACCCCAATGTCTCTAGGTGACTGTTGCTCTTCATCCGTAGTTTTTTTTTGATATATAACACCAGACTAGGGGTTTGGTGTCCCAATATTACACAGGAGATACAGATTTGAATCATCTCTTACATCATATGCGTGCGCAATTAATCCCTAAACATATCCGACTGGTATAATAGTTATAATCTATTACATTTTTTTGCCAAAAACAACAAAATAGACTCTGTTTCATTCTCAAGCATGCCATTTTGCCCATCTATCAAAATTCTTACAGATATCCATTTAAACTATTCTGCACTAGCATTTCTGGCTGCCACCTCCTTTTGCTGTTCAACCACTGCTTTTGGCTCTTCCAGCATGTCCTTTATGAACTCTGAGCTGGCCATTGCTTGCCCTTTTCTGTAGTCCCTTTCAAAACTGGTATTCCAAATACTGAATGACTTCAGAGGGCATTGAATCTGTAATAAAGTCTTGGCCAGCAAACTCCATGTGCTCTGAATCCAGCCCCTGGCTCTGCCATAGCTAGGAACTCCAAACCGCCACACCATCAGCTTCACACACATAGCTCTATTACCATTTAGCTTCCTCGCTGTCCGATTCCAGCATCCAAGCCAAATAATGGATGCGATATTTGCATTTGTGTGGTATTGTGTTCAATGCTCCAGAATTCATCTCCAAGCATCATAGGGCAATGTCTTGAGAAGACATTTTTTAACCTCTCATCAGAAATATTGCCATTTGCCGCTCCTTGCTCGTAAGCAGAAATTGGCTTCCATTTTCTCTCCAGAGTGTGCCAAGAACTGTGCACATTTAACTCCTCTGTCCTTTTGTCACCTGTCTCCAGCTCATTGTAGCTCTCTGATCCTTTCCTCGTCCTGTCAACCAATAAACTGGTCCAGCCTCATTAACGAGTCCTCACTGAGATGTAAAATTGTACTCCAGCTCTTTACTGAGCTTGTTGGCTATATCTTGTAGATTTTAATGGTTACTGTCCTCTATTCGTGCGACAGCCCATTGAGCCAAACGGTCTGCTATTGCATTCCCTTCTCTATAAATGTGACTTACATTTAACTCTTCAAGCCCATCTAGAATCTCTTCAATCAGATTTTGAAACCTAGTTAAGGTCCAGTTTGCAGTTTTTCTACTCTTAACAACTGAAAGGTGACTCAGATTATTATAAAGGCCCTTTTATAATAATCTGTGAGTCACCTTTCAGTTGCATTTGGTTTATCCCAAGCTGCATGCCTGTGACCTGTCTTTAAAGCTAACCATGCCGCCTCTATCTATGCCACCTTATTTGTTCCGTCAGCTAGCTTCTTGGAATCAAAAGCAATCAGATTTCCCTTTCCAATCCCAAGCCACAGCCAGCCCCTGAGGGTGCTAGATTCCCTCTAGAAACACCATCGTAAGTTTATCTTTACCCATCTATCCTCTAGGAGTTCCCATTTCACTTTACTTCTTCTAATCAGATACGGATTAACCTGGTCTATCCCATTAACAGGAGGTTTTCATCCCTAGTTTTGAAAATTATGTGAGTCCCATTTATTTATTATTTATTTTTCTGAGTTTTTTTATCAGTGTTCTGAACTTGGTTTGCTATATCGAAGTAATATTTTGACCTTTTTGTTTTTTCTCTATTTTCACATGCCAGTTAAAATGTCAGGAAAACTAGAAATTGAGTTCATGTTGTAACTTGACTATTTTATGTTATCAATGCTTAATTGAAGTTTGTGTTATAACTTGACTATTTTATGTTATAAATGGTTAAATGAAGTAATCTGATACTTTATGTTATGCTTCATTTATACAGGATCTTTGAAATGTTTTCAGAGGCACACCTACAAATGCTTTTGAATGAGCTGGAAGAAAAGTCTTTTCTTGAGGAACAATGGGAAACCGTGATAGAAAAAAAGAACGATAATTTCTCATATAGTGCAAAGTGCTGTGATCCAAAGGTTTATTTCTTGACATTTTTTTTTCTGTATTGTTTAAAATACCATACCTTCCTGTTACATATAGTGACGGATTGTTTTTTGTGGACAGGATGGCAGTGCCACAAAATATATCAGTACAACTGTTTTTGAGAATTGCACTACGGAGTTATTAAGAGATTTCTATATGGATGATGAATATCGGAAAGAATGGGATAAAACTGTTGTTGATCATGAACAACTAGAAATCGACCAAGAAAATGGAATAGAAGTTGGTCGCATAATCAAGAAGTTTCCATTTCTCACACCTAGAGAATATGTTCTAGCGTGGTGTGTTTGGGAAGGAAAGGAAAAGAGCTTCTATTGTCTAATTAAGGTAGCACAATAATTAGTAAATTCTTTATAATTTCTTTGCATCCAGGGTATTTGCATGGGCTGAAACACTGACATCCTGATATGGCTTTTTGGTAGGCCTGTGAGCATCAACTTGCACCTCAACAAAAGAAGTACAAACGTGTTGAATTTTATTTTTCTGGATGGCATATTAGGAAAGGTCAGAAACTTGAAGAATCATGTCTTCGTCCTCTTGTCTGTACGCTTCTGAGAATTTCTTTTTCTCTGTCCTTAACTTCTGGTTGGATAATCGTAATTTATTTCTTTGTTGGTTTGTTGATACAGTTTGTGGTAGAGATGCTTGTGAGATTAAAGTGGTTCATCAGGAAGATGCTGGGTTGAAGCGTGAGATGGCAAAATTATTCTTCTCAAAAGGCATCTGGAGCTATGTATGCAAGATGGACACAAATTTGCGGAAATATGCAAAAAGAGCCAAACCTCAGTACAGTAGAAAACCAAATGCTGTTACTTTGATGCAGAAGGCAGGTGCCTTATTTCATTTATGTAGAAAATGTGTTTTATGGATACTATTGCAGAGCTTGACTTTCTATGAAAGATATTGTTATTGTTTTTTAGCAAGTGTGGTCCATCTGTGCAAGGAACAAGATCTACTTAGCTGTCTCATAAATTATAAATTATAGAACACAGTACAGTTGTCTCCAGACCGTGCGAAGGATTTTTTTTAATTTTCTGCAGTTTGGTATGGTGACACTAATAATTTCTGTATTTATCTTAGCTCCATGTGGTTAAACTGATTTTAAAAAGATGCTTTAGATTATTACATGGTTTTTAGGAAGGATCACAAGGAGCCAGATGCAATGATAATGTTGTGCCTCATCTGGTAAAGCAATTTGAACATGAAAACCTTTGGATATTAAACAGCCAATTTGAGGGCAGCGGAATTGTTAAGGTTTTTAGGATCATTGCAAATGTAATAAAACTCCTGATTGTATGTGTTTTCCAAATGCAACAATCTCTTGCATTTATATTGAGAATGAGCCAAGAAGAGACATGTCCCTTCATGGGACATGTCTATTCATAATTATGTAATTAATATTATGACAATTATGATTATATATATATATATATATATATATATAATATTCTCGAGTATTATATTAATTTCTATAATATTTACATAATATATATATATATATATATATATATATATATAAGTATATATATATATACATCTCATATATACTAAATATATATATACATATCTTCACTAGTATTTACTAACAATGTTTATCTGACTGAAGCTACAAAACATCAACACTCCCTCTCTGCCAAGGAAGATTCAACACATGATTAGGATTAGAAGATATTATTTACCGTGATATCAGAGATATGGTCTGACTAGGAATATTACGTTGAATGATATTCACCATAACTCATAGATTCATAAGAATATCATCTGATGATATTGAGAGTATTGGCCACAGAATATCAAGTCTCATGATATTCACAAAGTACTAAAAAATAATGTGAAAAGATATATTACCTTAATATAATATCAGAGTTTATAGAGATATCATCTCATGATATTAGGAGTAATGGCCATAGAATATCAAGTCACATGATATTCACCATGTAATCAGAGTATTGGCTTACCAAAATCAAGCCTCATGATGTCCACCAGGTACTCAACAAATATTTTAGATATCACCTCAATATGATATCAGAGATATGGTCTAACCAAGAATATCAAGTCTCATGATATTCACCATAACTCAAAAAAACATTTTAGATATCACCTCAATATGATATCAGAGATATGGTCTGACCAAGAATATCAAGTATCATTATATTCACCATAACTCAAAAATTTCCATAGGTAATGTATCCTTGATACAAGGTATCATCTATTGCGATACGTTTCAGCCATCACGCGATGTCTATCACAATAGAAGGTCAATAGTTTGTTTAAGAAACTGAATCCACCATGCAAGAAAATCATCTATTGTGATATGTTTCAGCCATCACACGATGTCTATCACAATAGGTCAATGGTCTGTTTAAGGAACTTAATCCACCATGCAAGAAAACATCTATTGTGATCTATTTAAGCTATCACATGATGTCTATCACAATAGAAGGTCAATGGGCTGTTTAAGGAACTTAATCCACCATGCAAGAAATCATCTATTGTGATATGTTTCAGCCATCACATGATGTCTATCACAATAGAAGGTCAATGGTCTATTTAAGGAACTGAATCCACCATGCAAGAAATCATCTATTGTGATCTGTTTCAGCCATCACACGATGTTTATCACAATAGAAGGTCAAGTTATTGTAAGATCGTCACCTTTCAATAACTCTTACAAATACAAGTGATAATCATTTGGAAGTCATCACTTCCTCTTGATTTACACAAGGCCCATATAGGCATTCATAATTCATAGTCATTTGACTGTTTGAACGCTGGAGAGTCCATCTCGATATGGTCTACTCCCTCTAAATCAATATGACCGAGATTATCAAAAGTTGATTTAATCATATCCTCTATCTTCTCCCTCTGAAGTTCAATTTCTTGTATCAACCTCTTGTCCTCTTTTGAAATGTTGGTCTCCCTCTGCATCTGGTCTCAATCATCAATCTGTTTGCAAGCATTAAGTTCTTTCTCCCTTGAATGCAATTTTCTTATGCTTCCGTCATGAAGGTATGTTAGAGAGAGATTACAAATAGCTCACTAAACTATCTCGACCGAAAATACCAATGATAGAAGCATACAAGATTTTTCTAACCAATAGTATAGCATGAATTACAAACTTAAAAATTATGTGCATTAATAAAACATGGAATACTTATCTTTTATAAATTTCAATTATTTCATTTTGTAAGGTGAGCCCATATAGAAAATATCATGCAAATTCACAGAATGATCTCCATTCTCGAACATTACCAAAATTCTTCACATGACCTATCTTGAATATCCAAAGCTTCTATACACTATGACAACCTTCAATCTGATCAGATCTCCCTTCAAGTGGTTAGGCTTTTAAAGAAGGAACCTCGCTCTTTTACTGTCCATATACATCAAATCAGAAAATACCTTCTCAGATTATTTGAGAGACATTTTCCCTTTGAATCATCTCCCCACTAAGGATGGTTCAAATGGGAATGTAACATTGGTTATTATTCTCCCCATAATGTAAAATTCCCACTCTTATATCGTTGAAAAATGCTTATGTCTTCTTGTGAAATGACTTGATTGCTCCAATAGAGGTGACACTCTATAATTAATGCTTGCTTTCTAGAAAGAGACACCCTTCTTAATAAATCAGATTTCGCATAGACCCGTACACTGTCGGTCCATAACTTTTGAACCGACACTTTCTTGCCAATCGCTCCGGTAAGAGTCTTTTAAATTTGATTATCACCAACATATCCAAAATTTAGCAAAATCCAACGGTGTATTTATGAGATATGGTCCACGTACTGAGACTGTATTTTCTGAGACAGTCACACATTCATCATCAACAAACTACTCTCTTACATTTGCAACTTGGCTCTGATACCATGTTAAGGTTTTTAGGATAATTGCAAATGTAATAGCACTCCTGATTGTATGTGTTTTCCAAATGCAACAATCTCTTGCATTTATATTGAGAATGAGCCAAGAAGAGACATGTCCCTTCATGGGACATATCTTTGTATAATTATGTAATTAATATAATGACAATTATGATTATACACACACACACACATATATATATAATATCTCTTGAGTATTATATTAATTTTTCTAATATTTACATAATATATATATATATATATATATATATATATATAAGTATATATATACAGCTCATATATACTAAATATATATATACATATCTTCACTAGTGTTGACTAACAGTGTTTATCTGACTGAAGCTACAAAACGTCAACAGGAATATATCAACTTATTATCTAAAACTACATTCATCACAATTTAGTTCTTATGAGTTTTGACCCTTTTTCAATTTACATAACTCATTCTATCAAAATGCAAAGCTATTTACCTTGTGACAAGTTGTTATAAAGCAAGTCTTATCTTAATAACTTATGCCTGATGTTCAGTACATGGATAGACCAGAAATGGTGTTATTTGTGCAATGTCTGTTAGTCCTTTTTTTAATGCTGTCTGCAGCTTGTTAGTTATCTGTGATGAAGTGTACACCTTCAAATTACCAGGATAACTAATTTGTTAAAATATGTAATATGTAAGCTACATTAATATATTTATGTCAATTATTTTTATTTGGACTAATCTCAATCTAGTATTTGCATGGACAGTTGCCAAGTGGAATTGCGGAGACTCCAGATAATGGGAGGAATCCAATAGTAGCATCGAGTGTTGAATCCATTGTCACAGACAGGAAAGGGACTCAGCAGAAGAGAAATTTAATTTCTCATTCTAAAATGAAGTTGCTAGCCAAGGGGTTACTGCTATTGGGTGGAACAGTCTTCCTCGCAAAAGGCCATTCTTCTGTTGGGGCAAAGCTTGCTGTGGTATGTCTTGTGAATAAATTGATTAAAAAAGATGGTGCCTCAAAAGACAGTATACAAAAACAGCTGTTGTTGAGGCCACCTATAGAAAACAGGCATCGGTGATGAATGAACTGGATATGAGTAAGCTATTAGCAAGATGCATTCGGTCAGTGCTCCGTGCTGAATGAGACACAAATAAATACTGGATCTAGGAGTGGTTGGTATCATTGTCTAACATTGTCATGGTTTGCTCAAATGTGAGTATTATATTATAGTTATGTTTAACACCATCGTATCTTACAATTGTGTATAATATTATAGCTGCGAGGTGTCTATTATAGGTCAGTTCTAGGAAGGGAGATGTTCTATTCATTTTTCAGCAGTCTCCACTATGTTATACGGGTGTCTGGGATTTTTTGTTTAGAAAAGTTGAAGTTAAATAATCTTTTGACTGGTCTATGTAATATGCACTTCTTATGTTTTGTCTTTTTGGATTTGCAAGGAAACATTATTATATTCATATTTTATGTTACCATTTAAGTAGCATGGAAGCATACAATTTTCTTAACATTTTGAGAGTTCTAATTATCCAAAACTTTGAATAATGTAAGACATTCTAATATGAGTTATCTATGAGATTACTTAAATCATCTATGGTTTTGAGATCTAGAAGGGAAATTTATAACATTATTCTCCTGGAAGAGATAAAAAGAAAACAAAGATTGATGCATAGACAATGCTGTTGTTATGTGCATTCCATTTACCTATGGAGAAGTTCAGGTGAGAGAATGGATGATGTTGCAAGCTAAAGTCTCAAGAAATCGAATTTAATTTTGAGTTTGTCTATTTATTGGTTCTAAAAAGTTCTTGATTACCATCATCTATTACTAATTTACTGCAAGTACTTGTGGGTGAAATTACAAAACGAGTAACTCAAGTTGGACCTTGCTACTCACTGAAACTGCAAGTGTGTGGTTGAATTGTTCTCAAGAGGAACTGTCAACAGCAGTGGATGCTGTCTGGAATCAAGCTTTCTGCAAATCATGACTAGACAAAGGTTTAGGAAGGTTGCAAGGGCAGAGACGAAGGAATGAGCGGTCATAAAATCTTTGTCTGAAGTCATGAGTTTGTGCCCAAGTCCTTTGCAGCTGTGTTGCAGACAGAAAGAAGCATCAACCTCCAAAGAAAACTGTGGGTTGATACAAATCATGGGCAAAATATTACAACAGTTGTGAAGAGGTTGCAGGGTGTTGGGCAAAGGGCATGAAGATCACATTGTGGGGGGAAAAAGTCAAGGCTAGAAAAAAAATGGGCGTAAAGATTTGTAAGGTTGAACCCTACATTGCGGTTTGCAGTTAAAATACATTTCAAATTAGTAGAAAACACTTTCTTCAACATTTTATGGCTCATTTGATAGATTTTCTAACTTCATTTTGTATTAAATTTATATATATTTTTAAAGTATATTTTGGAGTTGCCGAGTCAAAAATTTGGTATCTGCTGAGTTCGAGTTAGTCCATTAATGTGAACTATGACTATTATAATGGCGCTCCAAGGCATGAGGCATCCACGCCTTATAAGAAATGACAAAACATGTGAAGTCGACCGTATAGTAGTACTTCTGCTCACCTACAATTATTTTTAATTTTTTTTCTGATAAAAAATCTAAGATTGAGTCTAATAAACTAAACAGCTATCTTTTAAGTAGGAGCAACTTAGGATGGCTTACTGTATCATGAAACGGTTCACATAACAAATGCAATATATTTACTCGACGGATATGGAAATCTTAGAGAATTCTGTAGGAAGTCGCATCAAGTTTGAGGTTATGGATATGCATAGACATTATGGCAATGCCCAGGCTGAGTTTTCCCTGTGGACACCTAGGTTGCACAGCTAGCTTTGCACTTACAGGTTTGGGAGGCAGGTTTTATCAATTTTACTAACTGGTGTCAAACTGTTTGGATGTCAAGTTTGTGTTGAAATTCAGGGTGTTACATTGGCTTGTGATTAATCATAGTCAAAGCAGGGTTGCAAATATCTAGTCTAATCAATGGTTGATGAGTGTTATGCTTTGAGTAGAGAACAGAGATATTATCTTAGCATTTTCATATTGCTTGGTTTTTTATGGCATTGAAATGTGGGGAGCTGTTGGATGTTTTTATGGGAATACCTGTCTGTGCAGGTCTTAAATGAGAATTTGCATTCTCTTGTTGATAAATTAGTTGCAATTAAAACCCTTCTAATTAAGATCGGCATCAGTCTCTTTTACATCTGGATGGATGATAGATGTGTTACTATTGTAAGATGCCTGTCTAAAAAGCTTGCATGGTGAATAAAAATAGTATTGGAAGTTGATCAAGTATTGCCCTATATAACTGTTCAGTAATCATTTTTCAGAGTGTGGAAGGTCTCTGTATTCACAGGAAGAGGGAAACTAAACCATGTTTGCAGTGCTTCTGGATTAGATTGCGTATGTAGTTTTTTGCATCAATGTTTCGGATCACACTCCGTGATCCATCATTCTCTTTTTCTTTATTGTGCTCTCTTTCATCCTGATGATGGATCCATCATGGAGTGTGATCCGAAATGTTGATGCAAAAAACTACATATGCAATCTAATCCAGAAGCACTGCAAACAAGTTTCATGGATTGTGGAAATCTATTGGCTCTAAACTAGACCATATTAATATGAAGAGGGAAATTAAAGGATTTATCATGTTGGCTTGCTTTGGTACTTTGCACGAATGCATGGTATATTCAAATGGGGCACATTTCATTTTGGATCTTCCAGTTTCTCTCCAAGATTTTTAATCTGAGCTTCTGTACTTCGTTTAATATTATGAACTGTGTTGATCAAGTGAAAAATATTCGTTGTTCCATTTTACTTTGGGTTTGCTGGAGAGTCCAGAAGTAAAATGGCATGATGGTGCACTGTTGCTTGAAGAAATCAGCTGGTCCACCAATGGACATCATACAAGTCATGAACTAAATATTAATTATTTTTTAATATTTAGATATCTACATGACAAATCAATATTATGTGATTTAATGTTGAAGAAAATTACATGTTGATACAAACATTATCAATTTCTATCTACAAATGTAAAGTTTATTATTCTCAAGATGTCTTTTGAATTTCTAATATTTAGATAAGTAAGGATTGTGATTCAAATACCTATTTTTCTTTAACATATTTACATTAATGATTAATTTTGCACAGAAATAAGATTCTACAATTACATTGTGTATAAGAATAACACAATAAAACAATTATACTTAAAGTATTATATTGAACCCTAACTCTAACAATAAACTAAATCAAACCTTAACCCTTAACCAAATAGAATTGTACCAATAAACCTTGAATGAAATTGAACTCTAACACCAATTCTAATTAAATTGTTTCCTTAGTTTCAAACTCTAATTTTAATTTCCATTAAAGCATATTCATGACAATAATCTTTACTAAACCATTAGAAAAAGTAGAATCCTAATTGCTAATTTTCATCTTAAGCCTTATACTTTTTTTTTTGAAAAAGAGGGGTATAAATTTATTGAAACAAAAATGTCCAATTTACCCTTATAAATTTATTCTTGCAGAATTAAAAGAATATAATCAAGACTCAAACAAAAATAGAAATACACAGGTCAACACAACATATATATGTGGAAACCCTCGATTAGAAGGATAAAACCACGGTGGGACAGAACCCACAACTTTACTACTGCAGTAATAAATATGTCATGTTAAGAGCTTACAAAGTACTGGTAAGAGTGCTACCCGGTAAAGAGATTTGGTAGAAGACTTGTTAGGATCTTGACCCTGTTAGGAGTCATCTTGTAAAATAACTTTTAACACTAATTAAGATGTTACCCGGTGAAGAGATTTATACAAAGAACTTATTAAGATTCACCCTGATTAAGGGATTTGACTATGCTTCACAATCTTAAAGCAATGATCTGTAATGACATTTTTTGTCTGATTAGATCATACTTGTTACCCTCTTCTCTGCTTGACTGTTGAACCTTTCTCTGCCTTTCACTTTTTGTGACTATAGCTCCTCTCAGAAGATATCTCTCCTGCTTTGAATATTCAACAACACTTCTTGTGTATCCTATGACCTGTATTTATAAGGAATTGATCTTATTAAAAATACTTCCCACAGTTCCGCCAAGCTATAAACTCACCCATAAATCATGCATGCGAAAAAGCTTGCAAAACTGATCTTGAGTTTACCTTGAAAACATTCATAGATAAAGTAAAGTTAACTCCAGTTAAAAAGCTAACTCCAGTTTTAACTGTGAATGCTCCGTATAATCCGGTTCAAATTATCATGCACTTAACCGGTAATAACCTTGTATCCAGTTAGTCATTTCTTTCCCGTGTGTCTCCCATGTCTGGTTGAAAACACCTAGATTGGTATCAGCATGATCGGTTAAAGTACACTACTTCCTCTTACAGTCTATCGGTGTATATTCATGAATACCAGTGTGATGTACCAGTGTTTCGATGGGATTGATGTTTGCCTCAGATTTTACCAATGACAACTAATGTTATTTTAACAATCTTCCCCTTTGGCATTGGTGGCAAAACATATCTTGGACTTCCCCTGTAAACACACGTTTGTTCTCTTTCATCTAATACTGTTCTTTTCTTCTTCTTTCTTCATCTGTATCTGATCCTTGATCCCCTTCAGTTCTCTCGATATCTGCTTACCGGTATTTTGATCAACTTCATATCCAGATCTTCCTCCCCTTTTTGCCTCCATAGGACAAAGGGTTGTTACAACTTGAATGTCTCATTTTATATCTGTAACTTTGTGAAGATGTCTTTATACATTTTCTTTGCTGATTGAATGCATGGATTCCATAAACTGGTTACATGCTCTAAGTTCTTCTGTGCTGCTTGCAGTGAGACAACTATGTTTTCTATGTCTTCCACTGTTTTGTAATCAGGTTCTTGGATCAGTTTGTTTGCCTCATTAACAGTTGATTGCATTAGATCGAATGTTGGGGCAATGAACGATTGGAATCCAATAAGATCTTGAATTCACTTTGTTCTCTCTTCAGATGCTTTTCTCAGAATGAGAGCATGGTTTGTCATTTCCCTGCTATATTCTGTTGCAGATGTGTTCTTTGCATCAAACTTGGATGAGAGAACCCTTATTTCTTCTGAAGTCTTGGATGTCTTTTCAATGATATCGTGAACAAAGTCTTCAAAGTTTGAAGCTCTTGTGATTAGACTTCCTGTATCCTGCATCTGTTGTTGGAGTACTTTTGTATTTGTAGATACAGTTGCCTTTAACTCTTCAACCTGTTTGTGAAGAATTTCAACTCTCTTTTTCTCATAGTGATCAATGGCTATTGTCTCCGGATTGGTGACATCCTCTCCAATTGCTTGTGCCAATATTTCCAATTGATCAATAACAGGTTCTTCTTCATCAATATCTGCATCCAGTAAAAAGTTGTACAAGATGTTCCTTACACTAGAGAGAACCATATCTTGTTTCCTCTTAGTGAGTTCTTTCAGTTGCCTTGTTGACATCTTTCTTATGTCAACAACTGTATCACTAACTTTTCTTTTCTTTGTTTCCGCATCTATAGCAAAAGTAAGTTTTCTTTTCAATGATGATGAGCTGGGAATATCTACCGGTATCTCCTTTGCCAATTGCTCTTCTTTAGGCTTCTCTTGTTTTGTGTTAACAGGTACCTCCTATTGTTGAGGATTATCCTTCTGTTGTACCTCTTGTTGCTCATGCACTTCACCTTCTGGTTGAACTACTTCCTCCTAATGTACCTCCTCTTCTGGACATACTTCTTCTGGATGAGCTTCTTCTTTCAGATGAACTTCCTCTTCAGGATGTATTTCTTCTTCTAGTGGTTGCTCAATTTGTTGTTCTTCAACAACCTATTGATTTGTTCTTATTTCTGTAGTCATCCCTTCTAATGATCCGCCTTGAACTTGATCGTCCAGATTTACTTGTTCACTGAATGTGAACGGTTCATTTATTACTTCTTTCTCACTGGTTGAGAATTTTTCACTAGCTGTGAATTGTACTAGTGGTACCAAACTTTCTTAGGTTCATCCTATGGACTTGTTGTCTTCAGAGTACTGAAGTCATAAGTATGTCAAAATTTAAGTGTCTCTTTATGTACATCCTTTTCATATCCATTGATTATCTTGGATACGTTGTTCTTGGTGTCCAAGTTCAGTGACATTGCTTCTATCAGAAGTTGGGTTGTCTCTTCACTGAGACCTGGTCTAACTTGTGTCAAAGTCTCTCTGACAATCTTTGTGTTTGCTCCTAAACCAGTTCTCCATTTAGCCATTATTCTCTTGCTTAGTTCAAGAGGAAATTGAGCCCTATAGTCTCTAGGACTTCTATTGAAATCTAAGAAAGTTTCCAACAGGGCAATTTCTACTTTCTCCTTATCCTCTTCTACTAACACATTGAACCATTTGGCTGCATTCAATACTTCACCAAAGTCCATGACTTCATCAACTATATTGTCTATAGTTAAGGTTCTAGCTTTACCTTTAACTGGGGAAGCAAGCAGAGTTGGTGGAGTCAGATCACCAGCTTTATCATCAGTTATGTCAACAATTACCGGTTCTTTTGCAGGTTTGGCCTTGACCGGAGTCTCAGCTCCTAGTATACCCTTTCCTTTCCCAATATCTACCACTGGTGGCTTTGTGGTTTTCTGGCATTCTGTTTCTATCTGGTGTTGTTGTTGATGAAGACTTGTCCAAGTAGCAACTCCTTCTTCATGTACCTTGTCCACATCTCCAATAAGCACCCGACTTATTCTTTTTCTTATCGTGAAACTTTGCCTGTGCAGGTCCGCTTGTTGGGTTGCTTCGTCTAGAATTAGATGATTTTGGACTTCTAGTAGAGATTTTATCCTTAGCTCTTTCTCCTTGTCAATTGAAGACTTTCATCTTCCTTCAATTATTTCTAATAAATCATCCGGTATTACTTTATGAAGTTCAGTGGGAGTGTAATTAAACTTGTAGAGACAGTGAACTATAGCTTCTTTTATTTTTCTTTTGTCCTCTTCATTGCTTAAACCATATCTCCTTCCAATTGTCCTTAATCCACCTTGTTCCTTAATTCCTTCAACAAAATTTTCAATAGTTGGTTTTCTTCCTCTCGGTGCATCCTCTTTCATCGGTTTCGTAGACTTCCTCTTTCGGTGAAGAGTAGTTGTATCTTCGGTCTCTGTTTCTTCATGTTCTTCCCCTTTCTTGCTAGACACCTGTTGTGCTCTCTTCCTTTGAACCTTAGGTTCTTCACCTTCCTTTTTCTTTTTCCTCGGTGTAGGAGTCCTTTTTGTATACACTCTTTTAGGTTCCTTAACTGACGACTTCTTCAAATTTTTTAGAATTTCATCATAAGTTCCAAACCAGTATGCAAAGAGATCTAGGTCACTCTCTTGCAAAGCATCTACATATGCCTTGGCTATCTTAGTGGAGATCTCATACCCAAGCTCCGGTGCATATTGATTGAGTTCTGGGCTCCACAGCCTGAATAATACAGTGATCGGTGGTGATCAAAAAACACACCTCATCTTTGTATAGATCAACAATAGCCGAGGGAATTCTTTCCATGGCATGCATTCTAAGCTGGAATAATTCAAAGTAATCCTTCATAACTTTATTAAACTGATTACCTAGTCGATTAGCCAAATCTCCTATTTGTATCATGACTGATTTATCTGCTAGCTAGGTTATTTTACCTATTCCCAGAAAGTAATTCTAATAGTAAAAGAATAGAGATACTAGTAGAGTTCCATTTTTCAGAAACTTTTTCTTCACAAGACCTAGTTTTTTAGATTTTCAAAAAATTTCACTCTCAGCATGGCGCAAATGTCATACTATGCATTGTCGTGCATGATCTGGTGTGCGGTGTGTATAGCTCCTCCCAACACACTATTGAGGTTGCTCGACTGATAGATTTTATATCCAATGACTGCAGATGCGAACCGAACACCCTCGTCTTCTATGTCATTGACACTCATCAACTGACTATCGGATTTTGACTTTGTTAGCCTTGCAACTTCTATGTTCGCAATAGTTCTAAGGGTAAGAGCTTCCTCTTCGTCGCTATAACCAATGACCCTTCGCAAGTCCTCCTTGGTGATTGGTGTGACTGCGAATTTCGCTAGCCACAATCCTGGTTCATGCACCCTACTAAGAACCAATCTTATCCAATCCGGTCTGTTAGCCATTATTCTTGCAAAGGTAAACAACTAGATCATAAACCTGATCTCTCCCTTTTGATGCTCTTTTCCTGGCAAGAGAAATGCTAATTAACAAGGATAACTTCCTTCTTCACTTCGGGCTCCACAGACCCAAGCGGGTGTACCTTACTTCTCTGCTTATGCAAACTGATATGAACTAATACAAACACCCAATAAGTAGGTTCACTAATGGATTAAATAGAATAAATACGTCCTGCAATAGGATTCATGACTGAGATGAATCTCTGATATGGGAAGCCTACCCACATGCTCAATATATCTTTCAAACTCATCAACAAAAAGAAAAAGTTGATTTAAAAGATTTCGATTACAAGTCTAGTCAAACCAATGCCTAATCCTGGGCATGGAGTCATGAGATGCACGTCAACAGGAAACTTCAAATCTTATACAACTGGAAATCAAACAGTGCACCTTGCACACCATTCTTTCTTCCCCCTATCTGGACATCAGATCCTTATGAAACATCATACTATCAGTAACAATCTTCAAGATATTACACTCTCCTTGAAAGAAACTCAAAAATCATTACACCGTTTACCTTGTAAACAGGTATACAGAGATGCCTTACAAATCAGTATACAACAATTTGACAAAGACACAAAGAGACATCAGACAAACATGAGAAAGGATTATCATTGTACTTCATTGAATCATTCTAAAACTATACATTCAATCACAACAAACTCAAAATCAAAACTCTGAAAATGAAACTAAAAACTTGCATTCATGGAACTCAAACTTGCAGAGCTCTGCTCATGCAAAAAGATTGGAACCTTTCGAATTGAGAAGAATCGAGACTAAGAAGAGAAGGGGGAAACACCAGAAAGCATCACCAACTGACACTTGTCAAACTCTGAACTACTCACTGAATGAATCATGAAGTCTGGAACAGCAAACCTGATCTACTCTATCCCCTTGAAAACACATGAGTCATCGGACATAACAAATCAAATATCTCAAAAATATCTTCCTGGCCCCCCTAAAATTTAAACTGCAAATAATGCGAGTAGATGGCCACTTGTGCAAAATCTAATTCCAGAATCGGAATTCTCGTGTCGAGACCTTTCCGACGGTATATGATAGTACATAGTTGGGCGAAAAATAAAGCCCCCAGCCATTGAAATAGTCTCCCATGTCTGCAACTTTTAATATTTGAATTTTTTATATAGTTCAGACTATATAAAAATACATTTATAACTTTGATTTTTTGTCTCTTTAAATATAAATGACATAAAAGCCCCATCCCCGATGCATGTGGGACAACTGCTCTGTGCATTTTACTAGGAAACATCATCTTCGTATTGCGCCAGGTTTTGATATTGGATTTTACTCTACAAGAAGCTCTCACAGACCATACCCAATGTGTGAGCCTCCTTTGTTTTTGTTTTCATATGTACTGAGAACAATACATCCCTTGCGCAAAACACCATATCACTGCTTACACGCCTTTGTTCCTTGTTGCGCTAGTTCATGCAATGCCTTTGCATAGGCTCCAGCTAATGTCTACTGTGTGAACTAGGGTGTGACTGGCAACCCCCTTTGTGTATCTTCACCACATTATGCATTGGCCTCCTTTGCTTATTCACGTGAGGCCTCTAAAATCGGTGAGACTCCCACTAAATTGTGCATTCCACCCAATTGCGTGGGCAGTCCTTCTGCCAAACTTCATATACCAGCTTTCTAATGTCATACGTAGGGGCTTCTGTCAATATTGCATGAAGTGGCCCCCTTCAATCTGTGTGAGGCCTCCCCAATGTGTCTCACACAGGGCATTGTCTACAGGCGGCTCCCCTTTCAATGGCGTGAGGCTACATACTCCTCATACGCTGCCTACTTGGGTAATTAGAATGATTGATGTCTCTCATTCTTTCTCCAAAACAAGATATCGATCTTTCTCTCTTATAAGAAAAGGAGAAAAAGAACACCCAAAAATGTTTCCACTTCTTAGCTATTGGCGTTGTATTTCTGGTAGCAACTCACTTCATTTTCGGTCAATCATGCTCTCCACTCTCTTACACAAGTCTTCACGCCTTTATGAAGTGAAGCCTCCCAAATTTGCAGCCTCTTCCTTTAAATCACGCAAAGGACTCCTAATTTACCTGAACTCCAGCCATTTGCGTGAATTTGCAATGGACTGGAAAATATTTCATTTGTTTTGTGTGAGGCTCCAAGCATATTGCGTAGGGTAGCCTTCATTCATGTTGACGCTGGCATCATTCATTTGTTGTGCGAGTCATCTGTGCTAACTGACAGCTCCTCCCATTCATTTTTGATAAACAGACCCCTCCATTTACTGTTTCATGTGGGGCCTCTTTTGATGTGCGTGGGTGCTCACTTTCGTTTCACACTGCCTTTGCGTGAATTCTCCAAGACTGGCATCAAAACGTAGGTTTTGGTGACTGGTCTTTTGGACTTTATGCCATGGGTGACCATCCAAACACACATTCCCACTGTTTCAAACTCACCGCTCAGCATTTCCCTTGTCAATGTCATCTCATATTCATTTCAACTGAGCAAGGTCCCCTCTTCATTCTACTCACACCTTACATCAAGAATTTTCCGCAGCTCGTCTTCTTCCTTTAGCAACTTATTTTTGGCCTTTATCACATCAAACTCATGATCAGTAGCAGAACAATTACTAACATTTGACTTCAAGACCACACTGTGTTCTTGAAAATCCATGTTATGCACCTTTATGTCTTGTGTGCCTTTCCAAACACTTTCCCTTTCAGCAATTTCCCTTTGCAGTCTTTCAACTTCACCCTCAAGAAACTCATTCTTAATTTTTTCCTGTGTAGCTTGTTTAAGTCTTGCCTCAGTTTCTGCCAGCCGCACTTTTAAGAGATTGATTTCACCTTATAGAGAATCTTTCTCAGCACAAACCTGATCAAGCTCTTATAAAGCAAAGATGCATGCTTTGTTAAGAAGCAAAATATTCTTTTCCGCATCCTTAATCGTGGTCATCAAATCCTCAATGCGAACACCTAAATGCCCTTGCTTATCATTTTCTTGTATTTTCAAAGATTGTGTGTCTTTAAACCCAATTTGTTATACTCACCCATGCGTGAGTCTCCTTGGTACAGTGTGTGGGTAGTTTCCTTTTCAAACCTCCATCGCCAATGCCCACATTTTTGCCTTCCACTTCTAAATGATCATAAAGCTACCATCTCATTACAAAGTTCTACCAAATGGATGTCTACAAATTTAGGTGGAAGTTCAACCAGTCTCTGTCCATTTCATGTTTAAATGCGGAAGTCTGCAATATGAGGAGGATCGATGCGGCCCCCATTTCTTCATGCAACTTCTCTTCGACTTTACCCAGGCCTCCACCTTCATGAGCAAGCTCCTTTGTTTATTGCGTGAGACCTCCTACTCATCTGCCATCCTCCCTTGTTAATTACTTTAAACTTAGAACAAAATTCCTTAATCAGAACAGATGATGAAGAAGCAGATAAGGCTGAACATGCGATCCCCACTAAACGAGCTATAGATTCACGAGTGTCCATGTCTATGTGACCTATATATTGTTTCAACCATGGAAGGCATTCAGTGTATCTTGATGCAAGTATCTGTTGATTATGAGAAACAATATTGAGCAATCCCTTTGATGCAGTCACATGCAATTCTACATAGCCTTCATATGCCATAGCATGCTCAAGCAACAAGCAAAATGACATGACTATTACATTATTTTGTGGAATATCTCTTTTATTGTCATCTAATAAAGCTTGACCACATTCAGCCTCACAACATCTCTGCATAAATCTTATCATAGCTACATGCATTGCAGTTGGGAACAAAAGATTGCGTTCTCCAACTTCCACAGGCACCTGAACCTTTGGCTCATACTTACAGATATAATCTATCATTTCTTTCAATGGAGGAAGTTCTTCTTCTACAGATTGACTGGACTGATTCACCACTCTCTCAACTTGCTTTCGAGGAAATAAACCCTCCAGAGCCATCTCCCCTATATCCATCTTAATAGCGGCAGCTCCAAGCATACAGATAAACCGACTTGGGCAATGGTCAAAGTCATGCAATAATGTAGCCCACCGAACAGTACAAAATCTTGCTTCACTTTCCACCACTTGACAAAATCATGCGAGGAGGCCCAGGAACATGCCATATAAACTTGCATCTGTTTGAATCATCATTGTCTTCAAACATCTCAACATTCTCATCTATTACACATGCTTATCCTCTACAAAAATCTACCATTAAAAGCATTGTATAGAGTATTAACATTTCTTGCATGCTCCCCATAATGCACTATCAGGCTGAATGATGACAAAGACCATGGGGTTCCGCTTTGCAATTTTCATTCTCTTTCAAAATTTGTTGGCCTATACGTATGATCAATGCCCAAATACCCAACACAGTTCAAAAATCAAGTAGCTACCTACATGAAGCAAGTCGGGTCCAGAGTGGGCCCGGCTAAAAAAAAATTCAAATTCAAATGCTCGAACCAGAAACTGCTCCAGACATCCCTAGGACATCCCATAATTGAAGAACGAACAAACCCAGATCACCAAAAGATCAAAAAACCTTGTTTTGCAAAAGCACCAAAATCATGCGAATAGGCCCGGAAACTGGCTTCAAAAACTGACATAGTGACCTGATCGGACCCTGCCCTCTGACAGGCACATTCTCTGATCTATAAGCTGTCATTCCCCAAAATGGCATCTCATGACTGTACCCGAGTCGAAAGATATTAATCCTCGAAGTCAATCGCTTAATTCTGCCTTTTGTAAACCACTGTTACAAGTAATAAACTGCATTTGAAATCACCTTGGAAAAAATACCAAATGAATCCCTGGGAAGCCACAAACTGGCAGATAAGTACACTGAGATGCAAACATCATGATTCAATCATCATCCTGATCTGGGAGTAAACTGGGCAAAAGATATGGCCCTGTGAAAACTGGTACTTGCAAAGATAGACTCAGAACACACAGAAAACAATGGAAAGTTCATTTTGGAAATGCCTTCAAAAAGATATCAAATGGATCGGCAGAAAGCTCAAATCTGAACTGGCAGTAATATGTCAACTTTGCAATGTAAACCAACAAGAATTTCATTGATAAGTTTGACTGGTCAAAAGTTATAAATGAGCAAAGTTGACCTCCGGCAAACTGATGCACTTCACACTCTTTGCAAACAACAAAAACTGCAAATGGAATCGCATTGGGAAACTCATCCAACGGATTCTTCATGAGCTGCAAACTGACAGGGATAAAGTAAAACTTGTCTATAATGAAGGGAAATGATTATAATCTCCCTACCAATCCATCAGGTGCAAATTATAAGATCACGAACAGGGCTCCCGACAAAACTGTGAAAAGGTGAAAATGCAAATTCTAGAAAACACCTCTTGAAGGGGATGAATAAACAGGGTCAAAACTTATCACAGGGACCTGAAACCAAAAACATAAGTAGTATGGAACATGTGAAACAAAACCCCATGCTCGGATTTTCATGACGCTCTCCAGTGTGCATTTTATTCAACCTCAAAGTGACCCTTCCTGGTGATTTTTACACTTACGCAAATTTTGTATTCAGGACCTCCTAGAAACAAAATGATGCAAACCCATTTTAATACCCGAACTAAAGGCTCAAAATGACTCAACGAGATATATGAAAGGTGTCAAATCACTCTCCACCCATGACAAGACCCAGAAACATCCTTCTCACATGTGCATTTTGGACCAAAAGGAGCACTTTAGCAAGCGTTTTACATGGTACCTCAAAACTGCATTTTGAGTACCAACACGGTCAAAACATGGTTGGATACCAAACTCCATTTAGCAAACCTGAGGTTTCAACCTTGGCATACTTATCTTGAAGCTTTCCATCTTGGCAGAGCGAGAGATACTCGCTTTGGATGAAGGTTTCACCCAGTTATTCCTACTTAGCGTGGATGAATGCCATAATGTCTCCAGTCATCGAAACTCCATCAGGCACCATTGATAGCGCACATGTCATATCGTTCTCTCTATTTTTCACTGCCATGATGTCGTAAACTGGTCTGTCGAATTAGTTCCCTTGAATTAGATTGACAACAGAAGATGATGATGCCATCGTATCTTAACCAACTTACACATAGAATTCTTGATCGGATTTACAGAGATTACTTAGCAAAGACTGTAAATCAAAGCAAGAGAAGATTACTCAATCATAAGAAATCAAAAATCACAAATCGTAATGTAAAGTGAAATGAGTAAACATCCTTCCCTTAAATAGATTTAGGTATAATGGTAATTACCAAACGGTAACGATTGTTAACAACTACAATATTAATTACCATACCTAATCTTTCTTTAAACAACTGGTACTAATGAGTTTACCTGTTGATCAATCCTCGGTTTTGATGTCAGCGCTTACCTTTCCGAAATACATGATAGACCGGTGACTTATTCTGATTACACTTTTTGACTGTGTGAGATCATTGCTCACCAGTTCTATCGAGAACAGTAGGCGGACTACCGGTTCCCTCTAAGCCCTTAGGCTTAGTTTGCTGAAGAGATATGACCATCAGCTGATGATGATCTTCCTTCTGTCTTCTCCTCAGCGGAGCTCTTTGATTCCTTCTTGAACGAAATCTTCTTGACTTCTTTTTTGTCTCTTTTCCCTTGTTACCCTTTTGATTGGAAGACAAGGTCTTCTTCATTGGTTTGGCCGGTCCTTTTCTTTTGTTCATTGTTCAGTTCTTGTATTCTTTGGCCAGATGCCCAATCTTGTTGCAGTTGTAACAAGTCATCTTGGTTTCTCTCCATGGATTTACCCTTCTTTCCTTGTTCATGGATGAGTGACATTGAGAGTTTCTATGGTCAGATGTTCCACAACTAGCACAGTTGGTTATGCTCCGATTTGTGTTCGTTTTATGGAATATCGTTCTCGGTGGGGATCTGAATGCCATAGTTTTAGACCTAGATTCATTTGCCTTGTGTCCAAACTTGTTGCATGCGTAGCAGTAACCTTTGAAGCTTCCACTAGACACACTGCTAGAAGTGAATGGTTTCACCAGTGTTTTTCTGTAGTCATTTGTTTTATGACCCAGTTTACCACAATGATTGCAAGAGGTTTTGAAGGTCTTCTTACCTTTATCTTCTGCTGGTTTCTTTTTTTCCTTCTTTCCCTTGTTGACTTTAGAGGATTCACCGATTTCATTGATGCTTTGACCGGTGCACCCAAGTCCTATGGGATCTCTTTGAGCCTTCAATTGCTCATCAAGCTTTGCTGAGCTTTCATTGTACCTTTTGAGTGTATCATTTCTCTCTTCAAGAGTCTTCAACTGTTCCTTCAATTGATACAACTCAATAGCCAGCCTTTTGCATGCATCATCTTTATCATGCAAGTTCTTTTGCATAATAGATTTTTCTTGAGTTACGATCTGCATGTCTTCTTGAAGTTGTAAAACAACTAGATCACTTTCTCTTACTACATCTTCTGCCAGATTTATTGCTCTTTCAGAGGTTACTAGTGATTTCACGACACTGTTCCTTTCATCTTCAACTTTCCTCTTTTCTTCAATGATTTCGGTCATTCTTAGAGAATTACTTTCTTGCTCCTTTTTCAGATTTGAGATCTGATCGATTAGACTCTGATTCCTCTCCATAAGTTTAGAGACTGCCTCCTCTGCTTCATCAAATCCACTTTTCCTAGAGAGTTTCTCAAAGTTTTCATTGCTCTCACTCAGTTGCAGAGCCAACTCCTTTCTTTTTGAAAGGGACCTCCTCAGTCTATTCTCAAGAGAGGCAATTATACCATTCACTTTCTCAAGCTATTTTTGATATATGTATCCCTCCATGATCTTTTACTCAAGCAGTTAAGCTTTATATCTTTGAGATCTAAAGAGCTCTGATACCAATTGTTAGTCCTAACCGGTTACTGAGAGGGGGGGGGGGAGAGGGGGTGAATCAGTAAATACAATTACCGTTCCAATTTACCCTTATAAATTTATTCTTGTAGAATTAAAAAAATATAATCAACACTCATAAACAAAAATAGAAATACATAGGTCAACACAACATATATACGTGGAAACCCTCGGTTAGAAGGAGAAAACCACAGTGGAACAAAACCCACAACTTTACTACTGCAGTAATAAAGGTGCCCTGTTAAGAGAATACAAAGCACTGGTAAGAGTGCTACCCGGTAAAGGGATTTGGTAGAAGACCTGTTAGGAGTCACCTTGTAAAAGGACTTTCAACACCAATTAAGATGTTACCTGATGAAGGAATTTATACAAAGAACCTATTAGGGTTCACCCTGATTAAGCAATTTGACTATGCTTCACAATCTTAAAGCAACGATCTGTAATGACACTTTCTATCTGATTAGATCATACCTGTTACCCTCTTCTTTGCTCGGCTATTGAACCTTTCTCTTCCTTTCACTTGTTGTGACTGTAGCTCCTCTTAGAAGATATCTCTCTCCTACTCTGAATATTCAACAACACTTCTTGTGTATCCTATGACCTGTATTTATAAGGAATTGATCTTATTAAAAATACTTCTCACAGTTCCACCAAGCTGTAAACTCACCCATAAATCATGCATGCAAAAAAGCTTGCAAAACTGATCCTCATTTTACCTTGAAAACATCTGTAGATAAAGTAAAGCTAACTACAGTTAAAAAGATAACTCCAATTTTAACTATACCATATAATCTTGTTCAGATTATCATGCACTTAACCAGTAATAACCTTGTATCCGGTTAGTCATTTCTTCCCTATGTGTCTCCCATGTCTAGTTGAAAACACCTAGACCGGTATCAGCATGACCAGTTAAAGTACACTGCTTCCTGTTACAGTCTACCAGTGTATATGCATGAATACCGGTGTGATGTACCGGTGTTCCAGTGGGATTGATGTTTGCCTCTGATTTTACCAATGACAACTAATGTTATGTCAACAATAGGACCAAAAACTAATTGCTTATGTCTTACCTAACAATATTCTCCAAAGCTTGATCACAATCTAAGGGTAATTGCCCCAATCTCCCACACTCCAACCATCCAATCTCTCAGAAGATCACTAGGTCAAACAATCAGTAGCCCCATTCCACTCACGAAGGATATAACAAAAAGAAACTGACTCCAAGGAGTCTTTCCAACAAAGGATCTGTGTACCCACCACAACCAAATGCCAATCAACATCATCCATCTTCTATTTGTTCAACATATCAACCACAACTTGGGAATCAGACTCACACATAATCCTTTTCCATCCAACCACAAAACCTCTTTCTAGAGCCAAAAGAACAACTAGAGCCTCCATATAGTTATTAGTATGCAGATCCTTATACATAGAAAATAGAAAAATAATATTTCCAGAGCTATCCCTACCAACTTTTCCAACTCTAACATGCCTAGAATTTCCTCTAGAAGACCCATATGTGTTGATGTTTACTGTCCCCAACAAAGGGGGTGACCACTTACCATATCTTTGAGTCCTCTTCCTTACATGTCTACCCCTGGCCTACTGCCTCTTGAAAATGCCATCTCTAGAATGCCCACCAAAAAACTTCAAATTTTGAACCACTCACATGTCTCTAGGTTCAATCTCCACAAATAGATCACACTTAGCCATCAGAGTTTCCTGTATCATACTAGTAATTCACAACCACACTTGTTGTGCCAACTTCATCTTATTTGAGAAAATCTAGCTATTTCTTTCTAACCACACTTGCTGAATAATAAAATAGGGACTAATGCCTCATGCCACTTGGAGGAAAGAAGTCTTAGTAGGGGATGACCAAGGTTATTCCAATAGTCAACCAAAGAATTTTCATGAACACATGCATGCTTCCAAGCTCCCCACTACTAATGCCATATCTCCTTGGTAAAAGAACACTGAAAAAAGAGATGAGAATCACTCTCCTCATTTTTATTACAAAGGACAATAGAAGGCCCCTAAAATCCCCTCTTTTGGAGATTTTCCCAAGTGAGGAATCTGTTCCAAGCCACTAGCCACAAGAAGAAGTTACACTTGGGCCAAGCAAACCTGTTCCATACCTACTTCCACCAAGGGACATGGGCCTCACAAAAAGTCACCTTATCTAACTCTTGATACCCTAAAACCACTATGAATTTTCCCTTCAAATTAGGGCCCCAAGAAAGAATATCCGCTCCTTTGAGAGAGTTACACAATCTACTAGCTAAGATCCTGGCAAGATCTTAGGAAACCACTGTGTTGAGAGAGGAATTCCAAGATAAACAAAATGAAGAACACCAACTTGAAACCTTAAAATCCTAGCAATCCTAGATTGAATGAGGGAAAGGGTATTAAAAAGGAAAATATAAGATTTCTTTTCATTGATCTTCTATCCTGAGGTTCTCATATATAAATCTAGAAATTTTTTAAAGTTGACAACTTCATTGATTTTGGTAGCACCCATTAAGGTAGTGTCATCAACAAATTGAAGGTAAGAAGGAGGGAGAAGACCATGACCTTAATTCCATCCCTGGATGAGACCTTGCCCAACTTGAGATTTGATAAGTCTTCCTAATCCTTCAACCATTAATATGATTAAGTATAGGGAGAGAGGATCCCCCTTTCAAAGACCTCTAGAAGCACCAAATAGCTATGTGGACTCACCATTAATAATAATTGAAAAAGAGGAAGAAGTGATACAACTCATTGCCCAACTAATCCACTCACTTCCAAAACCAAAGGTAGTAAGTACTTTGTGCAAGAAACTCCATTTGACCCTATAATACGCTTTGACCATATCCAATTTTATGAACATAACCTTCTCCTTAGAGGCTTCCATATAATGCACAACTTTAGTTTCTATAGCAATCCTATCTATAATTTTCCTACTAGCCACAAAGCCACCTTGCTCTTCAAAGATTACTCTATCTAGCCATGACTTGAGCCTTTTTGTAATCAACTTTGTGATAATTTTGTAGATCACATTACAAAACACTATAGGCCTAAAGGAATCAAGAGAATTGGCTCCTTCCTTTTTTGGAATAAGAGCAAGAAATGTAGCATTCATAGCCTTAAGCATCTGCTTATTCCTAGATTATTCTTGTACAACTTAACAAAGATTCATCTTAATAATTTCCCAAAATTCTTGGTAAAATTCTATAGGGAAGCCATATGGCCCTGGAGCTTTACCCTTCTTCATTCAAATACCATTTCTTCTACCTCAAATAGTGATACATGATTAATATGACCCTCATTCATTTCATTGGTAACTATGGAAGGAATACACTCAAGCACTAATCCTTTCTCTCTATATTGGAAGGAGCAGAATCCTTTGCAAACAAATTTCCATAGAAGCCAGTGACTTCTTGAGTAATCTCCCTCTAAGAGGATAGAAGAGTCCCTTCCAAGGAAATGAGAGAAGTAAGATAACTCCCCCGTCTTCTATCCTTCACTGTATTATGAAAAAAATTTGTATTTTTGTCCCCTTCCTATAGCCAATCAACCCAAGCCTTCTATTTCCATTAAACATCTTCTCAAAACTCCTATTCCTCTAGCTCCTTTATCTTAATTGCTTTCTCTCTATATAATGCATCAACTAAACCATGATCCCTAATTTGGCGAGTAATAGCATCAACTCGAAGCTGAGCATTCCTTTTAGCCAAGAGCATATTACCAAAACACCCTCTATTCCACCTTTTAAACTTGACGAAACCAAGGATGGTTGGATCCAATTAAGGACAGTCCAATCCTTGTAGCTTCAGAACAACACAACGGAATAACACAACACAACAAGATATGTTTCAATACATATTTTCCATTACATGCCCGGCTGTAAGGCCTTCCGGGTTAGGGCCAATTACAATCAAAAGTAATTTTGCAAGATCAACAAGATCCAAGACAACTCCAGCAAGTTCAGCTCTAAAAACTATCAGCAACTGATGGAAACCCTAAGGCAGATCTAAACTTGTGCTCGTAAGCCACCAAACAATCTCCTTGTCTCCAAGCCTCAACCACTTGCTCTACTATTACAAGCTATCAAATAACAATTTGATCTGCAAGATCTCGCAAGATCTTTTCCGCAACTTCACTTATCTGCTACATGATCTCTCTAAGTCATCCTAAGTCATGCCTACACAACTACCCCAAACATCCCTTAAATACTAATCATGAGCCACGAGTTAGCTGGATGAAACCATTAACTCCTCCTAACAAATATTAAATGCAATACAAGTCAACTCTCAAATAGCCTTACAATTAATAAATTCAACATGTCGGCCTCCAGATCCACATAGGAGAATCCAACAAAAGATACCAACATTAAATGCACCAAGTCGGCCAAGAAAATCTTCAAGAACTCCAATCGGTAAACCAGAACTATTGAGCACCAAAGAAACAACCGAGCGCTAGTGAAACAACCAACCAAGCTAATAAACACTGAGCAACACAGGTATTACCAAGCACCAGCTCCACTGATCGCACCAGAAGTCTCACTGAGTTCCTTCAATGACCGAGCTTCCTTTAATAACCAAGAGCATTGGTTAAGGCTGCAACCAGGTAACACTGGCCAAGTAACACACCACCATGCAGATTCACTGAGGACCCAAGAATGCCCTTGCATCAGACACCCCAGGTTTGAAAAGATTTTCATATGTGAGAAGAACATCTTCCAGGATTCAACAGATAAACCCCAAACTGGTTCTTCACATATAAGTCCTCCACCCTTTCACTTTGCATACTATTCCACTTCAGCTTCCTTTATCTCTTCAAGTATTTCCTTGATAACACACAGGTCTGTTCTCCAAACTGATCATTCATTCTCTCAGGATCTACCAACTCAACTCGGCTACCAATACTCAGACTCCTACTGAGTGTTGTATCCAACAAAGGCATCATGGAAAACTTCCTGTCATTCTTCTCGACAGTTAAACATTCTTCACACAATCATACATAGCTCTGCAATCATATTGCCAAGGTCTACCGAGCAATATATGACAACTATTCATCTCCACAATATCACATAACACAAGATCCTTATACTGGCCAATCTTAACATCAATAAAGCATTGTTCTCTTACTTCTAGAGCATGATCATCTTGCAACCAGCCAATCCTATAAGGATGTGGATGTCTCATTCTATTCAAACCAAGTTTCTGAACCATGTCCTCAACAACAAGGTTATCAGTACTACCACTGTCAACAATAACATCACAAAGTTGACCTCTAGACTTGCACCGAGTCCTGAACAAGTTACTCCTCTGACAAGGTTCCTCCTTTGTACCGAGCAATGTTCACCGAAGCAGCAAGTTATCAGATTCAAGTTCATTCTCAATATTTTCATTCACCACAATAGCTCGTCGGTCACCAAGCTTCTTCTGTGTGCACTCAAAAGAATGATGTCCTTCTTCACCATAGTTATAGAAAGTACCCTTAAAGATAACTCTACCTATCTTCTTCTTCGGTTCTACAAGTTTCTGTTCATCTTCTGCAATCATCAGTTTATCCTTCACCGAGTGATCAATCTTTTCCTTTCCTCGAGGATTACTATGTTGTTTCCTCTTCAACTTATCTTCTGCCTTCAGAGCATACTGATAAGCATCTTCAATAGAATCAATCTTCAGCATACCAAGCTCATCCCGAATATTGAATCTCAAAACATTCACATACCGAGCTACCTTTTCCTTACCAAGTTATCTGTGTCCAGGCCGAATAGTAGGTTTGTAGAACTCCTCGGTATAATCTTCAACAGAAAAATCATTCTATTTCAGATTCTGCAACTTCTTAAACAAGTCAAGATCATAGTCAGTAGGTATGAACTTAGCTTTCAACTTAGTCACCATCAACCTCCACTGATCGATCTTTATTTCACCTTCATCTTCTCTATCTCTTTGTAATTCTTTCCACCAAAAAGCAGCATGTCCTTTCAATTTCATCTATGCTAACCTCACTTGAAGAGGATCTTCAATTTCTTCTAGCTCAAAGAAATCTTCAATTTCACCAATCCAGTCAATCAAATTCTTAGGCTTCAAAGCACTAGAGAAAGTAGAAACTTCCATTTGGTAACTATTACTTAACTGAGCTCTAGATCTATGCAACCGAGCAGTTTTTTCTTCACCAGATCTATCCCTTCGGTCATCACCACTAGATCCAATAGCTTCAAAGTCTTCAACAGCTTCCTCATAACCATCCTCAGTACCAACATTCTGAGGTACACCAATAACAACTCTCATGATCTCAGCGACCATGTCATTCTTCATCAACTCCATCTCAGATCTAAAATCTAATTTCACCTTCTCTACAAACCTAGATTCCACAGTATCACAGAGATTAGTACCACCTTGTGCCACCTCCTAGTTGTATGCAAGTTAGATTGCAACCTGCCACCTCACACAAACAACTAGGGCAAGATTCCACAAGTTCAGTGCTCCAGATCTGCAACTCAGATCATACGATCTCTTTGCTCACAAGATTAACTTCGCAAAATCAGCCTTGCTAGGTCAACCTTCACTCCACAAGATCAACTCAGCTATGATACCACCTAACGCTGCCAAGGATGGTTGGATCCAATTAAGGACAATCAAAACCTTGGACCTTTAGAACAAAACAACGGAATAACACAACACAACACAATGAGATATGTTTCAAAACATATTTTCCATTACATGCCCGACTATAAGGCCTTTCGGGTTAGGGCCAATTACAATTAGAAGTAATTATTCAAGATCAACAAGATCCAAGACAACTCCAACTAGTTCAGCTTTGAAAATTATCAGCAACTGGTGGAAACCCTAAGACAGATCTAAACTTGTGCTCGCAAGCCACCAAGCAATCTCCTTGTCTCCAAGCCTCAACCACTAGCTCTGCTATTACAAACTATCAGATAACAATCTGATCTGCAAGATCTCGTAGGATCTTTTCCACAACTTTACTTATCTTCTACCCTCATATCTACTTTCATGATCTCTCTAAGTCATCGTAAGTCATGCCTAAACAACTACCCCAAACATCCCTTAAATACTAATCATCAGCCACAAGTCGGCTGGATGAAACCATTAACTCCTCCTGACAAATATTAAATGCAATACAAGTTGGCTCTCAAATAGCCTTACAATTAATAAATTCAACATGTCGGCCTCCAGATCCACATAGGAGAATCCAACAAAATATACCAACATTAAATGCACCAAGTCAGCCAAGCAAATCTTCAAGAACTCCAGTCGGTAAACTAGAACTACCAAGCACCAGAGAAACAACCGAGCGCCAGTGAAACAACTGACCAAGCCAAGCAACACTGAGAAACACAAGTATTACCAAGCACCAATTCCACCAAGCACCAGAAGTCCCACCGAGTTCCTTCAATGATCGAGCTTCCTTCAATAATGGAGACAACCATGCAACCGAGTAACACCGGCCAAGTAACACACCACCATGCAGATTCACCGAGGACCCAAGAATGCCCCTGCATCAAAACTTGTACTTTATGTGTTGCAATTGCTTTGAAAATGAGTACATTGTAGTACCATAATAAAGCCTTCTCTCATTTTTCCAATCTAGCATAAGATCATGGAGAGAAGGTTCTCAAATCCACATAAGTTGAAACTTAAAAAGAGGGATTCTCTATCACTCGAAACTTGGTTGCTAAAAACTTGATCAGCTAGTGGTAAGATCCTCTCTAGCCTAAAATATACGAACCAGTAGTCCAACTGTATTCCATCCAAAAATAAGAGACAATGAATTTGTCTAACCTCTTAGCTATAGCCTCTACTCTATATGTATTATTCCAAGTAAACATTTCATTAGTGGGTTTTACATCTGCTACCTTCAGGAACTCAATATTATTCCTTATAAGCCTCATAGAAGGGTCAAGCCTGGAGTTTCCTCCCCTTTTCTCATCCAAACTTGTGATTGCATTAAAATTGACCAATAATACCCAATGCAGTAGATGATCAAGAGAAAAGACAAAGAGAATATATGTGACCAAAGCATGGATTTTCCCATAACATTAATTGGAGTATAAACATTAGTAAAAATGATATCCTCCCCGGTTTGACAACATTTAGCCACAAAAGAAATAGAAGATCTACTAGAAATCCACCAAATTGGGACATGCCTACACAGGTTCCACAAGAGAGTCAAACCTCCAGAGTTACCTTAAGCCCCGTTGCACTGAAAAATACATGTTGCCCAAATTTTAGGTGCCTTACTAAGCATACCATCTATAGATAACTTGGTTTCTCGAATGAAAACCACATCATGAGAGAAAGAACCAATCAATTCTCAAATAGCCTTTTGTCTACAAATGCTATTCAACTCCCTTACATTCCATGACATGACAATCATTTTTCAGATGAAGGAAAGTAAAAATTAATGGTCTTCACAATTCTAGACTCCACTAATGACTCTCCAACTAGCTTAAAATTTTACTGATCTTTCTTCCTACCCACCTTTTTAATCTTCTCAGGGGCCCCTTTTTATTAAAACTTATGTTGAATACCCAAGATGGATAAGGTATCCTTACTTTTGTTGAATACCGAAGATAGATGAGGTATCCTTACTTTTTCCATTCCCTTATAAATCATTCTCCATAAATGACACGTAGCATACCAAACCTAGCTCAACCTGTATTTCAATACCCCCTCTTGATCCTAATTCTCCTAGAACCCCCAATGGAGATCTATATCCATTTGTGCACTTAAGTCATCCTTCTATGAAGCTACCTAATTATTAATGTCTTGTTCCTATATCTTTCTAAATTGTAAGCACCTAAGTGGTGTACAATTTCATGATTTTTTAGCACCTACCATAGTGTGTTCTCATTATAGATTGCATAATAGGACTCCATGATTACACTTAGTACATACCTAAATTTGAATATGGGTCCTCTAATATCCTCTAAACTTGTTCAAAGTTGAGGCAGGCCCTTATTTCTAAATGTGCTCCTTTATTTTCCCTCCAATTAAACAATTCATTTCACCTCCTAGGCCCTATTTAGCTTTTTGTGATCTCGGTATATTGACCCAATATCACAATGAGCCATCTATTATTTTCTTGCATCCCCTAACTGTCTGGAGCCTACAGACCAAATTTTGGCATGTTTAGGGTAGGACATGTTTCCCTGATATCACAATGAACCATCTATTATTTTCTTGCATCTTCTAATTGTCTAGATCCATTGGCGACATGTCCTATGGTTTTTGAGCCCATATTGGAAATGGGTTCCTATCTTGAGGTTTTTGTGGGGAATCCAAATCTATGGTCGACCTACTCAATTTTACCTCCTGAGTTTGTATAAAAGAAATCCTCACACTTCATTTTGGCATGATGAAAGAAATTGCAAGGTTGAAGCCCAAATTTGAAGACATCCCATGAAATTAAGACTTGTGAATCAAGGCTTCAACAACTATTCTATCAAGCATTTACATCCCTTTTCAAGCATTCAAACATATTTTCAACACCATGGAGACACAAAAGGATCTTGATGATGGCTAGGAGATCACTGAATGATGATTGGCTTGTAATCTTCCTCTTAGGATTTGGTATGGTTTCTTATTATTTTTAAATCTATACATTTTTGTTTCAGATCTATGTTTATTGGCATGCTTTCAATCACACATTGAGCACATTTTCATATTAGGATTTTCTCGATCGCACTTAGGATAGATCTTAGCATTTAATTTATGCATTTTAGCTCATGGAAATTTAGACATACTATAGATTCATGAGCATTACACATTATCTCTATTACATTGGCTATCCGTGGAGGTGGAAATATCCCAAATAAAGGGTTGACCAAGGAAAAGATTTATATAGCCACACACACACACAAAATATTAGATCTACAGTTGTAGAAGATTCCAAATTGAGCTATTAGATCAGAGGAGACTTCTTGAGACAAAGACAAACCTCCTACATTTTTTTCTGGTAGAAAACCCTGGGTACATGATGACAGTGGCGACATGTTCCTAGGTACATGGTGATAGTGGTGACATGTTCCTAGGTACATGGTGACAGTGGTGACATGTTCCTCCCTTTTCACAATGAAATTTCAGACACAACAAGTTACAAGTATTTGGATTGTAGATCTATAATTACAGGTCATTTGGAAACTCCGATAATAAAAAATTCAGATCTGAAGTCTTATTTCTTCAATTTTATTTCTAGGGTCACTTAATCCTTTCTCCTTATCTTCTATAATTTATCTTTTTAGTTATATGATATTAGATCTATCATTTTTTTAGTATTTTGCATATTATTTTCGATTAGGTGAAAAATAAGTTTTGAAGGGGCCCCAAAACCCATTACAAGAAGATTTTGAGGGGGATCTGGAAGCTCACTAAGATGAATTACTGCTAAAGATAAGACATTGTTAGCAAGTAGCCCAAAACCAACAAATAGTTAGTAGCGAAAAATAAAATTGAGCAAAGCACTAGTTGCCTAGAACACAGAACACAAGGCCAAAGACTCACATCAAAGAACTAAGCTCCCAAGTGGAGAGATCTTGGGGTTATAAGGGACATCCCAACCCATCCCTAAACAAATTACAACCATAGTCTGTAATGGGTCCTTGAAAATTTTTAACATCCATCCAGACATCAAACAAAAAAATGAAAAAGAGTAAGTTGAAAAAAACCTGGGTTTTAACCTGGGACTCAAAACCATCTTAGATGTTAAGAATGTTCCCCAAACCATAAACATTTGCTGTGAAAGATAGATCGTTACAACCCATCAACACCGAACCAGAATAAATAAAAAAATTGAGCACATGAACAATTTAAGAATCAACTGCATCGAGACATAGGGGTTTTGAAAGGATCCCCCAACCTTGAACAAATAAATGAGGTTTTGGAAGGCTAACCAAACCTTTAATCCAAAATCTATCATAAGAAAAATGTTACAATCAAAGTTCCCTAACATAAGGAACACCTTCCAACAAGAAAGAACCAAGGGGCACCATGAAACCCAAAACCATGAAGGGGTTTTGGTAGGCTCCCCAAACCCTAACAAGAAACCTCAAGAATATCCTCTATGTAGGCCCAAATAAAAATGGGTTTTAACATGGAACCCAAAACCACAATAGGGTTTTGAAAGGCCCCCTCAACCTTATGAAAGGGATTTTGACAGGATCCTCAAATCCTATAAATTATCCTTAAAGGAAAGAGTTGTGATGCACCTGTTGTAATGCTGAAAGCAAGGACAAACCATCCACCAATCCAAAAAACACTTGCACAAATCCCCTCCACCTCCATAGAAAAGGATCCCACCTCAACAGGAACAACACATGTAATGACATACACATAAGAAGTCCTGCCCAATTCCAATCCACCACCATATAGCCACATGAGAGACAAGGTCACCCACAACCAATAAACTCCTCTTTCCCCTAGCAATAATCCACCTCCAAAGGATGTGCCTCCACCTCAATAGGAGCTTCAACCTCAACAAGAAACAAGAAAGAAAAGAGAAAAATTAAAGAGAACCTTACCCACCACATAGCCACAAGGTGAAATCCCACCTCAATAGGGAAAAGTTCAACCTCCATAAGAACCTTATAGGAAAGAACCCAACCAGAGAAAAGAGTCATCCACGAAAAGACAACAAGGAAGCTTAGGGAACAAGGACTCCAAAGGGGAAGGAAAGAGGATCCACTAGCATAATCCATACAAATTAAACACACAAGAGTAGAGGGTCCAAAAGGGGCCATAAGAGACCCAAAAACAAAAGAAATACACTTCAAAATATAGATCTTAATAAGAGGGGTGAAAACAAACCAAAACCAAAAAATAGGGCCCAAAGAGAGAGGCCCCCAAAAAATAGAGAGAATTTAGAGATGGAGCTCCTGGACCAACGCACAAAACACCATCCACCAAAGAACATGAGAATGGATGAAGGCAAGAAAATAACCCTCAACCAATGAATTTTTTTGCATCCAAAGTAGCAAAGCACCACACTACCATATTGTCTCCCAAATGGAATTGTAGGAAAACTAGACCGCATCCTCCAAAAAAATCACAAGAAAGCCACAAGTGCCAACAAACGTGCCCAAAACATAAACTCCACATGTCAATCGCTCTACCTCCACAAGAACCTTTGCACAATGAGAAAATACCCACATCACAGACACCATGCAGAGGAAGGAAGAAGGGGGGGAAAGTCCAAGCAGGGGCCCCTCATGATAAACTACAACTGATTTAGAACCTGATTGAAGGAACTGTGATTTGAGATCACCGAGCAGATTGATTAGATATGTAATATGATTAAATTAGTATTATGTTGTCATTGATGTCAACTAGTTTGACAACACTTATCTTGTAAGTTACTATACCGATACATCTGTAGAGAAGGAGTGAAAGAGATGAAGAACATGAATATCTACATGAGGAAGATGGATATGATAGATGAGGATAAGGAATACATTGAGTAACTTTTTGATGAGTCTATTAATTCCATGTTATTGACTTGATTATGTTTCATTCATCTATGATGAGGAAAAGAGCTGAAATACACAAAGCAGTGTTGTCGGTTGATGAAGCATTTCAGTATACACCGACAGAGTGTAGTGTATACCGAGCACAATATAAACTGAGCTTGTGTTCACCGACGCATTTCTTTGTTAACTAAGAATAACAAAATGAACTAAATGATTAGTTTAGCTGATAAGATTAATGAGTTGGCAAGTGTATGATTTTGAGGTAATAGATAATGTTCATTACGAAGATCGACAACTGACAAAATTCAAGAAAGATCTAAAGGATGAGAATCAAACGTGTTATTGACACAAGTGCTGAGGTATGTTTAAGAGGCAAAATCAATGAAGATGAGTAAGCGGAAAAATATGATGGAGCAGAAGAAAATGGTTTACATGTCTATATAAGAGGCTGGAGATTTCACAATGAGTGTGATGTCGGAAGAGAAGGAAACTGCAGAATCATTGCGTGAACAAGTTTTCATGCATTCTGATCATACTGGTTAAGAAGAACCCTACTACAGAGCATTACCAAGTGATAGAGAGTGATTACTGATGGACAGTAAGTTGATATATTGTTGAATCAGAAATGTTACATTGATCAGAAAGATTTGTATGAGCTAAACATTGATCTGTAATTTTCAATTGAAGTTGTATTAAGTTAGATCACCTACTGTTACATATTTAACCATTGTACACAGTCAAATCTCTTAACCGAGTGGAATAAGAAAGTCTTATTATGTATCATTCATAGAATGAACATTGTTATCCTGTCAACCCCAGAGTGACTGATGGTTGGACGATAACAGTTGGTCTTAAATCCTCTAACAAGGTCACACCTAACAGTCTGTTTGTAACCTTTAATACGGTTGGGTCTTCACTGGCCTCACTTTAGAAGAGTGAATATTTTTGGGTTGCCGGTCCCAAGTGGTTTTTCCCTTCACAGGGTTTCCACGTTAAATCTCTTGTGTTATGTGTTGATTGTGATGTTTGTTTTGATGTCATATTTACATATTGCATATTTGATTTGATCAGTAACTTCTATAAGTTTTAGATTGGTAATCGGTAAATGCACAGATAGTAAAATTATTTTAAGTTACTGAGCAACAGATTTTGAAGTATTTATTTTTTGGATTATACATTTTGTATTGGGACAGTGATTAACTGATTCACCCCCCTCTCAGTTATTCTAACAATTGGTATCAGAGCATTGGTTGCTTTGAACAGAGTTTTAAGGACTTCGGTAAAAAGATCTCAAAATGTATAAGAGGGAAGTGTCAAAGCTGAACAAAGAGAACTTCATAGTATGGCAGAGCCAAATGAAGTTGCACATATCTGGAATTGGGAATGCTGCACTAGAATTGATGGAGAATGGTTATATAGAACTGACACTAGGTCCCCTGAGACTTGATCAACTGAAAGATAGGCATGAACACAATGTTACTATGATGGAACTTTTTGTTGCCTGCATCGATGCCAAATTTGAAGATATCAAAAGTTGCACTACTGCAAAAGCCATGTGGGATAAACTTTCTCAAGTTTATAGTGGAGATGCAAATGTTAAAAGGGCTAGAATAGAGAGCCGAAGGGGCATATTCGATGATATGAAGATGAAAGAAGGTGAGAATAATGAGCAATACACAAATAGACTGAAAGAGGTAGTGCATGCTATTAGAGCATTCGATGGAGTCATTAGTGAAGAAACAATTGTAAGAAAAATACTCAGAACCTTATTGCCAGTTTATGCAATCAGAATATCTGCTATCCATGAGACAAGGTCTGCATCTGGTAATGTACTTACACTTGACAATTTGATTGGTAAACTTACAACCTTTGAGTTAAATAACTTTGATAACAATATTGTACCATCTGTGGAATCCGCTTTCATGTCTTCTCTGAAGATTAGTAAGTCTAGCAGGAATAATAAAAATGATAGTGATAGTAATACCAATGATGAGCTTGATGAACTTGAAGCTCTTATGGCCAAAAGATTACCCAAAGTTAAAGGTATAGAGGTAAGCTACCTTTGGCATACTTTAATTGTAAAGAGGTTGGCCACATCGCTGCTAGATGTCCACATAAGAAAGATGATGATAGAACCAAAGGCTAATCTGAAGGAAGCTATGGAAGGAGATTCAATAGAGGCTACCGATACAATAGAGATAACCGAGACAACAATGACAAAGGAAAAAAGGTATGTTTCATAGCTGAAGATAATGAATCTGAATCTGATTCTGATGATGATGTAGAAGTTGTATTTGTTGCTATGAAAGATCACTTAGAGGAAGAAGAAGAAAAACATGAAGAAACATCACTGATCTCTAAAGTTAATAAAAATAATACATGGATCATAGACAGTGGTTGTACACATCACATGATTGGTGATGAGGAGAAGTTTGATCAACTTGAAGAATACAATGGAGGATCAGTTAAGATGGG
This sequence comes from Chamaecyparis obtusa, assembly GCA_027943335.1. Taxonomy (NCBI): domain Eukaryota; kingdom Viridiplantae; phylum Streptophyta; class Pinopsida; order Cupressales; family Cupressaceae; genus Chamaecyparis; species Chamaecyparis obtusa. The sequence continues at coordinate 209,537 of BSBK01000284.1, read as the reverse complement.
TAATGACACACCTTGTATGGTAAGAGGTAAAGGAACCTTAATGATAAATGATATGATAAAATGTGATAATTCTTATTGGGTAGATGGACTGAACTATAACTTGTTAAGTGTGGCCCAACTGAATAATTTAGGTCACCGAGTTGCTTTTGAGAGAAAGAAAGTGAAAATCTTTGATGATGGAGGAAGACTAGTTGGAACTAGAGCACAATCAAGAGGTAATCTATTTTATCTTGATACTGATGAGTCTTCTTTCTTGATGATGAAAAATGAAGATGCTTGGTTGTGGCATAAAAGGTTATGCCATGTGAACTTTGATAACATGATTAAGATCAGTAAAAGGAAAAGAGTTAGAGGGCTACCTAACTTGTCAAAACCTGATCATGTTATGTGTCATGAATGTCAGAAGGGTAAGATGACTAAATCTAGTTTCAAAAGTAAGGATTACTCAACAAAGAAGATACTTGAGTTGGTTCATACCAACCTATGTGGTCCTATGAGAACTCAGAGTTATTATGGTGATAGGTACTTTATTCTTTTTGTTGATGACTATACTAGATTGATGACTTTTATGTTCTTAAAATAAAAATTTGAAGCATTTAAGATGTTTAAGTTGTATAAAGCTAAGGTAGAAAAAGAGACTGGTAAGGAATTGAACTGCCTAAGATCTGATAAAGGAGGTGAATTTATCTCTGATGAATTTACTAATTTCTGTAATGAGCATGGTATTAAAAGATAGGTCTCTGCACCAAGGACACCTCAACAAAATGGGATTTCTGAAAGAACGAACAAGTCAATAGTTCACTGTGCTAGGACATTGATGCTGCAAAAGAATGTTGCTCAGACATACTGGAGGGAAGTTGTCAGTACAACAGTTTATGTTATGAACCGAGTTCAATTAAAGGACACCAACAAGACACCCTATGAGTTGTGGTTTGGACACAAACCTACTGTAAGGTATTTCAAAATTTTTGGAAGAAAATGTTTTATTCTGAAAGATGAGAGAAATGGTAAATTTGACTCAAAAGGTGATGAAGGAATATTTGTAGGATATTCCAGTAAAAGAAAAGCATATAAGTGTCTAAATAAAACTACTAAAAAAATGATTGAAAGCACTAACGTCCGAGTTGATGAGTTTGATGAAAAGAACACAAAGGAAAGTACAAAGGAACCACAAGAATATGATAGATTCACTTACATTTAACAACCAGAGTATCTACCGAAGCCACAGCCTGTGATAACCGATCAGCAAAAAAATAATACCGAACAACGGGAAAGAGAAACCAACGAGCAGGATGGCCCTACCGAGCAAGAAAATGAACCTGCATAGGATGAACAAGAAAGGAGAGATAGGATACTAGCGAGCTTTTTTAGAAGACACCATCCTGAATCACAAATCATTGGAGACAAACAAGTTGGCATGCAAACAAGGAGCAAAGCAAGATAAGGTACATGTCTAGTTTGTGATTATGAACCAAAAAATGTAAAAGTTGCATTAGAGAATGATGAATGGGTTAATGCAATGAAGGAAGAAATAGAAAAAATAGAGAAGAACAAAACCTAGACCTTAGTACCTCAACCTAAAGATAAGAATGTTATCAGTACTAAGTGGATATTCAGGAACAAGAAGAATGAGAATGGAGAAGTGACAAGAAATAAAGCTAGATTGGTATGCAAAGGATATGCACAGGAGGAAGGCATAGACTATGGTGAAACCTTTGCACCCATTGCTAGATTGGAAGGAGTTAGAATGCTACTTGCATATGTTGCACATAAGAAATTCAAAGTATATCAAATGGATGTCAAGTCAGTGTTTCTGAATGGAATACTTGAAGAAGTCTACCTAAAGGATTTGTTGATCCAGAAAAGAAAGATATGGTATGTAGACTACATAAAGCTTTATATGGTTTGAAGAAAGCACTAAGAGCCTAGTATGAGAGGCTACGTACTTATTTGTTAAGTATAGAATTTGTAAGAACAAATGAGAACAACAATCAGTATATGAAAGGAGATACTAATGATACAATTCTTATTGTTGAGATATTTGTGGATGATATCATATTTGGAGGTCAAGATCAAATATTCAAAGCCTTTGCTAATGATATGAGGAATGAATTTGAGATGTCTATGTTCAGAGAGATTAAGTTCTTTCTAGGACTACAAGTGATTCAACAGAGTGATGGGATATTCATCACACAATCTAAATACATAAAAGAAGTATTGAAAACATTTGGCATGGAAGATGCTAAACCTATGGGAACACCGATGGCTACTGGATGTAAACTGACTAAGGAAGATGAAACTACAAAAGTAAACCAGACACTATACTGATCAATGATTGGTAAGATAATGTATGTAGTTCACAGTAGACCAGACATAGCACATGTTGTGGGAATAGTTGCTATATTTTTTTCTAATCCTAGATAATCACACATGATTGCTACTAAAATAATATTAAGATACCTAAAGAAAATAGAGGATTATGGATTGTGGTATCCTAAGGAAGGCAAGTTTAAACTCAGAGTCTATACCGACACTGATTGGTCTGGAAATGTGGATGACAGAAGAAGCACCACCAGAGGAGCATTCTTCTTTGGTGAAAGGCTTGTTACTTGGACAAGTAAGAAGCAGGCTTGCATTTCTTAGTCTACAGCTGAAGCAGAGTATGTTGTTGCTGCTACAAATTGTTCAAACATTGCATATATTAAACAAGTTCTAGAAGGTATGAATGAGATAATCACTGAGCTGGTGATTATATACTGTGATAACACCAATGCAATAAACATTTCAAAGAATCTAGTGATGCATTCTAAAACAAAGCATATATCAATAAAGTATCACTACTTGAGAGAACAAGTATAGGAGAAGCAAGTTAAGCTAGAGTTTGTTACATCAAAAGAACAACTTGCTGATATATTTACAAAAGCTCTACTAAAAGACACATTTGAGTACTTGAGGACTAGAGTTGGGGTCCGTCCGCAGTCTACTGGTCACTAAGGTGATTCAGATGTTGCATCGGCCTAATCTTATTAGAAGATCATCCATGTTGATGCAGCATAGTTCACACTTTGGATCATGTCTAAAGTTGTGAAAGGTACTGGAACAGATTGGCATATCATTATATAGAGATACAAAGTATGCATCAGACAACAGAGAGTTACTTGGCTATTGAAGAGTTGTTTGTTTATTTGTTTCTTTGGCATTGTTGTCAAAGGGAGAGATAAACAATATGAAACATATGAAACAATATGCACCGATGAAAACTATCTGAGGGAGAGACAAATTGAAGAAAGGGAGAGCATTGAAGATCAGTTACTGAGAACAGAAGAAGGAATCCCAGAGCTAAAAATATCATATTTGCAGATTGACAAAGCTGTAATTTGTAAATGTCATTGAGTAACGTAGTGATTAAACATATTAAGCTAGGGAGAGCCTGTACAATATTTGTTTACAGAGTTGTAGAATACATGTTTGGTATGTGTATGGTATATTTCATATTACTTGAGTTTCCATCAATGCCAAAGGGAGAGATTGATGAACTACAACTAATTTAGAACTTGATTGAAGGAACTATGATTTGAGATCATCGATCAGATTGATTAGATATGTAATATGATTAAATCAGTATTATGTTGTCATTGATGTCAACTAGTTTGACATCACTTATCTTGTAAGTTACTATATTGATACATCTATAGAGAAGGAGTGAAAGAGATGAAGAACATGAATATCTACATGAGGAAGATGGATATGACATATGAGGATAAGGAATACATTGAGTAACTTTTTGATGAGTCTATGACTTCATGTTATTGACTTGATTATGTTTCATTCATCTATGATGAGGAAAAGAGCTAAAATACACAAAGCAGTGTTGTCAGTTGATGAAGCATTTTAGTATACATCGACGGAGTGTAGTGTATACCGAGCACAGTATAAACTGAGCTTGTGTTCACTGATGCATTTCTTTGTTAACTGAGAAGAACAGAATGAACTAAATGATTAGTTTAGCCAATAAGATTGATGAGCTGGCAAGTGTATGATTTCGAGGTAATAGATAATGTTTGTTATGAAGATCGACGTCTGACAAAATTCAAGAAAGATCTAAAGGATGAGAATCAAATGTGTTATTGACACAAGTGCCGAGGTATGTTTAAGAGGCAAAATCAATGAAGATGATTAAGCAAAAATATCTGATGGAGCAGAAGAAAATGGTTTACATGTCTATATAAGAGGCTGGAGATTTCACAATGAGTGTGATGCCGAAAGAGAAGGAAACTACAGAATCATCGCGTGAACAAGTTTTCATGCATTCTGATCATATTGGTTAAGAAGAACCCTACTGCAGAGTATTACCGAGCAACAAAGAGTGATTACCGACAGACAGTAAGTTGATATATTGCTGAATCAGAAATGTTACATTGATCAGAAAGATTTTTATGAGCTGAACATTGATCTATAATTTGCAATTGAAGTATTATTAAGTCAGATCACCTATTGTTACATATTTAACCATTGTACACAGTCAAATCTCTTAACCAAGTGGACTAAGAAAGTCTTATTATGTATCATTCATAGAATGAACATTGTTATCCTATCAACCCCAGAGTGACTACTGGTTGGACGATAACAGTTGGTCTTAAATCCTCTAACAAGGTCACACCTAACAGTGTGTTTGTAACCTTTGACAGGGTTGGGTCTTCACTGACCTCACTTCAGAAGAGTGAATATTTTTGAGTTGCCGGTCCCAGGTGGTTTTTCCCTTCATAGGGTTTCCATGTTAAATATCTTGTGTTATGTGTTGATTGTGATGTTTGTTTTGATGTCATATTTACATATTGCATATTTGATTTGATCGGTAACTGCTATAAATTTTAGACTGGTAATCAGTAAATGCACAGATAGTAAAAGTATTTTAAGTTACCGAGCAACAGAAATTGAAGTATTTGTTTTTTGGATTATACATTTTGTATTGGGACAGTGATTAACTGATTCACCCCCCTCTTAGTTATTCTAATACCTCACACCCACGAGAGTCCAACACAAAAATCACTGTAGGTGACACCACTGAGAGCCCATCCAAGGCAAAACCATGACTCCCATCATCATCTTCTTCATCCTCATTCACAACAGAGGCATCCTTTGCAACACTAGCACCTGCGAAAAACCTAGTGCCATTGGGGCGTCCGCTCCCGCCTGCTCTCATTTCAAACATGTGTGCGGGGGGTCTTGTCTTTTCATATCATTATTATCTTTGTCCTTCTCAATTATTAGCAAAAAGGGAATATGAACCCTAAGGAGCATAAATATTGCATTAGCACTCCTATCATTTGGTGGTGTTGATTAGATTTTATTTAAGGTGGTTTCATATTCCAATGTGTGTTATGAATTGGGAAATACCCCCTTTTACATTACTTACCATTTCATACATCACATTTTTGTGATCCCATCTCTTTCAAGCATATATCCTTTTGCTTTGGTTAGTTAGATCTAGCATTTGTATGTACATTTTAAATCATAAAAATATTGTCTTCTCATTTCTTTACTTGCGCCTTAAAAAACACAAATAAATCATATTTGCATTGTTAATTTTCTTTGTTTAGTCATAGTTTTCCATTAAAATGTCTGATTTCTTTATGAAATATTTTAGATCCTTTGATGAGTTGTTTAGTAGTGAAAAATTTGATATGTTAGATGAAGCTCTTGATGACTTCATCTCTATTTTGTCTTCCTCTACAACTTCTAAACCATCTTTTTTCCAAAAAATGCTTAACTTTCTTCCTTTAAATGGATATATTACCAATGTTGAGAACCCAAAAAAAGTTGTTCATCTTGCTTAAGATAATCCTCCAATAAAAAATAAACCTATGATTATCATTAAAGGTTGTAATGAACAAACTTATTTTCAAACTCCTAAAAAACCAATCATAACTATAAAAGGAAAATCAAAGAGTCCTTTGGAGTTTATTAAGAATTATCAAGTGATTGCTCATACTTATTGAACAAGAAACAATCATCAACCTTCCAATCTAGTTGTGTCTAGCCCTTTTCCAACCTTTCAACCTATGCTTCCTCTAGCACCTTGTCTTCCCTCTAATCTTGGAAAGGAGTACGATTTAGTAGAATAATTACATGCTACTCCTACTAATATCTCTCTTTGGGAGCTTCTCCAAACTTCCCCTACTTATCATGAGGCATTGAGACAATCCTTAACAAATATTTCTATTCCATCTCCTACACAATATAAATTATTTTCCTTATTGGAATGTATGGATACTGTTAAATCTCGAACTCAAATTGTGTTTTCTTAAGATGAGTTGTCCTCCAAAGAGATAGAAGATCAACATGATTCCCTCATGGTTGTTGTGCTCATCAATGGTAACCTTATTTGTAGGATCTTAATCGATAATGATTCAGGATTGAATTCTTGTAGCATTGGATTTTTAAACAAGATCAACACATATGTATCTATAATGAAGCTTGGTTCTATTCCTATCCATGGCTTTGATGATGTCTGTAGGAAAACTTTAGGTATTATCACCTTACCTGTGAAGGTTAGCCATGTTGTCTTGTCTACTCCTAATCATATTATGCCTATTTCTCTTAACTAAAACCTTATTTTAGGGAGACCTTGGTTACATGTTATGCATGTTGTTCCCTCAACACTTCATTGCAAAGTGAAATTAATATATAACAACATTATGTATACTCTTGTTGCTGATGATAAATTGTAATTTTTTTTGTGTACTGAATCAAATGCTAAACCTATTATTACCTCTACTAAAAAATAGACACCTTCATCCCCTTCTAATGATCCTCCTGTTGGAAATATAGATGCAGTAACTGAGAGGGGGGGTGAATCAGTTAACCACAAAAATATTACCACTGATCCCTTAGATATCTTAACAAATTATTTACTGTTGCCACTCGGTAAACATACAGAGAAATGCTGAAACTTGATCCTTGAAGTGTGTAATAATTAAATTGTTCTTAAGCATTCATCACTGATTAACTTACATGAATAAAGAAAATAACATGAACACAAGAAACACCAAATTTACCGTGGAAATCCAATATAGGAAAAACCACCAATGTAACTAGTTACTATTTTTCACTCTTCTGAAGTGATGCCCAGTTAGAAGCCAACCCGGTAAAAGGTTACAAAACACACTGTTAGGTGTGACCTTGTTAGAGGATTTACTGAGCCTGCTAGGAGTGGCCTCGTAAGAGGTCTTGAAACAATTTAATAGAACTGTCACCTTGTTAGAGGATTTACAAAATGGTTGTTAAACCAACTCGGTTAAGAGATTTTGATATCACTGCTACAATTGTAAGAGAGTAACAATGAAATGACCTGCAACTGAATTGCTGAATATAGATCTCTGTTCTGCTTCACTAGATCCTTACTGATCAAATAAATCTTTGCTGCTCCTCAAGGATATCTAACCATCCTTCAAAATTCGCACATACCTTTTTTCAAAATGATTTCTCCATGCTGTATTTTTTTCTATTCACCACTTGACCTTCTATATATATATGCCATTCTAATTAACATTTAGATTGTCAAGTCGACACTAATAATTATTATAACAATCGGCTTGGATAAACAAACTGTAATAACAAAATCCTTTGAAGGGCCGACCTTGCTCGGTAAACATTAATCCTGAAAAGATTTCCTTTGGTGACCGAGTGAACTCGGTAACCACAGTGAATTTTGCAACATCCTTCGAAGATCGAGAGAGCTCGGTAACCACTACTTTTCCTTCGATAACCGAGGAGGCTCGGTTAACACTGTTTCTCTGTCATGTTTCCTTTAGACACCCGAGAGATCTCGGTAGACACTAAAAATTGCCTAGCTGACCGACTGAGCCCGGTAGACACTGAGAACCGCTTAGCTGACCCACTGAACTCGGTAGACACTGAGAATGATAATTGATATGACATTTGTGTGACATCAAAGACAACATATAGCTAATCCAACAATGTCCTTCAGACAATTGTATCCAACAATCTCCCTCTTTGGCATTGATGGCAACACAACATGTCATAGCACAATGAAATTTCACAGAGAAACCTAGAGTAAGAAACATATCCTTAGCTTCATTCTGATTCCCATCATCTTCAAACTTCTTTCTAACTGAGAACTCTCCCTCTTAACTTCTAAAATTATTCTTCTTAGAAATTTCTTGAAATGACAGCAAACTCTCCCTCTTTGACAACACATGCCAAAGACAACTTACACAGTTTCGGTAAATATCAATGTACCTTATGTACTGATTCATATGCAATGATTCCCTGACTATGCTGCATCAACTGATTGATCTTCAACATGTTCTGGTTGATGCATCACTAAAAATTTATTTAGTGAACCTCAGACAGGGGAGTGACCCCTAACTTGCCTCTTAGATACAAGAATGCATCCTTAGGTAGTGGCTTGGTGAAGATATCTGCAATTTGTTCTTTTGTATGAATATATTCGAATCTGATTTCCTTGTCCTGCACCAATTCTTTGACAAGTGATATTTTATTGCAATGTGCTTGGTTTTGGAATGCATTACTAGATTCTTTGAAATATTTATTGCACTTGTATTATCACAAAACATAACAACTGGTTCTTTGATCTCAACCTTCATGCCTTCCAAAAGCTGTTTAAACCATACAATATTAGAGCAGTTTACTGCTGCAACAACATATTATGCTTCTGCTGTGGATTGGGATGTGCAATTTTGCTTTTTACTAGTCCAAGATACTAACCTCTTGCCAAGAAAGAATGCTCCACCACTTGTACTCTTTCTGTCATCAATGTTTTCTGCCCAATCAGCATAAGTAAACACTTTTAAATCCAGATTGCCTCCAAATTTATACCACAAGCCATAATCTTCAGTTCCTCTTAAATACCTCAAGATTCTTTTGATTGTCATCATGTGATTTTCTCTAGGTTTAGCTGAGAATCTTGCCACTATACCAACTGCTAAGGCAATATCAGGCCTTGTGTGTACTACATACTGTAATTTTCCAATCATTGATCTGTATAAGGTCTGATCTACTTCTTTTGAATCATCATCTTTGGTAAGCTTTAGTCCAGTACACATGGGTGTACCAACTAGTTTTGAATCTTCCATACCAAATTTCTTAAGTATTTCCCTGATATATTTAGACTGAGTAATGTAGATACCATTTTTGTTCTGCTGAATCTGAAGTCCAAAAAAAAATTTTATCTGACCAAACATAGACATTTCAAATTATTTGTTCATATGCTCTGAAAATTCTTTGCACTGATCATCATTTCCTGTAAACACAGTATCATCCACAAATATTTTTGCCAAAACAATTTTGTTATCTGATCCTTCTTTGATGTATAAATTACTGTTGTCATTAGCTCTTTTGAAATCAATCTGAGTAAGATAGTTATGTAATCTTTCATACCATGCTCTAGGAGCTTGTTTCAGACCATACAATGCTTTGTGTAATTTGCAAACCATATCCCTTTTGTCTGGATCGATAAAACCTTCAGGTTGCTCAATGTAGACTTCTTCCTCAAGAATACCATTGAGAGATGCAGATTTTATATCCATCTGATATACCTTAAATCCTTTATGTGCTGAATATGCAAGTAAAGTACCCACACCTTCTAATCTTGCAACAAGAGAAAAAGTCTCTCCATAATCTATTCCTTCTTCTTGAGAATATCCTTTACATACCAATCTTGCTTTATTTCTTGATACTTGACCATCTTCATTCAACTTATTTCTGAATACCCATTTTGTCCCAATTACATTTTTATCTTTAGGCCTAGGTACAAGAGTCCATGTCTTATTTTTCTCTATTTTCTCTATTTCTTCATTCATAGCCTCAATCCAACTTTCATTTTCCAATGCATCTTTGACATTTTTAGGTTCAAAATCAGCAAATAAACATGTACCTTTTAGTTTACTTCTTGTCATAGTACCATCTGATTTGTTTCCAATAATCTGATCTGGTTTATGATGCTTTCTAACATACTTGGCCAATACAGGTTCCTTGCTTCCTGAATGAGTTACATTGTCATCTTCTTCATCTTCAGGTTCAGGTTGCTTGGGCTCGGTAGATACTTGCTCGGTAGCTTCAGACTGAGACTCAGTACTTTGTGACTCGGTCTGAACTTCTTGTGACTTGGTTACTATATTGGGCTCGGTAGATGTAGTTTCCTTATTGACAGATGTGTTTGGCAATGTATCAGGTTCGATGTAAACAAATTTTCTGTAATCCTCTGGTTCCTTTTTGCTTTCTTCTTTAGTCTTTTCTGCAAACTCATCAATTCTCACATGTGCACTTTCTATGATTTTGTGAGTAGACAAATTTAGACATCTATATGCCTTACTTTTGCAAGAATATCCCAAAAATATTCCTTCATCACTTTTTACATCAAATTGTCCTTTTCTAGATTCTTTTAAGATGTAACATTTACTACCAAATACTTTTAGGTAACTTACATTTGGTTTGTAGCCATACCATAGCTCATACAGAGTCTTGAATGTATCTTTTCTCAGCTGTACTTGGTTCAAGGTATGAACTGAAGTGCTAATAGCTTCCTTCCAGTATTTCATAGCAATGTTTTTTTCAATTATTAGAGTCCTTACACAGTCCATGATAGATCTGTTCCTTCTTTCAGCTATTCCATTCTGCTCAGGAGTTCTCGGGGCTGATACCTGTCTTTTGATTCCTCTTTCAATGTAGAAATTATTGAATTCATGGGAGATGAATTCACCACCTCTGTCTGATCTCGAGCATTTTATTCTTTTTCTTGTTTCCTTTTCTACTCTTGCTAAATACCATTTGAACTTCTCAAATGCTTCTGACTTTTCTCTTAAATACGTAACAGTCATCATTCTAGAGTAATCATCAACAAAGAGAATAAAGAATTTTTCTCCGGTATAGCTCTCAATTCCAATAGGTCCACATAAATCAGTATGCACAATTTCCAAAATATCTTCAGACTGATAATTTTTACTTTTAAAACTAGACTTTCCCATTTTACCAATTTGACAATTCTTGCATAGACCAACGTCAGGTTTCTTCAAAGTAGGAATACCTCTTACTTTCTTGAATTTGCTTATTTTCATCATGTTGTCAAAATTTACATGACATAACCTTTTGTGCCATAACCAACTTTCTTTAATTTGAGCAATAAAACATGAGTAATCACCAAGATCAAGATAAAACAGGTTACCTTTGGTTTGTTTGCCTGACCCTATCAGTTTTTCTTTGTCATCCAACAGTCTTGCTTTGCCATTCATGAATTCAACTTTGAATCCAATGTTAATTAGTTGTGCTACACTTAGAAGATTATGCTTTAGTCCTTCAACCCAATATGCATTATCACATATAAGTTCTTTGGTTAATGAAATTCGTCCCTTTCCTTTTATACAACAAGGTTCATTGTTTCCAAACCTTACATTACCACCATCAAAGTTTTCAAAGTGTTCAAACTCAGTCCTGTCACTAGTCATATGATGTGAACATCCACTGTCTATAATCCATGTATCATTCTTGCTTATATGAGAGATAAGTGCCATCTCATCTTCATCATTATCAGATTCATCTTTTACAGCAATGAAAACAATTTCTTCTTCACTATCATCCGAATCTTTAGCAAAAAAACATGTTTTCTTACCTTTATCCTTGAATGATTTGAAATTCTTCTTGCCATTGTACTTGTAATTTTTCTTCTCATCTTTTCTTTTCTTGTTTGGGCACCTAGCTGCAATATGACCAATTTCTTCACATGAAAAATAGATTAAGGGAGTTTTACCTTTGTATTTTCCTCTGCCTCTTGAATACTTCTTTGCAAGTAATGCTTCAATAACTTCAAGATCGCTATCAGAACTTTCCTCTGATTCTTCTTCACTTTCTGATTGGATTTTCTTCCCTTTCTTGAGTGAAAGTTTGGCCTCAAAAGCTGATTCAATATTTTTAGAAGTTGGAACATAGTTGTCATAGTTATCCAGTTCAAAGGCTGTCAATCTTCCAACTAAGGCATCCAAAGTTATATTGTGATTTTCTTCACATCTTCTTTCTTGAATAGCAGAAACTCTTATTGCATAAATAGGAAGTAATGTTCTAAGAACCTTACTTATAACAGTTTCATCATCAATTTTTCCTCCAGAAGCTCTGATTGCACTAACACTTGTCTTGATCCTTTCAACATATTTTGCAATGTTTTCTTCTTCTCTCATTTTCATCTGATCAAACTGTCCTCTTAGGCTTTCTGCTTTGGCTCTCTTTACATTGTCATCACCACCATAGATTTTCTTCAGCTTGTTCCACATTTCATGAGCAGTTGTGTAGTCTTTGATTTCATCAAATTCTTCATAGCTAAGAGTTGATGCAATGTCTATCATCATAGTGTTATGGTTCTTCTTCTCTGCAATGTCTTCAATAGTTAATGTGCCAGTAGGAATTGTATATTCTTGATCAATATATTTGCATCCTGAATCACCAATGGAAGCCAGATGAAGTCTCATGAGACCTTGCCATGCTGAAAAGTTATTTCTGTTAAGCCTTAGAATTTCTCTTTTGTAAGACATCCTGATCTTTAGCTTAGGTCCTTGAAACCCTTCCTGCAAGCACCAAAAGCTCTGATACCAATTGTTGGAAATATAGATGCAGTAATTGAGAGGGGGGGTGAATCAGTTAACCATAAAATATTACCATTGATCCCTTAAATATCTTAACAAATTATTTACTGTTGCCACTCGGTAAACATATAGAGAAATGTTGAAACTTGATCCTTGAAGTGTGTAATAATTAAACGGTTCTTAAGCATTCATCACTGATTAACTTACATGAATAAAGAAAATAACATGAACACAAGAGACACTAGATTTACCTTGGAAATCCAATATAGGAAAAACCACCAATGTAACTAGTTACTATTTTTCACTCTTCTGAAGTGATGCCCAGTTAGAAGCCAACCCGGTAAAAGGTTACAAAACACACTGTTAGGTGTGACCTTGTTAGAGGATTTAATCACCCTGCTAGGAGTGGCCTTGTAAGAGGTCTTGAAACAATTCAATAGAACTGTCACCTTGTTAGAGGATTTACAAAATGGTTGTTAAACCAACTCGGTTAAGAGATTTTGATATCACTGCTACAATTGTAAGAGAGTAACAATGAAATGACCTGCAACTGAATTACTGAATATAGATCTCTGTTCTGCTTCACTAGATCCTTACTGATCAAATAAATCTTTGTTACTCCTCAAGGATATCTAACCATCCTTCAAAATTCGCACATACCTTTCTTCAAAATGATTTCTGCATGCTGTATTTTTTTCTATTCACCACTTGACCTTCTATATATATATGCCATTCTAATTAACATTTAGATTGTCAAGTCGGCACTAATAATTATTATAACAGTCATCTTGGATAAATAAACTGTAATAACAAAATCCTTTGAAGGGCCGACCTTGCTCGGTAAACATTAATCCTAAAAAGATTTCCTTCGGTGACCGAGTGAACTCGGTAACCACAGCAAATTCTACAACATCCTTCAGAGACCGAGAGAGCTCGGTAACCACTACTTTTCCTTCGATAACCGAGGAGGCTCAGTTAACACTATTTCCCTATCATGTTTCCTTTAGACACCTGAGAGATCTCGGTAGACACTAAAAACCACCTAGCTGGCCGACTGAGCTCGGTAGACACTGAGAACCGCTTAGCTGACCGACTGAACTCGGTAGACACTGAGAATGATAATTGATATGACATTCATGTGACATCAAAGACAACATATAGCTAATCCAACAATATCCTTCAGACAATTGTATCCAACACCTCCTCCTACTAGCGTACTTTTGGAGAATGATTGGGGATCTTTAGATATCACACCTACTTATTTGGGGGAATATAAGACTTCAACAACAAAATTTGGAAAAATGTGAATCTATCCAAGTACCTAAGAAAGCCTCTCCATTTTCTGATCAACTTAGTAATAAATTTGTTGCTTCTTCTAATTCTAATGAATCTCTGGAAATTATAAAGCCCGATTGTTATGACATAGTGACTTAGGAAGCTCTGTTAACACTTTATGATTTGGCCTCCCATTATGGTCCTAGTTATCATCTTTTAGCTAAACATAGTTTCAATGGTAACGAATGCGAAAAAAAATAAACAAGGAATCCAAGTTCCCCCAGGAAATGATGCACACAAACATTCTTTTGGCCTAGGATATAATCCTTATAAACTGCTAAAATGAGCCCATAAGCCTTTTCTAAACAATAATAGCTCATATCTTTGAAACATCTTTCTCTTGTTAACCCTCATATTATTAATTTTTATACCTTTAAGGAAATACCTCTTTTGGACATTTTTATTAATGAGGAGGCTTTGGCTAAATTCTTGGGAGCCTATAATAATCTCCCTGATTATTGTCATATTTAAGGTTTCCCTTATTGTTTGAATGTCAAAGCATACTTTGGGAAAGATTCTGATTTTGAAGAGATACATCAATCCCCTTTGCCTATGTGTATCCCTCAACAAAATAATCTTTTGATTACTGATACCTATTATACACTAAGTTTGCACCCTTGTTTCAAGCTCTATCAGGAATTGGGTCATCGTCTCTTAACACCCATGGAGTCACCAGATATACTTAAATACTAACCTCTCTAAGGTCTATAGTATGCAATCAGTATATCAGAGATAGTATAATCATTAAAACTAAGTGTCTTTTGAATTTGAATCTGATCCTAGTCCCACCAGGCGTGCCAGAATTTTTGTACACTAAGTTTGCACCCTTGTTTCAAGCTCTCTTGGTCCTGATAACTTAGTATAACATGGGAATCATCTCCAAGTTGTGGGACCTATGCTAACTAAGATGAGACCTCCAGGTTCTAGGCTGGTTCCTCTTGGATAATCACCTTAATTTGCTTCTTGACAGGAAAATAAATTCTTGAGGGGAAAAGGGATAGAAGGAGTGCATGAAAGGGAAATGACTAAAAGCAAACTACCTACTAGGTGATACACCAAAATGATGGTTTGAGTTACAATATGGAGGATGAAATCAGTGCACAAACTTAGGTCTAGGAGATCACAACTTACTGAATAGGCTTGCATCAATATTTCATAGAAGGGTTTGCAATAGAAAGAGGCTATTTAGGGAAAGAGATAATTTCACAAACAATAGCATTCCTAATAATTGAACACAATCTATAACCTGCAAACAAACATCCACTTCTGCAAATAGGTATAGGAATGAGACAGATTGTCAGGGGGTTGAGGTATACCCACAAGATCATTCAAATCAAATCACCCACAAGAATACACATGAATTGCAGAAAGAAAGAGGGATCAAGAACCCTAAGATATCACTGAAAACATACATATACTTAACTCAATAAGAGAAAATTCAAACAAGAAGGTATAGGGATAGAAAGAATGTCACAAAGTACCTTTGCAATATCTAAAGTTCCAATGAAAGTTACAAACTGCAGAAAGTTAGAGGGCAGAAAGAATGCCACGGATAACTCCTCAGAGAGAAAATTCTCTTTTACAATTGCTAACTCTCCTCTTCAAAAAGCTCCAAAAAACAATATATACATCTCCTTTTGCATGCAGGCAGAGGCAAAACCTAATTAGGGTTATAGATTTTTTGTGAAATAATAAAAATGCTAATTATGTCAGTTCTGATCATAAATGTCATGGAAATATCTCAACCGATTAGATATCATGTTTGTGTGCTGATCTTTGTACTACATCTACCTACCGACAAGCCGCCTTGATCCATCTACCTCCCTGCAATATGGCTCGCCATACCTATTCAAATCTGGTACTCCAGATATTTGAATTTAAAAAATGATTAAACGGTCACAGGTGGCTTTAAATTTTCTTCATCTATGGCTGATATTCAAATCAGACCCATCTTTCAAATGTAGCCATTAGATCTTATTTTATGGAGCACCGCTTACATTTCTTAACCTTAACTCTGTACTCACCTCGGGTTTCCTTTTTTTTTTAGTCGTTGAATCACCCAACCCTTTATCTAACTCTGGTTTATCCTGATGATTACATGACTGAAGCCACAACTTGGGCCCATCTCACCACTTGTCATCATACCATTGATCGAATGCAGACATCTTGAATCTATCTAGCACAGGACCCACTCAGCCTTCCTTCATGACCTGATCCCAAATTGATGGCTGTTGCATGATCTCATGGCCTCAAAAGATTCTTTAAGATCATGTGCTAGCCGTAGATCTTATATTTTTGGTGCTCCTACAGATCTCTGACAATGGTCCCACTGACAAAATCCCTGTCATCACTTGGCCGACCAATGAAAAATGAGCACGTCAGAACACGAGGACCCACCTAACAGAGCCCTAAAAATAAAGCAAGATCAACGGTTGGCATATGATCGCATGGGCTAAGAATATTCCATCAGATCATGCGCCAACTGTAGATTTTAAAGGAGAGACAGCCCAATGGGCCCACTCTGACATGGCTCCACATCATAACTCTGTGACCAACCAGGATCAAACACCTTGGACAACTAGCAGTGGACCCACTAACAACCCAAACGTTGTGCTAAAGAAGAGGATCAACGGTTGTCATTATACTGCGATGCTTAAAGAGACATCATCTTCACCCAACAGTATAACGAGAGCCATCGATCATGCATGAACTTTAACTGCCAAGAAAATGAGACCACCAAACAAACCTTAACTGCTCACTAGATCATCAGATGTTAAAGACTAAACCACCAGGAATAGGAGAACTCGTGAATAATGCAGTCGCAGAATCGGGAAATGTAAAGGAATATTCTGCGGGGTCTTAGAGATTTCATGACTGAAGGAAACCTAACCTTAGAAGATAAAGTGCACATGGGAAATGGAGGTTTAAGTGGCTAAAAAAGGTAACGGAAAATTAGAACAGGCCCTAGGGTTTTGAGGGTTTTTTTTCTATAACGGATAGATTTTCAAATTAAAAGCTTGCAGATCAGAGAGTTGAGTGTTTGCAGAGACCAGAAGCCAAGACACAAGACCATGAAAAATCCAGGGGTGTAACAAGATAAAATGGAGACTGCCGGGTAGAGCCTAGCCTAACCAAATTTGTATGCAACAGGAAAAATTGGGTAACAATACCATTGATGTGTAAATGGGTTCTTATAATTCAAAAAAGTTGATAAGAATTAGAAAATGTTTAACTAAGGATGAACAAAAAGAACTTACTTCTCTTTTTCATGAAGTTCCCAATACATTTTCTTGGACTTATTTTTATATGTTTGGCATTGATCCTAAGATTGTAACTCATAACATTTTTCTTCTTCCAAATACAAAACTGATGAAGCAACAAATTTGAAAAATGAATCCCAAGATTGCCTTACTTGTGAAGTTGAAATTGAAAAATTCCTTGATGCTAGTTTCATTCTTCCTATTGATTATTCTCTTTGGATTTTAAACATTGTGGCCGTATCTAAGGGTGAGAAAGAGATTCAAATGTGTACTAATTTTTAACATTTAAATAAAGCTTCTTTAAAAGATAAATTTCCCCTCCAAATATTGACTTGATTGTGGATTTCATAGTTGGACATGCTTTATTATCCTTTATAGATGGATTCTCTAGCTATAATAAAATACTCATTCCCCCTCAAGGGAAATACAAAACTTCTTTCATAATCCCTTGGGGAACATTTTGTTGGATTTTCATGCCATTCGGATTGAAAAATGTCAGTGCTACTTATCAATGTGCTATGAAACTCATCTTTCATGATTATATTCACAAGATCCTAGAAGATTACGTGGATGATATCTTATCCAAGTATATTTCTTGTCCAGACCATGTTCTTGTTCTTAGATAAATCTTTGAATGGATTCATATGTATAACACGTGTTTGAGCCCTATAAAATGTGCTTTTGGTGTGGATAGTGGAAAACTCATTGGATTCATAATCTCTAATAGAGGTATTGAAGTGGATACTGAAAAGATTGATTCCATTGTCAATATGCAACCTCTTTGAAATATATCACAACTTTGTAGTTTACAAGAAAAAATTCAAGCTATCTGTAGGTTTGTATCACACCTTGTGGATTAGACAATACCTTTTACCTCCCTGTTAAAAAATGATAATACCTTTTTCATGGAATGAAGAATATCATAAGGCTTTTAAGGAATTTAAACAATATCTTGCTAATCCTATGATTTTACAACCTAATCAGCCTTTCTTTCTATATACTTCTACTTCTTCTCATGTTCTTCCAACTATTTTATCTCAACATGATCAAGATGGAAAATAGTGACTAGTATATTACATTAGTCGTACTTTGATGGATTATGAAACTTGATATACTTCAATAGAAAAATAATGGCTTGCTTTAGTTTTTGCTACCTAAAAACTGAGACATTATCTTCTCAATGATGAAATAAATGTCATCATAAAATTTGATCCTTTAAAAAATCTCTTCTCAAAAATAGATCTTTCATGACACCTTGCTAAATGGGTGATAATATTAAGTGAATTTGATCTTAAATTTGACTCCTAAAAGGAAATCAAAGGACAAGATTTGATAGATCACCTAGGTGAAGCTCCTTCATCTATTAGTACAGCTAGTTCTTCTACTTTTCCTCATGAGTTTTTTTTCCTTATTGATGTTGATAGTACATGGGAACTATACTTCGGTGGATCTAGATGTTGAATTGGTTCTAGTGCCAAAGTCATTTTTTTATCTCCTTCAAGAAAGCTAATTCCTTCATCTTACTGTCTTAATTTTTCTTGTACCAATAACATTGCAAAATATGAAGCCCTTATTGCGAGATTAAAAGAAGCTTTATCCCTTAAAGTGAAACATATCTGCATCTTTGGATATTCCCAATTAATAGGACAAAAGTGGGACCTATCAATCCAAACATTCTAAATCATCTCAATATCGTTATCTTTCTTTAATGATGCTTAACAAATTTCTCTTCTTATTCTATTGACTCTTTACCTCAAAAAGACAATAAACATACAGTCGCAATGACAAGTGCCACATCTATTATTTCAATTGATGATCACATTGATACTTATCAATTCACCATACACAACCTTGTGAATCCAACTATTTCTCAAAGTTCTAGCAACAAGACTCGTTTCCTTATTCTTAATTTAGATAAATGGTATTCGCACATTTTTCATTACTTACAAGATGGTACCTTTCCTACATATGCTACAAGGAACACTAGAGCTCAAATTCAAAAAATTTCTACATAATATATTATTCTTTCCAATGTTATTTATATATGTTCTTACAATGACCTTTTATGAAGTCTTAACAAAAATGAGATCCTGATAGCCCTTGATGAAGCTCATTCAGGTTCTTGTGAGGGAAATTTCAGTGGAAAGTCTCTAGTTAACAAGTTACTTTGTATGGGATATTATTGGAAAACTATGGAATAGGTTCATTAACCTCATATATCAACAATTCAAACGAAATTGACATCAAAATCCTAACCTAAGGCACATCTGCACATTATCGAATTTAATTGATTTTATCCTAAATTCTGCATCAGGGAATATTCCTAGAAATATTCCTAATTTATCATAATTATTCTTAATTTAATAATTATTTGGCGATAAATCTTATTTATCCTAAAGTTTAATTAATTGAATATTCTGAATATTTAATTAATTAGATTTAATACTGCCACTTAATTATTTAATTGGATTTAATTAAATTATTCCTAAATTGTATTATTTAATTTTGACAATAAATCAAAAATCTTATGACTAATTGATTAAATTCCTATTTAATTAATTAAAGTCAATTGTCAATATTTAATAATATAGTTTTTGAATAAAGTTTGATTTAATAATTGATTAACCCATAAATCAATTGTTTTAATTTCAAAAATCAGTTAAGTTGAGAATAAATCACTTTATTCTTTAATTAATTTATAATTAAATCATGCACAATCAGAAAAGCATGCAACTAGAAATTAACAATCAATTTTAAAATTGAAACTCAACATCTAATGATGAGTTGAAATTTGATCTAAACTCTATTTTGAGTAAAACTCTGCTTTTGCATGATTTTTGTGAGTTAATTATCTCTAATTTCCTAATAACTCAAAAATCAACCTGAGTTTATCAAGAGTGATTCATGGCTTTTCTCTTGCATCCTCAAAGCCCTGGATTTCTATAAAATCAAGGCTCAGCTCTTCATTTTTATCAACACTCAAATTTGCACAATTACTTTGGTGAATTGGCGATTGAAGGATTGAGCACTTGTGACAGGCGATTTGTGACATCTTTCATAGTTGATCATTAGCTTTTGCATAGTTTCATATCATAGATGTAATACTCATTCATAACATTCTTAGATTAAATCTGCATTCCATTTCATTCATATAGCTTAGATTCATATAGATTTCATATTATTGCATAGAAAATCCAAAAATATAGCTTAATTTGCATTCATAGTCTTTCATATTTTTGCATTCAAATCCTTCGTTTAGGTGTTGCATTATCACTGATCTCGGTCTGATCTAAGATTATCATACTCACATCTACTAGAAGACAGTAAATCACCTGGTTAGTTTAGTTTCCATTTCATTGCAGATTTTGGTTTTGGCTAACCTCTAATGTTTTACTAAAGTGTTGTGTCTACAGCTAGGTACAAAATTCACACACACATTTCTAGCGCCCATTGTGGGGCCTTGAAATGGGTTTCCATTCAATTTCTATCAATTTATATCATTTTCTTGTCATTTTTTGGTTAAAAATATGATTTTTATTTTTATGTCCGTACATTTTTCATACGACTTTTGTCAGAAAGTCATACCAGGAAGACCCCACTATCATATGACATATTCAGATTTTGAGGATCATGCCAGAATCTACCCATCATCGTTCGGAAGCTCAATTGTCATATGAGAGGATACCCACTATCATACAAGTTTCCAGACTGTCATCTAGGAGGTAACCCATTGTCGTACGAGTTTTGACTCCAAGATTCAATTGTTGTTTCAAAATTTTTGGTAGCTTTTTAGATTTGGACTAACAGCTAACCCTAACAATTAAAATCTTCTGTCTGATATTTGTTGAATTTGATTGGGAAAAGTGCAACTAAATTGCTAAAACAGGTAAAATCTACTAAGCGCGTTGCAAGGAATTCAGGTATTCTACTACGATCTGATAACACTTCGATTTGAACATAAAAAGAACTCTCATGTGTCAAGCTTGTGTGACTTTTCTCGCTTTCATACCACATACTTCATTTTGGGCTATAAAACAAACATAGATTTGCTTTCTGCATATTTGTTACACATAGTAAATAGGCCCTATGAACACTATTTGTGGATGATCTAGAGAGAGTGGGCTTCTTCCGCTTGTTCATGCATGCAAATCTCTTCTTGACGAAGGATCCCCTTGTAGGTAGGGAGGTTATTGAGAGAGTCTCACGTTCTACTAGATTTGCGTGTCTTCAACTTTTAATTGATACATTCTCTCTTCAGAGGGGTTGATAGATCATAAGCAGTTGATGTCATAGATCTTTGTGAGATAATCTTGGTCTTAGCATGTTGGATTAATCTATCTACTTTGTTTTGGTTAAAAGTGAAAAGGCTAGAGGACTATGCTCTACTCCCTTTTTGGGTAGTATCAGAAACTCAGATCCTTGAATCTGGAACTAGTCTCCATGTGGTATATTTTGTGAGTCACCTTTAGAGAGGGTTAACCATAGTGGACATTCCCTTAATTGGGTCAACCACATGGATGGAACCTCAAGCAGTAATAGCCATTTTCACCATGGTAGCAGCAGCCGCTATATAAATGTCCTTGTGGAGGAAATCTTCACAGCTGTGGTCTCTTGTTGGGCTTTCAGATCTCCCTAGAAGCTCTTGATTGATTAATTTCTTGGACTATATCAAAACCCCAGTGTGCTTGGATTGGAGTTTTCCCTCTTGAGATCACAAAACTTGCAGAGTCAGACCATTACTACAAACCCTAGTGAGGCCAAATTTTCATTTTTCTAGGAATATGTGTGTTATTGAAAAACTTTTTGGAACACACACAATTATCACTCCTAGGGATTAGCACATTCAGTCACTTGATTGTTCATGCGCAGGGTTTCTTTATCCCCTGTTCATTGTTTTCAGACATGCTTGGAATCACTTGCTTGTTGTTTTGTGTGCTTGTTTATCTATTTGGTTACTAAAAATGAACGATCCCAGACTAATCTTCAAACCTAGATAGAAAAATTTATGAACAATCTGAAATTGAAAACCAAAAATTTGCAAAATCTAAATTAAATTTCCTTTCTGGAGTCAAAAGTCATCCCACAAGGTCAGAAAGTCATACGAGTTTTGGTAATTGTCATTTCAAAACCCCTGTATTGTCGTACAATAGCTTGTATAGTGTCGTACAAGTTTTGCCACTAGTCAAAAGCAAAAAGTTAAAATCTTGCTATCAACTATCGTGTGAGCTTTGCAATTGTCGTACGAGTTTTGTCAACTGTCATTTCAAAGCATACCCATTGTCGTACAATCCTGCAAAAATTCGTTTGCAAAATTTTATTGCTAGAAAGTGGTTAGATTGTCAGGAACTTAGTTTTTACAGCCTATTTCCAGAATCTGTCGAACAAATCACTATGTCAAGAACAAAGAAAAAACTAGAACAAATTCATTCATTTTCCTCAAGTGAGCCTTTGAGTCTAATTTTGCCTTTTGATTTACCAATTTGAGTCCTTTTCATCTTGTGTCAAAACCTTGTCAAAATTATCTTCAAATTCAGTCTTCTTGCTAAAGCGGCTAAGTGTTGTGAGCTCGTGCCTGCCATCTGTTGGGCATCTATCCACACTATTGTGGCACAGTATCCTCTATTTACATCTGATCTAATCTTTAATCACATCAATCTTGACAAGGTTGTGTCATTCGATATTCTTGAATCAAGTCATTCTTTAGTTGTCTTCATCTTTCTTTCTTGCTTCACCCAAGGTTAATGGTGGAAACTAAAGCTTCCTCACATAAGAAATCTAGAGAAGCACTTAAAACCACAACTTTGTCTACTCACATAGGTCCAACTCTTGAGCAACTCTACAATTTTGGTCTTTACGAAGACGACGGTCTTGGCAATTTTCAATTGAAAACTGGTTACATACTCCCTTCATCAACTCACAGAGGTAATCAACAATCTCCACCTCAATCTAATCCAAGGAGCCCAAAAAATCCTAACATGTCTCATGGAGGGACACATCACGGGTCTCAAGGACATTAATCTCAACATAGTATGGATCAAGAACCTACACCTTTTGAAATTTCCCAATATCAAAATGATGATAACTTCAAAAGAATGATGAAACATTTCTTGAAAGAAGATAGAGAAGCATACTTTCTAGAGTTATCTCATCAAGGAGCTAAACTTGCTCCAAACTTTAATGTGGAAGATATCATTACACATGAGGATGAAACTCCTATTATAGCTATGATGAAATAGATGCATGCCATGCAAGTCAAACTTAACAAACTTGAAAAAGAAAAGGAACCTAAGGAGTTCTCCATGGAAGCTCTATGCCCTTTTCCATTTGATAAAGACTTGTACATGTCGTCATTCCCTAAAAAAGTGGAGATGCCTAAATATGATAAGTATGATGGAAACTCTGACCCTCAAGATCATGTTAGAGAATTATGTACTCAATCTAGGAGTTTATGCATGAACCAACTTACTTAATGTGTCTCTTCCCTTGATCTATGGAAGGAGTAGCCATTCATTGGTTCTCTAGAATGCCTCCAACTATCAAAAATTTTTAGGAGTTAATCAAACTATTCTATCAATAATACTCCTGCAATATTCAACATCCAGTCACCATGATCGACATCTGCAATCTGAAACAATATCCAGGTGAACCATTCCTAACATTTCTCAAGACTCAAGAGATGGAGGAAGAAATTTTCTCTATATGCTACACCCATTCCAGAAACTGAGAAGCTGGAAATCTTCATCAAAAATCTTGTTCTAGAAATCAACTACCCTTTACAAATGCAAAATCATACATCTTTTGATAAGATGGTAGATAATGCAATCAAAATTGAGAAAGTACTTGTGAAAAAAGGAGACATCACACTTCAAAAGGACAAGTATGAATCTGGATCTAGTTCTAACGACAAGAACAAAAATTGGAACAAGAATAAAGGCGTTGTCACAAATGGCATTGTTGATAATATCCGTGCCCCATCTAAGGCACCTACTTTCAATCTCACTGTCGGTACCCAAGCCATCAAAGCTTTTGAAGCTAAAGCAACTAAGTCCAACAAAAAGTCATATGATTATAAACCTTGGGCTACAGATCCTAATCGCAAATTTACTCCTCTTGGAGAATCCTTGGAATCTTCCATGAAAACTCTATTGGCAAACAAAATCATCTATTTGCCTGAGATAAAAGTCTTTGATCCTGAACCTAAACCAAAATGGTGGAGAGAGAATGATTTCTATGAATTCCATCATAATAAAGGACACAAGACTAATAACTACGTTCACTTGAAGCACATCATACAAGACAAAATTGATAATGGAGAAATCATGATTGACAATCATAAAAGAAATAATGATCATACAACATTCATGGAGCCATTTCTGAAACATGGTAAAGAAGATTCTTCTTCTCAACCTAATATGGGTGCTAAAGTCAATTATGCATACTCTGGAAACAATATTGTCATCAATATGGTTGAACCATGTCTATCTGAGTGTTGCAATGTCATTACAATTGTAAGAAAAGATAGAGAAAATCAATCAACTAATGTGGTTACTCGATCACAAGCTCAAGCACACCTACAAGGACAAATACCATATTCATCCAATGTCCCTAAGGTGCCTTTCAATCTTTCATCTATTTCTAAACAGAAGGCTGCATCTAAATCTTCAAATCCTAAAGATACACAGCCTACTTCATATAGTATTTTCCAACAACTCCAACACACAAATGCAAAAATCTCCATGTTTGAGTTACTTTGGATATCTCCAGCTCATAGAACCATTCTAGACAAAGCTCTGCTCAGATCCAATGTCCCTAATAACCTTGATTTAGACAAATTCCAGACTATGGTTGGTCATCTTACATCTCCACAGTATATTTCCTTTTCAGAGGAAGATGATAACTCCTTGAGTCATCTGCATAACTAGCCCTTGCATATTGAAGTCTTGATCCAAAACTGTCATGTCAAATGTGTGTTGATAGATGGGGGCGCTGGTCTAAACATTTGTTCTTTCAGCTTGATTACACAATTGGGATTTTTAGAAATGGTCATTGATCCTAGAAAGAAGATAACTATCAAAGCATATGATGAGCAAGAAAATCTTCCAAAGGCACAATTGTCTTACCTATTAGAGCAGGTCCTATCATCAAAGATACTATATGTCAAGTTCTTGATCTACCTTTGGCTTACAATATCCTTCTAGGGAGACCTTGGATACATGAAATGAAAGCCATTCCCTCTACATACCATCAGTGTTTGAAATTTCCTTATGAAGGAGTAGAGGTGATGATTCCTGCTGATCTGTATACAATTTGCAATACATTGAAAGAGAGTGCTGATAAACTTGTTCCTAATAATAGGGAATCTTCCACTAAGCAGCTAGACATTGCTTCAACATCCAAGATGGAAGACATTGCTAAAGATGTTAAGATCAAAGAAAATGGTATGGGAGAATATACTATAGAGCCAGTCTTATCTTTGACATCTCTCCCTATCTCACCTAAGTCTTATGGACAAACTCTAAAATAGTCCAAACTAGAGTCTAAAGAACCTCTTGAAGCATATAAAGGAAATTTTGTTGCAGAACAAGTATCTAAATAGGAGTTTGAAGAGGATGAATTTGTTCTTGCATGGCTATACAAGGATGAACCCAAATCTCAAGTGGTTCAAAAATGAGATGCTAAAATACCGAATATCCCTTTTAAGTCATATGGCCCAGGAGACAAATTGATCACAAAAATGGGATATAATGGAAAAGGACCTCTAGGACTATAGGGTAAAGGTCTTCTGTCACATCTTGACCATTGTGGCCAAGCAAACAAGAATACAATAGGTCTAGGATATAATAAGAAGCCTTTGTGTCTTAGCAAGAACTCTCCACATGTATTAGAATAGATTGAGCCATCCATAGTCAATCAACTAAAGGGAGACACAACAGAACAATCTAATAGTGATGATTCATACACCACTGAAGATCTCATTCCCTATGAGCACTTTCCTAAAGAAATAAAAGACCTCCTTGACACTGAAGATGATCCAATAAAAAGAATTAATGTAGTAGAAACACAAGAACCTACTATATAGCAAGAGATAGTTGCAACACAAGAACCAACTAATCTCAAAGACAATCAAACAAACAAAGAGGAAGGTGGTAGTTATTCTGAGATAGATTCCCATGAGTGTGAATTCAAATCAAAATCTGAAGGTAATCCTTCTTGGGGTATTCATCTTGACTTTACTCATGTTCTTAGATTTCCTAGAGGCATAGATGAAGAATCTAATGACTATGAATGGGGAGCCATTCCAGAGGAAGATGAGCTTATTACAAAGAAACATGTTGATGTTATTCACCAATATGCATCTAAACCCAACGTAAGTCTAGGGTGAAATCATGAACTTATTGAGTTTGATCCACCGATGGCTGAAGTGGACTTCCATAATGACATTGAACCTATTCACGAATTGAATGTCTTAAGTTGTAATATCACCTTTGAACTCGAGCATCAGGTTAGGACCAATGATGACAGATCCATATCCGTAAACACTCTTTCCCAATCTTTCACCACTTTGACTATCCAATGCCCTAACCTTCTTGACCTAACATCCACAAACCCGAGCTATGGTATTTATACCTTTCCCAATGACTATGCCCTTGCTTGCTACCTAAATGTAGTTGATCCTATGAGGACTTCCATCAGTGAACCGAGCGTTAGCATGACGAAGTCGAACATCAAGTATCTTAGTAAAAAAAATAAGAATAAGAATAAAAAGAAAAAGAGTTATGAGGGTGAAAACCACTTTGTGGCAGTCTCAGAACCTACAAAAGTAAAAATAAAAGACGTATCTGAAGGTGAAAACCTCTCCGATGCACCTAAGGATGAGATATTTGATGTCCTTCTGAGTCATTTATAGGATAGATCTCCAGTTCTAATTGAGCCCACTCAATCTATAAACTTGGGAACAACAAAGGAACCACAATTGATCCATGTAGCACAATCTTTATTAGAAGAACAAAAGCAAAAATTTACTACATTCCTAACAGAAAAGAAGATCAACTTTGCATGTAAATACTCAGATATGCCAAGGTTGGATCCTGATCTTATAATGCACCATTTATCTATTGCTCCAAATGTCAAACCTGTTAAGAAAAAATTGAGAAAGATGCATCCACATTTTGCACTCTTGGTAAAAGATGAATTAGAGAAGCTACTAAAAGCCGGATTCATCTGTGTTATTGATTATGTTGAATGAATCTCTAATATTGTTCCAGTATCAAAACCAAACAAATCAATCAGAGTATGCACAGACTTTAGAGATGTGAACAAGGCATGCCCTAAGGATGATTTTCCACTTCCAAATATCGATATGATAGTGGAAATGACTGCGGGCTTTGAGATGTATTATTTAATGGAAGGTTTTTCTGGATATAATCAAATAAAAATTGCTCTAGAGGATCGAGAGAAAACTATTTTCACATGTGCATGGGGTACCTTCTGCTGGAATGTCATGCCATTTGGGCTTAAAAATGCTGGTGCTACATATCAAAGAGCTATGACATCTATTTTTCATGACATGATGCATAGAACTATGGAGGATTATGTTGATGATACTTTAGAAAAATATATGATTAGAGCTGAACATCTAAATGACTTAAGCAAGATACTGGACAAAATGGAAAAATTTAGTCTCAGACTAAATCCTAAGAAGTGTGCTTTTGGTGTTACTTCTAGAAAGCTCTTAGGATACATAGTTTCAAAGAAGGGCATTGAAGTTGATCCAGCTAAAGTAAAGGCTATAATGGAGATGCAACCCTTGAAGAATATTAGTCAAATGAGGACATTACAAGGGAGAGTACAATCTATCAGATGCTTCATATCTCAGCTAGCGGACATATCACAACCTTTTACAAAGAAATTACATAAAGGTGTGACCTTTGCATGGAGTGAAGAATGTGATAAGAATTTTAATCATATCAATAAATATCTATCAAATCCTCCTATCTTGATGCCTCCCATTCAAGGGAAGTCATTGATCTTATATGTCTCTACTACAGATACATCACTGGGGGCATTGCTTGCACAACATGATGAGAACAAGAAAGAAAGAGCTATATACTATATCAGTAGAACATTGATGGCATACAAAAAAAATTATTCTATGATTGAAAAGGCTTGTCTAGTTGTGATCTTTGCATCATAGAAACTGAGACATTACATGTTGGCTCATACCACACATTTGGTAGCTAATATTGATCCACTAAAATACCTACTAAGTAAAGCTGCCCTCACGGGGAGATTAGCCAAATGGGTCATGCTCTTAAGTGAATTTGACATTGAATATGTTGAAAGAAAATCTATTAAAGGCCAAGTTATTGCTGATCAATTCACAGATGCACCTTTGTTCGATGACACACCAATCCAAATGGAATTCCTGGATTCCTCTATCATGAATCTTTCTTCTAGAGAATGGAAATTGTTCTTTGATGGCTCCTATTTACAAAATGGATCTAGAGTAGGCATCTTGTTTATCACTCCTCAGGGATACTCCATTCCTAAGGCATTTAGAATCAAATTTCCTTGTACAAACAATATTGTTGAATATGAAGCCCTTTTAAATGGTATGTAAATAGAAATTGAGTGGTGAGTAATAGAATTACACATTCATGGAGACTCACAACTTGTTATCCATCAAGTCAATGATGTGTACCAAATGATAGATGAAAAGCTCATTCCATAAAAAATAATGGTAGATGATCTAAAGAAATATTTCATATCTATCACATTTGAGAAAATTCCTAGAATGGAGAATAAGGTTGTCGATGCAATGGCAATGCTATCTACTTTATTGCAGCAGCCTGAACATGAGCTACGCTATGAGTTCCTAGTGGAAGTACTATCTTATCCTACACATGATTCCCCTGAAACCCGCATGATCTACACCATTGTTGGTCATGATTCATCCTGATATAAAAACCTATTCTCCTATCTCAAAGACCAAATCATTCCCGATGCCTTTAACTGCCATGAAAAGAGATACCTTATCCACAATGCCTCCTGATATGTTATCATTGGTCATGATCTATACAGACGAGGTCTAGATGGTACACTACTTAGATGTTTAGAATGGGAAGAGTCTCGACATGCATTAGAGGAAGTCCATGATGGTATTTGTGGGTCACACTCGAACGGTTTAACACTAGCTTGAAAACTTATTAGGGTTGGGTACTATTGGTTGGAAATGGAGAAAGAGTCTATCAAGTTTGCTAAGAATTGTCAAAAGTGTCAGATACATGGCAACCTAATTCATGCTCCAAGGAGAGATCTCATTCCCTTCACTACATAATGGCCTTTTCACCAATGGGCATTTGATCTTATAGGAGCCATACATCCTCATTCTTCTAATGGACATACCCATATTATTACAGCTACAGACTATTTCACAAAATGGGTAGAAGCAGTCCCTTTGACACAAGCACCTAGAAAACAAATATCTATGTTCATCTTGAACTACATCATATGTTGGTATGGCATTCCACATTCTATAGTCATAGACAATGGTGGAAAATTCAAAAACAAAGACCTAGATGATTTATGTGCTAAATTCAAGATTACACAACATTGGTCATCTATCTACTATCCTCAAGGGAATGGACAAGCAGAGGCTTCTAACAAAAATCTATTGAAAATCTTGCACCATATAATTAATAAAATAGGAAGAGACTGGCATCTCATGATCAATCCAGCTCTCTAGGCCTATAGAACAAGTATCAGAATGCACAATGGGGCTACTTCATTCACTTTAGTTTATGGGTCTGAAGTGGTAATGCCTATTGAGGTTGAAATCCCATCACTAAGAATCAGAATGCATGGTCTAGTAACAGATGATGACAACAGAGTGTCTAGGTTGCAAGAACTTGAACTACTAGATGAGCTCGGACAAGTAGCATATGATCATCTCAAAGTGTATCAGAAAAGAATGTCTAGAGGCTACAACAAGAAAGTCAAACACATAGAATTTCAAGTTGGCGATCTAGTCTTGAGAGAGAATCCTAAAAATCAATCACATAGAGAATGCAAGGGGAAGTTTGAACCCAATTGGCTGGGTCCCTTTGTTATCACTGCTACTTTTGGCTCTGGTGCCTATCAACTCTCAATGACTGAAGGAGAACAGCTTCGAGAACCAATCAACGTTCTCCATCTAAAGAAATTCTATGCCTAAGACATTCAGTGTATGGTAAAATGTCCTGAAAAAATCATAAAAATTGGAAAAAGTCCTTAAAAAAATGAACATCTTGGTGAAAACCTAGCAATGGGCGCCTTGATGATTCACAAAAAAATCAAAAAATAAAAAAAATAAAAAAAATAAAAAAAATAAAAAAAATAAAAAAAATAAAAAAATGGAAAAATTCACAAAAAATTGAAAAAATGAAAAATACAAAAATACAAAAAAATGAGAAAAAGAAAAAGTGCCTTGGTGAAAACTTGGAAATAGGCGCCTTGGTAGCAAAAATAGAATCTTTTCCAAGATGGTGAAAACCTGGCAAACAGGTACCACTTGTTCAAAATGCTCCATCTATCAATGCAATCTTGGTCTTTCCCAGCTTTCAGTCTTGCTTTAGTTTGTACATATTTCCCAGTGTGTTCCTGCATTCCTATTTTC
The DNA here is from genome assembly GCA_027943335.1 of Chamaecyparis obtusa. Lineage (NCBI taxonomy): Eukaryota > Viridiplantae > Streptophyta > Pinopsida > Cupressales > Cupressaceae > Chamaecyparis > Chamaecyparis obtusa. The sequence goes on along the minus strand of BSBK01000284.1, from coordinate 178,674 downwards.
AATAAGTCAGTCTGTACACCAATCATCTCAAGCATCTGTATCCTATCAATTATTAACACTTGGGGGCAATCAATGTCATATGCTATGGCCTCTAGTACATCTTAGACAAGTCATATCCAGTCAGATTCCTTTGAAGCTTCATCTGATTCAGTCAGTCAGTCTCCTCTCTAGAAAAGATTTTGCATCTACAACAACGCAATCAAACACAAATTGAAAACAATCTATGCTTTTACATGATTTTATCCCCTTGTATGATTACTGATTCGCATTGAGATTTTGCATATTGTGTCATTTTGAGCTCTTCGATGATGTCCTTTATAGAATTTAGAGAGTGATGACTGGGGGCATAATCATTTCTTTGTTTTCTTCTTGTATGTGAAAATCTAACAACTTTGGAAATTTTGGATTGAAATGGTGTCCGTCTATAAGAGCCTCTATCTCGTATTGGATGGCCATGTGTACCTCGACCATTGATACCCAAAAAATTCAAAGAAGTTTGATCTAACTATTGTCTTTTTGAGTGAGTTCTTTCTCCTACTATGAAACACGATCTTGCCTAAGGATGTGAATGATAAAGGGTCACTATGGGTAATTCACACTGGATTTAGAATGATCTCTTGACTGTTTGATGTGTTTAAATGCAAGGCATATTCAGGTCATCACGACGTTTATGTTCTGATGCTTATACAAATTGCTATATCAAAATGGACATGATATTCAGGTCATCCTAGCGTTTGTGCCTTGGTGCTTATATCTAATCCGACATTCTGAAAATAAAATCAATATTCATATGTCCATGGTTTCCTAACCAATGGGTGTTGTATTGATTCTTGCACATACAAATTGATATTCATATGTCTATGGTTTCATAACTAGTGGGCATTGTATTGATTTATCCGATTACCTAAAAGTTCAATGATGACAACAAATCGACACATGATCAATGACTAGGTCCTAGCTCCTAGGTTTGCATTCATTCTGCATTTCATTTTGCACTTTGCATGATCTCACAAATTGCTTGAACACTTAAACGATTCCTCAAAACCAAAAATGCTAAACATGACACAAGGACTGAGCATTGTATGAAGGTTCCTCCAATGAAATAGCAAGTAGAATCCTTTTTCAGGATCAAAATCAAAATCTGAGATCATTCATATTATTAACTACTTGCATAATCGACCTTCAATCATCATAGAAATCTAGAATTCAACTTAACTGATTATCTTACATCAAACTATTGAAATTTCAACTTGGTCAACTATGGTCAACTCATGGTTTAACCTAGTCAAACTTGGTCTTCTGGACCTCCAAACGATGCAGAACGCGTTCTTGGACATGTATAACCACTTCTCAAATCAATTAGCATGCTTCTAAACCATTCAACACTGACTTTTCTTGTCAGATTTCAATTTTAATCCTGAAGGGGGCATGGTATTGCACATCATTCAAGTGTGTAAATCTAAATTTGTAATCAATCTTTCCTCAGTAATCAAGACAACAACCATGTCTAGTTGCTGACTCATCAAAAGTCCTCATCTCTTGGGGAAAATCTATCATTGCTTGGGGCATATCAGATTCATCAAGATCCATATCAATCTAGTATCCTAATCTATCTTGTAAACTATATCAGCTTTTCATAACCATTGGCTCATTAGTGTTATTTCTTTGGTTCTTCGTAACTGATGGGTTCAAGATGTGATACCAATATGATTCATACAAGGACATTGAGGTCTGGAATCGGTCACTCACTTCTTTGCAATCATAAGGTTCAGAATCAGGTATTTTGGCACTTTTTCGTAATCACCGGTTCATTGTTGATATAGCTAGCATCATCTCGATTCCTAGTCATTCTGGGCTTGGGTTGGTATCTCTTTTTCCAATCTTTCAATTGGTTTCTATCTCGGAATCGGTAAATCTTTCAAATCAGTTTCAATCTCAAACATCTTTATGATACATAGATTATTCTTTGAACCACTGCGCTTCACACAGTATTTCAAAGAAGGGCAAAATGTAATACCCCAAAAATGGGCTATAGGTTCATTAACCTCCTATATCAACAATTTGAATGAAATTGACATCAAAGTCCTAACCTAAGGCACATCTGCATATTATCGAATTTAATTGATTTTATCCTAAATTCTGCATTGGGGAATATTCCCAAAAATATTCCTAATCTATCATAATTATTATTAATTTAATAATTATTTGGCGACAAATCTTATTTATCCTAAAGTTTGATTAATTGAATATTCTAAATATTTAATTAATTAGATTTAATACTGCCACTTAATTATTTAATTGGATTTAATTAAATTATTCCTAAATTGTATTATTTAATTTTGACAATAAATCAAAAATCTTATGACTAATTGATTAAATTCCTATTTAATTAATTAAAGTCAATTGTCAATATTTAATAATATAGTTTTTGAATAAAGTTTGATTTAATAATTGATTAACCCATAAATCAATTGTTTTAATTTCAAAAATCAGTTAAGTTGAGAATAAATCACTTTATTCTTTAATTAATTTATAATTAAATCATGCACAATCAGAAAAGCAAGCAACTAGAAATTAACAATCAATTTTAAAATTGAAACTCAACATTTGATGATGAGTTTAAATTTGATCTAAACTCTATTTTGAGTAAAACTCTGCTTTTGCATGATTTTTGCGAGTTGATTATCTCTAATTTCCTGATAACTCAAAAATCAACCTGAGTTTATCAAGAGTGATTTATGGCTTTTCTCTTGCATCCTCAAAGCCCTGGATTTCTATAAAATCAAGGCTTAGCTCTTCATTTTTGTCAACACTCGAATTTGCACAATTACTCTGGCGAATTGGCGATTGAAGGATTGAGCACTTGCGACAAGCAATTTGTGAGATCTTTCATAGTTGATCATTAGCTTTTGCATAGTTTCATATCATAGATTTAATACTCATTCATAGCATTCTTAGATTAAATCTGCATTCCATTTCATTCATATAGCTTAGATTCATATAGATTTCATATTATTGCATAGAAAATCCCAAAATATAGCTTAATCTGCATTCATAGTCTTTCATATTTTTGCATTCAAATCCTTTGTTTAGGTGTTGCATTGTCACTGATCTTGGTCTGATCTGAGAGTATCATACTCACATCTACTAGACGACAGTAAATCACCTGGTTAGTTTAGTTTCCATTTCATTGCAGATTTTGGTTTTGGCTAACCTCTAATGTTTTACTGAAGTGTTGTGTCTACAGCTAGGTACAAAATTCACACACACAGATGGTATACCCCTTAAGGATCCAATAAATGCTATGCATTTGTGTCATTATTATGCCTAATATTTCTTTCCCTTTTTATTATTTCTTTCTCTCTCTATGTCTTTCATTTCTTTATCTCTGAGTTAAGTTGTGTGTTTTTATATTCTCATCAAAGCATATGTGTTAGATAGTTAATGTTACTACAACTGATCATGATGATGAGGAAGACACAGATCAAAGGTATACAAGATTGTAGAAGTATTAGATCAATTGTTATTTTGTCATTGATGTCAAACAATTGATTTTTGATTTATATGCAGTTGCCATATCATTCAGAGTATGACATAAGTTGAGTGAGTTAAGGAAAAAGAGGAAGTGAAAAGTTGTGAAGTTGAAGAACTTAATTGGACAGCTAATACAGATCAAACAATGATAAGGTAATAATGGTATAATTTTTTTCTACTTTACATTTGATTATATCAAGTTGATAAAGGAGATTGGTCAAGTTGGTAAACAAATGGTTTGGTTATCGAATAGGAAGAAGTTATTTGGTAAAACAAAAGTAATATTCGGTAAAGAGAAAGGAAGCCAAGACACCAAGTGTAAGAATTTAGTTTTTGATCAAAGGAAATAGAATTTTGGTTGAAGGAAAAGGAGTTAGCCATCGAGCAAGGAACATAAATTAAAGACAAGGATCAAAACACCATTTACTAAAGAGCCACAATGATCTAGAAGATTCCAAGGATGAGGAAGATTTAGTTAAAGAGATCTAGGATCAAGAAAATTCAAGGTGATGATCTATGGTAAAGATCTAAGTGGAAAAAAGTGAAGGTACAAGCTCCAAGAAAAGTTCAAGTTCTGAGGTGATGATAAAATAATTTTTCAAGTTCCAAATTCATTGAATCAGTTCAAGAGGATGATCTGAAGGTTGATAATAAATGGAGAAAAATTTAATAAAGGAGATTAAGAGGCAAAACATAGTCTATATAAAGGATGAAATTGTATGAAGAACAAGCAGGCAAGTTAAATTGTGGATGTGTAACCGACTGATGCAGTGAAGAAGAAAAAGGTTGAAATTTGAGTCTGCAAGCAGAGATTGATGAAGTATTGAGGCCAGTGAGTAGTGGTGGAATGAAGTGAAGATACATAACACATAAGGGATTTGACTAAGCAAGGGGTAGTTGCAGATTTATAGATCAATTATTATACTATTTCTTATTAGCATTTGTAGCAAGAAAAACTCTTAACCAACTGTAATTAACAGTCTTATTGTAAATCCTTGAGAGAGGTGACATTCTAGAAGAGTGTTCAAAGACCTTTAATCATGCCACTCCTAACAAGGTGAAGATCCTAACATATCTAAGGAAAATCCCCTAATAGTATCACATTTAACAATGTGCATTGTAATCTTTAACAAGATTGGCTTTTAACTAAGCATACTTCAAAAGAGTATTTCTTTCGTGGGTGACAATTCTCACAGTGGTTTTTCCAAAATTGGGTTTCCATGTTAAATACTAGTGTTATATGTGTTGAATGTTTATTGTGCATATTATTTTCTGATTATTTAAAGTTGTTATTGTTGTCAGTTTCTATTGAAGTTTGTCTTACCAAGTTGAATCAATTAAAGTTTTTAAGGTTTAAATAATTATTGATTACTGATTCACCCCATCTCAATAATCAAACAATTGGTATCGAAGCTGAGTACTATAAAGGGATATGTTTAAAATATTTGAGTAAAAGATCTTAAGATGTATAAGAGGGAGGCACCAAAGTTGAATAAGGACAACTTCTCTAAATGAAAAAGTAGGATGAGGCTGCACATATCTGGAATTGGAGAATATGAAATATACTATATTGAAAATGAGTATTCACCACCCCCTTAGGCCTATGATAGTTGAACAAGTAAGAGAAAGGAAAGACCACACACAAGTTATGATTGAGATATCTTCTGGTCTCATCGACCTGGAGTTCAATGACCTTAACGGATGTGATACAACAAAACAAATGTGGGACAAGATTACATTAGTATATGGTGGATATCAACATGTTCAAAAGGCAAAAGCTGAAAGTCTGAAAGACAACTTTGATTGATTCTATGAGAATGAAAGAAGGTGAATATGTTACACAATATAATACAAGATTGAAGGAAGTAGTGAGTTCTATCAAAGGTGCTAGAGGACATATAGAAGAAGAAGAAGATGTAAAAATAAAATAGTTGAGGACATTGTTTCCTATATATTCTATCCGAGTGTATGCAATACAAGAATTGAGATCCATTCCTCATATGCATGTTTTAATAGATGTTACAATTGGTAAGTTGATTTGTTTTGAGCTTAATAATTTTGACAATAGTATACCCACCACTTCTAAGATTGAGTCTGCATTCAAGTCATCTTTGAATATTGGAAATCCTAGAGAGTCTAGATCTGGTGATGGTTATGTAAGTAGTGCAAGTGAAAGATTTCAAAGTTGCAAGAGTGATCAAGAAATTTTTTTTGAAGATGAAAGACAACAAGAAGAGTTTTAAGCCTTGTTAGCTAGGAGACTACCGAGAGGAAAAGGAAAATACCAAGGTAAACTAACTTTGAAATGTTTCAATTGTAACAAGATTGGTCACATTGCATCTAGATGTCCTGATAACAATAATGATGAGAACAAAAAAAATCAAGATAATAACAAAAGAGAGAATAGATTCAGGAGATACTGAGATTTCAAGAACAAAGGTAAGAAGTCATGCTACATTGCTGAAGAAGGACTAATTGATGATGATTCAGAAAATGATGAAGGTGAAGTTGTTGTGTATGTTTCTATCAAGGATGATTCTGATGAAGAAAGGTATGAAGATGAAAATGTTCTAATCTCTCATATTAGTAAGAATGATACATGGATAATATATAGTGGATGTTCACATCATATAACTAGTGACACACATAAGTTCATTACTATGGAAGATCATGATGGAGGTTCTGTTAGATTTGGTAATGATGCTCCATATCTTGTAAAAGGTAAAGGTTCTATAATTCTATTGGATAATACACAATGTGATGATGTCTGTTGGGTTGAAGGACTAAAGTATAATTTGTTGAGTGTGGCATAGTTGAATAACACATGTCACCGACTAGAATTTTAGAATGGAAAGATAAAAGTATTTGATCATAATTATGGAGGTCTTCTTGCCACTCACGAACAATCAAAAGGTAACTTATTATACCTTGACACTACTACAAAGAGTTGTTTATTTTCTAAAGTTGAGGATGTATAGTTATGCCATAAGAGATTCTGTCATGTGAACTTTGACAACTTAATTAAGGTGAGAAAAAAAAATAGAGTAAGAGGTCTACCAAGATTGGATAAACCTGAAAAATGTCATGTGCAAAGGATATCAAGTTGGTAAGATGACAAAGTCAAGTTTTACAAGAAAATCTTACACTACACAAGGAATTTTGGATTTAGTGCACATTGACCTATGTGGACCTATGAGAACACAAAGCTATTATGGTGATAGATATTTTATTTTATTTGTTAATGATTATTCAAGAATGATGTCTGTCATGTTTTTGAAAGAAAAGTATGATGCTTTTAAAATGTCCAAGTGGTATAAGGAAAGAGTTGAAAAGGAGACTAGAAGACAATTGAAGTGTTTGAGATCTGATAGAGGAGGTGAGTTTACATCTTATGAGTTTACACTTTTCTACAATGAACATGGAATAAATAGACAAATGTCTGCACCAAGGACACCACAACAAAATGGTATAGTTGAAAGAAGAAAAAGTCCCATTATTGATTGCACAAGGACATTGATGATTGAGAAGGGTGTGTCTCAAAAATTTTGGAGAGAAGCAGTCAGTACTATAGCTTATAGACTAAACCAAGTACAACTAAAGAAAGGTATAAACAAGACTCCATATGAAATCTGGTATGGTCACAAACCAAATGTAAGTTATTTCAAAGTATTTGGAAGTAGATTTTACATTCTAAAGGATGCTAGAAATAGAGAGTTTGATCACAAAGGTGATGAAGGAATATTCTTAGGATATTCTACAAAGAGCAAGGCTTACAAGTGCTTAAACAAGTCTACTAACAAAATTGTAGAAAGTGCAAGTGTAAAGATTGATGAATTTGTAGAGAAAAATAATGAAGACAACAAAAAGGAACCCGATGACTATCAAAGATTTATATATGTTAAAATTGATGTTCCTGATACCTTACCAAGAGTAAAAACTGAGGAGGAAGATGAATAGAGAGAGACACCACCGAATTCTGAAAATGAAGAACTTTTGCTACCTACCGACCCTGTTCTATCCAAGTTTGTGAGAAGAGACCATTCACCAAGCAAAATTATTGGAGACAAGAATGCTAAAGTTATGAAAAGAAGTAAGTTGAGAGATAACACACGTTTGATTTTTGAATTTGATCCAAGAAAAGTAAATGATGCATTGGATAATGAAGATTGGGTTAAAGCTATGAAAGAAGAGATAAACCAAATTGAAAAGAACAACACATGGACTTTGGTACCGAGACCTAAAGATAAAAATGTTATTGATACTAAGTGGATTTTTAGAAATAAACTAAATGAACATGGAGATGTGATAAAAAACAAAGCAAGATTGCTTTTCACAGGGTATGCGCATGAAGAAGGTATAGATTATGGTTCAATAATTTTGTACCTGTTGCTAGATTAGGAGTTATAAATATACTAGCATATGTAGCTTATAAATGATTTAAAGTTTAATAAATGGATGTTAAGCCTGCATTTCTTAATGGTATTCTTTAAGAATAAGTTTATGTTGAACAACCTGAAGGATTTGTTGAGAATACTAACAAGGACATGGTATGCAAACTACACAAGGCACTATATGGTTTGAAACAAGCACCCCGATCATGGTATGAAAGGTTACATTCATATTTAATCAAGATTGAATTTCAAAGAACAAGTGACAACAACAATGTGTATCTGAAATGTGATAGTAATGATAAGATTTTGATTGCTAAAATATTTGTTGATGACATTATTTTTGGATGAAATAGCACATTATGAAAATCTTTTTCTAAGGAGATGAGAAAGGAATTTGAGATGTCCATGATAGGATAAATAAAATTCTTTATTGGACTACAGATTCAACAAGTCAAAGATGGGATCTACATCACACAATCAAAGTACATCAAGGAGATTCTAAAGACATTTGGTATGGAAGAATCAAAATAGGTTGGAACACAGATGAATACCAGTTGAAAATTATCAAAAGAAGATGAGTCAAAGGAAGTAAATGAAACACTCTACAGATAAATGATTGGTAAGCTACAATATGTTGTACATAGAAGACTTGCTATTTCTCATGCAGTAGGTATTGTTGCAAGATTTTCTTCCAATCCAAAGGAAACACACATGTCTACAGTCAAAAGAATATTTAGATGTCTGAAAGGTACTGAAGACTTCAATATAATATACAAGAAAGGAGGAAATTTTGATCTAAATGTGTACATTGATGTTGATTGGGTTGGAAACATTGATGATAGGAAAAGTACAAGTGGAGGAGATTTCTTTTTAGGAGAAATATTAGTGACATGGATGAGTAAGAAATAGAGTTGTATATCACAATCTAGAGTCAAGGCAGAGTATGTAGAATCATCTATGAATTGTGAAAACATTGTATGGATAAAACAACTACTTGAAGGTATACAAGAGGAGATTACCGATCCAATTACTATTTGCTGTGATAATACAAGTGCTATCAAAATATCAAAGAATTTGGTGATGCATTCCAAGACCAAGCACACTTCTATCAAGTATAATTACTTGACAGAACAAGTTCAAGACAAGCATGTGATATTGGAGTATGTGAATTCGAAGGACTAGATACTAGATATATTTACCATGCCACTACCGAAGGATTCTTTTGAGTATCTCAAAGGTAAATTAGGGGTTCTTCCCCTATCCAATATTCATTGAAGCAAGATGCATGCTATATCAATTCAAGGATTTGTTAGAATATCTATTTTGTGAGTTGATGCTAGTGTTCACTCTTTAGGTGATGCTTGAAGTTGTGACAAATGTTTATGTATGCAATGAGAAATCAATGCATGCTAGGTATGATTCACTACCTGGACAAAGTTTTTAGGAGTAGGTATCTTTGGCATTGTTGTCAAAGAGGAATATTATGCAATTGATTATAGAGGGAGAAGACTATTGATGATTACCAAGAAGAATGAGCTATTGCTAATAAATACAAAGAGGAAGAAAATGATAAAATTTAGAGGGAGTAAAGAGTAAAAAAAGATATCAGAGTATTGCCATCAATAATTGACAGTGTTTCCATCAATGCCAAAGAGGGAGATTGTTACAACTGATGGTGATGATGATGAAGACATAGATTAGAGGTATAAAAGATTGTAGAAGGATTAGATTAGTTGTTATTTTTTTATTGATGTCACCCAATTGATTTATGATTTATATTGAGTTTCCATATCATTCAGAGTGTTGGAGCTCTAAATTTTGGGCAAAATTTGGAGTCCTATATAGTGATAAAACCCTAAAAGATGGCCTCTTAAACTCCATGTCCAATAATTAATGATGGAGTACATTAAATAGGATGAAAACTTATATCAATTTTCAATTAAAAGTTGAGAGATTAAGAAAGGAAGCTCTGTGACAGGAACAATCAAAATTTTGTGATCAAAGCCTTCAGAAAATGTTGGAATTTCGAGCTGCTTCAAAGATGATGCCGACAAAGCCTGAAGATGGTTGAATTTTAAAAATCTAAAAATGACCCAGTTTGGGAAATCAAATTTCCTAGCTTTAGAAAAAATCTTAAAATTCCATGAGGTGTTTTGGTTTTTCAACCAAACCCAAATCCGAAAGTTAGGTAGTTATTTTTTAGTTAGTTTATTATTTTTTCAAAATAATTTGTAATAAGGGTTGTGTCTTTTCACCCTAAAGAGGTGTGAAAGCCACTCAAACACCTATATATACATAATGTAAAATTTAAAGAGATCAGAGATATAGATTTTCATAGGATGGAATTTGATCACAACTGCAATATGAACTCTAATGTACTATTTTTTCAACATTAATAAAGATAAGTGCTCTTTTTATTTGTGGTTATAAGTTATTTTTTTTCAATTAGTCTTTTGGATATTCTATTTAATAGAGTGTTTCACCATGTTGAATTCCCTGAGTGTCATAATTTAAAATCAATATATAATTTAAAAATTAATTGAAAGATCTGTCTATCTTCTCTTATTTTTATCGGTCTCTTAATTTGAGTTAAATTTGATAAGATTAGCTATATAGATTGATTTGAATTATAAGTCAAGTGGAAGCCTATGAAGTGATGGTCTTGTCTTATTAAAGCAAGTTTTTAAAATCATCTCCGATCATATGTAGGATTGAAGGTTTTCTGACTCTATAACCCAAGTACTTTCAAGGCACTGATCTAATCTTTAATTGGAAATTGTTATATTCAGTTGATTTGTAGTTTGTAGATCATTAAATCATTATTTAAAAAGCATTACTTTTTAGTCCTTAGTATAATCCATTTAGTCAAGTTTTATAGAGTAGAAATTTTCAGGAGATTTGTTTCTTTCCTCAAAGGATCATTCACCACCTTTGGAGGAATTTTGTTTTGTGTATGCAGTTGTGTGACATAGAGAATTTGATAAGTTAAAAGTGAATTTAGGCCTACCAACCTTGGCTTGATTAAGCCAGAATTGTAGAGATATCAATTTGTACCTGTCAATTGGCCAAATTAGATCCATCATTTTTGGGCACCAATAAATTGGTGACTCTACTGGGGAGAGTTGCTCACAATATATATTGTGAAGTTACCTAGAATTTTAGATTTTGTAGATCAAAATCAGAAAGTAGTTATATTAGTTTGTTTGGAAGCACACTCTACTGGAAGAAAGAACCCAGAAGCAAGACATTCCTTGAATGAGGTGGCAACTCTATTCAATAAATATTTCAATCAGTGACTCTACTGAGGAAGAAGACCCATAAGGAGACAAGTAAATTTTTCCTCTTTGAAAGAGGTTGTGACTCTATTGTCAAGAACCTAATGTATAAAGAAAGAACTTACTACCAATTTAGATATTCAGAATGTATCAGAATAAACAACTATTTCAAATAAAACCATTTATTCTAGATGGTATCAGGCCATTGGATCTTAGGGGATTCCATTGTACTCCTTTTAAGTTGCTCCCTAAGTTTTCACAGCTTGTACCAAAGTTCCATGGAGAATGGGATGAATCAGCAGTTGAACATTTGGATGCATTTTATGCATTTATAAAGAACTGTGAGATTTGTGCAGAAGATCAGGCAATGAAGCTATTTGTGACGACATTAAAATATAATGCAAGAGAGGCATATGAATCATTACCTACACAAATTATTTCATCTTGGAAAGAATTTGAACAATGGTTTCTATATGAATTCCATGATGCAAGTGATGAAGATAACATGTATTATGAACAGTGTGAAGACCAAAGTTGTAGCATGGAGGATGATCATAGTATGTCTCTACTTGATGAATTTTTCAGTTTGGAGAGATTTGAAGGGGAGTCTTCTACACACTTATTCTTGAGGATGGAGAATATATATCAGAGGATACCTATAACAATTATGCCTTCATGAAAAAAATTAATAAGAAAGGTCAAAAAATTGGGAATCTCGCCAGATGACTTTGATCTGAAGCTAATTTTTAAGATATTAGAAGAAGATAGAGAAGACAAAGAAAAGGAGGCTTATTATCAAATTGAACAAGGCCTTGTGTTTGATGGCAATCTCAGTGATGATAAAGAAGATCCAAATTACATATCCCCTTTGGATGCATTTTTGAACTTAGAGAAACAAGGAGAGGAATCTGCAATACAATTCTTCATAAGGATGTTTAATATTTGTCAAGAAATACCTTCAGAGTGTAGACCTACATCCTCTAATATTTTCAATAGAATGTGAGAACTAGGTCTTTTATATGATCATCAGTTCATTACCTTTCTCAAACTTATGAATAATGAACTAGTTGCAGAGGAGAAAGAGTGCAGAACTAAAATAACATATGAGTCAAGTGAGGTTTTAGATTTGAATGGAGAAGATTCTTTTGGGCAATCTGAGGAAATTCTTTTCCATGATGATACTTGTATGATATCAAACATCAATGAATATGAAAATGAGGAAGAGAATATTCTTCATGTGGAAGAGATTTCAGCCTTATTAGACATAGAATATCGAAGACACACTGAGAAGAATGGTCCAAATTTTTTCTTAATCCACCATGGTAAGGAGGTTGATGGATCAGCCCATATTCAAGAGAAATCAAATTGTGGAGATGAAATAGAATTTCATGAACATGAGGAAGTTTCAGGAGATAATGTCAATGAAGATGTTAGTCTTGTTGATGAAAAACTTGATGATCCAAATGAAAATTCTCATGAATGTATGTATGAATTCTCTATGTTCTTGAATTCATTGTTTGAAGAGGAAGTAGATGAAGATATGTCTAATTTCTCTATGTTATCTAATCCATTATTTGAAGAAGATATTATGTGCAATCAAATCCATTAGCATTATGATGAAGATAACAGTCCTAATTTTGAAGTTGATAAAAATCATAATATACATACAGAAGGTGAGATATATTTTAGTTCATCCTATGAGAATGGAATATGTCAAACATATGAAGATGAGATGGAATCAGCCAGACATGATGAAGAGAATGTGTTGAAGCATAGTTATGAAAATTTTAGAAATGTCCCAGTTGATCAAACTCTTGGTGAGAGAGAGTTTGTACTTCTTAAAGATAAGCTATTCTCAAAGCCTTTTGGTGAGGAGAAAAACTATCCAGAGTATAGAGATGGGATAGATTGTGAAGAAGAAGGTATCCACAAAAAGAAGACTAACCTAGAGGTTTGTATGGTTAACCAAAATCTTCTATTCAGTAAGGGTTACAATGGACCTGATGATTTCTCAAGGGTTGAACATAGATTGGATGCCAAAGATCATATTGATGAAGTGACGATAACTGTTTATAAGGATGACATGTGTAATGCAGCAAGGTTAAAAATGTTATGTGATTAGAATCAGGTGTTCGATAGAGGAAGGAAGTGAGTTTCATTTTTTTTGGGGGGGTGGGGGGGGGGGGGCTGGGGCCACCCAATTTTACTTCACATCAAATTAGTATGGATACTTGGTCTGCTTATCCAGAGATAGCTGGAATCTTGCTATGCTCACAGAGAGCATACGTCCCCAGAAAGAGCCTGTTGGAGCTCTAAATTTTTGGCAAAATTTGGAGTCCTATATAGTGATAAAACCCTAAAAGATGGCCTCTTAAACTCCATGCCCAATAATTAATGATGGAGTACATTAAATAGGATGAAAAAATTATATCAATTTTCAATTAAAAGTTGAGAGATTAAGAAAGGAAGCTCTATGACAGGAATAATCTAAATTATGTGATCAAAGCCTTCAAAAAATGCTAGAATTTTGACCTACTTCAAAGATTATGCCGACAGAGCCTGAAGATGGTTGAATTTTAAAAATCTAAAAATGACCCAGTTCGGGAAATCAAATTTCCTATCTCCAAAAAAAATCTTAGCTTTCCACAAGGTGTTTTGGTTTTTCTACCAGACCCAAATCCGAAAGTTAGGTAGTTATTTTTTAGTTAGTTTATTATTTTTTCAAAATAATTTGTAATAAGGGTTGTGTCTTTTCACCCTAAAGAGGTGTGAAAGCCACTCAAACACATATATATACATAATGTAAAATGTAAAGAGATAAGAGATACATATTTTCATAGGATGGAATTTGATCACAACTGCAATATGAACTCTAATGTACTGTTTTTTCAACATTAATAAAGATAAGTGCTCTTATTTTTATTTGTGGTTATAAGTTATATGTTTTCAATTAGTCTTTCAGATATTCTATTTAATAGAGTATTTCACTGTGTTGAATTCCCTGAGTGTCATAATTTAAAATCAATATATATAGTTTTAAAAGTCAATTGAAAGATCTGTGTATCTTCTCTTGTTTTTATCGGTCTCTTAATTTGAGTTAAATTTGATAAGATTAGCTATATAGATTTATTTGAATTATAAGTCAAGTGGAAGCCTATGAAGTGATGGTCTTGTCTTATTAAAGAAATTTTTTAAAACTATCTTTGATCGTACATAGGATTGAAGGTTTTCTAACTCTATAACCCAAGTACTTTGAAGGCGTTGATCTAATCTTTAATTGGAAATTGTTATATTCAGTTGATTTGTAGTTTGTAGATCATTAAATCATTATTTAAAAAGCATTACTTTTTAGTCCTTAGTATAATCCATTTAGTCAAGTTTTATAGAGTAGAAATTTTTAGGAGATTTGTTTCTTTCCTCAAAGGATCATTCACCACCTTTGGAGGAATTTTGTTTTGTGTACGCAGTTGTGTGACATGGAGAATTTGATAAGTTAAAAGTGAATTTAGGCCTACCAGCCTTGGCTTGATTAAGCCAAAATTACAAAGGTATCAATTTGTACCTGTCAGTTGGCCAAATCTGATCCATCATTTTTGGGCACCAACACAGAGTATGGCATAAGTTGAGTGATTTAAGGAAAAAGAGGAAGTGAAAATTTGTGAAGTTGAAGAACTTAATTAGGTAGCCAATACATATCAGACAATGATAAGGTAATAATGGTATACTTTTTTTCTACTTTACATTTGATTATATCAAGTCGGTAAAGGAGATTGGTCAAGTCGGTATCCAAAACGGTTTGGTTACCGAACAAAAAGAAGTTATTCATTAAAAGGAAAGTAATATTTGGTAAAGATAAAGGAAGCCAAGACACCAAGTGTAAGAAGTTAGTTACTAAGTGAAGAAAACATAATTTCATTTGGAGGAGTTAGCCACCAAGCAAGGAACATAAATTAAAGACAAGGATCAAAACAACATTTAATAAAGAGCCACAGTGATCTGGAAGATTCCAAGGATGAGGAAGAGTTAGTTAAAGAGATTTACAATCAGGAAAATTTGAGGTCATGATCTATGGTAAAGATCTAAGCGAAAAAAAGTGAAGGTACAAGTTCCAAGAAAATTTCAAGTTCTAAAGTGATGATAAAATGTTTTGTTGAGTTCCAAATTCATTCAGTCAATTCAAGATAATGATCTGATGGTTGATAATAAAAAAAGGAAAACATAATAAAGGAGATTAAGAGGAAAAATAAATTCTATATAAAGGATGAAATTGTATGAAGAACAAGCTAGCAAGTTGAAGTGTGGATGTGTAATCGACTGATGCAGTGAAGAAGAAAAAGGTTGAAATCTAAGTCTTGATGAATTATTGAGGCCAGTAAGTAGTGATGGAATAAAGTGAAGATAAATAGCACATAAGGGATCTGACTAAGTAAGAGGTGGTTGTAGATTTACATATCAATTTTTATATTGTTTCTTATTAACATTTGTAGTAGGAAAATCTCTTAACCGAGTGGACTTAACAATCTTATTGTAAATCTTTGAGAGAGGAGAAATTATAGAAGAGTGTTAAAAGAACTTTAATCATACCACTCATAATAGGGTGAAGACCCTAAAAGATCTAAGGAAAATCCCCTAACAGGGTCACATTCAACAATGTGCATTGTAATCTTTAACAATATTTTCTTTTAACCAAGTATACTTCAGAAGAGTATTTCTTTCGTGGGTGACAAATCACACGGTGGTTTTTCCCAAATTGGGTTCCCATGTTAAATATTGGTGTTATATGTGTTGAATGTTTATTGTGCATGTTATTTTTTGATTACTTAAAGTTGTTATTGTTGTCAGTTTCTATTAAAGTTTGTCTTACCAAGTTGAATCGGTTAAATTTTTTAAGGTTTAAAGAATCACTAATTACTTATTCACCCCCTCTCAGTAATCCAACAGTTAAGTTTTTTTTTTTCTATTTCATCTATTTCTTCACTCATGACAAAATTACATGTATTTATTTTTTCTTGGATCTATTTTTGTAATGTCTTCATTTCTTTGGTTAAGATTTTACTTAATGATATTGCCACACTCTTCCATGTCCTATGTTTTCATAGATTTGTGATTGGTTAATTTAGCTTGATTACATGTTATTTATCTACAAAGGTACATTACATCATTTTAGTTGCATCTAATTTAGACATTTGTTTTGATTAGATAATATGTATATCATTTTAATCATTATGAAATTTCTTTTATCAATCTAAATGACATTAAAATTAGATATATACATTGATCATAATGTGTTCATTTATTTTGATCATGAACTAAAAAAAATAAAATGGTATTAAATAATTACAAGCATGTAAAATTCTTGGATTTACATAAATAAGCATAACATAACAAATATAGTTATCACTATTTAAAATGTTATCTATAACTCAAATACAAACATAAAATGTATCTAATCAATTTTCATCCATAGGTTGGTGGATCCCTGAGCCCTCTAGCCATTGACTAGAAGATGGTGGTCGTAGAGTAGATGTTTGTCTATGAGATTCCATGGAGTGTGACTGACTCCTAGATCCACTCCGCATCTCATAACATTGGATGAAAAATCATAGCTCATGTAGCTCACGTCTAGAATCCACTAGCTCCTACTCCATCCTCTCCATTGTATGTTGGAGTCTCTCTCGCTCCTCCCTCCCTATTTGCATCTATCTGCATATGATCAAATATGTCCTTGTTCTACCTAGGGTATCACTATGATCCATATGTAATCTATGAGGACGCTGGGATCCGTACTACCAAGGCCATATCCCTAATCACCTAACTCACAAAGTTGCACCATCTTCTAGTGCCAACTGTAATATTTTAAATCATATTAATAACTTTCATATCTCATTTTTTCATTCAATGTATAAGTGCTTAAAATCCAAAATTTCATACATGGATCTCCCTCTTAGTACTTAGGATCATCAGTAGCTATAGATTGTGGTGATTTACCTCAAGATGCTACTGGGGGCATGGAGCAACTACTCTCTCCTCTCTCATAGACAATGAACTCTCTTAGGTGTGGTTGATCTAATGTGGCTCTTCATGTTCATCTCCTCAAAGGAGTGGAGTCCATATCCTCTATCTCCTCATCCTCAACTCCTCCATAGTCACCTCCTATACATGTCTTCTTGGACCCAACTCTAGGATAATCATCTCCCACTTTACCATACTCCTCCTCAACATGCTCCTCATCTCTGACTTCTAATATCCTTTCTCTAGTGCATGGCTTTGTGTCTCTTGTAGGTTAGTCCATAAAAAAGATAAGTCTCACTCCATGAACACTGGTGTATCTAAGATACTCTCTCAAAACTCTTGTATCTACTATTCTATGTGACACACAGACATTTTCCATCCTCTACATAGTAGTATATATCCTCTATATCATTAGTAGTAGGTTTTCGTTGGGCCCTAGGACTCAGAATGAAGTGATACCCCAAAGAATAAATGGGCACTACTCTAGGAACATCCTGTGAGAAGCCAAACTACCTCTTCACTCTATCAAAATAAAAGGGTACTAAAATATAATTGTGTCCCCTCTAACCAACTATCCCTCTACACTTATCTCAGTTGAAGATGAGTGCCTATCCACATTGGAATCTGTCAATAAGGTCTCCATATGATATTGGTTTCATGCAACTGATCGATGGTAACTCTCTAGTACAATAGATCTCCCCACTTCCATATGTTTCTCAATGGATACAAAAGGCACGTGGGTCTATAAGATATACCTCAATCAGGAATCCGATGGGTCATGTACAAGAAATATGCTAAATATCCACACCTATAAAAGTGTGGTAAGACTTTTATACTAATAATTGACATACTTTTCCAACTCATAATAATATAGATGGGTGAGCATGCTCCTCCCCCAAAAGTAGATATTATGATGCTCCTCCATACTCTATACCACATGTGCAAAGAGTTCTAGAAAGGTAACTCCTCTGCAATAAGATGTCACTATCACTACAATGGTTCATATCATCAGCTTCCCTACCATAGGAAAATCCTCTCCCATGTATAAGAATTCCTCTAAGGATATGTGTTCACTATTCTCATGAGGATGGGCATGGCTGAGTAAATATAACTGATCTCTAGCAACCTCAACTTCTGATTGTGAAGTAGCACATTTGACTGTCCTCCCTTAGAAGGTAATCACATGACATGATAAACATCATCCAATGTGATGGTCATCTCTTTGATAGTAAGATGGAATGTTGACGTATCCTCATCCCATCTCTCCACGAGGGCCATCAATATAGCACTATGGTATCTCATGCATAAGAACCTATATGCCTAGTAGAGGCCCACATCTTTCAGTAGAGTTTGATATACAGAACTCAAATCCTAAATCTATCCACTTAGGTATGACATAATCTTCACACCCATGTTCTTTCACATGATAGGATGTGCCTACAATTACCAACCAACAAAATAGTTTTAGAACACAAAGCATATATCACAATCCAAATGCATTCAAAAACTACAAATTCTAGATTCTTAGTACATGTTGACTTTCTAGAGACAGGCCAAATTTTCTAGAATAAGTCAATTTTCTTGGGACATGTTGAGTTTTTCAGGGACATGTCAACTTTCTAGGGACATGTCAACTTTTAGGGTACAAGTCAACTTTATGGGTACATGTCAACTATTTATGGGACACGTCGAGTTTCTAGGAATTTAGTTTCTTGAAAGGGTTAGGCTAACTTGGTAGTTCTACAATGTATTTTACTCTACTATCAATCAAATATGATAGTAAAAATATGAGGTAAGAAATTAAAACACATAATTCGAGGCATACCTCATCTAGAGGAGTCCCATTCTCCAGGGTGAACCTCAGATTCTTAATTCATGTGGCCTCAATTGGGTTTTTCCTCAACACCTTCTCTTCTCTTCATAAACACAAACAAAAGGTAACAATTAAAATGACACTTTCAATAAAGATAAACTTCTTATTTAAGACACTTCATTTTAGGTCATTTTTCAATTTATATTTACTAACCCCTTTTAGGTCATTTAATGCATTCATTCACTTAATTAGTCATAACTTGAGCTAGAAAGATCCAATTTTCACACCATTTATTGCACTGGAATTGCGACTCAATTTCCTAGCATTCCAAATGATATTTGGAATGTTAGATTTTATCTTGAACTATTTTGATGGCATTTTTCAACAACCTTTTCATTCATAATTCTCTTCGTATACATGATTTTGTATTTCACCTTCCTATTAGCAAGTTTAAATAGGGGGGAATATAGCTACCCAAAAATTTCATTATTCTCTTAGTAAGCCCTAGGTTATTTATGGATTTAAATTGACATTTGTTTTTTTCAATTACAGTTCCCAATACTTACAAGAATTGTGCACCAGAGGCTTTGACATATCCTTTGCATTTATTGATTTCTTGTACTTTAGTGTGCATATGCATGTAGTGTCATATACCGCTAAAGTGGGGGCTAAATGTACCATCGTAAATTGTAAGAACCTAAGTTATCTAGACAATTTTATGATTGTTTAGCACCTACCTTAGTGTGTTCTCATTATATATTGCATAATAGAACTTCATGATTATACTTAATACATACCTAAATTTGAATATGAGTTCTCTAATCTCCTCTAAACTTGTTCAAAATTGAGGCAAACACTTATTTCTAAGTGTTATCCTCTATTTCCCCTCTAATCAAATAACTCATTTCACCTCATAGGCCCTATTTAGCTTTTTGTGAGCTCACTATACTGCCCCAATATTGTAATGAATTTTCTATTATTTTCTCACATCCCCTTATTTTCTTAAGCCTATAGATCAAATTTCTACCTATTTCAGGCATGACATGTCACCATTGGCAACACATCCTTTTGGTTTTGATTTTAGATTAGAAATGAGCCCCTATCTCAAGGTTTTCATAGGGAATCCAAATCTATGGTCAGCCTGCTCAATTCTACCTCTTGATTTTGTAGAAAAGAAACCCTCACACTTTATTTTGGCATGATGAAATAAATTGAAATGTTGAAGCCCCAATTTGAATACATCCCATGAAGTTAATACTTTCAAATCAACAATTAAAAAACTATTCTATCAAGCATTTACATCCATTTTCAATAATTCAAACATCTTTTCAACACCATAGAGATACAAAAGGATCATGATGATGGCTAGGAGATCACTGAATGATGATTATCTTGTACACTATTCCTCTTAGGATAGGGTATGATTTCTTGTTATCTTCAAATCTATACATTTGTGCTTCAGATGTATGTTTATTGATACACTTTCAATCACACATTGATCATGATGCATTTTCATATTAGAATTTTCTCTATCACACTTAAGGTAGATATTAGCATTTATTTTATGCATTTTAGCTCATAGCAATTTAGACACACTCTAGATTCATGATCACTACACATTATCTTTGTTACATTGGCTATTCATAGAGGTGGAAATTACCAAAATGGAGGGTTGACCAAGGAAAAGCCTAATATAGCCACACACACACACACACACAAAATATCAAATCTATAGCTGGAGAAGACCCCAAATTGAGTTGTTAGACCAGAGGATCCTTCTTGAGATAGAGACAAACCTCCTATAATTTTTTCTAGTAGAAACTATGGGTACATGATGGTAGGGCGACATGTTCCCAGGTACATGACGATAGTGGTGAAATGTTCCTCCCTTTTCATAGTAAAATTTCAGGCACGACAAGTTATAGGTCTTTGGATAGTAGATCTATAGTTAAAGGTCATTTTGAAACTCTAACAGTTTGGGAATTTAGATTTGAAGTCTTATTTCTTCCATTTTATTTCTAGGTGCACTCAATCCTTTCTCCTTCTCTTCTATACATTATCTTTTTAGTTATATCAAGTCATATCTTTCATTGCTTAGTCTTTTGCATATTTTTATTATATCTATCATTCTCAATTATAAAAAATAAAGGAATATAAACCCAAAGAAGCATAAATATTGCATTAGCACTCTTATCATTTGGTGGTGTTGATCAAATTTTATTTAAGGTGGTTTCATATTCCAATGTATTATGAATTGGGCAATATTCCCTTTTACATTGCTTATCATTTCATACAACACATTTACTTATCTAGAACTATGGTAATCAAAAGATCCTAACCACTCGACCCATGTTAGTAATAGACTCATCAAATTTCTCTAGATCTTCTAGAGCCTCAAACATGTTAAAAACCTCATCAAAATACTTATCATGAAGGGTCCTCTTTTTCCCTCTTCCCTTATTATGAGTTCTAACTAGAATAAATCCACTAGTACAATTGGCACCTATTTTCAACGGATAGTTGGTCAAATTTTCTACCAAAATTGGTCGAATAATCTACAAATGGTTTGGTCGCTATTTTTCGAGTCAAATTTTCAACATATTGTTGTTAAGGTAGAATGTTCTATGCCAATCTTGGTCAAAATTCACATCTGCAGTTAGGAAGTCATTAGGTCAAACTTTCGACCAAAACCAGTCAAAATCTTTAGCCCATCCGACCAGGATGCCAAACCCACGACGCTAAATTTTGACACAAAGTGGTCGATATTTAGACCACTCTTTGTGAGGCTTTCGACCAAGGTTGTTTGAAATTTTGACTAATAATGGAATGTTAAAAAAAAACAATTGAAGATAAATATCCAGAGTAATCACCAACGACATCCTACTCGGCGATTAGTCTAGATATTTATCTTCAGGTGTTATAGTTTCCCACTCATCCTCCAATTTGGCTGCCTCATTTTGCCAATCCTCAAGATTATCCCCTAAAATAAAACCCATACCCAAGCCAAACTTCCCATGTTGATGCAGATGATCATTGGATCACTCATCCACCTTCTCTCCGGACCCAATAGGTCTTTTCTTTTCTCTGCCCTCTGGTGTGGCTGCTACCTTTCTAGTACTATGCCCATCATCCAAACCATCCACTCCCTTCGTAACATTGGTCACTTTACATGCATTTCCAATTTCCCAATTCGATGTCTCACCATGCACATCTTGAGAAAAACTCTTTTGCTACTTCACCTTCTTCTCCACCATATAATGATGGTGTGAGATGTCTTTCCACCAGGATGCAACCTTGGACATTCTTTTCTTGAAGCATTGGGAAACTTTATGCCCTGTTTGAAAACATCTCCTGCACTAAAATGGAATCCCTTCATAATCCAAAGGCTATTCCCAGCACCCTTTACTAGCTTTAAGAAATTTTATACGATCACTAGCACATTTCGTGCATGGATGAGAAACAGTATCCAAAGTTTCTAGATTCTAAGAAGAGGTATGAGTGGAGGCCAAAGAAGGGATATTTGTGAAGGTTTTATAGACGTAGGTTACTGAATCATCATCTCTACATTGGTACTCAATCTGGAAACCTTCGTATTTATATAGCCACTCTAGCAAATCTCCACATCTATAAAATCTCCACAAAAATCCCTTCTGGCCTCCACTACATATATGTTTTCTCAAAATCTAAAAACTCTCCATCATTGATTCTCATCAATGTATGAATAAAATTGTGAGAAAATGCTTAATCCCTAATTCAATCTTTGACAAATAAAATTGTGACAAAACACTTAAAGAATATGGAAAGCTCACAATGTTTAGAGACACACTTGACTCCAAGTGCCATGTGCAACAAAAATAATTTGTCCAATTTGGATAGTAATCCTAATTTAATTTGTCTGTGGACTGAAACCTTAAATTATTGAGCTTCTCTTTGTTTCGAGAATAGTTTAACATTCTCTACTAAACAGGGCCAACCACATGAAGGTGGAAGCTCATCTAGCCCCTCCTAGGAGCCTCTTATGACCCTTTACGACATTTTAAACCTCTAAGATGTATTCTTAGGGATTATAAAGGGTTGTAAAGGGTTGGAGTACCTTGTATTCAGCAGATGTTGGCAAGCGATCCTTCTTAGTTGTTGTTGTTTTATAAGGTTTGTCTCAATCCCAATAGGTTGTAGTTACATTTTCTAGATGTGTAAGTTAGAGGGGGCTTACAATAATAAATCATGTAATGAGGGGGCTTAGAACACTAATATAGGCAAATTTCATTATTTAATAATGAAAATCTATTAAAATGTTTGTAGTTGCCTCATTTAACTTGAGGTTTGTCCTATATTATTTTGGTCATTATGGCCCTCCTCTGCTCTCTAAATTTATTCCTTAGCTATGGTTTTTGGATCCCACAGTGTCAACTTGGAACCAGAGGAGTAGTAGTTTCTTTGCATCATTTGGGTATACAACTCAATTATGTTGTCTCCAAAAAATTGTGACCATGATGCCTACATTTATGTTTCTTAGCTATTGTGATATCTACATTTATGTTTCTCAACTATCATGTTTATGTGCATGTTCTATATGTGTTTGGGAAGACATCTTTCTAGCCTGGACCTAGATCCTTCGGCAATTAGCTTCATAATAAATGAAGCAGATGAGAGATGAACAATTAGCTTCCCAAGAAAAATACCATAAATGAACTATGTGTACCCCAATTCTTGTGCCCTTTGTGTGTACCTAAATGATATATTTAAAACAACAAGGGTAAGTCTTAAAGAAGTTAATTTTGCATCACAATCTATAGTTGTTGTAGAAACAGAGCATCAAGCACCACCTTCAGCACAATATGATCACTAGACAGATCTGTATGTTTTATCCACAACAACCAAACTTCATAAAACATACAAACCTGTCTAGTGATCATATTGTGCTAAAGGTGGCACCTGATGCTTTGTTGCTGCAACAACTACAGACTGTGATGCAAAATTAACTTCTTTAAGCCTTACCCTTGTTGTTTCAACAATATCATTTAGGTACGCGCATAGGGCATAGGAATTAGAGTACACATAGTTCATTTATGAGATTTTTCTTGGGAAGCTAATTTCTTAGCTCTCATCTGATTCATTTATTATGAAGCTAATTGTTGAAGGATCCAAGCCCAGGATAGAAAGATGTCTTCCCATTTTGTTTAAGCCATATTCCTTGTTCTTGTCAAACTTCCTTAGTACGGTAGGCCTGCTCTCTGCAGTACTCTTCTTCAATCTGTGTCTGATGATAAGCATCTTCTTCTTCTTCCTAATTGCATCCAGAGCTTCCTTTTCATCAGGATTAACTCCACTTCCCCCATCTCATCATCCTCATCACCCTCAGATACCATCATAAGCCCTTCTTCCCTCTCCAGTTCTTCAAGCCTCTACAAGATATCTGGATCAATAAATTCTGCAACATTGTGTCCATCCATGATCTCAAGAATATCATCTTGTTTCCACTCTTCATTTTCCAAAATATACCACTTCTTCAAGCTTGTAGAGTAAACTCCAGCCCCACTATTTTCATTCTCAATATCCTTCTCCAGCTTCATGGCTTCCTTGGAAGAATGCGCCTTGGCATCCAAAACAACTTGAGGAATACAAGGGGGCCTCTCTTTCCCATCTCGTGGCTTGGGCATTGCAACATGAATCCTATTGAGACAACTACTGATCTTCTTTGAGTTCATCTTAATTCCCACTCTCTGCTCCAACAACCTCTCGCATGTTGCATTCTTCACCGCAATCACCCATTCTTCCTTCAAAGCACTCATAGAGAGTAGCACACCATCATCCCCCCCCTCCTGATTCCCAAAGAACCCACCCATATTTTTCCCAGCCTTAGATCTCATCTCCACAACCAATTTTGTATACTCCTCTGGTAGTGTCTCTAGTGGTTGAAAATCAATTTTATTACAAACTACAATAAGAGGCTTATTGGAAAACAAAGGTTTTATGTTGTGAAATAGAGCTTCTTGTTGCACAATACTATAACCACAGGACCCCAAAACATCAAGGAAAAACAAAACAACAACCTTCAAATGAGCCAAGGCAATAATACTGAGCATCTCAATGGTGATCCTATCCTCCAAGGGGTGGTCCAAAATACCAAGGGTATCAATAACCTAATACCTCAAGTACTTATAATCAGTATGACCGACAAACAGAGACTTAGTAGTAAAAGCATAAGGTTTCACATCCACATCCACCCTAGTAATCTTATTAATAAAAGAAATCTTGCCAACATTAGGGTACCCACAGATCAAAATAGTCTTGGTATTTGGGTCAATAGACAACAACCTTTCCATATGTTGCCTCACCTATTCGAGGTAAGCCAAAATTGGTCCAAGTGCAAGTGCAACAACCTTCAAAGATTTGCAGTGGTAAAGAGAATCCCCATATTTTATCAGCCTAACATAGTCTTTGGCCACCTTGGCAATGAGATTGCAAGCAGTATTGATCTGGCCCTTGGCCAGATTGTTCCTGAAAAAAAATTACAAAACTGAACCAATGGCATGCTTACAACAAACAAAAAAATAACAAAAATGAACCAATGACATGTTAACACAAAAAAAATTTACAAAACTAAACCAATGGCATGTTTACAACAAAGAAATAGAATGATAATAATATGCCGAAAATTATATACTGTTTAATACATGCCAAAGGACCAATCCCAATAATTCCTAAACATACTTTATCTTATATGATGAATTCTTAATAAAGGTCTAATTCTATAGACTACTAGCACAGAGGAAGATTTGACCTAGCTAAATCTTCCTTGTACCACACAAAAAATTGTGTGATAACTATGTCTACTCCAACCTTAATTGTTTAAGAATTCATCATATCAGATAAAGTATGTTTAAGAATTGTAGGGAGTTCTATTAGACCTTTATTGTAAACATGTCATTGGTTCAGTTTTGTAAATTTGTTTTTTGTGTTAAATGCATTTAAATGGAACATTAAGCATAGTAATAATATGCTTAATCTATTAGTAATTGGAAGATTAAATGCAGATAACACCTTTATTAGTTTAACATGTTTAATGCATAGTAATTAAAAATTGATTCTTATCCACATTGTTATAAATTTACTGTTAGACTAATTCTATAGGGCACTGGACTTTTGCTTGCGTGCACAAACTTGGCCCTAACTCTACATAGTAATAATATGCTTAATCTTCCAATTACTAATAGATTAATCATATTATTACTATGCTTAATGTTCCATTTAAATGATAGTAGATAAAGAAGACAATGAAGATTTGTCTGACCAATAGTCTACAAAATTAGACCTTTATTTGGCTAGGTCAAATCTTCCTTCGTGCTAGCAGTCTACAGAATTAGACCTTTATTTTAAATTCATTTAACACAAAAAAAAATTACAAAACTGAACCAATGGCATGTTTACAACAAAGAAATAGAATGATAATAATATGCTAAAAAAATTATTCTATTTAATACGCGGCAAAGGACTAGTCCCAACAATTCTTAAACATACTTTATCTGATATGATGAATTCTTAATAAAGGTCTAATTCTGTAGACTGCTAGCACGAAGGAAGATTTGACTAAGATTAGCTGTAAAAGTTGCTCAATAAATACTCACTATTTGGATAATGTCTAGTCTAATGCAAAATAGTGTATACAAGGTATCCAAGCACACTAGCATGAGGTACATGAGTTATGTCCATCTCACTAGATATAGATGGGCATTAATGCTCAATTGAATTATACATTCCCATAAAAATGTGAACTCCTATTAATCTACAAACTCTCATGTTAAACAACTACAAAATAAAGTCAACATAGTTCCTTTAACACAATTAAAGTTAAAATTAAATTATCTCTATCCCTAAGATAAACTAAGTAGCCTTCATATATTTTATGTCAAACTATTATTAAAATGACTGTACTCTACCAGTCATTGTCTCTAGAATATCAACCAAGGCACTAGACTTACATACAATAAAAATAGTAAAGTGAAAGAGTGGAAAGATAAATGGATTGCTATTGAATGTCACTCTTGAAGTGACAAGGATGAAATGCATACATCAGTAGACTAAGAATGAAAGAAAAGTTTAGGGTAGAGCCATCCACTTTTCTACACCATAGTAAATAATCTTTATAGAAAACCCAGATGGTAGAAATTTGGATACTCATTCTCCACCTCTCATTGAGAAAGGCTAGCCAAAAAAGGCATCAAAGGCATCCATTTGTAGGTGTGCAGCTGTGATTATTCCATAGTCGAGTGATGAGTAGATTTAGATTTATCAGTTGATTTCTATAGAGCTGCAAAAAAAATTTGGTTTAACTTGGTTGACATTCCATATAAGTAAAGAGGCACAAGTTAAAAGAAAGTGACTACATCTTTAATGTTATAGCATTCTCCAAGAAAGAAAATGAAAAATGATACCCTCACATTCTGGACCTTTATTTTTTGTTTGGCTGGTGCAAGGCTCCCCTAAAGCTATCATTTTTTATATTTTTGTTGTTGCTTCAAACTTTTCCAATATCAATACACACATACGCCTATATGTGCATACACATAGGATATAAATTCATTTCTAAAGTGTAAGGTGCAGATTTATCTCAGAGCTTGGGATACTTTTTCTTCATAGAGCTTAGTACATTACAATGTTTTGTACAATATGTTTGACAGATAATTTGAGCCAATTCCCATTTAGTTTGGACTCATTTTGATTTGAATGTGTTCTCTTAACAACAAGAAGCACACTCTTGTGCTAGGTCTGACTTCTATAATCAAATGTTGATCCAAACTCTCTCAATTATTTAATTAGTCTATATTTATATAAAAAGATTATATCTTTATGTAGTTTTATCTATTGGTAAGGAAAACATACACATACTGTGCCTATTCACACACTTATGCAACCTAACCACAAGAGGCTAGGTGAGTGTGCATCGATTCCTCCATGATAGGTTACCTCCCCTAGTAATGAATTAAAAATGATTTGAATAAGATATGTGGGGAATATATATGGTATTGAGAAATTATTAAGTAAAGTTATATATATAATACCCTTTCTAAGACATATCATTGTAATGCAATAATATCATCATCAACTCTCCTAATATGAAGCTTTTTTGTTAGAAGAAGGTAATTGCACGTGAAGCTTGGCTATGTTTCCCTAGATCAATAGCCAACCAACAAAGAACACAAAGAAACAAAACACCAAGAATAAAAAAACAAAGAACCAGACTGCATTTTCTTTAAAGGCTTGTAAAAGCTCTTGTGAAGGTTGGCAAAATGTCCCTATGTCTTATGAGCCTCAAATTTACTCTTAATATCAAATGTTGGGGAGAGGGCTTTCATGGACTACATCATGAGAAGGATAATCACTTCATGTATCATGGGGAGTTTAGGGTTTTTGTTGTGTTCCTTAATTCTTAATTCACATGTTTTGAAGGCTTTGAGAGTCATTTAACTTGACTGTACCCTCACACAGTGGATTAACCTTGCTCTGCTCAATTTTATTTCATTGTTTTGAAGTTTATTTGTAAACAATAACCATTCCATGGACTCAAAGGCCTAGAATCCATGAAATGAAGTTCACTAACATGTATAATAGTTTTATCATCTTGAAGTTGCAGAAGTTTGATGAGAGGAATGTTAATTTTTGAACAAGAATATAAGAATGTAATAATCAGAATTACAATAACAGATGACACAATAAAATATCTTGGGAAAACCCTCCACCTGAGGGTGAAAAACCCAGCCAAAAAAATAGATCCTTTATTTAAGTATATCAAATCAAATACATGAGAAACTCTGTCCCTTGTCAAAATCTTCAGCATGAAATGATCACACAATGATTAGAGATGACATGATACATAGATTAGAGAAATTTATATAGAAAAATGTTGCTTCTAAATAATACTACTACTTGCATAGGCATAAGAATATTCAACTTCATATGATCATATAATCAAAACTGATATGTCATCAATTAGAGACCAAAATCCTCTAATATTATACCCAACAGTGTTCGTTACTTCAATATAGTGAACCGACACTGGTCGTATGCCCGCAGTCAGCCTCAAGCGGTGGGAAAGATATAAAGATGACTGTTACAATTATATGGAGATTCTCGAACGGACATACACGTAAGAGAGACTGCCAATAAGGAACAAATAATATTCAAACAGTCTCTATGGAAGCCAAGTAGGAAAAGCCACAACCGAGTGGTGCCATAATATATCATCAAATAGAATGTTGTTGAAAGAAAGAACAACATATGAAAACCATAGGAAGGTGAACTGACGCCTTCATAGTATAACCAATGCTCATCAAGATTGTGAATAAAGGATAGAAAAACCCATGCACAATGCCATGTCATTTCATTTGGTGCCATGTCATCATAACTCTACGATGAAGAAGAAGAGAATGATATCTCTTGCAGCTACAAAACGTTAACAAGGAAGTGATCACTGGCTGGCTGTAACAGAGAAGTTGTTCATTGAAATTCATGGCACAAGTATAGCAGCGGGAGTTTGGCTTGAATAGCATGGTGTTTTAATGATTGGAGTAGTCTTATATTATTGTATGAATAGTGAATCAATCACCAATTGATCTAGGAAGATCTTGAAGGGTTGAGATTCAAGAAACCCTTGAATCAAAGGTTTAGGAGAGGTGATTTGGGGCTTTTGGTGTTCCCAATAGTTTGGGTTAAATTCCTCTTACATTTAGAGGTTTTGAGACATTTGAAAACACTGTCTGGAGTGAACAAACTTGTAAAACCTTACCTTGTTTATCAGTTAGTTAATTCATGGGATTATAAGTAACAACTTGTTAGAAATGGAAATTAAAATTTATGTTTGTCTCCTCGTTCATGCCTTGTTTGTTGCAGTCCTACACCTAGGTGGAAATGAATGGGTGGTTGGGATAAAAATCCCAAGAAGAGGGCAGATTCAGCCCCTTCGAAATTTACCTTTACTTCATCATCCCAGACTTAGTTGTTTTCATTCCTTTAGAAGCCCTCCATTTTAAACTTGGACTTAGATTTAGGGACTTGACTAATTTTGATCTCACACTTACTTCCTTGAATTCACCAAAATTCTTAATTTTAACTTTTGTTGTGTTAAAGGAACTATGTTGACTTTATTTTGTAGTTGTTTAACATGAGAGTTTGTACCTCATGTACCTCATGCTAGTGTGCTTGGATACCTTGTATACACTATTTTGCATTAGACTAGACATTATTCAATATTTTATTGTAATTTGTACTATAACTCAATTATAGCTAACAAAATTTAGTATCAATACTACAAATCAATTGTAGACATATTAGCGTTGGTGTAACTTGCAATAGTGTCAATTTGAGGATAGTCAAAGTACTATCAAATTCACAGTGAATCAATCTTTTCACATGTGAATGGAGTATATATCGATGCTTAGTTTCATTTTATTCATGATGAAGGGGAGGACAAGAGAGTTATCTTGGAGAAGGTAAATAATTTGTGTGAATCTTGTAGATATTTGAGAAATCTAGTGAACAAAAAGAAGTTTCAATAGGGTAGTGAAGCTATGTGCAATTCTATCTTAAGCAAGTACTTTATTGGCTATTAGTGTTTCTCTTTTTCTCTCGCAAGGTATATAACATGGGAGATAATGTTGAGATTGTTTCAAATATTTTACAAATCCAGATGTATTATTTATTATGTACTCATGCAAAAGGGGTTTCTCACTTGAGATTATGCTTGATCGAATGGAAAATCTTGAAGATAACACACCATAGTTAAAGTGCTACTGAAAGACCATTGAATTTTTTAGATGTTTGTATAAGTAAAGCATATACAGAGTTCTAATAGTTTAGTGGCAACCCTCACAGGCGGTCCTCCTTTTACACCAAATAATAGTGAAAACCCT
Organism: Chamaecyparis obtusa; assembly: GCA_027943335.1. Taxonomy (NCBI): domain Eukaryota; kingdom Viridiplantae; phylum Streptophyta; class Pinopsida; order Cupressales; family Cupressaceae; genus Chamaecyparis; species Chamaecyparis obtusa. The sequence continues at coordinate 147,740 of BSBK01000284.1, read as the reverse complement.
CACAAGTGGTCCTCCTTTTACAAAAAACCTATATTTATATTTGAAGTTTAAAAAAAACCATCATACCATAGGTTAAGGTAAGGAAATCCTTACAGGCAGTCCTTTTACAAAAAATCTATATCTATATTTGAAGTTTAAAAAAATTGATCATACCGTAGGTTAAGGTAAGGAAATCCTTACAGATGCTCCTCCTTTTACACCAAATAACAGTTGTGAATCTGCCCTAGCTGATGAGGTTTCACGTGCCGCAACCCTTGAAAAAATTCACTGTGCCGGGTAATAATGAAATGAGAAATGAAATCTTTTTTTTTTAAGTTATGCCCATGTTCGTCAAAATTTTGACCTACAGGGTATTCGTCAAAATTTTGATGAACACAGACATGGATTAAAAAAAATGAAAGTTTTCCTTCTATAATCTGACCAACCAAAACCTTTTTATTTGATGGTCAAAAATTTTGGTAGAAAAACTAGGTCAAATGTACTAGTGATCCCTCCTTGTCTTCCACAACAAGAGTCTTCCCTTTATCTTTCTTAGAAGGAGAAATAAATTCCCCCCTTAAGAAATCCAACCTACAGATTTAAATTTAGCGCACATCCATTGCAAATTCCCATATTCATGATAGATTCAACAATGAAATAGTAGAGTTTCATAATAAAATTATTGGATCCAAGAGTTTGGGCCCAACTGAATTTTTATGGAATCAAGTAAAGGTTTACTGAAATCAATTTCAACATAAATATGAGCATAGGTGATTACCTTTTTTTACTTAGTTTGTCATGAAGGACCCACTGAATTACCAAGTTGCACTGTAATTAAGTTGAAAATGTCCTCTCTCTAGAATTTCAAAGGAAATTACAAAAGTATCACCTAAACCAGAACCCACAATAGAATCTCTTTTGTAGCGTTGAATCCAACATACCATGGATTGATTAAAAGGTCACCTTGATTATAGAAATAGGCCCCCCCTTCAAAAGTCCCATTTCTATCTAACATGCATGAAAAACTACCAAAAAATAGCTATTGGTAGACAACATCACTTCCATTTCTCCTTTTGGAGTCCATGTGCACCTAGTCCATGACTCCAAAAAGGGAAATGACACTCAATCATCATGAACTTGGAAGTCAAAGTGTGATTTTTTAAGTAATCAATGTTGTCCTCAACAAAGTAAGGGGTAATCACAAGCACTAGTCTATTATCATTCTTAGTGTGGCATCCATTTACCTTTGTAGGCCTAAAGCACCCAATTTGAGATAGAATTTCTCCTCATGTCTACACCACTCCCACCATACATAGGATTTTCACACATGCATATAGAAGGGTCACCTTTGATAATGTAATCCTTAAAAAGTGTACCCATTCCTCCAAAAAAACTACTCTAGACTACCATGCAAAGCATCCCAAACAAATCCCAGCCATAAAGAACCCTATGAGAAAGAAAAAAATCTAGCACCAAGAAGGAAGAAATTAAAAAAACCTTCTTATTTCCTCACACAAGCAAAAAATAACAAAATCTAAAGTCAAAACCCACCTCTTGTATAGAATATCTAGTCACAAAATTGAACGATCAAAAGGACCCCTCACCAATCACATGTAGAGCACCAAACCAAATGAATGGATGTCGTTGAGGTATCCAACACCCACAACAATAAGAAAAAGAAGAATCCTCAAACATGCACCTCTCCCTTGACCATAACCACCAATGCCCTCCCTCAGCAAGAATGATCATGCAACACCCCTCCATATGACTATACATGATTTGGTTTTTTTGGTCTAATAATTGGTTTTGAGATGCTAGCATACACTTATACTTACATTGATTTGTTCCAAATTACTCACACTTTTTTTAGTCACTTATGTTGATATAGACGCATTTGATGTGGTGATTACTTTGGCATTCTTGTGATACCTAAATTTCATGGATATGTTTGTAGTGTAGATTCAGTGGTTATATTTTGTCTCTATGCATTAATATTGATGATTACTCACATGCTATGATTATGATCATATGTATTGGATTATTGATGTACTAAAAATACTCACAAACCTTGATTATTTCTTTATGATTTATCCCATCTGACATGCCTATAGGATGAGGGACGAAGTCGTAGCTACTTCTTCGGGAGATCCACACAATATCTCACTCCCCTTGTTTTCTATTGTTTTCCATATTATATGTGTACATGTATATCTCATCTCTATATTGTAGGTTGCAGGTACTAGGCATCATCTCCCCTAAATTGGCAGGAATGAGCATGCCTTTCTCGATGGACACAATTGTTGATAGAGATAGCTTTAGGTCCACACCATCCTTCTGTTGTGCTCGGTATATGTTGTGCTTTATTTTGTTGTCATCGTTTGCCTATCATGTTGAGAGGTTTGAACAATTAGTTAGAATAATATCAATAATTAGTAAATTATTTCTTAAAAAGAAAACATCATAACATTAATGTCATTGAATTAAATAAATTTAATCTAATTAATCAAATTGATATTATATCTAATTAAACATAAACGTGGAATGATTAATAATTAATCTAGCATAAATGGTTAAGTTATTATTATTATTATTATTCCATTAATGTTGATACTCATATCGATATTATAAGATAAGTTTGCAAGTATTAAAGTTCAATAGTTAATAATTATTATTAATATGTAAGAGTTAATATTTGGATTTGAATTTAATGGAATATTAATGTTTAATTATATTAATCAGATATATTATTATTTTCAATAGAATTTTAAAAGATAATTAAACATCTTATAAATCTATTATTTAAAAGAAGATTAATAAACATTATATATGCATAATGAAATTGTTATTTCCTATTAGATAGGAAATTTGATGTAATACAATCAAGAAACTTTAGTTATGATAAAAAACATCATTTGAAATAGTATTTCAAAGATATTATTATGTAAATTGGAAATTGAAATTTAAAAAATTAAAACAATAGTAGAATTTAATTATCTATTTCTTCCATTCTTCCTATTCATGCCACCTTGAATTTGTTAACTTTTGTCTAATGTTTCGATAATTACCATGAGTGTGGGGCGCTACTGTCATAATGTTCTTGAGTGCTAGATTTTAGTGCAGAATTTATCTTGATTCATTCTATCAATGCATCACCCTCTCTCCCATGTATTGGGGCTGCATTAGAATCTTTCTATGGCCTCTATTTTGTTTGTTGGGGTTCTTGGGTTATGAATTTATTTTCATTTTTTTTCTTGATATTAGTTCCTATGTCAGTTTTTGGTGAGCTAGAAATGTATTATTTGATTTCAATGGGTGAATTTGTGATGTGTGTGATTGCTATTAACTATTAATAACACAATGTCGATTAATGGAATCATGTACTTGAAAAGAAAATGAATAATGGATATAGTTCGATAGAATGATTGAAAAGTGAGTATATGGGTGTTTGAAAAGTATTGGTAAAATGATTTAATTGTTAATGCAAGAAATATTTAACTTCATTTATAACTAGCACTTGTACCTTTGAGGGGTACAAGGGTTATACTGATAGTGTTATATATAGTAACTAATGGTGTTCTATTGGTGATGTAGAAAGTTGTTATATACTATACGTGCAAAATCATTACAAATTTTTTTTTACTGTCATTCATTTTTGCATTTTGGAGTACCTATCGAAGGTAAAAGCGAGTTGAATACGGTCATTATAGATATTAATATAGATTGATATCATTGTGAATGAATTTATGAAAACATATTGGATTATTGGATGTCTTGTTGAGTGTTCAAGTAACTTCGCATAATAATAAATTGTGAAAATGTAAAATTAGATTTTTGAAACTTTAAAACTTTGATTTTAGATTTGTTGTAATTAAGATTTAAAGACAACACTATTCTAATTGTTATAAATTTACTTGACACATTTTTCTATTATAATATTATATTTGAATTTTCTATTATACTATTTTTCTTAGCCATGGTGTTTACTCTATACAAACTATAAATCTCTTGGGTGTTTGTAATATTATGCCTAACCCTTATACCAATTGAACCTAACCCTAACACTATATGTAACCCTAATTTAAATCATACGAATCTAATCCTAATTATAATATGGTGCCATGTCTAGTCATTTACAACGTCTATTTTCTATGCCTTCCATTGTACATTTCTCGGATATTATACAGACTCTTCTATGATTTTTTTGGAGCAATATTGGTCCATATCTGAAGGAAGGTTAAGGTACTTGATAAAGGTTAAGGTATTGGTTAAGGTACAGGGAAGAGAGAGCGCTCCACAATGGACATGGATTTGATATTTTCAGCTCTAATACAATACAACTTATAATACTATGGCAAATAGTTGCCTGAGTTATCAGACCATACATGAAAGCATGAGGCCATCTAGCCAGATCTCCTCCTCTTTATTTTTGTGTTTTAATTGTGTTGGTGCATGTCATTTTCTTCATGTGTATGTCGAGTGTTCGAGCGTTTGAAAAGCTAGGTTTGCCATATAAGGGCATGGATAAATCTTATGGAAGTACATTGCGAACTAAATATCTTTCTTGACCTCTGTTTCATGTAGTTTTCTATTGTGTAGTTTTAGTTCACCTGATTAAAAATTTCATTATCATACTAAACATAGAATGTTTGCCAAATTATTACTATGTAATGGTACCCCCATTTTCATTAATGCCAAGAACTACAATTTTACATTTTACATTTTGATGATTTTATCTTTAAATAGAATCATTTTCAACATCATTCTATTCAATGATCAAAAGTAAAATTGACCAATAAAAATTAAACCATAATTTACCACTTTTTTAAATGTAAGATTCAACATTATTATTGCCTATTTGACCACTGAAAATATAATATTTTAATATAGTACATCTTTATCATTATTAACTGTTTGGCCATTAAAGAATATAATGTTTAGATACAAGGCTTTAAGACTATTATTAATACTTTTTAATAATAAATCTTATTGCCCACAAAATATGAATGATATAAAAACACTTATTAAAGACAGAACAAAACCAGATATTGGAAACATAGTTTCTGTAGATGGCAAAAAATAACATGCCGAAACCACCATCATTATTCATCTTAAAATACAAAATTATAGCACATATTATTTCATAATATTAAGAAAAGTAGGTCAAAAGTAAAGGTTCTTTCATCCAAAATGGATTTATTAATGAAAATGATGTAATGGGTGAGATTATGGATCTTGTAATCATTTATCGAAGCAAGACAGATAAAGAAGCAGTATGACAGTAACTTCTTTGACTCAATAAATTATATAGAAAAAATAATTAAGTTTAAAATAACTAAATAGCATGAAATTCTATTGCATTACTAAACTTTTAAATAAAAAAGTTGTTGAAGAAGAAAATAATAAAAATAGTATGATTTCAAAAGGAATTAACCTTCAAATTATCTTGAAGTGAAAATTAACCTACGAAAACGGCCATACATACCTATCCAAGTGGGTCAAATGAATAGCAGTGTTTTGGGTAAGGAGTCTGTTGCAGACATTGGGATTCTAGAAGTAATTGTCTTCTAGGAATAGTGTGTATCAGGAGGTGAACTGTAATTGCATGAGGACTGCAAGAAAAATATATAATTAGTTCTCTACAATAGTTAGTAGGAAAGATCTATCTTAAAATTATAGCTAAATTGTATCCAACAAATAAAAGAAGATGGAATTAGAATACATAAGCCTATTTATACAAGGACAAAGTGCAGTAAATACCTCTCAAGTATGGGCTTGTCTGAAGTTAGAAGGTAAGTAATTCCACTGGTGGCTCCAAGAGAAAAGAAAAAGAAGATGCCTGCTAGGAGCTTAGGATGTAACTCCTTTGTCTTGGCTTTAACTTCCTGTAAATGAGTGTTTGTTTACAATTACTTTCTACCACCATCAGAAACCAGTACAACTTGAATATAGTTTGATTTCAGAACTTACCACATCATCTGATAGGTAGATTTTCCAACCCAAATAAGAGTCATAACCTCCCATTGCAAAGAGCACCAAAGCCTGCACAAGAAAAAAACAATTTTAATTAACTGGAGCTTCCAGTGTCAATATTTTACTATACATTCTCTTTGAAAGAAAGTTTTTGTTTGTTGTGTTATCATCCTCCTCTCCAACACACATAACTTGGAAGTGTAAGCAATCATTAAGGTGTACAAAAAAATGTCACTAATTTATGCGAAGAATATACAGAGTTATTATAAGAAATTCTTGTCATTTTTAAAAAAAATCTTTAATAATAAATTACAAAATCTCTAAAACAAATTCTTTCAATCACTTGCATAATTCTGAAAATATCTTTAATTTCTTTTAATGATGTACCTATATTCTTAATAATCATCAAACTTTAGCCCTAGTCTGTTCTAGTTATTGGCGGCCATGATAACAAAGGAGAGAAAGGAAAATAGAAGCCCTAAAGTTCTGAGCACAAGATTTGCCATGCATATGCGATTCTCTCTTTGTTGCCTTTGCATAGTAATTATTGTGTGCATCTCTTCTTGTGAAGGTCCCCCTGCAGAAGCGTGATTAGTGAGCTCCAAACCATCTGAACGCTCCAGGGGCGATGAAGGTGATGGCATCTTTCTCGCCATAGGCCGCTGATATCTCCCAAAACTTTTTTAGGTTTCTTGATCTGTAAGCAGAAGCTTCAAGAGATGTCTACAGGAGGTGAACAATGGGCGGTGCCCTCATCCATGGCTGCACCATATATTCCATCGAGCACAAGAAATATTGAAGAATAACAGTTTCATACTCGGACAAAATTTAAGTGACAGAGAGATTAAACCCTACTTTCCACCACATGCATAACGTGGAAGCACACACCAGCTACATGAACTATTCCAAAAATGCTTCTTGCCATTCACAATTTTTTTAACCGGCATATATTCCTGACACCGCTTTCCTATTCTGTGGCGTAAGACTGTCGGAAAGTCTGAAAATTCTGATGGGCATCTCCTCGGGAGAAAGCCTATTGGCTAAATATATTGCCATTTGTAAATATATATGGAAAAATGTGATGTCATTTTTATCTTTGAAGTAAGGTTATAAAATATGTATTAGTGTGGATATTTTTATTAAGTATACAATTGAATTATTTTGTTCGTGGATCTTGGATGTTTTGTATGAGATTCTACCATCTCCTTTGTATCATTATATCGGCTTCTTTATAAATGTACCTTAATGGAAATTGTATCATATGATCTAAAATATTGGCGTTCTAAATATATGTTCTTGTAAATGAATGTAAACTTGTAACGCATGTATATATATAGATTTACAAATTATTTTGTGAATTTTGCATTGTAATCTAATGTTTCCACTTTATGATTAAGTTGTATTATTAGTACTTGTTGATAGGCTAAGCAAGTACTATTGCAATGATTTTTGGATTTCTTGCTTTAAGTATTGATTAAAACAAGTTGTATGGACCAATCATTATTTAACATATTTTTTATTTTGTTATAAATTTCATATTTTCTATAGTGAACATGCAATATTTTTAAGTTTATAAATTACAAAAATTATTTTTTGAGGATATGATTGGTTGAATTGATTTGAGTCTTATGCACGAGATTTTCGAATGAAAAATTTGAATAATTTCATTAAAAACTACATAATTATAGCCAACATTCTAGAATTCAACTTTTTGTTAAAATTATTTTTTAAAATAAATTATTATATATAATATCATATTAAAACTTATTATATATTAATAATATATAATCATAATTTAGAATTTAATGCACAAATATATATAACATATTTAAAATATATATATATTTTTATAATATAATAATGGTTGTAAAATATATAAAAATTTATATTATCTAAATTTAAAACAGAATTTGTATAATAATGAATTAATATATTTAGTATAAATATATAATATATAATATAAATTATTCATATTTTTTACAATTTAATATTTTAATTTTTTAATAAATTATTTTATATAATATTGTATTAATTATCAATTTTATTCATATTTCATTATATATTATATAAAAAAAATTAATTTAAATATTAAAATAATAATAAATATTTATTTTAAATAATCACCACCAAGCAATAACAAGCAAGAAACCACATTACCTTATTGGAATTAATATTATTGACCAAATGTCTCCACTCTGCTCTGTGAATTTATGCATTTACACAGTTGCCTCTCTTGATTCACAGATCTGTTTCTTCGCGAAAACCAAATATGCTTATGGCTTCACTTCTTCTCTATGCTCTTCTTCTAGGGCTCCACCCGAGGCTTCTTCAAAGGTAACACATTTTAATCAATCTAATTCTCAATGGATCCCTGCACATAAGCAGAATGCACGAAGGGCGAAGCAGGTGGCTCATCACAATCCTCAAACTCGAACACTTAATAAAACCTTCTCCCCACTCCCATTAAGCAACAGTTTTGTGGGTCTTCGGATGGAAAAGACAACACTAGATATGCCTAGTCTACAAGGGTTCTCTCTTCCTAAAGAGTAGTCTTTAAATAATCATAATATATACTCCCCCCCCATCGGCGCAACAATAGTGGGTAGGTAAAGGAGAATAGTGCCTTCCATCATTCTATCCTTGAGCGACTACATGCCAATCTTAAACAGAGGAGATCGCCAATCAATATTTATCTGGATAAGCTCCGAATAGGTAAGGATACAATTTCAGTAGAGAAAGGAAACATCTATTCCCCTCCTCATAGAAGAGATGCTCTAAATAAAAATTACAAGGGCTTGACCATAGCTCCTCATATTAATGTCTTAGCCAATCAGAGTATCTCAAATCTGGAAACCCTAGAGCTAGATATTAAAGATGGATCTATAGAAGAAATCCAAGATATGTGTGCAGGTTATGGATTAATATGTAGATGGAATAGTTTTGGAGTAGCTGCAGAGGAAATTGCAGATTGGCTAAAATCAATCTCGCTCAAAGAGGTAACGGTATCAATCCTCCCTGAAAACTTCATGTATCTTGATTATAGTTGTAAAGATCTTAGAAATAAAACTTTACTTAATGGATGCCCTAAATTTAGGAACACGGCATTCACAACATTTGAATGGATCCCCTTTTTTAACCCTGAACTTCTTAAAGATTTTATGGTAGATAAAGCAATTCTTCTCAAGAACCTACCTTTGGAATTATCTACAAAAGAAACCCTTAAGAAAATAGGAAATCGTATTGGTTCTTATGTTGGTTCCATAGAATCAGATCATTATTTCACAAAAAAATTTATTATAGTTAATATGAATCTCAATATTAAAACCATTCCCCCTATTAAGATCTACTTCAAATCATCATCATATACTATCAAACTGTCACTATTAGAAGACTTTTTAGAGGCAGAAGAAGTGGATAAGTATTCGAGTTCTTCTGGTTCTCAGAGACATGACCCTTCATTTAATACACCTATCCCACTCAATAGTAAATTAAGAGATTCTCCCATTTCGACTCCTATGTCCTGCAATTCCAAAGCTAGTGTGTCTTTTTTTAAAAATAAAGGAGGCTTTATGATCGAACCAAACCCTATTTGCAAAAGGATCCTCCCTCAAAGCCCTAAACTATATTGGAAATCTGATATCAACCTTGACACCAATGTTACAAGTCTATCCCCCAACCGTCCCATCTGTCTAGATTTTACAGCAGTGTCAGTCCCTATCTTTAATAATTATATTGATCCCTGCTCACCTCAGGCCAATGTCCCCTTATCTTCGGATGTAAGAATTTAATCTATTAAGGATAAAATGCTCATCGTTGGTGGGATAATGGAAGATCTTAGAGAAGCACAATTGGAAATCGGTGAAGAATTAACCCAACTGCATAATGAGGAAGCCATTAAGAATAAGGATCCTGAAGAAAATAAGAATACTAACCAAGAAATATTTGTTTCTCCCCTCTTGATACCTATAGAATTAGAATATATCAACAAAGAGCTTGGAAATGCTCATGAAACACTCCTAGAAGATTACGGCAAAAACCTTATAGATCATGAAGATTCACTTATTAATATTATAAAAGGGTAGGAAGATTATGAACAGAACGGATTATCAGAGGGGGTATACTTGAACAACGATCTTACAGAAGATGATAAAGATATTAGAAAATGTCTAAATGGGATTACAAATAGCGATAGGTAGCTAGGTATTGCTACTACTATTGAGGGTCTTTCTTGCCCTGTAACCCTTAAGACTAAGAAAAAGTGTGGCAGAAAATCCATCAATGAGTTGAGAACTTTATTCGATAAAGCTGATAATCAACCAAAATTATCTGACATACTGAATTTTGGGAAGGGGAAGAGCCTTCCCCAAGGTCAATGAAAATAACATCCTAGAATGTTAGGGGCTTGAATGCCCCTAACAAACAAAGATTAATTAAAATATATCTTAATATATTTGAATCAGAAATAATAATATTACAAGAAACTAAGATAAACAAGGAAGAAAGCATGAAGTTCAGTCTAAAATTAGGCATTTGGAAATCAAAGATAGTTCTCTCAGAAGGAGCCTCTGGTGGGTTGGTAGCCCTATGGGATCCTAGGAAAGTAGTGGTTAAGGTAGTCTCAAAACATAATAACTGGATCCTATTATCAGTTAATAGTTTAAAGACAAATTTAAAATTTAAACTCATTAATATATATGGCCCTATTCCTAATGTAGAGAAGAGGAAATTATGGCAGGAAGTTCATGTTCAATTGTCATCCAATTTAGAGGACACTCACATTATAGGAGGGGATTTTAATACAATCTTAGATAATAAAGAAAAATTTGGTGGATCACAATTTGTTTCACAATCACAAAAAGACTTTAGTCAATGGGTCTCGGATAATAATTTAACAGATATCAACACTAACAATGGACTATTTACTTGGAATAACTGTAGATTAGGCTTCATCTACATCACTAAAAGATTGGATAGATTCTTGATTAGCAGAGATATGGAAAATTTTAATCACAACATTAGTGCGGAAATCCTTACTAATGCAAGGTTTGATCATTTTCCAGTTAGACTCTCTATTACAGAAAATTCTAAACCACTTAGAAACCCATTCAAATTTGAATCTATGTGGTTTCAAGATGAGGAATTTATGCAGCTTGTGGAACAATGGTGGAAGTAGATTAAAGTCTCTGGATCGAAGATGTACTGCCTAGTTGCTAAGCTAAAAATTATTAAGCACAAGATTTTGGATTGGAACAGAGACAAATTTAATAATATTTTTGAACAAAAAAACAAAATCAAGTATGAAATAGATTGCTTAAATAAACTAGTCATAGAACAAGGTATGAATGAAACAAGCTATAAAAAAGAAAAAGATCTTATGGCTAAACATGCTGAGATTTTATTAAAGGAAGATATCTACTAGAAACAAAAATCTAGAGAAACATGGTTAAAAGAAGGGGACTGTAATACAAAAAAATTTCATAATAGCACTAACAACAAAAGAAGTATAAATAGAATATTCAAGATTAGCGACGCTAATGGAGATCTCATAGATGATCCCAAACTTATTTCTGACCAATTTGTACAATACTATCATACTCTTTTCAACAATCATGAATTTGCCGATCTTAGAGCCCAAAATGAAATGTTGATGTCTATCCCCAAGTTAATTTTAGAAGAAGATAATAAATAGATAAATAGTAAACTAACCATTGAAGATGTTAAAAAGCCTTATTCCAACTACATCTTGAGAAAGCTCCAAGACCTGATGGTTTTCAGACAGATTTTTTCCAAAAATGTTGGCATTTTCTTTGAGAAGATATATGGAAAGTTGTAGAGGCTACCAAAAACTCAGGCTCACTATTAACAGAAATCAACAATACCTTCGTCACACTTATTCCTAAGAAGAATGAAAGCTTAGAACTAGGGGACTTCCGTCCCATATCCCTTTGTAACACCATTTACAAAATCCTTTCTAAATGCTTAGCAAATAGGCTAAAAACCTTCCTTCCTTCGATCATCTCTGAAGAACAAACTGGTTTTGTCCCTAATCATTCAATCCTGGATGGGATTGTAATAGCCCAAGAAATAGTTCATTCAGCACAATACAACAAATAATCATGTATGCTTATTAAAATAGACATCCAAAAAGCTTATGATAAAGTGTATTGGAGATTTTTATGTAAATGTTTGGAAGCATTCAATTTCTCCAAAAAATGGATTAATTTAATCTACAATTGTATATCTACACCCAAAATATCCCTCTGAATCAATAGTACTCTGGAAGGTTTCTTCAAAATCTCTCGAGGTATAGACAAGGTGACCCACTCTCCCCCCTCCTTTATGTGATCATGGCTGAAGCTCTAGGTAGATCTATAACTAAGGCCCACCTCGAAGGTAAAATTTCAGGAGTCAAAGTTATAGAAAATGTCCCTAATATAACACATCAACAATTTTCTAATGATACTATACTACCAGGAGTATGCAATAGCAAGGAAGAAAAGGCTTTCAAAGGTATTTTGGATGTTTATATGAAGGCATCAAGACAGAGAGTGAATCCTAATAAATCTAAAGTTTTTTTCATTAATACTCCCCCAGCAAAAGTACGCCATATCTGAAATACCCTAGGTTATAGAATTGGCAAGTTTCCATTCAAATACTTAGGGATCCCCCTAGATAAGGGACTGCATAGTTCCAAGTTATGGCAACAAGTGTTATCCAAAATCCAAAACAAAAAAGGAAATTGGAAAGGTAAATGGCTCACTAAAGCAGAAAGGGCTACAATGATTAAATCTATTTTGTCTGCCATACCCACATATCAAATGTTGATACTCCCTCTTCTAGTCAACATCAAAGCTAGTTTAGACAAACTCCTGAGGGACTTTTATTGGCAAGGTTCGATGGAGGAAAATAAGATAGCTCTCATAAGATGGGAAAATTTATGTAAACCAATATCCCAAGGTGGATTAGGAACTAAACAATTTCAGTGGCAGAATAAAGCTCTAGGCACCAAACTCATATGGAGACTAAATCAAGAACCAAATAGCAAATGGGCCTCAATCCTTATAAATAAATATATCCCAAATGTGGACCCCATCAACATTTTCACATCCCATTCCCATGTTAAAGGATCCCGTATTTGGAGTTTTATAATAGAGTCTAGAGGATTTATTAATAACCTACTCATGTGGGATACTAGGAAAGGTGACAAGGCCCTTTTCTGGGAAGATTCTTGGGGAGGGTTTACCCCTCTAACTAAGTTAGGTTTCAATCAAGAATTTATAGAAAGTTGTAAAACTATTAGGGGCAATTTTGTAAAGGATTATATCTCTCTTGAATAAGATTTAATATGGAAAACAATAGATGATATTCCAGTAGAATATAATGAAAGACAAAAACTTATAGATATCCTCAAAGATAGAGTAATCTCATACAAAAATAGAGAGGATCAACTAATATGGGCTGGTTCAAATAATGGAGATTATAAAGTTAAGGATGGTTATAAAACAATTATGCAGGAACATAACATGGATACCCTAGATATCCCTCTGAACTTATGTTGGAACAATGCATGCCTCCCTAAGGAAGGAATATTCCTCTAGGCAACGTTGCAAAAGAAAATTTTGACTACAGATATATTTCAGAAGCTAGGCTTTGAAGGTCCTTCAAGGTGCCCTTTATGTGAATGCCAAGAAGAGGATGCTAATCATTTACTCTTAAATTGTTCATTTACACAAAACTGTTGGAACTGGTTAAGTAATTTCTTAAATTGGCACTCAGATTTGCCTTATGATATAGTAGATTTTCTCAAAGTTTGGCCCTCTCTAAATAAAGGTAGCTTGTATAAAGATATATGGATAATTTCTCCCTCTATACTACAATGGGAAATTTGGAAAGAGCAAAATAGGAGAATATTTACAAATCAAAAACTTGAGTGGAGAACGATAACTAACAAAATAGAAGCGTCAATTATTGAAGTAACTAATAACAGACTTCGAAATTAGATTAGTTATGAAAACTCTTTTAAGAAATGGGATAATAATATCAGAAAACTTTGGCTAAGATTGGCTATCCCACCACTTTTTGGTAAAGGAGGAAACAAAACAAAGATAGATAGAAGTACATGTAAATGGTCACCTCCTAAAGAAGGATGGTATAAACTAAATTTTGATGGGGCATCTCGAGGCAACCCAGGTATAGCAGGAATTGGTGGGATTATACATAACTGGAATGGAGAAATCATTTCTAAATTTGCTAGACCCATTAAACCGACAACTAATAACATGGCAAAGTGTAAGGCTATCTTAGAAGGACTCAAATTATGTAAACACCTAGGCCTATCAAAAATAGAAATTGAAGGAGACTCACAAATAATAATTAACGCAATCAGAACAAGGAAAACTCCAAATTGGAAACTCAATTCAAAATTAGAAGATATTTTAGAAATTTTTGGACTCTATCCCCCAATATGAAATTAAACACATTTATAGAGAAGGTAATATAGGAGCTGATCATCTTGCAAATCAGGGTGCAAATGGTGAGACTGTGTAGGTAGAATTCAATTAGCCAGATAGTTTAGTTTCTCTCCACGGCCCTATTATATATCGCTAAATCTAAATAAAAAACTATAAAAATTAGCACAGCCTCAATAGTCTAACCCTTACAAAAACAATATGTATTATTAAAAAGAATTAATAGCTAGCCCCAAATTATATGATATTAATAATTTATAGTTGTTCAAAATTCAAAATATTATATGATTCAAAATATTGATATAAAGATACTTAATCTTAAATTAAAAGTTTTGAATTTAATCAATATTAAATGTACTTGTTGAAATAATATCTGGCATACAAGTCATCAGTCATGAAGGTTCATATGTCCACCACCTATTGTGTTCCGTAGTTCACCATTTTTTAATTAAAAATGATCTTATATTCATATGTTAATTAATAAAGATCTTAATTCATTTTTAATTATATAAGTTCTTAGTGATCTTAATAGGCTAGGACCTGTCTAAATTAACTGGTTTCTAAGGAAAGGATCAATTTGGGATAAGACTCGTGAGAAGGAAAATTTGCACCAACATGTATGTGTTCATCAGTATAGTGCACTCTATCCCTTATACTTTTGAGAGCATGATCTACTTCAGAGGTCCCAATCATTATTAGCTAGTATGTTGTATTTGTTATAGATCCCATCTTCTTAGGTGCTTCGTGTCAGATGAATGATCTATCAACCTTTCCTATGGAGATAGCATGTTTAAGAGAAAGAATATCTAAGAACATCATTTTAATCTTAGGACAAATTCCAATTTCAAAGGAGATGAACTCTAGAGCTACATACCACTCAAACTAAAGTATCTTGTTCTATTCAAACCATAAGTCTTTAGGAACCCTCTCTTTGAGCCTTGACAAAAAAAAAATTCCGGGTTAAATATTGGAGTGCAAAATGAGTTGAAGTTGTATGCTCATTTAGTATATGTAGCTTAAAAGCCTTTGAATTTTCACCCTTGCTCGAAGTAGGGCATATTAAAGTGGCTATGGAAATCAATATATATGATTCCTCTTTACACATTGACAAATAAATTTTAAATTTGACAATCAATCCATCTTACAACTCTAGAATGAGAGCAAGGATTAATAGATTGAAATATAATAACCCAAGGCCTACACTGATTATATTACGACACAAGCCAAATGTATAAATTTGCAAAACCTAGTTGGATTTGCAATGGAAAGATAGTTTAGCCTTTCTCCATAGTCCTATTAAGTATCCCTAAACCGAAATTAAAATCGATAAAACTAGCATAGCCTCAATAGGCTAACCCTTTCTAAAACAATATGTATTTTTAAAGAGGATTAACTACTAGACCCAAAATTATTAATTTAATCATTAGATATAGTCATACCTCACGGCTATGAGGAGTCATATGTCTGTATTAGGATATATAGTAATTATTATTATACTTATCGGGGTATAGATATTAGTAGTGTGAACAAACACTAATTAAGCTCTCAATACTCTTATCAAGGATTGAACATTCTAGATTAGCAAGAATAGTCTCACCTTTTTAGGGAGGGTTCTATTATGTTAGAATTAGGAGATCATGTAGAAGGTTAACAATCATGAAATGATGCAATTGATAACCAGTTGCAGAAGATAAGGCTGTCAAGGAGTAATTAACGTGACTCTAAATACTCTAGCCTTTCAATTTTTACCTTATAACTGACCATTAATCCTCACAGGTAATTCTACAGAAATGATTTCCCTGAGGTTCATACTTTCCTGAGTGATGGAATCAAAATTGATTACCTTTGCAACTAAAGGTAGCAAGGCAATGACGTTCAGAGGGTGCATCATGCCGGAAAGATGGAACCAGATTCTTAATCCCCTGTCGAATTCTGCAAGAAGGGCAATAGAGAGAGCCATGGGAGATCACTTTTTTTATAATGAATACACATACATAACCAATGGTACAGTCATTGGTCAGTTCATAGCCATTTCAATTTTTGCAGGTAGGAGGAAAGAAGACATCATCCAAGTAGCTAGGACCATGTTTAATGAAGACCTTCTCGGAGGTTTAGAAAACATGGTTTTTTGCATTGACAACCAACTCACAATTCCTTACCCAAAAATCACGATGAAAATGGCGGTGCCCAAGCTAGAAGAAATCCTACAAACACAGTGCATCTCCATGATGTCCTTCAAAGATGAGGAACAGTTCGACGCCCACTGGCTAGAGATGCTTAGGAATTTGGATTTCCTCTACAATGAAATTCTTCTTGGTGAGATGGACACAGTAGGGATCCTCAAGTATTGGAGGAGTGAGGGCTTCAACATTCCAAGAGACCTTGACAACGTTGACATAGTAAAGCTTCACATTATGGCCCCCGAGATCCAAAGATGCACTCGTCATTCAGAAAAGGTGGCAATTGAAGACAAATGCATTATCGTTATGAGGAAGAATGAGAGTATCTGGAACTACAATATGATCCAGAAGGATGGTGCCATATGAACGTGGTACTCAATATCTCCTTTTTGAGATTTCAATTATATAGAATACCAACAAACCTTTTAACAGATAGGGAATGATAAGTAGTTCTGTATAGGGTTATATAAGACAGACCATTAAGGTCATCTGTAAATCTCGCAGACTGTATTAAGAAATAGTAATATGTATGTACCTAGTACCATATTAAATCTAGTCAAAAAACTTTATGTTTAATTAAGGCAGGGTCCCTCTATATTTTGGTATGGGACTTAGTTATATTTCTTTTAATTTTTTTATAGATCCTGGAAATTATAACCTATTTTCTTCTCAAATCATTTTTAGTTTAGGTTAGATTAATTATCCTGATATTTTCTACCTTTAATCCTATAGGACCATAAATAGACGCGTGCCCTATACACCCTGCCTGGTTCCCTAATAGCAGACTAAATGTAAGGTCAAATTAACAATGGAAAGCATTAAGAAAATCCCTTTTTAATTAAGAAAACTCCTCACCTTACCCTAATAATTTGAAATAATATGATTAAAATGTTCCCATAAATCCAAACAGTCTTAGGAATCCAAACGCCATTAGAAGATTTGACATTATAAATAGCTCCCTTGCACATATCAAATCTCCCATAATAAATAGCTCCCTTGCACATATTGCAAGCAAGCATGGAAACTCTAATTAAGCTTACTTGTAACAGGAGCCAAGTGGCCTTTGAAGGAAGCATAATGACTAAACATGTTAAGAAGGTGATGATAGACAAACATGCCCTCATCATCAGAGCTACCCTTCGTATCTTAGGTCCTAAATTTCTTAATAATGAGGATAGATATTGAGTCCTATCCAACATCACATCCATGTTTGTAGCAGTCATCTTCTTCTGGGGTTTTCAAAAACATGAGATTTGGAGACTCTGTTACAAAATCTTCAAACGAAGATTTCTTGGCAATTTAGATAAAGCCCTCCAAAATATTAAAGAGGACCTAACAATTGTGATACCTAGGTTTTATGATATGGTATCTATTAAAGGGAATCTCCTCCCTTCTATCCCTATCATAGCAACCGAGGATATGGAAGCTTTCAAGGATAGAGAAGTCATTGTCAAAAGAAATGTGAATTTTTTGCTCCACTACCTACATATTTGGAAGTCGGTGAAGGAGGATTGGTTCTATGAGTACTGGCATTTAGATGAAGTTGGAAACGCAGACATGGATTGTTTTTCAGAATCTGAGTCAGAAAACCTAGGTGAACTATGGCTGGAGGAAGGGAAGCATCACAAGAAAAAGAAAAAATGACTCCTCGATTCAAAAAGCTCAAACACACAAGTAAGGGACCAATAAAGATAGTCGATAATTGGATTTATGAAAACATCTCCTATAATAGACTATTGTAGATTACACAAATGTTACCATTCAAGTATTGATAAATTCAAAGATCTCCTATTCTCCAGGGTATCAATTCAAATAACCGGCTAAAATAGTATTTTCGTAGTTTGTGATAGGTATCATCTTAATGGAATACTGGTAATAATGATTATAAAAACAACAAATGTCAATATTCATTCCAAATAGTACAGAATGAAAAAATAGACAAATGTTATCATCTGTGAACGTATACCATTATTGTAAGGTCAAAATTAAATACACTATAAATAGATTATGTGACAGCAAGACCAATTTATACTCTCCATCCCTCGAATAGAGAAATAGAGATGGTTAAGCTAAGTAATTTTTGGATTGAAATTAATGATACATTTAAATTTTTCTCAGAGATTTTACCTATCAAGTTGAATTCTTGTATATATTGGAGCATATTTTGCTAAAGGTAGTATAAAGTATTAACGATTGTATTTTTCCTTTGCTTTGGTATTGTTGTATGTCCTCTTCTCTATATAGAAGCTGTTATTTTAAGTTTCTGGACTAATAGTAATCTCTTATGATGCTATGTCTAAAAGAACCAATTGTTCTATTTATGGATGATTCTTTGTGAATCACAAAACATGAACATGATTGCAAGGTATTGGATAATGCTCTTACATAGGCTAACTTTAGCAATTTTCAGAGTCATTATGTCTCTTCCAGCCAATCTGAAAGATTAAGTCAATTTAGATTAAATGGATTTTTCCTTTTTCTTATAAACAAAAGGATATGAATTATCATAGTTTTATTCATAAGTTAGTCCTTCTAGATCTAGTCCAGGAATAAGGGAAACGAGACCAGCAATATAATTATATCCAGGCGGTACAAGTACAGGCAAAGGTATCTTCTTTTTTAGCAAATAATTATGTCAATAGTCTCCACTTGTCGAGTACTCTCTTAACAATAGTTTGTAGAATTTTGGAATAGCAACAAATTATATTATGGACATACTAACAAGAATCTTAGCCAAAAGTTTAGATATTTCAAGTAATATAGGATCAAGAGTCATTTTGAGGAGCTATTGTTTGGGCGGGATAATTAGGGAACTACCCCCTATAATAGACACAGTGTGACTCAAAGATTGACATCACAAGAAAGGAAAGGGACAAAATCAATGAACACAAATCCCAGAAGGAAGGCCTACTAGGGTACCTGAGAACATTGTAGAATAGATAGGATATAGCATAGTTTCGCATGAAGTTTGTAATATATAAATATCATGAATCTGATCTTTGAGGGTATGCCCTCATGAAATTCTTATGTATTAGAATCTAGACTACGGTCCCAGGCAAGGCTAGAGGTTTTCTCAACCCCGCTCTTTCCTACCAGTGCCTACACTGAGCGGGGTTTTGTATTTCTTGTATCATTAGTTTAATGATTAATAAACTATTGGCCTCGGCCTTTTACCGATCAAATATATATTTATTTATTTATTTATTTATTTATTTTAAATATTTAATATAATAATTTTTTAATGATATTATTTTCACTATTTCAATTATGTAAATTCATTATTTGATGTTATTGAAAATATCTAGTGTTATTAATATTTTAATTTATACTACTAATTTATAATTATATTAGCAAATGTTTATTGTATTATTATTATAATTTATATATAATATAATATTATGATATTTTACAATAATATTAATCATATATAATTAAAAATATATATTATGCCAATAAAAACTCATATTATTCTTATATTTTACAAAATAATTACAAATAAAATTAAGATTAAGATTTGAATTAATTATAATTTACAATCAACAATTGTTTAAATAATTATAATTAAGAAATTGCTTATTGCTACAATATAATTATATATAAAAATATACTTATATAATTTTATAATTAATTATAATATATAGAATAATTATAATAAATTTATTAAAATTAAAATTATATTTACATTTAAGATTAAAATTATTTATAAAACTAAAGGCAAGTACTAGCCACTACGTGGCACTTGTTTATTATGTGTTGCTAAGTAGCGATGTCATGGAACCTATGAGGATGTTATGTTGATATTGTAATATGTTGATTATGATGTAATGTAATGTTAAATGTGTAGTTTGGGTTTTGTAAAAAATAAAAATTGTGACATATTTTATAGTTACTTCATATTGTCCTCTAGTTCCTAGTAAGGCGTTACATTTGGTATTAGAGTGTGAGTTCTACACTGGGAACTTAATGCACCCATTTGATGTTGTGTTGTGCATTCTTTAATTCTTGTTTATGTTAATTAATCTTGTCTATGCACAATGATTGCCAGAGGTAGAGGCTGTGGAAGAGGCCAAGGCCATAGTTAGGATGAGGGTAGTGATTGCAACTCTTCATCAAGTTCTCATCATGATGATTCACATGAGGAGAAACAACAAGATGAACATAGTGAGGAGAGGAGGCCAGAGAAAAATAGGAGCCAACAAGGTGATTTAGAGGGTGCATTCATGTGCCACTTGTTACAGGATATCCTGAATCAGTTGGATAACAAACATGACAGAAGGGATATAGGTCAACAAGAGGAGATTCATCATTCTCATGTTAAGGAGAGGAAAAGATCTCAAATTCCTTAGATGTGGTGGAGGAAGATTTTATTTTAGCTAGACGCAATATGAGATATTTTCGTAGAGCACGTCCTCCTACATTTGATGGATCTAGTAGCAAATTTGCAACTAAGACATGGTTGATAGATTTGGATAGATGCTTTGTAATGCTCCCATATGGTAGCAATAACAAAGAGAGGTGTGCTATCATGCATTTACGAGGATTTTTGTCTACTTGGTCAAGGTTAGAGGAACAAAAATTCCATTTGGATATATACACTATGTCTTGGGAACTATTTTTGGAGAGTTTTTGAGCTCGTTTCCTATCAAATCACTAGAGGAAGAGGCGAGAAGATGAGTTTCATGCATTGCACCAGAATAATATGACTGTGAAGTAATATGAGCATTGTTTCTTTGAGTTCAAAACATATTTAGGTATTAAGGATGATGAGGTGATGCTAGTTCAACATTTTGTGAGGGGGCTTAATGCCTGCATCATTGAAGATGTTCAACTTTTTGAGCCTAAGTCAAATAAGGATGCAGTAGAAAAGGATCTTTTGACTGGAGAGAATATATCTCTGGGTCTTGGTGGTTATACAAGTGCTCATTCTAGTATGGTTCCCCTTTCAATTTCAAGTTCTTGAGGTGCTCAATCTCAAAGTGCATCATATTCTAGATATCACCCCTCATCTTCTAAGGGTAGAAAGAACTTTAAGAAGAGGAAGTTTCAAGATCATAATGGAAAAAATTCTTAGTTCAATCATAAGAGTGGTCCAATAAAGGATCACAATTGGCATCGTAACAAGCATTAGCAAAATAGTCAACCTTCTTTGAGTGTTTAGTAGTTAGATGCACTGCCAGAAGGAAAATGTATTAGAAAAAGGATATATTATTTTTTCCTATAATTAGCCTGACCATATTGAAGTTAATTATCCATAGAGGTCATCCCATACATATAGTCAACAACAGGCTACTTCAAGGCCTATAGTGGGTGATACAGGAAGGTCTCACCGAGTATTTATAGTTATTGATCAGTGTTAGATATAGCATCAGGGCATAGTGGTTGAGACATCATGTGTGTTGGGTGATGCTTCTATTTCTATTTTGTTTGATTTTGGTGCTTCACAATCTTTTATTTCACCCTCTCTTGTTGAATGTTGGGGGTTGGCAGTGACAAAACAATAAAATAGGTGGTAGGTTGAGTTGGTTTCTAGAGTTGAAGTACCTATAGATTCTTTTGTTCGTTATTGTGTGTTGGCGTTCAGTGGCTTTTTGACTACTTTGGATCTACGTATTATTCCTTTGGGACCATATGATGTTTTTTTGGGCATGGGTTGGATGGATGTACATGCAACCAAGATCAATTTTTAGCACAAGTTGCTTCAATTTGTAGATGGATTTGGAGCCGAAGTGAAGATTATGGGTATTCAAAGGCCTATCTCTCTATAGATGATTTCCATGATGTAGTTGAAGTAATGTATGTGATAGGGATGTCAACTCTTCATAGTTACCTCTTGATGATTTGGATGAGGTCCAGATTTAAGATATCACACTTGATAGTCATATGCTTCTTCATGAGTATGCTGATGTTTTTCCTATTGATATCCTGGGCATGCCACCAAAACAATATATTAATTTTTGCATATAATTCATACCTGATGTAGGGCCCATCTCCAAAGAAGTAAATTGGATGAAAAATAGGAGACGAGTGAGATTTAACTTTATTCAGAGGAGTTACATTGGAAAAGGGTTTCATTCATCCCAATGTTTCTCCTTGGGGGGATCCTATCATTTTTGTGAAGAAGGATGGCTCTCTTCAATTATGCATTGATTATAAACAACTAAACAAGGTCAATATCAAGAACATATATCTTTTGTCTATAATAGATGACTTGTTTGATTAGATGAAGGGAGCCAAGGTGTTATCTAAGATTGATCTTAAGTTGGGGTACCACTAAATACAGATTCATGAGGTACACATCCATCTAACTAGTTTTTGTACCAGATATGACCATTATGAGTTCATATGGTGCCACTTAGTATGACAAATCTACCATCATTATTTATGAGCTTGATTAATGGATCATTTCTTAAATTCTTGGATCACTTTTTTATTATCTTCCTTGATGATATTTAGATCTACTTGAATATTATTGAGGAGAGCGTGGAGAGTTTGAGATAAGTGTTACCATAATTGATAGCAATGTTGAAGATTGAATATCTGATGGAGATGATGATGAAGACCAACCAAGATCAGAGGAATACATGATAGTAGAAAGGTTAGATCAGTTATAGTCTTGTAATTGATGTGAAGCAATTGATTTCTAATTTTTATTATGTTGCCATATCATTCAGAGTTGATATAAGATGAATGAGTTAAGGAGAAGAGGAAATGAGAAGCCAAGAAGTTGAAGAACTTAATTGGGCAACTGATACAGATTAGACAATGATTTGCTTATGTTGATATGATTATTTTCTGCCTAACATATGATTATGTTAAGTCAGTAAAGCATGGTGATGAAGATTTGAGAATTTGGTAAGTGAAGCTATTTTGGCTACCGAGATGGAAAATTCACTTGGTAAGATAAAGAGAAAAAGATAGGTCACTTAGTAAAGTAGAAAGGTTTAGGCATTGAGAGATGTAACCAAAATTCTAATGGACATCGAGTGAGGAACAATATTAAATAAGGATTGAATCAACATTTAATGATTAGCTATGATGAGTTGGATGATCATGATGATGATGAAAGTTAGTTGACAAAGATCTACAAAAAAGAAAACTGAAGATGAATATCTATGACAAGATTTAAGCTACAAAAGAGATGGAACAAGTTTCTAGAAAAAGTTCAAGTTCCTAGGTGAAAAGAAAACGTGTTATCGAGATTCAGATTTGAGGTATAATGAATTAAATGGTCAAGATTGATTAAAGGAAAACATAATAAATGAGATTAAGAGGCAAAAGATGTCTATATAAAGGATGATCTTATATGGACAAATGGCTGGCCAATTGAATAGTTGAAGGGTTATCAACTATTGCGGTGAAGAAGGAACAAATAGATTCTGAGTAGAAAAGAAGGATTTGAGAAAGTGTTAATGCTAGTGGATAAAGAAGAATTGAAGTGAAGATAAAAGAGCACACAAGGATCTGATTGAGAAAACATAGTTGCAAATTAACAAGTAAATTTTATTACTATCTCTTACTAGCATTTGTAACACAGAAATCTCATAATAGAGTGGACTTAACAGTCTTATTGTAAAATCTTTGAGAAAGGTGACATTCTAAAGAGTGTTTAAAGCCCTCTAACAAGGCCACTCCTAAAAGGGTGAAGATCCTAATAGATCTAAGGTAAATCCATTAATCAGGTCACACCTGATAGTGTATTTTGTAATCTTTAACCATATTGTCTCTTAACTGAGCATACTTCAAAAGAGTATTTTCTTAGTGGGTGACAATTCCCATAGTGGTTTTTCTCAAAGCTGGGTTTCCATGTTAAATATTGGTGTTATACATTGTGAATGAGTTGTGTGAATGATTTACTGAATGTTATAGTTTATTTAATGTTGTTGGTAAATAGTGAACCATGTTGTTATCGAGTTGCTATTGAGTTAATCAATGAAAATTTTTAAAGGTATTTTAGATCAAGGATTATTGATTCATCCCCCCTCTCTGTAATCCAACAATTGGTATCAAAGCTAAGTACTCTAAAGAGATAAGTTTAAATACTTGAGTAAAAGATCTAAAGATGCATAGGGGAGAATTACCTAAGTTGAACAAGGAAATTTTCTCTACATGACAAAGAAGAATGAGATTGTATCTATTTGGGATTGGAGACTCTACACAAAATATGATTGATAATGAATACACTCCACCACCTAGTGGAACTTTCACAGTTGATTAGATGAGAGAAAGGCAGGAACATAACTCAGTTATGATAGATATTGCTTCTTCCCTCTCTGATGTTGAATTTAATGATATTAAGGATTGTGTTAATTCAAAAGAGATGTGGGAAATACTCACACTTATCTATGGAGGAGATCAGCATGTGCAAAAAGTTAAGGTTGATAGTATGAGAGGAAAATATGATGAAAGAAGAAGAGAACATCACACAATATAGAAACAGAATAAAGGAATTTGTTAGTGCCATCAGAGGTGTTGGTAGATCACTTACTATTGAATAAGTGGTAGGTAAGATCTTGAGAACCCTTTCTTCTAAGTATGCTATTAGAGCATTTTAAATTTAGGAATTGAGATCTATACCGAACAATATTATTACTCTTGAAGCCCTAATTGGTAAACTAACTAGATTTGATCTTAGAAATTATGATAATAGTCTATTGACTATTGAGACTGCCTTCAATTCATTTGTAAGAATTGGATCATCAAGAAGAGAAAGAGAGAATCACAACAATTCATATGGAAAAGAGTATGACAACATTCTGAATGAAGAGAAATAACAAGAATAATTGGAAGCACTACTAGCTAACAAAGTACCTAGAGGCAAAGGAAAGTTACCATTTAAATGCTTCAATTGTAATAAGATTGGACATATTGCATCTAGATGTACTGACAATGATAGGAATGATAAGAATGACAAAAGAGACAATTGAAACTAAATATTTAGAGACTTTAAGGAAAATGGTAATAAGTCTTGCTACCTAGCTGAGGAAGGTGTAACTGATGATGAATCTAATGATACTGAGGAAGGATATGAAGTTGTCTTTGTTGCTGTAAAGGAAGAATCAGGTGAGAAAAAGTATGAAGATGAAAAAGAACTTATTTCTCATATAAGTAAACCAGACCCTTGGATTATTGATAGTGGTTGTTCATACCATATGACTGGTGATATTGACAATTTTGAGAATCTAGAAGAATATGATGGAGGATTTTTTAGATTTGGCAATGATGCTCCATGTCCTGTGAAAGGTAAAGGATCTATTGTGCTAAATGAGAAGATAAAATGTAATGATGCATATTGGGTTAGAGGAATGAACTATAATCTATTGAGTATTGCACAACTAAACAATACTGGTCACCAACTAAAATTTCAGAACAAAAAATTTAAGATATATGGTGTTGATGCAGATCTAATTAGAATTAGAGGACAATCAAGAGGTAATTTATTTTATCTTGATACTGATGCAAAGAGTTGCTTGTTTGTTAAAACTGAGGATGTATGGTTATGGCATAAAAGACTATGTCATGTGGATTTTGATAACTTGATCAAAGTGAGTAAGAAGAGTAGAGTCAGAGGACTACCAAGATTACACAAACCTAAGAAAGCTATGTGGAAGGAATGTCAAATTGGTAAGATGACTAAGTCAAGTTTTCTAAGAAAATATTACTCTAAAAATGGTATTTTGGAATTGGTTCACACTGACCTTTGTGGTCCTATGAAACTTCAAAGCTATTATGGAGATCGATACTTTATTTTGTTCATTGATAATTGATTATTTAAGAATGATGTCTATTATATTTCTAAAAGAAAAATCTGATGCATTTCAAATGTTTAAGTGGTATAAGGGTAGAGTTGAGAAGGAAATAGGTAAACAGATGAAGTGTTTGAGATCTGATAGAGGAGGTGAATTTATCTTCGATGAATTTTTTGTCTTCTATAATGAGCATGGAATTAAAAGACAAGTGTCTACATCAAGGACTCCAAAATAGAATGTGATGGCTAAGAGAAGAAATAGTTCTATTCTTGACTATGCTAGAACTTTTTTGATTGATACGAAGGTTGCACAAACATTCTGGAGAGAAGCTATAAGTACTGTAGTTTACACTCTTAATTGAACACACTTGAAGAAAGGTACAAACAAGACACCCTATGAATTATGGTTTGGTAAAATACCGAATGTAATTTATTTCAAAAATTTTGGAAATAGGTGTTATATATTGAAATATTATAGAAATGGAAACTTTGATTCTAAAGGTGATGAAGGAATATTGCTAGCTCTTATATTTTAGCCACCACTTCTCCTATGGCCATTAATTATCATGATAGAATATGCCAATGATTACAATATGGAAGCAGAAGTACAAAGATGGGAGAAGCTGAGGGACAATAAAGGTTACTGCTAGAGTTTAGCTAAAGGAGGCACTAGACAATCATCTACTTTAGATTTTAGAATGAATAAAAAGATCATATATTTCAATATTTCATGAGTTCCAACAATAGTTTAAGTTGGGAGGAATGATGAACCTAGTTTAGGGCCATATTTTCATATGATTTTTTGATATTTTTTCAAACTTTTTTATGTTCTATTTAAACTATGTTAACTAAGTATGGTGACTCATGATAGTCACCAAGAACTCCTTTATATGCTTTTAGGTTTAAAAAATCTTAGCATGGTAGTACCATATGATGGACAAACTTTACTTTTTTTCATGATGAACTTTGTTTAATATAACTTTAGTTTCTTTTATAGAATTCTTTATGAATGGATGAAGTGTGATGAGTTCCTGTAGCCAAGTGATTCATTGTTTCTTTCAGCCATATGATATGTGTGTAATTAATTAGGATTGGTGTAAATGAG
The DNA here is from genome assembly GCA_027943335.1 of Chamaecyparis obtusa. Taxonomy (NCBI): domain Eukaryota; kingdom Viridiplantae; phylum Streptophyta; class Pinopsida; order Cupressales; family Cupressaceae; genus Chamaecyparis; species Chamaecyparis obtusa. Next base: position 120,293 of record BSBK01000284.1, on the reverse strand, counting down.
AGGATGGATGTAAAATAAATAAAATTTATATCATGTGCTACTGACCTCCTTGTGCAAGAGTTAAGTCAACGATGAAGAAGGAGAAGATTCAACAGACTTATGGAAAGAATTCAACAATTATGGAAAGACCGGTTCAAGATACCATGATGGGAAGAGTAAAAGATGAAGTGCACCTCTAAATATGATTAGAGAAAACCTAACCTATTCAGAACAAGCGTAGAAATTCAAACATTATCCTAACATCATATTCCTAGCATATAGTAAAAACAATTTGCAAAGACACTTGAGATAGAACTTAACGGGAGCACTCTGTCATTATTTGATTTTCTCTCAATTTAGGGATGTGGGTGTGCTCTTGAAACACTTGGATCATGTCCCTAATGTAAATTAGGAAGTTTTAGGATCAAATAGGGACCATCAGAACCCCATAGTGGCACAAAATTAGGTATAGAACATCTATTTTCCCCTAGAGCCCCAAGGAGCCTAATGAAGCTAAAATGAAAATTAAGCTAAGAATGATTATGCTAGATTGACTTTAAGCCCAAATATGAGTGTAATGTGATGCATAAATTATTATAAAATCTTAATAATGAACTAGGTTAATCCATTAAGCTATTCTAGGATGAGTTAGAAAGCATAAAAGATAATGAAATCTAACAATTATGCTAAATGCTAAGATGGTCTAGATACAAATGAGCATGATAAAAATACATGAATGATATGAACTAAGCTAATACTTTTCTCTTGGAAGGAGGAGTATTTATTGTTGGAGATTTTCTAGCAGGCCAGTACTAACTGTATGTTTGTCATTGATGACAACATATTGAAACTAGCATGCGTGAAAGTCTTATGTAGTAAGATTTTAGTATATGTAGCATGGACATGATATCAACATGATATCATGGACATAGAGGTTAACTATTATTACAGACAGTTATATAGCAGCTGGTGTCAGTAGTGTTCTTGACAGAGTAACAGACAATGTTCTGTGTATGGTTTCTCGTATAGTTATCATGGAGCCTTGCACGCTTGGATATATGTTGAAGACATGTTAGTGATGTTTCATTTATGGAAGCATAGTCTATTGATGAGTAGAAGTGAAGTTATGCAGTCACTATTCACCAGTAGTAGTTTCCTATGTTTGTTCAGAAGAGCCGATATAGATTTTATTGGTTCTTGAGTTGTGCCTATCTTTAGGGTATGCGCCCTTGGAGTTAAGTTTGGCAAAGTGTTATTGATGTTTGGTTAAAATCACATTAGTTAATTCAGCTTGCAGAGAAAGTTCCAGTTGTTTTGGTAGAGCCGACAGTGTGTAGTGTGCATCTACAATTATTTTATTAGACAGGTCCTAGAATGTGTTGCATGCATAGTAGAGCCAATAGAATGTTTATTGGAGTTTGTTATGATTTCTCTAATATGATTTCAAGGTGGTTTTAACAAGCTGACTTGATTATATCATTTGGAGGAAATATATTTATAGGCAATCATTTGTGATTGCTTGAGTGTGGTTCATGGTTGATTAAGCATAGCAAAGTGTGTGAAGTGTTGAGCCATCAGAAGAAGGTCTATGTGACCAAGTAAAGTACTTGTGCTATTCATTGGAACTGATCTAAATAGTAGTTCAAAGCTGAGTTCACCAAGATCCAAATATAGTGTGTATTTGTTATTCAGAAGGTTGTAGCCTTCGCCAATTTGAGCAGTGAGCTCTCGAACAATGCATCCTCTCCCCTAACAGGGACAATTGTAAAAGACTCCTAACAAGGTCTGACCCTTGACCAGGTCTACTGTACTTAATATATTGTAAAGCTACTCCTAACAGGGTAAAGGATCTTCTAACATGGATCATTATACACTAGAACAGAATATTAGTGGGTATCAAGTCCCACCGGGTTTTTACCTATTTGGGTTTCCCCATAACCAAAATATTGGTTTTGTGTTCATGTGTTCTTTCATTGTGATTATGATTTATGTTTAAGTATACTTAATTAGATAAAGAATTGAATCTTGTAGATAATTGATTCACCCCCCCCCCCCCCTCTCAGTTATCTCTTAGGACTATTCCTAACAATTGGTATTAAAGCCAAGTTCCTCGGAGAGAAAGTTTAACAGTTTGAGGTTGATCAAATGGCATACTTCAGGAAAGAGAGTCCTAAATTTGATGGAGAAAATTATCTTGATTGGAAGAACAAGATGGTGACCCATTTGCAATGCATTGCTTTTGAAGTTTTTAATGTAACTATCAAAGTAGCCAAGATTCCTACTTTAGAAAACCTTGTAAAAGATGATGCTACTGACACTCAAAAGGAATTGTTTCATCAGAATGCTATAGCTAAAGAAGCCCTTATCAACACCCTATCTTATGGTGAATTTTCAGAAGTAAAAAAGATAGATACAGCCCACAAAATATGGAAGCACCTAGAAGACATATTTGAAGGAGACAAACAAGCAAAGGATGCACGCAAAAAGACAAGGAAGAAAAGGTACAATGCATTAGAGATGTTTCCTGAAGAAAACATTAGAGCTTAGAATCAAATAATAAATGAAGCAGTTGCTGGAATCAGGAACAATGGTGGAGAGATTTCAGAGGAGGACATTATGGATAAATTGATGACTACTCTTACTCCAAAATATGAAAGCAAGATCAACATCCTTGATGAGGCCATGTAGCTTACATCTAATTTCAAGAGAGAAAGCTTGATCAACAAGATCTTAGCTTTTGAGATTTCAAGATTGAAGATAGAACCAAAGAGTGACACAGCTTTCAAAGCAATAGTTCATGGTAAGAATTTCATGCCCCACCCGGGAATCCTTGGAACAAGGATCAAAACAAACATTATTTTTTTATTTTTTTTACTAAAATATTACAACAATGAAACCAACTAAAATAATAAGCATTGACTAATATAAGAAGTGTAAGAAATATGACACAACTATATATCTACATATGGAAGTGGAAGCCTTACAACACTGCCAAAGATTCCCAAACATGATACTAAAATTCAAGGGACGGTTACATTCGTCTACTAGCTCGCTATTGTTTAAGTGATTAATATACAAGAGTTTATCTAGTTACTATGATATACATTTCTATAATGATGTTCTTTTCAAGACCAAGGGACAATTTCTACCATGGTTAATCATACAAGTTTATTTACTGATTAATCACATAGACAACATAAATACACATATAGTTGCTATTAGGATAATTGAAAGATTGATCTGTTTAAAATTGGGGAGGGTGTGTTTCCCAAAAAGGGTATCTAAAAGTCAACTTACATCTTTTGGCCAAGGCATAAGTGCCCACTATTTGATAAATGATAAACTCATTTACTTTATCATATGATAAAAGATGTAAGCATAAAAAATGAAAATCTAAATGACATACAATGAAGTTCCTAAATCGTACAAAGAATTATTTTATCGTATGATGAAATACTAGTTTTTACGATAGAATACTCTTTCGTACAATAATCTTATTGACTTCCTTGAAAGAAAAAGTTAAGAAAATAAGAATGAAGGATAGACCCCACCACACGAAGTACCATAAATGGGCACATCAAGGTGGAAAGCACTCGATTGCACCAAAAAAATAACCACAAGATTATACTAATATTCATTTTAGAGCACCAATTGAAGTGTTCCTATGATAACCTTAACTATGCAAATATCAAGAGAGGAGCTATAACAAGCATGTTCAGTACCAACACTAAAACATGAAAACTATTACTAAGTATCTCATTGTTACTTATATTTACATTTCCTTTATACAAGAGATCCATTTTACAAGATTACATTACCTAGGACATGAGTCCTTAATAACATACATAAGAAAGACATAACATGAACCAAATATAGTAAGAGATGAGTGAGGAGGAGAGAGAAAAAATGAGCCCCAATGCTAAAATTTGAAGTCACTACTGATGAAAAACCTTGGTCTCCAATGGTGATTGGCCACGCCACCTGACCATGTGGAACCCTTAGGCTCACCCCACCATGCTAGGAGATGAACACATGACCCAAACACAATAACAATGAAACACTAGGGAGTACGCTTACACACACACCAAACATAGGACATTCACTTCAGCACATGAATAACAAATATCTATTATTTACTTTTACAAAGTAATGCATATAGGGTTCTACTTCATCTATAATGAGGTTAGGTGATAGGGTAAGATAAATAAGAAAGTGTCATCGTGTAGCACAAATAGATCACCAAAAATGAATAATCCTCTCATAGAATCAAGGAGTCCAAAATCAATACCTTGCCTCTCATAGGCAGTTTCATCTCCACATCACGTCCCAAAGTCAACAAGTTATAAGACATGAGGAACATACATATAAAACACACATAAACCGCCTTCATAATATGTAATAGGAATTCTGAAATTACTAACTTATTCGAGAGAGAGTAATTTAATAATTAATTACAAATACATCCTTTCAAAATGGATGATATTAGTTTAGTATAAAAGGTCAAAAGTAAGAACAATAATAAATGCAAAATTATACTAACACAAAAAGCACCCGAGGCAAGCAAATTACATAACACACACTCAATTGGACACAACGTCAAGAACACGGATCCCAAGGTGATCCAATAAATAAATATTGAATCTAAACATTCCTACATACTTCATGACAAGTTTATTATCCAAAAATTGAGCAGAGAGCTTCAAAACACAAAAATACCAATTTCTGGTAAAATTCTATAAGGGTTCTAAAAGCAGCATTTTAACTTGAAAAACCACTTTCAGACCAAAATATAAAAATATTCAAAATGTTCTATGACCATTTCAATTTTTTTTTCTTATTTCTTGTAGCAAAGACAACCTATATCAAATTCTAGTTCATGTCCAACATGATGAATGACGGGTTTTAGACAGCACGCAAAATGGTGTGATAAATAAAAGGTCCAAAAATCAAATTTGGATTTAAGCTACAAAATTAAAATCCATTGGTCTAAATCTACCCAACAACACACTTTTCAAATAAAATTTCAATTCCGGATTCACAATGAAGTTCTGTTATTCACATAAAATATCACATTTGCATTTTTATATCATTATTTACATGCAATCTTCAAATGACCATAACTATATGAGAATGGACTCAAATTGAGTCAACTAAGAAATTCTATTATATAATTTTATCATTCCACAAAATAATATGAATTCAAAACACTCAAATTCCACTTTTTATATTTCTTCTATTTTTCAAGTAAAACCATAAACTCTCATAAGCTCCATTAAAATAGCTTCAATTTTCAACTTTCAAAAATCAAAATTCTAAATATATCATTTGGTTCTAAATGTGCCCAACACCCCTCTTTTAACATAAAATTCACATTTTCACTATTTTCAAACAAATGATAAAATGCATGAAACCAAAATGTGTAATAATATGAAACATTATAAATCTTATTGTTAAACAAACAAAATTGATTTAGATTGAAAAGATTGAGTAGAAAGAGAGAAATCAACAAAAATCTACCTCAACTTGAGCAAAATTTTAAAATTGAAGAACTCTTCACATACCTGATCATAGCTTTAATCTTTTGGAGAGCAAGAAGAATTTGAAGAGACTAATCCATTGAGCTCATACCCACAAAAATCTTTCCAATAGATTTATCCCAACAAAAAAATCAAATATCTCATGTAGAAGGGTTTTTGAGCTAAAAACAACTTTTCCAAAAATAACCCCTAAAAAGAACTCTTTTTTCTCTTTCCTATTTCTTTCTTTCTGTTCAAAAAAAGACTTTTCACTTCACTTTTTGAAATATTTAAAATAACTAATAATTAAAATATATTCTTTATTCTCAAATACACAAGTTATCATGATAATGCAATGCTTATCAAAATAAACACATATAAGTCATATTCATCTTTTTTTTTTAAATATCAATTAATCTATTTTAAATATTTAATAAATGTTTACACTATAAAACTCAATATAACACTAAATCATAGATTTAATAAATATTCACTTCCTTCTAATCCTCAATTATTTCCAAATGCCCCAAATATTATTCAATCATTATTTCATCATAAAAAAAAATCATATAATAATTTATTTAAACTCATTTAATCAAAATTGACTATTAAATAAAATTATTAATCTAACAAATCTCATAATTTGCAATAAAACTTTTACAAAAGGCATCTAAACACAAAGACACTTATCACAGGGTATCCACATAGGGTTAGGGTTATTGGCCTTTACCATATAGTAGTAGTCAAATGTAATAAGGTTATTTCAAGGACAAATCGTGTTCAATTTAACACGACGAGGAGCGGCTTAAGGAAGTTGGTCAATGTGTCATCTCCGAATAACCACCATTGGAGAAATAGACACACTCAAATTTTGTAGCTCAGGTGGAATGTGTTTGGTACCTATTCAAGTTAGCACATAGGATATATAGCCAAAGCACATAAACACAGACAGTCATAGTGAAGGATAACGGGACACCGTGTGGATCTCGCAAAGCAAGTGACTACGACTCCATCTCACTTCGTACCAGCACTAATGGGCAAAATGTATAGCAAGATGCGGTACATCATACACAACATATATCCATACAATATTGCATTAACTTGAAGTATTTAATGAGCATATATCCATTTAAATCTTCTTAAAATTTGCAATGGCATATAAGACATAATGTCTAAGAATTAGTGGCAATCATCCTAACCTACTAATCTTTTTTTTTTAATGTAAACAACTAATATATTAACTCAATAAAGTACCATCATAAATATACTATTCAAAAATGTAAATAACAACATGATACAACATCATAGTATTTCATTTATTGCAACATGTTATTTATTAGATGAAATAGTATTTAATATTAAATATACTCACCTCATTATACTTGCAATCCAAAGTTTGAGGCTCTATTACCTCCTTGGAATGACAGAATTGGAGAGACACTACATTCTCCTCCCCTAAAACTTGACTTACTCCTGGAAGTCATAAAGGCTAAGATGGAAACATACCACACATTAGTCCTAAAATATCTTTTACCCAATACTAATAATATATATGTTCATTAGATCCAAGAAAAGACAAAATAATCCTCATTAATATGGTTACATACAATACATATGTGTATATCAACATCAATGTAGATCAAGTAATCATGAAGAGTTTAGCTATCAATGTCCTAATTATTATTATTTTTACAAGTTTATCATTACTATACACATTTAAGGCTCATCATAGAAATATTTTTAAGTTTTCCATACGATCTTCATATAGAATTCATACATAGTTTAAAACAATCAATCAAATACATTATTTTCTATCAATCCTCCTTTAGCAAGCATGCCAAATCATAAAATACGAATCAAATTGCTATCATTTATCATCTTTTTAAGAAAAATATATATTTAAACTAAGCATTTTAAGATCATTAATTATTTCAAAAAAACACTCTTTCATGATACATTTTCAATTTCACAAATTCATAGCATAGTTAGCACCACAACTCATAAAACATGATGATATATGAACGGTCCACTTCTACCATAATATGCGATAATAACATGCATTTACAACAACAAGGCTCAAGATCAGGTATGTACATGTGCTCTAGGTATGGTATCATCTGAATCCATATCTCACTCAGTGGCTTGATGGGGATGGGTTACTCACCATACGGTGAAACCTTCCATACAAGACCACGTGACCAGTATCCCTTGTTTGGAGTAAGGTGTTTAGCCTCCAAGAGAGAGTCACCACTCTAAGGCAGGTAGTGGTCATGGCTGCATAACAACCTCATATACCTCCATACTATGGGGGTTCCCTGCGTCTACTTCCTCGTATACACTCTCCAAGACCGTCTCCTCCAATCTTAGAGAGGAATCACATTACAACACAAAACCAACTTTAAAAAACAATAAGGATAAATAGTTTAGCCAACAAAGTCCACAAATAAAATAAATTAAATTTTCAATTCCAACAATAAGATAAGAAAATCGATGGAATTGCAACAATAAATCAAATGTAACTCGAAGAGCTACATGCAATAAAATCTTACAATTTGTGGCTAAACCATTACAAATAACATAAATAAATCATTGACCCACACAAGCAAAGATTAAAAAAATATCATAAAATTCACATTGCATCACTATGTGACTACATCTAGTCACCCAACGAGGAAGGAGGGAACAATCGTCTAGCTCTCACAATAGCCCTTCATGTATCCCGAAAAGACCCCACAAATCACATGGCATAGGGTGGCAACCTCGGCACTCTCCCCCGCATCAAGTAGATATATAAAACACATCATCACCTAGCATGACCATACACCAAGTGGAAAAAACACACAATGGTCGTATGTCACATGGTAGTGTACCTCATGGAGAAAACACATGCAGGTCACACCCCGCATAGCAATACCTCTCAATAGGTGATTATCGTAGCCAGAGGTATACCTAGCTAGGGTACTCCCATATGCCTACCGGTCCTCAAAATCGAGCAACCATGGGCCCCCCTCTACAAGTATGCAAGTGCCTACCTATCACTCTGCATCAAGTAGGAATAAAATACATATACATATTGTGCGCCTACACGTATCTAAGTACATGGCATCATGTTCCCGAGCCCATCTCGCTACCATCGGCAACATGGCATCATCACTAACACTGTGTCGGAACACCAGTGGATGTGGCATCGTATCTCATGCGTCATGTCAGAACATGTACAATACAAAATACATCACAACATGGGCCAAAAATTTCCCTCCTCATGCTGGATCACAAAAGTGTATATACAAATGCATGAAACATCAATGATAACCAATACATCCATAGAACCTCACATAAAATACTGATATCATCCTCAAGAACTGTGGGGATAAGGGATAACACGAATGAACTTTGTTCTCAAGTTCATCATAGGGGAAGCATTAACTAATTTTTCCTCAAGAGGTGGAAGCTAAGGTCACTTCGCGCCGCCATTATTCATATGTCATGATGTCCACTCAAGAAAAATAAGATACGCTACTACCCCTACACGTTCTAACTTATCAACAACCCATAGGTTGGCACTCAGTAGGGTCAACATATGTAACATAATGATGGAATGGTTCTTCCATATCCAATTACAAACTTAGCCTCTATGGGTGGGTACACATATACTCACCACCTCATGGGTACACAAAGAAAGTACTGGTTATAGACAACACACAACATATCACTGGTACTGGATGTTCACATCCACAAGGAGTACTTTCTCAATTTAAGAATAAATTAATATAACATAGATTTCATTGCTTCCAAAAATTAAGAAACATAAACATCATATATATAATTCAAGTACTCCCTATTATCCATCAAAAAATTAATTACTGGATAACATTACTCAACATTTATATTTTCTCATTTCATTACTTCACAATTTACTTGATTAAACATAACACAAATCTGATTACCAATATTATAATATCTCTACTTCAAGTGGAAACATCTCATTTCACTACACATACTTGTCAATATTTATCTATTTACAAACATAAAGAAATAATATTTCATTAAAAATGCAATTCTAATAGAATATGAAAAAGGTGCATTAGTAACAACATATCATATCAACACTCATAAAATGAGCACACATTTTCATGTCCTAATCAAGGTAAAGATAGTAAATTTATCAATTTTTAAAATTCAAAATTTTTACTTACAAAAATAGAAAGAAACATAAGTACCAATCATACAATGTATCAACTTTTACATACATATAATATTTTTATCACTAATAAGCATCATTGTAATTACATATCAAATAATAGAGAAAAAAAGAAAAGAAGAGATAGCTAGAATTTATGTAACCATTAATAAATATGACATATTCATAACATTAGACATGAAGAAATCATGCTTAAACAATTATCATGAGCAAAATATATTTAATGTTTACCTCATGCACCTATTAAGTAATGAATTAATAATAATCTAAATCCACATGATATCAATCAACAATTATATGCAATATCAATGCACAACACATGAAAGAAGTAAACATGAAGCTAATTTAAGTACCATATAAATTACTTACCAAAAAGAATGCACAAAAAAGACATATCATGACAATCTCCAACCTTATTATAAATTCTCACAAATACACTATGACATACTCAATCTGATCTACTACCAAGAACATAAGGAGACAAACACATCTAACATCGGGAGATTTTCAATGGCAATTCATTTTTTAATTGAGAAGATAATGAGAAAGATCTAACAGACCATCCACTCCACAAATTAAAAATAAGGATTGATCATTCCAACTATTTATTGTCATACTAAGGAACAAAAGAAATATGTGTTTATATATATATATATATATATAACCATCACAGGGTATATTATCTACACATCAAACACCCCAACCACAATGAGCGCATAACACAAAGGCCTAGTGTATGAACATGGGCTCTAATACCAAATGTCATGCCCCGCCCAGGAATCTTTGGAACAAGGATCAAAACAAACATAATTTTTATTTTTATTTTTTTTTACTAAAATATTACAACAATGAAACCAACTAAAATAATAAGCATTAACTAATATAAGAAATGTAAGAAATATGACACAACTATATATCTATATATGCAAGCAGAAGTCTTACAACACCACCAAAGATTCCCAAGCACGCTACTAAAATTCAAGGGATGGTTACATGCGTCTACTAGCTCGCTATTGTTTAAGTGATTAATATACAAGAGTTTATCTAGTTACTATGATATACATTTCTATAATGATGTTCTTTTCAAGACCAAGGGACAATTCCTACCATGGTTAATCATACAAGTTTATTTACCGATTAATCACATAGACAACATAAATACACATATAATTGCTATTAGGATAATTGAAAGATTGATCTATTTAAAATTGGGGAGGGTGTGTTTCCCAAAAAGGGTATCTAAAAGTCAACTTACATCTTTTGGCCAAGGCATAAGTGCCCACTATTTGATAAATGATAAACTCATTTACTTTATCATATGATAAAATATTTAAGCATAATGAAAATCTAAATGACATACGATGAAGTTTCTAAATTGTACAAAGAATTATTTTGTTGTATGATGAAATACTAGTTTTTACAATAGAATACTCTTTCGTACAATAATCTTATTGACTTCCTTGAAAGAAAAAGTTAAGAAAATAAGAATGAAGGATAGACCCCACCACACGAAGTACCATAAATGGGCACATCAAGGTGGAAAGCACTCGATTGCACCAAAAACATAACCACGAGATTATACTAATATTCATTTTAGAGCACCAATTGAAGTGTTCCTATGATAACCTTAACTATGCAAATATCAAGAGAGGAGCTATAACAAGCATGTTCAGTACCAACACTAAAACATGAAAACTACTACTAAGTATCTCATTGTTACTTATATTTACATTTCCTTCATATAAAAGATCTATTTTACAAGATTACATTACCTAGGACATGAGTCCTTAATAACATACATAAGAAAGATATAACATGAACCAAATATAGTAAGAGATGAGTGAGGAGGAGAGAGAAAAGATGAACCCTAATGCTAAAAGTTGAAGTCACTACTAACGAAGAACCTTGGTTCCCAATGGTGATTGGCCACGCCACCCGACCATGTGAAACCCTTAGGCCCACCCCACCGTGCTAGGAGATGAACACATGACCCAAACACAATAACAATGAAACACTAGGGAGTACGCTTACACACATGCCAAACATAGGACATTCACTTCAGCACATGAATAACAAAGATTTGTTATTTACTTTTACAAAGTAATGCATATAGGGTTCTACTTCATCTATAATGAGGTTAGGTGATAGGGTAAGATAAATAAGAAAGTGTCATCGTGTAGCACAAATAGCTCACACAAAATGAATAATCTTCTTATAGAATCAAGGAGTCCAAAATCAATACCTTGCCTCTCATAGGCAATTTCATCTCCACATCACATCCTAAAGTCAACAAGTTCTAAGGCATGAGGAAAATATACATATAAAACACACATAAACCTCATTCACAATATGTAATAGGAATTCTTAAATTACTAACTTATTCGAGAGAGAGAGAGTAATTTAATAATTAATTACAAATACATCCTTTCAAAATGGATGATATTAGCTCAGTATAAAAGGTCAAAAGCAAGAACAATAATAAATGCAAAATTATACTAACACAAAAAGCACTCGAGGCAAGTAGATTACATAACACACTCAATTGGACACAATGTCAAGAACACGGATCCCAAGGTGATCTGATAAATAAATATTGAATCTAAACATTCCTAAATACTTCATGACAAGTCTATTATCCAAAAATTGAGCAGAGAGCTTCAAAACACAAAAATACCAATTTCTGGTAAAATTTCATAAGGGTTCTAAAAGCAGCATTTTAACTTGAAAGACCACTTTCAGATCAAAATATAAAAATATTCAGAATGTTTTATGACCATTTCAATATGTTTTTTCTTATTTCTTGTAGCAAAGACAACCTATATCAAAATCTAGTTCATGTCCAACATGATGAATGACGGGTTCTGGACAGCACGCAAAATGGTGCGATGAATAAAAGGTCCAAAAATTAAATTTGAATTTAAGCTACAAAATTAAAACGCATTGGTCTAAATCTACTCAACAACACATTTTTCAAATAAAATTTCAATTCTGGATTCACAATGAAGTTCTGTTATTCACATAAAGTATCACATTTGCATTTTTATATTACTATTTACATGCAATCTTCAAATGACCATAACTATATGAAAATAGACTCAAATTGGGTCAAGTAAGAAATTTTATTATATAATTCTATCATTCCACAAAATAATATGAATTCAAAACACTCAAATTCCACTTTTTATATTTCTTCTATTTTTCAAACAAAACCATAAACTCTCATAAACTCTATTAAAATAGCTTCAATTTTCAACTTTCAAAAATCAAAATTCTAAATATACCTTTTGGTTCTAAATGTGCCCAACACCCCTCTTTTAACATAAAATTCACTTTTTCACTATTTCTAAAAATTTGGGCAGCATAACACTACCTAGGGCACATTTTTTATATTTTTTTTTCAAACAAATGATACAATGTATGAAACCAAAATGTGTAATAATATGAAATATTATAAATCTTATTGCTAAACAAACAAAACTAATTTGGATTGAAAAGATTGAGTAGAGAGAGAGAAATCAACAAAAATCTACCTCAACTTGAGCAAAACTTTAAAATTGAAGAACTCTTCACATACCCGATCATAGCTTTAATCTTTTAGAGAGCAAGAAAAATTTGAAGAGACTAATCCATTGAGCTCATACCCACAAAAATCTTTCCAATGGATTTATCCCAACAAAAAAATCAAATTTCTCATGTAGAAAGGTTTTTGAGCTAAAAATAACTTTTCCAAAAATAACCCCAAAAAGAACTCTTTTTTCTCTTTCCTATTTCTTTCTTTCTTTTAAAAAAAAGACTTTTCACTTCACTTTTTGAAATATTGAAAACAAGTAATAATTAAAATATATTCTTTATTCTCAAATACATAATTTATCATGATAATGCAATGCCTATCAAAATAAGCACATATATGTCATTCATCTTTTTTTTTAAATATCAATTAATCTATTTTAAATATTTAATAAATATTTACACTATAAAACTCAATATAACACTAAATCATAGATTTAATAAATATTCACTTCCTTCTAATCCTCAATTATTTCCAAATGCCCCAAATATTATTCAATCATTATTTCATCATAAAAAAAAAATTATATAATAATTTATTTAAACTCATTTAATCAAAATTGACTATTAAATAAAATTATTAATCTAACAAATCTCATAATTTGCAATATATTTTTTACAAAATGCATCTAAACACAAAGACACTTATCACAAGGTATCCACATAGGGTTAGGGTTATTGTCCTTTACCATATAGTAGTAGCCAAATGTAATAAGGTTATTTCAAAGACAAATCATGTTTAATTTAACACGATGAGGATAGGCTTAAGGAAGTTGGTCAATGTGTCATCTCCGAATAACCACCATTGGAGAAATAGACACACTCAAATCTTGTAGCTCAAGTGGAATGTGTCTGGTACCTATTCAAGTTAGCACATAGGATATATAGTCAAAGCACATAAACAAAGACAATCACAATGAAGGATAATGGGACACCATGTGGATCTCGCAAGCAAGTGACTACGGCTCCGTCTCACTTCGTACTAGCACCAATGAGCAAAATGCATAGCAAGATGCGGTACATCATACACAACATATATCCATACAATATTGCATTAACTTGAAGTATTTAAATAAATTATTTCTATCAATATGAGCATATGTCCATTTAAATCTTCTTAAAATTCACAGTGGCATATAAGACACAATGTCTAAGAATTAGTGGCAATCATCCTAACCTACTAATCTATTTTTTTGTAATGTAAACAACTAATATATTAACTCAATAAAGTATCATCATAAATATACTATTAAAAAATGTAAATAACAACATCATAGTATTTCATTTATTGTAACATGTTATTTATTAGATGAAATAGTATTTAATATTAAATATACTCACCTCATTGTACATGCAATCCAAAGTTTGAGGCTCTATTACCTCCTTGGAATGACGGAATTGGAGAGACACTACAAAGAAATCTGCAAACACTTCTGGTAATTTTGATGATGATGATGAAGAAAAAATATTAAATGATTTTATTGCTATGATTGCCAAAAGAGAAAAGAAAGGAAAAATAAAATATGAAGGTCAATTACCATTTAAGTGTTTTTCATGTAATAAGATCGGTCATTTTGCATCTAAGTGTCCCACTAGAGCTAGAAAGTTCAAAAAGGATTACAAGCCTAAGTATTCTAAGGAATGCTGCTATGCAGGAGATGGAGTTTCAGATGAAGAATCTGGTGAAGAGGAAATTGGATTCATTGCTATTATAGACAAAATGAATAACAAGATAGTTCATCAAGATAAGAAAGAGAATCAAGAGCTAGCATTGATTTCACAAGCTGACATAAGGGCAGACTGGATTATAGATAGTGGTTGTTCACATCACATGACAGGTGATAAAGGTAGGTTTGTTCATTTGGACAAATACAATGGAGGTATGGTCAGATTTGGAGACAACACTCCTAAACCAATAGTTGGTAGAGGAGCCATCACTTTGGATGGAAAGAACAGTACTGATGATGTTCTTTATATTGATGGTTTGAAACATAACCTTCTCAATGTTGGACAGTTACTTGGAAAAGGCTATCAATTGGAGTTCAAAGATTAAAAATGCATCATTAACAACAAAGATGGTGTTATGATTGCATCAGGCACAAAGACAAGAGGTAATTTTTTTCAACTCAATTCAGAAGCAAGTTGTTTTGTTGCTAAAGTTGATGACAGTTGGTTGTGGCATAAAAGACTATGTCATATCAATTTTGATAACATAGTAAAGATAAGCAATGTTAAGGCAGTAAGAGATCTACCTAGCATAGCAAAGCCAGTTGATACTATATGCAAGGAATGTGTGATGGGGAAGCATGTGAGAAATTCATTCAGAAGCAAGCAAAATTTAGCAGAGAACAAGTTGGATCTGATTCATACAGACCTATGTGGTCCAACTCAAACAAGATCATACTATGGTGAAAGGTATTTCATTTTTTTTGTTGATGATTATACTAGGATGATGTGGATTGCATTCTTGAAAGATAAAATAGAAACATTTGAAAAATTTAAAATATTCAAAGCTAAGGTTGAGAATGAATCTAGACTAAAGATAAAATGTTTGAGATCGGATAGAGGAGGAGAATTCACCTCTGACAAATTCTATGAGTACTGCAAAGAACATGGCATAAAGAGATAGTTAAGTGCACCTAGAACCCCTCAGCAAAATAGAATTTCAGAGAGAAGGAATAGGATCATTCTTGATACAGTGTGCACCATTATGATAGAAGGAAAAGTTTCACACACCTATTGGAGAGATGCGATCAATACAACAATCTATACTATCAATAGAATTCAATTGAGGCCAAGCGCTGACAAAATGCCATATGAGCTATGGTTTGGCAATGTTCCCATAGTAAAATACTTCAGAATCTTTGGAAGCAAGTGCTACATCAAGAGGGATGAAGCAATAGTCAAGTTTGATGCAAGAAGTGATGAAGGTATTTTTCTTGGTTACTCTACTAAAAGTAAAGCTTATAGATGTTTCAATTTAAGATTGAAAAAAATCATTGAAATTGCTCATGTAAAGATTGATGAAAAGTTTATGATTCAAGAAAGATATCATGATTACTCACCCATGATTGAAGAACCTAGACCCTCCACTAGTGAGACAGTTATTGAAGAAATGTTTGATAGTATTGATGTGTTATTCAATGACCCTGAGACAAGGGAAGAAAATACTCTCAAGGCTGATGAATCAACATCACCTAAAGTTCCAAAGTTTACATCAAGAAATCATTCCAAGGAAGACATCATTGGAGA
Organism: Chamaecyparis obtusa; assembly: GCA_027943335.1. Classification (NCBI taxonomy): domain Eukaryota; kingdom Viridiplantae; phylum Streptophyta; class Pinopsida; order Cupressales; family Cupressaceae; genus Chamaecyparis; species Chamaecyparis obtusa. The sequence goes on along the minus strand of BSBK01000284.1, from coordinate 103,778 downwards.
TCAGAGCGGCAAAGTCTTAACAGTATCACAAGCAAAGAACTCAGCTAGCAATGAAGTGGTATGTTTACTATCTCAGATTGAACCTTTAAGTGTTGAAGATGCTTGTAATGATTCAGATTAGCATGATGCTATGAAAGAAGAACTTGATCAGATTATTAAGAATGAAACTTGGGAACTGGTCCCAAGACCTAGTGATAAAAATGTGATTGGAACAAAGTGGATATTCAGAAATAAGATGAATGAAGATGGTATAGTAGTAAGAAACAAAGCAAGATTAGTATGTAAGGGATATGCGCAAAGAAAAGGCATTGATTATTCAGACACATTTGCACCTATGAGCATATTAGAAGCTATTAAGTTGTTTCTAGCCTATGCTACAGTCAAAAACTTTAAATTTTATCAGATGGATGTCAAGTCAGCATTCCTGAATGGAGACTTGAAAGAAGAAGTATACATTGAGCAGCCGGAAGGATTCACCTTATCAGACAGACCCGATATGGTATGCAGATTGAAGAAGGCCCTCTATGGATTTAAGCAAGCCCCTAGAGCTTGGTATGAGAGACTAGATGGATATTTGACAAAGATTGGATTCAAGAAAGGAGTAGCAGATTGTAATTTATTCATCAAAGAGACATTTGAAGGTTTACTACTTGTAGCTATATTTGTTGATGACATTATTTTTGGAGGTAATGACAAACTCAATGTTGAATTTACCAAAGAAATGCAAAATGAGTTTGAGATGAGTATGATTGGTCCTATCATGTACTTTTTGGGACTAAATGTGCAGCAGACAGAAAAAGGAATTTTCATAAATCAATCAAAGTATGTGAAAGAGATACTGAAGAAATTCAGCATGGATGATTGCAAGCCAATACGAACCCCTATGATCACTAGATGCAAACTTACAAAAGAAGATGACTCACCAATAGTAGATATAACATTATATAAGTCTATGATTGGTAAACTCATATATCTTACTCAAACTAGACCTGATATTTCCAATGCAGTTGGCATAGTTGGAAGATTTGCAGCAGAGCCTAAACAAAGTCACCTCATGGTAGTAAAAATAATATTTAGATACTTGCAGGGCACTATAGATTATGGTCTATGGTATCCTAATTTAAAAAATATTGAGCTTCATGTGTACACTGATGCATATTGGGTAGGATGTGTTGATGATAGAAAGAGTACTTCAGGTGGAGCAGTGTTTCTTGGTGATAGACTTGTCACTTGGACAAGCAAGAAACAAAATTGTATTTCTTAGTCAACAGTAGAAGCGGAGTATGTTGCAACAGCCTTGAATTATTCTACAATTATTTGGATCAAGCAGATGATAAAAGATTTTGGAATTTAGATTGATTATCCTATTGTTATTCACTGTGATAACACTAGCACTATCAATATGTCAAAGAACCCTGTGATGCATGCAAAGACAAAGCACATTGAGATCAAGTATCACTTCCTAAGAGAGAGTAGCAGAAAAAGAAGTCAAGTTGGACTATGTGAGTACTAAAGATCAGTTGGTAGATATATTCACAAAGCCTTTGCCTAAGGATACTTTTGAGTATCTCAAGGAGAAGTTGGGAGTCATTCCCTTCCCTGATTATGCTTAGAAGAAAGGAGGAAAGGCATCATTCCTCAGGGACTGGTGGAAGGTTGACTACTCTACCTCAGGAGTAGTACCGGTGCTTAAAATGAATGGAACCCTTTTCCATTGATGTCAAAGGGGGAGTATATATAGAGTCATGAAAAATAGAAGCAAAAAGAGGAGTAATATATTAAGGGGGAGCAGCATTCAATTATGACAACAGTATAGTTGAGGAAATGGAGAATATTAGAAAATATTGCAGTAGCTGGAGGATTCATCTTTGGGGGAGTTTTAAAGAGGAAATGGAGAATGTTATAAAATAAATTTTCATTTGGGTTGGTGGTGGTTTTTCATTCCACATGTTTCCATCACTGCCAAAGGGGGAGATTGTTGGAGATCTGCCAACAGGCCAGTACTAACTGTATGTTTGTCATTGATGACAACATATCAAAAGTAGCATGCATGGAAGTCTTATCTAGTAAGCTTTTAGTATATGTAGCATGGACATGATATCAGCATGATATCATGGGCATAGAGGTTAACTATTAGTGCAAACAGTTATATAGCAGCTGGTGTCAACAGTGTTCCTGACAGAGTAACAGACAGTGTTCTGTGTATGGTTGTTTGTACAATTATCATGGAGCCTTGCGCGCTTGGATATATGTTGAAGATATGTTAGTGATGTTTTAGTTATGGACACATAGTCTGTTGATGAGTAGAAGTGAAGTTATGCAGTCACTATTCGCTAGTAGTAGTTTACTATGTTTATTCAGAAGAGCCGACAGAGATTTTATTGGTTCTTGAGTTGCACCTATCTTTAGGGTATGCACCCTTGGAGTTAAGCTTGGAGAATTTTTATTGATGTTTGGTTAAGAGTGCATGAGTTAATTCAGGTTACAAAGAAAGTTCCAGTTGTTTTGGTAGAGCCGACAATGTGTAGCGTGTGTCTACAATTATTTTATTAGACAGGTCTCAGAATGTGTTGCATGCATAGTAGAGCTGACAAAATATTTATTGGAGTTTTTTATGATTTCTCTAATATGATTTCAAGGTGGTTTTAACAGGCTGACTTGATTATATCATTTAGAGGAAATATATTTATAGGTAGTCATTTGTGATTGCTTGAGTGTGGTTCATGGTTGATTAAGCAAAGCAGAGTAGAGTGTGTGAAGTGTTGAGCCATCAGAAGAAGGTCTATGTGACCAAGTAAAGTACTTGTGCTATTCATTGGAATTGATCCAGATAGCAGGTCAAAGCATAGTTCACCAAGATCTAGATATAGTGTGTATCTGTTATTCAGAAGGTTGTATCCTTCGCCCATTTGAGCAATGAGCTCTCAGACAGTGCATCCTCTCCCCTAACAGGGACAATTGTAAAAGACTCCTAACATGGTCCGACCCTTGACCAGGTCTATTGTACTTAATATATTGTAAAGCTACTCCTAATAGGGTAAAGGATCTTCTAACAAGGATCATTATACACTAGTACATAATATTAGTAGGTATCAAGTCCCACCAGGGTTTTTACCTATTTGGGTTTCCCCGTAACCAAAATATTGGTTTTGTGTTCATGTGTTCTTTCATTGTGATTATGCTTTATGTTTAAGTATACTTAATTGGATAAAGAATTGAATCTTGTAGATAACTGATTCACCCCCCCCCCCCCTTCCCCCCTCTCAGTTATCTCTTGGGACTATTCGTAACATTTATAGTATTTGAGGAAGGGCTTGGGTTAGGAAGGAGAGTGAGGGTTAGAGTCAGGCTTTGGGGTAGAGTCTGGGGTATGGTTAGGGGTAAGGTTAGATGGATGAGGGTTAAGGATTGCTCACACATGTATGAGAAACACTAGGGAAGTCTGCCTAGGGAGCCAAGGTGAAAGAGAAGACATGGGCTTCATTATGAATCTGTAACAGCTTTAATGAGGGTGTAAGAATCCATTAATGAGTTTGTAAGGCTCATTAATGAGGGGTTTGACCAAAAGTCAAAGGAGGGTGGATTATACTAAGAAGGTTAGGAATCAACTTATAAGTAGGTTTAGGAAGGGTTTAGGAAAGTTTCAAAGGGTTTAGAGTTCTCTAGAAGATTCTAGGGTTTTAGGCTTTAAATAAATATTTAATTTATTTAAGGTTTGTGACATTATTTATCAAATAATGATTCAATAATTAGGAGCAAAATCATTTAAATTTGATTTAAATGGTTTTGGATATGATTAATTAATGAAATGTCTTTAATTAAAATAGGAGAAGGGATAATGACAATAAAAATTAATTAATTAAATAATTAATTAATGATGATGTCATCAGAGATTTTCTAAAAAATAAAATATTTTTATTTTGGCAAAGGCATTTTAGGTGTCTACATTTTTCCCCTCTTTGATGCGATGTTGCAAGTGGCATGACATCAAAGATAAGAAAATAGGATGCCCCATGCTAGAATAGAAGATAAGGGGTTGTGCCCCCTCAAGAAAATAATGCAAAGAGTAAACGCTATGGAATTTTCTCGAAAAGAACACAGAAGGGAAAGGAAAGGATGAAGAAAGATAGGAAGGGGGGATACACAGATGACCTACCAAGAGTAAAGATGCATGAATGAAAAATGATGATGAAATGCAGGATGCAGGATGAAGCTATATGAAGGATGTAAGATGCAATATTTAAGCTATATGATGTAGGATGATGGGGATTTGAGGAGCTCCTTGTGTAAATGTGGAGAGCACAATGTAGTTTGATATAGCAATTCTAGAGACTTTCCAAGGTTACTAGTAACATAAGGCCTTGTCACCAGCATTGCATAGGACTGACACAAAAAACAAGCATGCAAAGGGTTTCCCTAGCATCACACATGAAACCCGGAGGAGGCATGGTGGAAATGATGCTGGAGAAACCACAAACAAATGACTGACTCACATGCAGAAGAAAAAGATCAAAAGACCTTACCCTAATTTTCCCTCATTCAAAGCACACCATGATATAAAGGATCATGGTGACCGTGAGGAGAGGAATAATGAGAAACCATAAAAGATTAACAAGATCCAAAGGACAAAATCCAAGATCATGATGATAACTCCAAAAGACACCCTTTGCCAAGGAGAGAGATTGATGGGGGGAGATCAAGTCTAAACATGGCAAAGGATACATCGTCATGGAACTGGTTTGATTGCTTAGGTCAGACAATACAGAAGGATACATCTGTGCAGACCTAGTTTGATGGGGAGAATGTTGTGTTGTTGATTGGAAAATGATGAATTAAGGATAATCACGAGATCAAGGATAGTCGACAAAAGATGTTGCTGAAGTACAAGGCTAGGTGGGACAAGATATCTGATCAAAGTTGTTGTGAGATTGACAAGGATATGTACAACAAGATGCGACAATATGTACATTGGATGAGGAGATATGGTAAAATGGAGCTCAAAAGATAAACAAATTATCAAAGAACAAATGAAATAACAAGTATCTCACATACCTTTTTCCATAGGTAGGATGGTGAAGGAGGACTGATTTTCTGAGGATTGATGGTGGAGGATGGTGGAGGATTACCAAGTGTTAAGGATGAGTTTCTACTTCCTGATGTAGGATTAGATAGGATAGGATTGGATTTGTCAACCTAAGATAGATTGATGATATTCAGAAGACAAGATTCTTGCCAGTGTACACCAATCTCTTGCTCGAGATGATGAGGCCTACAAAGAGAAGTATAGGATTCCCTAGACAATGCTTGGTCATAGGGTAGTGATGGAATGATTTTGATTTAGGATAAGGATTGAGAAACTCAAAGGATATGACACAAAGAGGATGGTGGATAACTGGATAAGGATTCCTATGACAAGAGATATGTAAGGCACTCGAACCTCAAAAGGGACCAATGGATGATTGCTAAAGTGTTGAGCTAGATAGGTCACAATGACTCAAGGGTTGAATGACATAGAGGATGAGACTTAAAGACACATATGTGCAAATGAGCTTAGGTGGAGACATGACTGATGCTAGGGTACAATACTAAGGATAGGATGTACAAGAGATTTAGGGATGAAGTTGAAGCTCTAAAGATATGCAAGATGATGCCCCAGTTGGGTTGGAAATCCAAGATGGAATGATGGTGGATAGGATAATTATGGATGATGTCTCCTGAAATGAAACATATTTGGGAAGGATGCATCCCAATGATGATGATTGGATTGAGATCAAGGCTTTCCAAGAGACTAGGAACAAGACTAAGGATAGGATTGGATCGGTTGGGTTAATCTTGGATGTTGGATGGCTAGAGGATATGGATAGGAATATCATATGTTGGAAGATTGCTAGGAGAATTAAGATATGGATGAATGGAATTGGATTGCATGAGGGTAGCCTATAGCTAGATACCAATGACAAGGGAAGATACCAGGTGATGGAAGGATGAAGGAAATGCTAAGGATTGGGATGGAAGAACTTCTTAGGAGTGCTAATAGAGGATTTGGATATGGGAATCCTGGGAGATGTGGATAGAAGAAATGTTGAGAGATGGGGATAGGATTTGATGGGATTTGGATAGAGGAATGTTGGATTGCTGATAGAGGATTTTATTAAGATTGAGATGGAGGAATGCTTAAGGATTGGATGCTGGAGGAAATGCTTAGGATTTGGATGAAGGAATTTCTTGAGGAAGATTTGGATAAAGTCTCCAAGGAATTTTTCATCAAGGAACAAGATGCCCCCGCTTAAGATAGTTCATTTATTACGAGACATTAGGAGGATGGGAAAGGTAGACGGAAGCTAGGAAGAATGGATGAATAGAGGATAGGTGACTGGAAGATGTGATAGGAAGATGGATGCAGGAAGGTGCCCAAAAGCATGTATACCTAGTGGTCTCTACTTCTTTATCAAGATCTGAAGGAGGATGAAGGAGGTGAAGAGACAAATGGGATGGAAGAGATGCTGGATAAGTCGTGATAGGAGGGAATCACCCCCAATTGCAAGGAGGAACTAGGGGGATTACACATGACATCTGTTTGCCAGGTTTTCATCATGGTACTTGTCCAAGGCGCTTGAATTGCCAAGTTTTCACCATTGGATAAATTTTTTTCTCTTTTCTTTTATTTTTTGATATATTGCTTTATTTGTCCATTTTTTTATGGATTTTGTTGTTGACCTTTTGATTTGTCTGGATGTCGGTACAACCTTATTAGGATGGAGGGATTATGCAAAGCCATGGATGGGATGGGGTAGATGGGAGACATGCATGGGATGAGAGGGATGGTGGTAGAAATTATTTGGATGGAATGATGGAAAGTGATCATGATAGGGGGATGTTGTCAGGACCCACATTGGCATATGTTGCACTGTTAGTGGATGAAGTGGATGAGATGTGGAAGACAAAGGTGGATATGATATAGGATTTGTGCTAGGAGATCTTGGGACATAGGGACCCAAAATGGATTCAGGAGATGGAGGAGAAGAATGATTAGCTGGGGGATTAGAAAATTTGGATGCTATCATGGATGTTTCTTTTAGATGCATTACATCTTTTTTGTTTTGTGATCCACATAGTCTTTTCTTTTTCTTTCATGGGCCTTTGTGGTCATTGGGATGCAAGGCATTTTTATTTTTCTTTAATGGGCCTTTGTAGCCATTGCCTATGACTTTTATTTTTCTTTACAGATTTCTTGATTGGATTTTTCTTTGCTTGAGCATGTCTCTTAGAGGGGACATGGAAATCCTTAGATGTTTGTTGATAGTTGCCTTTGTGCATCTCAGATATGACATCCAAATTGTTGCGAGGAGCACTAGAAGGAATATGAGGATATATGTGGGATGGAGAAAATATGGATGGAGAGATGGGAGGAGATTAGCAGATAAGCGATGTGGGAATGTGCCTTTGTTGATCCTAAGTAGGGACGTTTGGACTTTGGATGGAGGATTGAGTGGGATAAGATGGGGGATTATATGTTGGGATTTAAGGCCCCAAAATGGATTTGGTATGTGGAGGATATGCAATGGAAGATTTTGGGACATAGGAACCCAAAATAGATTTAGAAGATGAAGGAGGAATGTGATAGGTTGTTTCCAGTTGCAATGATGGAGGAGGAGGAATGGAATTTTATGCTTTGGAGAGATGATGGGAAGATGCAATGATGTTCATGGAAGGATGCTTGAAACTAGATTTAGTTGTACCAATATTTCTAGAGGAAGTTTCTTCATATGTGTGACCAATACCACATGATTTTGGATGTTTCTTGTCCTGGATGGGCTCCAAAGTTCCTTATTCATGGGCACCCGAGCCTTTACCTTGATAATTCCATTTCTTGAGCATTTGATCCAAACAAGGATATTTCTAACTTGGGGAATAAGATAAATATCTAGTTTTAGGTGCTGCAGTGGAAGATGTGAAACTTGTGTCTTCTGCTTTGAGTGGACTCTCCTTGAGAAATGTAAGTGGACCAATAGGATAGAGTGATGACAGTGGGATAGTTTGGATTGGTGGATCATCAAGTGGAGAGGATAGTATGATAGGATCTCAACTAGGATTAGAGGATGGTAAAAAATATTGAGATGGAGGAAATGGGATGGTAGGATCTTGGATTGGAGGATTTGGGATGATAGGATCTTGGATTGGAGGAATTGGGATGATAGGATATTGGATTCCCAGAGGAATTGGGATGATAGGATTTTTATTTTAATCTATGATTATTTCAACATGCTTTTGGACAAGATCTAGACTTGATTAGATTGGTGTAGATAGAATGATGGGGGATTTATGGATGATCTCTTCAGAAGGAGTGGATGGAAAGATGGGAGATTCTGCAATTGTAATGGCTGGAAGAAGGATGAACTCTTCAAATGGCATGGATGAAATGATGAGAGATTATGCGACTGTGATGGCAGGAAGAAGGATGGACTCATGCGGTTCATTGGATGTCATTTGGATAATACCAGGAGACGGAGACATGGATGGGGATTAGATGGAGTCCATGGATGGAAGGGACTCAATAACAATAGTAGATGGAAGAGGATCAATAAGTGAGATATATGGAAGAAGGATAACAAATGGGGGATGTTGATGGGGCTCATCAATGATGGCTTCACATGAAGGATTGAGATGACATGACTCTTTACATTTAGGAGTGGGATTTTTTGTTGGCTTCCTTGTGAAACTCCTTGGAGACTTTCATGATGGGGGTTGAGGTGAAGGATTGGAATGCGTAGAATATTGGGAGCTAGGATAGTCCTCACATGAAGGTGGGGTGGAAGAGTGTGAACTTGTTTGAGGGGATGACGGAGCCGAAGAGGAATTGGAAGATGGCATGACTAGATAGTTCACATAGGTAGGTTAAGAGGAAGCTTTTGAACTTGATTGACTATTTGGTGAGGTAGGGGTGACGGGTTGAGATATGGGATATGAAGAGGATTGGGGGATGCATTCTTCTTGTGGAAGGGGATTTGTGGTAATGTAGGTAGGAATGGAAGATGTTGGATTGAGATAGGGTATAGTGGATGGTGGATCAAGATAGGATGGAGGATTAGGATAATGGATTGGAAGACTAGGATTTTGGATTTGAAAATGGATTAGAGGATAAGGGGATGGAGGATTTGGATAAGGGATGTATCTAGTAGGGTTGTTGTAAATGGATGGTGTTTGGGATACGACCATAGAAGGAGATGGATGTAGGAAGGATGCATACAAAGGATATGTAGGCTGAATATAAGAAGATGATGTGGATCAATAGGACAATGGATTTCCCTTGTCAAAGGTAGGATAAGGAAACTTAGTGGATATGCATGAAGGCATGATAGGATAGTTTGGAGGAATAATTAGATCCTAGGGGATGTTTGGGGTAATCTTGCTAAGGTCTTTAAAATACTCATCATGATCAACAATAATTTCATCATCATTGGGATAGTACAAAGGAATGATTGGATTCTGGAGGATTTTTGGAGCAAGCATTCTAAGGTTTTCAAAGTTCTCATCATGATCAATAAGACTTTCACCATCATCGAGATAGGATGGAATAAGAGGAGAGACATAATAACCAAACTCATCATAATGGTTTGGAGACATGCTGACTTTGGATGAGTTGGATAGGGATGAAGGATGAAGATGGATGAAAAACTAAGACTCGAATTGGGATGATCGAGAAGCTCAAACTGGGATTAGATTTGAATCAAGGTAGGAAGAAAGACTGACTCTAGAGGAAGATAGAAAGGAGATGGGGAATGACCAAGATGACTCTGCAGAATGATTGAAAGACCATGATTTAGGAGACTAGGATGACAATATTTTGAAAGCTTGGATGTCTTTTAGATTTTGGAGGATTTTGACTGACATGGAAAAAGGATTTTGTGTAGATCTCTTCATTTGTGTATGCTTTAACAGATGTTTTGCACTGAGTCTGAAACTTCAAAAAACACATCAAGCAAGAACTACCTAGATGATAGGCTAGTATCAAAATATTTTCCCACAACTTGATATCCCAAAAAGGAATATAGATGATGATTAATCTTAAGGTGATCTGAAAAACCACTTGGATAGGTCCTTGCACAAAGATTTTGATACCTTCAGGAGTAGATTGGGAAGCCTCTGATTAACAAGTGTATGATTTGGTCTGTGGGGTCCTCCCAATCAGTTTGTATACACATCACTTACTTAAGAGCCTAGTTGACCATGCCAAAATAGTAGGGATATTCACCTACATCGGGCTACCTTCAACACACATCACTCAAGATTGAGGGGATGAAGTGAGAGTTTGCTCAATGCTTTATTTCTATACTGGCTGGGAAGTACTAGTTTGAAGTCGTTCTCCAAAGAGAAAGCACTTTTCTCTCTGGACATGCTTCTCTAGAAGTGAAACAAATGAACTCGTCCAAGTTCAATTTATTTTACGTCACTTAGTTAACAAGGATTTTACAGAATTAAAAAACTCCTAGAATCACATCATGGAGAAATCTTTCCCAAATAGATTAAGTGAATTGAAATGAATGCTTGCAAACATGTGTTTATGATTTTGATTTATTCATTCCTTAAAGACAAGAAAGATTTTAAAGATATTGTAAGTTTTTTTATTTTTTGCACTCAAGATTGTGTTTGCCTTTCTAGGATCCTGATTTGATTTTTGAAATAAGAATGCTTTACTTTCAATTTAAGATAGTCAATATTGTGTTTGATTTTAGGACTCAAAGAAAATGACACTTTTTATTTGGACTTTGGTTCATTTCTTTAGCTTCATTCAAGATTTTGTGCTCTGGAATTCAGTTTTAGGCCAAAAAGAGGTGTTCCTAGCGTGCTTTATGCATGAAACTTTTGAAAACATTTAAGATTTTGCAAAAATAGATTTTTTTTAACCAAGAAAAAAGAATTAGGATTGATTTAGGAACGTTTAGGATGATTTAGGATTGATTAGGAATGAGATGCAATTTTGTTTCTAGATTGCATGAAACTTGAAAAACACTTAAGATATTGCAAACGAAGTTCACTTTAGCCAAGAATAATGTACCAAGTTTGATTTAGGAACACTTAGGATGAATTAGGATTGATTAGGATCCAAATAGGAATGAAATGCATATTTCTAGTCCTTTTTAAGTACCCAAAATTTGAAGTGTTCCTAGCTTGCATAAAAACCCCAAAATTACTTAGATTTGAATGCATGAAGTTCTTTTCATCCAATTTGAAACATCACAAGTGAGTTTGGTTGTTTTAGAATTGATTAGGATTAGCTTTGAATTGTTTAGGAAAGATCCACAAAATTTTTGATTTCTAGGCATTCAAGAGTGAATTAGAGTTCATTTTAAGCCCAATAAACAAAGTGTTTTGGTTCTTAAACATGCAAAATGGTTGATTAGCCTTAAGGCCTTAGTGTTTTTTGTTAGAGTAATAAAGCGTTTTCTTATTATTTAAATAATGTTTGATTTAATTACTAAGTCACTTATTACATTGTTCTACTTAAGCTAAACTTTAGGCATATAATAATTAATTTCTTTATTAATTATTATTGTGCAACCTAGGTTTTACCCTTTTAGGGTTTTGATCTCACTTTATAAGGATTGATCTCCTTTGTTTTCATATCTTTGTAATAGATTATTCATGATTGAATTACAACTTTTTTTTTGCACATCAAGAATAATTTATCCTCTCTCATGGATCAATGCATTCAAGCCTCCATAGCTTCTTGTTTCTTCTCTCTCTTTCTGTGACAAGTGTTTGCATGTAGGTGTTCTTGGGAGATGTGGGTTGTTTTATCATCAACTCCAATATGGTATCAGAGCTAAGGTTGCTAGGAAGAAGAGTAAATCATTTTCTTTTGCAGGTACAAAACATTAGAGCTTGAAAAATGAAATTTTCAGCCTCTGTCATTCTCATGTCATTCAACTATTTTGAATGCATGCCACAAATTCTGCTTTGGCCCATAAGTAGAGGCTTGTATCCAATAGTTATGGAAACAAAGGTTGAACTGAATTATGCATCAAAGATATGTCAAGGTCATGCTCTCTTCACATGGGCCTTGCCTTCTTTTCCTCTTTAGTGACACCATGTCAGTAGACCTGTCATGCCTCTCTTTTCAACATTATGGAGTGGTTTTCTACTATTCATGTTGATAATTCATTGCATCCATAGTTGATCAGTTGCATAGACAATTGACACCTATATTTTCAACCATCATTTTATTCTTGCATAGTTGACTAGTGTCGATAGGGTCACTTGTATAGATTTATGTGTCATTTTCATCCTTGAATGATAGATGTTTTGCCTTTGTTTTCTATCTATTCATTTTTTGGGAGCACATATGCAAATTATTGTCTTCGGCATCTTCGACTGACAAATGTTTTTCCTTTGTTTTCCATATGTTCATGGTTCAAATAGTGTCGCTAGGGGCACTCATGCAAATTGATTCTGATCTTCATTTTGGTTTCAGAGGAATCTCTTCATTTAGTGCCATGGTAGTTATCATTTGAAAGATGTCCGCAATTTTCTTGTCACAAAATATTTTCAGCTGCATCTTTTCTTTCATTAGTTTCTTGTTCTCCTTAGTTAGCCTTAAGAGGGGGTGTTGGTGTTATATTTTAGTTATGTCCGTAACTTACAGATTTGATCTATTATTGCATCTATTATCACTGCAATTCATGGATCTCTATTTCACTAAATGGATGATAACTTTGTGTCATGTGTTAAGGCTAATAGGGAGAACTGTTGAATGGATGATAACTATGTGTCATGTGTTAAGGCTAACAGAGAGAACTATTGTTTAGTTTAGATGCATTCTATTTTCTCTTGCAATCTCATCGTAATTACTATTTTTATGTGGTGGTTTCAATTTGTATAAATCTGCACTATGTGTGGAATGTAAATCAGGCATATCATTATTGATTAATGAGAGATTGGCATTCTTATTCAACATGCTCTATTTTTTTTCTGTAAAGGATGTTTTTTTTTCTCTTTTTCTTAGCTAGATCTATGCATCTATAGCTACAAAATTCTACATGGTATCAGAGATTCAGATCTATTTGCCCCTGTCCTCTTCTTGAGAGATTCGGTCATGTTTGTTAGATCTGTATTTTTAGAGGGTTTTTTGTCAGATCTGGGGGACCTATTTTTCTGGTTATCTTGGCTTCAAATGGACCTCATAGTTGTGTTCACAACATCCAAGAACCCCTAGATCCATATAAAATTTGTCCAATTTGGACAAAGTTGGAATCTATGGCAAAAAAAATTTACAACCAACCCCGACATGGATCCTAAGGTGGTCACTATTTTTTAGAGAATTTATGGCCCAAACGGACCTCACGGTTGCGTCTGCAACACCCAAAAACTCCTATTTCTATATAAGGTGTATGCACCCTAAAATGGTCACCTAGACTATGGCCCCCATTCTTCAATTTATCAAACAACGGAATCAATTTATCAATTTTCTAAATCAATGCCCTACGATATTTTCAATTCAAATCAATTTCCTTGATCAAATCGTAATTAATTCAATTATTTCAATATTTCCTAAGCTTTAATCATTTATCCTAAGTCTCATTTAATTAAAAGAATATGCTCTGTTTTAATTAAATAAAAATCTTTTTTAATTAAATAATAAATCTTTTAATTAAATAATGAAAATCACTTTGCTAAAAATAATAAAACAAAAATAAAAAGAAAAGTGCACTTTCCAATGAGATGGAATTTTTGACTTTTTGAAAAAGGTTTTTGCCTCTTTATCTCAACCACTCATTATTTTGCTTCTTAATCATGCCTATTGATTTTGCCTCTTGAGAATCTTGAGCACATGGATCAACCAAGATTTAATCTCCACCATTGCTCATTTCTTTTTGCCTCTTAATTTTGACCGTCTATTCATTTCTAAATCTTTTATAAGGAATCATCTCCTTCTCATTTAAGGATCAAGATTTTATGCTATTGTTATGTTGCAGGTTTGGAGAGTGATTTTGGAGGAGAATTTGAGCACTTGAGCTTGAACATTGCAACTTCTCTTTTCTTGTCTTCTTCTCTCATGCCTCCATGGCAATCCATTTAGATTACTCTTTCACTTTCATGTTAGATTAGATTCATATTTCATTTCATAGAATAATCTTGCATGCATTTTTCCTTTCATAGATTAGTTTCCTTTCATGCATTGTTATCATATAGAATAGCTTCCATTTTCATTTGCATGCATATTTGATGATCATGGAGACTAGCACTCTTGCTTTTCCTCTTTCAATCTCTCATTCTATGGTGTACTTGCATGGGCACAAACTAGGTCTAAACTGAGGGCGTCCATTATAAACCCTTGCACTCCATGAATAGAGAGCCTATGAGTCACCATTTGAGACCTCATTCTTGAGAAATCTTGGATATAATGACTCATAGAAGTGTGTCAACATTTTAGCACACATAAGGCACACCCATTTTGGATGATGTTGCATTTTGTGGGAAAAAAAATTTGCATACCAGGGTCATACAACCCTAACACGCATCCTGAGGTGACGATGTGTGCGGGGTTAACCGGTTAACCATTCGGGGCTAACCGAAAGTTAGGCCAAATTTTTTTTGCCAAATTTATTGCATGCCCTTTGGCATCAATTTCGACAGGCAGTTGGTTTTTTGAGCATATCTTGGGCGTCTGGGATCAAAATTGGGTGTACGATATACCGACAGAAAGCTAGTTTCAAGCACGATTCATATTTACAAGCTTGGTTTTGAGATTTTCTATTTTGCTAAATTTTTTGGCTGTCAAAGTCAGATGTTTTATGTGCTCTTGATATTTTATACCTCTTGCATTTTGAGATCCATTTCTCTTGCATCCGGACTCCATTTTCGACAAACAAGATATTTCCAGAAAGCTCTTTATAAGCTTATTTTAGATGTAAAAGTTTCACTTGTGATTTTGTTCTTTTTCTGACATCACTGACATTTAGATCCTTCTAGACACCTTCTTTGGGCCCTCCAGCGCAGCTGTTGGTTTTTTGCTCATAACTTGAGCATACGGTGTCAAAATCGGGAAAATAAGATATCGTCGAAAAGCTGGTTCCAAGATCTATCTAGATCTTGAGGTTTGAATTTCTAAGTTTCTTTTTTTGATGGTTTTTACTATCAAATCTAGATGTTTAGTTTTGCACTTCGTGAGCTCTATCTTGCGCATCGGGACTCCGTTTTGGGAAAATGATATATCATTGGAAAGCTTGTTCTAAGAGATTTCCAATGTTGTGAGTATTTTTTTTAGATTCTTCTCCATGTAAATTTTATTTATATTTTTGCATTTTTACAAGGTTGTTTCAGGTCCTAGAATCTCTTCCCTTTGAGGGATGGCTCATCTTAGGTTGTTCTTTTGTTTCAACAGCCTTCACTCTTCTTTGAGTAGTATATACTTCACTTTTGTAGCATTCTTTTATGCACACACAATGAGATAAAGTGTCATTATATTGCATGTATGAGATTTTGCACATGTTCATGCTCTATGTACTCCCACTCCATTATAAAGTGCTAGGGGGGTTTGATGTTTGCCTTTGTTTTCCATCTACTTTTTTCATGTGAGCATTCCTCCACCGACATTAGCCTCAGGTATCTTTATATGTGTTTGTACTCTCTTTGTAATTCATATTGGATGATCTTTTCAGTGTACCTATCATTACTCCCTTGTCACCATTATGGGGGGGTTTCTACTATTAGTTCTACTGCTTCCTGTTGGCAAAATGGTCAGCACTCCCTTCGAGATTTATGACATGGCTTAACCACCTCATGTGTCTTCTATAAGTCTAATGGTTGTATCAGGCATTAACAGGTCGATCTTTTGGTGCAATGGCAACCCTAGCTTGTAACAAGTGGTATTAGAGCAACAAGGTTTCTCTTAAGGAAGTCTAACCACTTGAGGAAAAAGATCTTAAAATGGAAGCTTATAAATTGGGAAAGATCATAGAGAATCAAAAGATTGAAGTACAGTTGGCATTGCACCAACTGGAAGTAGCCAGAGGAGAATTGAAGAAATATTTGAGCAAGAGAAGAGAGATTTCAATTCAACAAAATGAGCCACAGTACAAAGAGGAAGACATCTCTGGACTATTTGACAATGGTAACTCTGTCGAGAGTGATAAAGCTATAAAAGAACTACTGGAGAAAAATACCATACTAAGTGATGACATCAGAACCCTAAGGAGAGAACAAGAAATTCAATCTGTCAAACTTTGTGAATTAGTGGAACAGAAAAAGAAAGTTGAAGATGATAAGATAATGGCTGAGGAAGACAAAAGACAAATTGTAATCAGACTAGATGAAAGAACAAGTGACATGCAAAGATTGACTAATAATCAACTAGACATGGTAAATCAGCTACTGATGGTTAATTAGGAATTGGGCAGAAAAGATATGGAAATCAATCAACTAAGGTTTGAGAATGATCAGTTGAAATATGATTTGAGAACTAAAAAAGAGATCAATGAAAGGATGAATAAACTGAATGAAGCTACAAAATATTTTGAAGAGTTGTTAAGATCACCTAGAAGATCCAGTGATAGATCTGGACTTGGACTAAATGAACATTCATCTACTGAAGAAGGAGAATCATCAATGAATGGAGAACAGAAGATGGCTTAATCAAAGAACACCAAACCCACATGTCTTCACTGTGGAAAGCCAGGACATACAACCAATATATGCAGAAGCAAACATGGTATGTCTGATTCTAAGCCTAAGTTTAATGGACATTGTTTTAACTGCAAGAAGCATGGACATCAAGTACATGAATGTAGATTCAAAGCTAGTAATTCATTCACCTCACCCAAGTTTCAAGGAAGTTGTTTCAATTGTAAAAAATATGCGCATAAAGCATTTGAATGCAGATCTAGACCAAGGTGGTCATCAAATGAGCAAACAAAGCCAGTCACAAAGCACAACTGTTACAATTGGTATCACAGCCAGGTTCTAATCCTCTCAGGTAATGCTAAGGGGGAGATTGTTGGCAAAATGGTCAGCGCTCCCCTTAGGATTCATGACATGGCTTAACCTCCTCCCGTGTCTTCTATAAGTCTAGTGGTTGTATCGAGCATTAACAGGTCGATCTTTTGGTGCAACGGCAACCCTAGCTTGTAACACTTCCTTGGTTTGATAGTGTGAGCTATGTATTCAATATTTGATTCTATGTACTAGGTAGATGTAGTGGATGGGTACCTATGCATTCTAGTGAGATGGATCATTTACCATATGGACACTCTTTCTTTCCTTTTTTTTTTTGGACGCACTCTTCTAGCTTTGATTCATCATCTCTTTAGACTTTTGGTGTTTTTATGCCATCTTTATTTTTGAGTTCAGGTGTTTACCTCCTGAATCGAGTAGTGTCATTTGAGGGAACTCGTGCAGATTATAGTATTCTGTATCTTTGACTTTAGTTGTTTGCCTTCTAATTCGAGTAGTGTCATTTGAGGGCACTCATGCAGATTACAGTCTTCTCTACCTGGTCATATTTCAGTGGAGGATCTTTAGATCATCAATTACTTCTTGACAGAGTTTTTAGTTTCTTGCTTCAGTGATGTTGTACATGTTCATTCTTGTTCCTATTTTTTGGAACATTCCTAGTTTTGGAGGCTTCTTCAGTCCTTCATATTAGTCTTTGTCTCTTTTTGGAGTAGAGTTTTTTCCATGTGGTTTTCTCTATTTCTCCACTTTATAGAGACTCTCTTTTGTACATGGGTACCTGATCAAGCCTTTGTTGATGGGACCCATTTACTTTCAGTAGTTCTTTCTAGGTTTTTAGATTCTCCCAAAGTTCATCTTAAGGGGGGTTGTTAGAGTAATAAAGTGTTTTCTTATTAGTTAAATCATGTTTGATTTAATTACTAAGTCACTTATTACATCTTTCTACTTAAGCTAAAATTTAGGCATATAATAATTAATTACTTTATTAATTATTATTGTGCAACCTAGGTTTTACCCTTTTAGGGTTTTGATCTCCTTTTATAAGTATTGATCTCCTTTGTTTTCATAACTTTGTAATACATTATTCATTATTGAATTGCAACTTTTGTTTTTATACATCAAGAATGATTTCTCCTCTCTCATGGATCAATGTGTTCAGGCCTCCATAGCTTCTTGCTTCTTCTCTCTCTTTATGTGATAGGTGTTTGCATGCAGGTGTTCTTGGGAGATGTGGGTTGTTTTATCATCAAATCTAATAATTTTAGTGATTCCCTTTCTCCCTTTGAGTTCCTTCAAAACATGGGGCTAAAAATTGAAAATTTACAGTCAAGAGGCACCAAGAGGCCCAAAGAACCCTAAAAACCAACTAGACCCAATTTTAAGGCCCTATACATGCCCCCTATCCCATACAAGTAAACAAGGTAGGTTATTTTGGAGAGTTTACTTATACGAGTCAGGATGAGGGCTAATATGAGTCACCTTAACTTCTGCACTAGTACATTTTGCACCATTTTCCGATGCACTATTGGTCAAAGTTTCTACCCAACTCGGTCGAATGGTCAACCAACGGGTTCGTTGCTATTATTGGCATTGAAATATCGACCCATTAATGAACCCGTCGAATGATCGACTCCTCTATTGGTCAAAAATGAGGGCAACCTAGGCCAAAGATAACATTGGTAAGTGTTTGTGTATTGGTTGATCTTTCGACCAATATGGGTCAAAAACTTTGGTCGCTCCGACCAAGATGCCAAACTCGTGATGGTCATATTTCGACCAAATTTGGTTGAAATATTTAGTGGCTCCGACTAGGATGCCAAACCTACAACACCACATTTTGACACAAAATGGTTGATTTTAGGCCAGACTTTCAACGCAGGTGGGTTGAAATTTTGACGCAACGCGGAGTGTTTAAAAAAAAATTGAAGATAAATATCCAGACTAATCACCAACGGCATCCTGATCAGTGATTAGTCTAGCTATTTATCTTCAAGTGTCCACACTCATTCTGCTACTTGTTGCCAGCAGGTCCCTACTTGTTCTATTTTCCAGACTACTTTGGGCTCTAGCAATCCATCTGCTCTACTCTACGTGAAACTGTGGGTTTTTTCATTTTGTTTGAACTATTTGAGAGATAGGCTCTAACTGGTGATTCGTGAATTGGTAGATATTCCTCTTAGATGCCCACAACTCTTCAAATCTATTGGTGTGAATCCCCCAAAGGGTATTCTTCTCTATGGGCCTCCTGGTTCTGGGAAAACCTTAATTGCTAGGGTAGTGGAAAATGAAATCGGTGCCTTCTTTTTCTATATCAATGGACCTAAGATCATGTCAAAGTTGGCTGGAGAAAGTGAAAGCAATCTCCAGAAGGCTTTTGAGGAGGCTGAGAAGAATGCCCCATCCATTATATTTATTGATGAAATTGATTCTATAGCTCCCAAGAGGGAAAAAAAACCCACAGTGAAGTTGAGAGGAGAATTTTTTCTCAACTTCTTATGCTTATGGATGGACTTAAATCATGTGCCCATGTTATTGTTATGGGAGCAACTAACCAACCAAATAGTATTGATCCAGCACTCAGAAGGTTTAGAAGGTTCGACAGGGAGATTGATATTGGGGTTCTAGATGAAGTGGGCAGGTTGGAAGTGCTTCGCATCCATACAAAGAATATGAAGCTCTCTGATGATGTACGTATATTGGGGCCTTATTTTTTGTACTTCTATATATAATGTTAAATAGTTCTTGGATTTTGAAAGCATTTATTAATCTTTATGTTTCTTGATGGAGTATCTATTTATCTTTAGTTTTCTTGTTACAAGTTGATCTTGAAAAGATTGCTAAGGATACCCATGGATATGTTGGAGTAGATCTTGTCGCTTTGTGTACTGAGGTTGCACTTCAGTGCATTAGGGAAAAGATGGATGTTATAGACTTAGAAGATGAGACAATAGATGTTGAGATTCTAAACTCCATGCTCGTTAGTAATGAGCACTTCCAGACTACTTTGGGCTCTAGCAATCCATCTGCTAAAGCCATTGCTAACAAATGTCAGGCCAATTTCATCAATTTGAAGGGCCCTAAATTCTTAACAATGTGGTTTAGAGAGAGCGAGGCTAATATGAGGGAAATTTTTTATAAAGCTAGAGGATCAGCTCCTTGCATCCTATTTTTTTATGAGCTTGATTCTATTGCTACACAAGTGTGTTGATTTTTTATGAGTGAAGTTCAAGTTGAGGACGGTGAATATATTTGAGTAGGAATTTTGTTTGAACTATTTGAGATAGGCTCTCTAACTAGTGATGCATAACTAGTTTGCATGTTTGCAGCATGGAAGCAGTGTTGGGGATGATGGTGGTGCCGCAGATAGACTCCTTAACCAATTGTTGATGGAGATGGATGGTATGACAACCAAGAAAATAGTTTTCATTATTGGTGCTACAAAAAAACCCGATATATATTACATACAACTTTTAAAATTATAAATATACAAATCTATAAAATATACATATACAACATAAAAGGAAGTGTTGATGCATACTGACAAATAAAATAAGGAAAGCTTCTGCTCTCTTGATTTGTAAAATTTTCTCTACCTCTGCTTTTTCTTGTGTTGCCACCCTCATTCTTGCAACTAATATAAAAGAATGAAATGAATGATGGTGAAATTGAGAGAAATTTTGGGTAAATAAACTAAACAGATATAGAACAAAAATATGAACAAAGTTGAGGATAATGAGTTGGGTTTTCTTAAATAAATGAATACCATCAACCCATTTACAAAATGCAAAATTATAAGCTAGAAATCTCCAACAATATCATGGTAAAAAGGACATTTAGTATTGGATGTAAAAGTCTTGCCTGCATTTATTTCATTCATTGCTTTCTTGACATGCACATCAGCCTCTATATCCACAATAAGTGTTTGAGCTATCTCATATCCATAGTTTGACATAGCCTGTAAGCACAGAAATGAACGATTGAATCATACTGCATTCAAATTTGATCTTGTTTGATATTTAAGAGATATTTTACAGTAATCAATTGACAATACACATCAATAAATAAATGAAACTAATATGAATATATCAACCTTTTCAAGTTCTTCAACAGCTTTAGCAACCTCATTTTTTTGCTCAAAGATATCATCCAGATTCATCTTTGAAACACTGGAATGAACAACTGTAAATCATACATGGAAACAAGGTAGTTTATAAGAGAAGAGATATTATATGATAATACAAATCACATTAATCTAAAAGACTACTACACCATTTTGAAGATCATATCAATCAAATTAATTTGAATCCTCACAAGGCAAACATAACATTCAGGCATCCAAAATAATGGATACAAATTCACAAACTAATTTTCTTAAATCAACATTTCATCATATAAGAGGAACTGTCAATATTAATATTTTATCTCACAAATAGATTCAAATTCACAAATTAATTTTCTAGATTCAACATTTCATCATATAAGAAGAACTGAAGCAGACCTTTTGTGAGGGTATCAAGCATGCCGCTTGACTCCAAATATTTCCTGAAAGCTTCCTTCTTGGATTCATTTGCCTGCCATATAAGGATGACAAGCATTATCATAGAGCCTAAATGTTCAGTTCTTGTCATTGAATTCATGCATACAATCATCTACAATTACAGCACTAAAACAATTGATTTTTGAGCACATAAGAACTATTTGCTTAAGTAAATCCTAAGGGGACAACAAGTAAATTTATTCACATGGGTGTATTAGGCTATTAGCTATAGAATATCTATGCTACTTATAGATCCAACTGATATCTGATTCAACACTTCACCTACTCAAAAACACAAACCAATAAAATAATCCACATTAGGCCAAGAGAGGTTGACGCATTTAATACGAGAATACTTACACAAAATGAAGTTGAATCATGCCAGACAATGACAATGAGAAGTTGACTATTGGCCCATCTAGTTTTTTATTTGATAGTTGCCTGACAATGACACATTCAAAATGCACTTATGAGCAAAGACCTAGAACGAATGAAATTGATTAAATAATGAAGGTGTGTTAGTTTGAGCTTCACTTGGTTTCGAGAATACTTTAATATTCTCTACTTAATCAAGCCAACCACGTGAAGGTGGAAGCGCATCTGGCCTCACCCCCCTCCCCCTAACATCAATCTAAATTCCCCATTAACATCTAATTACACACTTCATTCATCCATTTATGAACTATAACATTCAATCAATACAATCACATAACATTCATTAATATGATATAACATTGATGCAAGAGCATCCTAGGATTCTTGGTAATCCTGTATCAACCAAAAATATGTTTGTTTTTGAAGGTAGATTATTAGTTTTGATCTTAGTTTGGTGGAGTTCTTGCTCAATTTGGGAGACTGGTTGCTCAGTTTTTGTGGTTACCGGGGTGCTCGGTCTCTGAAGAACGCTCGATAACTGAAGGTGTCAGTTCACTGGCGCTCAGCAATAACTGCGTTGCTCAGTCATGCCTGGTGTGGTCAGTCGACTGGTGCTCGATTATTTCTTCTATTGCTTAGTGTTCTTTCTTACCAACTGGATTATTTTGTTAGATCGGCTTGGCCGACTAGTGCATTTAATTTGGGTCATGCTCCTCATGTTATGGATTGACCATTGGATGTGTGGGGATCACCTAGATCTGGCGTGTTGCATTCTTCTATGAGATCTGGTGACCATTTGGGCCCATCTTTGAGAGTTTATTTATTTTGTAAGGCTTTGTGAGAGCCGACTGATGTTTTAGCATTTAATATTTGTTTGTAGGAGTTTATTGTTTCATCAGTCGACTTGTGGCTGGGAATCAATATTTATAGGATGCTTGGGTAGTTGTTTAGGGATCAGATTGTTGGAAGGAAGGTTAGTAGCCTGCGAGCTTAGGAACAGGAAGATCGCTTGGAAGTTGGAGTACAAGTTTAGATCTTTCCTGGGTGCCTACCAGTGTGTTTCCTGTAGCAGACCTGGAGTAGCTGGATGCTGATGTTGGGGAAAATATTTGGATCATGTGAGATCTTGTAGAATGTTACCTGCATTATAATTGGTTGTAACCGGGAAGGCTTTACAGCCCGGCACATTGCATGTAATCGGTGTTTCCATGAATAAAGACTTCTATTTCATTTCAAATTTGTTGTTTGTATTATGTATTTTCACTGCATATTAGTTTGGCTGCAAGGTCGGTCAATCCTTAATTGGATCCACCCACCTTGACTACATTAAACATTCATTAATTCGCAACACTAATCAACAATTCATTAACACATAACAATATTCATTAACATGACATATAATTCAATACTAATACACAACATTCATAGATAATTACTTAAAACAACATTCTTTCATTATCCAACAAAGTTAATCAAACAAGTTTTATCAAAGAACATATTTAAGAAATCATTTCTTTTTTAGGTTTTTCTTAGATTTCTTATTTAGGTAAAGGCTGACAGGAGAATCAATATTATCTTCCTCCTCTTTTGGTTGTGATCTCAAATTATGATGCTTCCTCATGTCTCAAGGAGGATGACGTTGCTGCACTAAAGGGGGGTCTGCTGCAATAACAAGTAAATGGGTTAAATTTGCATACTTTTTTTTACTGTTACATGTATTTCATTAACTAGTAGAACATAACATGCATTTTTATTTACCTGACAATGTCACATCATCATGTACAATAACATTTTGATCTTCTACCACCTCAACATGCTCAAAATGCTCTAAAATATTCAAAAAAAGGTTACACGGCCAATTGTAATTAAAGATGTTAAATTCTATTAATAATTACGTAATTTATTTCCAATAGAAAATTAATACCTCCAACACTGTGATGCACATCATGGCCTTCGTCATGCCCAGGTTCTGTGCTAGGATTTAAAGGCTGTAGTGAAATGTCATGCATATTGTTATCATGAAATAGTCAATTTATGTTCAAAATTAACTATTTAATTTGATTTACTTTTCATTTGACCAATTTACCTATGTCTCATATGGTGCAACAGATTCTTTGTTATGGCTTTGGGATTCTTGGCATAGGCATGCAACCACAACTGCATAGCCTTCCTTCAAGGCTATTCTCTTGTCTTCATCTGTGGGCTCTACATTGAATTTTGTGCCCTATATTTTTTGTTTAATATCATCACTTTTACATGTATGATTTGATTAAACAAAATTGTTTGCAACCTTATATATAAAAATTTGATATGAAATTCCAATGCTACTACTTACAAGTTGAGAGTGAATTTTCATATAGCCACCAAAGCCAAGTTTGTGTTTTCCAACATTTGTTAATCTCGCTTGTGTGGCTTTTGATGTGTCTTGCAATCTATAAAAGTTTGAAACATGTTAGATTATATATTTACAAAGATCACTAATTAGTGCATGATTACATTCTACTTAATACTATCACGACATACCTTCTTTTGTCATCTTGTAGTTGAATTCCACTACCCTTTAGCCTTTTCTCTTTTGCATCTTCCATTATTTCATTCCACTCCATCGGTGGAATCATAGGAGGACGCTCATACTTTGGGTTATCCTTTAGAGCCCTTCTATATTGGTCCCTCATAGTCTTTATATGTTTGGCTACTCTTGTAAGAATCTTGCCTTTGTCAAAACTTTTAATTCCAAAGAGGTCCTCTAAAGATTTAATGAGCTGATTTTTTAAGTCAGCGTCCTGATCATTCCACCTTTTTTGAAAAAACAAAATTGTTAGTTATCATAACTTTAATATAGTACAATAAATGAAAGATATGAAAAATATTGTACCAATATTATGAAGCTACGTACCTTTTACGTATGGTGGGCCCAAATAGCTTCAATGTCATTTCAAAAAGATGATCATAAAAAACATCATTTCCTACAAAAATAGCATGGGATTATCAATCCAAAATGAGTTATATATAAGTACACTATAATTACACTGTAAATAATAACAATTTTAGAGCACCTAGAAGCTTTGGTACTTTTAACGGAACCATATTGTTCTTGTTCATCAACAATGTCCCCGCAAACGAACCAACTAGTAACACGGGTTGATCCAGGAAATGGTTGATCTTCACTAGTACTGATCTGATATGTTCTTGTACCAGGTGTAGGTGTATCTATTAGTACACAAAATAGGTCCATACAGTGTATAAAATTCACACAAGAAAAATAATCAATTCATGATTAGCACATAACAAAATATAGAAAAATAAGGTTTTACCAGTTGTAGATGGTACAAAGGAAGATGTCTTCAAGCACCTTGTTGCGGACAATGCAACCATCGAATGCGAAATGTTAACTGAAGGAGGTGTCTGCACTTCATCATGAGTTGTAGAATACATTGTTAGCAAAGACATTTTCAATGGATAAATATTAAATGGGGTTATCCTTTAGAGCCCTTCTATATTGGTCCCTCACAGTCTTTATATGTTTGGTTGCTCTTGTAATAATCTTGCCTTTGTCAAAACTTTTAATTCCAAAGAGGTCCTCTAAA
Source organism: Chamaecyparis obtusa (assembly GCA_027943335.1). Taxonomy (NCBI): domain Eukaryota; kingdom Viridiplantae; phylum Streptophyta; class Pinopsida; order Cupressales; family Cupressaceae; genus Chamaecyparis; species Chamaecyparis obtusa. The sequence continues at coordinate 78,329 of BSBK01000284.1, read as the reverse complement.
GATTTAATGAGCTGATTTTTTAAGTCAGCATCCTGATCATTACACCTTTTTTGAAAAAACAAAATTGTTAGTTATCATAACTTTAATATAGTACAATAAATGAAAGATATGAAAAATATTGTACCAATATTATGAAGCTACATACCTTTTACGTATGGTGGGCCTAAATAGCTTCAATGTCATTTCAAAAAGATGATCATAAAAAACATCATTTCCTACAAAAATAGCATGGGATTATCAGTCCAAAATGAGTTATGTATAAGTAAACTACAATTACACTGTAAATAATAACAATTTTAGAGCACCTAGAAGCTTTGGTACTTTTAACGGAACCATATTGTTCTTGTTCATTAACAATGTCCCCACAAACAAACCAGTACTAGTAACATGGGTTGATCCAAGAAATGGTTGATCTTCACTAGTACTGATCTGAAATGTTCTTGTACCAGGTGTAGGTGTATCTATTAGTACACAAAATAGGTCCATACAGTGTATAAAATTCACACAAGAAAAATAATCAATTCGTGATTAGCACATAACAAAATATAGAAAAATAAGGTTTTACTAGTTGTAGATGGTATAGAGGAAGATGTTTGCAAGCACCTTGTTGCAGACAATGCAACCATCAAATGCGGAATGTTAACTGAAGGAGGTGTCTGCACTTCATCATGAGCTGTAGAATACATTGTTAGCAAAGACATTTGCAATGGACAAAGATTAAATGGGGTTATCCTTTAGAGCCCTTCTATATTGGTCCCTCGTAGTCTTTATATGTTTGGTTGCTCTTGTAAGAATCCTGCCTTTGTCAAAAAATTTAATTCCAAAAAGGTCCTCTAAAGATTTAATGAGCTGATTTTTTAAGTCAGCATCCTGATCATTCCACCTTTTTTGAAAAAACAAAATTGTTAGTTATCATAACTTTAATATAGTACAATAAATGAAGGATATGAAAAATATCGTACCAATATTATGAAGCTACGTACCTTTTACGTATGGTGGGCCCAAATAGCTTCAATGTCATTTCAAAAAAATGATCATAAAAAACATCATTTCCTACAAAAATAGCATGGGATTATCAGTCCAAAATGAGTTATGTATAAGTAAACTACAATTACACTATAAATAATAACAATTTTAGAGCACCTAGAAGCTTTGGTACTTTTAACAGAACCATATTGTTCTTGTTCATCAACAATGTCCCCGCAAACGAACCAGTACTAGTAACACGGGTTGATCCAGGAAATGGTTGATCTTCACTAGTACTGATTTGATCTGTTCTTGTACTAGGTGTAGGTGTATCTATTAGTACACAAAATAGGTCCATACAGTGTATAAAATTCACACAAGAAAAATAATCAATTCATGATTAGCACATAACAAAATATAGAAAAATAAGGTTTTACCAGTTGTAGATGGTACAGAGGAAGATGTCTTCAAGCACCTTGTTGCGGACAATGTAGCCATCGAATGTAGAATGTTAACTGAAGGAGGTGTCTGCACTTCATCATGAGTTGTAGAATACATTATTAGCAAAGACATTTGCAATGGATAAAGATTAAATGGGGTTATCCTTTAAAGCCCTTCTATATTGGTCCCTCACAGTCTTTATATGTTTTGCTGCTCTTGTAAGAATCTTGCCTTTGTCAAAAAATTTAATTCCAAAGAGGTCCTCTAAAGATTTAATGAGCTGATTTTTTAAGTCAGCGTCCTGATCATTCCACCTTTTTTGAAAAAATAAAATTGTTAGTTATCATAAGTTTAATATAGTACAATAAATGAAAGATATGAAAAATATTGTACCAATATTATGAAGCTACATACCTTTTACGTATGGTGGGCCCAAATAGCTTCAATGTCATTTCAAAAAGATGATCATAAAAAACATCATTTCCTACAAAAATAGCATGGGATTATCAGCCCAAAATGAGTTATGTATAAGTAAACTACAATTACACTATAAATAATAACAATTTTAGAGCACCTAGAAGCTTCGGTACTTTTAACGGAACCATATTGTTCTTGTTCATCAACAATGTCCCCACAAATGAACTAGTACTAGTAACATGGGTTGATCCAGGAAATGGTTGATCTTCATTAGTACTGATCTGATCTATTCTTGTACCAGGTGTAGGTGTATCTATTAGTACACAAAATAGGTCCATACAGTATATAAAATTCACACAAGAAAAATAATCAATTCATGATTAGCACATAACAAAATATAGAAAAATAAGGTTTTACCAATTGTAGATGGTACAGAGGAAGATGTCTACAAGCACCTTGTTGTCAACAATGCAGCCATCGAATGTGGAATGTTAACTAAAGGAGGTGTTTGCACTTCATCATGAGTTGTAGAATACATTGTTAGAAAAGACATTTGAAATGGATAAAGATTAAATGGGGTACTAGAAGCATCCCAAACATAAGTTGAGTCAATAATGCATACAAAGGTTAAATCAATGGTTAAAGGTTTAAGGATTATTTACATGAAGGTTGTGCGGCGCTACAACCCTCACCATGTTGATGACGTTTCACACATGTCAAAAAAATATGTAAGAAGAACACATCATATTTTAGATCATGATCCATAAGATAGTATAAAATATAAACATCTATTGAACTTTAATTATTGCTTAAGATTAATTACTACTTACATCAATAGAATTGACTCTACGTGTCAATTCTTCTTCGAGTTCCTTTGACTCCTCAGTTTCGTTTGCTTCCATTAGAAGGTTAAGAATTTCATTACCATTTAGTTTTTATTTGAGTAGCCATGAATACACAGTTAGATTTAGATTCTATGTCATCTCTAAATGCCGCATCAACTTCAGATCGAAATAGATCTGCTACCTCTTTTGCTTTTCTCTATCAATAAGTATCAAGTTGTGACATCAATATCAGTAAAATTCTATTAAAATAACTCCAAATCCATAAAGAAAAGAACATAATAATATCACATTTGTTTCTATATAATTTGAGGAATTACACTAATTAAAGTTTACCTTTGCTAAAGAAAGTGTACTGTGAGGAACATCCCCGCCTATATCTTGAGGTGGAATATCCATGTTGCCCTGTGACAAAGATTAGTAATTCTTAGCAATCAGAAGTGATTGGAGTCAATATTAACTGGAGGTAATTGGTTTAAATGCTATACTTACTGATCCCATGATAGGGAATTTTTTTTTATCTACATGATTCAAATTGTAATCTATTAGAAGCTCTTCCCCTGCATTTATTGATTTTATCGCACATACAAATACACGATTTCCCTCGCGTGCCTCAAATCTACAATTCAATCACTTATTAGTTGACACGGGTCGAGAAATATTTATAAAACCTACAATATTCCCTGTTTCTTTTTGCCTTCCATCAATATACATAGCAAGGCTTTTAGTTTGATCATTTGCTTTGCATTGTATATAATTTGCTGACAATGCATACCTACGCATACTTTTTTTATATTGCACAATCCACATCCAATTTTTGTAATTGCAACAAGGTCCTACATACTCCATCAATTCAACAACTTGATTATAATTGACCTTTATGCCATCCATGGAAAATAAGCCCAAACCATGTAATGAAGATGGAGCTATGCGATATATCCTTTCGTTAACAGAAAAATCAGTATTAACTGGAGGTAGTTCCTTGGGTACCCATTCTTTCTGAAGATGTGTGTACCTTAAGGGAACCTTCATGTCACCTTTGGTCTCATTATCATAAGAACATGACCCCCCTCAGCAAGGAAAAATTGTATTCATTTATCAAATTTTCTTCTAATCTTTTGACCTCTAGTTGATCTCCCTATTTTAGACCTACTAGATGTCTCACTTTTGTCTTTTATTCCCTCATTTTCCTCACTTGAGGAAGAGAGATCAGACAAATACCTATTTGGTGATACCTACAATCCATCAAATGAGATTTATAGTATGATCTATATATTTTGTTAACTAAAGAGAAGGAAACCAAATAATAAATTATACCTGTTGATCCATGTCAAAGGCGTTAAATTTCCTACATATGTAAATCATTTATCTTAAGTTAGCCAAAAATTACATGATATGTAAGCTACAAATTACATAGAAGACAAAATTTACATGATGCAAAATATACTCCATGACTATAGAGTTCAACACATAATAACTTAATTCAAATTTCTATGAATAAATCAATACCTCATACGTGGCATTTATCATACCTTGACATACATTTCATTGATCATGTTATTCATCATCCTCCTCATCCATGTCATCATCATGACCATCATCATCATCATCATCATCATCATCACCATCATCATGACTATCATCATCATGACCATCATCTTCATGACCATCATCAACATCACCAGAATCATCATCATTTTCTTCTTCTTCTTCTTCTTCATTGTGTAACAGTCATCTGTGATCATCATTTACTTCATCTTTTGATTCTTCAGTATCTTCTTCTTCCATCACATTATATTGTACCAACCTTCCCCTTGGATCATGTCTAACAACAAATGACCAACCCAGTTTATGTGGAATGACAAAGTAAAACACTTGCTCACATTGGCTTGGAAGAACATAGGGCTCATCTCCAACTGGCTCAAATGACCTTGTATTAATCATTGTAAATTCAATAACAGTCCTATCAGGATCATTTTGATTCAGTCATAGCATGTATCATTTGATGACAAATAAAAATAATTTGAATGAATTAAAGTTGCACTCAAGTATATCATCCAAAATGTCATAGTATCAATTTTCAGATTGTTGAGAATGTATGTCATTTCTAGATGAAATATTAGTGACCTTGAAGATTGCACTTATCCCAGAATCATAAGTTTTCTTCATGGCGTCTAACATTTTTATGCAAAATTTATGGCCATGGTAGTACATAGCTTTGTGGTGTTTGATCTACAATTATTCAAACATGTCAAGATTATTTGCATCGATCTGTGAGTTGATATTAAACTTATGGGTCATGGTTAGTAAACTTATACATACCTTTCTACCTCTTAAACCATATGCTAGATCAAGTACCATTGGCATAACATTGGGATCTCCATTACGATGAGATTTTTTAACCAATGATGCAACACCATCCCATGTTAATGAGCGACCATTTTCTTGAGATTGATGAATCCATACCGTCATCCAATCAAGATTGTTTGCAATATACAAATGTAGTGCATCTCACTCATGACCAACTGTAAAGAAAACAAATAGACTGCTTAGAAACAACTTATATTGAAGATCTATAAGAATTAATAAACTACAATAACATCGTATAATTACCTTTCACTTTCCTCAATCTACCTTTCCCCATCAAGTACTCCCCTTCAAATTTGTTAATAGAGTTGGGATCCCAAATGTGATCTACATGGATATTTTCTACAAACTTGGGAAGATATTCACTAATATACACCATGGTCTGGTATACCGTATATCCCTCCACCATAGAACTCTCAAGACGTGCTCTTTGTTGAACCAAGCCCTTCATAAATTTCAAGTGCCTCTCAACCATCTATATTGACCTAGTTTGTACAGGTCCACACAATTCAATCTCCTCAACTAGATGTATGAGGTTGTGTTCTTGAGCATTGAAAAAAGTTGGAGGTAGACACTTTTGCATTTCACACATAAGCTGGGAAATTTTCCTCTTCCAATATTTTATATCTTTTTTATCAATTTCTTTAGATGATAACCACCTGAAAGAGATTCAACTCGCAAGAACATATAAACAAGATTTTAGATAAAAAATATACAATAAATTACATAAAAAGTAAAGCAAGTCATAAATATAATAACACTTCTAACCTCATGAATTGTCCAAGATCGTATATAACTTTTTTAACACTATTGTCAAACTAGTCTAGAAGGGATAGAGGTAGGACATACTGCAATGATTAAAAAATGATCTTTTCAATATATTGTAAAATAATACAATAAAAAGTACATGCAATTTTACAAATATATTGTAAATAGAGAACATGACTTACCTTGACGAAGGTATGTCAATCATGTTTTTTCAACCCTGGCCCAAAATCACCTTTCTTTGATACAAGACTGCTTATATTTGTAGCAAATCCTGTTGGAAATTTTGTTTTTTTTATGACTTCTTTTAATGCATCACTTTGTTGCTCAGTTAATAACCAAGGAAGGGCACTCGTGTTTATGCAGTCTCCATTGCTATTTGATTCAATGAAATTTTTTAGTGCATGATTAGATTCATGAATGTCATTACAAATTTTGGCCATTTTTTCTTTGTCATGTCTTCCATCCAATATTTTCCATTGTGTCTCTGTTACATTCATTCCAATATGCATAGGATCAAACAAATGCACGATTGGGAGATCCTTGTAGTACGAAAACCTACTAAATTGACTAGGATAACTTTTTATTCCTTTGGGAAGTTGGTCATTGATGCCTTGATGACCTTCACGAGCATCAATAACATCATTAGTAAATAAAAGACAATATCAAAATCTAAATTTCAAACAAAAATCATCAGATGGAATGACATTACCTCGGTGATTTAGTCTATAGTATTCCAACTTCCATAGATGAGGTGTCATTCTTCATGGCCTTGATTTCATCTCTTCTTTCCCATTAAAAAGATGTTTTTTGATAGTTCAATACTTATGATTATTGTGGAGAAAGTGCCTAAACTCATCGAACACCTGCTTTCCTAAACTTCTTGAATGACAAGATTTCATCTTCGGACCTCAAACTGGACATGCAAATTTACCCTTTGTCTAAAGACCTAAAAGATATCGTACAATTGGAACTTAAACATAGAGCAATAATGTGTAAGCACTATAACATACCAAAAATATGTGACCTTAACATGAATATATAACATACTACAAAAATGAGTTAGCCCAGGGGCATCATGTATTGTCCATACAAGCATTGCATGGAATTGAAATTTTCTTTGTCCTATTGGTCTAGAGATGTCATACATAGTGATCCCATTCCATAAAATCAACAACTCATCAATAAGGGGCTCAATATACACGTTCATATCTTTAACTTGGTACTTACCTAGTTGAATGAACAAAAACATTACATAATTATTATGACCATCTTGATGTGGTGCTTATAAATTAATTTACATAACTATTAAATGAAAAAAATACCTAGTAAAATCATTGACAATATTATGTGCTCCTTTTTTATGGACATCCAAGGAGGAATGTTATTGTTAATAACAACAATAGGCCACACTGAGTATGTAGATCTCATATTTCCAAATGGATTGACATCATTCGCTACCACTGAAATCTTGAGATTACGAGGCTCTTCTTTAAAGTGTGGCCATATTTTTTCTATGTCTTTAAATGTAGAACCATCCACAGACATTTGCATAATGTCACCTTGACTTCTATTGTGTGCATGGCAATCCATAAATTGTGCCAAGCTAGTGCACCTAAATAATCGTTGAAGACGTGGAATAAGGGGAATGTACCGAAGACTCTTATGAGGCACCTTTTTTGTTATTTGATCTGACCAATATCTACTAGTATGACAAATAGGGCATTCTATTGCAAATTCATGATGTTTACGATATAGAATGTGATCATTGGGACATGCATGTATTCTCTGATACTGCATTCCAATTTGATTCATAATGGTAGATAATTCTCGATACAAATGAGGCAAAATGTTTGATGGTGGTAAGAAAAACTCACCTATCAACCTACAACAACAAATATGAATTGTTAATATAATGAATCATAATGGTATGCTAAATTTGAAGATGACAAAAATGGCATACCTTAGCATACATGACATTGCTACATTGGATAAACCATTCATAACCTTGAAGTTCACCAACAACACTATAGCGGAGAGAAGAGTTGTTTGGGAGCCTTGGTATAGGGGCTCGTATGCCTTCTCAATTATAGCTATATCAAGACCATCTTCATCATCATTATCATGTGTTAGTACCATCATCATGATCATCTTGATTAGCTACACCAATACCATCTTCTTCAATCATGTCCTCTGGCACATTATTAACTATGTCAATACCATCATCTTCAATTGTGTTCTCTGCCATAGGATCATCTTCTTCCATGGGAGCATTATTGTCAGCTTGGATATTCACACCTCCATGTTCCTCCAATTGGAAATCCACATTCACCAATCAACGAAAATTGTGCCCCCCTTCAATGTGACCATATTGCCTACAATGACTCTGGGCTGTTTTGATTAGAATTCTTTGATTCTTTAAGCCCTTACACTTTGTGCAAGGACAATAACATTTTTCAACATCTTTTCTTTGGAACTGAGACCACAATCTAGCAAGTGTCTCGTTATTTTGTCCTGGGTTCATATTGCCAGGTGTGGACTTTCTTCATAGGCTATAAATATACAAAATGTAAACATACAAACATTAGTAGTATCTTGTATATAATTAAAAAATATATATATTATAAGATTATACAAGATTTACAAACACACACAAATCATGCTCACTAGACCACGAAATATCAAAAAGGATAAGTATTTTGGGAGTTATCATTATTTTGGGAGTTACACAAATCTCCTCACTAGACTACTGAATTAGAGATTATAGAGAATATATTATGGAGTTGTACAGTCACATTGTCTAGTCTATAAAGATATACAATATATTTTTGCAAAAGAAACTTGCAATTGAAGATAATAACACATCATAATTTGGCATTGTAGTGGAGGTGATTCCATACCTAGTACAAATTATTTTCTCTAAAGCTTCCAGATGGTCTTTCTCTAGGAGCTGCATTAAGGCATTCAATTGAGCATTAATGCATTAATGCCCATCTATATCTAGGTTTGCATCACACATGCTTAAGGAAAAAGTTCCTAATACAACTGAAGAGAGTAATTAATATGGAAATTGAATCAAATGTAAGCAACATATGGCAAAAATTTTCAAAGACAGTGACAATTTAAAAGTATTGGAAAAATACAGTGTACAAGCAATGATAGTGTACCATGGGAAGTCACAATAAGTATGAACCCATAGAGGATTTTCATTGTTTCCTAAAAGAAGATCATTTTCAGAGTGAGATTTAGCTACATAGAGGTGAAGCCATGACATACAAAAGGTAAGATAACCTCAAAGTTTCTGACATATGATGCTATCATGTCAAAAGGACAACAAAGTGTAGTTTTTACAACAATGGAACAACCTTCTCTCTTAAAAGGAAAAACCATCATGTTATAGAGTTATTGAATATGGCCATTATCATGAGATCATAGGGCAAAACACATCTATCTACTATTAATGAACAATTTCTTCTATAGAGGAAATTTTGAATTCTATGCTCATGTGAAAAGGAAATGTCACTCAGTTTGAAGTCCTAATAGAATAAATATAATAAGAATACATTGACATATCATGCCTTATATCAGAATCAATCACAATAAGAAGATGGAACAACCATAAGGTACAAGCATGTGCAAGTCATTGTAATCATTGGAGATATGTTAAAGGTTAAGTACAATAGTAGAGCACAACCATGATACAATTAATGAAAGTGCCATAAAACACCATGATATTTATAATCAATCATAGAGAAAAGAAATAGTGACACAAATGATTCATATTTTAGTGCCACCAAATACTTTCCAAATAGTCATCAATGTATTAAAGCATTCCAAAGTATAGGATAGCAAGGTGCTTCAATACATAGCTGCAGTGATCAAAATAGTATTTTACAATATCATGAAGTAAACAAATGCAATGTTTCAAAATAAGGCAAACTAAAACAACAAATGACAAGCATTGTCATTAAACACAACATAAAAGGCATCTTTGACATTGACCCCTCAAAGAACAAGTTTGATGTTTTCATGTTTTGAAAGTTAACAAGGTTTATATTTTCATCATGAATACATGAAAACAAGCACAAAGGATCACAATAAGTAATCTCTAATATAAAGAAACACAATGACTATCAACATCAAAGCGGTGTTTTAGGAACTCAAACATCATCTAAAGATAATTTGTCATGTTCTCTTTCTTCTGCACTTTTACAGGATATTGAGCGTGAAAGAAAAAGAAGTGAGAACCCCGAGGCAATGGATGAGGATGATAGTGACGAGGTAGCTGAAATAAAGGTTGTTCATTTTGAGGAGTCGATGAAATATTCCCGAAGAAGTGTCAGTGATTCTGATATTTGGAAGTATCAAGCCTTTTCACAAACACTACAGCAATCTCGAGGCTTTGGTTCTAAATTTTGATTTCTAGATAGACCTGATGGTGCTTCTGCTGGTGCTTTGGATGTATTTTCTACAGAAAATAATAAAGATGATGATGACTTATATAGGTTGCACATCCACATCCACATTTGATATAAAATTTATTATTATAAAGTCTTTTTATGGAAATCTATTTTACATTAGTCTATATTATTCTGAAGCCTTGTTATAGAAATCTATTTTATATTAATCCTCAGAATTAGTTAGAAAATCTTCTTCTTTCTTTCTAAATTCATGAATGATTATATTTTTCTGCAGTAAATAGCATACATAACAGATAAACATGAAATCAGCAACAAATATTTACCTCTAAATACAACTCCAATGAATGAATAAAAGAAGAAAATGATAATGTTGATTAGGTATCCGGTAAATTAAATAGTTTAATCATGCAACGGATGTGGATGTGGATGTGCAACCTTATGCTTTTAGTACTAAGTCTTTGTTTTTCAAGCATACTAATTATAAGTACTTGAGGTATCAGGTTATTGATACGTCCCTGGTATTTTCATGCTTTTAATCTTATAAAATCATCAATTCTTAAGCATTAAGCATAGTAATAGGTCAATCTTCATTTAATTACAAAAATGAAACACCAATGAAGAAAATAATGAGCAGAAAATAATAGATATTATTAACATAGGTTGAAGCCAATCTCATCCTTCAATTATAAGAAGGATTCCCAAGCTCCTATTTGAAAATAATAGATATTATTGAAATAAGTGAAAGCCAATCTCATCCTTTCTCTTGTGATCTTATATCACGGGATTTCAAAGCTCCTATTTGAGAATAATAAACATTATAGACACATAAGTTGAAGCTAGTTCTTCCTTGCTCTTGTGATCTTATATCAAGGATTTCCTAAGCTACTTTATTCAAATTGGATAGTATTATCACTTGATATTCATACCTTCTCAATAAAAAGAAGTGTATCACTAGATGCCTAGTGACAAAATTCACCCTCTCTTGGTTTTAGATTGAGGCCAAGCAGTGCCAAGCTTTCAGCGGGATAAGGTTTAGTATCCATATGGAATTCAGCAACCACACTCTGCTTAAATCCATTTTTCTCATCCTTCAATGTTACCAAATACATATTTGTACTCTTCACATGGTGACAGTAATAAACTTTAAAAGGAAATAACATAGAGTGACAAGCCACATGCTTGATGGAGGAGGGAGCCAAGAGTTTTTCTCCCTTTACTGTAACCAAATAAATAAACATCATTGTAACACGGAGGAGTGAAAATCTCAAAGAGCATTCACGGCTTCTCCTTATTTTCAATGCTCAATCAAGTTGTTACTATTTAAATATGTCAACAAACTGGAATAATAGAAAACCCTAAAGAAGAATAATACAAAATAGAGAACGTAGAAAGCCTTCAAGCTGAGAAATGTGAAAATATTACAGAGAAACCCTTGACCATAACAATATATAATGGAACCCTCATTGAGCCATGAAAAGAACAGGTAAAAGACATAAAAAAGTGATATATTTTCTTGTGTTCTCCTTCAAAAAAATAGAGCCTAGGGAAAATCATGACGCATACCTAGCAACGAGCCCAGATTTGTAAAAAAGAGTCTCAGAGATCTTCTAATTAGAAATCTTCTAATTCGCATTTCCAGACAAACCTTGGGATGAAGCCGATGACACTCAACTAGATGAAGCAACGAGCCCAGATTTGTAAAAAAGATTTTCAGAGATCTTTGAATTCACATTTCGCGACCTGCAATTCCCTTGAAAAAAAAATTCGTGGTAATAATGAATGAGAAATGAAACCTTTTTTTTTTAAGTTATGCCCGCGTTTGTCAAAATTTTGACTCACACAGTATTGGTCAAAATTTTGACTAACACGGGCATAAATTTTTTTTAAAAATGAAAGTTTTCCTTCTATAATCTGACCAACCAAAACCTTTTTATTTCATAGTCGAACATTTTGGTAGAAAAACTAGGTAAAATGTAGTAGTGCTGGTACGAGTAAACAGGGCCAGAGGCTTTAAAATAGGCCTAAATTGCATGTAGAGGTCCCATATGAGTATTGGGAACCTCTGGTATGAGTATACATATGTACTCATATGAGAAACTAGAGATAGGGAATTTACATGTACAAGAATCCTCCTAGAACATAACGAGATTAGTCAAAAAGTGAGTTTTTTGCTTAAAAACCCTAAAAAATGCAATTATGAATGCTTGTGGGGTCCACCAGGCATGCCAAAATGTGATTAGAGAAACCCTAACCTATTCGAAACAAGAATAGACATTCAAACATTATCCTGACATCATATTCCTAGTATGCAGTAAAAATAATTTGCAAAGACACTTCAGATAGAGCTTAACAGGAGCACCCTATCACCGTTCGATTTGCTCTCGATTTAGGGATGTGGGTGTGCTCTTGAAACACTTAGATCATGTCCTTAATACATATTAGGAAGGTTTAGGATCAAATAGGGACCATGAGAACCCCATAGTGGCACAAAATTAGGTATAGAACACCTGATTTGCCCCTAGAGCCCCAAGGAGCCTAATGAAGCTAAAACGCAAATTAAGATAAGAATGATTATGCTAGATTGATTTTAAGCCAAAATATGAGTATAATTTGATGCACAAATTATTATAAAATCTTAATAATGAACTAGGTTAATCCATTAAGCTATTCTAGGATGAGTTAGAAAGCATAAAAGATAATGAAATCTAACAATTATGCTAAATGCTAAAATGATCTAGATACAAATGAGCATGATAACAATGCATGAATGATATGAACTAAGCTAATACTTTGCTCTTGGAAGGAGGAGTATTTATAGGATTTGAGGAAGGTCTCTGCTTAGGAAGGAGAGTTAGGGTCAGAGTCAGGGTTTGGGGTAGAGTCTCAGGTATGGTTAGGGGTAAGGTTAGATGGATGAGGGTTAAGGATTGCTCACACATATGTGAGAAACACTAGGGAAGTGTGTCTAGGGAACCAAGGTTAAAGAGAAGACATGGGCTTCATTATGAGGCTGTAAGAGCTTTAATGAGGGTGTAAGAGGCCATTAATGACTCTGTAAGGCTCATTAATGAGGGGGTTTGACCAAAAGTCAAAGGAGGGTGGATTAGACTAAGAAGGTTAGGAATCACCTTCTAAGTAGGTTTAGGAATGGTTTAGGAAAGTTTAGAAGGGTTTAGGGTTCTCTATAAGATTCTAGGGTTTTTAATTTATTTAAGGTTTGTGACATTATTTATCAAATAATGATGCAATAATTAGGAGGAAAATCATTTAAATTTGATTTAAATGCTTTTGGCCAGGGTTTCTGAATTAAATGTCTTTAATTAAAATAGGAGAAGGGATAATGACAATAAAAACTAATTAAATAATTAATAAATGATGACATCATTAGGGATTTTCTATAAAATAAAATATTTTTATTTTGGCAAAGGCATTTTAAGTGTCTACACTAAGTTGTCTGATTCTTTAGGTGACTAAGTTATGATGTCTTTATTATCAAAAGATCTAGGCACTTTAGTTTTCTATATTTCCTCATGCGGATGTGCATGTTATACTTATTCTTTCTAGTCCAATTAACATCTCATGTGCTTCTTCAATGTAAATAAACTACCACCATTAAATGAAGAGGAGTGGATGATAGTAATTTTAGGAGTTAGATTCATAAATAATTTGTTATCCTCTTCTCATAGATAGACAGAGACAGAAAGAAAATAGTTGAAAGATAGATGATGCAGTTGTGTTGTTGTACTGTTACACTTTATTTTCAACAATATAGTTGAGTTCAGTTTCAATGTGTAATCTATTTCTTTCTTAAGAATAAGAATCAAGGTTTATGTTGAGGTCCTAAATGTTGGCAAGTTGACTATACTATTGTATATGACTAGATATAGTGTTGTCATTATGGTAACAAAGTCATATAGAGTTTTGGAGTCAGCGCACATTATCATAAGGTCAAAATATGGCTAAGTATAGAAGATTGCACAGTTAGCAGAGCACCAGTAGATTAAAGCATCAGTGCACATGTATATGACCGAGTTATGGTATGCGCCCTTGAAGTTAAGTTGGTAAATGAGTATTCATGCTAAGTCTAAGAGCGCATGATCAGATGAGATAGTATGTCAAAGATACAGATAGTTGAAGTGGTACAGACAGTGAACGCCAGAATAGAACAGAGTATGCAGCCGACTGTTACTATTTTGATTAATGGTTATAATAATGTTTTGTAAAGGCTATGCACCTATTGTAATTAGGTTGTAGACATACATAAATATCTTTGTTTGTAAACATGCTTGAGCCAATTAACTTGGAAGCGTTGTATGTAATCGGTTATAGGCCGACCTAGTTAATTGTTTTTTTAGCGCATATAAATATTAGATGCGCCTTTGTAATAAAGGATGTGTATGGATATAGAGATAAGATAAGAAGAGCAAAGACATGTGAAGTGAAGATAGAATGAGTTAGAGCTTTACAAGGGGCTAAAGCATTAGCGCACAAAAGGAACTGATCAGACAAGCAGTGTCACAACACCAATTCATCCAACAGATATAGTGTGTATCTGAGATCAGAAGGTTGTAGCCTTCACCACTTAAGCACTAAGCTCTAGGACAGTGTCCACACCCCTAATAGGGTTATTTTAAAATACTCCTAATAGGGTCTGACCTTTGACTAGGTTACTGTACTAAAAGCATTGTAAAGAATAACTCCTAACAGGGTTGCAGATATTCTAACAAGGATCATAAAACACTAGTGTAGTTCTTAGTGGGTGTCAATTCCCACCAAGGTTTTTACCTATTTGGATTTCCCCATAACCATATTGGTGTTATGTGTTGTGAGTGTTTATCTTGTTCATATTGATGTTCATTTCAGTACTTAAGCAATCAAGTGAAGTTTCAAGAGTTAAGAAATTAATAAGATATAAGTGAACACTAATTCACCACCCCCCCCCCCCCCTGCTCCCTCTCAGTGTTTGCATTCCTAACACTAAATTGTTCATAGTTAGCTTCACTCATCCAAGGGGGCCCACTTTGCGAGTAAGCCTTGGTCTTTTTCCTACTTTCTAGTTTGTATTTAGAGCTTAGACTGCTCCTACAGTCGAAGACTGGCAGAGAAGATCCTTCTCGTAAAATTTGAATATATTACTTAATGCAGTTTGTTCCTTATGTTGTTAGGTTAGGAATTCATTTCTAGAATTTACTTTCCTACAAATTTACTAATGAATTTGATATTCTTCAAAAAGGAACTTAGTGCATATATCTTGTTGCATCATTTCAAGTCTACGTCCCTAGTTTGATATTTAAATGAACCTTGAAATAGGTACATAGTTACTTATTGGATGTCTAATCCTTAAGTATGAGAGATTTTTTCTGGCCAACAACCCTATTTTGAAGGAAAACAAAACCATTTTGAAGTTTATTTTGTGTCCTTTGGATGATATTCAAACCCCTAACTTTTATTGGAGAACCCTATTCATTTTTTAGCACCACATGGGTAAGAGGGAAACATACGTGGATTGTGGCTATGTGCAGAGATGAAGAAATGAGATGAAAATTTTCTACCTTATTTACATGCATAGTCAGATTGAAAGAATCAATACTGTAATGCTAAAATACACCATCTTATGAAACAACAAGTTTTTTGCAATAGTATTCTTCAGATTGTGGGGGAAATGTATATATGCATATGCAGTTGTGGAATTAGATTCAAATCATTAAAACACCATTTTCAAACACAATCTCATTCATGTATATACAACTATAGAACTAGATTCAAATCATTGAAATAAATACAATTGGAAAGACAAATTATTTGCATCTTTCAAAATTTTTAAAAAAATACAATTTTAAGAAGAATACAACCAAGCTACTCATAGATGTAATATAAATGATTAAAAATTAAATAAAGGTAGAAATAATACCCTTGCTAGGAAGAATTCAAATAAATACACTGCAAAAAAAAAAAATATTAAAAAAATGATGAAAGATGCAAAGAAATAATTTAACCTATATGATAACCTATGGCTGGTAGAGCCCAATCTAACCCAAGCAAAAGCTTGTCACTCATGGAAGGCTTGGGTTATTTGCACAGAGGTTATTTGGATGATATATGTCTAATGATCAAAATTCCTTGTGTGGAAGAAGGAAAAAATGTTAATTAAAGATTTCTCAACTTCTCTAGCCATAACTAAAATAACCAAATTATGAAGTGGAAAGAGAGAAAGATAAAATGAAAATAGAGAACACACAGATTTATCGTGGTATGACAAATTGCCTATGTCCACACTGAGTAGGGGAATAATTTTATTAATTAGTAAACAAAATTATAACATCCAATTACAGTAGAAGTGCATATAAATACATCTCCAACTTGACTCTTGAATATCCAATTAAGGAGTTGAATAGACAAGGTCAATTATAGGGAAAGGAAGGAGACATTTGGGCTTCACACCCCCAACAATCTCCCACTTGAAGACCAACCAATGATGTAACAAGTCATTCCCCCACTTGGATCCCTATTATCACATGTTGGTAATGTTGAGAGAAGCTTGACAAAACTCGAACTTCTCCCATGTAACAACCTTTGTCAATGCATCAACTAGGTTTACCTTGGTGTCAATCTTCTCCACATGAATCTTTCCCTCTTCAATGATATGTCGAATATAATGATAACACAACTCAATGTGTTTGGAGCATCACTAAGAAGTATAATGTTTAGTCATGAAAATGGCACTACTGTTGTCACAAAACATAGCAAAATTTGATTGCTTCAAGCCTATTTATTTCAACAACAACTGCAACCATACCATCTCCTTGGCTCCTTCAGAAAGAGCCATGTACTCAACCTTCACAGATGATTGAGCAATAAAAGTTTGTAATTTAGAGCCCCAACTGATTGCTACCCCAGAAAATGTAAAAACATAACCAAAAGTGGATCTTTGTTTATCTAAGTCTCCACCAAGATCACAATCCACAAATCCTTGCAATCGTGCCTTATCCTCTCCAAAACACAAAGAAAAATTAGAGGTACCTTTTAAGTACCTGAGGATCCATTCAACAACCTTCCAATGAGGTTTACCTGAATTACTCATATATTTCCTGGATCACATCCCGGATTCCAGGATTATATCTGGGAGAAGGATCGCATTTGGTAAAATCCAAAATCACATGTGGAGATCTGGGTCACATTTGGTAAATTGGGTCATTTTGGGGAAATAGGATCGCATGTGGTAAAATTTAGGATTGCATCTAGGAGAATTAATTGTATTTTTTAGTTTTCTAACCCCTAATAGTTTAGGTTATTGATTTCTCTAGTTTTTGATAGCTTAACTGTGGTTTGCAGGTCCAAAGATAGAAACCCAAATACTAACCATTGTTTATGATTTGCTTTAAGAGGATAAAATGAACTTTATGCTTTTGTTTTTTAGCACTTAATTGCAATTTAATTTCACTTTGTAAATCAATCAGAGGAGTATGCTCTTTTCCCCTTGAGGGAAAACTAGAAACTCAAAAATTGGCTTACACTTTGGAGTTAAATTGAGGAATGAATGCTAACAATTGCATATTCAATTTTCTTTAAAGCATTATCATTTGAGAATTCTTTGAAATTTGGATTTCTAACAAGCTAACAAGATAATGGGTGAACTTGATGTTTTTGTTTGACTTTGAAAATCCTAATGGTGGTTTGCAGGTCATTTGTCCAAGACAATATCAAACAAAAGATTACTAATGCTTGTCATGCAGGTTGCCTCTAAAGAAAGATCAAAACAAAACTTCATGCTTGGTTTTTCTAGGAATATTAAAACAATTTGAGATCAAGTTACAAATCAATTAGAGGATTATGATCTTTTCCCCTTGAGGGAAAATCAGAAACTCAAACATTGCCTTGTTATTTGGCATCAAATTGGAGTAATTAAATCTTAAATTTGCATGATGTGTTTGGGATTTTTGGTATGAGATAGGAGATTATGCTCTTCTCCTTTTTGGAGAATCAGAAATCCAAACCTCACTATCATTTATCCATTTGCTTTATTTTACACCTTTAGAGGGCCTGCCAGTTGAGGGAAAAATCTCCCGGGAACGACCCAAGTGGGGACAAGTCTTACGCTGACTCTTCCATCCCACTATGAAATTTGACACTTCCTTGAGGCTAAAGCCTTTGAATACATGATCTATCTTGTCTTGGTATATTGATGAGAAATCCCAATGACAGACTTTGATTTTGTGTAGAGAGGAGCCGCTTCAATCTTGCTTGCGAGACTACACACTTTCAGGTTCCTATAGGGCTTACAGCCTCAATCCTGCTTGCGGGACTATGGGAGATGGTTGTGAACGGATGCCTTCATTAAAAGCCTTATGTTAGATGCTAATTGGATCACCCCCGAAAGGTTGTTATCACTTGTGTGAGGCAAATAGTAATTGCCCCAAGACATTCACCATATCAAGCCCCCATTGACGTTACTACTCGGATAATATGGGCTCCAATATCCATTGCATGTTATTGGATTGCCATATTCTGAGGAGTCTTTGGGTGTGTTCCTAAGTCAGTGAACAAGTGGTTACAATCTCTACCTAGTATAAAGTAGGTTAGGTGTGTCTAATTAAAATGATTGATTGGCATATCTTAAATACAAATTCAGATAATCCTCCCCAAATGAACAAGAACGGAGCATTTACAAGCATTTACAAGCACCTACAAGTCACTGGAATCTGACAGACATGACCCATTTTCCAAAAAACACTAAAATTACAAAATTCTTGACATCATAAAATCGCATCCCGAGTTCCTAAGTTGCATCCCGCATCCCAGATCGCATCTATTCAAACCTGGGTTGCATTTGGTAGTCACACCATTTCCCAAGTCACATCTGGTGAACATTCCATTTCTTGAGTCGCATACGATATATCCTGAGTCTCATCTAAGGTTCCAAATTATCTGCCAGTCATTGTATAGGATCACATCCGAGATAGAGAGTACTTCCATACACCCCAAAAATAAAAATTTTACATTTTCAGATACCCATTTGGCCCATTAGTAAAGTCTTGTTGCCAAAACACAGTCATCTGATAACTAGAAAGAGTCATCTTTGAAAACATCTTGTCATCTTGCATGGTCCAAATCTGCATTGTCCAATTGTGGAGTCAATTTATCCAATCAACTATAACCAAGTTCTCAACTCATAAACAGGGCACTTTGACACCCTTTGACACTAAAACTTTCACACTATCAAACTCACTTGCACTTTGGTTCCCAACTCACAAACAGGGCACTTTGACACCCTTTGATGTTGGATCCATAAAACAACATTTTAAACCCACTCTTGCATCCTTGGATCCACAATCAGACATTGCAAATAATCAGACCCACTTTAAACACAAGACATTCATTGGTTCCTCAATCTAGTTTTCATGGTTGTTACAAGGCACAAATCTTACCATTTTGGAAAGAACCCATTCACAGATGAAGTACAATTGCTCACATTTGAAACAGGAGAAACCTCAAGAATCAATCCCTTATTTGGCACTACACCCAGCACTACTCATACAGCGACACCCGAACAAATAAACATGAATAACCAAGAAGATTACTGATGGGATGAAAGATACCATGACCAAGATAACCAAGAAGAACATGATAAACAAAAAGAAGAGATACAATATCGTGAAACATATCAGGATGATGATGACGAAGATCCCACTGAAAAAGAATACCAAAAAGCTGTAAACAGCAAATGATTCAACAAAATGCTTGATAGAGCTTTGGAAGAAAACAAATAGAATGACTTCCTAGAACTCACTTCTTGAGGTGTGAAATTACCAAAGGATTATGATGTGAGTCAACTCAAGCAAAATGAATACCTTAGTCCTCTATCAATTCTAACAAGGCAACTAACTACTTTATGAACAAAAATCCAAGAACTCAAGAAAGAAAAAGGACAAACCAAAACAATCATATTCCTTGGTACATATATGTCCTTTCCCTTTTGACAAGGGACTCAAGATGATTCCATTTCCTAGAAACATCACGGTACCAACATATGACAAATACATGGGAAATTCAGACCCTCAAGATCATGTGAGGGAATTTTTCACAATTAGTATGGAGTTCATGCATGAGCAAACATATCTAATGAGACTATTTCCATGAAGTTTAGGTGGACAAGCTATGGATTGGTTCTCAAAGTTACCCATGGGAATCAAGACGTTTGATGAAATCGTGCAAAAATTCATACAACACTACTCCTACAACATCCAACACACAGTAACAATTTTGGATTTGTGCAACACCAAGCAGAAAATGGGAGAATCATTCTTGAACTTCTTGTAATGATGGAGAATAATATTTGCACGATATGCTAGGCAGATACCTGAAAATGAAAAAATGGACATCTTCATTAATAACTTGGCTCCTGAAATGAACTTTCCTATACAATTGCAAGGACCACCAAGTTTTGATAAAATGATAGACAGTGCAATCAAAATTGAGGAGGTCTTGATCAAGAAAGGTGAAATCTCCATCCACAAAGATAATAAAGACAAATATTATCCTCCAAGGATAAATAAAAGTATGGAAATAAGAACAACAAGAATGTGGTTAATGATGGAGTTGTTGACACTCATAATGTTAAACCAAAACTAGAGGTCTTTAATCTTACAACAAACCTCCAAGAAACAAGAATTCAAATTCTATGATGACTCCAACGGCTAATAAAACTTTGGACAAACCTCCTCCTCCTCGAAGAGAGCCTTGGGAAAAAAGACCAAAGAGGACATTCACACCATTGGGAGACACCTTGGAAGTGGTCTTGAAATCACTCATGGATAACAAAATCATCACAATCCCTGATTCTAAACCTTGGGAACCAGAAATAAAACCCAAGTGGTGGAACGATAACAATTATTGTGATTTTCATTGTAACAAAGGACACAAGACCAACAATTATATGAAGTTGAGACATGTCATCCAAGATTTTATTGAAGAAGGCAAAGTCAAGGTAGATGGACATCACACAAACAATGACCATAAAGTATTTCAAATACCATTACCTAACTATGAGAAAGGAGAATCTTCAAAGAGTAACAAAATCAACTACACATATTCTGATAATGACAATGTAATTCATATGGTGGAACCATGTGAATATTCCATCAATATGATCACTCTAAAAGGAGTTAAAAACAAAACTGAATCTTCCAATGCTATAACATGAAGTCAAGCTAAGCTCACTCTCAAAGGGGCTTCAACATCTAAAGAATCGGCTACTACAACAACAACATCTAAACAAGTGGCACTACCACCAAAGTTTAATCTTGTGGATCAATTACAAAATACTTCCACTCAAATATCTATCCTAGAGTTGTTGAAAATATCCCCTAGTCATAGGGAGGTTCTTGATCAAGCCCTAATTAGCACTAACGTACCAAAAGATCTAGATGTGGATAGATTCCAAGCTATGGTTGGTCACTTGAATTCCCTACATTACCTATCTTTTTCTAAAGAGGATGATAAATAATTGAGCCAACCACATAACCAACCTTTGCATTTAGAAGTCCTTATTCACAAACATCAGGTCAAACGTGTCTTGATAGATGGAGGCGCTAGTTTGAACATTTTCACCTACAATTTGATAAAATAGTTGGGCTTCGTAGAACATGAAATTGATCCTAGAAGAAAGACAACTATCAAGGCTTATGATGAAGAAGAGAGATCATCCAAAGGATTAGTTGTTTTACCTATCAGAGTGGGACCAGTGGAGCAAGATGTCTTATGTCAAGTTCTCGATCTACCCCTAGCTTACAACATTCTTCTTGGAAGACCATGGATACACTCAATGCAGGTTGTGCCTTCAACTTAGTATCAATACCTAAAATTTCTTCATAATGGATTAGAGGTCATTATTCCAGCAGATACTACATACTCTTGCAACAATCTCAAGCAAATAGAAAGCATGGTTCCTCATAACAAGGAAAGCTCTCACAATGTGGAAACATCAAAAGAAATGGTTTTTAAAAGCTTTGCTAAAAATATCAACATCCAAGAAACAAGCATGGGAGAGTACAAGATAAACCCCACAATATCTTTAAGAGATCTTTCCATATCTCCTAGAACACAAGGAAGACCTTCATCAACATTTACACCTTCCAATGGCAGTGCTCTAACTATACATGAAGGAACCGGAATGGTGAAAGTAAAAATATCCCTTGAAGAATAAAATGAAGAAAAGGCTATTTTGCAATGGCTTTACAAAGAAAATGAAGAGGATGGAAATGTAAAACATATGGAAATAGCCCCTAACAAATATGGAAAGGGATACAAAATCATGAAATAGATGGGTTACAAAGGAAAAGAACCATTGGAACAACACAACAAAGGAATAGTGGAACCCCTACACATGGATTTTAGAAATCCTAAAGACAAGACTGGATTGGGTTTTAGAGAAGCAATATTTCATCCTGTAGCAAAAAGTGGTCCTATATTTGATAGATCGGGAGACTCAGATGATGAAGAAGTAGAAGGACAACCTATTTCCTATGAAAGGTTTCCACTATTGCAAGGAGATCCACTACCAGAAATTGGTACCAATGTTGAACAAGAACCAGAAGAAGAACAAACAAGAGAACCTAGCACAAAGCAAGAACAACAGAGTCTTATTGATGACACACCTCATTTTGATGAGGAACCTCTGCAAGAAATATTGTAAGAAGAAGAGAATCATGATCCTAAAGAGGAAGGAGTGCCCATGACTATTGCCCATTTCTTGAGAGTTTCAGATGACAGTCAAGTGGACTCACATGAGTAAGAGTGGGATGCCCTATCTGATGCTACCATGGACATAGAAGTGGATGTAATACACAAATTTGCACCTAGAGTCTTAACTGAAGAAGGAGAAAGTTCAAATGTTAGATCACTAGAGTTAAATTTTCATAACACTAACATAAACTATAATAATAATGAACATGACTCTAATAATCCTAACATCTATTTAGAAGCAAACTTAATAGATGACATCTAGCAAGTTAATAACATTGATAATAACATGGTGATCTCTCTTGAACCTACTGAATCTTTGTCCTTGAAATACCCTAACTTGATAGACTAGGATGAACCTACAAACACAAGCTTACTATCCTTTGACAATGACTATTCCATAGCCTGTTATCTAAATGCTTGTGAACCCTTCCTTTCTTCCACCAGTGTAAAGAGTGAAACTATGACTGAGGAGGATATCAAGTTTCTCAGTCTCAAAAAGAAAAAGAAAAAGAACAAGAGGTCTGATGGTGAAAAACACCTAGTGGCAGTATTAGATCCTAAAAGATAAAAAGACATATCTGATGGTGAAAACCTCCTTGATGTGTTAAAGGATAGGATTATTGATATCCTCCCAGATCACTTTCAAGAAAGATCATCAATTTTGATTGAACCTACACAACCCATTAATTTGGGAACAACAGAATCTCCTCAGCTAGTTCACATTGCTCAATCATTGACAGAAGATGAAAAGATCCAATTCACCAATTTCTTCCAAGAAAAGAAGGTCAACTTTGCTTGGTCCTACTTAGACATGCCTGGGTTGGACACAGACTTGATCATGCACCACTTGTCTATTTCACTTGATGTAAAACTAGTAAAGAAAAAACTCAGAAAGATGAATCCACATGTGCCATTGCTAGTAAAAGCAAAATTAGAAAAACTATTGAAGGTTGGATTCATTAGGGCTATTGATTATGTAGAGTGGATCTCCAACATCATTCCTATTTCTAAAGAAGATAATTCCATCAGAGTTTGCACAAACTTTAGAGATCTCAACAAGGCTTTCCCTAAAGATGATTTTCCACTTCCAAACATTGATATGATTGTGGACTTAACAACAGGCTATGAAATGTATTCGTTAATGGATGGATTTTTTAGGATATAATCAAATCAAAATTACTCCTGAGGATCAAGAGAAAATAGCATTCACGTGTGCTTGGGGAACCTATTGTTGGAATGTGATGTCATTCGGTCTAAAGAATGTAGGTGCAACTTACCAAAGAGAAATGACCACTATATTCCATGACATGATGCATAAGAACATGGAAGACTATGAAGATGACACCTTAGCTAAGTCAAAGATAAGAGCTACACACATAGAAGACCTAAGGAAGATCTTTGATAGAATGGAACAGTTCCAGTTAAGACTTAATCCTAAAAAGTGTGCATTTGGCGTGTCATCTGGAAAACTGTTAGGATTCATAGTTTCAGCAAAGGGAATTGAAGTGGATCCAGTGAAAGTAAAAGCTGTTCTAGAGATGCAACCACCAAGGAACATTAGTCAAATGAGAACACTACAAGGAAAGCTACAATCCATAAGAAGATTCATCTCTCAACTAGTGGACAAAGCACAACCTTTCACCAAGTTGATGCATAAGGGAACCACTTTCACTTGGGATGAGCAATGTGAAGACAATTTTACCCAAGTTAAGAAATATCTGATGAATCCTCCAATTCTAATGGCACCAATTTATGGAAAACCTCTATTTATCTACATATCAGCTACATATACATCATTAGGGGTATTACTTGCACAAGAGGATGAAGCAAAGAAAGAAAGATCCATATATTACATTAGAAGGACCTTAGTCACATTTGAGCTAAACTATTCAATGATTGAAAAGGCATGCTTAGCAGTAGTGTTCACATCTCAAAAGCTTAGAAATTACATGTTAGCACACAAGGTGAAGTTGGTAGCCAAAATTGATCCACTTAAATACTTGTTGAACAAAGCAATGCTGACATGAAGACTAGTTAAGTGGGTCTTGATCCTAAGTGAATTTGATATTGAATATGTGGATAGAAAAGATATTAAAGGACAAGTGATTACTGATCAACTTGTAGAGACACCATTTGTACACACAAAAGTAGTGCACTTCTATGAATCCTTACATGCAAGGAAACTCAAGAATGAGCCCTCACAAATCGATCCATAGCTCTCTATGCATGGAGTTGCAAGGGACTATGGTGTATTTGCTCTCAGCTAGAGCTACAAGCTCATGACCTTGCTAGTCAACCACACAATGAGAGATTCCAAATGAATGCAATGATATGCAAATCTATATGAGAATGCAAATTAATCTTATGAGAATGAAGATGCAATTAAGCTATGAAAATAGAAATGAAAGAGTTACAAACCCTCTAATTAAACTATGTGAGATTAATCTAAAACATGAAAGGAAATGATACCATGATGATGCAACTATGATGCAAGCTAGGATGTGATGTAGATGCAAAATGAATGCCAATGATGCTCCAAATTTTCAAAACTTGATGCAAGAATATCTCCAAAAGCTTCAATGACTTAGAAAACCTGTAGCATAATAATAGCATAAAAGAGAATGGATATGCATAAAAGAGAATGGATATGAAAATGAAGAAGAGAGCTCTTCTTTTATAGGAGGTGAAAAATCAATGGACCATGGAGATTAAGAGGCAAAAGACTTAATCCACGATGGAGAAAAAAAGAAGCTTGATCCTTGTGCACAAATATCTTCCAATAAGAAAATTATAAGCATTTACTTTATGTTGAGCATTTAATTTATGTCCATGTGAGGCAAAAGTACTTTTCTTTTATTTTTTATTTTATTTTTCTTTATAAATAAGAATTAAATGCTTTATTTGTGCAACATAGGATAAGAAGAAAAGTGGGGATTTTTTATTTAAATAAAAGGGGAGGAAATTCCTTTTAATTAAATAAAGGCTTAGGATAAAATTATTTTATTATTTAATTAAAAGAGATTTTTAATTAATTAAAAGAGAGCAAGTTCTCTTAATTAAATAAGATTTTTATTTTTATTTTCTCTTTTAAATTAAATAAAATTCAAACCTTAGGAAATATTGAATTGATTATGATTTGATCAAGGAAATTGATATAATTGATAAAATGTTGATATTTGAAAATATTGATTCAGGGATTTGATAAATTGAGAAATGGGGGCCCAAAGTCTAGGCGACCATTTTAGGGTGCATACATTTGCCCCTCTTTGACTAATGTGTGATCGATTTGGGAACACATGTAGTCAAAGAATGAAGTTGAAATGTGAGATCGATATGGGATCACAAAACAACTTAGATGTGAGGTCGATTCAGGATCACATCAAGACAAACATAAACAAAAGCTGAAAGACAAGACCAAAACCGTCACTGCTAGGTGCAAATCAAGCCTTAGACAAAACTATCACCGTCGCTGCTAGGCAATAATCAAATCTAAAAAATAGGAGATAAAAATTGAAAGACAAAATCACCACCGTCGCTGCTAGGTGATAATCAAGTCTAAAAATAAGAATCTCAAGCTGAGCTAAATGATAAAGCTAAATCAAAGATTAAAGCTGATAGGTATTGCCCCCTCGGAATTGAAATTGAAATCAGATAGAGGAGAACAACAAATTGATAAACCTGATCAAGTCACAATAAATCATAATCGAAGGATGGAGCATGATAGGATAACCATCAAACAGTGAAGATATGCCCCAGGTTGACTAGGTTTGACTGGGAAAGATATAGGATAAAGATTAAGTCAAACCTCAAAGAGAGGAAGCGAAAGGGGTGAATGAAAGACTAGAAGGTTGAAAGACATGGAAATGAAGAAATTCTATCAGAAATCGAAGAATTGTGCCTCAAAAGGTCAGTCAACGTGACTCAGATTTCGGTTTTGAGTCCGAAATGGATAGGAAATGATGTGACATGAAAGACCAAAAATGAAAGAGATGATCAAGAAGAATCAAAAAATGAGCATAGTTGACCAACTAGTCCATAGATGATAAAAAGAAGAGCTCTCTCCATATGCAAGATGCAAAAAACTAAACTATGATGAACCTAAGAATGCAAGCTACTATGAAAGTGGTTGACTTGCAAGGTCACAATGCTTATAGACATCTAATTATCATCATCGAGCGTTATTGGTAGCGTCGTAAGATCATACAATGCACACTAGCATAACTATGTGGATATGAATATGATCTTTATCAGATAGAAATGTGGAAATCTCACCAAGGCATCAAAGACATGTAGGTCAAGATGACTAATGCAGTGAGATCACCTAAATTTGATGTGGTGAGATTATGTTTGTATCAAGACACATGAAAGTTAGGATAACTAGAAGCATGCACTCGCAAAACAGTCAAGGATAATACCTTGTCAATCCATAGTGTCAAGTAAGACTAGCATAAATGCTCATGACAGTTAGGATCAACAAAATATACCCACAAGTAGATAAAGAAATAAAACATGTTCTCATACCTCAGTCTTCTAGCTGTGCATCATCGAAAACTTCTCAGGGAGAGACCACTCATCAAAGAAATCGTCATAGACAACACACAAAGAAAAATAAAGTCAACATATCTCAACGAGTTGATTGTTTAAGTGCATGTGTGTTGGTCATAGAGTCAAACTCTGGTTATCACATCTGCAAATGAGAAATATCGCAGCATACTAGACTGTAGGGTAAGACATCTGATAAGTGTTAAGAAACACTCGACGCAAGGGTAGTGTTGAAAAACACTATTTGGGGTGGTGTTGAAAAACACCTGTTGTGAAATGCCCCAAGAGACAAACACACCTAAAAGACCTATGCTAACAGGTATGCCCCTTAGACAAAGACAAAGACCAATTCCAAACCAAGTCAAATAAGGTCAAGGCATGACAGAGAAAGGCTAAGTGTCGAGGACGCATGCTAACAAATAGGGGTGCAAAGGCCTCAAGTAGCCCCTGTTTCCAGGTTTTCACCACTTGGATTTATTGAATTTTTTCTTTTTTTTCTTTTTTTGTATTTTTTCTACCAAGGCGCCTGTTTCCAGGTTTTCACTAAGGCACTTTTTCTTTTTCTTTTTTGTATTTTGAATTTTTTGTATTTTTTCAGGACTTTTTATGCTTTTTAGGATTTTTTCAACATCATATATGATTTTTTTTTGTATTTTTTTCAGGATCCATAAATATGTACAAAGGATGCCCCCAGACAGAATGGGCATTAAACTCATGAGCAAGATCACATCGTGTAGTCCCAATGTCTAGAAATGTGGAGGACAAGATGGATAAGCAAGCTGGTGAATGAGATAGAGGAAAGGAGAATGAAGGCAAATGGAGGGAAAAAATCCTCAAGGTCAAACTCCTCAAGAGTACCCAAGCTAGGGAAAAAAATTATCATGCAAAGCACATTTGGATAAGCAATGAAAGGATAGCATGGGATAAGCCACAAAAGTGTAATGCAAAAGAAGGAAATGATGTAGTCCAAAGGAGTAGACATGTCAAGAGGCTTCATAGCATCGTGTTTTACTCTTTTTATTAGATCAAGACCAAAGGGGAAAAAGATAGCAAAAGGCTAGAAGGAATGGAGGAAAATAAATATGAAGGCTAAACATGAAAGGAATGAAAGCAAGATCATTGGAAGATAGCTCACCAGATAGCCAAATGTTCGTGTATAGGTCAACATTGTCAAGATCAAAGATGGAAGATGAAATGGATGAAACATGTAGAAGAACTACGCATGATGCCTGATTGCCAGGTTTTCATCATGGTACTTATCCAAGGTGCCACAAGAGAGTGGTTTTCACCATAGGATGAATTTATTTCTCTTTACTTTTGCTACCAAGGCGCCTGTTTCCAGGTTTTCACCAAGGCACATTTTCAATTTTTTATTTTTTATTTTCATCTCTTTCTTTTTTTTGGAATTTTTCTATTTTTTGAATATTTTGGAAGAAGGCAAGCTTTTAGATAATGCTCCTTGAAAGGATAAATCATGATATGCCAAGGATTCAAAATGATATGCTCAAAGATACTAATAAGGAAAGGGAGATGAAAGAGAAAAATGAAGGATAAGACTTTATATAAAGCGAGTGAGGTTGGAAGATAGGAGGAATAGGCAAATGAGGAAAAATGATAGAAGGTAGAAGGATAATGAATGAAAGGATTGTGAAAAGGTAGATGGAAAAGAAGGCAAGATCAACATTGACACACACACCTTGAAGGGTGGCGAGAAAAATGGAGGAAACGTAAACCATATTCTAGTCCAAATGTGAACCATATTCTGGTTCATTATTTCTATTTGACTCCTCAAAGAGTGGATTGGTGTACTTGTTATAATTCTCAAATGTGAATGAAGGAATATGAGAAGGAATATGATGAATGTTTAGCAAAGGTTGTGGTTTAGGCACATGGAATGAAAGATCATTTTTGGAAGAAGATAAAGTGGAAGCCTTTGGAAGCTTGAATGTCAACTTCACTTTTTATTCAATATTAGACTCTTTCAAGAGAGACTTTGGAATCCATATAGCCTTAGGATTTTCATTTATTTTTGATGATTTAGAGAGAATATCTTCAATAATAGATTTTGGAACCCATACTTGTCTTGTAGTTTTCTTTTTAAATATCTCTTTTGACTTTATATATCCATGTCGATTAGAGGGGACATGGTGATCTTTTTTTTTGATGGATTCTTATATTGCTTCTTTTTCTTGTATTGAGCATTCAAGTTACTTCCAAAAGACTGGGGACTTGTGGAAGAAGGAAAATACGACTGGTTTAGATGGGTGGAAGGGTGAAAAGGATTCAAGGGTATGCATCTATGTTGATCTTGAGGAAAGATAGGAGATGGAGGGACGTAAGGACCCAAAATGGACGACGAATTAGGAGAGTTAGGAGGGGAAAGTGAAGGGACATAAGGGCCCAAAATGGAAGGAAGACATGAAGCCCTTAGTATTGGTGGAGGAGGTCCAAGGATGGATGTGGAAGATGCAAAAGGATAATCAATAAGTTCATCAACATGTATATGACAACCAAGGACATCAACATCTTTAGAGTGAGCATTAGGATTTGCAATAGGATCATGAACATCTTGAATAGGAGCAACTTCTTTGATAGAATTGTTCAAAGCTTGCGAAGACTTAGGAAGAGTAGAAAGTGGAAGTGAACATGGAGTGGTAGAACAAGAAGATGGAAGACTTTGATCTTGACAAGTTGCTTTGGATAGCGTAAGCGTATCAACTTTCTTTTGATTTTCAATAGGCTTAACATCAGAAGTAACAACACCATTTTTAATAACCTTAATGGAAGTATCATCTTTGGAAAGCGCAAGTGTAGTAAGGTTATTTTGATTATCAATAAGCTCAATAGTGCAAGTGGTAGTTTGATCTTGCTTAGGAGAAGACTTAAGACATGGTGGAATGAATGAGGAAGGGCGTAGAGGATCAAAAGAACCATGAAATGAAGGAGATACATCATGAAGAGAATTGGATGACATGGAGGGTTCTTGATCTTGATCTTTCTTTATGTTCTTTTCTTTATCATCTTTAAAATCCTCTTGACATAAAACCACTTCTAAGGACAAGGAAGCATGTTGGGATTGTATGGAAGACTTTGGTAGAGATGGTGAAGGAATAACTGAAGTAGGCATTGTAGCACATGAAGGCTTAGGCTCACTAGGTGTAGCATTATTAGAAGTATTTGCAGCCAAGTGAAGGTTAGCTTAAGTATCTTTAAGAGGTAGCCCTTGAGGATAACTATAGGGAACCGCATGAAAAGCATTAGGATCTTTGTTGGATGAAGAATTTGTGAAAGATTTGGAAGACTTAGCAGCTTTAGGAGATGTGAGGGTATTGGAGGAAGTAGAGGATGGAATGGAACCATCACAAGACAAAGGTTCAACATTAATATGATCTTGCTTGAGAGCGTAATCTTTATTTTCAGCATGAGAACTTTTAGAGGAGAGATCCTTTTGACGTTTGAAATCAGCGCGGTAGATTTTCTTCTCCTTAGTAGGAATATTGTATTGTTCACAAAAATCATCAAAGAATTCTTCAAATTCAGAATCATATGGATCCCCATCACAATCTACCCAATAGGATGACCCTTTAGTAAGCCTAAGCACACGACGAGGAGGAATCTTAGGAACATAGGTGTCATAGGTATCATCACGTTGCTCATTATGGTATGCCTTCTAAAGAGAAGGAAGATTCTTGGGAGAAGTAGAAGAATAATGAGATCGTGAAGAAGAGGAAATTGAAGACTTCATGGAAGAAGAAGATTTGGATAATGAAGAATGTGAATAATGTTTAGAAGAGTCATGATAAGATTTAGAAGATGAAGAATGAGAAGATTTAGATGATGAAAGATGTTTGGAAGAAGAAGATCATGATATGATCATGTTTATGATTCTAGCAAAGGCGTCTGATTTAATCATCTTTTCTTTTATTTTTGCTATAAGTTTGTCACCCATGAGATATTTGGAAGGACCATTGGAGGAATAAAGATACTCTTCAAATTGAGCAATGAGTTCAAGATCATCTATTATCAAGAGAGGTTCCTTAATAAGATAGTTGAAATTCATGGTTCTAGAAGAGGAGGAATCGAGCATGGAAAGAAGAAGAGAGGAATGGAAGAAGGTAGACTAGATAGTAAGAGGAAAAGAATCAAGAAGAAGAAGAATTTCCCATGGGAATAGAAGACTTTAGAAGAACATGGGAAATGGAGAAGAGAGAAGAAGACTAAGAGTCAACTTGTGTAATTGATACCATAACATTCATTGAGATGTTGAGCAACATGATAGCACCTAGGATCTGACAACTAGAGGTCGTTTCCCTTGATTAACTTGGTATCTTGTAGTAACTATCATGAAAGAAAGAGACTCTAAGTGATAAGATGACCTCTCAAAGTGTCAACACCAAACTAGGATAATCAAAGTTCTCTATTGTCCAAAATGAAATGAAAAGATAGAAAAAGGGGCTTTACCAACACTGTCAAAGAGGTGCTTCCAACAAAGGGTGAATACCCTAGCACTTTTGAATCAAGAGGTTGGACTAGGCCAAAATATAATTGAAATTGATTAAATGAAAATTATTTGGACAATAAGAGCACTAAAATTCTTCAAGAATGTAGCTAACAATTCTAGAGATAAGCTTTCTCACCAAGAATAACCTTCTAACTTGACAACTATTTCCAAAGTGGCCTTGTAAACCAATTGATGCTATTCCTAGAGGGCAAAAACTAGAGATTTAAAGTCAAAACAAGTCTCTAATGACAGGATAGAAAATTGAGCAAGCTGTAAAAAGTTGGTGTCTCAACTCAGGAACTCAGTTTGTTTTAAAAGATCAAGTAAGTACATCAATAGATTTTCATCGTTGAACAAGCACATAAGACAACAATCAGGGAGTTCAAGCAAACAGTCTTCAAACAATGAGCAAGGGGCAAAGCAACCTTGCGCATGAACAAGTATAGTGACTTAGTATTTCTACTCCTTAAAGGTTCTACTTGTGTATGTTCTTGACAATGTTTTAGCAGGCACTTAGAACACAACAACACCTTATCAAGCTGTCTATAAGGATATACATGGCTTTTCTAAGGAGTCCTCGATATACGCAAGGTACATGAGGCCCAACTCCGTAGATGAGAAAAATCCAAAATCACACAGCCGGGGGGAGACGGTAACCCAAATCTCCTCCTTCACTTCTCAAAGGTATAAAGTTCTTTGAGGCTTAGCCAAGAGTGATATCAAACTCAATTCCCAAGAGAGGTGTCTTTGGATTCACCTCCCGATATTTATACTCCATTGGAACACAGGAGTTAAGGTCATCCCTTGAGGTGGTGTGTCCCCAAGCAGGCCTTCTAGAAATAAAAACTAAGTAATTCACTATCAAAAGTATTTAGAGCACTAAAGGTGGAACACTTAACTCTTCAAGTAAATGTGAAGTGAGTCCAAAAGTGGAACATTTAACCATTTAAGATAATGTGAAGCGAGTCCAAAATTGGAACATTTAACCCTTCAAGAGAATGTGAAGTGAGTCCAAAAAAGTGGAACACTTAACTCTTCACACCAACTCAAAGTGAGTCCAAAAGTGGAACATTTAACTCTTCACACCAACTAAAAGTGAGTCCAAAAGTGGAACATTTAACTCTTCACATCAACTCAAAGTGAGTCCACACCTTAGAAAACAAGTGAGTTCCAAAAAGCACAAAAGGGTTTCCTAGTGGAACACTTAACTCTTCTCTCCTGTAGACCTCTCCCCTTTAATGTGGCGCTGATCTTGCAACCACAGGGTGGAAACGAGGGGCCGGCGGATTTAGCGAGTCCAATAACCCAAGATAGCAATCTAGATCAATCACAAGTAATCTAAGGCTGCTAATCAATACTACTCACAAATGAAAAAGGGTTGAACAATGGAATATTTAACTTTCCAAGTAAACATAGAGTGAGTCCACAAAGTGGTGCATTTAACTCCCCATGTAAACAAGGAATGAATCCATGCCCTTAATCATTCAATGAGATATTTGATATTAGAACCAAGAATTACTTAAGGTTTAAACACAAGCATTCACTTACACAAACTTGTATGAAAGCAAATCTATGTTCATTCATTTCTCATTAAGAGCATCAATTGAAATGTGTTCTATGAAAATATGTAAAACACTCAAGCCAAACACATGAGAGGTTCAATTTTAATCTCAAAATCCAAATGTTTTAGAGATGTAACAAAATACCTCAAGTCCAACGCAACGCGCTTAGTAGATTTGCCCTATTTTTCATTTGTTTTAAGCATTTTTCATGAAAGCAAGTCATGCACCTTCAAATGAACAAGACAAGAAAACAAGCAAATAAGATATGCAATGTATATCCAACTTATGCAAACCCTAGGGTTAGATCTAAAAATCAATTTTTAGGAGCAATAAAAACCAGCAAATAATCCAAATGATAGCTCATATCATGCATTGAACAATGAAAAATAAGTGCATACCCATCACAAAATTTTATTTTATTTTTGCATTTGACCTAGTCAACAAGATCTGATTGTTACCACATGAATTCAGACCCTAAACTAAAAATACAGAAAAGAGACCTCTGTCAAAAAACAAAGATCTTTCCAAAAATGTAAAAATCTCAGAAAAATCTCTTCATTTGTGCCCTAGAGACCCATTTTACTAAAATAGACCAGTTTTTATAAATTGACCAAATGAGCTATGATATGATCTCTAAATTAAAAACATAGTGAATGGACCCCCTATATAATTTCAAGACCTTTCCAAAAATATAAAAATTTCCAAAAAATATGCTGATTTGCGCCAAAAATTAATTTTTTATGAAAAATCAAGAAAAAATCATAAAAAATACAAATTAACTCCAAAAATTCTAAAAAACATTTTGGAGCTTCTTTGATATGTCTTCAACCTACAAAAAAATTTTCAGACCAAAACACCAAGCCGTTTGGGAGATATGATCAAATCTTTCAAATCTAGGGTTTTTTTTTTTTTGTCTCCAAACAAATCTGCACAAGGGTTAGCTCCAAAATAATCAAAACCAGCAAGTGTTAGTTCCAAAAATAATCAAAACTAGCATGTAAAAAAGTGGGTTGCCCCACGGTGGGCGCTAGAAATGTACACACAAAAGTAGTGCACTTCTATGAATCCTTACATGCAAGGAAACTCAAGAATGAGCCCTCACAAATCGATCCATAGCTCTTTATGCATGGAGTTGCAAGGGACTATGGTGTATTTGCTCTCAGCTAGAGCTACAAGCTCATGACCTTGCTAGTCAACCACACAATGAGAGATTCCAAATGAATGCAATGATATGCAAATCTATATGAGAATGCAAATTAATCTTATGAGAATGAAGATGCAATTAAGCTATGAAAATAGAAATGAAAGAGTTACAAACCCTCTAATTAAACTATGTGAGATTAATCTAAAACATGAAAGGAAATGATACTATGATGATGCAACTATGATGCAAGCTAGGATGTGATGTAGATGCAAAATGAATGCCAATGATGCTCCAAATCTTCAAAACTTGATGCAAGAATATCTCCAAAAGCTTCAATGACTTAGAAAACCTGTAGCATAATAATAGCATAAAAGAGAATGGATATGCATAAAAGAGAATGGATATGAAAATGAAGAAGAGAGCTCTTCTTTTATAAGAGGTGAAAAATCAATGGACCATGGAGATTAAAAGGCAAAAGACTTAATCCACGATGGAGAAAAAAAGAAGCTTGATCCTTGTGCACAAATATCCTCCAATAAGAAAATTATAAGCATTTACTTTATGTTGAGCATTTAATTTATGTCCATGTGAGGCAAAAGTACTTTTCTTTTATTTTTTATTTTATTTTTCTTTATAAATAAGAATTAAATACTTTATTTGTGCAACATAGGATAAGAAGAAAAGTGGGGATTTTTTACTTAAATAAAAGGGGAGGAAATTCCTTTTAATTAAATAAAGGCTTAGGATAAAATGATTTTATTATTTAATTAAAAGAGATTTTTAATTAATTAAAAGAGAGCAAGTTCTCTTAATTAAATAAGATTTTTATTTTTATTTTCTCTTTTAAATTAAATAAAATTCAAACCTTAGGAAATATTGAATTGATTATGATTTGATCAAGGAAATTGATATAATTGATAAAATGTTGATATTTGAAAATATTAATTCAGGGATTTGATAAATTGAGAAATGGGGGCCCAAAGTCTAGGCGACCATTTTAGGGTGCATACACCATTAACTAATAACAAGCCCTTACTTGTGGAGTTTCCAGATGAATCTATCATGCACTTAACAGAACATCCCTGGAAAATGTACTTTGATGGTTCCTTCACACAACAAGGATTAGGAGCTAGATGGTTATTCATCACACCACAAGGATATAAGATTCCCAAGGCATACAAAATGATTTTTCCATGCACCAACAATATAGCAGAGTATGAAGCTCTTGTGAATGGGCTTAAGCTAGCAATAGAATGGAAAATTGTTGAGTTACACATCTATGGAGACTTGCAACTCATTATCAATCAAGTCAATGGTGACTATCAGACTAAGGATGAAAAGCTAATTCCCTACAAACAAATGGTGGATGACTTGAAAAAGTACTTTGTCTTCATTACATTTCAACAAATTCCAAGATTAGAGAATAGGGCAACTGATGCGATGGCTACCTTAGCATCTATGTTACAATTGGAGGAGCACCAATTTCTCTATGACTTCCTAGTGGAAGAACTCCCTTTCCCAACTTATGACTCACTTGAGTCCCAAATTTTTTGTGCCTTGGAAACTCAAGTTTTATCCAGATATGTGATGAGTCTAATTATTGACTCAATTTTGTTATGATCTTTATGTTTTGTTTATACTCTGACAAACATTTCCAAGACATTTTATTGCTTATACTTATGTGAACCTATACCAAGTACAGCTAAAGCCATAAATCTATGGGTAGCCCGAATGATATGTTTTGCTGACTATTATAAATATAATGTAGTACTTCATATAATTATTTCAAGTTGTGTTCTAACATTTAAGTAGGAGTTGAAAATGTTGACTTGCATATGTGTACCGAATGTACTAACCTTTCAAGTAAACACAAAGTGGTATGAAGAGTGGTGCATCTGCATTGAAGAAGGGAGTTAGAAGACCAACCATGGTGAGAGAATTCAACATGATTCCAATGGTGGTGCTGATATTTGAAGGAGCTACTATTTTAGAAAATATAGGGAATTAGTCTTGCTACATTTCCTCAGAACTGTTATTCTATTGACAGCAGTAATTGTATCATGTTGTGGTTGTTTTATCTCCTCTGTATGTGGCAAGATTTAATGAGACTTTTCTGTTATGTTTTCAATAAGTGTCAATCCTTGATATAAAGGGATTTTGACTAATTTAGTAGGTAATGGAGAAAGATAGAATTATGTACTCAGTATAGTAAAAGTTGCTTTGTTTTTGTTCTTCATGAGTTATTCAGTTGTGATGTAACCAGTTAAGAAGAATTTAATGGAAGAGTTATTTTGGATTATTTCTTGTGTTGAGTAGTTAGCAAAAGCCAACCAAGGGGGCCCACTTGGGAGGTGGATGAGATTAAGTAAGAATAGATTTTCTTTCTATACTTTTCCTATTTTCAAATAGAGCTAATGTTTACTCCTACAACATTATATTTGTGGTTGTTCCTGCAGCATTTGCAGAGACGAGTATAGTGAATGTTTTGAGTGTTAGACAGACTTAGATTCATTTCGTAAGTTTTCTACAGTAATTCCATTCAATAGTCAAGTGTGTTTATTTTCCTACAGCAATAGCATAGATTCCTTTCGTGCATTTTATCTTCCTGTAGCATAAGTATTTTGACTCCTAAAGGAACTTAGTGCACAAACCGTGTTGTCCCATTTCAAGTCTACGTCCCTGGGTTGACAATCTAAATGCATTTCATGATGGGGATAGGTAATTCATAGCATAGATATATTACCCTTGAGAGAGAGACAATGGAATGATTATCTCTACCTATTGTGAGACTGTTCATTTTTGGCGTCGTTGTCGGGGATGGTGTCAAACTAGGAACCTCAAATGACTCATTTATTTTTCATGTTAGTTTCCTATTTTTAGTTAATACCAAGAAGTTGTGAGCTTGCTTCACAAGTCATCAACTTACTTGCATGCATCGAAGAAGGCGAGATGCTCATGGAAGATTTCCTCCAAAAGAACCTATTAAACTAAAAGAAAAGTTTGAAGAGCTTGAATTACTATTTCTTGATGCCAGTCCCGAGTTTGTTGCATCATCTTCAACAAAAGAAGAAGAAACCCAAGAAACATTTGACCTTCATCCTTTTGCAAAAATATTGGCCAGTTTTCATAATAATAATCCTATTCCAAGACCACCTATTGCTCAAAACCCTCCAATCAACAATACTTTCCCACCACAGTTTCAATATCCAACACGTCCAGTAATGGCAGCTCCTACATTTCCATTTCCAATTCCAAGTCTTATTAAAAATCCAAACCTCAAGAACATACCTGCTTCAGCACTTCCAAAGTTCTATGGACTTGTTATGGAAGATCCTGACACCTTTTTGTTTGAGTTTGACATACTGTGTTGAATTTTTTAGTACAATACTAATAGTCATAAGCTTAAGTTGTTCCCAACAACACTGAAGGAGTCATCCCTCATATGGTTCATGGGCTTAGGAGCGAATGCAATAGCTAATTGAGATGGAATGAGAGATTTGTTTCTAAGGAAGTATAAAGACTACTGCAAGGGAAGTGATTCAAAAGGAGATGACATCTTCTGTATTTCACAAAGGGAAGATGAGACATTAGAGGACTACACATCACGCTTCTTATTCAGCCTACAGAAGAACCTGCAACATGCATTGCAGGAGAATTCAAAGAAGTTGATTTTTCTAAGAGGAGTGAATGAAAATTGTCTTGAAGCTCTAGACCTCATGGCTGGAGGTGATATATCTTAGTCCTCTTGGGATGACCTTTAAAAGATTTGTATGAACTATTCTAGAGCAGTGGTCAAGAAAGGAAGAGGATTTCATTCAACACTAAATAAAGGAAGTGGCTCTGGTATTTCAAAGATGGAGATTTCAAACCTATTATTAGACTTCAAGCAAGACATCATCAATGATGTTGCTACACACCTGGACACTATGATCACCAAGAATAAACATGCAGACACAGAAGCGCAACAGGTTGAATACTATCCTCATTGTCGCAAACAAAAGAAGGATTGTCAGTGCAAATTGGTTGCAAACCTGGAGAACCAGCATCTTCCAACTGAGTACTTGAAGATAGAAGGAGAGGATGAGCAAGTATTCTTTGTTGCTCAATGTCAGCCATGGGCCATGAGACAAGGTATGCCTCAAGATCCATTATAAACTTCAAGTCCATATAATAGTCAGTGGAAAAACTGGAATGTCCAAAGTCCTCCATAGTATAGTCAACCCACTTGGAATAATGCTTGGCCAAATAATCAAAAGAATCAATGGTATCCTCCACAACAACCCCAATGGTCACAATTTCCAAACCAATGGCAACAACCACAAGGAAATTAGTAGCCCACTAACTAGTGGAGAGGACCTCAACAATGGTCTAACCCAAATCCTGGATATCCACCTCTACCACCTCCAACAAATATGCCTGCAATAATGCCACCACCTCCAAATGCAGGACCCCAAAAGCAGACGCAATTACCTGCTCAACCTCAACCAAATCCAAATAGTCAATAGCCATAGCAGCAAATGTATGTTACTGATGCTCACCAGTACCTTGCCTATGCACTTGATATAGCTGATATACACCTAAGATCAGGAACTACATTACCAGCCCCTGAACCACCCCTTATCACAGAAGTACCATATCTTCCTGCAGCAGTAGAACCGATTTTAGAGAATGATTTGCCAAATACTATTGCATCAAAAAATGTTCCCAACTCAGCTAATGTTCAAACATTAGTTAAACCATATTTTCCCCAAAGGCTCAGCATGGAGGAACCCATACCAAAAGAGGAAGAGCAACTATTTGATATCATTGACCAGCTTAAGAACATGCATGTCCAAATTCCCCTGTTTCAAGCAATAAAAGATATTCCAGTTTATGGAAAGGCAATAAAAGAAGCCTGTCTTAAAAATCCTAGGAGAAAGAAAAAGGATCCTACAATAATTCATGTTATAGGACAATTAGCCGATATAATGCTAGGAAAACTAGTGATACCAAAATATTCAGATCCAAGGAGTCCGGTTGTGAATATCATCATTAATGGCTAGTCTATCAAAAATGCATTAATAGACTTAGGTGCTGCCATTAATGTAATGACAAAGGATACTATGAATAAACTGAGCATTGAAGGGTTGAGAGCTACTCCAATAGTATTGCAATTAGCAGATAGCTCTATTGTTACTCCTGATGGAATGATAGAAGATATAATAGCTGCCTTAGATTCTTGGGAGTACCCTGCTGATTTCATGATCCTTTCACCAAAAGTCAACCTTGCTAGTTACCTTGTTATTCTAGGATGTCCATGGTTAGCAACAACTGATGCAAACATAAGTTGTAGATCAGGGAACATGACAATTTCATATGAGCAAGCCACTAAGAAACTAGCATTGCATCCTCCAGCTCAACCGCAGCCAGATTTGAGTACACCTATATGGCCAGACTTAGGAGATGGGGAAGAAGAACTGAATTATGTGGTTCAGCTCATGATGTTACATAGGCAATCCTTTCTAAAGCTACAAGAAGAGGATGAAGTCATTCAGAGCATACTTAATAATGACTGTGTTGTAATCAAAGATGTATATGAGAGTTTTGTGTTATAATTAAGTACATATGAAGAAAACCTTGAGGATTGTGTATTACCTTCAGAACCCAATATTATCCTCCAATTGCTACCTAGTGAAGTAAACACAAGTCCTATACCTAAAGTATCCATGCTTGACCGTACAAATACTGTTGAGCTTTCTAAAGGTCATAATCTCCATGTGAATAATAAGTTGCCTCCACAACAAATGGAACAACTCACTAAACTACTACAAACACATGAGAAAGCCTTTGCATGGGATTATGGGGACATGGAGGGATTAAGCCCAACATTATGTACTCACAGGATATATATCAATGAAGGTAGCCTACCACTTCGCCAACCTCAAAGAAGGATTAATCCAGTATTAAGGGAGATAGTTAAAACAAAATTGCAAAAGTTATTAGATGTTGGCTTTATATATCCTATATCTGAGAGTAAGTGGGTATCACCTTTGGTTATAATACCCAAAAAGGGAGGCAAATGGAGGATTTGTGTGGATTACAGGGAGTTAAACAAAGCTACCAAGACATATCACTTTCCACTACCATTTATTGACCAAGTACTTGATACTTTGATTGGTAAGAAGCACTTTTCCTTTCTTAATGGATATAGTGGATACAATCAGATAACTATAGCTCTAGAGGACCAGGAGAAGACTACATTCACATGTCCATGGGGGACATATGCATATTCAGTTCTACCTTTTGGGTTGTGTAATGCTCCAACAACATTTCAAAGAGCTGTAATTAGTATTTTTACTGACATATCACATGACTGTATGGAGATATATGGATGACTTTACAACATTTGGAGTAACATTTGATGAGGCTTTGAAGAATCTTGAAAAAGTACTAATCAGGTGTAAAGAACATAATCTATCCCTTAATAGTGAGAAATGCTTTATGATGATGCAAGAAGGAGTGGTACTTGGGCATTTCATTTCAGCAATAGGAATTCAAGTGGACCCAGCTAAAGTAGAGGTAATAATTACACTACCTACCCCTACTAAACAAAAAGATGTAAGATCTTTTCTAGGACATGTTGGATACTATAGACACTTTATTCAAAATTTCAGTCAAATTGCTAGTCCTCTGTACACACTGCTTACCAAAGAAGCTGAATTTAAATGGACACAAGCATGTGATGAGTCCTTCCTGCAGCTAAAGAAACTCCTAACCACTGCACCAGCTCTCAAAGGACCATATTGTTCTATTCCATTCCACATCCATATAGATGCATCTGATTATGCCATAGGTGTTGTGCTAGGATAAAAGTATACTAACCTTGAGAATGCAATTTACTATATCAGTAAAAGCCTCCATGGCCCTAAATTGAACTACACAGTTACTAAAAAGGAACTCCTAGCTGTAGTTTATGCATTGAACAAATTCTGACATTATGTCACAAACTATCCTATTTTTGTTCACACTGATCACTTTGCAATAAAATATTTGATGAACAAACTTGCTATAACATGCAAGTTGGCAAGATGGCTCTTACTATTATAGGAATTTGATATAACAATTGTTGATAAGCCAGGGAAGGCCAATGTAGTTGCTGACTACTTGTCTAGACTACAAAATGTTGATGAAGACACTACTCAGGTTGAAGATACATTTCCAGATGAACATTTGTTCCATATAGCAATCAAAAGCCCCTGGTATGTAGACATAGCCAATTATCTAGCAACAAATAAGATGCCCCCACATTTTTCTTAGAAAGACAAGAAAAAGCTTGTAGAAAAGAGCTTTCAATTTTCATGGATAGATAACAATCTATTCTACATTGGTCCATATCAAATTATGAGAAGGTGTGTGAAAGAAGATGAAGTATATGATATACTCCATGCTTGTCATGATGAGCCTTGTGGAGGTCATTTTGTAGCAAAATGAACAGCCCTAAAAATCTTAACCACGGGATATTATTGGCCTCAATTACACAAAGATGTAGCCAGTTATACAAAAAAATGTGATAAATGTCAGAGGATGGGCCGACCAACGAAATCAAATGAGATGCCACTCAATCCACATGTAGTAATAACACCTTTTGACAAGTGGGGTATGGACTTCATTGGCCCAATTGATCCACCATCAAATGGAAAATCCTACATCTTGGTTTGTACAGACTACCTAACAAAGTGGGTTGAAGTGAAAGCTATGCGGAATGCAAGGGATGGAAAAGTAGCTAAATTTTTGTATGAAGAAATATTTACCAGATATGGAGTCCCCAAAGAGCTTGTCATGGACCAAGGAGCATAGTTCACATCAAACCTGATTACAGAGCTAATGAAGGAATATAGCATAAGGCATCAGAAGTCTAGTCCTTATCATCTACAAGCCAACGGACAGGCAAAGGTGACAAACAAAGAAATAGAGGCCATACTAACAAAGACAGTACAATTGCATCACAAGGATTGGAGTAGTCGATTACCAGAAGTAGTCTGGGCTTACTGTACCACATGGAAGACAACAACATGGTTCACACCATTTGAATTGATGTATAGGAAAGTAGCAATGTTGCCCATAGAATTTGAACACAAAACATTGCGCACAACACTTGAGCTAAACATCAATCTTCCCATAGCACAAGCAGAACATCTCCTCCATCTTAACTCCTTGGATGAAATGTGCAAGTCGGCATTAGAGAGAACATAACTAATATAGAACCAAAGGAAAAGATGGCATGATTCACATATCAAGAATAAGCAATTTCAAGTAGGAGATTGGGCTTTATTATATGATTCTAGATACAAGGAGAACCCAAGAAAGTTGCAAACCAGATGGCTCGGACCCTATGAAATTCAACATGTCTTTGATAATGGAGCAATTTAGCTCACCACGCTTGATCCTATACAATTTAAGCTTATAGTCAATGGACACCGCTTGCGCTTGTATCACAAGCCTCAAACCAAAGAAGAATTCTTACAACA
Source organism: Chamaecyparis obtusa (assembly GCA_027943335.1). Classification (NCBI taxonomy): domain Eukaryota; kingdom Viridiplantae; phylum Streptophyta; class Pinopsida; order Cupressales; family Cupressaceae; genus Chamaecyparis; species Chamaecyparis obtusa. The sequence continues at coordinate 35,113 of BSBK01000284.1, read as the reverse complement.
GTTCAACATGCCCAGTTTAATAGACTCTCAAGAAATAGTTCCTACAACAGAAGGTGAAAGCTCTCCTCCTACGGCCTCACCATGACATGTTTTCTCTAAGTATTCATAATAAAACTTCATCTAATGAGGTATATTCATTCATTCACTTTTCTATATTCTTCTCACCAACTCATCTCATTTCTATATCTACCACCCACCCAACTTCCATGTCACCCACAATTTCTCTTTTCAAATGCTTTCAATAAAATGCCACGTCAAAAATCTCATGCAGCCGCCAAAATCAACACTCTCCTCAGCTCACATTCATGTATGATAACAAATGGCCAAGTACAACTTTCTAACTTCTTACTTACTTTTAGCGCACAAGTTTACTTAATTATATTTAGTACTACATTAAATGTATAATATAAGCCTTAAGCCAATTTCTCAACCTCGTGCTCAATTTAACAAGTGCAAACACTTGTTCAACTTTAGTAGGGGGCAGGGGAAGTGTACTAACTTCCAAGTGTCATTCTTAAACTATCCTTGTCATACCCCTGTCACATCATTGTTGTACTTAGGCTGCGTTCCATTAATTTTTAAATCCTTCGCACATTTCCCTGTACTTTCAAATTTTGATTTCCTGAACTTGACATGACTTCAAAAGGATCATAATTAATCTGTGAGGTAACTCACACTAAAGGTATTGATGTCTTCTGAAATCAATGCCATTATTATAGTTCGTGTCAAGTGAAACAAAGGTAATGCAAGTGAAAATATCAACATTTTTTAAGAATCACAATTGTATTTCAAAAGAGGGAATTTGCAAAAGAACTGAAAGTTTAGCAGTGGGTTGGAGAGCTAAGAAATTAGAAATTGAGCACTATTAAGATGGGTGGACATTTACAGAGACATGAACCAGTCATTCATGGTATTTTGCTGGCGGATGTTGAGGTAGTCTGCAGGTTCAATGCATGCAGCTGGCTTGGTTATTTTCTGCAGCTGACAGAGTTTAATGAGGAGGTTGTTGTGGAATTCATGGGTACATTTGAAGAAGGACAAGCAACAATATGGGGATTGATAGTTTTGGCCACTAAAGAGAGAATTGTGGAAGTTACAGGATTATCAGTTGTGGGAGAACATTATCCAAATGAGCATGACACTAGCTCATCTCGTGCTCAATTTTCCAGGATGGATGATCCTCCACTTGAAATTACTAAGCAGGGGTGTAGTAAATTTTCCCTTCCTCAGCCATTTCCAAAACTAGCTACGTGCATCATCAGGTATTTAAATTGTGAGGGGAGATTTTCAAACCTACATGCTCACCATTTTAAGTTGCTTAGCTATATCAAGCATAATCTTCAGGTTAATATTCCCAATGTTCTTTATAATATGCTAAGTATTGGTGCTGAGGAAACTCAAAGGGGCAATGCAAACTCTATTAGTCACCATGCCCTAATCAATCTTTTAGTAGAAAAATCTCTTAGGGATGTTTCCCCAATGTCATGGGCAGAATTTGTCCAAACTAAAACTTTGCAACCTCAAGCAAATCCTGTGGCCCAACCTCTAGATGATGTAGTAGAATCTTTTGACCCTATTGAAGAAGTAGTTGTGAAAGAAAAAGAACCAGAATTACTGCCAGAAAACTAACCCCCTAAACCTACTCCAGAGAGTAGTGTACCCACTTCTTCCTTAAGAAAAGGAAAGCATAAAGTTAGGAAAGAAATCCCTAACTTAGAAGGAGAAATTTCAAACCCTACAATCCAAATTAATAAAAGGAAATGGTTGAGTCCTGTAGTAACTACTCTTGTAGCATCTATTCCTGCAGCACATAAAGCAAAAAGGTCTCGCCAGCCTAAAACTGTAGTGGTTGAAGAGGCAGTTGTGCGTAGAAGCCCTCGAATGAGAGGACAAGTGACCCCACCTTCTCCTCAAAAACTAGATGTTCCATCACCAACACTGGCTAAAGAGCCCTCTATTAAAGTTATTCATGATGACTCTCCTTCCCAAGAAGAATCCCAACACATGGAGGAAACTCCTAATGAGCAAGAACCTAGCAATAGCATGCCTCAAAATGATGAAGGAGTGCCTGAGTCGAACCCTGAAGTAATACAAGAAAACATTCCCAAGAATGTTCAATCTACTTCTCAGCATCCTGTGTATTCTAATGTGTCCATTATACCTTACCAATCATCATGGTTCACTGATTTCTTCCAGCAGACTGTTAAGGAGAAGAAAAAGAAATCCCAAATGCAAGAGTTCCCTCCATCAATGATTTAGTCTGTCCTCTTTCATCTATATAATCATTTTACCTTTCAGATAACATGGTGGAAGCAAGAAATTAATCAAATGCAAAGGGAAATGTTTGAGAAGGATGAGGAAATTGAATCTCTCAAAGAGTAGTTAAAGAAACAGAAAGAGCAAATGAACAAGGCCTTGAAACTAGCTGACCAGGTGATAGCTTGTAGACCACCACCTAGAATATATGCTATTTTCTTAAAGGAGCAATTTCTTTTGTTCCAAATTATGATGAAAATGAAGGACATTGATTATGAACTCAAAATGGCCCAAGAATTCTATGGTTTGTATCAGACTTTGCCAACATGGAAACAAAATCTATTATGTGAGCTTTATCTCCACAATTTTGTTATTCCGCATGAAACAGAGTGGAATCCCCTGCTCTATATAGGGGAAATTCACCTAAGGGCCTTAATGTCATGGATGCATAATGAGACAAATTATGATAGACATCTGAACACCTACAAGGAACTAGAGAAATTTGAGCCTATGCTATTAAGGGCTGAGTCACATAAACCAGATGTTCTTCTGAGGGATTGGCTCAATTTGACATATGGGAGACAAAAGCCATAAATTAGGGAGAAAGTGTTTACATTAAGGGATAAAGCTTATAGAGACTATCAGACACTACCTAATTTTATAGCCCAAAGAGCTCTTTCCGGGGTTAGAAGTAGGTGGAACAGGTTGCTAGAAGCTTTCAGAAAAGCATAGCCATATAGCCCCATTAATTATGAAGCAGTTGTCAGCAGAGTGGCTAATTACATGAAGTTGGGATGATAGCCCAGAAGGGAGTTATGGATGCCCTTATCATTCCATCCACCTACACTCTTTTGGCCATTATATGACATCAGTACTTCTAGGTTGGATCAGCTGGTTGAGGAACATCAAGGAAATCACTTGGAGCACACAAGGGGGTTCTACTACACTTTCAGAAGTGGAAAGAAGGGAAAGACTACTGTTGGAGATTTCAATACAATTGCAAGGAGATACAATGCTTGAGGAAAAGCATTCTATTAGTAGGGGGCAGATGATGAGTCTAATTATTGACTCAATTTTTTTATGATCTTTATGTTTTGTTGATACTCTAACAAACATTTCCAAGACATTGTATTGCTTATACTTATGTGAACCTATACCAAGTACAACTAAAGCCACAAATCTATGGGTAGCCTGAATGATATGTTTTGCTGACTATTATAAATATAATGCAGTACTTCATATAATTATTTCAAGTTGTGTTCTAACATTTAAGTAGGAGTTGAAAATGTTGACTTGCATATGTGTACTAAATGTACTAACCTTTCAGGTAAACACAGAGTGGTATGAAGAGTGGCACATTTGCATTGAAGAAGGGAGTTAGAAGACCAACCATGGTGAGAGAATTCAACATGATTCCGATGGTGGTGCCGAGATTTGAAGGAGCTATTGTTCCAGAAAATATAGGGAATTAGTCTTGCTACATTTCCTCATAACTGTTATTCTATTGACAACAGTAATTGTATCATGTTGTGGTTATTTTATCTCCTCCGTATGTGGCGAGATTTAATGAGACTTTTCTGTTATGTTTTCAATAAGCATCAATCCTTGATATAAAGGGATTTTGACTGATTTAGTAGGTAATGGAGAAAGATAGAATTATGTACTCAGTATAGTAAAAGTTGCTCTTTTTTTGTTCTTCATGAGTTATTCAGTTGTGATGTAACCAGTTAAGAAGAATTTAATGGAAGAGTGATTTTGGATTATATCTTGTGTTGAGTAGTTAGCAGAAGCCAACCAAGGGGCCCCACTTGGGAGGTGGATTAGATTAAGTAAGAATAGATTTGCTTTTTGTACTTTTCCTATTTTCAAATAGAGCTACTATTTACTCCTACAACATTATATCTGTGGTTGTTCCTGCAGCATTTGCAGAGACGAGTATAGTGAATGTTTTGAGTGTTAGACAGACTTAGATTCATTTCATAAGTTTTTTGCAGTAATTCCATTCAATAGTCAAGTGTGTTTATTTTCCTATAGCAATAGCATAGATTCCTTTCATGCATTGTATCTTCCTGCAACATAAGTGTTTTGACTCCTAAAGGAACTTAGTGCACAAATTGTGCTGTCCCATTTCAAGTCTACGTCCCTGAGTTGACAATCTAAATGCATTTCATGATGGGGATAGGTAATCTGTAGCATAGATATATTACCCTTGAAAGAGAGACAATAGCATGATTATCTCTACCTATTGTGAGACTGTTCAATATGCCCATATATATTCCTATCTTAAAGACCAAACAATTCCTAAATGCTATTCTAGAAATGAAAAGAGATCCCTCATAAGAGCAGCATCGCATTACGTAATCATCACTAATGACTTGTTTAGACGTAGTCTAGATGGCATGCTTCTTAGGTGTTTAGAAGATGAAGAGTCCAATCATGTATTAAAAGAAGTTCATGAAGGTGTGTGTGGATCACACTCGAACAGTTTTTCATTAGCTAAGAAACTTTTAAGGGTTGGGTATTATTGGCCCACTATGGAGAAAGACACCATCCACTTTGCAAAAACTTGTAAGAAATTCCAGATCCATGGCAATCTAATACATGCACCAGCTAGAGAGTTAATTCCCTTCATAACACATTGGCCATTTCAGTAGTGGACCTTTGATTTGGTTGGTCAGATTTACCCAAATTCATCTAATGGACATAAATACATCATCATTGCAACTGAGTATTTTACAAAATGGTTGGAAGTTGTCCTACTGTCCAATGCAACAGGAAAAAAAATCTCAATGTTCATCTTGAATTACATCATCTGCCATTATGGCATACCGTCGTCAATTGTGACTGACAATAGGGGTCAATTAAAAAAAAATACATAGATGAGTTGTGTCTTCAATTCAAAATCACTCAGCATTGTTCCTTGATCTGTTACCCTCAAGGTAATGGATAGGTTGAAGCATCAAACAAGAACATTTTGAAAATATTGCATAAGACAGTCAACAAATCAGGAAGGGATTGGAACTTGCAAATCAATTCAGCATTATGGGCTTACAAAACAAGCATAAGAACACCAACTGGTGCAACTCCTTTTGCACTAGTTTATGGATCAAAGGCAGTGTTACTAGTTGAAGTATAAATTCCATCACTGAGGTTATGATTGAAACATCTAGTCACTGATGAGGACTATAGAATCTCTAGACTAAAAGAACTTGAATTGCTAGATGAGCGCAGGCAACAGGTGTTTGATCATCTCAAAGCTTACCAAAAGAGAATGTCAAGAGGATACAACAAGAAGGTAAAACCAAGAAGTTTTTATGTAGGAGATATAGTTCTAAGAGAAAATCCTAAGAACCAACAGAATCAAGAACAAAAGGGGAAGTTTGAACCCAACTGGTTGGGTCCCTTTGTCATTACAACAATATTTGGATCAAGAGCCTATCAATTGGCTACACCTGAAGGAGATATTTTACTAGATCCAATCAACACTCTACATCTGAAAAGGTTTTATGCCTGACATTCTGGAGGTAGCTCCTTTACAACGAAAAGAGTCCTGAAAAAAGTTCAAAAACAGAAAATATGGATCCTAAAAAAAATTAAGAACAATGGAAAAAGTCCTGAAAAATTACCATCTCGATGAAAACCTAGCAAATAAGCACCTTGGTGAGTCCAAAAAAAATTAGAAAAGAGAAAAATACAAAAAAATAAATTAAAAAAATAAAAAAGAATAAAAAAATTGGAAAAGATAAAAAGTGTCTTGGTGAAAACCTGGTAAATAGGCACCAATGATAGAAAAAATAGAATAAAACTATGGCCAAGTGGTGAAAACCTGGTAAACAGGCGCTACTTGTAATCGACGTTCTATCTATCAAGACAACGCTTGCGCATTTGGCCTCTGTAAATATCAGTTTGTATATATCTTCCAGTCACTTTCATGACGCGCCAAATCCTGAAATGAACTATCCAAAGATGTGTCTTCCTAAGTTTGGAATCTGTCCACATTAAGGTCCTAGGTAAACTGTTTTCCCTAGGGGGCATTTGATCAAGATCACATTTGTTGACAGGATATTGAGTCCACAATTGACAATAAACTATGAACAATGGTATTTGTCAATACCACCCTCGTCCACAATTGACAATAAACTATGAAAAATGATATTTTAAAATGCTAACTAGCTGGACTAAAATGTGTTTCTCAACACAATGTCATGATGAAAAGAGTGTTTCTAAATACTAAAAATAGGCAAAACAACTTTTAGATAAAGGATAATCTTTGATTGATAATAATTTTATGCGTGTGTTTGCAAGATTAATCAAGAGTTTTTTTAAACACTATAATCACAACTATTTGTTCCTTTAATGCAAATACAATGATCATGCTAAAGGATAATGAATTTTTCTTATTATCAATTTCTGATTGTTATGTTTCCTTAAGTGACTCGATGATGTCTCTGGACTAGAGAAACGAGGACTGGGAGCATGATGTTTTCTTTGTCTTCTGTTTGTGGTAATAAATCCAATGATCTAAGGCAATCATGGGAGATGGGTGTCTACTATAAGTGCCTCCATCATGATTGGAATGCCATGTATACCTCGACCTATTTCCTATGAAAACCTTAGTGACGTTGGATCTATTTCCTTGTCTGTTTAAAACTAACAAAGATAAATTACTTCCTAGTAAAGTGCATGGTAAATCAAATTATACCCTAGGATATGAACACAAAATGAAAGGTCATTGCGGGTATACATTTACACATTATGCACTACAAATTTTGTGTTTGGTTTCAAATTGGATTGGAATGAGGATTTGATTGAGTTTTTTACTTGCGTTTTTTTATGAATTGATTCGATGATTGATTGAAGTTTGCTTTTGATGAATCCTTCCTCCTTTAGAGTAGATTGCCCCCAGTTTGATATGATTTCATTGTTGAACTTAGGACAATTTGTAGATTAGGTGACCAAAATCTTTAGGTACTTGCAAATTAAACTGTGGGGTTTTATTATGCAATATATACAAATGATGGCGAATGCGATATTTACAAGGATGACTGCTAGGTATGTGACTGACTTGGACTTTCAATGGCACTTGTTTACTAGGTTTTCATCGATTGAATGGGGCTTGCTTTCTTTTTCTATTTTTAAAGCTTTTTTCCTTTTTTTTTGCTACCAAGGCGCCTATTTGCTAGGTTTTCACCAAGGCACTTTTTCTATTTTTCTCTTTTTTTGTATTTTCTCTTTTTTCAATATTTTTTTTCATATCATCAAGGTGCCTATTTGCTAGGTTTTCACCAAGACAACATCTTTTTGAGGATCATATATGAATGTTTTTGGCTTTCTTCATGCTCAATTTTCCACTGTTTTTTATCTTTTTTGCATTTCTGATTTGTTTGCTCTTTTCTACTTTTTAATGTTTTTGGTATTTTCAAGATCTCTTTTAACTATGTACAATAAATAGGATGCTTTCCATCTAATTTTCTAATACCCTTTTTTTTTTATCCTCTTTCATCTTCTTTATGTGTAGAACTTTTGAGATGAGTACTATTGATCGATTCTTGTAACTCTTCTCCATCACAATCAACTAACTTATAGGTGCTTGTCCCAAAAGATGAAGTGATCAAAAAAGGTCCTAACCAGTTTGCTTCCCATTTCCCTTTCTTTCCCCTTTCTACTTGATTCTTGGGATTCTCTCGCAACACTAAGTCACCTATTTGGAATGTTCTTGACTTGATGTGCTTGTTATAAGTCCTTGACATTTGATTTTGATATACTTTCAAGTGATCAAATGCTTGTTCTTGTTTCTCATCTAGCAGTTCTAGTTCATGCAACCTAGTAGCTCTATAATCTTCTTCACTTATCAAACCATGTAGAGATACTCTTAAGGATGGAAGTTCTACCTCCAAAGGTAAAACTGCTTCTATTCCAAAGACTAAGGAAAATGGTGTAGCTCTAGTTGGCATTATGATACTTTTCCTATAAGCCCATAAGGTCAGGTTTATTTTTATATGCCAATCTCTACCTGAATTGTCCACAGTTCTCTTCAATATCTTTGAGATGTTTTTATTCGTTGCTTTGGCTTGTACATTACCTTGGGGGTAATAGATTGATGATGAGTGATGGATCATTTGAAACTTTGTGCATAAATCCTTTAGGTCCTTGTTTTTGAAGTGCTTTGTAGTATCCTTTATGATGGCATGAGTTACACAATATCTACATATTATGTGGTTTAGGATAAACAAGGATATCTGCTTTCCTATTGTAGTTGATAAGGGTATAGCTTCCACCAATTTGGTAAAGTACTATGTTGCTATGATAATGAATTTATGACCATTTGAAGATGGTGGATAAATCATTCCTATTAAGTCTAGAACCCATTGATAAAACAACCAAGGTGTCATCATAGGATGAAGCTCTTGTGTAGGCACATGTATCAAGTTCCCATGATATTGACACTTTCTACAAGTTTTAGCAAAGTGACAAGCATCTTTCTCCATTGTAGACCAAAATATCCTATCCTAAGAGATTTCTTAGCTAGGGTTAAACCATTTGAATGTGACCCACATATCCCCTCATGAATTTCTCATAAGGCTATATTTGATTGCTCTTTCTGTAGACATCTAAGAAGCATTCTGTCTAGACTCTTACAATACAATGTGTCGGATATTAAGGTACAATGAGTGGCTTGTCGAATAAAGATTTTATTTTGGTTCTTGGTTTGGTCTATGGGTAGGATTTGGTCTTTTAAGTAAGTGTAAATGTCTCCATACCAAGGTGAATCATGTGTGGTTAGCAAAAAAATAGTATGAGGATGGGTAGGGTCAAATGCGGGTTTCTCAACTTCTTCTACCAGGAATTCATATCTGGCGCTTTGATTTGGTATTTGGAGAAGTGATGCCAAAGTAGCCATTGCATCAACTACTTTATTCTTCTCTCTTGGTACTTATTCAAATGTGATAAGAGTGAAGTACTTCTTGAGATTCTTAACCATATTATTGTAAGGTATCATCTTGTCATCTTTTGTCTGATATTCATCATTAATTTGATTGATAACTAATTGTCAATCTCCATAGACTTGTAATTCTATCACTTTCCACTCTAATGCTAGTTTGATTCCAATGACCAATGCTTCATACTCAGCTATGTTATTTGTGCATGGGAATAGCAATTTGTATGATTTTGGAATTGTAGACCCTTGAGGAGTAATCAAAAGTATGCCTGCTCCTGATCCATGTTGTGTATAGGTACCATCAAAATATAGTTGCCATGTTTTTGCCTCCACATTCACAATTTCAGAATCTAGAAATTCCACTTGTATTGGTTGGTCATCTTGTAATGGTGATTCTACTAACTGATCAGCCATGACTTGGCCCTTGATAGATTTTCAATCCACATATTCTATGTTGAATTCACTTAGCACCATGACCCTTTTGGCTAGCCTTCCATTTCATGTTGTTTTGCTAAGAAGATATTTCAAGGGATCAATCTTTGCAATGAGTTTAATCTTGTGGGATAACATATAGTGGCACAATTTTTGGGAAGCAAAAACTATGGCCAAACATGCCCTTTCGATGAAGGTGTATTTCAACTCATATTTTACCAAAGTTCTACTTATGTAGTAGATAGCCTTTTCTTTTTTTGATTCATCTTCTTGAGCCAAGAGTGCCCCTAATGAATGCTCGGTCACTAAAATGTATAGAATCAAAGGCTTGCCTCTTATAGGTGGCATCAAAGTTGGAGGGTTCATTAGATATTTATTCAACAAATTGAATGCTTCTTCACATTTCTCATCCCATTTGAAAACTATGTCCTTATGAAGGAGTTGGATAAAATTATGGCACTTTTCTGCCAATTGAGATATGAACCTTCATATGGATTGGATCTTGCCTTGAAGAGATCGCATCTGACTTATGTTTCTATGTGCTTCCATTTCCATGATGGCTTTGACTTTAGCTGGGTCTACCTCTATTCCTTTTGTTGAAAAAATGTACCCTAGTAACTTTCCTGATTGAACACCAAATGCACACTTCTTCGGATATAGTCTTACTTTAAATTGTTCCAATCTTTCAAAAAAATTCTGTAATATGGTTAGATGTTCATCTCTTGAATGAGATTTAGCAAGTATATCATCTACATAATCCTCCATAAACTTGTGCATCATGTCATGGAATATTGTTGTCATGGCTCTTTCATAGGTTGCTACGGCATTCTTTAGACCAAAGGGCATAACATTCCAACAAAATGTCCCCCATGGGCATGTAAAAGTTGTTTTGTCTTGATTTTTGGGTGTTATTTTTATTTTATTGTAGCCACTAAACCCATCCATAAGAGAGAACATTGAATGTTCTGTTGTTAGATCCACTATGGCATCTATGCTTGGTAATGGAAGGTCATCTTTAGGGCATGCAAGATTGAGATCTCTGAAGTCCGTGCAAATCCTAATGGACTTGTCTACTTTTGAAATTGTTAAAATGTTTGAAATCCATTGGGCATAATCAATGGCTCTTATAAACCCAACTTTTAGCAATATTTCTAAATCCACTTTTATAAGTAAAGTTATGTACGGATGCATCTTTCTCAACTTCTATTTTATTGGTCTTGCTCCTTCTTTTATGTTCAAGTGATGCATGATTAAATTTGGATCTAATCCTGGCATATCATCATAAGACCATGCAAAATTGATTTTCTTTTCCTTTAAAATTTTGATGAATTCTTTTCTTTCCTCACTAGATAGAGATGTTGCTAAGTGTATGATCCTTGGTTCTGATTCTGATCCAATGTTCACCTTTTCTGTTGGTTCGATCAAGATAGGAGATCTTTCCTCATAGTGCTCAGGTAAAGCATCCAAACTCCCTTCCTTAGGCACCTCAATTGGGTTTTCACCTTTGGAATCATTCTTTATTTCTTTCTCTTTTTGATCCAATGCTGTCACAATGTGGTTTTCAACATTAGATTCTTTCCATTTTTAATTTTATTTTTATTTTTTTCATTTTTTATTGAATTGAGAATTTGGATACCTTCATTTGCCTCTTCTTCCTGATATTCCATGGTAGAAGAAGGTTCAACCGCATTTAGGTATTGGAACACCAAGTTGTCATTCAAAAATGTTGGGAGTATGGTAGGTTCAATGGAATCCCATTCAATTAATTCCAGATAGATTAGGGTCAAAGGATCAATGTTTTGGTTTAGACCAATAGGGTTTAAGGACAAGACTTTGTTGGAAGGTTCAAAAATTGTATCGCTTAAGTTTATAACATGTGCCTCTTCGAGATGTTCTAGAGAACTAGGGTCAAAATCCTCCTCACTAGAATCCTCTAAGGTTTCTATTGGGTGAAAATCTCATGGGTTAAACCTAATGTTAGATTCTTCCATAGTAGATCTCTATGATGGTATGTATGGTTCTCCTACCCATTGATTTATTTCAATTTCTTGAATTGGTACATTATCTAGGACCACTTGGCTTAAGCTTGAGGCTTGACTCTGATTTGATTCTGCAACTGATTCTTTCACTTTACTAGGAGTGTAAGTATGAATGACATCAATACCTTTATCTTGACATGATTCATTTGACAAAGTATCCTATTCCCAATCATTTGAGTCTTCATCACTATGTGACTCTAATTGTAATATTTTATCATAGACCTTAGGATAGTGCTTTTGAGTATACCCTTGTTCTAGGTAGCCTAATCCTGTCTTCTCTTTGCTATCTCTCCACATCATTTCAATGGGTTCAAGGAGTCCTTCATTTCTTGTTCCTAAAGGTCCTTGTATTTTGTATCCCATTTTTTGCATAATTTTAAATCCTTTCCCATATTGATGTGTGGGAATGCTTATATTTTGTATGCGCTTCTCATGGGTACTTGATTCTTCATCCTTGTATAACCAGTTTAGGATTTCATTGTCCTCTTCCTCCATGAATGATGATGTATTAGCCCTCACAAAGTGATCATTGTATTTATGAGGTAGATTAGATGGCTTTCCATATGATTTTAGAAATAAGGGTACGTCTATCATGGATAAGGAGTATTCACCTACTCCCTTTTGTTTGATTTGACATTGTTTCTCAAAGTTTTTCATCATATGGTTCATTTTTTGGTAATGAGCCTCCTTATTATAGATTTAAACGGATCTATCTTGTCTTCTTTCTTTGTCTCAAGAGTATTTTCCTCACTAACCTTTTCTTTTCCTTTTGTCGATGTAGCTAGGTTAGTAAGACTTTGGATATTTTCAACAAAAACTTCTTCTTTTTCTTCTTTTTCTTTTCCCTTTAAAGATGGACAATCTTTAGACCTTTGACCTTTCTCTATTCTTAGGGGTATGGACCCTTCTGCATTATGTGAGACTAGAGAATCATTGATAGGCTTTAGGTTATTACAATATTGGAAGGGGTTTGAGTCTCCACTTACCATGATTTCTTGCCCTAGATAAGGGAATTTAAGACATTGGTGATAGGTAGAAGGCACGACTTGCATTTCATGAATCCACGGTCTCCTTAGTAAGATATTGTAAATCAGCTTTAGGTCTAGGACTTGACAAATGGTTTCTTTTTGTATTGGGCCAACTCTAATAGGAAGTACTATGACACCCTTAGAAGCTATCTCTTTGTCATCGTAGGCTTTTATAGTTATCTTTTTCTTTGGGTCAATAGCCTCCTCAAAAAATCCTAAGGCTTTCACCAAGTTTAAGGTACAAATATTCAAGCTGGCCCCTCCATCAATAAGGACTCGTTTTACCCTATGCTTGTGAATTAGAACCTCTATATGCAAAGGCAAGTTTTGTGGGTGATTTAATGACATGTCATCTTGCTCTGAAAAAGATATGAAATGAGGTGCAATAAGATGTCCCACCATATTTTGAAATTCGTCTGCCTCAAAATTTAGAGGTACATTTGTCTCTACCAAGGATTTTTCCAAAATTTCCTTGTGAGTTGGTGAGAGTTTGAGAAATTATAAAATAGAGATTTGGGAAGGGGTTTGTTTTAATTGATCTACCAAATTATATTGTTTTGATGATGAAGATGAGGTTTGATTTGGTAGAACAATTATGGGAGCATTTCCAGGTAGAGTAATTTTCGAAGCTTGCCCCCTAGTTACAACATTAGATGTTGCTTCTCTTGGCTTCTCTTTTACCACAATAACATTTATGGTGCTTTCATCACCACTTAAAGCATTAATTGTGTTATCATAAGTATGAGCAAAGTTGACTTTCTCATTACCCCTTTTATTATTTTGGTTAGTATTTTATGACTCACCCTTTTCATGGTTTAGGAAGGGGTTTTTGAAGGCCGTATGATCTTCATTTTTTTGGGGCCCTTCAACCTTGATTGTCCCATCATCAATTAGGTCTTGCACCAAATGTTTTAGCTTCATGCATTCATTGGTCTTATGACCCTTATTTCGATGATACTCACAATGGTGAGAATCATTCCACCAGTTCGGCTTAATTTGGGGTTCATAGGGCCTTAACTCGGGTAGATTAATGATCTTTTTGGCCACTAAAGTCCTTAGCACATTTTCCAATGTTTCACCTAAGAAGGTGAATTTTCTCTTTTGATAAGTAGAAAATAAGGGCTTAGGCTTGTTGCCATTAGCATTATTGAAGGGATTATTATTAGCATTTTTGTTGTTGTTGTTGGAATTGGCATTATTAAAAGGAGCTTTATTAGTCTGAATCACATTGTAAGTTGAATTTGCTCCACTTGATAAGTTAAATGGGGTAGCCTTCAAGTTGTGAGCTTCCACAACTCCATCATTCACAAGATTTTTGTTATTATTTTTCAACCATAGCTTAGGTTTGTCATTGTGATTGTTGGCTCCTTTATTGTTAGTATAATTAGATATATAATGATTATTACTGGTATTGGTATAGGGTTTATTGTCTTTAAATAATTTTATTTCTCCCCTTTTGACCAATACATCTATTAGGAATGGGAACACTAAGAGGGGGGGGTGAATCAGTGTTCACTATATTCAACCTTTTCTTTTTCTCTTTAAACAATCTTGAATGCTTAAGTACTGAAATCAATATTAACATAAATAGAAAACATTAACTCAACACTTAACACCAATATGATTACAGGGAAACCCAAATAGGTAAAAACCCTGGTGGGAATTGACATCCACTAATATTTTGTACTAGTGTTTTATGATCCTTGTTAGAAGATCCATAACCCTGTTAGGAGTTGTCTTTACATTACATTTAGTACAATGACTTGGTCAAGGGTCAGACTCTGTTAGGATTCTTTTACAATAACCCTATTAGGGGTGTGGACACACTATCCTAGAGCTCACTACTCAAGTGGTGAAGGCTACAATCTTCTGATCTCAGATACATACTATATCTGCTTGATGAACTGGCACTGTGACACTGCTTGTTTGTTCAGTTCCTTTGATGCACTAATGCTTTGACCTCTTTCAAAGCTCTAATACATCTTATTAACTCTTCAAACACTTCTACTCTACTTATCTTGACTCTATATCAACTCTCATCCTTAATTACAATGGCACATCTAATATTTATATGCGCATACAAAACATTTAACTAAGTCGGCCCTTTAACCGATTACATACAATGCTTTCAATTGAATTGGCTCAATCATGTTTACAAAAAAACATAATTATATGTCTATGACCTAATTATAATAGGTGCATAGCCCTTACATAACAATATTATAGTCACTAATCAATTTACCATCAGTCGGTTGCATACATTGTTCTGTTCTGGCATTCACTGGCTATGTAACTTCAACTGTCTGTAACTTCATCATACTTGCATATCTGATCATGCATTCATAAAATAAGCATGAATAAACTCTTACCATCTTATCTTCTAGGGCACATACCATAACTCGATCATACACACGTGCATTGATGCTCTGAACTACTAGTGCTCTGCTAATTGTCCAGTCTTCTACACTTAGTCAATTTTCGATCTTCTCATCAAGTGCACTGACTCCAAAACACTATATGACTTTGTTGCCATAATGACAACACTGTATTAAGTCATATACAATAGTATAGTCAACTTTCCAACAATCTCCCCCTTTTTCATTGATGGAAACAAAGGAATATGGCACAGTTACTAACTGTTCTCTTATACGAAAACTTTTGTCATACTATATCTTGTATCTCCCTTATATTCTTTACTATACATCTTCTTTACATATCTATATCTCCATATTCTATACATACTCCCCCTTTGACATTAATGACAAAGGTACTAAAAATTGAATCTCTACAAGTACTTACAGGGAAAGTACATCTAGATATGCTATCTTCAATTTGTGGATCTCTTGCTTCCATAATGCAATCAGTGCATTGACTGTTTGGAGATGGGCACATAATGCATAGTTTAGCTTCTCCATCTTCTCCAAATATAAGCTAGGACCTTGATCATATGTCACCATGGTGGCATTGATCTCCTTGATATTCTGATTAAGCACATCTAGGGAGGGCACAAGAGCATTCCTGAGCTGTGTTTGCCTTGCCCTTATTTTGGACATCTCCTTCTGTGCTCTTTCAATCTTGCCAATCTGCCCTTGATATACATTATTAAACACATTTACATCAATGGAGGGGTCTTCTACTGATTTTATTGCTTGTTCTATCATTGCTTCTGCCTCTTGTATCTTCTTGAAATGGTCATCAGTTAACTTATCCTGATCCATACAGTCAGCAATAATCTTTATGCCCTTTGCTGCAAACTCCTTTAAGGATGCTTGACCAACCTTGAGTGAACTTAGGTCAAATGCAAAGTTACTGACCAATGCACTGAGTCTTTTCTTCGTATACTTCTCTTATGCAACTTGAGATGTAGTCTCTTCCAAGGTAGAAAATTTGGTTTTGAAGGCTGTGAGGATGTTGCTACATCATCAACTGAATGCACCTTAGACACTTTCTTGTCTAAAGGAAATAGACTATTCAATATGTTAACTGATTCAACAAACAATGGGTTCCTCATTACATGTTTCTCTTTGGCCTTCTCCATGGCTAAGACATTGATCTTGATAAGGTCTTCTTCTCCCCAAGAATCCAGACTAGTGGTGTCTAGTGTTAATCTTGACAACAATGATACAGAAGGAGTGATGGGAGTGTTATCCACTACTTCTTTCTTTACTTTGATTATCATTTCATCTGTTGGTTAATTTCCTTTTACCTCTTCTTCTCCTTTTTCTGTCTCTTTCTCTTTTTCTTTTTGTGTTTCTTTTCCTTCTTCTTTTTCTATCTCTTTTTCTTTTTCTATCTCAGGTGAGTTACCATCGCATAGTGTTTCAGCCTCTTGTGTGCTTACAAAGGCTTCTTCAAACTTGTCCGAGTCCTTACCTGTGGCCACCATTGCAATCTCAACATTATCAATAATGATGGTGCTATCCTTTAGTGACTCTATCATGGGCACAGACTTATCTGCCTCTGTATATGTTTCAACTACATGCGCTAAGTCCTGAGGACCTGTCATAGGTACATTAGTGGGCTTTACCACTTTGACTTCCTTTATGGGCACTTGAGCTGTAGGTGCAGTGGGTGGGTACATGTGCCTATTCATGAAACCTTCTCAAATGCTTTCTCTGTTTCCTTAGCAACCAATTCATAATTCTTGTCCATTATATGCAAAGTCCTTAACTTGGTTCTAAGATGTGGCTTCATCAAATCTAATAATAAAGTTTTCTCTTGTAGAGAGCACACTGGGAGGGATTCATCTAAAGTCTTTTCTCTTATCCTTAGATCCTCTTCAATAGCCTATCTCTTTAGGAATTATAATATGTTCCGCATATTATTTGGAATCATTGTCTTTTGTTCTAGGACTGTCCTTTTAAATTTCAACATGTGTTTGATAATCATTCCATGAATTTTTGATTTATCTATTTCATAGAACTTTCCTACTTGATCTATCCTGCCTTCATCAACAATCCTTGAACTCAACACACTAAGACTAGGTTTGAAACTTACTTTTGGAGGTGTTTGAGTGTTCTTCTTACTTCTTGTTGCTCGCAAGGATGGATGACTAGTGCTTGTTTCTTTCTTCCTCTTAGGCATTGCCTTATACTTTGGAGGAGCTATAAGGTCAATTGTTTATGTGGGCGCAAGAGGGACACCATCAAATTTGTCCTATTTATTCTTAGGATCTTCAAATTTCTCAATCTTGACCTTCTTTAACTTAGGGTCATATTCCTTTGCTTTTGCTGTTGATGGGCTCTCAATTCTCAAAGAAATCTTTTCTTGTCTTTCTTTGTCAAGGTCTTCTTGAGTTACTCCATGAATTCTAAGGATCTCAGAAGTAACCTTAGCTACTTTCCTTTTAGTTGTTGCACTGTTCAAAACAACATCAACTTCTCTTGTTTTCTCTTCATAAGTCCCCCACCTTGGTTCATTAGGGTCCTTAGGGGCTGATAGCAGTACTTGTGCATATGCTTCTAGGACTTGTTCATCAACCTCATATCCAAGTGGATGGATCCACTTTGTTCTTGGTTCCACTGCTTCCATACAGGTTGTATCAGTTTCCACCATGAAACAAATTGTGTCCTTGTATTTCTCAACAATATTCTCTAGAATTCTGTATCTCATTTGCATTTTGGCCCTAAATGTCTTCAATTCAAGTGTCATGAAATCCTTTAGTGTACTCTCAGTAGATGCCTTGAGAGATATTTGTGGCATTATGGGTAAGCTTTTGTCCAAATACAAGTTTGAGACCTTTCCAACTATATGGAAGTACATTTATATGATCAAAGACCTAAATCTAAATATTTTGGTCTTGTTATGTTTAATGGCTTTGATGTTATCTATTAGTTGTGCACATAGGATCTCACATAGATTGAACTCTCCATTCTCTCTCACAAGTCTTATTGCTGCAAGAATTGTTGTTGCTGACACACTGTTAACCCTGTTGGTGTGTTTGAACCTATACCCTAGTATCATAGACATCAATTTGATGTCTTTCTCCTCTATAGGCTCTATAGTCATTCTGTGCCTATCACTTATTGATTTTCATGTTTGTTCAACAATCTTCCTTACATCCTTACCCACTGGAAGAATGGTGCTTGTTCTTGAGAGGCCTATCATCTCATGTATTAGGTCTCCTTTTATTCTGACTGGCACTTCACCTATCCAGAATAGGTCATCATGAATCCTGCTAAGTAGAATTTTTATCCATTTGGACTCATAGAACTCATATGTCGTAGCATATTCAATAATGGGATGGTTCTCTAACTGCGCATACTCATCCAGGAGGGTTTTATCTGGTTTCATCATGGTTTCTAAATGTGCTCTTATCTTGTCAAGTCCTACTAGCTCATTCTTACAATATATGTATGCACGGATGTCTTCGACATGCATAACCCCCATAGGAGTGCGGGAGAATGCCCCTTCTAGGTCATCCAATGTAGATTTAAATGGGTGCCTCTTAAATACATATCTTTTCTTCTCCACAACATCAAATACAATAGGATTAGCCATCACTTACTTGTATAATGCTTTCCTAATGGTTTCCAAGAACTTCTGAATCGATGCTACGGATTAGGGCTTCCACAACCAATCAAACACACTGCTTCACTGGAGAATCAATCTGCAATCCTTCACAATCAATTGCTAGGGATTTTGTGCTCTTCAATCGCTCTGAATGCAAATTCAATGAGTGATCTACAAGCTTATGTGTACTTTAAAGTAAAAATTCCTCCATTAATGCTTGCCACGTAAACCAAGTTGTCACTAAAAATTTTCAACTTTCATTATGTAATCAATTAGGTCATGCGCTCTTGCACATAGGTTCTACTAGTCTCCAAAAGGTTAAATCCAATGGCACATACTTAGAGGGTGAGTATACCAGCCGCACAGGGGTTTAGAGCTAAATTAGCTCCCCCTATGACCCCGAGGGCCATTCATCCAAATGTAGAGGGTGTGTCCACTGTGGATGCATCCAATACATGCTCATCAACCTTATCCTTCTTTGCCTCTGACCAAATCATGCTCGCATCTTCTGAAGCTTTTACAAACTTGACTTCTCCTTTAGTAACCAATATTGAATTTTCTAGCTTTTTAGGGCTTTCCTAACCTTGCGTTCTTGATCTAAAAAACTTTGAGATGTGTTTAGCCTTGTTACATGAGTGACAAATAACTGGAGGCCTTATATTCCTCGGTGCATTGACATGGGTTACCATTTTATGCTGTCTAGCTGAGTGACCATTATAGTTACATATCTGACATGTAACATTCTGAGAACTTACCTTTGACTGATTATGATTTCTCTGATTATGCAGAGTCTTGTTTTTTTTACTTGTCTTACAATTCATAGCTCTATGACCAAATTTATTGCATGAATAATAGTAACCATTGAAAGGTCTTACCTCTGTACATTTCCTTGTTATATGTCCATGCTTGTTACATGCATAACAAGTTCGATCTACTGGCGTGAGCTCATTCTTGCTCACATGTTGTCGATTTGATTTTGTGCTTCATTGAATCCAATGCTGGTAGTATCTCCTTTAAGCTTTCGAGCATATAATTGAGATTCAATTAGATCCTTGCTTGTGTGTAATTTATCAATGTGATTCTTAGCCTCTTTCAATTCAGATTCCAAGTTTTCTTTGTTGTTTCTTAGCTCCAAGATTTCCATGTTTGCTTGCCTCAATTCTTCATTCAATTGAAGGTTCTCTTTGATCTGTTCATCATAGACTTCCTGATTGTTAGTTAGCTTGTCATCCAATTCTTCAATCTGATCTTTCAGAGATGTGTTTTCTTCATTTAGCTTTTTGACCATGATCCCTAAATCACTGGTAGAACATTCTTTTA
This sequence comes from Chamaecyparis obtusa, assembly GCA_027943335.1. Taxonomy (NCBI): domain Eukaryota; kingdom Viridiplantae; phylum Streptophyta; class Pinopsida; order Cupressales; family Cupressaceae; genus Chamaecyparis; species Chamaecyparis obtusa. Next base: position 15,086 of record BSBK01000284.1, on the reverse strand, counting down.
AATATTTTCTGAGTCTTTTGATGATTGTTTGAGCATCACTAACTTTTTCTTTTAATTCTTCAATTTCCTTTTCAGATCTGTCCAGGTCTTCAAGAGAAGCTTCAAGATTTCTTTTCAGATGTTTCATTTCTATCTTGTCCATGATCTCTTCAAGTGGTTAAACTTATTTGCTAAGGACCAGAGCTCTGATACCAATTTTTAGGAATGGGAACACTGAGAGGTGGGGGGGGGGGGGGAGGGGGGGTGAATCAGTGTTCACTATATTCAACCTTTTCTTTTTCTCTTTAAACAATCTTGAATGCTTAAGTACTGAAATGAATATTAACATAAATAGAAAATATGAACTCAACACATAACACCAATATGATTACGGGGAAACCCAAATAGGTAAAAACCCCAGTGGGAATTGGCACCCACTAATATTCTGTACTAGTGTTTTATGATCCTTGTTAGAAGATCCTTAACCCTGTTAGGAGTTGTCTTTACATTACATTTAGTACAATGACCTGGTCAAGGGTCAAACCCTGTTAGGATTATTTTACAATAACCCTATTAGGGGTTTGGACACACTATCCTAGAGCTCATTGCTCGAGTGGTGAAGGCTACAACCTTCTGATCTCAGATACACACTATATCTACTGGATGAACTGGCACTGTGACACTGCTTGCCTGATCAGTTTCTTTGATGTGTTAATGCTTTGACCTCTTGAAAATCTCTAATACACATTATTAACTCTTTGCACACTTCTGATATGCTTATCTTGACTCTATATCAACTCTCATCCTTAATTACAATGGTGCATCTAATATTTATATGCACATACAAAACATTTAACTAAGTCAACCCTTTAACCGATTACATACAAGGCTTCTAATTGAATTGGCTCAAGCGTGTTTACAAACAAACATAATTATATGTCTACAACCTAATTACAATAGGCACATAGCCCTTACATAACAATATTATAGTCGCTAATCAATTTACCATCAGTCGGCTGCATACACTATTATGTTCTGGCATTCACTGGCTGTGTAACTTCAATTGTCTGTAACTTCATCATACTTGCATATCTGATCATGCACTCATAGACTAAGTAGGAATACACTCTTACCATCTTATCTTCTAGGGTGCATACCATAACTTGGTCATACGCATGTGCGCTAATCCTCTGAACTACTAGTGCTCTGCTAACTATCAAGTCTTCTACACTTAGTCAATTTCTGATTTTCTCATCAAGTGCGCTGACTCCAAAATACTATATGACTTTGTTGCCATAATGACAACACTATAGTAAGTCATATACAATAGTATAGTCAACTTGTCAACAATATCTTCAATCTTAATCCCATTCTCAATAAGTTTTTTGAATGTAGGGGGACATTGAAGTTGGAGCCTATAGTTCATCTCCATATTTAAATTATTCATAAATATCTCCATCTTCTCCTTTTCAGGGATACTTTGTGGGTACCTTGCAAAAATGGTCCTCCACCTTTGAAGGAACCCTAAGAAAGATTCACCATCCTTTTGTTTTGTATCACATAGTTTTAGCATGGTAATCTCATGTTCAATGTTGTAGGAGCAATGAGTTACAAATTTAGAGGCTAATTCCTCAAAAGTCTTTATCCCTTGGGGAAGTTTGGAGAACCATTCCATGGCTTTCCCTCCCAAACTTATTGGAAAAAGTATCATTAAGTATGTAGTGTTATGCATAAATTCAATACTTAGAGCGCAAAACTCTCTAAGGTGATCTCGTGGGTCTGATTTACCCACGTATTTATCATATTTAGGAAAGATTGTATTGATAGGAAAAGGTGCCACGACTAAGCTTTTATCGAAAGGGAATGGACACAAGGCCTCAATAGAGAAAGGCTTAGGTTCAACGACCTTCTTCATTAAGTCAATTTGCACTTGGAACATTTTTATTTGTTGAGACATAGCATTCATTAGGTTTTCATCTTCTTTGTTTTTCTTGAGTTGATCCACATCATAATCATGTGGGAGCTTTACCCCTGCTTGGGCTAGAGTTAGAAAAAATTTCTCCCTATCCCTATCTATTAGTTTGTCCACGACTTCAAGAAAATCAGTATCTTGAGCCACTCTATTAGCCCTTTCTTCAAGCGTTTCCTTAGGCCTTTGGTTTGCATTGTTGATATTATCATTATTTCCACCATGATGGTAATCGTGAAATGTGGAATTTTGATCCATTGATTCAATTCCTTTTTCCAATAGATTTGGGAGACTATCCCCTTGGTCGTGATTGTTGAAAAGACTTTGATATTCAAATTTGGGGATTTGTTTTGCAATGCAAGTGTCATCTTCTTGTAAAGATAACTTGAGTTTGTGAGAATGTGTGGAAACTGACATCCAACAAGGTTTTATTTCGAATTAACTCCCCAATTTGGTAATTGTTGGTTTTTATGAAGAGATTTTTTAAAAATATAAGATGAGTTTTTCAATGGATCTCTTTCACTTGTTCTATGTATTTTTAAAACACAACAACCACAAGTACACTTGTTCTTTTTAACCCTCTACACAAAAAGTGTTTGAATTTATAGGACGTTATCACGGGTTTTTGCACAAAAAGACACTTCAAGCGATCTACCTAGCTCAAGATTTGGTTCGTAAACATGGCTCTATAAGGTAGTCTTTGCTAAGTTAACAAGGTTTTAATCAAGATTCCATTCAAAATGGATATTAAACTTTCATCCTCCAAGTATACTAGGAGGCTTCCCACCACCGATATGTCGAAGTTTTGCGCAATCCCAAAGGACTACTCGAGGAAGTTCAAAAATTTAACACCCTTTTGTCACACACCCAATTAAGGATGTATGTATTTTATTTTATAGTGGGTTGGATGATCGCGGAAAAGGTGATTGTATCCCACTTTGGGTTGTCCCTCTCATCGGCCTTGTTAAGGAAAATCTCGGGAGGCGAGCCCACTATTGATCTAGCATGTTCATTTGAAAGCAATAAAGTGAAATAAAGAAATAGGTTGTGGGAGTTTGATTCACCAAAAAGGTGAAGAGCATATCTACTTCTCAATTCCCAAACACTTTTAACAAGGTTCAATTACAAACCCACTAACTAATGAGAATCGAGTATTTCTACTCTTTTCTACAAACAAGGGGTTGTTCAAATTTAGTGCTTGATGTACTTAACCTTTCTTTTAATCAAAGAGTTTAACACTTTTGTCATTTTGATTCACTTAGAAAGTGAAGAGCATAGGCCTAATGTCAAATTACTCAAACAAGGATAGGTTACTTTAATTACTAGATTTTGAAAATGACAAAGCCATAATTTAAGTAAAAAAATGACTAAGTTTGAGGCTTACCTTGCCTTGTAGATAGCAAAGGCTAGGGGCATTTTTGATGAATTTTGTATTTTTATGCTCACCTAGTGGTGATCGTTCCTTTCCAATGTGCTTTTCCTCCAACAAGTTAGTCAACACAACCAACAAAAATGAAGAAAACAAAAATAAAATTGAATCTAAGCCTTATTTGTCAAATTTTAGCAAAACTTGATTAAGGTGAATAAATCCAATTCAATGATACGAACTTTGATTTGTATGCTTCTACAACTTTTAGATAATGTTCATATACCTTGTTTTCTTGTTGAGAATCCTCTAGAACCAGCTTAATGTGAGCAATGTTCTCTTTGATCCTCTTTGTCAAAGCTTTGCCTTCCAGATTGAATCTGGTCTCTGGTTTTTTTATTCTTTTATGACCAGTCATCTTGAAGACACAGAGAAATCATTTTCCAACAATTAAATTCTGTTAATTTTCAATTTAATCAAAAGCACTGCAGAATTTATTGAAAGCACTATTTCAGTGCTTAAAAGCATTGCAGATCAAATTAAACACACTATTAAAATAATCAAAAGCACTGAAACATAATTTAAAAGCGCTAATAAAAATTGCAAAGGCGCAAGAAAAGGTTTAAATGCACTGGAGAATGATGTGAACGTGCTGGCTAGTTAGGGCAAAAGCGTTGAAAGAATGTTAGACATAATACAGAAGGAATCAAATGTGCTAAAACTCTCTGTAAAGGTGCAAGACTTCATCATAGAAGCGTTGTTTTAGAGATCAGAAGCGCTGGAGAAACTTGTAAACGCACTGCAAAAAAGATCAAACACGCTATTTCACCTGCAAAACAGAGAGTTCAAACAAGAAAAATTCTAGAAACATGCAATTTTCTGAATTTTATGAAGGAATGAGGCCTGATGCCCCATGGTGGGTGCCATTTTGTGTACTAGAATTTGTACCTTCATAGAGTTAGTTTGACAATAAATAAATAAAATAAGCTAAATACCATAATTAGTGAGCTATCAAATGCAAATAGAATCAATAAACACCCTATGGATCTCTAATTAAGTATGCTAATGATAAGCTCTCAGCAAGCTTCCATTAGTGACAACCTTAAAATGAGAAAATGATATGATAAAGAACTAATTAAGTGTATTCCAAATTGAAACTATGCTTAATTAAGTCTAATTTTCCTTTCTAGCTTAAAATCTCAAGAGGTTTGATGCAATTCTCAGATTTGTGGATGATTAATGAGTGAATTATGCCTTGTTTTCATAGATTTAGGCAAGGGTAGGGGGTGTAGTTGAGTTGATCATGATTGAGTTGGGGTTAAGTCCTTGGTTCTACCCTTTGGAGACAATTTAAATGGATTGTCCTCAAAGCTTGGGACAAGAAGACAAGATGAGTGGACAAGATGTTCTTTCCAAATGTGTGATTGAGGTTCATTTTAGGCTTGATCCATGTAACCTTTATCCTTGAATCCTATTGGTTGAGGCTTTTTCCTCCCATGTGGTGTTGAGAGAAAATAGGATTAATTAATTGATTTTATTAAATTTGTTTAGCCATGTGTACCCCTTGAATGGGTTGATTTGATTTAAATTGAATTATGTAATTAATTAGATCAATTACATAATTTATTGATTTATCATGATTTATTCAATTTAAATTGATTTGATGGCTTTTGATTTTCAATTAATTTTGGATTAATGTTTAATTGCAATTTGTCTTTGATTTGATCTTGATTTGATTTAATTGCATGTAATTGTGTTGATCTTTGCCTTGATTTCTCACTTAAATAATCTTGTCCAATTTTAGGTGATTACATTTATTAAGTGAACTATTTTATTATATTTAATAATAAATAAATATAAAAAATAAATTTTATTATCTAATGTTTTATTGTCACTTGCACATCTCTTTAAGCTCGATCAAATACAAAAATATAAGGTAAAAAACCTTACGGTATCCACGGGCATATGCTTTGACTTGGACATTGTTTTTTTTAAATGCCATAAAAACAATAAGGCATCTTTGTAGCCTTCTTAGGGTAAAATAATAAACCCTAAAATAAAACATTTCATTTCACTTTGTCTTTGGGGGAGAGAAGGAAATGTCACCACCATGAGGGTTTTCTGGACTGAGATCTACCTTCTTTGCTATCATTGATGAAGGTTTTCTTATTTTGTCATCTTTGTCAATGTCGCCATAGGTGTGAGCAGATTTTGAAGGGATTCTTGAGGCTCTAACAACACCATTCAACCTACAATGTTTCCCCTTTCGTCATATGCATTGCTTGGTGAGCTTCAATGGCTTTTTGTTCACTGCAACTGATAAAATCTTGTTCATATGCATCTGACATTTGTAGTATAGTGAATATCTTGACAAAACATGTATGCCCTTGAATTTTGTCCACATTAATGATAGTGACATGCTTGTTTCATTAAATCATTATGGTTTTATATATATTGATGTCCTTAATAGCATTTTTAGTTTCCTGTGAATGAAATCAGATAAATGAAGATGGAAACTCAAGAAACTCACTATCCCTTGTCTAGCATTTCTAAAAGAATTTGCAAACTTTCTGCATATTTGATATCTTTAGATCAGTCACTTGCTTATCTCGTGGCATAACTTGAAATATTGGTGTCTTAATTGTGTTGGTATGAAATTATGGGAACAAGCTTCTCTTTCCACGCTTATTCAAGATTAATGCTCTCCTACTTCAATTGATGTATTGACTACACCCCATACTTTCAATAGTAATATCATGATCTATTTCTTTCACCTTTTGTAACAACAATGTATCCTTGTAAACAATAGAATGTGTTCTTCCTATCATTAAGCTTTTTTGTTCTGTAGAATATCTTTGTCTATTGTGGAGAAAGTTGTAGTCCTTCATGGATTTTGTGCCAACCTTTCAATCTTGAGCACTACTCTTATACCCTCATTCTTGTATTGTTTTCCTAGAATCTTTTGATGTTGAGTTGCAAATACATTATAGTTGATAATCTTGAATGCTCTGATGTGTTCAAAAATCTGATTTACATTTATGTTTAATATAAATTCCATTACTCCCTTTTGTTTTTGATTGAATTTGTGTCTCTTGTTGGCAAGCTGGGCTCAAACCCTCGTGGGAGCCACATTTAGCTCCACTTGCTAATGAGAGGCATCTCGCACTACACAAGAAGCAAACATGTTAGAAATAAAAACTGCATTTTGGTTTGAAGTGATGAATGATTATGTGGGGTATATATAGATGAATTTAAACTAGTCATTGCTTAGAGCTATCCATAGTTCTAACTCATTCTCTCTCACATTTTCAGGTTACAAGACAACGAGGCAACGAGGATCAAGAGGACCTTGGAGGTGTGATCATTTAGAGTCAACTTTAAGACAAGCCAGTCATTTAGGCAATGAATGGCCCTTCTTCATGCACATTTACTTTTTCCACTCTTGTACATATATTCATGCATGATTTGAAGCCAAAATGCATTGAAATATTTCTAGCTAGTTTCACGACTTGTGTGGAGAATTTTTACAAAATTTTGATAAATAAAGTTACATTTTTAGAAAAGAATAATAAAGTCTTCTTTCTTCATAAAATGTACTCATTTATTAATGACTTACAAAATTACTATATTTTCAAGTTGAAAGAACATGGATTTAGATTTTGTTGAAATGTACCTTTCGGATTGAAGCATAGTTTCTTTGCCTGATTTAACATGTAGGCAAATTTTGGTAACACAACCATTAGAGGTTTCATTAAATTCATTAAACCTAATTTCTCTTATCCAACTTGCCTATTACACTCTAATGGCAAAGAATGCAAAAAAAATTGTGAACAAAAACCTAATCATATTTGGTTTTGTTCAAGATGCCAAGCAACTATCCTAGAATGCAATTATAGATATTTGTTGCAACTAAAACTTTAGGATCATACATGTTGTCTTTAGGTTGTTGTATTTGATGATGTTGCCACAAGTTTGCTACAAATACCTGCAAATGAACTTAACTTGTTGAGATTAGAGGGGGGGGGGTGCAGATAAAATCATCAATCCTGTTAATTATAATTACCATGTTTTCATCCTTATCCTCTCGACTAAGATGTACAATTCTCATAGTAGGCTTAAAGAAACAATCACCAGAGCTTGCAAAGTTGAATTTGATAGTGAATCAAAGCTGATACTTGAAGAAATCACATGGATGATGGTTGTTGCATGATTTGAAAGCATGCATACACATGCACTCTTTTTTGTGATTATCTCATGTTTTATAGAAATTGCCAAGTAGCGAACTATTACAATTAGAAACTTAAAACCTTAGTTAGTTGTTGTTAAGTTATTTTTCTTTTCATTCACAACTATTGATCCACAAAAAAAAATTAAATATTATAAATATTTCATGATTTTTTTGTCATGGCTTTTCTATGTTTATGAACATTGATGCCTTCTACACAATTACAATTACAACTCTTGCAATTATATGTTTATATGTTCATTGTTGCATTTAAATTTTCTTAGTATATGACATTAAACAACTTCTCTATTGTTTGCATTAATTACATTTACATTTGGTGGTTGCTGCAACTTTTAAGTGATTCTTTTTCTTTTGTATTTCAAATCCTTTTTAATATGTACTTTTGTGACTAGTTATATTTGTCAAATACCTATTGATGTTTAACATTCTTTTGGCACTCTTTGTATTTGATGAGTATTTTGTTAAAGGTTACGAAGTTAGTTATGGGCTCTATAAGATGTTTTCCTATATATGTGTTCTCCATACACACATTATAATATTTGGTGGTTGCTTATACATGTTATATTTTAAATATAATTTTAACACCTATTCTGATTAAGTAAAAATAGGATTTGAAAGGTCCCGAAACCTTGTACAAAGATCAAAAGATGTTCAATACTGATCAGGCATAAGAATAAAAGAAACCAACACAAATAAGGGCACATAGCCCAACAAAAGATAGCAGAAAGAGACTATGAAGCAGCCAAAGGCACTAAAGATAGCACAGACAAAAGATAGCCACCAAGGAAAAGCTAATTGATATCCAAAATTTCTGAAGCATGAACATCAAGGAGGTCCATGTTACTAGTCGGGTCTTCTAGTTCCATCTCTTTTTTCTTCATGCTGGCTTTGGTACGGTTTCCAATGCCCATATACTTGAAGTCCTTAGCATCCTCCCCTTTGTCGAGCTCCAGCTTCTCCATAGAAGGATTTCTTTGGTCATCAGAAAGGTTAATAATATGGGCACTCTGCTCACAGTTCTTAATAATGGGATTATCCAGATTTTTAACTCTCTCCTCCAGTAAGATAATCCTTTCCTCATATCTCTGGTTATCGACTTTGAGCCCGTCGATAGTCTATTCCAAATCCATCACTTTGCCACCCATTTCACCAAAAGCTTCACCTTTGCGAATAGCCTCCATCCAGTCCTCTAGACAAACACCTAAGGGCTTGTCTCCAAAAGTAGCACGTTTGATCATGTTCATAATCTTTTTTTGATCATGGAGGTCCTCCTTTATGATCATAATGTCATGAGCAAAAGAACCCAGGAAATGACCAAAGGAAATGATACTCTCCTTATGGTAAGGGTCCATGTTGCTACCGGTGGTCTTCCTAAGAGGATCACTGGTCCCAGCTTGGTCATTGAGGGTACTCATGCCGAAATCTTTCTCCTGCTCCTTACCTTTCTGATTGTCATGGATGTCGATTCTATCCTCTTTGTCAATATCATAGTCAACAAAGTTGCTTTTCCCTTTGTTTTTCTCTTTTCTTTGCAAGGTGTTCTCCTCTTCATCAGAAGAATCAAAAAGCCCTTTTTTCTTGGTCCCCCTGTTATTGTCCATTTTTTTTCCCTTTAATCCTAATTCTCTTCCTTTTATTGCTATTCTGGTTCTCCTGCTCATCCTCGGAATAGTCATCATCAAGAATCACAATTTTTCTCTTTATAGAGCGAGCCCTACTATAACCTTTGATTTTGCCTTTCTTCCTGTCTTCAACAGTTCTTTCATCTTTTGTATCAGCCTCAAACATCCCATTGGAGCCCTCATCCTCAGATTCCTCCTCATCAGGGTTTTTCCCTTTGCTAATAGGACGTGCAATGTTGTTATCTTTTAGCTAATTTCAGAGAATGACCATGAGCCCCTGATGGGAAGCATGATCACCTTTTGGGTCATCCTGTTTAACCATCCTAGCCTCTTCATCCTTGTTGTCTAGGAATTTCTCAGCCGCCTTGTCAGAAAAGCTTCTATCACGGTAAAATTTCATACCCTCCTTGGGAAGCCCCGTCGCATCAGCAATAAGGTCTTCATTGATATCAATCCATTGTTTATTGAAGAGAATCTTACCATTCTTCCAATTCTTCATGAAATACTGAGTAATACTCGGGTTACCACCCTTAATTTTCTCCATGTAAGTACTGAAATTCCCCTTCTTAAGAATCTCCCAAGCCGCTTTCTTCTGCCTCCATTCATTACAGTTAACAGGTTCATATCTTTTCTTTCCTCCTCCCATATTCACAGCTTGAGAAAAAAACTTCACTTTGGAATTGTTAGCAACAATCCCCTTAATGATTTTAGTATAAGTTCTCGAGATGTTCGGAGCCCATAATCTGTGTAAGGTTAAATCATCTTTCCAAATGGAGGCTTTGGAAATGACATAGCAATAATTATCTTTACTTTCCTCATTTTTCCCCCATCATATCTCAGTTGTCTTTCACTTCTCTGATTTTCGTAAGATCTCTCACAATGCATAATGGATTTGATCTCAAACGGAATACTGTCCTCACTCTGCCATGAAGTGACCTCCCCTTTTTTACAAGCGTGGTTAGCTGCCCAGTCAGCCGCCACATTAGCTTCACGATAAATGTGGGTTATAATGCAGTCAAACATAGTATTAATTAAATCTTGAGCAGCTTTGATGATATTATCAATTGTCCATGAGGGATTTGAATTCTTATTAAGACAATCAATAATATTTTTTGAATCTCCCTCAAGCCATAATTTACTGCAATTATAATCTTTAGCCAGAAGAATACCCTGGTAAGCCGCCATGGCTTCAACAACATGGTTTGTTTGAGTGCCAATTGGGATAGCCTTGATTGCTTTACAATTTCCTATCTCATCTCGGATAATTATGCCACAACCCGACGTGCCAGGGTTCCCCTTAGAGGCACCATCAAAGTTGACTTTCATCCATCCAGAAGGGGGGTAGTCCCATTTCACTTCTTCTCTAGGATCTTTCTGGTTCTTATTGTTACTATGAATTCTCCATTTGTTAAGGATTTTAATGTCATCTTCAGCAGCATTGGTGACTTTCAAATTCATAGCTCTATAGTTTTCACTTATTAAACTTCTGGCTTTCTCAAATACAATCTTGGGAGGGGTCTTGGTTTCACAGAATATTCTATCATTCCTCTCTTTCCATATGGCCCAGCATATGTGGGGCAAGGCATAATGCCATATACCTTTGATGTCTCTATTTTTGAGATTGATATTCCAAGAATTGAACATCCCCTGCATGTCTTTGGGGAGCACCCACTTAAGGTTGAAAGTATTCAAAAAGAGAGCCCTCATCTCCTGGGTGTAAGCACAATGGATAAAAAGATGGTTAGCAGATTCTTCTTCTTCCCTGCACAAACTACACATGTTAGTCAAATACATACCCCTCTTGTTGATATTATCAAGAGTCAGGATTTTGTTTTGAAGCATCATCCACAAGAAAATGTTGACTTTAGGAGTGAGACCTCTGATCCAGGCCTTGGCCCAAAAGGGAGTTAAGAGGGAACTGAAGTTTTGAGAATAGGCAGAGCCAACAGAGAATTGACCATTAGGAGTATGTTTCCATATTAAAGAATCTTCTTGATCATAAATAATAAAAGCATTAAGCATAACATTGAGAGTTTGAAGGTTGTTGTTAATCAGAGTAAGATCGGTCCACCTGCTGTTATTCTGGTAAGATCAGAAATAATTTTAACACACACACACACACACACACACACACACACACACACACACACACACATATATATATAAACACACACACACACACACACATATATTAATATATCTAATATTATATACATATTATAATACTATTTAAAAAAAACTATGAAACAAATTTACTAAATTAAAATAAAATTAAAGTAGTGGCTGGGGAGTAGGGTCCCTGCTGCCTAATGGGGTGTGAGAGGCTAGTCCCCCACATTCCCATTGAGGGGTGTGGGAGGACAGTTCCCCACCCCTCCACTGGGTTTTATCACATGCGGGCCGGTCTGCTGTGACAACCGACATTTGGCTCTCCCTATGAAAAAATTTACTTATATAAAAAAAATAATATATATTATTTTGTATAATGTTTTAAACGAGCAAAATAAAAATGCATCCCTCAGAACAATCTAAAGATTAAACTTGCAACATTATTTATATTTGAAAACAAAAGAATTTTTTTGATAGACTGTGTATATCACAGAGAATAAATTTGAGATAAATGGTAAAACTATAGTAGAAAACCATGAGGATCAAATCTATTTATTTATTAGGTCTTGTTGTTGTAGTTCTCTTGTTGTAGCTTGTAGATCTTGTAGAACTTAGTATATACTCCATTGTTGAAAACCCTATACCATATATACACACTTGTGTGTGTATATACACACATGTATACTTATGTGTATACAAATCTTGCATTTCTTCTTCATCTTTGCTCAAAGGCCAAACCTGAAACAACAAAATTGAGAAATTAGGGTTTTGGCCAAGTTTTATTTTTAGGTCTAACCCTAATTTCAAAATCAGGGTTAGGGCTGGCATTTGGAGCCATTTTCTAATTTGAATTTTATAATTATGACTTTCATTTAATTTTGATTTAGATTTTAAATCACCATTTATTTTATTTAATGATAGTTGACTTGCACAATCACCTTTTTGAATTCTGATTTAATATTATTATTTTATTTTCTTAGGTTTTTAAAGAAGTTTCCCTTTTAATATTTTATTAGGATTTTAAATATTTTGTTATTGGATGACTGATTTTAATTTATTTTAAAATTTAATAAGGTTGAAAATTTATTGAATGGTCCCTTTATTATTTTAATATTATTATGAGATTTAAAAATTTAATAATTATTTCTAATAGAATAATATTATTGTTTTAATATAAAGTTGGTGATAAATTTAATATTTAATATTTAAATTGATTTTATTATTTTCAATATTTAAATGGATTATTCTAGGGGAGATTAATTAAATGTCCAAGGTGGGACTTAGGTAAATTATTTCTCCATTAGCATTAATAATAACATTTAATATTAATATTTTTATATGGTTATTAAATCCTTTTAATGTGTAAATTAAATTAATTAATAAACTTTGGAGCTTTATGACTTAAGTAAAAATATAATATTTTAATTTAAAATATTTGAACATTATTATATTAACGGATAAAAATATCTTGACCCTAGTCTTTGCACAGGGTTATTATTTCATATTTATTTTAACTTTTATTTATTGAAGTTATTTTGTGTTTTCTATCCTAGTTAGTAACTTGGCTCACAATGAGGCCATTAGGGTTACTAATGCGATTAAATTAATCTTTATATTGAATCAACCCTTTCTTGAATGTGTTGACCCAACTTTTGATTTTTTTTATCTTTATCTATGTTTTAATTTCTCTTTGGTTTATCTCTTTTATTAACTCTTGTTCAAACTTGATTAGGATTTCTTAGAGACATAGTTAGGGTTTTGAATTGACTAATGCAATTAATGATCAAGGGATGTTGGCAAGCCAACGCATGTCATGATACCTCTTGTGAGTTAACTTGTGTTGGGTCATGCGATCGTGCCTGTTGAGTGTTCCTTAGTAGGTTGCCTTGTTGTCTTTTGTGTTTTTTTTTATAAAAAAAATTATTGTGTGTATTTTGCCCTAATTTTTGGGCATGACATCCCTGCTTGTGAAACCCTCTAGTCGTGTTATAATATTCTGATTTGCTTGTTCATGAAACCAAGCTTGCACCATTTGGTTTTTTTTTGTGGGTTTAGCTGTGCACTTTTCTAACATCAATTTTAGAAGGAATGTACAAGGAGAGAAGTATTTGACAAACACAAGTAAAATCTATCTCTCTTCCATTTCAAATCAATCCATTTTATGGTATAGAATAAACCCTCTACTTGAAATACAATCTCGTCTTTAGCTTCATTTCATGAACAAGCATAATACGAGGGGTTCCACACTTGTGGTTCTAGCTATGTTTGTCGAATCCCAAATGATTTTTAATGATCTTTACATACCCTCACTGCTTTACCAACGCTTGTCAATGACTAAAAGTTTGTTATGGCCTTTGCACTTGAACAATTGTTATATGTGTGTTGTTTGTAGAAAAAATATATTTTCTTCACTGTTACATCTCAAGTATGGTGTTTTCTCTCTCATCATAAGAACTGTCACTAACATCTATCTAGTTTTACAAGTCTGAATGCCTTCTTCTATTAACCGATTTCAATAATTCGTTTAAATGTGATTATCCTTTGACTATGTTCTCAGTGATCTTGTTATTATTTGTATTTTTCATATTGTTGCCTCCCTACTTTTTTTTGCTATCCATATTTATGTTGTCCATACATAATATATATTCATTTTTGGTTTGCTGCTTTTGTTTCTGCCATTTGTGGATACTTATATACATAGATTTGTGCTTCATATTCTATTGCCAATTACTGTTGTGCTTGTCCTTTTCTTTTGCTCATTCATTTGTAGTTATATTTGCAACTTTATCTTCAAAAAACAATATTGATAATTTTGATATATGCTAATTTCTGTTCAACTTTTCCCTCATAAAATGAATGAGGGACAATTTACTAGTCTACGTCATCCCTTGAATGATCATTCATAATGATGATGGGTACTTTGTATTAGTATGATGTTGATGAATCATATTCAATTTCAAGCTATTGTTTGGCTGTCATATTCCACAAGCTTTTACTTATAGTTTCCATACGATTGGTGAATGCTTGACAATGGGCTTTACTTGCTGGTATAAACTGCATCTTTTTGTATTTCTATTTCTTTTATAGCACACACATTGTTTATGCTTCACCCAAAGCATACCATTTGTTGCAATTGTTACTTAATGTTATCATAAATTAAGTGCTTTCAAGTTCATTTTCAACAAAATAAGAACATTTACCATTAAGTAAGAATTACAATGAATCACCTATTTTGGATGTTGCTTAGACAATCGTGCAAATAACTATGTTTTCACATTATTTGCTGGCATTTACTTTCCTTAAACACAACTGTTGTTTACTTTTGAGAACCTAGACATAGAAATGTGAAAACATGTAAGGACAAAGAAAAACATCCACATAGATGACTTGACATAATTTTGCCCCAACCATAACTTTACAACATACCTTCCAATTGATGATCATGCCATCGAAGCCACCCAGGTTGCTATGCTTATGCAAATTATCTATGCTTCACCCATAATGTACAGTTTGTCGTGATTATTACTTAATGCTATAAAAAATTAAGTGCTTTCAACTTTAGATTCAACAAATAAAACCTTTTCTCTTTCAGTAAAATTACAATAAATCACTTTTTTTTATAACATAAAAAAATGCTATCGATATATATATATATAGATATATATATATATATATATATATATATAGATATATATCTATATATATATATAGATATATATATATATACATACATATATATGTATATATATGTATATATATATATCTATATATATATATATACACATATATATAGAT